>OX638203.1:0-2400000 GCA_951805265.1 Schizotus pectinicornis | reverse complement strand
AGAAATCTCTCAGAACACATACTATAGCAAGCTGTAGACTAACTAACTTTGACAGTGTGAGTTTATTGTCTGTTAAAGTGAAGACAAATGGTCTCAAGGTTATTGTGAACTTTGCAAAAGGATTATATTATTATTATGTTATTATTTATGCTTTTGGAACAATAATTACAAGCATTGTTTGAACAAAAGATCTTATTGGTTGCAGTTCGGAAAACCTAGGAAGCCAAATGACCCCTTGTAAATTTACAATCTACCAAAACATAATATGTAGAATATAATTAAATCGACAATATTCAAATATTTAAAGAGTAAAATAAGCAAACAGACCATTTGAACAAAAATGCTACCATCCACCGTCCACCCAATTAGATCTCAGCGAGCGTTTTGACGTAGACCTTATGTTGTATTACTGGTTGCCTAAATAAACAAATATTTATTAGATAAACAATTTATTTTCATAATAGTAACAATAGTAATAAGACAAGGACAAGGTTTGTTATAAACTATTAAAATACGTGAACGGTTGAATGGAAACAGAACGGAATTGATGTTCTCATCGGGCAGAAAAATCTTGATAACCCTAACACAAAACGGTCAACGTTGACATTGTCTTTTTAATCACAGAGCACAAAATAAATCTTCTAAAGAACCAGATTGCACCATTTTTTTTCTAATACGGTCGAAAATAAATAAACATTAGTTTATATTATATATATTATATATTATATTTGGGCAATTTTGAACAGATTTAAAAATAAAAAAGTTTTTATACCAAGAAGCAGTTGATAGCTTATTATATCTACCTACGTCAAAGAACTACACTTATCGCTAGCTATGGAAGTTCTCAGCAGATTATGTAATGTTGTTATGATCTTACCAGACATTAGTGGTGATCAATAGAGAACCAAATAATTTGATATCACATTCGCAAACAAATTATTAAGTAGGTACTAAAAAGGAATGTTCTATATGACAAAAGATTTGAATTATGGGTTAATTTCTTGAGGACTACAACACCATAAAAGTATTGGTAAAAGTAAAGGTCTAGAAAAATTTCAGAGAAGATATTTATGTAGAGTTTTCTTCAGTTGTTTAATTTTTTTAATTTTAGCCACATACTGTAACAGAAAACTTGCTAAAATATAAACAAATACAGATTATTAATACAATTTCTGGTACTTAGAAGAAAGTAAATAAATATGTTTAGTTAACTTATATGCTATAAGCACCGTAAATATGGATAAACATACGCATTTCCACACCTGGTGGAATGTCGACAATGATACCAACACTTGAGTACCCGGTAATTTTGTCATTAATTATTTCAATCGAAGCAGTGTAACCATGGTGTCTTCCAAAGTTAAGCGCGCTCACTTTTGTAATAGGCATTGGATACATTTTTCCAAAGTAGAAACTGGTACCTTCATTAATCACAATTTCATATGTGAGAAGTCCAGTCTTCACGTTAACGTTGGAAATTTCGCAAACTAAATCTCCATAATTTCCCACATCTTGATTAGATTGTCCAGAGTTTGCACAAGCTTTACTTGGAATATCAGGATTTTGTGTTGCTGTCGGATCTGTCGGTAGTTCCGTAGGTGGTTCAGTTGGTGGAT
This sequence comes from Schizotus pectinicornis, assembly GCA_951805265.1. Lineage (NCBI taxonomy): Eukaryota > Metazoa > Arthropoda > Insecta > Coleoptera > Pyrochroidae > Schizotus > Schizotus pectinicornis. The sequence goes on along the minus strand of OX638203.1, from coordinate 2,398,384 downwards.
CTGTAGGTGGTTCTGTAGGTGGATCAGTCCAATCAGTCGGTGGATCTGTGGGTAGATCAGTCGGTGGTTCAGTTGGTGGATCTGTGGGTGGATCCGTCGGTGGTTCAGTTGGTGGATCTGTGGGTGGATCCGTCGGTGGTTCAGTTGGTGGATCTGTGGGTGGTTCAGTTGGTGGATCTTCGGGTGGATCCGTCGGTGGTTCAGTTGGTGGATCTGTGGGTGGATCCGTCGGTGGTTCAGTTGGTGGATCTGTGGGTGGTTCAGTTGGTGGATTTGTGGGTGGATCCGTCGGTGGTTCAGTTGGTGGATCTGTGGGTGGATCCGTCGGTGGTTCAGTTGGTGGATCTGTGGGTGGATCCGTCGGTGGTTCAGTTGGTGGATCTGTGGGTGGATTCGTCGGTGGTTCAGTTGGTGGCTCTGTGGGTGGATCCGTCGGTGGTTCAGTTGGTGGATCTGTAGGTGGTTCTGTAGGTGGATCAGTCGGTGGTTCAGTTGGTGGTTTCGTGAGTCGCCAAATAACAAGATTATCATCCCTCATGAGCGATTTAACATTGTGTGTATTGAATTTAGAGTTCTCAATACTTTGTACATCGTTATTGAAAACAGTTGATAAAACTGTAATTAATATCAGCAATAACATAATCATGTCGAACATAGAATAAGTACAAAGTTGCTATGAGCTCGAAACCAGATTTAAACTGATTGATGTTCTTTATCTCAAGTATATTGATAATGTTAATCTTGTAAACAATAAGTGGAAATCATATCTTACTTACTGACCTCATCAAAAGCTTAAAAAATTAAAATTAAAATTTTTAGAATAGCATGCAAAAATTACGTTAGAAGAATTTAATAAGGTAAGAAGGAAAGATTTAGCACAAGATATATTTGTAATTTAATTTAATTATTCAGTTATGTTATATAACTTTAAAAATTCCACTTGAGTTTTAACATTTAGAGTCAATTTTTTTCAAGCCCAAATGTCAAATAACTATTTGGCCAATCAAGTTGTACTTACATAGAAAGTTATAGAAAATGAAAGGAAATTACTGCCGTGGAAAGTAGTGGCTGCTAATTGAAGACAAATTACAAGATGTTTGAAATGATAATTATAAAAGGAGAAGAATGGGGAAGACTGACGATATACATAGTTAATATGTGCATAGTAAATTAGGTATATAAGAATGATTAGACTTTATGTATCTATCAAACTTTTACAAAGATATATAATGAGAAGCAGGAAATGACAGTTATTGAAGTCTCTAGTTAAATTGCTATGGTTCGCTGTATAAGGAAGATTTCAGAGAGGTGATTTGTATATTAGGAAGGTTGTAAAGAAATTTCAAGATTATAATTAGCTTCTGTTATGTTTTTACGTTTATTAAGTAGCAAATTAGTAAGTAACATTCTTATTTACGCACTTTGAAACATATAGATTATCAATATAGGTAAATATAAAATTATTTAGAAAAAGTAACCTATATTTTCTTCTTCCTTTTGAAGTTAGCTGGCGACACCATAAATCTCGATAATCATTCGCATTTCTTGTAATACTGGATTTGTAATGACGATCCCCACGCTCGCAGAACCCATAGCTTGGTCGTTAATTATTTCAATCGAATCAGTGTAGCCATGGTGTCTTCCAAAGTTTAATGCACGCACCTTTGTAACAGCAAATGGTAGTATTTTTCCAAAATGGAAGGACTGACCTTCATTGATCACGATCTCCGATATTATAAGGATAGATTCCCATTCCACGTTGTTGGGTTCGCAAATTAAATCTCCATAATTTCCCACATCCTCTGCAGATTCGTTAGAGTTTTCACAAAAGAAACTTGGTACGTCAGGAAAGTATGGTGTTGCTGTTGTCCATGGCCACGTTGTTGGTTCCCATGGCCACGTTGTTGTTTCAGCTCTATCGTTTTGAGCACTATTACAAGCAATTAATGAAAGTACTGATAGAAGTGTAATAAAAGCCTTCATTATAGATGATATGTAGTTTAAATGACAAAACTCAAAAAGTAGTGAATCAAAATTATGTCTATTCAATTTTAGGTGTAAAATTGATCTGTATAGCAAACATTGAAGTGTATTGATAAAAGTTTTCCCCTACTATTATTTTATAATCTAACCAATACAGAGATAAATTTTGAGCATTACTTATTATACAGGGTGGGACAATAGTGCGTCCGACTTCGATAGCTCGAGTTCTATAATAGGTAGAAATTTGATTTAAAAACACAATTAAACTAAAGAAAGGAATCTATAACCGGAAATTATTTCTGAACATACAGGGTGAGCCAAGACGATTATACAGGAGCAAGTGACATTTTTTTAAATAGAATGTGTGTAAAGGAAGATTTTTTGGAGCCCTTTTCTAGACTATTTTTACTCCAATATTATTACTGACCATTTTTAAACCACTTGAATGTAGCGATTTTTTTGTTTAAATAATGGCATCTGCAGATGCATGAAATCACTACAGTCACAATTACGAGTTTTAAGAAAAAATTATGTAAGTACCAGTTAAGAAACCTCTGTATAATGTCTTGGAAGCATTTTTACTTTTAAAAAATTATACAAGGTGTTTTCTAACTAGTCTTTACATAATTTTTTTTTAGAACCCGTAATTGTGACTGTAGTGATTTTTTTAACATGCATTTGCAGATGCCATTATTTGAACAAAAAAAAACGCTACATCCAAGTGATTTGAAAATAGTCAGCAATAATATTGGAGTGAAAACAGTCTAGGCTCACCCTGTATATTCAGAAATAATTTCCGGTTATAGACTTTTTTTCTAGTTTATTTGAGTTCTTAAATCAAGTTTCTAGCCATCATAGAATTTAAGCTATTTAAGACGAAAGCACTATTGCCCCCCTATTTAGCATATTTGGTAACTAATCTTGGTAAAAACATCATTTTCTTACAATTAAATCAGGTAATGATATCATTAAACAATAATATTCAAATTTAAAATTCTTTCCAGTAGAGATAGATGAAATAAATTTGTAGTAATATTAGTCAATTCAATAGCTTAATTAAAGCTTGTTTAAAGACTATGCTTGGTAGATTTATTAGTTTGAGATCTATTATAGTGGTTGAATTTATGGTTCCGTTAATGGCTTTATAGTTTGCATTTAACATGAATATACCAATTAATATCAGATCGTAACCCTTGGCTGTTTTTTTAAAACAATTTATCTAATTTTTTGACTTCCGCTAAAGAGAATTTTTCTGAATATTTAATTAGTTCTGAATGATGCAATAAAATTGTTAGCTCTAGAAATATATATCTACTAGAAACTATGCTTAGAAACAATTACTAAACCATTTCTAAACAACGTCTGCAATTAAAAATCTTCCAAATATTGTATTATAGTCCCCCTTTATTAATTCTGCCTTCTATTACATTGCTTTTTTATAATTTTCTTCCATATATCTCTAGCAACATTCGCATTTGTACTCCAGCTACAATATCGACATAAACGTTTACAGTGGCCGAACCTGCTTCATTAGTAATATCAATGGCAGAGGTAAACCCGTGACTTCTTCCGAAATTGAGAGCTTGCACTTTCGAAACAGCATATCCACCAAAACTCTTATCTACACTTAACCACTCTCCATTATTAATTAGAGTTTTGCTGAAAATCAGCGGATCATCGTTCATGTTGGTGGCACAAATCATATCTCCATAGTTATCAACATCTTCATCTTCGTCACTATGAAAGTTATCACAAGCTATGCTGGGATAGTCGGGTGGAGGGGTTGGTATTAGTGTCGTTGAAGTAGCTGGTTCATCTTCTACCAAGGATGTAAAGTACTCCAATGGTGGCACACCTTCTTCTGGATAGTCTTGATCAATACCATCAGGTTTTGCGGGCAGTGGGTTAGCGGAACTTAACGCAATAGCCGCTGCTGTAAAAAGTAGGTACTTCATTTTAGTAGTTAGGTACGTACGTCTGTTAATATGAACAATGGGTTATCAAAATTTGTTATCTTGTGGGATTAATGCAAATGAATCTGGCTTAGTTCTAGAGATAAAAGTGTTTATTTGTTTAACTTCTTGATAATTATTGTTTGCACATTAAATATATCACCTTCGAACATTATCCTCGTTGAAATAGGTTGTATGGAAGTATTGAAATGAATGAGGTATTGTCATGGTGACTGTTACAAAGTTTTGAGACTTCTTAACATAATTGTTGGGAGTCTAGTGTTTGTTAATTGTTGGGACTTATTGTAAATTTTACTATTTATATCTTATCTCGGTTATTAATTAATTATTGTCATTATTCCGCCGGTAACGGTCGTCATTCACAAAGCAAAATAGTGAATGCTAATTTGAAGATTTTTGTTTTTTGTTTGAAAACAATTTAATTTTTTAGGATTATTCTTGAATTTTGTAATTATTGGTCGATAAATCGAAAATGGTTACAAATAGCCATAGAGGGGTACATACAAAAAATGTTCGTTTTTAGTTTCTACATCATATCGTTAAAAAATATACAGGGTGTTCTATTTGAAAAAATGGAGAAAATTAAATTCAAATTTCTACCCATCATAGAACTCGAGCTATCAAAGTTGGATGCACTATTGCCCCATCTTGTATATGTCTAAGCAGAAACTAAGTGACATTTGAAGGTACCTACGTAATTGGAATAATTTTAGCTATTTAATTGTATCATATATTAAAGCTGTAATTTTACTAATAACGAAGATATTTCGGTTGAATAACTTTAGCTGAGTCACCTTGTACATAGACTTGCTGTAAAAGAAGTGCTGGATAATAGTTTCTTCTTTTCGAAATTCAAGAACAGTTTGTAAGTTTTATTATTATCAATATCTGCTATTAACAACCTCTTAAAACAAAACAAAAATGGCTTTGGATGTTACTAATACTATTATAGTGGATACTATAAATAAAAATATTAACCAATTTTTAAGTTTTAAATCAAAATAACATTTGTGGTATAGTCCCTTTATTCCTTTATTTGTAAAAGCTGATAAGTTTTGTATTACCATACAATTATGTAAAATATCTATATACAATCAACAACTTTAAAAATATTATTGTCCAATTCTCTTCAAATAATTTGTTAAATAACTTGCTAAATTGGCCCTCGAGAATAAAATCTCTTTAAATAACAATTATTGCTCTAGTCGTTTCGTCTACCAGCCTAATTAATTTATAACATTAGTTATTATTTACAATAGTACTAAAATCATATAATAATTGCGACCCAATTTTAATCAGCTGTTCGATCTCACTACTTGCTATTCGATCTCGATGATTTCTATAAAACAATCAACACAAAAAAATCACACTGTATCCAGCATAAAATGGCTCTTCAAATCGGTTAATACTAGTAAGATCACTAAATCGTATATCACAAGTAGACTAACAATTACCTACAAATGTTATGCCATCTAATCAATTGTGCAAACTCTGGCATAAGTGAAAACAAAACTCTTCCTCATTAAATTATCATCAAACATAGACCTCTCCTCTCTTTGGAGAACTTGCGTTGGTTTGTGACACTACTGAAGCTTTCCTGCTTCTTGATCCATCTCCTGAAGTCAAGGAGTTTGGTGCTGATATTTCTCCAGTTAATAAATCAGTTGAATGCCTCGAATTTAACGAAGCTGTAGCAACTGAATTTTTGCTTCCTTTCGACCCGCTAGAGGACGCTTCTGAAACGTCGCTACTTCTGCTAGTTAATTGCATTTCTTCTTCTGTTGGTAATATTTCGGTTAAGGTGAGTGGTAGCACTGGTGAGACTGGCTTGTCGTGATCCATCTGGATGAAATTCGTTTTAGAATGCTGATTGATGGTTCTGGCGAGAAGAGGACTATTGTGACCTGAAGTTAGACCAAGCGAGGTCAATTGGGATACGGTCATAGGTACACTGACCGGGGTTGTGGTCAGGACTGGACCCAGTCCTGGTGAAAGAACGGCTTGTGCTAGTGCTGCTGTTCCTGGCTGGTGGGCATGCAATGTGTTGTTCACAGAACCGGTGCCGTCGAGCTCTTGGATAGGTGAGAGAACTACCTGGACGACTGGACCGTCTCCACTTGGGTAGTTGGGATAGGCTTGCAAATGATGAGGCATCAAGGTGATGCCGTGGGGCATTTGATTGTGGATGACGCTGGCGGCCATGCGGTTCTCCCGGTCTACCACTTCTTTTGTGACGTCGGGGGTGGGAATTCTGGGCCGGTTCTTCACCTGCATAGGAGCGGCGCCATTTAATTTAGGACCTGCAATTTAATAAACGTCATTGTTATTAAAAGAATAAAAGAGTCATTACTAAAAGAGCTACTTTAACGTATGTGTCGCAAAGTATGTAATTGACAATGGTACTTTTAATGCCGAAGGTTAAGTCTCTTGTTGATGGTATTGAGAATAATCTTTGAGTGGAAAATTACTGGTATTAAGTAGAGAACTTGCTACTTTTGTGGAAAGCGTACTACAATCAAATATTCTGTTATTTTTTTTAATGATTAACAGTTAAAGGCATTAAACTCAAGAACTCAACAGATCAGTAAGAATAAATCATTATGGACCAACTTAGACACTGCTGTATTCTTTATAGTATCATTAATAAATAGTGCCCAATACAAAGACTCTACAAATACCACCACTATAAATAGTAATTTACAACAGTAGAAATGATAAATGCTAAAAATTCTCAAACTGATAGTAATGGTGAAAATATTATTCAGATAGCTAGCCTGAAGTGAGATAATCTCAATGTGATTATTGATGGAAAATTAGAAAGTAAAAAAAATAAAGCAGAGTGAAAAAAATTAGTTTCATATAAAATATGGAATGTCGGAAAAAAAATTAATAAGAAAGAAAATATCATATTAAATTGTAAAAATCCGCAAGATAGCTGTACATGAATTACCTCAAGCTTTCAAAAAGATTGTTAAGAAATATCAAAGCTGATACCTACGTCTTTTTTTTTATAAACGAAGAGAGTTAATCATTTTTTTGTTACAATGCATGGCAATTTATCAGTGAATAGACAAGTCAAAGGGTAGAGAAATACAAACGAAATATGTAAGTTAATATTTCGAGTATCTCGAAGGGTCTAATTTCATGTTACAATTTGGGACAATGACCACTCAGCCAATCTTCGTTATTTATGAGTTCAGCTTGACGAATATTCAACTTTTGATTGAAAGTGATCTATTTTGGCTTAATTAATGTTACGAGAGTTCTAAATCTTAATATTAATCACATTTTGAGTTTTCTCCGGTTTTCTCTCGGGGAAATAGCAGGTACGATCGCAGAGTGACAGGTCCGCTCGCAACTTTGCGACACCGAGATAGACCGTGACAACGGCATTTATTAATCGTAACGTGCATTAACTTGAAATTGAACCCTAACGCGACAATTGAAATTAAAAATATTAGAATTAGATACCTTGCTTCTTCTGGCTTCTCCCGGATTTTCGACCCACTAATCTATCGTAGATAGACATCTTCTGAGGAGGTGATGTTCCAGGAAGTTGTCCATTCTCGGGATTGGCATACACAGAATTCCCACGATGCCTCCCAAATAGACCTCCAGACGAATACGCAGTAGAAGCTGATCTGATCGACCCCATTCCAGTTCTTGAAATCTGTCTCGAGAACCAATTAGATGATCCTTTACGTCTTTCCACAATTGGCGTGTCCACGCTTTCCTAGAAATTTGATAATATTAACAGTGGGACATTAGACAAATTCTTGCCAAAAAATAATTAGTACTTCCATCGCGGGTTTACCTACGTTCATTAACAATTGCAATATATAGAGCCATGCCCATATTATAATATCATTGGTTCATGAACAAATCTTTGCACGGACAATTTGCACGAGTTGGCAAACACTTACATAATCTGCATACATATCGTCGTGTATGACAGTCTTCTTTGGTGTCACCAGGTTGGCGTACATTGCGTCAGTTCCTTTAATCTTGTATTGTTCCGCCGAGCCTTTTGGTTCCTCCCTCCTATAGTGTTCAGACGCTACCGTGTAGGGCAACTCTTTAGGTACCACGTCATCCCAGTACTGGTCCTTGAGCAATTCTGGATGCTCTTCGTGCATCTCATCAACGATCATGTAGGCTGCCTGGAGTTATTAAAAAAAATTTTTTTTTAGCTAAATCTGTGCAATGGAGAAACACATGCATCTTTTGGAGGAATATTTTTGGTGTTATCTGCCTTGACACGGTTTAAAGGTATAAATGCGAGTGTGACTACAGCTGTCTAATACTAATTACATGGTTGGTGTCGCAAGTTGATCTGAATTGTTTGACACGTCGCTTCACACCGGATTTCTGAATCTGATAATTTTTTATTATTTACATAAGAATTTTACTTGTTACTATAAATCTAAGCTAAGAATGTATGAGAGAAAATGGCAATGTTTTGATATTTATATTAAATCATGTAACAGAGATTGAAGATATCGCAACCATTTTTATGTTATGTTATTCAACTTTCAGTGTAATTTTGGAAAAAAATCGCATCGAATTAACTCTATTTCTTAGCTTTTTCTAAACATGTAGATACTGCGACATTAGATATTTAACCTTAAAACGAGTTAAGCCCACAGAAAATTTATTGACTTGTTGTTTTATATCTCTTTTCAAAATGTAATTTTATTTGACCTTCTTTTTTGAAATATTGTTACTAATTACCTAAATCTAGTATTCAGTAATTGATTTGATAAACGAGAAGATCTAATAAATGTTACTATTTTAACTTAATATATAAACTTGCCATAGTAGTAAGTAAAGTACCTATGGCATTTTCGGCTGGAGGAAGTCTCTTTAATGAACCTTCTTAATTCTTAAATTATATTGACTGCAAACTAGCAAGCTTGAAGATTGCTATTTCATAATTATGTTTCCTATTTTTATGTTAGAAAACAAACTTGACATTGAAAAATTAAACTTCAACTTATTTTAATTTAAAAAGAATTCTAACCATTATAATATGGTTTGCGGTCAGGGTTATCACCATCATCATTTCGCCACTTAAAAGTGAACCAAATTCCCTACGGGCTTCAAAAACACCTGGCAATTCATCGCCGTAGCTAAGACAACTTCGAAGTTGTTCGTTATTTAATTATTAATCAATCGCAACCCATCCCACAACTTGTTTTCTCGTTAATCCGATCACAGGAAACGTCAAAAATCAATTCATCGAAAAAAAGATTAGAGGTCGCTAATCTCCACTTGCCTTGATATGCCTGTCAACGAGCCAATTCAATTCAATGTCGTCATCGTCTTCGCCGAAAGGGTTAATCAGTACTTCGGCTACTTTCAGCCAGCCTACGTAGAAGCAAAACTGCAAATTTTCAAAATTAATCAATACAAAATCAATAACACATTAAATTACCTGTATTGCCGTGAAGAACGGAAAATACACATCGGGTTCCTCAAATTTCGTTGTACCAGGTGGGGCATGAGGTACGAATTGGCGACCCAAAAGAGCAGCAATGAAGTACACATAAAGAGCCAGGGATACCACCTGAAATCATTTGTGTAATAATAATACTTTTAAATAATGTGTTTTGATTAAACATATATTGTGCTAGGTACTGCTTATAAAATTGCTTCAGATATTCACCGTTAGAGTAGAGTGTAAAAAATTTAATAATTATTATTTAACGTTATTGTTAAAAGTGAAGACTCATTATGTTGATTACTTACAAAAATTAACGTCACGTTATCAGCAATTATTGTTAGTATTGGTAGCAAAAATTAACTTGATTAGATGAATAATTATGCTGACTAACAAGAAGATACGTATCTTCACTTGCAAAAGTTTTTATTAAGTGTAAGTATGTACGTCAATGTTTTCTGGATATTCCAAAACGAAGAATGAAGGACAGTAAGCTGCGCCTCGGCTGTATTAAAATTCACTTTACTTCTAGTGGAAATGAAGGACAGCACTGAGAACCCTCCGATATTTTTAACCAGTCCGTGTAATTGAAGATTGTTGGCTTTTAAAACCTTGTTTATTTACTATTTTGTACCAAGACAGGCGGGAGCTTGATGAATAAAGTTCAAGATGATATTAAGACGCTTCTATAGATAATCTATTCATATAACATATAATATGTAACGTGGCACAATTTCAACTAAATAAAATAACAAAAACAGAAGAGTAACTATTGTTAGCCGATTACTGAAGACAAAACCAACACCACATAGGAATGTGGGAGGCATGTGATAGAAACAATAAAGACTGAGTTAGGTATGGATTTCTTAAGAAGAGATAGTAGAACCAAGAAGGAAGAAAGGAGTCATCTGCTGCGTTATTTATTACAATCACGACTTAAATATACAGGAAAAAAAAGAAAAAAACTTGTAACAGAAAAGTAGACAAAAACAAGTCAAGAGATTTATTAAAAGAACAGGGTTTTAAATTTTCGGGGATATAACCCAGAAGATTGAACTATAATGCAATATACCAATCGCTTAATCTTTATAAAAGCAATAGTATGAGAAAAACATATATTTATTCAATCAACTACAAATAATGCCACTGAATAAGTTAGGAAGACCACATATAAAGACGAAAACGAGAACGAAACGTACGATATAAAAAGTGAAATAACAAAATAAAATCCTCAATAGAAAGGATCTTTAGATAAGCTAATAAAAATTCAGGCATATATTTGCAAACATCGAAAAAGCTTAGAATTGTAATTTCAAGGCCACGCAAGCTATAGCAGGGAACACGAGCCAAAAGTCTTAAAGACTCAGCAAAAAGAGGAAGTCATCATTAGAACTTGTACTCTTAGATGTGTATTATTTTCAAATTATTTGCTTAATTACTCTCTAATTTCGTACACATGAATTATGTTCAAGGTCGGCTGGCACGAAGTAAATTATCGTACCCATTTAATTACCAGCATCTATAAAAATTGCACAAAACCGTCTGGTCTTCCGGTTTTGAATTAGTCAACCCTACTTCCTGATTTCGTCCTACTCAAAAACTGGACTCAATATCAATACATGGTCAAGACTGGTACCAGTTTCTGTCGGTCATAAGTGCAAGTTCACCTTGATCAATGCAACAATATTCATGAAACAAGAATGGCACTGACTGATCAGTGGTTCTCAGAGTGGAACCCCTTGTAGCCATTCAATAAAAACACGGCGAATGTTTACTCGTTTAGCCGTGAAACAATTTATTAACTATTCAGCACTGGATGAGTACCTACACCTGTTTCGAAATTTTTGCACAAGCGCTTAGCATCTTGTAAAAAAATAGGAAGCCAAATTAATAGCACTAACTTTACTACAAGTGATTATTTATTTCAACTAATGGGAAACATAATAAATACTGTTTTTAATTAACTTTAACAAATTAGAAGCAACTAGGTATTTATGATATCCCAATAAATATATTTTTTTCAAAAAGTTGTTTTGAATCTTTGACGTTTTTAAACAATGTTATCAACAAGATCAGTTTTTTACCAATTATCCTATTAATATCTGAGTAATAATTTTGTTATTTTTGTGAATTAAAGATTGTTGTTGCATTTAAGCATAATGGTGTATTGTTTGCGACACAATAAAATCATCAAAATTGCAATTTCGATAGTTGTATTTTTCCATCTTCTACGTTGTTTAGAAAAAAGTTTTTTAATCTTTTTAGTTCCAAAATTCCAAAAAAACGTTGATAATATCGCAATTAAGTTTAATATTATTATCTGCATCACTTAAAAAAAATCCCCTACAAACACTTCTTTAAGTACCTATATCAATCTTAAACATTTATCATTTAAGTCAGGAAAGTCCCTGAAACTACTTGACACAAATACTCAATCTCTATCGCTTTGATATTAAGTTTTAATGCAAAATCAAGTGTATACTAAGTACAATTTATTTTCCACTTCAGTTGTAGCATTGTGAGATTTTGCTACTTATTTGTAGATTAATAACAAACAAGAAGATGTAATAGCATAAAAGTTAAATTTTATTAAGTCAGTTTACATTAAATTTTCAAGGCACTAAACAATTCCATCTTCGATTTCGACATTCACTGAAACATTATTTAATTTAAAACCTGACTCGTTATTTCTGCAAAGCGTATCAAAACTTATTCCGATTACGTAAACACGTAATCATAAAATTACGAGTATTTCCTTAAAATTTAATAACTTTTGCAAATCAAATTTCTTGTGACTGTTCTTCTCCTACAGAGTTTCTCGTCATTACGGGTTATCAAAACCCAGCCGCAAACAAAAAAAAAATTCACTCTGGGTTATTCTCGATTATCTAAAAACAAAAATAAAACAATAGAAGTTTTTACATCCTGAAGTGACTTTGGCTGAGCAGTTAAAGGACACTGAAATTGCGTAATCTGACGCTTTTTGCAGATTGTGAATACATCAGAAGTGTGACCAAAGATCTCATTCCGCTCTCTCAGACTAGGTTTTTATGCAGACCTTGGCAATGATCCACTGATTAAACTGCACGATCTTCATGCATAATTATAAGGTGTTTAATATAATTTACACGCCTCGCTGACAATCCTGGAGACAACTATTTATATTTATACAGGATATTGCGGCTTTCGAGTGGATTGGTGACATTACTTTGACATTCATAGAAAAGGAACCTAATGCTCATAATTAGCTGCATCTTACAGATACAACGCAAATGTAAATTCTGAACTGGATCGGCAAGTAAAGAAAAAACATTAACTTCTTATATTTTTAATGTTATAAACATAACTATAAAACTAAAGGTAATTGTTTACAATGCCCACTTCTCACTTTTTGCGGTGTTTTTTTTTTTTGGAAACCATCGTGAAACATTATTATAATGCCATTTTAAGTAATGAAATGTTGTGCAAATGAAAAATAATTTTATGCAAAATTTATGGATAAAGATGTGCTATGGCAAGAAAAATAAGAGTAAAAATAGAAGTGGTTTGCACAAAAGAAGATATTGATTTCCGTAATATATAAATGTTAAGGGATGCTTTGCTGTAATTGGCTTTTTGAAAATCCAGAAGAGGGTAAACTAAACAATGACCAAACTAAAAATTATTGGCAGCTGTTTTTCTTACAATGCATATTGAATTTAATAGAGAGACATGACATAATATAATGTACCACATAGTCGCAAAGATAAAAATTGGAGTAGATGCAAAGTGCAACCTGTTGAATCTAATTGTTTCTATTTTAGGATGTGACTCATCGCAAAGCATTGCACAAACAAAAAATAAGTTGATCAAAAATAGAAAATATTAAGCGTCTACAATGACAGAAGGGCAGCGTAGACAATTATTTAAGAATCGTGCTTAAAATATTAATATTGGATCAAAACTTGGGAAAAAAACCAAAAAAAAATTCGCGCAATAGAAGTGAAACTTGTGAGTAGTATACAGGGTGTCTCTAAAAGGTCCAAACACATGCTAACGACAGGTTCCTTAGATCAAAATAAGTCGATTTAACCTAATATACCTATATCCAAAAGTGTCTCCTTAAGACAGCATCACAGTTCAAAAAGGAACAAAAAATGTTTTTTTTAATAACTTAAAATTGCCTGAACCCATTCTACTAATTTTTACTACATAAGTATAAGCATACAAAAGACCAGGTATGGCCCGAATTTTTCAACAACTCTGGGACCTTGATTTTTGTGTTTTAGAAGTTTCAGAGTAATAAACCTGAAGTCTCTCACGTGTTTGGGCGCATCAAGTTACAAGAGTTAATTAATATTTTTCAATTCAAGGTCTGATTTTTTTTTTAACAAGATGTGTCTTTTGAGTGGTTATACTTATGTAGTAAATATCAGCAGAATCGGTTCGGTGATTTTAAGTTATTAAAAAAACATTTTTTTTCGTACTTCTTTGAACTTTGTTACTGTCCTAAGGAGACGTTTTTGGATATTAAATTATTTATTCTGATCTAAGAAACCTGTGGTTGGTGTCCGGTCCTTTAAGGGACACCCTCCATAAGTATGGAAGAGTCATGACAGTGTTCTGGTGAAGTAGGGAAATACACCCGGCATAGCTTTTGCGACTCATGCAATGATTCAATGATGCGATATGTGTTCAACTCGATTTCCGAGATTTTGCTGTAGAGGGAATGAGAACCGTTCCACTTTTTCTTGCGGATACTTTAACATTAAGAGATTTGATTCAATCCCGGCTAAATAAGCTTCACTAATAACTCTTTTCAAATTTAAAATTAACTCTCCAACTTGATTGCAATCTGATGGCTGCACCGAGTGAAAATTCCTAAACATTTCTGGCCATCTTTCTCTTGATTACTTTGTTTTAGCATAACTGTTATCCTAACTAAGCTGTATTCGATTTTCTCACCTGCGTGTAGACCAGTGGTACACAAACAGTGTCGTATCCGATAAGAGCACCCAGCCTCCTCCTTATATCCGACAGTTCCGTCAATAGAGTTTGAACAATCTGATCGTTGGTGATCAATTGTTCCTTCCTTGCTCTGTTGATGATGTTTGTCGCCCAAACCAGCGGCATCCAATACTTTGACATCGGCGTCTTTGTGTCCATAAGTTCAAAGATCTTTCGTTCACTCTCTAACATCAAACCTGGAAATAAAGCAAATTAGTTTATAATTATAATTCTGTATTGGACTTATTTATAGACGACATTAACATTTTCACTTCCGAGATGGTCAAACGCGCGCCGCTGTAACCAAGAAGACTGGCGCCTTCTGCGAAATTGATTGAAAATCTAATTACCGACTACTTTCTCAGTTCCAATTATGTTCCGCGAATAATCATTCTAGAACAAGCTCGTTACGGTGTTACTATTAAAAGCATGCGTATCGAATAGCTTTCTAGAAGCAACGTTTGAATCTCGCAATGAGAAAAATGCAAATTCAACAAGTTTTGTAAGCAATAAAGTAGCAATAGAACCGTGCAAAACTCACCAATTCTGTTTGCGACATTGAAAGGAAAAGAGGAGAATACGTGGAATTGATCTACGTACAATTTATAAACTTAAACGCAATTAGGTTGGTGTATCCTGATGGAATTTAGATTAATTGATGGTGCCTGCCGGATGCAATAAGTTGCATAAAATGCGTAGAAATTAGATAGAAATGGCTAATGGTCAATTAAAAGACGAAAAAAGTTGGGGTTTCGGTGATTAGGAATCAATCATTGGCGGTTTCGTTCCCAATTGACTGATTAATTGGAACTTTTTCTATTTTAAGACTTGAAGTGGTTCGGTCAATACAAAAAAAAAAAAAAACATGAAAGAAGATCATTAATACACCATAATGGTGTTAAGGAAAGTGCATTGATAACTCGGGTTTTGTGTTCAAATTGGAGGTACCAACCGGAAAGTTTTATACCAAACGTTAGCATTAAAAGAGAAAAAAACATTTAATTAACAAACTAAGGAACAAGAAAACTTTGTGACAAGTGTTAATGTGATATTTAGTAACAAACTTACCTTCAGAATGAAAATACCCAAGAATACATTTATTATAATAGCTTTTAGAGAATAGTAATATAAATTATGCATACTACAGATTATGACAAAAAAGAAAAAAAAATTAAATATAGTTAATTAGAGAAATAAGTAAACAAATAATATTTCAAGACAAGAGCTATGAAATTTTGAAAGAAAACAAAAAACACTTTTTGGAATTTACTGGAACTTTTCCAGCAGATTAAGAGACCCAGAATAATAGACATAGCAACAAAGTACAATAGGATGGTTTAGTATAATTTATTATATCACGAAAAATATATGGCAATAATGAAACTAAAGCTAGAACGAAGAAATACATTTATTAATTCATTTGTATAGAATTAAATAAGTAGGTAATAGAAAATATAAGTAACGGATGCCTTTAACAGAAATTTGCAAAAAGATGATTTTTAAAGCCACTGAAACAAATTTTAAGAATTAAATAGTATCTTTTGATGACAAAATTATAGAAAAATTAAACGAAATATATGCATATGCATATATACAGTCCGTATGGGAAAAATTAAGAATATTAATGGAGACCAAATTAATCAGTAATTGTTACTGGCAAATAAATAACATGAACTAAATACTGGAAAAATACTTTTCTTTAAAAATGTAACATTTTCTTTGTCGTGGACAACTTTTCTTTAGCAAATTTCTATAATTTTGGTTCTTGTTATAATTCTTTTTGCTTTTCTTTTTATTTCGCGCCTGTCTTTTAAATGAATAGTATACTCATTTTCAAAATTAGTGGATTGCCGTCCCGTGGCTGGTCTACAGCCCCCCATCCATCATCTTGGCTAGCATAATCAAATACTGGACAACACAACTACAAGACTGGTTCATCAACCCAAAATTCACCTTCGGAATAAAATTGAAATATCATTGACCAGAAGATGCTTGTGCTTCAATAACAATGGTTGTTATTTTTACAACGTATTGCTTTTGATCGAAAGTGGCGTCATGCATTCTTGTACATACATTACATATTGTTGCATTTTTCTGCTGTCTTTCAAATAGGCTTCCACTCGGAAAAACGCTGAAAACTGGTGGCATTTTAAAAACACGAACAATTACTAAACAAACTAAACTAAGGACGCATCAAAAAACTAAAAAGAAAAAATTGAAGCAAACGTTAGTATTTGACACTGTATGTCTGTTTGCCATTGTTAATAAACTTAACAATTATTCGCGCATGGTAACCTCCCATAGACTATTTAAATTACATAAAGTATGAAAATAAAAAAATCAACATTAAGGAAGGACTGAATTTTTAACACATAATTTGAAATAGGACACCTGTATAGTCATGCAATACCAATATTTTATAAAAAAAGAAAAATATTAGAAACAAACATTTGTCTGTCAATAAGAATACCGTTGTACCGTCAGGTAAAGACTTATGACTTGTTCTTAGGACGTATTAATTTAAAATCATATAATATTTTTTAAATATTACTTAAGTTGTTTACATTTTTTATAGGTACAAAATCTCATCAAATCGTTAACGTGTTTTTAAGTTATTGAAAATATACTGTTTGAGTAACTTTTAAGGTCCTAAGAAATCTCTGCTTAATTCATGTTCTGTGTGTGTATACCAGTAAATTTATCATACATAATATCATAAGAGCAAGGGATTTATCCTGAATAAATGGAAAGGTTCGCACGAAAACGCGTTGCCTAGCAGTAAAAATCACGAGCGCCACAGGACGTTGGGCCGGCTTAAAAATCCGAGAGCGAAGCTCGAGGATTTTTAGGCCCTACGTCCGGCGGCGCGAGTGGTTTTTGCGACGGCGACGTGTTTGAGTGCTAACCTTGAACATTTATTCTGAAGAAATCTCTTGCTCGAATGATATTCGACAGATTAATACATGAATGAAAAATTTACAACATCATCGATTTTGCTTGAAAACAAGCTAATAGAGTTTATTCGGAATAAAAAGCTAGTAGCTATTTATTCCGAATAAAATGCTACTAGCTTTCTTTTTTCAAGAAAAAGCTACTTGATTGGTTGAAAAATGGAAAATAAGGCAATCCTATATTGGTCAAAAAAGTATGAATGTATTAACCAATCTAAAAGTTAATATATACGTGTTGTTTTCCATGAATTTGTTACGCACTAATCTGGTACGTATTGTAACTGCGCAACCACACGTGGAGCACGTTAGATGCATCTTTGTAGAAAACAAGGTACAGCATGGAGAAAATGTTTTGTCGTATCGAGCGGCATTGCGGGCCGCACGATTAGACTGAGCGACTGTCCGGATTGTCCTGTTGGCTTATTTTGAACCCTTGGAGAGAGGCTAGCCCAAAATTATTGGCTTGAATCTGCACAAGGAGATTCCCGGCTGGCCTCTCTCCAAGGGTTCAATATAAGCAACGCGACAGTCGCCCCGCAATGCCGCCCGATACGACAAAATATTTTCTCCAAGCTGTACATACAAATCTTAATGCTTCATTAAATCAATTTATTAATACGAACCAAATATGACTTGAATTCAAGATCAGTTTTCTTACATCGAGGATTTGTACGGTAATTTGCTTCATATCTACGTCTTAGAATAAGTGAATGGTCTTTCATATTTAAATAATATAGGAGATTTGTTTCTAACAACTCCACGATTGCATAAAACTCTCAGAATGTACGAGTTGCAACAAGCGTATTGTCGGCTGTCTCTATTGCTCGCAGAGAACGATAAGTTTATACGAGTTATTCTCAACGTAGTGTGGTCTAGTTGGTGTAGACACCGTTTAAATCGCACCCTCATTGGTGTCTCATTTTAATTCACTAAAATGAACAAGATAGCAGATTTACAGGAAGGTAGTGTTTATTGTCTCGTCTCGCTTACTTCAGTGAATAAGAATGAAAAACCAACGGAGGCGTACATCCGACCACTCGCTTTGAAATCCACCAAAGCACGCCGCATCGAAAGTAACTCGAGTAAACTTGTCGTTCTCTGTGAGTAAGAGAAACAGTCGATACAATTCGCCAGTTCCATTGGATTGTAGCCGACATTCTGAAATCGTGGAGTTGTTAGAAAAAATCTACTATAACAGTTTTCTTTGACTTAATCACTCTATTACCATTGAGTAATTGTATCGACCGAAATTTCGTTTACTTTCAACAAAAATAAAATACAATTATAGACTATTTATAAAAGTGGTAGTGATCATAATTATTTTCAAATTAGTTGAACTGTGATTTAATTTGTTTTATCTAATTATTATCTATAAATAAAATTCTGTGATATTTGCCAACAAAGCTGAACTTGTGTTAATTATCCTGTAGTTTGTTAATTACCATATAGCTACACAAAGCATTTAATAATATGTAAATAATAACATCCAAAAAATTTAGAAAAAATAACAACACGAAAGCGGTTCTTCATTATTTGAAAACCACGATGACACTAACCGGATGCCTGGTAATTTTTTAAATAATAGCAACGAACGGAAACAGAGCTATTCAATGTTCAATGTTAAAATAGTAACATCCTGTTTAATGGCTTTCTCGTTGATTTTACTTTACCGTCAATTTATCGACAGCATAAAAATCAAATGTGTTTTTTATGAAAGTGACCATGTCCCATCTAGAATTACCAATAATAATTTTATTATCGATGTAATCTAAAGTTACCACTGAAATGGCTCCATGTCTTTACGATCAATGTGCATTCAGAGTGCCAACACCACATAAACGGACTGTAAATAATCGTAACGTTAAACTTTGATTGCCCTAATCAAATCGTCAACAACACAAAGTAAAATTCATTAATGTTAAAAATTACTTATTAAAAACCATTTTTGTTTCTTTTATTCTCGTAAAATGTTTTGAATCTGAAGGTAAATGCCACGACAACAAATAACATTTTTTCGGATGACCAAGACCGTTTTCAGTTTGATATAACGTCTTTAGTTATTCTTGTAAATTGAAGTTCTGCTGTCAAAATTATATTTCTTGAAAAGGAAAAACCTATTCAATAATCAAAATTAAGTTACCTATTTAGATAGATTTTCAGATGTAAACGTGGTACAACTTATGCGGTGCACCGGACCATAAGGATTTAATACAGGGATTCAGTAATTTCCCGCTCCTTATTATTAAATTTTTGTAAAAGTTGAATTCCATCAAAATAAGGAGGCTTTTCCGCACATTTTACGATTTAACAGGGGTACCTGTACTTCTTTGGAAAATTCTCGAATATGGGAGTTTCTCAAAAAAGACTACAGAATCACTAAAAGTTTGAACCAGCTCTGTTGACAATTCCAGTTCGAAATTTGACCACAGAGCCACCGAGGGGGATCAGAAGACATAGTTTACAGCAAAATTATAACAGGCTACAAAAATGTTCAAAATCAATCCAAAAGAGATGAATGACAGAACATACTTATGAAATAAGGAATATAGAGCATTATAAAGATCGATATAAATATAACAAAGAACAAATCTATTCAAACAAAAAGTAAAACAAAGTGAGAAGCTAATGTCACTTAAAGAGTAAAAAAATATATACTACAGTTAGATATATAATACGACTTTTGTCTCACATAAAAGATCAATTAAATAAGTCACAAATAGAAGATACAGCCCAACAAATAAAGGCTCTAAATCTATTTCTGTGGTAGATGTGGTCAGATCGCAAGTAAAGTGTTTGATCTACAATTGAGTGAACAAATATTTTTGTGTCTTTTTTGGGAAAAAGTTTTCTCCACACAGTCGCCTCACATTCGCCGTTCATTCATTGTCATACTATTAACTTAATCAAAAGATGTAACTCTATTTTCTGATAAAATGGAGTATCTGTATACTTTTTCCAAGATGGCGACTCGAGCTCGACTTCAATGTGTCCAGGCAAGTTAAAGGAGAAGGAGTAACAAATTATTATGAGAAGACTACATGTAATATAACTAAAAAAAATGTTAATCGAAAGGAAAAGGTAGATTGTAGATTTTCAATTGGTCGTTCAGCTTTCTAGCTTTTCCAAACTGCGACTAATAAGATTTTTTTTCAAACCCAACCTCTAATTATTGTTTCAAAGACATAAACCTTTTGCTGCAATTTTTTTCACTTTGTCAGGCGATAAACTCACACTGTCAAAGTGAGAAACTGTACGGCTTGCTAGGGCGTCACTGTGACATAATATGTGTTCTGAAGTTTCCTCTTCCGATTCATGCATATATCTCGTCTTTCTCAGTTTCTTGAGGTCGTACCTCAGTGGGCAGTATTTAGTGAGGAGATCGGTAATTTTGTCCGTTGCCAGATCGAGAATCCTTGTGGCTTTCTTTGGCGAATAGTTTAAGAACTTCCTCGCGCTGAATTTGTTTCCAGTATGCTATTTAAGGATCTCTTTCCCACCTATGGATTTTGGCTCTTAGTGTAGCTATTTAACAGCCCACAGAACAGTTCTGGTTCTATACAGATGGAGCTTCCGTGCTCCGTTTGGCTAGTTTGTCGACAGTTTCATTTCAATCAATAGACGATTACATTATGTCATATTATTATCATACTAACCATTTTCTTTTGTTTCGAGTCAAAGTCCAATATAAAGACACGTGAAATATCATTAATACGGACGTGTCTAGTGTCTACTATCGTCGTTAAACTTTTATAGACTCTGAACCGGCAAATATTATTTCACCACTAAAAAATTGATATTTCCAGAAAAACTCTGTCAATGGACATTGACGTAACCCAAAACAAAAGTGCATCATCTCTTGACAGTTTTCTACAATGAAAAGGTCTATACCTTGATGTCCTGGCACCCACATGAGGGTGAGTTTTATCGCTCTCACCAGTTGGTTTGCATTCCCAGTCAATTTTTTTCCTGGCACTCTTTTGCACAGAAAGCTATGGCAAGCATTTCAGTTTCCATAACAGCTTTTTACAGGCCCATAACTCCATCCTAGCTTTGGAAAGAATTTTGTCGTCATAAGCTCATTGTATGTCTATAGTCTAGGATAACTCCGATAACACCTCTCTGTGAAAAATCTTAGTGTTTCTCCATTCAGTCGCGCAGCTGCTAGATTAAGCTTCCTTCGTCTGGTAAATGGAACTAAGATGGTTTTACTTAGATTGACAATTTGTTTCTCCTCCCTGCATCCTGCGTTAGGCTGGAAACAACGCCTTCATGCTTACCTTTTATTAAAACCACAATGTCAATTCCTGAACATTGTTGCTCAAGTTTGTTAGCCTCGCCAGGAGGTCGTCTACGACCACTGACCACAGCAAAGGCGATAGAACTCTACCTCACGGGCAGCTCTTCACCGTGGCAACAGCCCGGTCCTTTACACACAGCGAGGCTGTTTAAACTTAAAAAAAGGCGTTACCAAAAGCACCCTCCATGTCTGTGAATAATCCGAGAGCTATTTTTTTTCCCATCATTGCTGTGGTAAATTTACTAGTTTAGATTACAGATTGAGAAACTAGATAGCGTATAAATAAGTAATAAATTTCAAGATATAATTATATTAAAAAGCTCGTTAAAAAACAAATGATGTTAATTATAAGTATTAGAAATATATTTAAAAAATTTGAGAATAATGATGAAACACCCTAAATCGACGTGTTATAATAATTGCCTTAAGGTCGCGATTCTATTGTAATTTGAAGTACGTCTCGTTTATTCAATGAGCATTCTTGTAGTCATCGTTCAACATGTGGCCAGACGTACGTGCAACATTTTGACATCGTGTATCGACAGGAAGTTGAGTAATAGAAACTTGAATAACCTCAATTCGAAGAACGAACCCGATAAATAATAATGAATATCCCCCGACAATTACAAGTATTTGCCCAAGGTCCGAATAACAGGCAATTTCCCACCGGAAACCAAGGTTTTACGAATCGTGCGCATCACTGAATTTTCGTTTACATTTAATGCACAACCAATTATTTCGCGATTTACAACGCGATCATAAAAAAACAATGGTCAATTATCGTTAATTAAATGCTTCTTACCTGAATCCACCACGTGTTGCCATGTTGGAAACCTCTTTCTCACTCGCAACGACACCCTTTGTAGGGTGATTACATAAGCTAATACAGCGTACCTAATTATATTTCTTCTCATCAGTCTTTGTCTTTCATCCTGCAAGTAAAAAAACGAATTAGTTCTATTTTGGTTTTTTTTTCGAGCTAAGGAAAGTAAACATGTAGGTACATGTACAATCTCTAATAAATAAATCTGTCACGATGTATACAGCATGATTCAGTGATGTAACACTAAATAACCAGTGCAATAGCCTCGGGTAAAAGGTTATTGTTTCTAATCAGTAATCACCTCTCGTGACTTGAATGGCATATTTTGATTTGCCTTTCAAAACTAACTAAAAGCATAAACTTATTGCTTTATGAAAAAAAGTTAACCCCGAGGAGCGTAAAATTGCTAATTCAACTAAGCTTACAGATGTGGTGAAATAAAATAAATGTCGGTGTCAGCAAGCACAAATAACATTTACAGCGAACAGCAAAGACCAACACTACAATTTTCTGTCTGTAATCCATAGACATGTGGAAACCATAATTTTGATTGTGGGTGTAATACTACTTATCCACAACCTACTATATTATTTTGGTTCAAAAGTTAACAGAGATCAAGATTTTTGTTTTTTTAAAGATTTAAGGGCTATAAAAGTAATATTACGCCCGATATCGCGGGCCTATAAGCAAAATATTTACAAAAAAAATGGAAAGAATGAAAAAAATTTATTTGAAGCAAATTACACGTAGGTATATTGTATCGCAATAATTCTGCTTTAGCCTTGATACCTTTCGGTACGATTAATGTAATTTATCACGCACAATAAGCTTCAGAGCAGCATAATTGCACTGGTAATTAATTTTGACATTAATTTTTGACGGCAAACTTTATTTGGCATTTTTATTCTGTAAACTATGTTTACGGTTTGCCGATGATTCGATGCATTTTAATAATAATTTATAGCCAAATTTGCAGTTAGAGAAAGTTTTACCTCTCACATCGCTTAATTTAGCATCGAATGTTGAAATTTTTGCTTTATGCACATAATAGACGCTTCACAAAACTGAGACTCTGCTATTGCACCAAGACCTGCAATTTATATAATATTTTTTTTAATAATCGTGATTCAAAGAAAAAATTTGGTTTAAAAATTAAGTAAAAAATAAATATTTGCCCAATAATTTAGATACCTATTATACAGTAATTTACCCTTTTGTTCTCTTCAATAATTTTTATTCTGTTTCAATTTATTACTCACTTGCATGCTTTTGTTCTTGATATTTATGTTTTCTTTATGTCCTTGATTAATATCTGTAAATTTTACCTGTACATTAATATTACATCTACAATACAGGGTGTCCAAAAAAGTCCGCACCACCTTGAAGGTGCGTTATCTAAGATTAGTGTAAAGTACTAGGAAACTGCTAAAAAAATGCTCTTTCTTTTATGAGATAGGACTTTGGAAGCTTGTAAAGCAAACTTTGATCTGTGCCTTTGGAGAAAAATTTATAAAATTGACCCCAAAATTTTGTCATAGAAATAAAACCTGTAACGTTAAAAATAGTGTTGTAAAAATAATTTTTTCCCCAAAGGCGCAAATGTACTCTTTTAATTCAAATATTATGCAATTATATCAATGAAAGCTTTTAAATAAGACTAAAAGTCGTGTAATAGTTTTGGTTACCATTGCTCATTTTTTTAGTAAGTTCTGGACGTAAAC
This sequence comes from Schizotus pectinicornis, assembly GCA_951805265.1. Lineage (NCBI taxonomy): Eukaryota > Metazoa > Arthropoda > Insecta > Coleoptera > Pyrochroidae > Schizotus > Schizotus pectinicornis. The sequence continues at coordinate 2,374,210 of OX638203.1, read as the reverse complement.
AGTTCAGAGCCTTATTAGCAACGTTTTTGCGCTTTATCATGCACGACGGCACTTTCTCAGAAAGGTGTTATAGTAACGGTCAACTCACTAGAAATGGAGGATTTCGTTCAAGAAACTTTTTAAACCATTTTCCAACACTCTACTACAATTTTAGATAACGCACCTTCAAGGTGGCGCGGAACTTTTGGAACACTCTGTATATATGCTTGTTCTGGAGCATCTCAACGCCACGCGCTTGAGTTGTATCATATTCGAAATGGATCAAAGACCAGGGGTTGCAACATTGGTAAAAAAAGTTGCAGAATCAGTATCGGAGGTTCTACAATAATTGGGGACTTTGACAATATCGAGTCATATTTTACCTTCAAGTCATTTATGAGTAAGTACCTTTCTATGATAGCAAGTCAAATAATGCAGAGGAGCCAGCACTTATCTATAATGGTAAGTAAAGCAACGTAAAAAGATGATTAATCACAACTGAACTGTAAAGTGGTCTAGAACTAGTACAGGGGAATTGTACAGAACCATGTAAAACAAGTAGCAACGTTACAGATACCTGTACTTAGATGTATTTCAAAGAAGGTGATAAGAAATCGCATGGCGGCCAAACACGGCCTTGCCATACTAACTTGAACTTCCATAGAAAATAGCACAGGACGTTGGTATATCGCCAGCACGGCTATAACTCATTTACTTGTGTCTTGTTGTTATCTTTACTAGTTCTTCCCACAATTTATGTTTTCAAAATAATTTGAAGTTTTTAATTAAAATACTTTCAAATTCTATACACAGCACAAAAATTTGTACAATATCTTCAAGACTCAATGATTGCAAAGCAGAGACCACGCCATAATGTTTTAACTTTAACCAGAGTTAATTCAAGTATTTCCCTAGAAATCTTTCTGCTCATATTATCTAAATTTTATATTATAATTAATTATGATATTCTGTAGGATTTGCCCCTAGGCAATACAACATATTTGTACAACCTAAATTACATAGGAACATGACAAACCAAAAATGCTATTACGAACGACACCTTAATGGGGAGTTAATTTTGTAGATTAACTAGTACGGGCTTGCCTTATCCAGCAATAATGTGTATTTAATTAGATTACCTGCGGCAATCTATGCCAGAAGTTGTGGCGGAGTCAGAATATGACGTAAAGCGCTAACCCAAGTGCAATAGTTTAAATTTAATTTCGTCCAAAAGTAACAAATGTAAACAGTTGAAATAAATGTTTTGCGTATAGCCAATCGTTATAAATATCTATATATCTTGTTCTGTGTTGCAAAGGATGTTAGACAATTTCTACAATTTTTAAATTTTGTTTAAATCACGTGCTTGTTGACAGTATCGCACACGTTAGCATCATCTGCTCTCCGCTTAACTTCTTTCAGTGAGTTCAACCCTACTTCATTCTTCTTCATCAAATTCTTTACCATTGTGTGTGACATGCTTTACCGTGCATTGTTCCGCCATTTATGCTCCACCGCTTCCGCCGCCTCTGCACCTACGCTCTTACAATACCTGCCATATCTATTTATTTTCCCACCTAAAATTTGCAATCAACTCTGTTGCTTCTTTATTGTGCTCATCTATTAAATTGTACTTAGCAGACTTCTGTTATCGTTTTTATACATTTTTAGCCGTACTTAGCTTCTTTTACTTTCGGTTTTTTCTCTTGTATTTAATATTTGCTGATTTATCTTGGTTTGCCAGTTCTGCCTTTTCACTTCTACATTTCTCTACTTCTCCCACTGCAAGTCCAATCGTTTTATAAAACCATTTTTCTATTTTTAGTTCCGACTGTTAAACTTTTTTTCTTTTTTCCATAATTCGTATAAATTTACTGATTTTTCACCATTCGCCCATCACACTTTACCACTCTCATTCCTGCCTTCACTCTATACATATCTCTTTTTTTATTTCATCTATAACTCCATATTCTGAAGTGTTTCTAACTTAACATCTATCTAAAATATTTGACCTGCACCTTTTGCATCTTCTCCAGTTTTTATAATATTATACGCTTTACCAGCCATTATATTTCTTCTAATATGCTTCCATATTACCTACATACTTACAACTGGTCTATTATTCTTTTTTCTTTCCTGCCATATCTATTTTATGAGCTTTCCCACCCCCACTCACGCTGAATACGTAAGTAAGATTCTTCTACGGTGTGTTTTTTCTACTTTCACTTCTACATCTTCCACTGTAACAATTATTGGTAGATCAATCAAAATTATTATTGCAACTTTTCAAATCCTTAAGGATGAGTGAATATGTCTCCAATCTTTCATCAAACCTTAAAGATTGCTGATCGATTGTTTGTGCAAATTGAACATCATCTTTTTTTCGTTCATTTTGTCATTTTGCTGATCTTTATTCTTTTTCAGTTTATTTACTTGCCCTTTTACTTCCTTTTGTGATCTTTCCTAACTCTTTTTCCTCTACTTATTTCTTCCCTTAGAAACAACTTCTAATGAATTGGACAAATAAATGGTCTGCAGTAACTTAATTTGGTCAGTTTTAGAATGTTTCGTCGAATAAATAATAGAATATCATTTGTTTCTAGGATTACTTTAGATAAGACATTGTCAGAAGGTTACAGATTACACAAACTCGTAAGGTTTTCATCGGGAAACAAATGATTTCACAATATTCGAAGTAAATCCAAAAGATTTGGAAAATTTTCATGACCATGTAATCCACAATGAATATGGTATAGAAACTATTTAGAAAAAATAGATGTTATTCCATTTTTGTCATATCATTATGTCCAAGGAGGTTATAACTATGTTGTTGAGTTATGTAAACGACAAAATTCATTTTTTTAAATTATCAATAAACCAAATGTAAATTCTAAAAAACACCCATATTTTTCTAAATAAAGATCACAATAGTTTTACTTAATGATATTCTGCAAAAGAAATTTTTAAAGAAATCAATGCTTTAATTCTTTCTACTGACAGTGAGGATTTTTTGCTATTTGTGTTTACTTTTTTAAAAAGCTCTAGATTGCTGTGTTACAAATGTGATTGAAATGGTCACTAGTGTTACATTTTAAAAAACATAAGATATACGTACTTACCGCACCTGGAATGCCTGCATTCAGAAAGAGGGCAAGAGTGTCAGGCCACGGCAGCAACTTGTATTGTTCCCACCACCTTCTCACTACCAGCGTTACATAAAAACCTAAGACGAAAGACATTGGTATTGTCTCACTTTGTTGACTGAAATACAGCCGTATTCTTTCGAATATCCTGCAAGAAATACACGACGAATTACCAACAACTCAATGTGGAAACAATATCAAAATTGAATGATTCATTGATTTCAACAAATTACATAATTTTATGAATTAGGTACGAACTAAATTATCAAATTGATTAACGACAATGTTAAAACGGTAAATCTAATAAAGTGGCTCACCTTTGTTGATGATCGTTTAAGCCGAATCTATATAGAAGATTTATTGAGTAATATAAAAATAAATAAGCTAAAAGTTCTCTCCACACTAATTTGTACACGCTTCCTCTCCATCTGGAACAAAGAAAAGTACCAAGTTAATATTGTCATTGCGGCGTTGAAGTAATTAGGTTTTAGAAACGATGCACGCGTCTAGACGACTCGCGTTCGAAATGCAACAAGTGCTTTTTGGTTGTAAATTTTTCAATTTCAAGAGAAAGTTTACATAAAGTCACACAAATAAGTTTCTAAGCGTGGAATGCGTCTGGCGCTAAAAACTACTGATCCAAATCCAAATCAGTATTGGATCCGTCTCTGCGTTTTCACGTTTCAAAAGTTCGGTCGAAATGGGTAAAAGTTCGGTTCGTGTCATTTCACGGAGCAGACAGCACGTGCAAACGTACGTGCTATAAATCCAACCAGGGACGATGGTATAACGTAAAACAACGTTTGCGCCATATTTATTCATGTGTCACTAACCGAGAGCCAAGTAAACGTTAATCAACTAGAAGGACGATAACATCAGTGTCTTCAAAATCACAATAATTTTCTGGTGTTGCAGGTCGTAGAAATTGCCAGATTAATATTAGTTACCTTACACTATCTTTGTGATAAACCTTAAATACAGGCCATCAACAACCCACATCATTCTCAAATCCTGCCAGTTCCTTTATATGCCAATGAAATCCATAAATATTGAACCAACATAAATTCAAAGAGAACAAAAATGAACTAAAGGGAGTCCTTGTCTTTACTTTTTGAATTTATCTGCTTGCTGTAACTGACCTACACTACATTTGTAGGTGTGTTGAGGTCAAAAATCGGTTTCCCAACAGTTATCGCCTACTATCTTCCTTATGCGTGCATTAATTGAATCATGGTTTGCACCCACATACACCACCGTTACATTTTGATAAATTACGTCGATGTTGATTCATAAATCAATATTTAGTTCCATTGCATTTATTTTGGTTTTAGAATGTGTCTTACAAATATCAGCAACGCCTAGAAATTCTCACTTAAGATCTTTCCATTACTTTGGAAATGTTACAACGGTAGAAAATGATTTATGAAAACTTTATTAGTTAAATTACTTAATTTTTCTTTCTAATTATCGTTAAATCATAGTAATAAATTGAGACTCAGACTTCATATGTAATAGTTAATTCAACTGTGGTCAAGAAACTTCCAAAAGATCGAAAGCAGACCAGGACAAAATCTAAAGACAGAGAGTGGTTAGGGAGACACCCAAGAAGGCTGACAAAGAAACTGAGCCCGCTTCAAAATAAACGGGCATCTTCTCTGTGCGCAGATAAACCTCCAGCACTCCAAAGCAGCATCTAGTGCCCTGTAATAAAGGTTTATCAAGTAGGAATACAAAATAGGGCTGATTAAAAAGCCCTTGCTAAACGGAGATCGTATTTGCGAACTTTCTCAGAGGTAGTACTAACTGGTCTACAACACCAGGTATGAAAATCCAAGAGCAGTACTAATGCTCAGGAGGAATATTATGAGACTCATTAGGGGTTTCCTTACTGCCAATTGAGGTACCACCTTGAGATACCACCTCAGAAAACTGGGAAAGACGGACAGTGAGATACGCAGATTATGTGAGTCGGAAGAGGAAACCTCAAAACATATACTATGTTACTATGACGCTCTGGCAAGCTGTAGACTTCCTCATTTCAGTAGTGTGAGTCTATTGCCTGACAAACTAAAAAAAAAGTTTTCCAAGGTCATTGTAGACTTTGCAAAAGGTTTATGCGTTTGTGGTAATAATTAGAGGTAGGGTTTGAACAAAAAAATCTTATTGGTCGCAGAACCCAAACAACCCCTTGGAAATTTACAAATCTACAATCATAAGGTAATAGGTATTACCTAAAATACTAATAAATTTTTGCATGTCGTATCAGGTTTAGGACAATCAGAAACCGTGCTTTGCTAATTAAATTTAATGCTTTTCCATGTGTGAAACAAGATTATTGCTTGCTTATTTTGTAATGACGCAAATTGTAACTTTCAATTGCCATCACTTTGTGTTTATGTAGGTATACTGTGTACTCACTGTTGATTTCATTTCATAATTGAAATTTTAAAAAATCTCTAATACTTCAATGGTTTGATCAAGTTTTTTCAAACTTACAGTTATTATTGTTTCTTATTAAATCAACACTGTAAAGTTACAACCTTTCTGACAATTCCAATTTGTTGTTGTCTTCTTTGGTTGAGCATTAGCAGGGCCTTCGATGGTTTCCATGGTAGGCCCAGTCATAACAGTCACAGTGACATTGATTTGTGTTCCTGCTGTATAGAAGGATAAAATGCCGGTTGTCTTGCCATCCAGAGACAGAATAATACGATTAATGGACATAATTGCGTGCCTGTTAGGATTTGTGTCTTGTGCTTAAAGAAATGATCTTGCTAGAATTAGGAATCACAGTTCAATTTTCTACCATTACAATAGTTTTGATTACTGATGTTCAGCATGATTTTATAAGGGAACGCTTCACCGCTGCCAATTCAGCTATGTTCCGCCAATTAGTTACTCAGTCATGATAGTAGATGCTTATCTACGTAAATTTTTCCACGGGACTTCAGGTTTTATCATCGGAACTTTTTTTTAAACTATTTTCATTAAATTCCACAAAGTCGGTATGGGTTTTAGAGCAGTCACTCAATTCCCCAAATTTTTCAATGTGATGGCAAATGGTTCTCAGAGCTATCTTGAGTCCACTCTTCCTTTTGATACTCGTTAATGACTGTTGGTTTTTTTAACAACACAGCCTTTTCTTTGCTTAGTGATGACGTTTTAAAGAGTGATGCTTAATAGAGTTGATAAAGACAAAGCCACCATCAGAGTTATATAAGTTTGTTTACAGACCGATGCGGGACACACAGTAGGTATGTCTAATTCTCATCTAATGAGTTCTGGAAAAAATTTAAAGCTCTAAAAGCCTACAGCTTTGAGTCCAAAACTGCCTTGGAATGCAAACAATCCTTGAAGCAACTGACAAGAGGCAACAAACTCACCCTCGTGTGGGTCCCAGGGCATCAGGGTATTGAAGGAAATGAAATAGCCAACGAGTTAACCAAACGAAGCACGGAACCCCACCTATAAGACCAGAGCCGTTCTGTTGACTGAGTAAAAGCCGCAGAAAGGCTGAAATCCATAAGTGGGAAAGAAATGCATACTGGAAACAAGTTCCAGGACAAAGACGAAAAAATTTATAGACTATTCGCCAAAGAAGGCCACAAAGCTCACCTGACCTGACAAGGAACGAAATAAAACTCGTCACCGGTATTCTCACTGAACACTGCCCACTGAGGTACCACCTCAAGAAAATGGGAAAGACGGACAGTGAGATATACAGATTATGTGGATCGGAAGAAAAATCTTCTAAACACATACCATGTAAATGTGATGCCTTAGCAAGCCGCAAACTAACTCACTTCGGCATTGTGAGTCTATCGCCTGACGAAGTGAAGAAAAAGACTCCCAAGGTCATTGCAAACTTTGCAAAGAGTTTATGCCTTTGGGACGAAAATTAGAGCAGGGTTTGAACAAAAGGTCTCATTGGTTGCAGGTCGGAAAGGCTAGAAAACCAAACGATACCTATGTAATCTAATCTAATTTAATTAGAAGTAGTGTGGTATTGTGCGAGTACTGAGGATAAGAGAGTTTCTTGCATGTAACTGCAAAGTACCTACGTTGGAAAGACATTTCCCGTGTAATATATCGTTTAAGTTGAACTAAGTATCTTCCGAGTTACAATCCTTACGTACAGTGACCGGCAATAAATAAGGCACGTTGTTTCTTCCCAGTGAAATTCAAGTAGGTATCGACAGTTTACAACTATGAACAGTTTAGGTAAAAACAAAATAAACCGGTTGTTACCATGATGCTGGGCACAACGCCTATGGTGACAGTCAATTCTACAGTCCGTTTTACATAGCTTGGAAATTGCCGATTTTGGTTCATCAGTCGTGCCCTATTTATTGACGGCCAGTGTACAACGATAACAATGGCACATTAATGTTCGTAACTACAATTCGGGGGGTGTTGTAACATGTGTTTAAATTCCGTTAAATTTCACTAAGTTTATTACTTATATCGATCGCATTGGTCGGTAAAGTCTCCTCTATAAGCTCATAAAGCATAGAGATTACAGGTATCAATTGGTTAGTTCTGTGAAAAATATAGCGTGTCGGTTTCTATCTTTAAAAAGCAACATCACTAATAATATAGTGGTTATATGCAAAGCCGTAGTTCTCAGAAACATAATTGCAAATTAAAAAGTTATCTAGGAGTTTATGACAAGTATTGGAAATGTTTAAGTAAAAGAAAAGATGACGTATTTTTACCACATAAATATTGATGTAACAAAAAGTTAGATGGAAACAAGTATTAATCTTCAAGCAAATGATTGATCTGCAGGTATAAGATTAATACATCATAACTAGTGTACACGAGTATGTAGATACCTATTCGACTAAGCGCAAATTATAAACTTACGTCGCCGTTGCCGTCGCTGGTACTATGGTGATGATGAAACATAACAAAGTCCGTATCTAACTGCTCAAAAAAATTAGGAAACAAGGTTCTTGTTGACGTCATTACTGTTAAAATAAATGGGTCTTTAAAGTTCTGCAAGTTACACATTCTGAAAACTTGAACAAAAAATAAAAAAAAAACAACAAAAATTTAATTGAATGTGCTAACATTTTACACATAGAACAATACTTTATTAGGTCCTTCCGGCTGCTAAAGAGTCTGAAGTATATTTGAGTTCCTGTGAATGCGTGGTTCTTACTTATTTCATACTGGCTCTATTGAGTTTAGATCAGCACTCATCGCTGACCATGTCACGATTTTAATATTCGGCTCTTGAAGGAAGTCCATAGTTATGCAGTAAGATGTTCCGCATTATCTAGCATGAAAATAAAATTTGCACCCAAACCATATGTAGCAAGCACAACATAGTCCTAGCACTATATCGATATAATTCTGAGCATTTAGAGTAGCACGGATTACCACAAATCAGTTCTTCCTGCAAGACTGATTCTTCCCAAACCACAACAGTACCTCCTCCAAATTTTTGAACTTTGCATATTGCAGGCTGGAAATACTCATCACATCAGCAACAAGTATAGTTTTTCACTGTCAAAGTAAGCAATTAAAGTGTTCACGCACAAAATTTAATCGGTATCTTTTGTGCAGCCGAGTTAAGATGCGATTACGCAGAAAATCGGTCTTAATTTGGGGTAGTTTTTCTCCTACAACTTTGTCCGTGGCGTCTTTTATAAAGACCCTATAACAATTCCACAAACGCTGGATGACCGATAGGCTCACCCCGACATCTTTTGCAACTTGCCAAATAGAAGTCCCATTTTTAATTAAAGCAACAGCACGTGACTTCCACCTCATTGAAATAATTTATTTTGATTCTGATGCTGGTTAAATGCCATTTAATGTTAGTTTTCAGTAAGATAATGGGCACTTGTTAATTTAATCAACAAAGAGCCGCATCACATTCACTATAATTTTTGTTAATTTTTTATTTTTTGTTCAAGCTTTTAGAATAAAAAATTGATTAAATATAACAAAGAAATGTATATCTTTTAGAATTTTGAAAACCCATCTTCATGGCGCTACTATTTTAAAAGTAATGGCGTAAACAAGAAGTGTTTCTCTAATTTTTTGAGCAGTGTAGTTAGCAGCAAGCCAGGTAAGAAACAACTATAAACCGTTATTTTCACCCTATACATACAAAGCAATTTGGCTAGAATCTAATCCCTTCAATCAATCGTAATTTAGGAGTATTTAATCTAGTTTCTGCATTTTTGTATATTCACCCTCCTTAATGTATATTATAGTTTATTTATCACAAAATTATTAATTTCACCATAATATTTATATCAAGATATTCAAGTGTTTTTAGATTTAAGATTTTTCCAATATAATATTAATTGTTCTATTATTGCTGTTGAACCTGCCAAACTCATAGTGAAATTGAAGAATTAGAGTAAATACTCTTTAGTTGTTTACCAATTATTATCAATATATTGCTCAAAATTATTAAAATTTAATACCAATGAATAAGCGTGATATCATCATGATGCGTTCAACGCTGAATACACAAATGGTGGATGCGCCGGGAGAATCAAGGAGAATGTTCAGAAGAATTGATGTAGACGCTCCGAACGATATTTGTATTTTACTCTTGACTTTTCTTAACAAATTTTAATAATTCCATCATCAGGTATTATGAAGTACATAATTTTAATATCTTTAATAAATCCTCGTAATTAATAGATTTCACTACTTTTGAACTTCGTAATTTCAAATATCTAGTTTAAAAAAAAACCTTAACACATTTGTCAGTAACTAAAAATAGCAATAGTTGTCGCAAGCAATAATTAATTGTATTAGAATTATTTACCTACTTTTCTCTAGGATCAAAAGTATTCAAAGATTGACGTATGCAAGGACATACCAATTATGTAATTTCTACTCAATCTTAATACCGAATAATCTCTGACTATCAATCACCACTAATCATCGTGCTTACATGAAAATAACACTTCTATGCTGTACCTGGCAGATGATATCGTGAAGAGCACACACAAATTACCATTATGACAAACACTAATTAGACAAGTTTCAACAGCCAACACGGCATTCCCAAACAACAATACCCCATCAATTACTGACTCATATGACAATTATTTGCAATCGATTGATTTGGAGATGTTATGTAACTCTTTTGAGGTCAACAGGCTCAACTTTTGATGCTCTTGTTCGAGCTGGCCCATCAATCGAGGTTTCGCACCGGAATTCCATGTATATACCTAACGGTACTTGAATGAGGCGACTTTTTCTATTGCCAATAAAAAGAAAGTATTTAGTTAATAACTGACGACCTTGAACAACCTTAACATTCAACGCTCAAAAGGTGATTAGGTACATACATCATCGCTACTTTTGATTGCTTTGTACGATTTGGTACTTTTCCAGTCATCTAATTGTTATTGCGTGCTTTTTATATATTTTTAAAAATTTAAACATTTCTTCAATAGTGATTTTTAAGCATTGTTTTAATACTAGGAGAGGCTGGATTTGTATGCATGCCTCATACAGACTGTATGTTATAAGCGACGATAATACTGCTCCCATGCAACTACACGTAAGTTCTTGAAAATGATTTGCATCATCATTATCACGACAACGGCCGCGGGCTTTCACTGTTAATAAAATATCCATATATTATATTATATCATTCTACTGTAACAAAAGTGACAGGAAGCATGGCTGGACAACGACTGCAGAACCAGTTCGAGGACCAGTCCGTGATACATAAAATAAAGTGCTCTTTATCAAAAAATGACGGAAAGTGCTTACAACAGATAGATTTGTGCATATTAAGCAATTATGTGCATAAAATACAAAAAAGATTGTCCCCCAATAAAATGACAACTTGTTAAACTTCCCAAGTTGCCACTATAATGTTAATTTAAGACAGCATTATGTCACACATTGACTGAATGTTAATAGAACATTGAGTACTGAAATATGCATACCTATTACATCCACCTTGAATTTGGGGCCGTCCGTCCGACCTAATGAAAAATTGGTTCAAATGAAAATTGTTGTCTTTATGTCGCTATGTGGTAATATAATTACGACCATTTAAGGGAAACGTCTTCGCTGTATCATTTGTGATTGTAGAACGTCAGCAAAATGCATTGACGTGATTGTTTGTATTAGCAGGGGCACGTATTGAAAAGAAAGGAAATGCATTTCGTATTTACAAGAAAGCCTCGTCAAGTAAAAAATATCTGACTTTTGTTTTTCAGATCTGATACGTAACCATAGAGACTCCAGCGCTGGATACTTTGAAGAAAGTTAACATACATGTGAATATGAACAAAATACAAAGGTTTACCTTAACATTAAATAAATTGCCCAATTTGACTTTAGTTTGCTGTAAACCTCATCATGCGCTATTCGTTATCGAATATTCTAAACAAAAAGTTTATTATATTACTAAAAATATGCGGGTTTTTATTGCAAAATTGAAAATACGAATTTAGTGCTTATTGCCGTTCTCTGTTCGACACTTATAAAATGGGTTATACCCATCTGCCTCACTTTAAGGCTGCTCGAAATAATGTAGTGCAATTACTCTGTAGAATACTAAAAATGATCTCGCGTCAAACATTATGAATATTGGCCTGTATTAACACGTTTTATTCATTATGACTAGTAACAACGTGTGAAGCAGTGGCCGCCTGAATACGATACTGGATTAAGGCGGAGCGTACCACTGTGGCCAGCTGCGTGCTCAATGCATACGCGCGGCGCATTTCCATTAAATTAACCGGGTTATTTATTTGCACTTGACTTATATTGTTATCATTCCATTTCCTTATATGTAGTGATCTAAAAAGAAAGAACTAATCTCTGCACGTCAAAATGCGTACAGTGAGAAAGAAGCGCATTTGAAAAATATTTCGTAAGTGTATTAAGTCAAAAATACGCACAGCAAAAAAAATGGAAAGTCTCCAGTAACTATCTGGGACAGGTTTTTGTAATAATGAAATAGTAGTCCCAAATAATCCTTGAGTGTCATGTCAATTCAACAGTTAGACAACAAAAACTTTAACCCACAGTTACTTTTCCCTTCTAGCTTCTGCTGTAAGTGATTCGTTTGATAGGTGCACTAAATTTTTCCTTGCATTAATTTTATTGTAAATCTGCGTCATCTTCGACGTAAGGTTAAAAACGCTTTGCGTTCCACCTATACAAGGTGACATAATCAAATTAATGAAAAATGAATGGGAACGTTTTTTTCGCTACTATAGCTCGTAAATAACTAAAAAATTTAGGCTAAATAACAAGCTGTGCTTAAAAGTTATAATAGCTGATAATTACAGTTTACAATAATTAAGTTATTCAATAAATAATGGCATGAAGTAACGATTTTGCGAAAAACAATTCGTGCAACCTCCAGCATCCATCGTGCCAAAGCGAGGGCAATTACAAGTAATTGGTCTCGATTTAATTACGGCTACATTCGATTCCAATTATTGCACACAGCATCGACAATCGACACGGTAAAACTGCGACGTAAAGTCCGCTATTGAACGAATGGCAAGGTCAAATTTGCATAATAAAATTAAAAGAAAAGAAGTTCATTGGCATCGAAGGCATCAATCAATCACAAACTTTCGTTTGTGATGATAGATTGCGACAGGAAACGTTTCGTTTACTAAAACCATCTGCAGATAAAGAAACTTCGACGTTATGGCTTTAAATAATTCTTCTACAATTGTGGTCAATTGTGTATTCTTCACTTGGCGAATTAACCTAGTTGCAAATTTTAATATTCCCCTGGAGCCTTGAACCAAAAATATGGTATTAATAATTACATACGGCTAAACGTGAACTAAATATTAAACTCAGACCGAATGAGGTTGTCATTATCGGAAATTATGTCCAATTTTAAGTAGGATTCGTAAATACCAAGATAACAGTATTAAGGTTGAGGTGTAAGGTCGCCTCCTGCTTTAGTTAAGCCTGTTATATTCCTTCGACCAATTAACACTTCACCCAATTGCAAATTTTAACTGTAAACAAAAACGTTAATTTTGGTCGCCGGTTGTTTATTAACTTTCTAATGTTTATTTATTTAACAGTTTTGTTCCAGCAACAGTTCTGAGAGAAAAATGAATCATGAAGTTTGACGGCTGAATTTGCAGCGAATTTTACTTTACTTTCGATTAAAACCAGTCGAAGAGGTCATCTGTTGTTGCGCATTTTGCGTTGAGAAAAAGCTTTGCACAATTGATTTGTACTGCAGGTTGTTTCCTGCAGATTGATTTATGATTACCACAACGACGTATGACCTCAATGACTTGAGCTGCATACATCAAAATAATCAACTAAGAATAATTTACTGTGTCCAGACATAAATTTGAAATTGTAACTAAGAAAATCGAGGTTTGCTTCCAGAAATAGCAATTATACCTGTTATTGTTGCTGTTTAGGTGCTAACCATGTAATAACAAGCTTAACTTTCAGTGAAATTGTCTTCTGGTCGATATACTGCATCATGTTTACTTTTATAGCAATGACTATAAGAGGCAAAAATTCATCCCACTAATCAGACGGCGGAAATATTTACGTATGCAAGAAATTTATTTCTGTTTATGACAATAATTATTAAACATACAACATGAGTATACGCAAACTTCTTAGAAGAAGTAATTTTTAAACCCATACCAAAGCATATTATATTTCGAGGAAACTTTGACTTTATTGCACTAAAAAGTCGTAAGTACTTAAATGTCTTCAACTTTTAATTCTTACTGCTGGTTATACATATCTATCAATAATTATATTTTCTTAAACATACATAATTATATATTTTTATTTAATTTCTTGTTGCCTATGATGCTTTGAGTTTTCTTCATAAAGTTTTACTGTTTACCTTCGTCCATTTTCCACGAAATTTAGCTGATATTTCCACATTATTATTATTTTTTATCAATTATCTTTACTTATTATTTTTATTTATACCTACCAATTACATTATCTATTAAATACCTACTGTGCACTCATTTAAAAAAACGTCACACGCATGAATACTTCTTTCTTCACCCCCGTAATGACTTACTTATCATCTGATTTGCTACATATTACAAAACAAAATTTTCTCTTCAGTCCTGTGTGTAATCGTCAAATTTATTATTTCTTTCATCTTAAAGTAATAACAATATTACTGTTATCTGCATACTAAAATTAACAAAAACATTCTTATGGAAAATTCTGTCAGCTTCTTTCTGTACATAACCAGTTAGCTTTTAGTTTTCGAGTAAAACTGATTTGAAAATTTGATTACATGCTCAATGAAATAAAATGCCCCAACTTTTTTTACATATTTGTCTTACAATACTCACAAATGCTGTTAACATTTGGAGCACATTTAATGATGACAAAAATTTAGGGCGAGTTTTTCTTTCGAATACCTCCCAAAGAAGCCCCCGTAAGTATCTTTTCCACGAAAGCGCTTTTAAGAAGCACATTTTTTAATAAATCTAAATCTACTTATCATTGTCAAAGTTTGAAGGTGTATTTTTAAATTAGATTATCCAATTTTGCATTTTCTTAATATTGCAATTATTTCTTAAAGACGTTTACATTTTAAAAGAGTCCAAGTTAACAGTTGAAAAGTTAACCATATAGGAATATAAAGTTTCATTATTTTGAAAATTGTAATTAATTTTAGTGATTTGTTTAGGTCTCATCTGTCAACTCAAAATTGCTTAAAGCGTAAACATATTTAGTGAATCCTGATGTTTAAGTTTTATGAATTATACTTCTGCAATTGTGGACTAAATTTTAGGTGCGCAACTAGATAGAAGCTTGATTCCATTCATCGAATACAAAGATGCAAAATCCTCTAGAAGCAACTATGATAAATAAACAAGTTTAGATCATGTGCATCAATAATGGTTTCTTGTATTTTTTTATTTTATTATTTTTTATTTTTTTACTTTTTGAGTTTACAAATTATCAAACGTTTCATTGTGACAAAGAGGTTACTGAGTTTTAATACATAGGTATATGAATTTTAAAATAACTTGTATAATGACATCAACTTCCTTTGTATGTTACTATTTTTAAACTCTTATTAATTTTAATTTCCGTAAATTTTTTATCACGTTCTGGTTTTTTTTTCTCTTTCTTACATCTTTCTAGGTCTCCGTTCCGATATTTTTGATGCTTTGATTGAAATCTTTTTATTTATTTATTTATTTTCTTTAGCTGAGTTTTTCTCTTTTCGTTAATTTTTAAACGTTTCTTTATCTAACTTTCTCTAAAAAGTTTTTAAATTTTACATCCAATTTTAAGCCTATCAGTAAGTAAATAAGAAATTTGTTTAACTGCAATTTTTTTCTCATTCTTTTCAATTAAATTATTGTTGTTGATCCTATGCTATGGTACCCTTCAATCTTTAATGTTTTTAATCGTATCTTTCTTAAAATCAGAAATTTGACTAGTTCTCTTGTATCCAATTATTATTTAATTAATTACATTACCTTAACTGTACCTTTTTAGTCATACTTTATCAATTAAAATAACCGTTAATCATTATTTTGATTTATTTTAATCAAATTGCTTATGCTTATAGCAATTTAAATTTATTTTTTCTCAAATTAATTCTTGTTTATTTCTTACCACTTTCCATTCTAGCTGATCTAATTTATAATGGTCTCACTGATGATTTCTTGCGTCCTGGTGATGACACTATTTTTGCTGCCAACAAATAACATTTTTCCTTGTTAGTTATCTTTGCCATTTACTTTATATGGTTTGTAATATTTATAGAAGCAGACCGAAAATGCTTTTTCACTCTAAATAAATTTTTTTAATTTTTTTACTCAAAACGTCGGTGCAAAACTGTTTCTTTTTTGCTCCATAAGTCTTCAGTTTTCTTTGAGGACTTTAAGACACCATTGCGACATTTTTTCGTAAGGTGGTTCTAAAAGCGCGTATAATAGTCGTAATTATTGTTTTATTATTTTCGTTCATTTCCATGCAAAATTCATTCCTATGTAAATTATATGTACAACCTATAATAGAATTCTTTAATAACTTTTATTTCTTTGGTCTTCATCACTATTTGGAATTTAAAACTTTCATATCCATTACAATGTTTGTTTATTGTCTTTAAGAGCTATTTACAATTTTCTCGTTTATTAAATTAATTGATTCTCCATAGTCGCAAAAATGAGACGAAAGTCTCACCGTCAGTAAAAATATGAAACATCGATATTGAGGTAAAAATTTTGGTCTAGAGAGAACCATTTGGTCACAAAAGTCATTACTTCCATGACTTTGAAAATAAGTAATATAGTGATTAGACTTATTCATTAAGAGTTAATTAAGTTAAATATAAAAATTATTACAGCGCGTCAATTTGTATTAGAAAAAAAAAATTACTGCAAAACGATTATAAATACTTACATATTGAGGAACTTGAGCGAGCTGACATTGTTTCAACTTTGAAACACCTACATACCAATTACCATAAGATGTTACGTATCTTGCTTATTAATTTAACGGTGGCTAGAAGATATACGAATCCTTGACCTCAAAAATCCCAATAACCATAGGTAGGTAAAATGAAATCGAGACCAAACTAGTTGTTGATGTTATCTCTAATCGTGGTGTCTGAATTAGTTGCAAATGTCATACCTAATGTGATTAAAAACTGATTCAACATTTGATGTTGCTTTAAACAAATTTCAGGTGCCAAAATAACTATTTAACTTCTCCGCACTGTATATAACTAAAATTCGAACTAAACAAAAACAGGTAGTATAAAATTTGCTCTACTCCTAAAACTGACCAGAAACTACTCGGTGCTAATATCAATTTTGATGACCGGACGTCACATTATTTTATGCAACAGTTATTTAATAATAGTTACTCGTTCATCAGGATTCAGATGGTTTAAAATCTTATCTCCTGGCGGATTATCAACTTGCTAGCATCGGCCACAACTATAAATCTAACCACTTTCTCTTTCTAATTAAAGACCGTTATTGCATAGTAATTTCAATCCGACAGCACTACTAACAAGTTCCCATAATGCACCTAATTTCAAACCAGGCTGCATTCACTTGAGAATTTCGAGGATAAGCGCAACCTTGAGAGGTTACAACGTTTTATTGGCTTTATTTCCAAACTGGTTTAACTATACGTGGAAACACTGAATATCACCACCTGTTTCAATATTCATGACTAGAACATAAAATCTGATCAACACATTATTTTATATGTTTGCCTAATGGGATTTAGTTAATTGATTACCGGAACTATTCGACTTTCTAATCGGCTGATCGATTTTGGCGTCTTCCTGTAATTGCATCCAAGTGATCTTCGCCTAATGCGCGAATATAGAGTTATTATGGAGAAATTTTTAATTGTATCTAAGAGAAATAATTGGCAACTGAGAGAAATCACGGAAGACCCTTGTGGCGTCACTGAATTACGCAAATAATTATTGTAATTGAAGAATTCTGCAAAATTTGTCTTGGAAACGCCGGCTGATGTGTCACAAAACATACAGCCACCGGAATGGTAAGTTGTGAATAACCCACCTAATAAGTATTGTAAATGTTGACCTTGTTTATATAATTCAGCTGTAATTATATGTTAACCGATTCTATTGGGAAAAGCGAACTCCCGTTACGTCGGCTGCTCTTCTAACGTTGAGCTTTGAGAATTGATTACACCATTCCTAGAAGACTAGAAGAGACCGCATTTTTATTGCCGATGACTGATGATGACAGACATTAATTTGAAAACAAACGCGTAAAAGGAAATTATAGTTATAACGTCAAACAGTTATCCAGTAAACCCAGATTTACCGGTCAAGGTGGATGCAATTGAGATTGAAAATAGATAATAACAACAATACCGAAATTTTTGTTGGTGTAGTCAATTAGCCACAATATAATAAGGCTTCAACTATAGAGTTTATTTCCAAAAAAAAATTGTAACCTACAGGTAGTTGGCTGTTGATGAAAATGACATTCAAAGAGCACTACAGGGTATCCCAAAATTTGTGTATAGCTGGCCAATAGATTTCTGGGACAAAATAAAACGATTTAGTCAAAGCTACTAAATCTAAAAGATTAAACTACATCTTGTACAAACTTGGATTCCTTCTAGTTTTGAAAAAATAATATAATCTTCTTCACGCATTATTTCTTAAAATTGAGTTTAATATTGTAAAACGTTTGTCAAAGTTATTCAAAAATGTATGAATTCACATTTCATTGTTTTCTTGATGAAAAACATCTAGAGAACTGAAACTCGTCTAACAAGAGAATTGTTCTTAAAAATCGCTAAATCATCTTTTTGATGCCCAGAAGTCGAAAGAAAATGATGCAATCATCAATCATTGAATTATTGTAGTTTGCAATGCTTGCGAAGACCACTTCACCACTTTAATTCTTATTATTATTTTGTCTTTTGTGGCAAATTAAAAATCCACAGTTTCAATGAACAACATAACATAATTATTATATTTTGCTGCTTCGTATTATCTGGGAAATAATAATTTATTTACACTACAGGCTGTAGGGCCCAATTACGGTGTAAACACGTTTCACCAGAAATGACTAAATAATAAATACTCGGTAAATAATTACAAAAATTAAAAAAAATAACTTAAATTAATTACTCCAATACAAAACTAGCCAATGAGCCCCTCAAAGCGCAACGCACGCTGCAAACTATGAAAGGGTTATGTGTTGTTCGTCCAATCTAGAATCCAACAAAGTTGGTAAGTAAGTACAGTGGCGAGCAAAAAAATAAGCACGACAGGTAAAGCAAAATCGGCGATTTTGCAGTTGTGTAAAACGGGCTATAGGAGTGACTGTATTAGCGAGACCTGCCAGTCTGCAGTATTGGACCCCAAGAAATTCTTATCGCCCAATGGTGCTACGGGTAATAAATATTTATTCCGTTTGGAGTCTATACCTAGTGTACCTACTCCAAAGGTTACCCACCTCCCTTGCCCGGCAGCGAATCACCTGGAAATGGGTGGGTCGCAATGCCCTACCCATCCTACTGCATGGACTTGGTTTACACTGAGAAGAAACATCGTGCCTTATTTTTTGCTCGCCACTGTACATACAAGATACTTGACGCTGAACTCTGTTGTAAGTTTGTAAGAGTTAAACTTTTACATTTGGCCCATAAAAAACTCATATGTATATATACCACAACTGTGAAGGTTATGTAAATCATGGAATAACCTCAGAGGTTTTTGAGAGCATTTAAATCATTTTTAACATAGCAATTTCTTTTAATCTGTCTACAATTGATCTTTTAATGCTCACACAATCATGTAAACCTTATTCTATTTTTACCAAAGTGGATTTCACCTTCTATATAAATACCAAATTTTAAATGTAGCTCTTATTCAGAACATGTGTAGTTACTTTAGCCAAGTCATTAATTATTTAAGAAAATGAGCAAAAACGGCGTTAAGTAGAATTTCATAAATAACATCCACACTAATATTTTCATTATTTTTGGACATGATGTTAGAATTCTTTAACAGCAATTATTAAAAATACTAGAAATATCTTTAATTTACAAAAGAGATACATTCTAAGAATCTAGAATCTAGAAGTCAGTGTTATTGAATTTTTTTCGATAAATAGAAAATGCCAATTATCCAAAAAACCATACATTTTAGGTGTAGGAACATCATAAAAAGCGCATTACTTTTCTCTGCCAATTGATGTCCTATATATAATAAAGGTATCATGATATTTAAAAAATTGACTTTTGACTTTTTGATGTTCAAGTTCTTCATTGAATCCAGAATGAAAAATTGGGGTATTGCAGTTAAAATAACAAAGTTGATGTCAACTTCCGGTATAAGCGAGAGTGCCACCATTTTGAAAATATTTTTAGTGAATAGATCCCACTTCGCTAAGATTATGACGAAACTTTCAGGTCAGTAACTTTTTTCCTTCTCGAGATACTTTTAATAGACCACTCAAAATAAATCACCCTGTATATGAAGAAGTTTATTGAATCAACATAATATGTAAAAGTTATATCTACCTACCTAATATGCAGGCATAATTCATTATTGATTAGTGAATCAACAAATAAAAATTTAAATTTACTAAAAAGAAAGAGATGTAGAAAGTAAAACTTTATACAATTATTTAATAACGTTGTCATGTTGAAAAGATACAAAAATAAATACTAATTTTTTTAAATAGTGATTAGTTAAAAATATTGAAATTAGTTGTAAGTCATGAGAATGACTAAACCATAGTGACAACACGAGAGTAACAAAATAAATTAAAAGCCCAAAATGATTGCCATGCAAATGAGTTAAGAAACTTAATGATCAATTATCTATTTACCACAATAGACCATTGTCTACTGTCTTGTCTCTTGTTGCATTGATTGCTTCTAGACTGCAAGGTTTGCAGCCTCAACCTTGCCACGATGTCATTGCAACTGATGGTGTTGGTTTTTAAAGTGTTGCTTCGTTAACACCGTTACCAAAATTCAATACAATTAATTAAAAATTCTCTCTACTGCTATGAATTGCCCATGATGATGATAGAAATAGATCAGGCAAGTCGCCGGCATTGCATTTTATGACCATTTTCCTTGTTGCAGGTTAGAGCAACTAACCGACGTTCCAAGCCAAGGATAAAGTGCTAGGCAGCTAATAGACGGGTGCCCTGAAGTTGAAATGTGGAAATAATCGTTGAATGTAATATTAAATAACTGTAAATCATTGACTCAAATTGTTGTCCATATTTACCACGTTTATCACGTGTTTAGCGCGGGGTTGAGTGTGGGGGCTAGGCGAAAATATGAGGAGCGGTTTAACACTTTGATGTAGCGTTCTAATAAAGTTAAAACTGTAATCTAAGGGTGATTTCAACGAGAAATTCACAGTCAAAAGGCAAATGGGGAAGTAACGGAACTTGGCCGTAGACTTACCGGAAACAAGACACAAAGCCAGGCAGGCACTAAGATCGTCTTCGATCAGGAACAATGATGCGGTGACAACAACAATTCGCACCTTCCAGGAATCACGTTTTCACCCGTCAAGATGCATCGATGCAAGTCTCCCCCGAATCAGTTTAATTGCAGGCCGGATTGCCTGTCATTGGGAGGGAAGTTAATCCGGCAGGACCGGATTCAAAGGAAATAGATACGGGGGCGCAACATCACGAGTACTTTCTCGCAGAGAGACGATTAGTGTAATATACGCAGGAAGGATAATAAAATTACAACTCCATTAAATAGTTTTCAACACTAGAATTGATTAAACCGGATTCACGTAATCTGTAGTTTTCTATAAACCCAGGTTGTCGTAGTTAAATACTACGACATAGTATTTAATAGGACTCGATAATTCTTGATTGAGTAAAAGTTTTATTGTAAAAGTTTGGGTTCGGTTCCGGATTTATATGTCAATAAATGAACCTGGTGGTACGATTTTATAAATATGTATTGCAAAATTATTTTCGTAATTATAGCTGTCTTTCGGTTAGGTAATCGTTAGTTTAATTGGGTGATTAATAAAGTAACCGTCAAGAAATTATTTATTGCTTGTTTTATTAAGGATGTTGACGAATCAAATTTTTCTCATTGTAAACATGTACAGAATGATAATTCCCTAGATTACTTTTGATGAGGGAAATGTAATTTCTCTAAATTGCTTGCGACATGACGAAATTAAATTAGAAGGTAATAACAGTTTGCAAACAGTGGTTGCCTCACAAGTTTACCAATCTGCTAGTGTTAAAACTAAGTATCGTTTAATATCAACTCTAGAGAAACAATTTTAAGGATAAGCATTTGGTGCAGGTTTAGAATAACTATTAGTAAGAACAAATTGTAATTTCATTCTTGATTGTTTTGTACATTATCATTTTTCGTGACAAACTTGATGAACCGAATTGAGTGCAACCTTGCTGCAGGTTCCGTTTCCATGTAATTAGGCGGCTCTCCTGAACCGTTCCAGATGATCACCAACTAACAATAATATACTTCATGATTCATTATTACGGTTTAAAGAGTTTGTCAAACGTTATGTGAAAAATTATGATCCTAATTTGGCGGTAGTTATTGTTTCATCTACCAAAGAATCACGTGGTAATTTTATTACATTTGCTGCCGTTATCGTTAAGATAAATAGTTTATTCACAGCACGAAAAGGTGAGTCAACTGAAACATTAGAAGAATGCATTGTTGTTTCAAACGATAAAATCTCCGTAAACCAGTTCTTAGATTTTAAAACTTCTATTTTCTTTAATATTTCGAAATAGAACAAAACATTTTTAAACAAAATATGCATCAAAATTTAAATTCATATCTGCTATAATAATAAATGTGGACATGTATCTAGACAAATTTGATGTACCATTATAAATATCTTTTAGACTTGGTTAAACATTTGACTGAAGCAGGTTCTTTTGATAAAAAACCAAAAATCATACTACTTAAAAATGTTATCGTTTTTCTTGTCTACTGATGGTAGCAAAATAAACTAGAATCCACTAAAACTGCTATGATTTCAGCTTTAAACATCAGAAGCAGCTATAGTGAATCCGGACTGGACAACAGAAGACCAAGCACAGCACTGTTGCTCACCACAAAAAATAGAGTTGCTAGACTGAATATTGAATTTGTCAATAATCATGTTAATACACCCAATTGAATCGAGAAAGAAATCTTCTTCGCATGCGCAAAATTCCCCCGCCCCCCAAACTCGCAAAATAAGAATATATGAACAAAGTTAGTAATTTTACTGTTAGGTTACCGATGGCCACTTTGTAACTGAAAGTAGAGGGAGCTAACTTCCCATCGCGCATGCTGAGAAGTGATTTGGCCTCAATGCAATCGATTAATTAGTCTCTTAATCAGTGGAAAAGAGTCTTGTTCGCAAAGAAAACTAAAGTGATCCTAAAGTTTCTAGTTGGATGTGAACGAGTCTGAAGAAAATGATCTGTAGAGCAACTTAATACTTGCAATGTCTCTTCAAGTGTTTCATTTGGTGGTAATTCATGGTTTGGCGGTCGTACAGAATAGTCCCTAGTAGTAGAAGGTCCATCAATAGCTTAATTTTGCATACATTGTGAAAGATTATTTTGTTTTATTTGTAACTAACAAATTTTTATTTACCCGAAACAATGCACGTCTTTGCGTCGCTTTGGACTTATTTGAATTAAATTTTAGAGGATTCAATTTTATTGTGCCTTAATTTTGTTCAGGATTGAATATGCATATTGTGTGCAGGTAGTTATGCTTCACTATTTACTAAGTACATATTTCATTATATGCGTAATTAACTATAATTACATAAAATGGGTAGGAAATCATAAAACTTCCAGTGCAATTAAGACAATGCAAAGTTATAATGAGAACATCATAATGTTTACAGATCTGAAATGACCTTTCTTCAATAACACAAAACTGTACACGGTTCTTTTGGGTTTAGTATCTACCTTCAAATTAAAGCAATAAAAAATCTGAAATAAAGCAATGAGGACCTTAAACTAATTTACAACTTTGCACAATTTTCTTAAGAGCCATATAAATAACCACAGACAATAATCAAAAAGATAGTTTTTATATTGAGACTTTTCCTTATTTGTCAACAGAACACCGTTCCAATTGAACTACAACACTATTATTGGAACCAGTTCAATTTACAGTTATCGCATGTCGCTATTGTGATAACCCTAGTAACACAGACCCCGAATACAATGGTACGTAATATTATTACGTTTACAAAATCTGTGTTTCATACTAACATTGGTACCATCATTGGTTATTTAATACTTAATAATAGTAAAGCATTAGTAGATCATCATTAAGTAAACCATATACTTCTTTAGAGGTGTCTCTAAAGGAAGTTTAATAATGCCTCAAAGTTTGAGTTTGACTTAGTTGCTGTAATTTTTTCAACATATTCCAACGAAATAAAACTGCAACTATTTTACGTTAGATGTCTTAGATTAATTTGGAAAAAGTATTTAGAAAATTTCTTGTGATTTATTTTAGATAGGTGTGCTTATTCACTTCAGTGGATAGCATAAGATATATATCACCGTTGACTAACTAATAGTGGTTAATAGTAGTCAATGATATCACATAACTTGTATGATAATTTCAGAACGATGCAAATCGATAAAAATTGGATTTATGACCGTTATCTTTATTGAACTTTTATGGGAGGAATTCAATTAGCAACAAGTACTTGGCCGTTTGCATAAATTTTAACGACAACCTACGGGCTTGTAAAAGTAGCAATTTCAAAATAAATACAACAAACTAGAAGTTCCTCTTATTAATATGTACTATAGCCTACAGCAATTTTGTAATATTATGTAAATGTGGTTTTATTAATAAACGCCGTGCAAAGAACGTTCTGCGGTATTTAAGAACCACTACAAAATTTTGAATAAATATTTCAAAATCATAAAAATTCTTGAGTGAAAATGAGAAAATTATTCAAAATGCCTTCAAATTGCCTTTTAACCGTTTCTTAGTAGTTATGATCAATAAACCAGAAACAGATACAGATACAAAAATGTTGTTATTTAAGGACAGGGCTAAAGGATCTTTTGCACCACGTTCGCAGTTCTTTTTTCTTCGCCTTAGATAGGACACAATGTACATTCCATCTATTACTTAATACTTACTATTAGGTGCACGATGCATGCATAGTTTATACATTGAAGACTTTTTGAAAATCATCTTTATTTGGACATTCTGCAATTTTCAAAGATTTTTTTTGTTGCATTATACTTTTTTGGATATTTCTCTACGTTCATAATCTTTCATTTTAGGAAACATGGATATTCTATTGACAATCAGTTTTAGTTTGACATCTTGACTATTTGTGATACATACCACTTTGCAATTGATCTATATTAAGTTCTCTTTCGCACTTAAGTAGAAGCAGATCTTCCAAAAAAAAAACAACCTAATCTAAAATTTAGTCCTTGATCATCGTTAATGACTTCCCGTTTATTGGTTCGATATAAAACCAGTTTCTTATCCCATGTGGGTAATTACCAAACAACTGACTTGAAATTTTTCGTATTGTTAAAGAGTTCTAGTGTAATAATTATCGAAGCTCATGTAATTAGGAATAATTATACCAATATTATGTTGTTTTTCTACGGCCTGTCTAATTAGTTGACGGTTGCGCTTTATATTTCTTTTGAGTCATATCAACTTATTGCGTAGTTAATTAAAAAGTCTTATTCAGCTTGACTTGGAGGTGGATTCACAGTGGGTACCACCACGCGTCCATCCTATCTTTTTTAACCCTAGAGGATTCTCGTATTATTCAACAAATTTGTTACAGTTTCTTTTAAAAGTAATTAATTATATGTAAAGGGTAATTTCCGGTTAGCAGCTAGCAGCTAACAACGTTTATTTTAGATAATTGCTAATAGCTCCTCCTTAATGATTAAATTCCAAGAGGCGTAAATGTAATTAAAAATTTAGTAGGTAATGTCCTTAATATTGTGTTAGAATAAGTTCTTAGATTCTTGATCATTAACGAGAGTATGCATAAGGTGCCTAAAAGTATAAAACAATACCAAAAATTTATTTTTTGAATTGAGTACCTACAGAATGACGAAAGCCCCAGTGGCGTATATATCGGAGAATACTTTTCATAATCAAATAACTAAAAAAGACATGGGATTAGCCCAGCCCTATAGGCATGATAAATAAAAACTAAACGCAACTGGGTATTTTCAAAGTCATTTAAAGTGTCAAAGCACTTTTACGAAAACATGTCATCTAAAAATTGTTTTAATAATTTTTTTTTTACAAAAATGGAATAGTTTTACCTAAAAAGCGATTCAAAGTTATATTTGCTAATACCAATGTTAAAATGATTTTATTTACGTTCAACTTTTTTACATCTACATAACCACAATTATCTTATATTCCCTAACTACTAACTTTTTGTTAATCAAAGAGCGTAGTTATGCTCTCAAAGAAATGACATTACATTTTACATCTGCTTACTACAACAAAGATGATTAAACTTTCAATTTTTCTAGACTACGGGTTGCTAAAGAGAGAAAACATAGTCTAAAAGGGACCTTCTTTGGTCATCAACATCTTTCTTTTAAACATATTTTCAAAAACGGTAGACTCAAGAAAAAAAGAAAACAGAAATTCTTTATATAAAAAGTACTTTTTACAGCCCAATTGCCAAACTTTTTGAAGTTAAGTATGTACAGCTACCTGAATAATCTTAGGGGCGCCTCTTTATGACAAAATTGAGTATTTTCGTCAATGTAAACAAACTTTTAAGGATCTTGAGAACAGACCGCGCGTGCCGCAATTCTATAAGCGTCATAAAACTTTTTCAAAGTCAAACTATTAAGGCAATCCGTTAACATTGTATAAAAATATCATCCCTTAGATTTTTTCGGTAGCTGTACACTGGTTGACTAAAAATACGTAAAACAAACGCCATAAAATTGTCGTTTCAGCTGCTCAGTATTGTTGACTATAGATATTTCTGGGTAAATAAATCGGAGCTTCTAAGAAAATTGAACAACACAATATGTAACTAGTGGCCTACCAAATCTTATTTGATGTTTTATTATAAAAATCTGTAACAAGTGTTCAAATATTTAAACTAAGAAGCAAGAAATTGTTGTTAACTTAATAGACTTTATTTTATTTATAATCACTTGTATCTTTAAATAATTCCCTGATTCTGGTACTAACTATGTTTTATAAGTTATTTCTAAATAAATAATTTTTGGTTCTTGCAGAATTCTTCAATTACAGTGACCTTTCTTTGTTAGTGGGTTATTTAATTTTTCCTTTTTTTAGTGGGTATAGAATATTTGTAAGTATTTTGTTTACCTCTTCTACTAAAGAACAAATATTTTAATTACTTTAAATTTTAAGAAATAGATGGACTGTTTTTAAACAATAATAGTCTTACAAAATTCAATACGCGTTTGCGTTGGCTCTCAAAAACAAAATAAATAGTTGTAGAAAGTTTTTTGAATACAATTTTTATTAACTTTTAGTAAATTTTTATCAATAAAATGACGATAAATAATTAATGTTTTTATTTTAGTTAATTATAATAGTGGGTGTTTTATATACACACACGTGGACGAGTAGTAAATAGCCGACAGATAATTGTTCATATTTTAAATTGCATGGAAATATTCATAATTACCTGTAAAATATGTGAGCATTCTTACAAATAATAATTATTTTAATAATTGAGTAATCTGAACTAGCCACATTCTCGAAATAATTTACAGTATCTGCATACCACAAATGTTAGCTTTTGTTACTTATGAGGCAGTCAAAAATGTTCAAAAAACGATCAAATGTACCTACTTCTGTAGGTTCAAAAGAAAAATTTTAGCATTCATCCTTCAATAATAATTATAAGTAAATTTCCAAAAAATTCTTAAAATCTGATACTCAGGTTACTATCGCAAGAATGTTAAATTTAAATTTTACGCAGGATCTTAAAATCGTAGACGAATGCATTATAACCGGCAAAAAACTTTGCAACATTATCTTGCAATACTTAAGTCGTTTTTATAAAAACTCTGAAACATTTCTAATTCATAACAGACACGAACTCGTTTTATAACACTGACGTAACATTGATGCCCATCATTTAAAAATCACCTTGCCAAGAATGCAGGTAAGTGCTGAGGCTCAGCAATCACCTAATTAATTCAGGTGTATCAAAACCAACAAATAAACCCCGGCAACCAGAGGGAAATTCCTTTAACTGACCCGATTTCGCAGATCAGCAAATTTTGCCGCTCTTACGACACTTTCCACGCAAATTTGAAAGACTTGTTAGCTCAACTTACATTCCTAGCACTTTCCAAAAGCAACCGAAAGTGCTTCCGTTCGGAACACGTCCTGTGTATGTGACGGTCATTTTATCACAATGGGCTTGAAGCCCTAAACACCCACTATAACGCACTCACTGCACTTATTGAACACTGAACTTTGCTACCGAGCACGACGATGAACATTGGCAATATAAACGGAGAGACACTGAAGTCGTCACACTACCAACTAGCTATGCGGACTGACGGACTCGATGGTGCTTTACAATCACTAGGTATAATACAGGTGTGTGCAGTTAGTGGGGCAAAGTATTACTAGCCAATCAGCCCTATTGCGTATTCAAGATGTTTGGCAAAACATGGGTGTTTGCCATTAGAATGTGACCGTCGTAACTTTAAATGTAGACCACCGGTCACATTCTAATGGCAAACACCCATGTTATGCTAAACATCTTGGATACGCAATAGGGCTGATTGTTAAACTTGATTTAACATCGACGATTAACTAAATAATACTGAAATTTAGAACTGTTCCAGAAGAGTGGTAAGTCTGTGGAACTGGAGACGATGTCGGTGGCTGTATGAACCAACAAAGAATTATGCACGTGCACAGGAGATGGCTTAACGGGTGACCGCCAACACAAAAGAAAATTTACAATTAAAATTAAAATTTATTACTCGACTTACTGCGGCTTCGCTGCAACGAGTTGCGAAAGTGAAAGGTCAACAAAAATCGAGATTTTATACAGTATGTGCAAAGAGTTTCCGTAGCATTGAAAGCGAACCTTCCGGGATAGGTCAAGAATCCAGAATTGATACAATTTTTTTTAAATTATGAAATAAAAATGTCGGAAATTAATGACTGATCAAGGTATGAGTGCTTCTTGGTTTCCGTCTGGTGATCTGAGAGTGTCTGAAAAATTGTTTAATACGCCTTGACATTTTCCGAATTATTCTTAGTATATGAAAGTACCCACTATGGGCAGCATTTGATTGCCACGTCAAAAACCAATAACTAATTAATCGTTAAGTACTTCTTTAAAATCAATATAATGAGTATATGGAATTCCAAAAAAAAAGAATTTAAGATCTGGTTGTATCATATCTATTATTGTTTTTCAATTTTTGCAGTTGATGATAAAGTTGAGGAATTGAAAATAAACATAAAAATACAGAACATAGACATCCGAGATAGACAAATACGCTGACTGAATAAGGTGATAAGTACAAAAATAAATATTTCAAAAAAAATTTGTGGAAGAAAAATGACAAGATACACAATTGCTGATTATTGGCAAAGAAACATCTTTAGAGCATGAATAAACTTCAAAATAAAAATGTAAATAAAAAAGTATGTAATTATATTCAATAACTAAACCGATCAAAAATGTAATATTCGAAAGACCATGTAGAAATAAAAACATTAATTTAAAATAAAGATAAGATTTTACACTATAAACATTTATTCATCTTATATCTACAAAATTATTAAATTTTATAGGTTTCAGTACATTTTCTAATAAGTCTTTGAAGATGATAATTATAAAGTTTCCAGACCTATTCAAAAATTTATAAGGAAATAAATTTAAAAAAAAAATACCAAACTTTAAAAGTT
Organism: Schizotus pectinicornis; assembly: GCA_951805265.1. Lineage (NCBI taxonomy): Eukaryota > Metazoa > Arthropoda > Insecta > Coleoptera > Pyrochroidae > Schizotus > Schizotus pectinicornis. The sequence goes on along the minus strand of OX638203.1, from coordinate 2,344,685 downwards.
AAAATTTGCAGAACTATTTTCATCTAGATGTTAAAGATTTTTCAGTAACTGAAAGTATTGTTTTCAAAAATTGTAAAAACTTGCTCACGTGTAAATATTTACATGATCAGATATTATAAAAAATCGAGATTTCTCAAAAATTTTTAAAATTAATTTGACATATACAGGGTGGACCATCACTTGTGGTCGAATTTTTCCCGTCCAAACAATAAAAAATTTGAATTTGAGCTTCCGAGGATATGATCGAACCATTAAGAGCTATTTTTCAAAAAAATTTGAACTTTTTTGGCCCACCCCGTGCTCGTCTACACGGTGATTTATTCAAAATTATAAAAAAGTTGACAATAAAGTTGCAACTTTTTTTATACCGTTGTACGCAGAAAATTTTTCAGATTACGGCGGTCTCTTCAGAATTTCGAAATTTTGATTTCTGGGGCCGTAGTATTCTGTTGAAAATGCAACAGCCAAGTTGATTCATGAATACCTCCTTTGAAATTGAATTTCGAAGTTCTGAAGAGACCGCCGTAATCTGAAATATTTTCTGCGTACAACGGTATAAAAAAAAAGTTGCAGCTTTATTGTCAACTTTTTTACAATTTTGAATAAATCACCGTGTAGACGAGCACGGGGTGGGCCAAAAAAATTCAAATTTTTTGAAAAGTAGGTCTTAATGGTTCGATCATATCCTCGGAAGCTCAAATTCAAATCTTTTATCGTTTAGGCGGGAAAAATTCGACCACAAGTGATGGTCCACCCGGTATAGGTCAACCCCCTAAAACTATTTCTATTTCTTGAGATTTGCAGTTCAAAGTTGATTTATTTATTTTCATTGAAACAAACTCACTTTAGTTTCTTTTTAGCACGCTAGTATTAAACAGAAAAAAATTAATGTCGGTAAATTAGAGATCTATAAATTAATGTCGTGTACGAAAATAATAAAGAATCAATAATCCTAATCCTAGGTATAGCTGTATGTTAATTGCATTACTTAATTTTGAACTTATTTAACACGTTTGCTCCCGCGCGTCAAGCTGTAACTCCGTTATTTATTATCCAATTTGAATAAATAAAAAACTTTAGCAAATTACTATTTAGCCACTACAAAGTGGCCTTGAAAGTGATTTTTTCAGTTATTAACTTCAATGTCAAACAATGCTCAACTTTTTATTTTCAAATAAAAACGTATTTTTCTTATGGTTAATTTTTGTACAATTTTTTACTTAGGAAAAATTTGAATACCATGTAGAAATTATTTAGATTTAAAATAGTTCCTATGATTTAAAACAAAAGGTAGGAGGTATGTACATTTTTATTTTCTGAGTATTGGGCTAGTATAACAAATATGTCTTTATTATTCAGTTATTTAGTAGCAATAGAAAAAATCATATAACAAAAGATTAAAATAACAGAATAAGGACGACAAGTGGAGGCCATTAATGTCTTTTAGAACGCCATCGTAATTTATGACTCATTTAAAAAGCATACGGTGATCAAGGTAAAAAGCCAGACAAATTATTAGGCACTAAAAGGTACCTACAGCGTTTCAACTATTGTATAAAATTGCTTTTGTTCAAAAAGAATGGTGTGTACGGAGACCTTAAAAATGCACAGGGGTTGCGCGAATAGTTTACTTTTCCATATTATCATCAAGTGTAACGTGTAAAATTTTGTAGGAAACATAAGAAATTTACAGGAAGTTCCAAAATAGTCAACTTTTTCCACGTTACATTTGGTGATTACGTGGAAATAGTAGCTTATTCGCACACCCCTGCTTGTGCATATTTATTTGACGGCGGGTTAATTAAATAAAAAATGACATTAAGATATACAGGCTGGGGCAATAGTGCGTAAGCTGAGCCAAGACGATTATACATAAGGCAAGTGACATTTTTCTAAATTGAATGTTATATGTAAGAGCCGTATGACACGATACTTATTTTAGTACTGATTTCAGTACTGAAAATTTAGTACTATTACATCCAAGAAATTTGAACCTGTTCTATTTTCTTGTATGCAAGTTGACTTTAATTGGCGCTTAGTGATGCATTTTGTTTTTGTTAAAATTCCCAAACTGGTCCTAAATTCGGAACTGAAACTGCCGAAAAGCTGCGCGCGCAGATTCAGTACTAAAATCAGTATCGTGTCATACGGCTCTAAAAGAAGATTTTTTAGAGCCTTTTTCTAGAGTCTTTTTAATCCAATATTGTTACTGACTATTTCCAAACTACTTGGATGTAGCGTCGAAATAAAGAGAAAATTAATAATACCTACAATAATTGACTATAATGAGTTTACTTTTATAAATAGTTAGAAATACTAAAAGAATAATACGAAAATAAAGAGTTGGGCAATTTTTTAAAAGAAAGTTCCACATTTTGCCGTTGTAACTTAATACATATTTAGAACAAATAAAACATACTTAGAACATAAAGTTTATATAAAAGATGTAGAGATTCTTGTCTTCTTTTAGTTAAATGTAGATATTTTTGTGGTAGAATTAACCATTGAGTGTCTCAAAAACCTGAGACTTGAGAAAAAATTGCTGTCGAACAGTCGAACAAACACCTAGGCTGTCGGGTAAACATTTCTCTGAAATTACCATTCTATTTCCTTGAAATGTCAATAGCTCGATAGATCTCGAAAAAACGTCCCGTTTGCAACGCAAGACTTCCCTTATGATGAAACAGTTGATTATACATATTGACAATAATTATTGTCGATACAACTTTTTTCACATTCTTAAATGTAATAAACTGCAACGTCTAGTAAAGACTAATGATCATATCAACCTCATGGGTGCAAAAAGTTATGTCAAGTTCATTGGGAAGTAAATAAATAGCAGATTGTGATTTCAGCAAAAATTTATAGCATTTAACGAAGTAATTCAAGCACCTTCACCTTTCAAAATATCAATGTTTAATAATCAATGGTTGAATGTTCTGGTCATTTTTATAGAGGTTCATTAAAATTTGAATTGAAACAAAAAATTTTTGGTTGATATCAAATTAATCAAACATCATTATTGAAATTTTTTTACTTTGGAAACGTAAACAGTACCCTACAATCAATACATAATTGCTTTTTCGTTAAAATCTTTTTCCCCTTCATATATATTATGTGTACCTAATTCATGTGGATATGATTTCAAAAGCATCTTCCACGTGGAAGATGCTTTTAAAATCATATACAGGGTGAATTACTATACGTTCAAATTTGAATTAATTTATTCAAAAAATCCTAAAAATTAAAAGTATCTAAAATTGATCAGAAATTTTAGAAGAACAGTGAAATAACGCGTCGACTAGTGTTTATAATGGAACTATCGAGTTTTTAACCTTTTTCCACGACTATTTTAATTCTTGAAAGATATAACTTTGCTCAACAGTTGACCATAAGGTTCTTTGAACTTTTAATGAATGCATCTTAATGTAAAATTGGACGACATGTCTATTTAAACACATTTCTATATCGCTTTCCGATTGCGCCTGCACAAAAATAATAGAACGAACTAGAAATATTTTCGGTAAACTTCTAATGGAGGATTTCCTCAATAACTGTGAGACAAATAGGATCTGAGCTAAATCCGTTCTTAATTTTTGAAGAGTGCTTGTATATATGGACAAAATAAAAATCTTAACTATTAAATATTGAAATTTTTTTCAGATGATTTGAGATAAGGATTCTTGAAAATTTCTTAGATACATCACCGAAAGAGGCTGACTCATTCACTGATAAACAAAGATTCGAAAACGTCTAATGCCTATTTTTAAAAACACCTGTAGGTATAGGTAATTTATTAACTTGATTCCTAGTAGAATGTAAGCAAGAAATCCATCTTTAAAAAAAGAACAAACAAATGAAATAACCAACTTAAAAACAAACCAATCAAGAAATTCTTCATGGACATCAGTAGTTGCTACATTAGTTTCATCACATTTGCTAACATGTTATCTTAGAAAAACAGTATCCACTCACACCACTAAAAATTATTATTAAATTAATTAAGTAATTAATTATACATAAAAAATCTACTAATAACTAATTTTTGTAAAGCTGAAATTGCCAATAATACAATATTATTATTATTATTTCGAATTCGGGGTTTTCCTTTCCTTTCAATTACAAGTGTAGTGTCACGCTTTACGATTTTAATTAGCTGAATCACAATTAAGGTTATATTTGCAATTTAACAATTTTGAACCGTGTACGATGAAATTTACATATACGGGGAAAATGAATGAAACTGAAACCATTGTTGTTAGTACATAGTTAATTATCAATTAAACCAAAGACAGTGACAAACAACCACTTATCCGCCTTGCAGTTAGTGTTACTCCTACTTTTTTGTTAAAAAGTTGAATGAAGGAATTTTATCCTTTCCTTGACTCCAATTTTAATATTAATTCAACATGATAATAATTATTAGTGAACGCGGACCGCTTAAAATATTCTAAATACTCACCTAGATGCAGAATTAGCTATGGCACTACGATGCTAAATCCATTGATTTATCGATTCCAACGACAAAATTCGTGAGTAATAAATAATGGGACATCTTGACTAGTTCTTTTATTAATTATTACAAACAATGTGCGTAATGCCTATAACTAAAGGGTGCACTTTTAAGGGTGATACGGGTAAAAATCGCATGAAACAGCTTAACATTTTCCCAGCCATAACGAATATATTTTTTGTAACAAATGCGAAAATGGATAAAAAGTAAAGATAAACCTTAATATTTCACGTTTATAAGGGAAATCTTATAAACAATACTAAGCAATAATAAAATACCGTTTCTTTATTATTTATTCTTTAATTATTTTTCTTAAACCGGGGCTTCTTAGAACTGTATCCCAGCTTGGACTTGGTCCATTACCTCCGCTGACTTAATTAGTTTCTGAAGTTCGTTCTCTTTCAGCGGCTGTTGGACTATGTGTGACACACCATCCTTGCCCAAAACAGCCGGAAGTGACAAGAACACATCCTGAGTGATGCCGTGGAGTCCCTAAAATTGACCAAAAATAAGTAGAAAACCACCTTGATGTAAACCTCCTCAACCAAAAAAAAAACAAAAAAAAAAAGCAAAAATGCAGCCGCGACTTAAATTTAATTAAGGAAAAGTAATCCACATACCTAGCACTCATTACCACTACCTGGAACAAGCTTGCACTAATTGGGATAGCGTCAAAGCCACAGCCGCATGGTTATTGGTTATCACAGGGTGTAGGGTGCGATACTAGTGTTGTTGTTTGTGATGTTTAGAAAAATAAGATTGTAGTGCTCTAGGAAGAAATAATAACGAATTCGGTTGGTCACACTGATCCCTATGATTTATCTATCACATCACGCTCTTCTTTGCACAACTTGTGCTAAAGTGGCGAGAATATGATCGGTGACTTTTACCTTTATGTTGGAGAATTTTCATGAAAACAAAAAATCCTGTCATGATATGTTCACATTTATTTCGTAGCTTAAGTCACATTCGAAATCACAACACAAAATAAATAAGCGAGAGAATGTATACATAAAGATTCGACACAAAAATAAATATTAGAATAAATAATACAAAAATACTGTAAGTCGTAAAACCTGAGCATGCAAAAAATGCATTAGTTACAGTTAATACTCAGTTGTTTTAAAATTTGTGCACAATCACAGTCAGTTTCTTTAGATACAACCAACTGCTGTTTTCGCACACAAAACAATCAGCCGCTTTTGTTGCAGTTAATTTAAAGAGCAATATTGATTTGCACTTCGTTCATGATACGCGCTGAATTTTGCAAACGCTCAATTTCATCTTTGGTCAAGTGTTGTTGCACAACTTCGGACACTCCATCAGCTCCTAAAACAGCTGGCAAGGACAAAAATACGTCGGTGTCGATCCCGTGGAGTCCCTGCAGATTCAAAGAAAGAACTAGGTAGGTACACGACGTCAAAGAGGAATAAACTCAATGGAATGTGTTGCATAAGCAGAATTAGTGTGCAAGAGAAAGAGACACGGCCATCACGGCAAAAGATCTACTGTAACCCATTACGTCTTTGATGAGATTTTGGTTAATGCCACTTAACCACTAACTATTTTTTTTTTTAATGAAGCAATCACCGCAATTTTAATTGGAGGTGCTGCATTTTTATAACCGTGACCTTGATTGCGTCCTTCAGTCGTAACGGTACACCAAAACAGACAAAAAATTTAAGGTCGTCCGTTTCTAGCAGCAGACAAGAAGCGTGTTCTCACGACACGTGCTGGTTGATGTACGCATTGCTTGGATAATTTTCTTCAGACTAATACATGCGAGGTAAAGGAAGTCGTAGCTGTAACTTAGGTAGGTGTTGAACTGTTGACGAAGAAAGGCAAGGCAAAGAAACAATTACCATTAATACAAAGCACATTAATCTACCACCATCAATAACAACAAAAGGCATTGAAGCGAAATGCAATAGAAAGGCATTGCACAATCAAAAAAACCGAGTAAATAATAGTTGTTGTGCATAAAACAAAGTAAATGAGTTTATGAGTTTCTGTGTGGAATAAACCGTCATTACTACATTACGAGGACGGTTCCTACAGAATTCTACACTAAGATAGTTTATTCTTGCAGTACAACATTTCCAAAGAACCATATCTTATCGCCACTTTGATCCAATTTACAAAGAGTTAACAGAAACGTCTGGATGTCATTATTGAGCTTCAATACTATGATCTTGTAGTGCTAACTATGATCGTTCATATCTTCCCTATTAGCGCTTCAGAAATGTCGACTGAAAACTCGATACAAACAACTATTATTGTGGAAGTTTGACGACCGGTGCCCATGCTTTCTTTTTTTTATGCACACATCCAGAGAAGAATGAGGCGGTTGGAAGAAAGCCTGCAGGCATTTACCTTGACGTGGACGGAGACAGCGTGAACATTCGCCGAGTTCCTCAGGAGACTTTGCGCTAATGAAGCCACGCTAAGACCGATGGCCCAAGATGTGTAACCCTTCAGCTTAATGACCTCGTACGCACTCTGCACGACTTGGCCATGGAGTTCGTTCCACTTTTCAGGATCCTCTTCTGTGCCTATGGCAGGATTAATTTCACGCAAACGCACGCCGGCTATGTTGACGCCAGACCATACAGCCACTGAAAATTAAGACGTAAATGTATTTTTCAAGACGTCGTTTGACTTCTTAGCCTTTCCGAACTACGACCACTAAGATCTTTTGTTCAACAACGTAACTGTGTAGGTAGTAAAAGATCATAAAATTGCAACAATCAATTTTTAGTTATACTTGGCAAAAGATCACTACTTGTAGATCGTTAAGCCGAAAACAATATCTTAAGGAAAAATTGTTTTCTTTATACCCAGGCTTTATCATGTTAATATCTGAAATCTGTAGACAAACAGAAATCTCGTACTACCGTAGTGTAGATATGGTATTAAATTAAAATTGAAGTTAGAATCTAGTTTGAAAAAATAGTCAAGAGACTAGTAACTTACTCTAACTAACTCTAACTCTTTTTATTACAACATATGTTATCGTTTCCACCCAAGAGGGTAGTATTGTTCATATCAGTACGAACTAGAGGCAAAACCAAAAGCACTAATGTATTACGTGCTGCCTATATACCTAGTTAAAGCAATGACCGACTAGAGATCCACAAACTCCTATTTGCAACAGGAACAGGAATTGAAAACTCATCATCAGCGCATATTATCATAGCTAAATAAATTCTAATATAATGTATTAAATATACAGTGTGTCCAGAAATAAGCATGAAAACCTCACTTATTTGAAGAATGGCAATTTTGGTCATGTCACAAGAAAGTTACAGCTAGTGTTTATTTTTATATGACATACTTATCATGGTTTACATAATATTAAATAAAATCTCAAATTTTCGATTTTGGTTTTTATTTCTACTACACCTTGCACATCAAGCCACTTTATCAAAAGCATCTCTTATGGCGATATTTCTGTCACTAGCGTAGCTGGCAAATAATATTCAAATTCAAAAATTTCAGTTTCAATTTAATGTCAAAAAACCATGGTGGTAAGTGTGTCAAATGTTATTGTTCTATTGAAATAAGCTCTAACTAAAGTAACTCTTGTAATTTCATCAAAGTCGTCACGCTTCAAATAAGTGACATTCTTATCCTGGACGCACTGTACAAATTACATAAACGTTAAAAGTTGATATCAAGCGTAAATATAATTTCTGAGACATAGGTGAATGTGTAAAGTAACCTGCATGACAGTAACTTCCGTAAAATATCGGGATAACAAACGATATCATCCTTTTTTTGTTAGCGATCAGAAGAGTTAAGAACATTGTGGTACATTCAAATAAAAAAAGTATTGACGTTGCAAGATTACAAAAGTGTTCAATAATTTTACATAATAAATGCGGTAGTAATTGAAGCAAAATACAGAAATCATAAAGCACTGAAAAAACGGAAGATGAAATAAAAAAGGAAAAAGAAAGTTATATAAAAAAGTAAAAAAAAATGCACTTGTAAAAAATATTGAACAATTCATAGAATGTGTCTTAAATAAGACAACAAAACAAATCAAACAATGAGAAAAATAAAAGGCAAAACAAAAATAATTAAATAGATAACAAGAGAAAAGAGTGTTGAGATAACCAGAAGTTACAATAAGAACATCAGACTAAAAAGGGATGGCAGAAGTTGGTGTAGAGACGCTTCAAAATAAGAAAAAAACAAACATAAAAACCCTAATAATAAACCAAAGTTATATAAAATAGAAAAACAAATAGCACAAGCACTAAAGTAGGTATAACAAATTAGAAGCTAATAGAAGACACACTTGAGTAGAAGAAAATAGCAACAAATGCGATAATGTCAAAGCAGAAAACCCCAAGAATTGCAAGAGAAAAAAAGTACAAAGAAATACTAAGAATAAGAAAGAGGTTAAAAATATTATTAGCATTACAAAATATGAAAAACGATGCACGAATATATGGGGTGACAACGAAGAATGATCACGGGATCAAGAACGTAAAGGGTAAAGGTAATGTAAAAGTAAAGAAAAAAGAAAGTAACCGGAGGAATAAGAAAAATTTGAAGCAAATTAATTGAACTATACCTTTGACCAAATTGCGAACGAAATAAACAACATCAAAAGTGCACAGAAAAACGTATGAAAAAAATCGTTAAAACAGCGGAAAAACAATTTAAAAAAAGCCGACTCGACAGAATAAGAATTCACCAAGATATAATTAAATTAGTGTCGAATGAAGCCACAAAATTAAACAATCAAAAAGGAAATGATCCTCTTCTAGAAGTTGCTAAGATACACTTGATTGTCCCAAATTTGTTGTCTGCGACTCTTTTATTTTGATGCCTGTAGTATAATTGTTAATTTCCTGCCAAAAACTGGTTACTTAACCAGTTTTTAACTTAACCCGTATACCAGGCGCGTATTAAAAGTTGCCCGTGGTGTGTGGTTGAACCTACCGCTAGAATCTCCGTGCTCCCCAATAATCCAACCGTGGCAACTGCTCGGAGCTACCCCAAGTTTCTGCGACATCAAAAACCGAAATCTGGAAGAATCCAGGTTGGTTCCGGATCCCATAACCCTGTTCTTAGGCAAACCGCTGAGTTTCCAAGCAACGTACGTGAGAATATCACAGGGATTGCTCACTATCAACAACAAAGTATTTGGGGAATACTTTATTAGATTCGGTATAATGAACTTGAGGACGTCAGTGTTGCGTTGGACAAGATCCAAACGAGATTCTCCCTCACGTTGACGAACGCCCGCCGTTACTATGCAAAGACGAGAACCTGCAGTGGCGGCATAATCTGAAAACAAAGAAAAAGCACCGGAATTATTCAATTAGCTCAATTATCTCATTAACGCGATCAAGTGACAAATGTTTCAATTAAGAAGGTCAGACGTAAATAAATCGTAAAGTGACTGACCTAGGGGTCAATTAGATGATTATGGAGCGCCGCCAAAGATGCAACAAATAGATTCATTGACGGTTTCGTATCGGATTTTTACAATCTACAAAGCAAAATAAATCCATGTCAATTGGTGTTTGTAAATATATTCGAGTTTTATATGTCGGCAAACACAAATTTGCCGTTTGAATTTGGTGACCAAGGTAAAATTGACCGTCAGATTTATTTGATCTGAGAGAGCTTGCACCTTAAAATTCGTTGGAAATGCAAATTCGAAAAATGTCCACTTCAAGAGTTACATAGGTACTAGGATCGAAAATATTATATATTAACAATCAGGAAAAAAGTCGGCCCTGCAAAAATGGATCGAATATAATAGTTAACAGGTGAATGATACTGAATTTGGATTAATGCTCAGAAAAAATAGTCTTATTTACAGCATAAACCGATTATCGTTATCACTTTCTAAATATTGAACTATTTGATGATACAAGATAAATACCTAGCTCTAATATAAAAACATGCAGGGCCTAAAAATTACGTTTCATGCGAAATTATTTCCCAACTAATTTACCTGTACTGGCGTTAATTCTTGGATTCTTCAAAAATAGCGAGCCATGTTGCAAATCCAACATTTCCCCCATCAATTTGTCTTTCATGCAGTCTATCAAGACAATATCACTCGAAACACCCTAAAACCATAAAAGTTACAAAAATGTTCCAAAGTTCCAATAATAACTTACCTGTGTTAATATACTGAAAGCGCATGCCATTCCGACTTGTCCTACCCCGACAATGGTCACTTTGTTGCCGGAGTCTTTGACAGGAGCCGAAATTTCCTTCAAAAGAGCTTCCTTGGTGGCCGCCATTTTAAATAATTCTAAAACCAAAAGCAAAATTATGAATTAAGCACAGCAGGAAAGAGTTTTAGAACTAGCAAGTTGCAGTAATGGTCTTCGGGTAACTAGCATTCTGTCCCAAATTTATTTTTATTCGTAAAAAGCGCAACAAAGTTCACAGGGTCGAAGAGAGATCTCTATACAATTTGACAACAATAAAGTGTTTTGAACAGACTGATTGAGACAGCAATGAAGAATTATTTGACACTGCGAATGTGGATGTTGCGAGGTATATGACTAAACTACTATCAAGCAGTTGCTAAGGTAATGAAAAATTTTAAGACTGATGAATAGTAAGTAATAATGAGATAAATAAAGACAATTAAAAAATGTGCCGTTAAAATGATTTAAAAGAAATCAAGAAACAAGGCTTTTCGTTGGTTTTTAATTTTAATCTTACAACTTTAAAAATGGAACCAATCAAGTCATCTAAACTAAAAAGAAAAGTGTAAAACGGCAAAGTGAGACTTTTCCATTAAATAGATGAAGAGTTCTATTCCAAAAAATTAAATTATGAGGTCTGTGTAATCTAATGTAAATATTTTTTTTCAAATTACATTTTGATTGCATAAATTGGGTGGATTCAATATTTGATAATAGCTTGAAACGGCATAAGTGTTTTTATAAAATGCTTGTCTTCATTACGGTAAATAGGGTTCAAAGTTTGATTTTCTCTCAAAACTGATTTAATTCCTTAGACTTAGCCTGCATTAGGTTTTAAAGGTACAGTACTTTAGACAAATATTTATAAGAATGGTTGTTTCATCCACGCACCCTTTAGGTCGACCCTGTTCTGATTCTAATTACTGTATGTACCTACTAATTTGCATCAATATTCAGTGGTTTTTCAAGTTTTTGAAAATATTATGACAATTTTCTTTTAAATTTTGAGACAGAGCTTTTAGGTTCTAAGAGCAATATTTGGCAATATTGCCAAATTTTCCAAATCTTTTTCATAAGAAATAGATAGTTCACCTGTTAAAAATTAATGTCAGATATCAGCACCCCTAAAGAGCAAAAAGTAGCAATTTTCAAAAACACCACATGCAATACCTCATATTTTTTTATTATATGGGTTAATGAGTAGAATGTAAAGATCAAGCTGTAGGTACGCGACATAAAACAGCCTCTTCAAAAACAGCAAAATAACTTTGACCTGTTGGCAAAAATTAACAACTTGAACAATGAACATCATATGAGCACAACTAATGGAGTAATTGGGGCTAATGTTGAACAAAATGTTTCAATGTTACCAACTCGTCGATGCAAAATTAAAAAAAAAAACTGATGTGCTTTTTTACTAATTTGAACAAAAATAAGGTGAGAATATGCAAACCACAAGATTACATCGAGCGAATTGAATTCAAAAGAAATAACAATCGTTATCAATCGTTAGAGGAAATACTTCCTGATAACCCTTACATGTACATACTGTTTTAAGTTAACTAAGAAAAATGCTCAAACTTTATTAATAATTATTATTACATAGTTCAGTAAACTCATGCCCAGTTGCATGAACGTTAACATACTGCTTATGCTAGCATACTGTCGAGATTTAACCGAGAACCTTATAGCAACGGATCAACCAAATCATAGTCGATATTTTGGCTAGTGGGAACATAAATAAATTTTTAATCGTTCATTAACGGCTCAACATCTTAATTGATGAGCTATTGATGAATGATTAGTGTTTAATTTACGTTCGTGTAATCCAGAATATCGAAAATGATTTTGTTGATCCGTTGCCGTGGGTTCTCTGTGAAATCTCGACATTATGCTAGCAGCATGTTAACGTTCATGCAACCTAGCATCAATATTTTTCAAAAAATAAACCAATTATATCCACCACCAAATCCCGAGCGTGTTGATCACGTGCTTCTATTAATATCGAGATTCAGTAAATCAAGTATAGTTCCATGTTGATTAGCCTCATGATTTTAATTTTATTTTTACAAAAATAATAGTAATAAATATTTATCAAAATTCGACAATATTGTTTACTGCAACAAATTCTCATCTAGGAAAAGAATCGGAGTCTATAGCAATTCTAATAACACTTAGTCTAGTTTATAAATGGTGAAATGCGGACTTTATACTTATACCTAATAGTTTTTTTTTTCGTCTTGTCGAAGATCCTTATTGCAAAATTAAGGTTATTAAAAAATATGTCCCACATCTGCCATCGTTTATTTTTGTCATTTGCCAGACTTAGCAATAGGCGTATTCCTCAAGGTGACCTCTATGGGATCACTGCAATTCAAATTTACCTCTCAAGAATTTTACAATTAACTTTATTACTGCTTTATTGCAGTTTGCAGTTACAAAAAGGCAATGCGTCATTATAATTCTCAAATATAAGAAGTTAACTAAATTAGAGTTATCAATTAATTTAATTAAAAAAAAGATTTTAATCAACCTGAAGAAATTTTCTTAAAAGTACGTCGTATATTATACCTACGTGGTCCCACAATTTTTCTCTGGTAATAAATAAAAAAATTTCAAAGTTAAGATGTGACTCAGAATCATGTCAATCATTCAAAACCTTTTGATGTTCAAAATTGGCACAGGTAAAATACTACTAGTGGCGAACACTGACCTACCTGGACTACCTATAGACGAGTAGCACTCACACAAAACTACGATGAAAGGGTAAAATACCTTGGGGTAAAATATCGATGAAAATGAGTAAACTACAAGCTGTTTATATTGTAATATTAGTTGTTCATGTCTTATCTCGCTTTGAAAATGGCATGAAAAATGTAAAATGGACAAAAGCTCACTTACCGGTAAGAACTTTGGCAGGTAACCACTTCCAAGCTCAAAACTTGCCGGTGAACTGGAGTCAAGGTGACCTTTATACCGCACAAAATTCAACTGGTGCAATTCTCGCGCATGTCTGTCCCATTGGAGGAAGACGGCAATTCGTGGGGCACGTCACGAGGAGCACCTTCGTTTCTATTAAATTCGCTCCGAACAGCTGTTTGGAGTTTCCTTTCCAACCGTTGGAAACCACAATCGATAAGGATAAGATGATTACCACACACTAGTCGACGAGCTTTTTGAGTTTCCGGCAATTCCGGGGCCCACAATGGGTAATCTTGGGTAACATTGCATCATCAGATGATCGTTAGTCATCATTAACGTGAACGACGTGCATTTCACGGTGCATCGACACAGTTTCACTTTTCAGGGGAATTCCGACCCGTTTACGTGCCGGCACGCATGTGCGGCGTCTGGGGCGTCGTTGCGTTCAAGCGCCGTAGTGTTGATAAAGTTATTTTGGAAGCGACGCTTGGCGTCGATGGTTCTTGATTCAGTGTTTATTTAGTCGGGAAAATTGCCAGAATTTCAAGAGAATTTTGATTCATTCGAGAACTCAGGGGTCATAGAAGTTAAATTATTTTACTAATGTGCATGTGGTGCAATCACCACATAGCGCAATATGTTGCATAGCTTATGTTTATTTATGGAGTACGAAACATGTACTTACATTACTATAATCAGATGTTGACAAAGAAACTTCTGCAAAAATATCATGAATATCAGGTCTGTAACGTGAGATATTGTAGCCGTAGCCCATAGCGCGTTATACAGGTGTCCCGAAAAAAGCGTGTTTCTACGATAGAAAACTCGAAAAATGAGTCGATAAACTTAAGGCAAAAAATGAATGGTTTTTATTGAATATCTCCAAAGCCGTCAGTGGTAAGATATAAGATAATGAGATCTTGCAGCATCATTAGTCTTTTTGTGCGTAACCGGTTGAGATAAAAATTATTTGAAAACTAAAACCGGGAGTGTCCCAAACGGAGGGGTCGCGGGGTTTAAAATAACGCCAAATAACCTGTGTGTCTGTTTTTGGTTGCAAAATATTGAATTTCCAAGTAGTATTCCATATAATAAAGGTACTCTTGTTCAGTACCGATAGGATGCACAGTTTTTGAATAAAATTGGTTTCAATGTTTTATTGCATGGTACAAATTGCAAATTGCGAATAAATTTTAAAATTAATAGTGCGCTAAGAAACGCTACTGACATGTTGAGATGTCTAATCAATTGGTATTACTTGGAAAGTAAATTATCTCAAAACTTAGTTAATCATATATAGATACTTACCTATAATGAATAACTAATGTAAGAAAATGTTATAAACTACGGTGTGCACGCACACAATTTGTTTTATTATTTATGATTAGCACTAAGCCACTAATCGCTCAAACTGGTTTCTACATAGATACGTTTATATTCTTGACACAACATTATTCGTGGCAATTTTGCAAATTTGGTTTTAAATATTTTGAAAACAATTACATTTAGCATTTAGATACTTATATAGAAATGTAATTATGGCTACAAAAAATAGAAAAACTTCTGCTACATTACAGGAAAAACATGCATGCTTTTATTTAAAGTAATTTATTAACAGTGAATTACATAAATTTAAGGGGTGGGGTAGGCGTTTAGAAAGAGCTCGCTACATATCGTTTAGTAAAGTTTTTGACACCATTCCCGTTCGGTTCCTATTAATTAGTTGTTATAGTTGGTTTAATTTTTATGTATTATTTATTATTATTATTATTGTTATTTTATTGTCATTTACTTATTTTTATGTTTTTGAACGCAGTTTAAGAGCAAGCAATTTTGTTGTATTTGTTGTTTCGTGCTCATATTATTTTTTTCATTTACATTGAGTTTTGTCTTTTGAGATTGAAGCTGTCTACTTTTGGTCATTGTTTACTTTACCCACTCTTCGATTTTCAAAAAACTAATTACACCAACGCATTCGTCACCATGTATACATTACAAAAATCAATATCTTTTCTTGTGCAAACTACTTTTATTTTTACTCATTTTCCTTGCCCTAGCACATCTTTTTTTTTTTTCTATAAATTTTGCATAAAATTATTTATCATTTGCACAACATTTCATTGCTCAAAATGGCATTCTAATGATGTTTTACGATGGTTTCCAAAAAAAACAGCACAAAAAGCGAAGAGTGGAAATTGTAAACAATTACCCTACTTTTTTAAGATATCGTTCAGAGAGGCTTTGCGCCCCATGGATTTAATTTTTTATGGTGGGTGGTGGGTGACATGACAACTCATTTTAACGTGTTTTTTCGTAGATGGTCGTGCTCTCACTAACGTTTCGTTTCTGAAATTAACATGCGGTGCCGCGACGCGACTTTGACGCAACGCTATGTGGGATGAAAACGTATCTTTCTTATGGTTTTATTTGATAGACAATCTTTTTCTGAATATAATGATGTCTAAAAAGTTTACTTTGGTATAATATTTATTGGAAGAAATAATTAAAATATTTATTGGAAATGTTAGATTTCTGTTAAAATTTTTAAGTGTGACGTGGAAAAAAAAGTATAAAATGTCAGTAATCCGCCAGTGGACTTTGGATCGACCAAAAATTGCTGTTTTTAGCAGCTAGTCCTCATGGTAAATATTTTTATTTGTTAATGTTTCAGTGTATTAATTCTTTTTTTAGGAATATTAGATGACGGAAACATTATTGAAATCAAAACGTTTCCATCATTGGTACTAGTACAAGATCAACTAACCATGAGAGAAGCGGCTGTTTGAAAAAGACGTAGGTAGTTTCTGTCTTTCTTGGGAATGTGACCAACTAAAAAAACCCACAATTATTACTATCAAGTTTAGGGGCAATTGCGGATCACTAATGCAGTGAAATGTTATTTCATTGGGTACAATGAGTTTGATTAAAATAATTTATTTATCCAAGAAATATATAGGGATGACAATTTCTGGCAAGTGAAGATGGAATTACACCTTGTGCAATTTTTTAAACAGTGTATCTTGCCAGAATTAGTTTTACAAAGAGGGAAGGTGGGTAAGCCTTGTAGAGATCCTCCTTGCATCACAATGGCGAAGGAAGAACATGCACGAAAAACGAAAAAATTATACCATTATTAATTATACTATTAATTTTAGTACCGAAAATTGTTTGCCCTCACCCGCCGTTTTTTTCCTATTGTCTTTATTTCTTCTCTTTTTCACTATTTTTTTTAAATTTCTAATTTGTTAAATTGATTTGTTATTTGATAATTAATTTGTTATTTATTCCTATCAGAATTCATTAAAGGAACGTGAAAAAAATGAAAAATTTATTATTGTTTTGCGTATGCGGAAAATATTGTAATTTCTCCAAAAATATTATCTGTCTGCCATCTGTAAACCTTTCAGTCATTTATGCTTATTTATTGCACTGGACTGGAAGTAACCGCGTGGCACAATGGTTACGCTTGAACAAGACGTGACAGCTCCACTGCAAAGCGCCACGTGGTGCTGCTAGCTGGAACTAAAATTTACATTACGAGGATAGGGAATGAAACTTGAAAGCCCGTAGGGGAAAAGTTAATTAACTTTTCATTAAAATAATTGCAGTTTTCTAAATAACTTTAACAGCTGCAGTGCATAATTGATTTTTCATCTTCAAAATATATTCCTAAATAGGTTAATTAAACATCAAATCAATTAATTAAAATTGGAGAGGCCTACATTTTCAATTAGGCATTGAAATACTGTATTTGTCGCAAAATGGTGAAAGAATAAATTAAATATGTTTTGTTATAACCCCGTTATCCCCTTAGAAGTGAGCAAGACAAGTGCTTTCTAATAAGGATTTTTCTAAAAAGTTTAATTAGATATTTAAATAAATTATTAATCCATGTGTAGTCCAAAGATCATTGTTTAAGAATTACTGAAATTCAGTCCGCTGTCTTTATTAATTACTACACAATTGCGAAGTTGCTACAAGTTCACAGAACAAAAAGAACGTCTATAATTATTGTTTACAAACTCACTAATTTAGCTGCATATCAACTATTTGCATTGTGAACTCTTCTTGTCAAAGAACTACTATTGATCTAATAACGTTTCTTGAAAATAAAATCGTAATTCAAATATTACGAAATTAAAAGATATAAAATGATTAGATAAAGAGGCATTGTTGAAAAAGCTATATGATAATACATGAAATTCAGAATACTTAGTAATACATTAAAGAGTGAGTAACATAGGCACATTTTATGGCACCAATCCAAGTTAAGAAGCGAGCCGCACAGCGGCAAGTTTTGTAATAAACGAGTGCCACAATTGCCCATGAACAAGTTCATTATACTATTTTTTCTACTTTTGACCAATTTAAAATAAAAATTCCCAATTTTAAAATTTGAGAAATTTGGTCGTGGTTGGTACATATTACCAAGATTACTTTAATGTGAGATTCGAAATTACTCATAAATCGTTTTGTTTTGACGTTTATTTGATGTTTTAATAACATTTAAAATCTAAACTACCAATGTAAAAAAAGCAAATTGCACTCATCTAATCGCTGTTGCAAAACCCAAAAAGCTATTACAGCACTGCTTTAAATATTTATTTAAATAATAGCTAATAGCTATAGAAGTTATAGTAAAAAAAATATATTGCTCAATAAAATCCAAAGATGTTGGTCAAACATTACTATGAACTGATGCGGGCATCAGTTCCAGATTATCGAACTGAAAATCTTTATGGCCTCATAAAGAGCATAAATGAGTGTAAAGAAGTTGATAAGGAAAACTTTAGATAGTGGTTGAGAGGTGAAAATTAGGAAAAAGTTACTGACTGAGATCTTGTAGGATTTATCTCACGAAGATAAAGACGAAGAAGAAGAAGAAGCCTTGCCATGCTGATAAAATACAAGCAATGAAAAAGTCTCGTCGGTATACAGGGCATACCCTAAAAAACGCCTAAAGCCGTATCTTCGTTATTTATTATCCGATTTGAATGGACAAAAAACAAAATCATTCTTTCTATCCTCCTCACCTTTTCCTATGCTTTTCTTTACCCTAAAACAGACAATGTAACAATCTCAAATGGCGAGCACTTCATGAATCAAGAACCTATATCTAATATTCCCTTGCATGGTGCGTGTGTGGTAGCTCACTACGTTATAATTGCACCATGCTCCTTTGTATCTAGTAGTAAAATATATATTCGACAGGAACACGACAATTACGTAAGCCATCCACTTGATGAAATTATAACACATTTCAGCAAGAGCATAAAACTGCGCTTCATTTCATAAAATGCACAAAAATGTGCTGATAGGGAAAACTACACGTATTACACTACGCGGATTCGTTTTATAAAGTGGACATGCCTTTCATAGAGACCTAACCTATCTGGATAAAATTTCGCCTTTCGGTTCATAGGGTACCTTATATCTTTAATCTTATACTAGCGTCGAACAGTCTGCAACAGCGCCATGTGTGTGTGTGGCGTATATTTAGTTGCCTATAATAAATATACGATTTTGATAATTTATTATGTTTTAGATTATATTCCCATTTTATTTTAACAACGGCCTAAATATTTAACAATTTCAATTCTTTAAAATTGTCAACATCTCTCTACAAATTATCGATTAGTGAATTTAAAAATATCTATCTAGAGAACAAATAAAAGCAATTTTAACATTTTCCGAATCCATTATCTGTACTTTCGATAAAATGTTCTAATTAAAAAACACGGATAATGCGAATTAAACTTTTTAATAAATACAATAAGTAAATAATACTAAAATATAGCAGAAAAGTATGTAACTACGTAGAACCATACAAAAAATTAACGCTTCAATTATTATACACTGTAATCTGTAATTTTAGTTTGTTTTCTATTTTGCAGCAGTTGTTTAGTTTTTTTATATAACCCAAAATGTTAGCCCACGTCGAAGCTTCCTGGGTGGATGAAATGATACGCTTTCTCTCCCAAGATCTCGGAAATTCGTCCAAAGCCAGCAGCAGGCAAAGTTCCAATTTATTATTCGAAGAAACAATTGACCAAAAGCGAAATCGGTTTTTAAACTTTATATAAAAACCCTAAAATTTTGAATTTATAGCTCAATTTGCAAAGGGAGACAACAGTGTGGGTACCTTAATTTTTGAAGAGGATTTTAACTTAGGTTAATTATAATTATTTAACGGTGTATTAAACTGTTATAACGTACTAAAATTGCTTTCTATTATTTACAAAATTATTTAACAATTATATTCACATTTTGTGATAAAATATTCAACTTTAGTGTCTTGGTACATACCTAAATAAATAATGATAATTATAGAATTGTAAGTAATTAAATAGTAATTTCAATAAAGTGTTTACTTTGTAGCTATTATTTTCATGCCAACGTCTTCATTAAACCTCTTTATTAGCAGCCGTATAACGTCACCGACTGGAGTCTGCCAAGTTGCTAAGTAGCATTACACCGTTGATAGTAACAAAATGACTTGAGAATGCTATTAAGCAGCAAAATAATTTTTGCACTAAGGGTGATTATCTAATAAATAATTTTCTTCATCTTAACGATGAAGCCATACAAAGAACAAGAGCTTCAATTTATGATACCAATAAACGACCTGGTTTCTTGAGAAGTCATTTGCCTGGTACTAGAAATTTTTCAAAATATGGCAGTGAGAAATAATTTTAATTCAAAAATAAAGCCAAATACACTTTTGTTTACTGAAGTGTCCTGTTGAATCGAAATAAGTTTGTTGGATTTTTTCAGCATTTGGCAAAATTTTTAAATTAAAATATGGGCAACGCTTATTAACAAGTTCTTTGTGTGACTCTTACTACTGACTGCTATTTTGGTTGTAGGTAGCAGAAGCTCATAACAACTTTAACAAGTCGTTTATTCAAGTAGTATCACCCATGTAAAACGACAGCAGTACGTAAACCCTGTTTTGTTTAATCAGATTAAAATTCCTATTTATACCCATTATAAACCATCTACACCTGAACACCATTGGCGTGAAATACACTTCTTTCCACTTGCAGACATCAGCCCACACCTTTCCGTTTCACTGCTGCTTCTTCAGTGATTTGCGTCGCGATTTAAAAATACATTGCATTATATTACCGGCTGATTGCTGCATGTACAAACTTGGCATGGCAAAAAGTTTATGAACCGGTAGGGAAGTCGGTGTATTTGTTTGCTGTTTATTGCTGTTTTATAGCTTGTTGGCAGAGAAAAGGATATCTCTTCACCTCTTACAAATAGAAAACTTTAAACATGGCGAGACTGGATATTGATGACTTCGAGATTAACGTTATTGATGAACATCTGCGAGCAAATAGACGACTACAAGGAGGAGATTTCGAGATTGAATGTGAAAACATACCTAAAGATCTTGCTTCTTCTAATTTAGTTACCCACGGCTCAGTAGTTGCTACAAAACACACATTCAAACTCTAAATTTACACAAAATGCTATTTGATGACAATAATAGTTATTTGTAATTTGAGGGAAAAGCGCAGAAAGCACGTCTTGTCTTTTGCGAACGAATGTAAAAAGTCGAAACCTTCCATAATCACAGTGAAGACAGCAAGATTGAAGAACTCAGAAGGTTACCAGTATCCTCCGAGATGCAGGATCGTCACTTTTGTAGAAAACAGTATTTTATGCTAAAGTGGTTAAAATAACAAGAAGCAAGAAGATATTCTTATGTTGAATATCGCAAAATAAGTCCAGTCTTGAGAAGAAAAATGACGAAGAAAAGAATAACAATGGAAAGAATTCGGTTAAAGATTTATTAAAAGAAACTAAAGAAAGAATTAAACATAATTAAATATATGGACTAACTGGGTAACATGTTGTTAGTTTATTTGATATTGATTGAGTTCTTACCCTTACTTAATCGTCGCCGATAATGCTCTTAGCAATAACTGTAAATAAGTTTTTTCGATTAATATTGCCAAATACATATCATACATGACTCTTAGGAAAATCCCATCTAGCTCAGTGCGTGGTAGCGTAACAAAATGAAAATGTTAAAAAAGATTATTTGTTTATTCAAATCAGCGTAAAATATCAAAATTAAAAACGTTTAATCTCAACTCGTATCAGTACTACGTGACGTAATATCTGTCCATTTTTTTGACAACCAACATTAATTTCAACTTTAATGGAACATTCTTTCTCTGAAGTTATGCGCATTTCGAAACTTTAGACTCAGGGAATGTACCAACTGTTCCTTTTAACGTTCATATGAAAATCATAGATTGAAACGAATTAAGAAACTTGTAGCATCCATCTATGAATAAACACAATTTTATTGAAATTCTACCAATTACTGAAAAATTTTGCTGAAAATGATCCCAATTATTTGAGCCAATACTAAATATCAAGTTTTATTTTTAATTGTCAATTTTTCAAACCATTAGTTATAAGTTGTAGTAATACAGTTGAACATGAAATAGATTCTGCCAGTTGTAATGAAGGTTAATATACATTTGGACTAACGTGCAACTTTTATGGCGAGCTTGAATTGCAGTGTTGCAGATATCAGGTGATAAAAGTGAAGTGGTTAAAATAGTGAGCATTCAATTAAAATTCACTTAAGTGTGGCTGGTCTCGATCCCGACAACAGAATCCTTTCAATTAGACCTTGTTGGATGTTGGATCAAACGTACCCGTTTTATAGTCGGACAATGCAGCAACTGATTTACATACTGGCTGGTTATAAACTAACCACTTTATTTAGATCGAATGATTTTGCGTGGTGTAGTCCGCTCCTGCATTTAAAGTCTTTAACCATTTTTGTTGTATCAGCGGACGTGTAGTTTGTTAAATTTTTATAAACTGGTGTAATTTAATAATAATTATTGTTTAAATTATGTTGCAATTTCCAATTGACTTAATTCATGTTGTGGGGTGGCGGTTTTATAACATAACTTTATTAAAGATACAATGTAACGGTGATCGTAAAAACATCATCCCATTTTAATGTAGCTGTCATAAAGCTCGTAATTTTTTATGGTTCTCTTAACGAGATGCAGAGATTAAGTTTCCTAATCCAATTTATTCCGTTTTTTAGGAGATACCTACGCGAAAGTGGCTTTTTCTTGCGGAGTCACCGGCAAATCTGGATCATAATTTAGGATTATGCATGGAATTAAAATGAAACAACCGTTCCATTGAGGCGGACTTGGTTTATTTTAATTTTATGCTAATTAACCAGCTTCTTCAAACCATCTCAACATCTTTGCGGTAGCATTAGTCTTTCCTGGATTTTCATACTGTCACTGTTAAAAAAACTTGTTTAGTGACTTATTAGGGACTACACTAGAGCATCATTAAAAAATATTAGAATGTGTTTTTAATTTTTTTATTTTTACTAACAGAGGTTTTTTAATGGCACCTCACCTAATATTTTTATTTACTAAACACGTAAAATTATTCTTGTTATGAGGTAGCAAGAAAATGTATCAAAATTAAATAGTTTGTCAAAAATAACAAATTTGTAATCAAACGCCAATCAAACTGGACTATGTTCTCTTTGTGAAACGCTTATTGTTACAGATAATTTAGACCAGAATCCCCTACTTGGAAAATG
Organism: Schizotus pectinicornis; assembly: GCA_951805265.1. Classification (NCBI taxonomy): domain Eukaryota; kingdom Metazoa; phylum Arthropoda; class Insecta; order Coleoptera; family Pyrochroidae; genus Schizotus; species Schizotus pectinicornis. The sequence goes on along the minus strand of OX638203.1, from coordinate 2,321,461 downwards.
TGGGTGTATTCCACTAGGCACTATAGGCAATAAAGGAGTTTCGAAATTAGAATGTGTGTTGTTCTTTATCTTAATGCCTGCTAGACAACACCCACGTTCTATGCAGATAAGACGTTCTGGCTTAAAGGGGCTGTTCAATAGATATACCTCAATTAAAACAAAGCAATTTTGGGAAAATTTTCTTTGTACAAATTGGATGTGGTAAAGAAAATGTAAAAATACAGCAAAAAAAGAGATGGAAAATTTGTTTATTATTTTATGGTTAATTTAAAAATTTCTCAAAAAAGCGCAAATTTTTGTGTTACCTATATTTTACGCCCTGTTTTTACCAATAAACATATTTTTTAATATAAATATTCGTTCGAACACTAGATAATCATGTATAAAGCGTATGGTGTACAATTTGTACAAAATAGGATCCTTGAAGCATCCTTTAATTTAAGAGTAAAAAAATATTTAAGCAAATTTTCTGAAGCACATTTTCTTTATTTTCTCTTTCTTACTATATTTCTATATATGGTTTTATATAGTTGAAAAGAACGATCCAAGTCATTCATCACTGTGAGTGTAACATTTATTTTCTCTAGCTATGTATTCTCCATCTACTTTGTATATTATTAGTAGTCTTCTGATTACTTATTTGCTTCCTTTTACTTTTCTCGCGCAGTTTAAATTTTTTTATTAATAAATTCTTTTCCGCTTTCAATTTTAGTTTCTTACGTATCATGAACTAAAACAATAGTAGATCCGAAGAAGATTTTAAAAATATAAATTTTTTATCGAAATTACTATTATTTTAGTTCATAATATGTTTCTTATTTTCTTAGTTCCTTCATTCCACCATTAATATAGACATTTTATTTGTTTTTACTTTTATTGCTTAATTCAATTTCAGAATTAATAATAGTTAATTTTGCACCCTAAAGTTAAATTTGGCGTGTTTGTGTTTTCTTGATAATTCTTGTAAGTTAATTTTTCTTTAGTTCATTCCACATGCAAAATTCTTTCAAAATTTAGTTAAAATTTTTCTTTTTTTTTCTTCTTTTTTTTTTAGGCACACTTTTTTTTATACATATAATTGTATCGATAAAAGCAACTAATCAAAGTAATAAAGAGATAATAATTTTCAGAGGTATCTCTGAGGCAGTGGTACTTAGGTAGATGACCTTATTTTCGATCTACAGAACACGAACACAGCCGGTCTCTATTGGCAGTTAGCCGGCACCGACCATACAACCCGTTAAGGGTTAGTCAACTGACTTTCGTTTTTTTCCTGTGCCCTCATTGAAGGGTAACTTCTCTGGTCACATTATAGAAAACTTTAAAGTGCGTCACATTAACTCCATTGTTCTACCCCTTTGCCACTATAAGCCGAGGTAGGTATGTAGCTATAATGTTTGATAAAGTTGGATCGCTTTTAAAATTTTAAATTTGGTGATTTATGAAGTTCGAGCGGTTGCATCTTCCAATCTCTGGCAGCAACTTCATTGCGAGCATTCCGATTTGGGTTGAGTCCTACGATTTCTGCAAGATAGCGCATTATACATAATTCATTCCGCCATTTCTATTCACACTTGTCCGGTCGGCTTAAAAAGTACATAATGTAAAATTCAGCACGTGATAAATCAAAAAGCCGCGACAGTTTGATTTTGTAATTATGCAAAACAGTATCTACCCAAAAGCCGAAGACGACCACGACGACCAATACTTGGGAGTAGAGGGAGCGTCAATTATTACGTGGCTTCGAGGTGTTTGCTCAGCGGGGGCAAGGACGTGATTTATTATGCAACTGCTGGGTACACCGTAGATTAAAAGCTTGCTAAACGACAGACACATTCCGGAGGCCATTATTTCGTTGTCCAACTGCTTTGTAATTCCACAAAACCGTGCCTACTAAATAATTGTCACCTGCTGGATCGGTCATAGGTTTTAAACGGGGCTCGTATATTATTACTAAGACCTGAACTTTATAAAGAAGCCCAATCAAGAATGTAAAATGTCGGCTCGAACAAAGATTAGATGTGGAATTAATAACGAGCCATAAAATCGTTGAATCGTCACGAGGGCGTGTTGAAGATGTCGAACATAACTAAAATTGATGTGTTTGTATTTTTAGTACATTGGTGGGTCGAAAATTGATAACTGGTCAGTTGAAATTTTTGCTGCCTATTACTTGCTGGTTTAATTTCTTAAATGTTGTCAAAGAGCTTAGACTTGAATTCCAGTTGACATCAAACCATTTGGTGAAGCCCGTTAGATCATTAGAATTACCATTTTAGCAATAACTTATACTGCTATAAAGGAACTACTTGAAATTTGATCAGCTGCAAGCTGTCGCAGGTAATCTAATGAGGATATTAATATAAATACGAGGAATAATAGAAACAAGACGTGAAAGATGATGAGAATAATAAAGGTATGGACTTAAAGCAAAAGAAAAAGATAAACTTGTCCCATTAGATTACCACATGCAAAAATAGAAAGAACTCACCATATAATCATTGAAATAAGAAATTTGAGCCAATTAATGACATACTTACCGGTTATATTAACACAAAAGTAATCTTAAGAATATTAAAAGTTTGATAGAACATTATCAATATTAAGAATAAAAAACATGAGCAGAAGCAAATTCAACAAATGCAGATCTAATGATCTGATATAAGTACTTGATAAAAAGTTAATCAAAAACACTTCAAGGAAAGAACTAAAAATAGATATGTTATGTAAGCATAGTTGGTGCTGCATTATTGTTAACTTCTTGCCTCAGTCCACTTTAGAAGAAGAAGCGAACAAAAAAGACTTGCTGAAAATGCAATGTAAAATGGAGCAGTATCGTACGTACCTACGTAATCTATAATTTCGATCCCATACCGTGACACAGGTGAGCGTGTTAGTGCTACCATGTGGAATGGTTAGGTGCTGACGATCGATAAGTGTCACGTAATGGCTAAATGGTGGTGTAGTGAAAGTTTCATGACTGCGAAAAAAATATAAGATATTCACTGCTCTCTTGTAGTCTCTTGACAGTCTGTTGCAAAATAGTGCACTTCGATGCAACCGTTCTGTAAATAAATTAAGTGTCGATTGTATCAGCAACGACATGTTGCAAGGCATGTGCATCAAAATAAACGATTATGATGCACGATAAAAATTATATATATTTATCGACAGTTAAGACAAAAGAAAGATGAAAAAATATAAACATATAAATTTTTTTTGGTTAAATTATTTCAGATAATTAAATAATTGGTGATCAAAAATAAAATTTATTGCTGTAATTTCTAGTTAAAAGATCTATTCCTATAGGACATAGCGAGCGTTCTAGTACCTACTTGTTGCAAAACCGTTTTGATAATATGGAGAACTAGAATGATAAGTGATCCATCCATCACATAAGTTGTAGTAAACGTAATAACAAATGATTCCTTATTTTGGTTTTGCTTTCTAATGCTAGCAAACAGAATTTTGTTCAATCATAAAAACTTACTGTTGATTTTTTTAAAAAAGAAGAATAAAATTACATGACAAAGCAAAAAATAGAGGTGTGTTGCAGTAGCAGCTAGTTTTTAATTTTTGAATCAGGGGCAGTAAAATAGTTCACATTTTAATTAAAAATTTTCAAACTTTGGTCAAAAATTTGGTTAGTGCTTGCTGTTGAGCTGGATTCAGATTCCAAAAATTGAACAGTTAGACGGATGCTTCCTGACCACCACCCTTCACCACGTCACGCGATAAAAAGAAAAAATAAACTATTTATCTAAGTGAGAGTACCGAACAGTCGGCGAAAAGACCAGATCTCAACCTCAATGAAAATGCGCGGGAGCTATTATCAAAGAAAATAACTTATTCCAGTCGAAAAATGGCGAAAAACTTCGGATCGTTACTGAATACGTCTGGAAAACTTTTCCACTGATCTTCATTTAGTCAATCTTCAAGCGTTTTACCGTTTTACGAACGTCATAAAGATGAATGGTGCCCCAACAAAGTATATTTAATAATGTTATTGTTTAGTGTTTACTTCAATAGATATAATTTTTTTTGCTAATTTTTACCAATTAGGTTGTGCATAATACGTAATTATTATTGTTACTATTTATTTTAACATTATCATTTTTTTTATTATTATTCATCACGTTGTGATGAAATTAGATTGTGCAATTTCAAATCATTATCATGACGCTTGTACGCCTAAGCTGAGACAACCACAACTCTTTTACCCAAGTTTGATATCGCTGATTTTGCTTCATGAGATGTGCCTTATTTTTTGATAGATACTGCACCATCTGGTTAGTAGAATAAATCCATAACATCACAAATTCATCTGAAAAGCAACTGCAGAAAACACATTACGTGTATTGTATTGTCGCAATAATCAAGATGCCAATGAGCGAGCATCTTTGGTTTTCCAAAAATAAGTTTAATACCACAGTGAATATAGATTTATGACGTCCCCCTGAAGCCTAAAAAAACAAGATCCACTTAAGAGTAGAAGTGAAGCGCATATTTGGTTGCCGAAATTTGACTTAAAAGCAATGAAAAACATGCTCCACTATTTAGTTCAAGAATTAATTATGAGTGCCTATTTTTTCCAAGAGGGGGCATATTTTGTTAAAAAAAAACTATCGGCTACAAGATGGCATAAATATTATTGGCGTGGTATTTGTAGATTTAAAAAAAAAAATCTAAACTTAGGCAAACAAAACTGGGGTTGTATTTTAGTTAATAACTTTCCAAAATCAAAATAATTTAGGACTTCCTTGGGCTCACGTTATAGAGTAATTATGATATGTAATGACTAACGAACAAAATGCGACCCTTCTAGATAATAAAATTAATGCTCGCGTTAAGCTTATTAAACCAAAATACAATTTTACCCTCAAACGTCAAATTTCTTAGCATATCTGAGTGCACCAGACACGCGGTAGTTTATTCATTTGAGTAATGATTGAGCCACCCTCGATAGCCAAGATCTTCGTTTAAAATCGAAATTAAGTTTGCTTGCACTCGAGCAATTTTTCTGATAGTTTTCTCTACAAGCGATTTCAGGCTGCATTTTTTGTAGATTTGATATCGTTCTTCGAGCGAATTTGAAGAGATTTCTCTACAGCGTGTGAGGTGTTTTGAGTTGAGGTTAATTCTTTAAAATTGTAAAATAATTATTTTATTACATAATAATAAAATTATTATAAACAATTTAAGGGATTTACCCCAAACTTTATAGTATAAACATGTTTGAGTGCGCGTGTGTGCCTCTCAAATGTCTTGTTTTTACAGCGTTATTTTGCATTTCTATCAGAAAAAGATAAGGGTCCTACTTTAGTATTAGCATAAAATTTTTATCCTATAATACAGGGTGTTTCCCCACATCTACTGGTTAACTGACACCAACTTATACCGTTAGAAGTTTGAAGGGATTGTCTTATTTTGCTTAGCAGTTTGGTAGTGACGTAAATGAAATGTCATGTATGTAGGGCCTAAAAACAAGAATGTTTTCTTTTTTCCCCTAAAGTTCGGGTTTTTTTCTTTTGATTTATTTACTAATTTGACATACTTTTGTTTTGTAATAATGTACAGTGTAATAATATCTAATTATATAAAGCAGTATTTTATTTATTACAGTTCTTTTATTTAAAACATTTTTACGATCCTCCAGATATTGATTGTATTTTTACAAATGTTCTCCATTCAATTAGTTTTTAACTACTTAAATAATTAGGATAATCTAAGTCTAAGTAATTAATTGCGAACAAAAAAGATTAAACTTCGAAAAGGTCAAATTGTATAAAAAAAAATTATCCGCCTCATAATAAGTTTAATTTACGGCCAATCAACAACTCAGATTTTTTAAATTATTGTCTGTGATCTTCACCAAATTTGTTTGCCGTCAACCAATGTAAATAACTGTCCAACAAATTACATTGCGTTCATTGCCGTTCGGCTGTTCACATATTAACTTTTAAAATTATTTGACACCCTATAAATTCTTTAAGAAAATTGACTAGGCGATTCGCGCAACTTGAAAAGCACGGTCTACTCACCTTTCACTGAAATTGGTTCGCCACAACTTTGATTATCCATATACAATCAATTATCAAGCTTATACGAGTATGAACATATTTCGCGTCGCTACATAACTCATAACATATGACAATCTACCTGGACACGGATTTATGGCTTATGCGAAAGTTTACATTTAAATTTAACCCGCTAACAAGTGAAAGGTAAAATTTGATTCCAGTAAATCATTATCTAGCCGCCCATTATCCATCAACAATATCGAAATTTTATGACAATTCCTGCTCGAATGCTGAGCAAGTATAATTGGAACATTTACCAATTCTGCCTTCAAGACCACGAGGAAAGTTAAGTTGCTTTTTCAAATTTTTTTAAATGCGAACAATAAGGAATACCAATTTAGTTGCATAAGGCCAGATTTTACGTTGTTTTGATCTGGTCGCCAATCAAAGTTGCTATAAAAATGGTGTCACGGTGTGGTTTTGAGCTATGTATTTTGACACAATCCCATAAGGGCAGCCACCACACATCTACACTTTGGAAAAAAAGTGGACGAAATGTTTCCCATAGCTAACTAAAATCGCGTAGCTAATAATTAAATTAGCTTGCAAATTACATAACAATCATTATCTAAGAGAATGTAATAATTCTGTAGGTACCTACATAAATTTTAGAAAAAAGTTTTAATTTTTTTAACCAACTTAATTTTTTGTCTAGTATTTTTAAATTGCTTATTTGCACTTCTCGTCGTTCTCGGATTAGAATTCCCATTTTTATCACCATCTAAGTGGTATAATCTACGAGCCTGGTCTCGAGATATTGTGAGTTTAGGGATTAAAAACGATTTTAATCCTGCGTTTGACTCGGTCACGACAAAGCCGCTTGACATCTCGCACAACCATATAGAAATGTCGTCATGACGTTAATGGTACGAATAAACTTCGAAATCTAAATACTCCCAGCTCGAAGCTCCTATCGGTCCAAGTACGATCCCTATCTAAATGTCATTTTTTTATAAAGAAGTTATTATTTCTTTCAATTCAATAAATTAATAAAAGCGTGAGTTTCGTCCATTGTGTTTTTTCATAATAAATGATAGTATTAAATAAATAAATTGTTGGCTGCAACAGTTCGAAGACTCCTAGTCCACTCAATAAACATGTTTAAAACGACATCACGTATAATCATTTGTCACAATTTAATCAGATTTACGTGAATCAGGAACTATCGGCTAGTAAATCAATCTTGTTGGTCTCTCGATCTTGGCGGTTCAATGGTTGAACGTCACATGATATTTGATTAATAAATAGAAACAGTAGAAGGATCCGTTGTGCTCCTGCGGTTCTATTCTTTCGGATGTCTTCATTTACATACATAATTTTGTTTTATAGCATCAGATACGACGCTACTTGTTGCATGAGTCAAAATTAAGAAGACTGCCGGAGTGCTGAAGGCCTACCTCGCAGTTACAACTTGACAACCCAATTGTTAAGAAAAGGGTGATTGTATTGTTTTATTAATAATGGCTATGCAGTTAATAAAAGAGGTTACTTTACAATATACGCAATTACTACGTATATCAAACTCTGAAAACAAATTTATTAACACTTCTCACTTGAAATTAAAACTATCCCGGCGCATCCACCATTTTGACGTTTATAAGAATTTATGTTGTATTATTTGTAAATGCGTAAAAATAACTTATACAATAAAACATTTTATTATCTCAAAAAGGATTTGATCACGTTTACCGAATTACGATTATCGAATCGTTGGGTTATTGTTACATCAATCAACTGAGCTAATGCTTTGAAATCTAATAACTATGTCAGACTTCCTAGTGAGGCTTAAACAGAAATGTTTTGTTGAAAAAGTTTATGACTTTATAGTCTTTTATAGTTACATCATTTCTGTGTTCCAATGAGGAGCGTAAGAGTAAGATGCGAGGTCTCTAAATTTTTGATTAATAAATGTTAAACTGATTAATTTTCTTGAAGAAAGCCACCATGTCTGACAGAAAATAAAAAAAAAATTTAATACACATATTGTTTTTGAGTGATGTAAGTTTTCTTTTTAAAGCATTTCTTGGATATAATTTTCTCATATTGATATGTTGGATTTTATTAATTAAATAAAAAAAAACCTATATTCTTATGAGGAGTTTCGGTCAATTATCAGAAAATTAGATATCTCGTACAGTAAATTAACAGAAATCTGGAAAGACAAAAAAAAACTGCTTTTACACATTTTATAAATTTATTCTTAAGGTAGACGTCTCCGCTTTATCATTTGTGATTGCAAAACGTCAGAAAAATTTATTGACGTGATTTTTTGTATTAGCAGGAGCACGTATTGAAAAGAGAGGAAATGCATTTTGTATTTCCAAAAAAGCTTTGTACAAATGTTTACTTTAACATTAAGTAAATATTATCCGCCATTCGTTATCAAATTTGGAAATACAAATTTAATGCTTATTGTCGTTCTCTGTTCGACAGTCATAAAATGGGTTATAACCGTTTGCCTCACTTTACGACTGCTTAAGATGATGTAGTGCAATTACTCTGCAAAATACTAGAAATGATCTTGCGTCAAACATTATGAATATTGTCTTGAGTTATCATACTGACGCGCGAAATCCAGGTCTGTATTAATACGTTTATTCAGTATAAAATAACAACGTGTGAAATAGTAACCTGGTGTGAATACGACACTGGATTAAGGCGGAGCGTATCACTGTGGGGCAGCTGCGTATTCAATGCATGCGCGCGACGTCATTCCATTAAATTAACTGGATTATTTACTTGCACTTGACTCATTCCATTTCCTTTTATGCAGTGATCTAAAAAAAGTCTTTAAACTTAAATTTTTGGTGGGTAGTTCATCGTAATTTTTTGACATAAAATAAATACTTGTGACTTCCAAAGATGCTTGAAAACGCGTCAAAATCTTTGCTAACTTTTTGCGCTTCCAAAACTACAATTAACGAGAAACTGCACTCGCCTGAGATATATTAAACCTAACCATTATTGGATTGTACAGCTGACAGCCGACATAATGTCCATCTGTTAAACTGTAAACTCGTCTATTTTCCACATAAAAGAAACCAAGGCATTAAAATTCATATTTATGCCAAGCATATGAAATAATGGAACATGCATTGAGTTTCGTTTACCCCATCATCTGCAGAATAAAATTAAATTTTAAAAGTGCAAGATGTACATTATCTCCGTTGTCGACCGTACAAAATACACTTTGTAGCTATACTCGGCCAAATTATATTTCTTTCGATATGTGTTAATTTTAAACACTATCTAATATGTACCTGTAAAATTTAGTTACCTGAATAAATCTATTTTTTCCAAAAATTCTGCATTTTGGTGGGTCTATTATCTGAATATATCAACATTTTTATTTTGAACGAAAATTGAAATTGCTTGAATCTCTTCCAGTGAATTCCGTTCTTAGCATCAAGCTTGCAGAAGAGGATTTAGTTGCAGTAATCTTTTAACAATAATACACAATAAAGGTTTTCACGTTGTTTGCAGATTCACTAATGCTTAATGTGAAAGAAGCATATAAGAATAGTTTTATAATATTCTATTCAATTGATGAATAGATAAAAAATATCTTACACTGAATTTGGAATGATGTTTGTTGTTGTGGATTAGATCTCTTGAATTATTCTTTATTATTCAATTCAATTAATATGGCTGTTGATATAAGCCCACCAAAAAAGTGTAATAGGATTAAATCGGGTGAACGAAGTAGTTATTCTAAAAGCCTCAACAACCTATACAAGTAGGTAGGTAGTTGAAAAACATCTCATCATATAATCACACGTTCTTATTCATTAGATTTGACTGTTAGTTATTTCAAAATATTTCAGTTATGACAAAAATTAGGTACTTATTAATTTTTGGAGAAATCCAAATATCAAGATCAAAAAAGATTTAGTTATTTGACTTTGAGTATGTTGAAAGTTTCCATAGCCCAGCAGCAATGTATATTTAATATTTACCTACCTACCATATTATTCAAACACAAAATTAACTTCATCTGTAAATCGAATTTTTAGGAAAATTTCCGTTAAGTACAATTTTATAAAATTGAAAACGTTGTTTCGTTTTTTCACAAATTATTTTTATCTTCAATTATCATAACACAGAATGTCCCAAAAGTACCGCATTTCCTTAAAAGTGCGTTATCTTGTTATCTAGAATATTAATAGAATGATCTTTAATATAACACTGGTGAAAATATGGCAACATGCCCAATACACCTAATAAAGGTAACAAACGGTTTTTAGGAAAACAATATTCCACGATTTCTCTGAGTAATATAGATAATGTTAAATTTTATATAACAGTGTTGCCTTTTTCCTAACTTTAAATTGCTTATAATTTCTTGATTGAAAGAGATTTTTTTTTTACAGTTTTCTAGTACTGTACACTAATTCTATAATGGTGTGGTATTTATGGAACAATCTGTATAGCACCAGTTTTCTATAAACATTTGGCAGGTCAATGACAATGATCCCACCTATTGACGTGGTCTAAATCTACTGCACCTTTAGGCTGATGATTTTCAGAAATACTTTTTACTTCTTCAGATTACAAACATTGAAAAATTCGCTACAAATAAGTTGCGTTTCAATTATTTGTATGAAGCAAATCAATTTTAGCTCGATATGATGCCTTTGCATATTGTAATTACTATGACTAAAACCTTATTTTTTTGTATTTATGTTAATTGTGTAAATTGTTAAATATTAGGCAACATCAATATCAAACCAATAGCAACTTTTACGGGACAAGTTTTTACCCTGCTAACTTATTATGTTTAGTGAGCCGATGGCGAATGATAAATATATCTTTAATTTATTTTATACTGTCAATTTTTCTTTAGTTTAATTTTTACCAAAGCGTTAATTACGGTCGATAATAGTGATACTGGTAAATAATTTGAGAAATTGGTGTGGACTTCAGATTTCATCCGTTTATATAGTCATGATATGTTGCTTAATGATCAATGAAAACCAGTCAGTTTTGGAATTTAACTATCATCCCACATTAGAGTTTAGATGTAAATGAAAACTCATAAATATCGGATTAATACCGCAAATGCTATCGACGGGGATATTGTAAAGATTTATAGTAGATAATTCAAATGAGTTCGGCATCGGCTTTTGAAGAACTTGGTGAGAACTTTGTGTCTACACATACGGGTGTCCCAGGGCAACTGAAACATAAGAAAATAACGGGACAAATTATAGGTTCTATTTTCATAAATTATATCTTTCCTGATAAAATTCGGTAAAAACAAAAATATTCACACAGATTCTGAAAAGGAGAGGCACGCTTTCATGTAAAATTGATGGTTGGAAAGGCCTTAATCAAGGATCAAAATCTAAGAAATAAGAAGTGAACGTTTCTTCCGAACCAGAGATTCAAATCCCGATCAAGGCAATATTTTTTTATCTTTCTTTAGTCTTTCTAACCATCAATTTTACATGAAACCGTGCGCGTCCTTTTAAGAACTCTCGTGGAGTTTTTCGGTCTAACCAAATTTTATTTGAGAAGATATAATTTGAGACACCCAGAATAGGTTTTAGTATTCTAAATGTGTTGTATAAAAGAAACACCGAGTCCACTATCATCCAGGTAGTCACAAAAACACTCAGTAAACAAGAAATAAAGTTGTCAAAAGAGAGTCCTTCAGCACAGAAATTTAAAAATCCGGAGTTTGATATAAACATATTCCAATTAATTGTTATCAATTTTGGAGTCGTGATCATGATCTTGAAGTCAATCAAAGAGATGAAGTAGACATTTTTATACAAAATCGCGTTGTCTCAATTGAGCTATTCTTTTTCAAAAATATTTAACGCAAAGTTCAAGGTGTGAGCAGGTCGAAGTATAAATTGAAGGTCTCTATACAAATCCCGATAGAGTCGATACAACCGATAGCAAAAGGTACAATAATGTAGGTACTACATGTCACCCGACGGCACCCGCCATAAATCAAGAGGTTCCGTTGTGCGTTGGAAGCGAACGCAGGAATGTAATACAGCGCCACGAACCCACACAAGCAGGTTAATAAATTATTTCAGAACTAAAAGAAATTAGAAAATTTCCATAAAAAACGAGTTTAAATAACTGCAATGCAACCCGCTTCAATTAATCGCGATTTATACGGAGCCAATCTAGCAAACAGAACCGACCTGAAACCCGAAGAGAGGGCACCCGAAATTTTTGAAATATCGTAAATTTTGAGCAGCTCAAATAAATAAAAAAGTCTTAACGACATTGTTAGTTTTGGTTGGCTTGTAACAATGAATCGTATGACTCGTCCCAACACGCCTTATTTGGTACTCGCAATAAATTGCACTTTTTTAACGGGGAAAATAATCAGAATCTGCAGCCAGGCATCTTGTCTCGCAGATAAAATTGGCCCTGCTGAAACAAAAAGTAAATTTGTATACCTATACACGGGGCCCACGTGGTATTTACACAGTTGTGTTGCCGTACCAACCCTCAAATCGTTAATAACATTGCGTAAAATTTTACTTGTTTTTTAAATTAAAAGACCGGCAAGATTTGTTAGGATGATGGTGTTGCAAAGATTTGCATTTAAGTGAACTTATGAGTGTTTGGAGGTGGGTACAATGCGGATAGGTGTAATTATGTTGCCTCACATTTTAAATCGCAATAATTTAACATATGAAACAAAACCCTATAAATTATAAAGTATGCAAATACCTTAATTAGTCATCAAGAACTCTTACCTACCATAAAGTCAAATCTTTTGTTGTAAATAATAGAAAAATGAAGGATAAGTTAGAACTATTCATGTACGAGGGTAAATTGAAAAGTTTATAGCCCAATGTAAAAGATTATTATTATTATAGAAAAATATTAATTTTACATCATCTCTTTATCTAGTTCATTAATTTTCTGTTTAGTTTATACGAGAAGTGACGACACTTTTGAAGTGTGCGGTCTACATTATAATTAAAAAATCTTTTAATTCCGGAAGTTATTGACAAAATCTTTTCAAAAAGAAAAAAGTTGTATGGAGTTGAAGAAGGAAGAAAAGACTCTAATTGAAAGTTACTGATAAATTTGATCCTATATGAATTAAAGCAGAGGGAGAGTTGTAGGTACCATTTAAGTTCAACGCTGAACTTCGTTGACCAACCATTCCTACCTCTTATCTTTGTTGAAGACAATAATAATTGATGTCACAATTATTGAACAAAGTTTAACGTTGAACTGGAATTGTACAACTTGCTCTCAGTAAAAACTTTTGACAGTTTTAAGACTCAAAATATTTTGACCTTATTTACAAAAGATGCCATCAACTTCTACTTCTCGAATCTTCTCCGTGGTTGCATCAAAAATCAACTCCATATTTTTTAGAGTAGAATCAATTGCAGAACTTTCTAATGCAATGTTGGACAATTTTTTTTACTCTAATTTTGCGCAATTTTGTATCAACTTTAATCAAAGAATGACGTCAAATTTATTAAAGAAAATTAAAATTTGGTATATTTTTTGCTTTAAAACGTTCTAGAATAATCAACAAGTTTTCAAATTAATAGAAGCGAGATTTTTTTAAAAGAACTTGAGCAATAAAAGTTAACTAAAGTTGTCATTGAAAAAAGAACTACCTATTGAGTTATGTACTTAGCTGAACAATCTTTAGTAGATTTTAAGAAGTTGCTTAGAGAAACACTTTAGCAAAATTCTTGTAATGACCAACAATCACACAAAGAAGATAATGGAATTTGTTGCTAAAAGAAGACAGGTAAAGAAAAGATATCAACCAACGAGACCACTAATTGATAGACTAGTAGAAAGCAATTACAAAACAATAGCACAAAAATAACCCAGAACAGCTAAAGTTAAAGAACAATGAGCCAAAAAACAAAGTAGATTTTCTTTTTATTGATAGAGTAGATTTTGCGGCCAGGTTCCATCGAGCCTTCTTAAGACAAGATTATTATTGAATAGTTTCTCGATCAGTTCCTTTTTATGGTACATGCTACGCTGGTTGAATGACGCCGTGGCTTGATGAATTTTATCTCTGATGAAAGGCATCCTCAAATTATCGTGCAGTGTCTGATTACTTATGTACCATAGTGCGTCCACTATTGATCTGAGCAATCTAAACTGGAATCTCTGGATGATGTTCAGCGACGTTGGTTTTGCACAGCCCCATAGATGGAGTCTATAAACCCAAATTGGTTTAAACATACTTTTATATAGTAGGATCTTGTTTGGAAGAGAGAGTTTTAATTGTCTACCTAGAAGCCAGTACATTTGCCGGAACTTTAGATCGAGTTGTTTTCTTTTGGTTTGGATATGTTTCTTCCACGTAAGACGTTGGTCAAAATAGAGCCGTTGATTGAGATATTTACTGGAAGATGCCCAGCCTTACCGCCAGAATCGTGCCTAAACATGATGCTGGCCGCTAGGAGTTCAGAATCGGTCCATCTGTCCGCCAGCATCATTATTAAATGCAGTTTAGTCGGGTTCAGAAATTATAGATAGCTGTAATATTACGACAACAAGATGAAGCGGTGTTGCCACGTAGTATAGTTCATTTCAGCCGTTTTCTCGATCTCTTTTCAATTCATGACACTAACAGAGATGGAACAAACGAGCGGGAGGCGAGCTTATTGTACGCGGTAGACAAGAAGTGGTGCGGGTAAATATCTTTTGCACCACGGCTTCAGTGTCCAAATGCTGTAAACAAAATATGAAAGAATTTTTTTTTTATTTGTTAAGAAATTTGTTAACCACAGGTATTTTGCTTCTGTTGCTGTAGGTATAAGTACGTTGTTCATTCTTACAAGTGGACAGACATTGTGACGCGTGGTAAACGTTATTTGGATTGATTTTGTTTCATTTACTTTGGTTCGCCATCGAGTGTACCAGTCATTAATGGTATTCAGATGATGTTGGAGATCTGGGGAGGCTCCAGCAGCCTCCTCGTTTACAGCAAGTATTGCTACGTTGTCGGTAAAGAAAGCAATCGTGGTGTTATTGGTTTCGAGTATATCGGCTGTATAGAGTAGAAAGAGCAGTGGTCCTAGAACACTACCATGTGGAACACTAAAGTTAATAAAGCAGAGACTAACCTGCTGGTCATTGAATTTAATTGAAAAGTCCCTATTTGACAGAGAGGATTTAATTGTAAGAAAATAATTACTGGATAGTGCTTTTTTGATTTGCAGAGCAAGCCTCTCTGCCAGACTTTGTCAAACGCTTGGGAGATGTCTAGGAACACAGCGTTGCAGTATTTCTTTTCTTCAAGACTCCCTAATATTTCATTTACTATTCGATACTTTTGTTGAATAGTTGAGTGGTCTTGTCGAAAACCAAATTGATGTTTTGGTAGTAGTGTTAGAAGTTCGTAGTCGGCGTAGATCCTTTGTAGCAGCAATCGTTCGAAAATTTTGCTTATGGTTGGAAGCAGACTGATAGGTCGATAGAATGTGACTTCGTTATACTGTTTGCTTGGTTTGGGAATCATGATGATTTCGGCGCATTTCCATAGTATGGAAAAGTAGGATGAGCTTAGCATGCGATTGAATATAACTGTCAGAAGAACAATATTCTTACGAGGAATATGTTTTAATATTTGACCCGAGATTAAATCATAACTTGGAACCTTTCGTATGTTGAGTTTTCTTATTAAATAGATTTATATGTAAAAACTTTTAAGATTTTTTCTAATGACAGGAAGAATATTAAAATACCCCTCTAGAAAAGACATAATTAAAATAACTATTATTATTGTCGTATCTAGACTCTACAAACACCGTCAAATTCATACTAAAAAGGTTTTAAGTTTCAAAAATTAGTAAACAACTGTATACTAGTCCATAGAAGAAAAACCAATAAAGAAATCTACTGAGGAGAACTTTTCATAGATGTTACACATGTTTTTGACAGAGTAGACAACAAGAACTAAACCATAGGTAACTGAGAAACAGCATACCTACCCGTAGAATATCCTAAACTCTGAAAAGTTTACATTGTAGGGAGACTGCATTGAATGATGTAAAAGAATGACATATCATATACATCATAAATTACATTTATAATTAAAAATGTAAATTATGATTTGGTTGAAGCTATTACAAACATAATAAAAGTAGAAAACAAGCCAACCACTACATTATGTAGAACGAAAAAATCTAATTTTAATGCAAATTCTCTTTAACAACGTCAATCACTCATTTTTGTCACGACATCAGTGACACTTGTTTTATACATGCAAGTAAATTAAAATCTTGTTCAGCAGTAGCAAATTTTTTTTATCATGTCTCTAATAACCTGAGATAAAAGAGAAATATATTGTTTTTCATTAATTTTCTTGTAATATAATTAACTTTGTATTTATATGTAAATTACTCTTTATTGTTGTTATAAATATTGAGCTTATCTCACAACGGGAATAAAATTTCTCCGCAGCAAGATGACGAACAACTATGTAAATTGACTGAACTGAAGAGATTTTTCTTCAGCTATCCACCTCTGACTCTCAATATAATAAATTTAGCTAACGGAAAACCAACTCAACGAAAATTTGCAGTAAATTTCTAACAACTCCCACTCCACCATAATACTTAATTTAATTATAGATTAGGGTGCAGTGATATTTAAGACTGAACGAAATACGAGGGAACTTGTATTCTATTAGACGTACCTATATGGATATTGAAAAAGTCGTTAGCAATGTTCAGACGCACCTACTCAATGTCCATTCTACTTGTTATATTAACAAGGTTTGTCAGATAACAACTCAGTATTTTTTCGACCACCCCCGTACTTTCGATGCTCACATTGTAGAAAACGTTGTCATTATATTCGCTTGTTCTCCAGTCGGTCGTGCAAGTGAAAACGAGGATGAAAGAAACTTAATAAGTATCCACGCAAAACGACCAAGTTACTTAAGCGGCTTTATCTCAAAGATGTAAAATATGTAAAGGTACGTCGAACAATGAATGGTAACCCGGTATGCTTTACGTACCCTCTGCGTTGATAACGAGCACGTAATAAGAAAATATGGGAACTAGGTATCTTATCTGCGGCCATTACTGTCTCATATAGACGCATGACGACAAATACCGCTTTTAACTCAAAATTATGTCTACGACCTCTGATCCTCATGGCTACACATGCGATGTTAGGTACGTGCGTCTTTACGTCCTCGTTGCAATAACTTCCACCACTTCACGCATCTATCAGAAAAGAAAATGGTTAAGAAGAAATGGGGTGTTATTGCAATTTCTGTTTGGGGTCCCAAACCAACTTCTTCAACAAAAACAATATCACTCACTATTATGCTGTGCGTCTAAGAAAATATCAAAGAACTCGTACTTGGATATCCGCTTCACCAAGAAAAGGGTGGTACTCTTCAAATAATTTAAATGAAGATCGTCGAGTTGTTTTCGAATTGCCTCAAGTTATTTGAGTAATTAGACGCATTTGTTGCAGATATATTTAACAGATCGGGACGAGAGCCGGCGACATATCTTCTCCTTACACTCAGTTTTTATCCGGTCGATCTACACGTCCTTAACACCCTAATATGCTGAGAATTTCACTCGCTTGGCCATAACACGACAAAATTCCCCGAAACAAAGGAGCAGAAGGCATTTTCTCAAACAAAGAACAATTTTAATTACTTGAACATCCCTGGACAGTTCGCTGTTTGTTGTTTTATAGCAGTTGTATGATGTCTTTAAGAAAAAGCAGTCCAGTACAGGAATTTTAACAGCCGATAGATGGTATAAGAGCGCCCGTGTGAGAATGCAGCTACAAAAGCTCCCGGTCGGTCCGAAAATACTCGGCATATTTTCTTATCTGTACAGATATTTCGGCAATTCACAAAATAACAGACGTACAGGCGTGTAAAGATTTTTACAATGTGTAAAGTTAGATTAGATAAGCTGCAAGAAAAACGTTGATGTGATGTGCATAATTATTGTGAAAGAACATGTTAATCAAGCTTGTTCAAATTCCAACAGATTACAGGAAAGGTAATTATTTTCGCCGGCACTTTGTCTTTGTAGGTAGATGTGCAATTACTAGAAAATAACTTGTTCAGGGAAGAATAAAGTATAGTTCCACGCGCAAAAAAATTGTTTAGAAAGCACATACCTTACAACTTATGGAAAAGTAAAGCTTTCATTGACACTCTCCTGTTATTTCATTTACTTCAATTTAACATGTTAAAACATGTTAAACGTTTCTTGATTTTTGCATTTTTTGATTAAGTTTGGTTTTCTGCTGAATACAATGATGTATCACACAGAAAAATTTTTTTTACATCTCAATTCAATCAATTTTTCTTAGAAAGGTGCTTTGGAAAGACAGCAACGTTTTTTACCTTAACAAAAATTTGGACAGTTTACCCTTTATTGTGTCACCATAAAACAAGATATTTGCAAAAAAGTATTATTCAGATTGGAGCAAAATTCAGCACAACAAAAAAAAACTAAGCAATAAAAAATATAGGAACTGTTCAAATTGGCCACCTTCCACTTATAGGCGCAACAGGCACAACGCCACTTGCTTTCTCAGCGAGCTTTTGATATCATGTCTGGGAGTGGTGATAATTCTTCCACGAAGTTCATTCAGGTCAGCTGGTAATGTTTTATAAATTTTATCTTTTATTGTCCCCCACAAAAATAGTCCAAAGGGTACAGATCAGGCGACCGCGCTCGCCGGTAGGTATTAGCGATAACATGATTGCGAAACATGTCCGCCAAGCATTCCACAACCCTTCCAGTATTATGAAGAGGCACGCTATCTTGATGAAACTATACTGCAAATTTTCTTCATAAATGTATGGCAGTCGCCGTTTTTGAAACTAATATGAGTTCTGAATTGACCAGAAATGCTCATTGTGTCGATTAAACATGTCTGGATTAGTGAACTTGCATTCGTCGGATCACATGACATTATCAAGAAAGTTTGATAGTTTAGATTGTTCTGTAGCGTGAAGTCTCTTTGTCGTAAGAGCGCCGTACAAACTCTTGGACATCAGCGAACAAACATTAATGATTAAAAAAATAGTTTGTTCTAAGATATATAAGAATAAAATTGATGGTTAGTCAGTTGATCACGCTAGAGCAGTTTCAAAGTAGAACACTATTTTGGCGTTTAAAAGGGAAAAAATTTGGGCTATTAATTTATTATAATAGTTTGGTACAGTACTTTAAAGATTTTAACCGTAATAGGTTCTCCTTGTGTTGCAGGACACTTTTGGTTTCATGCAGCTTTTATTTTGTTTGCTTAAAGATTTTTGTAAACGTATACTATGTGCCGTTGTGCCGTATGTATTATGATTATTATCAGTTTTATCATTTTCAATATTATTTTGAAGTAGTTTTGTTTTGGCTTCATCTTGCTCAAAGTTATTTTGTAGCATTATAAGACTTCTAAGTTTGTTTTATTAACTCTTTGCGAAGTTATTCCATTATTTAAAAAAAAAAAATATAATAATGGTTTTTTTTCCTGAGAGGAGGAAAATCTTCAACCACACGATACCGGCTGGGATGGTGTTTGCCGGTAGTGTGGAATTTTTACCCACTAAAAACCTCCCCTCTCTTCTATCTCTCTGGATTACCGAAGAGGCATAATAATAATAGTAGTAGTAGTAGTTGCGTTATTGAGCAAATAGGGGTAGGTATGTACAGCTTGGAGAATATGTTTTGTCGTATCGGGCGCAATTGCGGGCGCACGACTAGATTGGGCGACTGTCCCGATTGTCCTGTTGGCTGATTTTAACCCTTGGAGGGAGGCTAGCCCGTAATTATTTGTTTGAGTCTGCACAAGAAGTTTGCCGGCTAGCCTCCCTTCAAGGGTTCAATATAAGCAACACGACAGTCGCCCAATCTAGTCGTGCGGCCCGCAACGCCGCTCGATACGACAAAACATTTTCTCCAAGCTGTACAACATATTATTGAAGCCTTTGTGCAAGATGATAGCATAATCAAGATCGAACGTCACTGTTTGATTTTGTAGTTTTATGGTATCCAGTCCAATGCCAGTAGCCAGTAGGCACTTTTTTTGGTGAGTGGCTTACCTAAAGTGTAGAACTCGTGGGAACAAATCGCTCTTGACTTTTTGACGAAAACCGTTGAATATCTATTTTCTATTTAACTCATGATTCATATGATTCATACGTAATCGGAAATAAATAAATAAATTTTTACGTTGTATCCCGCATGATTCGCAAAACTGTATCTTTTCAGTAGGTATCATCAGGATTATAAATTTTCATATGTACCTACATACATAATATGTGGCTCTGCATTAATAATGTAGGAGTCAAGACTTCAATAGGATATGTTAAACATCGTCGAGCTTATACCAATGACATAAATATAAATTCTGAACTTTAACAACTAAAATCATAATTTTTTTGGTGACAGTAATTAATTAAATTTTAATGATATTGATTAAACTTTGCATCATTTGCCAGAGGATTTGCAATAAACTATAAAGTGTTTAAGTATCTTGCTAACCACCAAAATTCTTCTTGGAATCCGTTTTGTGACTTAGATATTGATGTTAATATTTAATTCACCAATAAAACAAAGTGGTACTGAAACTGCCGGCGTAAATTACGCAAAGTTATTAAACTAGAACAAAACTGCAACAAATGACAAGTAATAAGTAGTAAACCGTTTTGTAGCACCTTCTATGAGTAAATAGGGCACATACAAGTACGTTACGGTGGCGCCACAAGCTTCGACTCAGACAACTGCTTAGGGTCAAACTTTGTTGTTAAAGAACTTATGGCCATTTAGTTAAATTTGATATATTTTTGATCGCATTTTAGGCTTAAACTATAATTGAAGCTTTACATTAAATGACAATAAGATGAAATAGCTATTGATGCGTATATAATATTATAAGAAACACAGTATTACTAACAATAATATTTAATTACAATATGTTTTTTGTAGGTTAGTTATGCATTTTGAAGATAAAAGAAGTATCTTTTAAAGTTTGACTGCATTTGCAAATGTGAAAAAGTGTCCATTTATTACCAATTGGTTTAAAACTTCTTGTTCACTTCACGTTTCACAGTGCTTCATTGGTACAGTTCGATTTTTAAAAGACTCTAATTTCGTCACAAATTTATTGTCGAGTTACGCGTAACGTTACTACACGATTACCCGCCCTGTTTCTTTTCAACATTATGATGCACGGTAATAACGTTCCGCCTAACTCGACAATATATTTATGACAAAACTAGCTTTTATTAAAAATTGAACTGTAGATGACTTGCATCGACATCGTGTGCCTGAAGTTGATTATAACCCATTTCCATAAAAGAAAAACCATTCAAAGCTCACAAGAACAGTACCTACAATAGTTATTTTTTCCAAAACATCCGTTTTAGCACCATTTGTTCAAGTCTCAGAATGGGTGGAAATCTACCCTCACTTCATCGTCGGAGATACCGATTGACGCTCCACCACCGGATTCTCTCTTCGGCGGTACCTCTCTTTGACGACAGCCCCCAGTAATCCACGTCCCGGAAGAAGCCGTCAATCGATAAGTGTTTTTGATTATTGTTATAGGGTTATCCAGCCACTTATTAAGAGCTTCACTTACTGCCTTAAAGTTTTAGCAATTACCTATGACAAGCTTCACTCACTTCATTACCTTTTCTTGAATAGTTCACGAGCTTCACTCTTTAAAATTAAATTTTATTGTAACGAAAGCGTTGTCGACATCGCGATTCGGGTTTACGTTTCACTTTCTTGTATTAATATTCCGATTACGGATATCTTTAATTATTATATCGTCTTCAGCGGTTGTTTTGCCTTTTGTCTATTGTTATTAATTTTATTGGTGTTAATATAACCATCCCGACCAAAATTAGAGAAAGACGTATTATTTCCGTTTCTAGAGGTATTTTTACAATTTACAATTTAGCAATTGTCACCTGGCCTCTCTTGTCTATTCTTCCACCCGATTAGGGGTGAGGCGAATTTTGGCAGGTCACAACTACCTCATTTTTGTAGGTATTCTTTAATTATCTTCGGCTATTCATAAAAATATAGTCACTGAAGTTAATTGTAGGTATTATTAATTTTTTCTACGTTTTGACAGTCTGAGTCGGTTGATGTGAAGGCTATGTTGACGTCTTTATTATAGTCTTTGCCCTCAATGTCTGCTTTTCATCATTTGTGCAAAGTTAGTATGAAATTCAAAGATGACGATTTCTTGGAAAAATGTTTGTTCCAAATTCAGCTGTTATGCCCGGTTTCACGAACGATTATTAGCATAATAATGGTTCATAATCGTTTATTTAAAAAACACTAAAATTTTATTGCAGAGCTATCCGCTCATTTTGAAAAATTTGAAAGATTGCAATATCAAGATCTGTCCAACACCTACGAATTGCAACAACTCATCATCAAAAACCATCAATTTATCTTCAAATCATCTGCATGCGACGCAAATTTTAAAATACGGTATTCATCTACTTCAATTTAAGTCAGACCTACTTATTCTTGTCGGAATCAATATGTGCAATCATTCTAACTTTGATTATAATTAAATACTTTATATTTTTTATTCTTTCAACTAACAACTTTATTTTTGTCTAAGCATTCACAAATTTTCGTTTCTATAATAACATTTGAAAGACGGTCAGAAGGTTTCCAAGAAGTAGACATAAGAACAAACCTTTGCATAAATATCTCGTTTCAAAAGATAAAGAAAAATTCTGTGACACTTGACCATAAATTTGGTAATTACAAATATTTCAAATGCTAAAATATTCATCGCAGCTCAGACAAGTTCTTTAAAATTTAGTTGTTCTTTTAATAGTTATGAGCCCGAGCATGAATAAATTTACATTAAGCACGTATTCAGTTACAATAATTTATATCATCGTTAATGAGAATAAATCACGTAAAAAATCCGAAAGAGTATCACTTATCTCTTGATCTCGATATAAAGATGCTTTAGCCTGCCGCTTGACACTAATATTTAATTCCACGGGTCAACCTAATATATTTTCATTAATCTCGCGTGTTATCGCATAAAAAAAATTGGCTCGTTATTAAAAAAAATTGGGTGATATAAAATAGAGCTTCCCATGACGTTGCGGTAAATTTTGCAACTATAATTATTATACATATCCTTCCCATAACTCACTTTGTGTAGAATAATTGAGTTATTTGGGTTCTCTGATTCATTACGTTATATCTGTCGGATCTGAGAGCTAAGTACTCAAAAAATTATACGAAAACAGTTAAAATAATTTCATGGATGCTCCCGGGCCTCTCTGCACGATACATAATTTGATAACTGCGTAATCTATCTGAAACCCATTAGAAATTATCGCATCATCTTGTAAAACTAACGTCCCATAACTATCCTTAAAGTAAAAAAGAATTACACGCTATTAAACTGTTGGAACAATTTTCCCACGTGCAGGAGAACGTATGTTACGTTCTGCTGACACAAAAATACCAACAAGTTATCATTATGGAATCAGAAGAAGGACCACCGCTTGGGTGCACATCTATTGCGGAAATATCAATCACATATCTACGTATTTCCTTTAAAATCGTCTATTCACTAACGATAATTGCCGCCGACGTAAAGATTAGTAAACAATTAGGAGGGGTACTAATTACCAGTGTGAGACGGAACACCGTGTCTCGTTTCCAGTTTTGTAATGAAAAAGAGCTCGAGTAATGCGGCTTTATCAACTAATTATATCTTCAAGCTTGTTGTGGTGCAGGTCAATTTAAAGATTATGCAGGCCTCCATGAAAACGTTCAATTTCTGTACTGCAGTAAAGTTTGCACCTAAAATTAAGCACAGAATGAAAAGATTTGTAGTCGACTACGTTATCACTTTGTTATAAAAATGTAGACCAAACTTAATGCCAACTTAAATCCAGCAATAGATCGAGGATATGTTCTAAAATTCATTGAGTAGCGACGCTTTTCACAAATGATGAGTGATCAGAATAAAAAACTAAAAAATTTAAGATATTCCGAGAAACCTAGAGACGTCCTGCAAACATCGCAATGAAGTAAATAAATATCCAAAAACTTCCCAATTTATCTGCCAATTATTGAAGCAAATAACTAGATATACCTACTAATAATATGTTGAAGGAAACCTTAAGTTATGGAAAACATTAAAATGGTAAACAGGTAATAGAACGAACGAACCCGTTAAAGTCACCCTTAGAAAAATCCTCTATTCGGGTTTGAACGACTCTATTTTTTGAAAAGTTGCTTAGAACTCAGGTCACAACTTGCGTCACCTTTCAAAGTTTGTTGCCAAAATCCCTCAGCTCGAAAAGGTTCTTCTGAAGCAAACAACTTCATCTAGCTAACGTGGTAAATATAATTTATGTCTTAACGACTCGGTCACAGAACATCAATTGGTAATTTTATTCTCGTATAACACCCATAACTTCATACCAGCCTAATAAGTGCCAATAATTGCAATTTCCTTTGCATCATAGAAAATCCAATTAGACTCGAAATCGCGGTACAAGCAATTGCCATTAGTCATTGTGGCTTCCAATTATCCCCAAACCAAAACAATTATTGATGTCCAGTATAAGTCAACAGTGGTTGCATTAAGAAAGTGTGATACTGGATAATGACGTGAATTTAATGCCACACACCGTTTGCATTCCTGCAGCTCGCGGATATTCGTCAACGTCGTATTGTCTTCTCATAATAGCAGTCCGTGTAGCTTTTGTATGCAAAGCTGATTTACATATTCTAGAGCGCGGCATTGTAGACCCATAACATGTTCATTATGACCATGTTGGAGGCTCGTTGCAGCTCCAGTCTATGGGTCTGGTGTCAACTTGAACATATTTGACTGGAAAATTATGACTGAGCGCTGGCTATTCACACCAGTGATCCTATAAAGTAGACGTTTAAATGGTGATAAATAACCAACAGGACTAGGGCATTGTATTTAAAACAAGATATCCAATTAATACACATATTTTAAGGAGCGTGTTTCACGCGTACCCATAGAGATAGGCATAGTTTGGCGTTTTCATTTCCCACGAGGATTCAAAATTTAGCACAACGTTATTTTATTATTAATTGCGATCAAGGAATTAGTTGTTTGTAGAAAAAAAAAAGTTACACAAATTTATGACAAAATATAGCCACAATTTATGTGATTCTTTAGATACATCAGCATTTCGTGCAATAGCTGAAAATTGAAATTCAAGAATTTAAATACATATCACGTATTGTATTCGTAAGCACCTACTATATCAAAAAATTAGACAAATAAAAATAGATTAGATTTCAGAAGAATCGTTTAGCTTCTTAGTCTTTCCGAACTGTAACCAATAAGGTCTTTTGTTCAAACCCTGCCTTTAATCATTGTCTCAAAGCAATATCTCTTTGATAGAGTTTACAATGACTTTGGGAGACCCTTCCTTCATTTCGTCAAGCAATAAACTCAAACTGTCAAAGTGAGCTAGAGTATCACAAGAGCATGGTATGGTTTCTGAGATTTCTTCTTCCAATCCACATAATCTGCATATCTCAGTGTCTATTTTTTCCAGTTTCCTGAGATGATCCCTCAGTGTCCGGTAAAAAAAAACACTAATGAGTATGATTTTGTTTCTTCTCAAATCAAGATGTCTTGTGGCCATCTTTGCCAAGTAGTCTATAAACTGTCTTTATCCTGGAATTTGTTTCCAATATGCTATTTTAGCATTTTTTTTCCATCTATGGATATCGGTTTTTCTGTGGCTTTTGCTCAGCGTACAAAACGGTTCAGTAGTGGCATCCTGGAGAAAGCGATTGCGACCGAGTCGCTTCTAAGTAACCGAAAACGGTTGCTTTGGATAGATATCAGCCGAGTCGCAATGGATTTCCATCGGTTAAACAGAGAGTTCCAAGAGGCTATCGCTTTTTTTGGTGTTCCGAAGGTGCATCCCTATGAATGGCATTGGTAGATGACGGCTTAGGGGCTGGATTTTCAGATATTTTCAGTTACAAGTAGAAGGGTTATAGCCTCCGGCACCCAAGTTTACCTGTTTTTGGTAGAAACCGTTTCTACAACTCCAAAGGTGCTGCTTTAAAAGATATTCTTCGGATATTGCATATTTATCGTTATTTGGAGATTAACAAGGGGTTTTTAAATAATCTTTATCTTGTTGTTCATAATATGTACCAATATTATTACTTTTGTAGGTAAAAAATAACAATTTTCATTTCCGAAACCACTTTTAAATGATCTCTAGATTATTTGAATTTCTTCTTCAAAACGTGCTTCTAAATTTTACAAAATCTTAATCTCGACAAACATTTTAATTATTTCCTTGAATAAACGTTATATCCCAGTCAACTTGAATATTTGTAATTACATTCAGAAAAAATATCTGTAAACAAAAGTCCTAGGTACAATCGTACCATAAAGTATGTTTCTATACCAAAATAATATCCTCCACAAATTTTGTTACATTTATAATAATTTGTTGGATTCATAATATACAGTAGCTTATATTCTAACTCTGTCAGATTGAAACGCAAGTTTGAATCCATACGCATATCTCAATTTGTGTATACAGAGCGTCCCGGAATAACTGTTACAAACTTGAGAGGTGGATATAAAATCAAAAAATTAAATTGCTTTTCTTAATAAACATGTTCTCAAAAACGGTTGATAGGAAGAGTTCTTGAAAATTGTCGTAACTCTTGACTCTTATGATCAATTTTTCCGAATGTTTGCACATGTACTACTGAATTAAGTTATCATGTATCGTTGGTATCCATTTTGATGAAAATCGCACGACACCGAAAAGTAGCCAATAGAAAAATAGAATTCGATGTCGTTTCTATGACAATGTAAAAATTTCCTGAAAATTTTTTTTCCGGAAATTTTATTTTTATGCATGTTCCACTCGGGCTAATTAATACGTTTTAGAAATGCATTCGAAAACATTTCCGGAAATAATCAATGCACTAGGAATGTTATAAGTGACAATTGTTTAGTGTATTATTAAAGTCCACGAGGTTTACGTTCACGATACTTAGGTTAGGTAGTTTGAAAACTTTTCACTTTAACAAATTGTTGAAAAATGATTGGTTTCGCATTTTTGAAAAGATCCTCCCCTAAACCCCTTCCCTCCAAAGCGACCGAAATCGTAAAGATAGCGACTCGATCGCACTCGTTTTTTCCAGGATCCCACTACAGGTTCTATTGGTGGGGCCTCCGTGCCCGTTTAGGAGCGCAGTACAAAATATATTGTTTTCATAAAAATAATTAAAACTATTATTGAAAATCGAGTTTCACTTAAAAATTATGTCTGATACTGTATCCACCTTTTCTCTTTCTATTTTTTATCAACAAAGAAACTTTTACTTGCACATAGCGACTGTTATTCTGTACTAAAAATGACTAGAAAATAGCACATCCTGATGTTCATTTTGGCAGCCTTAACCTACATTTCGTTTAACCAAATCATCGTCAAAGATCGATTCGCTCAGTACCACTTGTGACCTCGGAAACGGTACAGCACCATCACTTACGGTTACAGAAACGGTTACACGTGTTACCCTCTTCACTGACGGCGGAGCGGAAGCCGCTTTAAAAAACATCGTTAGAATGTTACGAAGGCTCACTAAAGTCAATATCCATCATATTTTTTTCGAATCGTAGACGTTCCTTGGTATTTTTCTCGATTTGATTGGAGTTGGCCGACGGGTTCGAGTTTCCGATGATTGAGACATCATAAAACCGTGCGGCGATGCAATGAAAGGTGGTCGGTAATGCGAATATAACGATCTTGATCCGCGAAATGGGTGGCGGGACTCACGTACACTCCTTCAATCTTTTGTTTTACCTACCACAGAAACAATATTTCAAAAGGCGATTCTTGTTTTATTTGGACGGAACAACGTACGAAATTTCAAGGGTAACGGTGTTGCAAAACGCCATCCTTCTTTTTGGTTTCTGGCTCGTCGTAAATACAGGGAATTAAACGAATCTACCTGTTCCGTAATTGGTTGCTCCACATAGGTCTTGTGTGGTGAGCGGTTTGCGTATTATTAAGTCATTTAAAAGTTCGTGCTGCCGTTAAATTAACTTTTATGAAATGACCAGAGATATAATGCATCGAGATTTTCTTTCAATTCATCAGTGGTCGCAATTATTATGCCCCATTGATTGAGGAAGTGATTTTGTGTCTTCACTTACCAATCTGACATGGATAAATTGAATTGTGTCTGTCTTTAATAATAATTAATCGCTAGACACGTTTTTGGTTTGTCCGCCTCATTAGAATAGACACATTGCATTTTAATTAAGTTGTCCCATGAAGCCGAATCCCGGAGGCATTTGAGAAATGTTCCATTCCAGTGTCGTCTTCGACGGTAATGGAGAATATTAATCTTCGCAGCGAGAACCATTGATAACCGTTTATTAAATCAGCGAACCCACTCAGATTATCAAGCGGTTTCACTCAAATTTCAACCTATTTCGCACGCCTATTAATTAAATTTGACGCAATAGTCATGAATCCGTTTTCATGCACGCCGCCGTTAATTGTAGCTGCACGGTTCGAACGTTATTCTTGTTGTATTCAATGGCAAGAAACAATATTTCCTCGTTGTCATTAAGTGATTAATTTCAAGCGTACAAGACGGCCGCGTGCTCATTCGAATGAAACATAAAATGGTCGATAGGAAATATAAGTTGAGTATTCGAAACACGGCCAATCTGTCTTTTTGTTATAAATGGAAGCAGCTTAAACTCGTGACAAGGAAATGAGATAGCGTGGAGGCCCTTCCTTGAAACCTGAATCAAGCGGTAAAACACCTATTATCACTATAGGCCAAGATGCATATTGCTAACGAGCCCTTAACGAGTTGTTAAAGCGTCTCTAAAATTTTTACCATATACGTTGACTGTTATCAATTATTTTTGGACTTCCCCCTTACATAAAGAAATTAAATAAAAGTTTTTGATGGAATAAGTTGTTACAACAATCAAAAAGCACGTTGCCTTTGCAATTTGTACTTAGGGGTTATGAACAGAAGTACCCATCTGATTTTACAATAAAAAAGAAATCCAGAGACTACTTATATACAATTTCTTACTATCAGAGATTATCAATGAAGATAATGAGAACAATAAAAATATTCTACGTTTACATAAACTGTGTTTCTTGCAACGACTAAATACTTTCTTTTTTCCTGCATTTTTTAACAACGGAAGATTTATTAAGTATATTATACAACAATGATTTTATGCTATTAAAATCACTGCATAAATTTTTTTTGCACCAACCTACCCCGCATGCTATAACTGTTTGCCCCTTGGTGGGGCACGTTGTGAAATCGAATTAGCATGCTAAAATGCTTATAAGTTGCTAATGTACACAATTAGGCCAACCATCAAATTTAGATTTTAAAGATAAAGCTGGACCGATTATTTTTGTAAATTCAACCTTTTTATTTGGTTGGTAAACATTCATGAAAAGTATTAATTAGTTGTAACAATTTGCCCCACTCACTCTCTTATTTGCCAAACACTTTAAGATAAATGGATCTTAAAATTGCAATGATGGTTTGTGCAACTAAACGTTCTTATCAAGATTTGTCCGAGCGTTAATTAGACCTACCTACTAAGTACAAACTTTTTCTTTTATGAACTGTTTTGACACTAAATTTTAGTTTAAGCTGATTTTTAAAAATGTGTCACAAATTTAACTTATCGTTGACTTATCGTAAACTGTTAAGGCCTCATCTGCTAATAGAAGTTGTGGAGGTTTGTCGCTTGATCTCGCATTGTAGTCTCTTATTTTAAAATTAATATTTCAAAAACTACTTATAAATAAAAACTTACTGAAAGTTATAGACCATGTTTTGTAAACTCGAGGTGTCAATTTTAGATCAAGTCAATTTTTTTCTATCTCTTAATCATTTATTTTAGCTTTCTTACTTACTAACAGTATCAATTTCCTTTTAACAAATCAGTAAAAGCCAATCGAATTATATTTGTTAAGCTAAGATATTATTATCACCTTAGTGAAAGTTACTGTTTTTTAAAATTAGAGCTTAGATGCATGCATTGTGGAGGTGGAATGTAACATTAAAAAAAATGGTTTTCCATTATCTACATCATGCGGTAATACAAAAGGTTTTTGAAAAAAAAAATTAAGTGTACATTCCTGCTCCACCCTATTGTACATAAAGTACAAGGGACTAGCGTAACATTTTGTTTGATATGAACTTTCTAAAACCTTAAGTAAATAACGTAAATATTATTAAATAAGTTCTTACCACAAATGTATATAAGTATAAAAAATTCTTCAATTATTTTTAAAGAATTGGCAAAAGTAAATAAAATGCCTATGTAGCTACAAGTCATCTATAAGAGTTGAAAAATGGCAATCATTAAAGAATAACATGTGACCCTGCCATCAAATATTTTATTTTGACTGAAGGCAAAACAAAACAGAATTGTTTAATTTTTAAGTGCCTGTGTTTAGTATTATTTTATGTTTCATTATTAAATTCCATGTTTGTAGATTCACGTTTATGACTCGATATTTACAACTTTAAAAACCATAAACCGAAACGTTGTCGTCAAATTGAACACACATTACGAGATTTGCCTTTACCGGTATATCTGCATTGTTTTTCATCATTAAATCAAATTTTATTAACCAATATGTACCCCGAACAAGCGAGGAATAGTGTTAACAAGTCAAATTATATAACACGTGTTGGTTTTAAACTTAGATTTGCATGAAGCACTAGACACTAAAAGGAACAAAATACGTT
This sequence comes from Schizotus pectinicornis, assembly GCA_951805265.1. Lineage (NCBI taxonomy): Eukaryota > Metazoa > Arthropoda > Insecta > Coleoptera > Pyrochroidae > Schizotus > Schizotus pectinicornis. The sequence continues at coordinate 2,290,611 of OX638203.1, read as the reverse complement.
TTCCTGGCTTCATTTAAAAGGAGCTAGACTTTTGGGCTTTGTCGATGATAGACAACGTCACTAGTTTATCAACTTTAAGATTACCTCAACTATTATATATTTCATTAAATATATTTTATAAAGGCTTGCTCTTGATTGTATAAGATAAATGATGAGTAAAAAATGGCAACAAATATCGATGAATTTATATTTTAAAATATAAAAATATAAATGCTCTAACAAATGCTTTGGATTTTGTTGCAACCATCAGAGCTTATTAGAGATTTCGTAATTTGCATAAAAAAATATGTCTAATGTTTTATGAGCACATTCTGTTACAAATAACTTATTTCGCAATGTATAGTTACATATAATAATTTGCTCAATAATAAAAGAGTGGTACAATAAAAACTGGTTTAATATCAGTTTAGAAGCGTTCAATTCACCAAAATATTTAGTTTAGTAAATACTGACCATCATGTATGTACCCTAGCGAGCAAAAAATAAGACACAATGTTTTTTCCCAGTGTAAACCCAACTCCATTCGATAGAATGAGCAGGGCATTGCGACCCACCCATTTCTAAGAGATTCCCTGCAGGACGAGGATGGTGGGTGACCTTTAGGGTAGGTATAGACTCCAAGCGGAATAAATATTTATTACCCGTAGCACCAATGAGCAATAAGAATTTTCTGGGTTTAATACGCCAGACCAGCAGGTTTCGTTGACACAGTTACTCATACAAGCCGTTTTACACAACTTCAAAATCGACGGTTTCGCTTCACGAGTCGTGCCTAATTTTATACTCGCCAGTATACGTACATACGCACCTCTCAAGCGCCATTTCTTGACATAATAAATTTTTTTTTTGCTTTGGGTTTTGGTAAAAATTACATTAACTCACGATGTTTATATGACTCAACTGTAATCTTATTACATTTTGAAAATTACATACGTAGTTCTCTGAATTCAATGATACAACTTAAGTGACATTTCAACTAGAGAAAAAAATGTAGTTTGGTAATTTTATTCTGTAATTTAGATGGCTAACCCTCTACTCCTGCACTCTGGCAGACAGCAGTAAGTTTGAGGAACGCCTTCCCCACAGCGGCAGTTTAGAAATTTGTTGGCTCGTGGTTGAAAGTTGAAACAAACACCGAACAAACGAACTGCAAATTATCCACCTCGACAATGGAAGTAGTATCATATATCCGGTTCGTTTCCTGTCAATGCCAAATATCTTTGATCTCTTGGTTTTTAGATATGGGTAATTGCGGTCGTGACCGGTCTGGCATAAGACAATCAAGATACTAGTGTTTCAGTGGTGTCTCACGTTCACGATAAAACCAGAGAAAAAAAACTGAAAAAGTAATTTTTTTTGAAATACTGAGAAGAAGAAACTAATATGTTACCTAAAGGTTCTTGGATTTTTGAACCGCTTTTTTCAACACTTACTTAGCTCCTTCCAATCAACTCGTTTCAAGATGGTCATCTTTCCTTTTCTTTCTTTATCTTATTAGCACTTTACACGAGCAAAGACAAACTCCTCCGCATCCCTTTTGTCAAGAAATTTATTTTTCAAATAAACCAATTTGTTTATATAAACATTCCAGTGTATAGGACCTGAATAAAATGGTACTTATAAATTTAATAAATGGACATAAAAAGTGCCCAGACTAGAAAATTATGTGCAACTGTCGTTTGATTAGATTTCCAGTACGTAATAATTACCTAGTTGTCAAAAACAGGTTGAGTCAACCAAGGACTAAGGGTACAAATATGGTAATAATATTCATTTTTTTTCCGAGCGTGGGGGGCCCGGCTGATCGCCGAGCCGTACACTGAGGCCAAATAGACCTATTGTGTGCACCCCTGTTAAGTTTCTAGACACCCCTTTAGAGCATGCCTGTGCTTCTGATAAAGCCCATTAGCCTGCTCATAGAAGCCCTCCTGATTTCACTCACCTCTAGGTAAGAAAAGTCTAGGTACCTGGATCTCTGTGCAGCAAGAGCCGAACAGTAACACAGTACATGAAGAAACGTTTCTTCCTCCTTTTCACACCTTCTGCACATCGGGTGCTCAAGAGAGCTCACAATGTAGAAGTGTCTTCTGAGAGGGCAGAGTCCCGTGAGCAGTCTAACCGCCTTCCTTAGGTCTTCTCTGCTGACTCTCAGCAACTCAGCTGTTCTTTGCTGATCAGTAGTGGGATCCTGGAAAAAGCGATTGCAATCGAGTCGCTATCTTTACGATTTCGGTCGCTTTGAAGGGAAGGGGTTTAGAGTAGGATCTTTTCAAAAATGCGAAACCAATCATTTTTCAGCAATTTGTTAAGGTGAAAAGTTTTCAAACTACCTAACCTAAGTATCGTGAACGTAAACCTCGTGGACTTTAATACACTAAACAATTGTCACTTATAATATTCCTAGTGCATTGATTATTTTTTTCGAATGCATTTTTAAAACGTGATAATTAGCCCGAATGGAACATGCATAAGAATAACATTTCCGGAAAAAGAAATTTTCAGGAAATTTTTACATTGTCATAGAAACGACATCGAATTCTATTTTTCTATTGGCTACTTTTCGGTGTCGTGCGATTTTCATCAAAAGTGATATCAACAATACATGATAACTTAATTCAGTAGTACATGTGCAAACATTCGGAAAAATTGATCATTAGAGTCAAGAGTTACGACAATTTTCAAGAACTCTTCCTCCGTTATCAACCGTTTTCGAGAACATGTTTATTAAGAATAGCCGTTTAATTTTTTGATTTTATATCCGCCTCTCAAGTTTGTAACAGTTATTCCAGGACACTCTGTATACAAAAATTGAGATATGCGTATGGATTCAAAGTTGCGTTTCAATCTGACAGAGTTAGAATATAAGCTACTGTATATAATGAATCCAACAAATTATTATAAATGTAACAAAATTTGTGGAGGATATTATTTTGGTATAGAAATATACTTTATGGTACGATTGTACCTAGGACTTTTGTTTACAGATATTTTTTCTGAATGTAATTACAAATGTCCAAGTTGACTGGGATATAACGTTTATTCAAGGAAATAATTAAAATGTTTGTCGAGATTAAGATTTTGTAAAATTTGGAAGCACGTTTTGAAGAATAAATTCAAATAATCTACAGATCATGTAAAAGTGGTTTCGGAAATGAAAATTGTTATTTTTTACCTACAAAAGTAATAATATTGGTACATATTATGAACAACAAGATAAAGATTATTTAAAAACTCCTTGTTAATCTCCAAATAACGATAAATATGCAATATCCGAAGAATCGCTTTTAAAGCAGTACCTTTGGAGTTGTAGAAACGGTTTCTACCAAAAACAGGTAAACTTGGGTGCCGGAGGCTATAACCCTTCCACTTGTACCTGAAAATATCTGAAAATCCAGCCCCTAAGCCGTCATCTACCAATGCCATTCATAGGGATGCACCTTCGGAACACCAAAAAAAGCGATAGCCTCTTGGAACTCTCTGTTTAACCTATGGAAATCCATTGCGACTTAGCTGATATCTATCCAAAGCAACCGTTTTTGGTTGCTTAGAAGCGACTTGGTCGCAATCGCTTTTTCCAGGATCCCACTACAGGACCTGAAATGAAGATCTTCGACTGTCGAGGTGTGCTGGCCTTTTATTCCCAGTACCCTTTTATGCTCAGTGCCGGCTCCAGGCCAATCAGACCCATTTGTGATCTCTTTTTGGCCAGGGCGTCAGCCTTTTCGTTTTCCCCATGCCCTTGATGACTTGGGATCCAGCAGATAACTAGGTACCTTGTTGTTCTTCGCTAGTCTTCTGAGTTTTACGTGACAGTCCCATACAAGCCTAGATGAGGCCCTGAAAGAGCCTAATGCCCATAGGGCAGCCTGACTGTCCTAGAAGATGCAGATGCGCCTATTCGCACAGGCCCTCTCCAAATTCTCCACCACACATGCTGTAATCGCGAGAATTTCGGTTTGGATAACCGTTTTGGGATTTATCGAAAACAACTCCATTTAATTTTAGGTAATATAACTCTAATCGTCACTTATTACACAGTTTTTCAAGAAAATGGATAACTGGAATAGGACATTGTTGCATTAAGAAAAACCTTTTTTATTTCTGTAGATCTGCGGAATTGTCTTCCTGATGCCTGAATTGCCTAAGTGCGTGAATCTTTTCATTTATATAAAAAGACTTAATTTATGTAAATTATTTACTTTCTAGTAAAAAAAAATTGTTGGTTGTCTAAATATTTACTGGTCAAGATGAATCAATCTGTTGTTTTTAAGTCACACAATTTCCTGTGTCAACTATACAAAAATGCCTAAATTGATTCAAAATTGTTTAAATTTGCTGACGGAAACGGTAGAAAAAAATTGTAGTATTTATTAAAAAAAACAAATATTTCTGATATAAATTGGAATTAAAAAAAGAATATTATGATCATTTTTAAACAAAATCACACTAAATAGTAAAACTTTTGAAATTCTTATATTTCACAACATTTAAAACACTTTGCAATGTTAAAGCAAATATTGAGGATAGACAGATCAGAAATAACAGATTAATCAGCAAATGTTACATAAATTTGCTGTTGCAGCAAAGATTTCCGTCTTATTATTAAAATTAATTGCAAATTGATTTTTGAAATAATGCCAGCGAGTTCGTGATTACAGTTCATATAAATTACGGTCATTATTTGTAGTTATTTTATTAAAAGACTCGATCAGTACCGATTATTACGAAACATTAAGCGATGAGCTAATGTTCCTTCAACAAGAGCGGCACGTTTGCAGTAGGACCAACGTCAATTTTGTGGAAATTTGTAGAATAGTGTGAGCTTTGTTGATGAGATTTCAAATGGTATCGCCTAATGGACAATGCATCTTCAGTGAGGCTGCATGTTTAGTTGTTGGTCACGCTACAGGTTGTAAAGACAGTAATTTAGGCGAGATTAAAATGTCAAGTCGAGGATATCTCCGTTTTATATGTAACGAGAAACTGATAGACGCGCATCATAACACCGATAAAATGATGCTTTAATTACACTCTTGCGCCGCGCCGGTTATAAATTACTACTCTTGTGTAGAAATGCCGTCCCGGGATTAACGTGTGAACTCTCAATAGAGCTGTCGCACCTATTTTTGTAAGGAATAGTTACCTATAACAATAATAACTGATTGAAATTTACAAAAAAAAAAATAATAATCATTCAATATGGGTAGACCGTAACTATTTGCACCTACTTGAAAAGTCCCAGTGAAACGGAACGATGGTGTTAATAAAAAATTTGATAAAATACTACCTATACTTCATGCTAGTTCACGCAACTTACCAAAAGCAATGACGGCAGAATTTTCTGACAGATAATTGCTGTTGCTGATCCCCTAACGACATAAACACTCCAGAATTAAGTTAGAAATTGTGAGGGAATGCAAACAATGACGTGATTAAGATTTAAAACGGTGTCTAACAAACCCAACCGAAACTACCATTAGGTACAACAGCAAAACGTGCGTATCTTTCTTTTCAAAATCCATTAACCCATAATTAAATTGTTAAGAAGTTTCCACACCTACCAAAAAAATCCGGTAATTGTCAAAGTTCAAGGCAATTTTTTCCTCGTTTTCCCCATTAATTACGTCCAAAATAAACAGAGTATACCTGCCAAACCTCCATTGAGGACATTTTTTAATTACACATCAAGCATTTAATTAATTGCTTTTGGGATCCCGCAGTTTTGATTTATTGATTGATAAAGTTTTATTGAGACGTGGGTCCTTAAAATTCCTTTTGCTTTGGGCGCCCGCGGTCGCTTCTAAACTCGGTGACGTAAGGTTTTGCATAAAGGTGTTTAAATGTTTGTTTTGCCTGATAGATAATTAGTTTTTGATTACTGTTCCTAATGTCAGACACATCAATCCCGTAATTAATTACAAACATGCACCGTCGCATCAGATAACCTCGCCGAATCCAGTTTATCTAAGCATCTCTGGCTCAACGCCGAAATAGATAATTAAATAATAATCAAACTAATAATTATTATTTGATGGAAATTTAAATGTCAAACGTTTAAGTGAAGCGTGAGCTTTAGCCTCCGTTTTGAAAATGAAAAAGAACGAATCACGGAGGTCGGAATATCCAGTTTCAATTGAAGACGTTGTAAAACTACCGAAAAAACATCTCCATTACTAGTTCAGAATTCCGAGAAACTCAAGAACGAAAAGAGCTCGGAAATTAAATGCGGTTTAGATTGCTATTTGTATTCTTTCGACCAAATCCATTTTCTAAAGCAATCAGAAATGTTCAACTCATTTTACTGCCAAACAATGGTATAACCCAAAATAGCTCGCGAAATCTAAAAGAATAGAGGAAACCAACAGACAGACAGAAAGAATTATGGATAATTTAATTACAATGTACTGACATTACTTTTGAAAACATTTCATTTTATGTCTAAAGTAAACTAAAAACATTTTCAAATTTCCAATCTGTAACGCCGAAAAAAAGAAAATTTTCTTCTTCCAGTCAGTTTATAGCGAGCTACCACCCAAATTTATTTTTTAAATTAAATTCCATATTAAAATTATTTATTGCTTTTTCAGGTAGAAGATATTATAAATAATTATTATGTAAACAAAATATTAAAATTGAAAACAGTTTACAACCTAAAGAAATAGTATAAACCATATCAGGTTGCAGATGTAAACGGCTAAAAAAATCTACTTAAAATGAGTAGGTAACTGCTTACTTTAGCTTTAAAAAAATCTTATAGCACTATAAATATATAACTGAATCCAGGTTTAAAAGAATCTAAAAGAATTAAGCCAAATGATACTAAATTAAAGAAATATAGAAACTAAAAATAAATAACACAATTTAATTTACTAGATTTACTAGAATGCGTTTCTTAGAAATACTTTATTATAATAAAATATACAAGGTGAGTTATTAAATGTGACCTACCCAATAACCTCTCGTTAAGGGTACAAATTGACAAACCCAAAAAAAAATGCCCGCACGGTGAAGTGCAATCGGAAATATAGTTTGGTTCCACAATTTTTGCGATAATTAATTGATCGGTTACTGAGCTATGTAACTACACTACGCACCAGCAGATGTCATAATAGAGGGTGCAAAAGTAACGATTAACGAAATCCTCCAGCTCTAGTGGGTTGTCCATGGCAAGTTTTAGTCTTACCGCCTACCATAAACACCTTTCTGAGAAGTGCCGTCATAAGAAATCGCTAGAGCAGGGACGTTATTGGTAACACAAACGGGAAACACGCCATCTGTCTTACGGGTTTTGAACTGTTGAAACTTACTAAACAATTATCAATGGTAGCAGAAACACTTTTATGAATAATAGTTTCATTTAAAAGCTTTCATTAATATAATTGCATTATAATTTGACCTAAAAGAGTAGAATCCACATTTGTGTTTGGCGATTGAAAATTTTACTTAATAATATGAAATAGTTTTTTTTAAATCCAGAAATTAAAAGAGTTTGCAAGCATATGTTTTATTTATTTATTTCCTTCCTTAACGCAATACAAATGCGGATGTTTCATTTTTTACACTACTTTTGAGTAGTTACAACTTTTGTTACGTAACAACAACTTTTGTTCTTTTGTTTGAGCCTATCGAAGTATCACTTCAATAACCTAATATTTAAGTAACAAAATCTTAACAAATTTCAATCAAACTCGTATTTTAGAGCAAACTATAGAATTTATATAAAATCTAAAAACATTTGTAAAAAACGCAAATGCTTAATTGAGTAACTAGCAATGTTTTTCGTTAAATAATTTTTTTAAATTCCATAAATTGGAGCTAGATAAAAGTGAATGACACATGAAAAGATTTGTTACGATCTAAAAGTGTTTTTTATTTAAATTTATATTACAATATAAAATATAATGTAAAAAAGTCAATAGAACTGCGTGAAGACAGTGTCGATTTATTCAGATCCAAAAATTATTTTTTTTTAAATACTTACGTAGGACTATATTTATATGTTTAGACATTTACTACGTATTCTAAAATGCAAATTGACTTAATCCCATAGCATAAACGGCCTTAATGCGCATTTGAAATTTCAATACATATTCACTCAATGCGGTTTACGCAGCTGGTTTTGGAGTTCAGTTGTGGATGCATAAACGCTTAATTCGCAAATAATGCGCATTAGAACAGGTTGTCCAACTTGACAAATCACCCCCTTCATTAATTTTTGACGTTTGACTAAAGTTAGATTAAGACGTCAGGATGGGTTGGATTGGCACATTCCGCAAATACGGGAGTTACTTTAATACGCATTAGCAAATGCGAATTGGAATGCGTAAACGTACTGACAAATTAGCAACATGCAATTACTGACTACCATTATTAGATATTACATAGTAGACAGTAGAGATAGTAGATACTCTAAATAGTTCTGAACAACAACCTCCATCTCCACCCTTACAGATTACAGAAGGGTCGTTTGGCTTTCTAGCCTTTCCAGACTACGACCAATAAGTTCAAACCCTGCCTCTAATTTTTGTCCCAAAGGCATAAACTCTTTGCAAAGTTTACACTGACCTTGAAAGACTTTTCCTTCACTTCGTCAGACGATAGACTCACACTACCGAAATGAGTTAGTCTATGGCTTGCTAAGGCGTCACAATGACATAATATGTGTTCTAAAGTTTCTTCTTCCGATCCACATAATCTGCATATCTCACTGTCCGTCTTTCCCATTTTCTTGAGGTGGTACCTCAGTGGTCAGTAAGGAGACCGGTAACGAGTCTCATTTCGTTCCTTGTCAAGTCGAAAAGCTTTGTGGTCTTCTTTGACGAATAGGCTATGAACTTTTTTGCCTGTCTTTGTAATGGAAATAATCATACTTTGACCTAAAGAACCTGTGGTTAGTGTATCTCCAGACTTTTACCGGATACCGGATACTGAAATCGAATTTCGACTGTACTAATAAAGTGTGTATGTCGCACCCTCTTAGTAAAATTATCTATTTCATAAAAAGGATGTCCATTTCATTAAACAGATTATGGCAAGGAAAATTTTTTTATAAAGTGGATTTCTTCCTTTTGATGATAAATGCACAATTTCACGAAGTGGATGCGACATGTATATCTTAACTTCTCAACTAGTACGAATTCGCAAATATTGCGGCAGGTATCTTCGAACTCTCTCAATTCGTGTACGCTCATGAAATCCACAGCTAATAAATTTATTGAAATCTCGCACATTGTGAAAGTAGTAGCATTGTAGTAGATACTTGATCAGCTGCTATTTCTTGAAGATCATGTAAAGAGGGTGATAATGCTGATATTTGTGTAAGTTGCTTTTACTTTGCACCTTTATGAGATTTTTCTCTTTTTACATAAAATATAAATTATTAACAGCTGATTGAACTACTCCTACATGGAATCCTTTCTACGAGACTTGAGAGATATTAATTACTAAAATTACTATCTGAGAATTTTATTTGGGGTCAAACTGAAGAATACAGTTTAATTGAAAAGAGATTCGCAGAGGGGTAAGGGGCTATTATGACATTTATTTACTTTGTTCAAGTTAAGAATAATAAAAATCTAAGCACTTTCAGATTTTCAGTATGAGATCGACGAAGCTTCACGAGGTTAACAATGTGAGAGGCGCTAGCTGCAACGACGTTCATAATCTGTGGTAATTTAAATTTAGTGTCAGTTACGTTGTTTCTGGGTTTGTCAACAAGCTATTGAAGTGTTTCTGAATTGATATAAATTTACATTAGTTTTAATATTTGTATTGAAGTTTAGAGGTGAGCCTGAAAATGCCTAAAGCTATTCAAGCAGCAAAGAATGTAAATTAATGTCTTAGCGTCTATTGTTCATTTTGGTGAGTTATAACATTAGAAGTACCTAATAATATTAGTCTGTAGTAAAAAAAAGTAAAACTTGCGCATTGTGAATCCAGTCACCAAAAATTAGTAGTTATGTAACTTTATAAAGGTTAAAAAGAAGCAAATGCTCTGAGATGGTAAAAGAACAGCAGAATTTCTGCACAACCAAATATACAACGTGCAATTATTAGAACTCTTGACAAAAATAAAACATATGGGTAAGTACTAATTAGCTCAATAATTATAAGATTTGATAGAAGATAAGATTAGGAGTAAAAAGTAAAGTTGCAAATATAGTTATTAAGTATCTACTTATCAAAGAATTATGGAAATCATCATTTACTACGTTTACGCTTTTTCTTAATACGCATTCTGAAATGCGAATTGACTTAATCCCATAGCATAAACGGTCTTACTGCGCATTTGAAATTTCAATACGTATTTATTCAATGCGGTATAAGCAGCTGGCTTTGGAGTTCAGTTCTGGATGCATAAACGCTTAATTCGCAAATAATGCGGATTAGAACAGGTTGTCCAACTTGACAGATTTATTTTTGACGTTTGACTAAAGTTAGATTAAGACGTCAGGATGTGTTGGATTGGCTAAACTGAAAACCGTATTAAAACAATGCGCATCTGCAACAAAGCATAAACGGGCTTGATGCGTATTCCGCAAATTCGGCAGTTACTTCAATACGCATTTGCAAATGCGAATTGGAATGCGTAAACGTAGTAACTCATGCATAATTAATTTAACTCTCCTAATTTTAAGAACAGAAGGAAAAATAGCATGTATTAAGAATCTCTATACTGGTCTGGAAGGTATCAACAAAGTCTATGGTAATATTCAATAAATACTTTCACTTCCTATGTTATTATATTTTAGAATATGATAAAACATAATTTTAGTGACTGAAAAAATAAATTACTTAGTTTTACATCACATAAATCAAAGCATGGATTATACACATTATTATAAAATTTAAAAAAAGTAATTTTTTTTTAAAAAACTGACTATGATATCAAAAGTTGGTCGAGAAGTATTTATGTTGGAAAATGGTATGACTGGTAAACTTATACTTTCTTTTCTTATAATTTATCTAAATTAACTACTAAATTTTATTACGGGCATAATCTTACAAAATTTTATTAATTTTCAGTTCTATTCCGATATTAATTAATTATTCAGGTGATCGGCTGATTGCCCACTTGAAATTCCCTTTTCTGCTGTGAACTGAAAACTCTCAACATCACTTTCATGCAACATGTGCGAACCGCAAACATAAACCAAAAACCGTGAGCACACCGAGAGTGCGTTTCTCATCAGTTCCTCCTCCTGGCATCTTTCTCGGCCTCCATGCTAGCTGGGCCACCTCTAAAGAAACAACCTGTTGGTGACGTCATTTTGCTACCAAGAGCTGGGAGTCCGGCAAAGACATCCTCCTCAGACATTCACGGAGCCGAGACCGGAGTGCTGCTTTAGTCCGTTCACTTATTGAGACATCGTCGCCGTCCGCATCCGTTGATGGTAACACCGGGTTTGTGTGTATGTGTGTGGTTTCGTGCAGTGCGCACAGTGCTGTTACTATGGATAAATAATACAATCGAACAGTGATAACCTGCCTCAGGGAAAGATGGATGAGGTATGTTGTTTGAGACACCCGGTAATTTAGTCTGGACGAGCTGTGATGGGCGAGTTTTTGCACGGAAATCAGACTGCAAAAGCGCAGCTCAAAGATCCGAAGTCAACTCATTATAAGTTTCTACCTATGAACATTTTTTAGTTATTGTTTTTAGGATTTCTAAAATAAACTGCAATCATAAAAAATTAAATTGCTATTAGATGATAACTAAAAAAAAGATCTACGTTTTATTTAAAATTTGTCACTCATCTGTTTATTACATCGTCGCTCTAGTACTTGAGTGATCCATAGCCGTTTTCGTGCTGCGCGATATTCGACCGCGCAAGTTTGATCTACCGCGTTACCACTGAACTGCACGTTTGGTCCGTGTTGATGTGATCCATAGCTTTTAGCGGCAGTTTGATCCATCGCCATGGTTGGTTTTTACGCCAAGGCAGTTCAGTTAGAAAGCCAGTCGGTCTAATACTCTACCCTCTTTCATGACCTAAATGGCGCCTTCTTATTGTTAAGATTTTATGTATTTCATTTAAAACTAAAACATAATATAATATATTGAAGCTTTGAACCATTTTGTTTGAATGTGTAGGTACGCGCTACATTAATTAATCAATAATTTGCACATTTTAGTTGTTCAATCCTAACATTCCTTGTCTCTGTAATTAATTGTTTCTAATTATATGACGATTGATTTCGATTTCGATACAACACTAAAATATTGCTTTATTGTTTCAATAATAGTCACAGTATTTGAAAATAAAAACATACATGTACGTGTTTAAAAAGTCAGTCTCCTATCTGCTACGCAATTCTCTTACTTCTAAATGAGCTAAAGATCGGGTCCTTCTTCTGAAGATTTGATGATGGTGTTTCTGTGTAATATAAATTATTTTAGTTTAATAGTGTTATATTACTGAGTTTACCACAAACCGTACATTTTATTTGTTTTATTCTACTATTCCGGACTTAAGTAAGAAGTTTTCCTTACCATCAAGAGTTGTTGATACAACACTGACATTTTGTTTTTATCATTTTAACAATAATCGCAACCTCGTATAAAATATGAATTATCCATAAATTCGGCTACGTTTTTAAATTTAATATGCTGGAACGCAATCATTCCTTATGTAATAATATTTATTAAAATATAGTAAAAATTGTATTTTATATTTACTTGTAGAATGTTATAGATCCGGAGAATATTACAAAATCAAAATTTGGTGGTTGTAGTAAATTATTGTTTATAAAAATGAACGACTATAACTGCCTACATATCTAATATTCAAATTTTATCAAAGTACATAATAGATTGGTAGATATACCTAGTAAGGATAATTAAAATAAAAAATATTCAGTAAACGTGACACGGATTAATTTTATTACACCCACTATTTACAGATTATTATAATAAACATGCAAAATTATGCTACTGCTGATCACTAACTTAATTGTTCTTAAAAGTATATAATATGTATAATCTAGCAGCAAAAAGAAACTAAAAACCAATCTTTTATCAAAAATGTCATGCGGCTAATGTCTTTAAGATTTTTTTGCGTTATTTATGTAGGCACGTCAATAATGTGCTATAAAAAATGTTTAGAACCTATGAAGTTCCACCAGATTAAGTCATTTATTAAATAGTGACCGTGACCGTGCCCATCCGAATAAGTTTTCAAATTCAACAATCAACTTCGTCAAAAAATCGCTTTAATCGAGTTGCACGTGGTCAAATTCAGCTATGGCTGGCTATTCATGCTTTTACTAAATTATTTGCGTCAATCTAGATCTCAAATAAGCACTGCTTTTCTTAATTTTGAAAAAGACAAAGCTCTTAATACTTTATCCAGGAAAGTTAACGAAATTTGTTTGCGCGTTCATTTTCTTATGCAACATGCACATAATAAAAAAATCACTAAAACCCTCGTTCATTTGAAAGGTCTATTATAGTTTATGAGGGTGTAAATGGGAATCGGTCACCTCTTCAAAGTGCCAGATGTTGCTTGCTTGTCCGGTTCTAGCCGACGGCCCGCTAGTTTTGTGGCAATTACGGAACGACCTGGCCTAAATACCGCGTTTTTGCAAAAGTTCTATTTTATCAAATAGATAATGTTTCTTTTAGTATATTTTGCTATAACAGGTGCCATTTCATTCAGTTGTACCTTCAGCTAGTTCAGCAATGTCAAGAGGTGGTTTTATGTAGAAACACTTAGAATGGACTTACCCATTAAAAAGGATCTCTGAATTTGTTTATTTAATTGTACTATAATAAATCCGCACACCGTTTACCAAAACTTTGCGAATATAAAACCTACTCATGCATCTATTTTGTAGCTTGATGTAATAAGATATCTACTTTCGTTTATGTTGTCTGACTTTTGTAGACTATATTGTAATAAATTCAGAAAAAGTTTAACATTTTGCAAGTAGATAAAATAAATTCCACATTTATTATACCACTTATTATTACGAGTAATGATTGGATTCTATCATATTACTTGAATATTTTACTTAAATTCCAACACGTAGTCGACACATGAATGTTTTTATTTTTAAATACTGTGACTATTATTGAAACAATACAGCAATATTTCAGTGTTGTATCGAAATCGAAATCAATCGTCATAATGATTAGAAACAATTAATTACCGAGAGTGGGAATGTTTAGAATGAACAACTAAAATGTCCAAATTATTGAATAATTAATACAGCACGTACTTCCATATTGATACAAAATGTTTCAAGAATGTAACATGTAATGTATTATATTATGTTTTAGTTTTAAGAGAAATAAATAAAATCTTAACAATATGGACTTGCCATTTAGGTCATTTAAAAGAGGGTAGCGTATTAGACCGACTGGCTTTGTAACTGCCTTGGCGTAAAAACCAACCGTAGCGATGGACCAAACCCTCCGCTAAAAGCTATGGATCACATCAACACAGACCAAATGTGCAGTTCGGTGGTAACGCTGTAGATCAAACTTGCGCGGTCGAATATCGCGCAGCACGAAAACGGCTATGGATCACTCAAGTACTAGAGCGACGACATATCAAGTTATGAAGCAGCGTTACTGACTTTTCTCGATAGCGCTTAAAAAATTTGACGGCACTTGAGAGGATTTTATGATTACACAAGAAATCCATAATTATATTTTGATAATAGGATTTTTTTTTTCAAATTTAGTTGTTACAAATAAGTATTATATTTTTCAAGCTGCGCTTCTTCTTACCTAATCAATTTTAACTGTTTCTTCTATTAATATTTGAAATGTAATTTTTTATCTTAAAGTCATTTAATTAAAGATGTGCTCGTTATTACAGCTTCTTGCTTAGATGTTTAAGCAACTCATTGGGGCTACTAATTGAAGAAAAAGCTAATATAATATCAATCTATGTACTTAGAAATGAGAAAGGTTTTAAATTTAGTTCACTGGTTAATTCTAGCAGAGCTTTATAATTGAGGAGATATCTATAAGACTACGTCAAGAACCTTTGATGAATATAACCCACTTTTACTTTGCATAAAGAAAAATTAAGATACACTATCAAGTTCATCATATGCGATGGATATGTCGGTAAATTCAATTTTAATATTTACTAACGAATAAAGTTTTATATTATGTGGTTAGTATTAAAACCCAGAATAGATGATGGAATAACAACAAATAACTTTAAAGCATTGCATTCAAAAGTAACTAAAATATGGCAAACACAAGTTTTCTTTATTTTTATAAGTCCATCTTTATTTAATACTTACATTATATTTAGTTAATTATTCTTCCTGGCTGCAAATAACTTATTTTCACTACATTTATTTTGAGTTTTAAAAGTTATTAATGCAAAAAGAAAATAGTAAATAGAGCTTTTCTATTCCCTGTTCCGTTGGTATAAATTAATATGAATTACACAAAAACATTCCATTTCCATTTCATTTGAATTTAAAAATAGCAGTTATTCGCCATTTAATTGAGGAGATATCAATAGGGGATTAAGAGCTGAACCTTCGATGAGCTAGATGGGTTTCTAGACTATGAACTTAGAAATTAAATGGACTTCCAGCAATTTCTGTCTTTCCATAGTTTATTCCATGAGATATTATTTTATAATAATCTTACGCTTATAAAATAATAAGTGCATCATAAAGTTAAGAGACTCTTTAAGAGTTTTATTCTAAAAGAAAGATGGGTTAAGTTTAATTGAAAATTTTACTTCTCTTCCTATTTTCAATCTTTAGTTAATTGACTTATTGATACTCCCAAGGCTCTATAACTTTGAAAGTATCACATTGGCATGCAAACTAGAAAGTCTTCCAAATTTTCACACATGCAACAAAAGTATAATAATAAATAGAGCATCTGGCAAAAATTATACTATATACTAGCAATGGTGTCACCCTATTGAAAGTGATCTTAGACGGCTATTGTTTTATTAAAAAATAATAAAGAAACTAACCTCACCAGACAACTTTATTGCATAGGTACCTCAAGTTGATATGTCTGTCCTCGCCCCCGATTTTTCACGACTTGTGGCAGCTACGCTGTCACCTGATTTAGAGACGCCGCAAATGCACCTCGTTTTTTTTCGGACTTTTTTGCCCAGACCTTTTTTCTACTCAGAAGGGGGTCCTCGGTCGCAAAGCCACCGGGCGCTATGACTGCATAATTTCTCTTTGCCTCAACTAATTACATTTTATTCCGATTTTAGCTGACATATTATTATTTGTTTTCTATCATTCACATCGCGAATTGTTCATTAAATTTATTAAAAAACGGGCGTCGCAATTTTTTTCTTCTTCTGCTCGCTGTCTCATTTTAAATACATCTTTGGTTGATTTAAAACCATCGAGCACAATTTTGCAACTAACAAAATTGACGACTTCATTAATTTCTTCAACACATCGTATACATATTCATGACATCGGTGTTGTTTCTGATCTTTGCTATTACACAAACAGTTTTTTTTGTCTCTCAAAAAATTTCATCTATAATGCCATCATGGCCAATTTATGTTCATCATGATTTATATCTACACGAAGTAGTTAATTAAACATCTCCTTTTAAAGAAATTTTAGGCTAGTAGTAAATAACACTACACAAAACTTATATAAGCCTAACAAGCCTTTCGACAACACGACAATATGTCTTCTGCATGTCGAAAAAGATAAATGCGAAGTTAACTTGCCTACAAAATGTTCTCGCGTAGATCTTGGGTGATTATAATACTTTCTTTTCTACGTTCATGTCTTTACTGTACTGGTTATAAGCCATGGCAAATAGTGTTAACGGATACTATATGGGATTTAAAGACACGAGAGAATTTTCTCACACGAATGAAGGTAGTAAAGTATAGAATTAGCTCAGTGTGCATGTTTGAACGGCAATGTATTATTAAGTAATGTTTGCCCAGGTTTAACTCCGGCCAGTTGGTTTGTATTTAATGAGGAAATTCCCTAGAAATTCCCAGTCCAGCGATAATTAAACTATTATTATCCAAAGTATAAATTTTTTGAATTATTACCCAGTAACCGAAGCAAAAAAAAACTGTTTTGTCAATTCACTTTTACAATTATTATTACAGAAGCTCTGTTTTTGTAAACTAATTAAATTAGTAAGGTCTTGCCGCAGTTATGAAAATGTCAGTGGCACCAATAAAATTTCGAGAAAATATGTGGATCTTAATCAGAATCAGGGTCGTTTTGAGTTATGATCGAGGTCGATTTCAAGATAGTAATTTGAACGTTAATGCTCTAATAAAAATCCTGACTAGGATGCTGCTAATGAGATGAAAGAGCCGCAATTCGGAATGTTTTAAAAAAAAATCGCCTTTGCTTTGTACCTATTTATATGTATATTTAGTTTTTACTATTTGCATTTCTTATCTTCAAAATTCACTCTATTTACAAAATTTTCAAATAATTTTGCATTTTCAACAAATATCTCAGTTTTTACGATGCTATTTCTTTTGATGAGCTAATTTAAACGTACAGATTTGGTTGTTCGTAACAGTTTAGCTACCTACAAACGGGTTAATTCGCATTCTCGACAATTTCCCACACACATGCAAGCATCATCCTTCAAGAATCTTCTTTATAACATAAAAAATTGGTCAATATTCCCTCGGCGTTCGTCAGTGATGAACTATTGTGATGAGTCATCACAATAGACTGATGGGAGTTAGCAGCAATGTAAATTTGTCTTGAAAGCACCTGATCGTAGTTGCTAGTTTCAGAAGAATTTGGATTTAGTCTCATATGTCTTAAGACGGTTTTTCAGCAATAAACAAAAATTAATTATTTTTAAACAGCAGTTTCGGCCCTTCCTATTAAAGGCGAATATTATAAGGTCGTAAATAAAATTTTTAATGATTTTTTTTTCGTGATGTTCAGGATTGACCAACACGAATAATCAGTTTCATCAAAACGTAAAACATATTTATTTTAATCAAGTCGTGGGCGTCTAATCCGGAATTCTAATTCAATCCGCCATTAATAATAACATAATTTATAAACAGACGCAAATGTATTCCAAACCGTTGATAGAAACAATAATTACGCAATTACACGAAGTAGTAGCGTGTAAAATTAAAATTTCTCTATCTTTACGATTTTATTATGCCCCAAAACGGAGTTTCATTGCCGCGATAAACTTGTAATTTCGACCACACACTAACCATTTGAGATCTTGAAGCGATAAAGTTCATAATAAACATGTAGTGCATCCTTTCGAAGAAAACGGATGTTGGTCAACCACCACCCGTACAGTTTACGGTCCACTAAATAATCGCGATATTTCACAGTTGGTCGAGAGGTTATGGGGTTATCCGATGAGAAAACTGAATAAAACTGAACTACTTAAGATAGGTAATTACGACTTTCAGAGAGAGCTTTGCAGCGAGCTGATAATTAACTGACGCGATTAACTGTTGTGCTTCATGCGTAAGATATGATTCCAGTTCTTATATTAATTTGTTGAGAATCCAACGTTTCTGCGGCTCGACGACTGATTTATGATAACAGCTGCTTCTAAGGCCGATCTCGTCTCGACGTTAACTTTCTATAGGCTTTTACAGTAGATATCGCTTGGTGGAGTTCAAGTTACAGATGATATAAATTCTGTGCAATAATAGTCATGAGTTTAAAAACATGGCAGGCTTCTAAGCCTTGATCAACATATCCAATCCATGTTTTTACTCCATGAGCCTGTTCGGTACAAAAGTTAAAATTTTAATAAAAACCTTATTAAAAACCAATTATCTCTTAAAAGGTTCGCTGCTCGATCACCTATTGATCTTTCTATTTTTTTAAAGTTCTTATGCCTAAAACAAGTCAGCAATCAGTGATTTCAGAAGAGAACTAAAGAAGAAGTACGCAGTAATATATTCATTAACTCGAGTCACTATTTTAGCAACATTATAAGATGTGGAAAATTTACAATTCAAACTGATTAGATTAAATTTTAAAGGGTCGTTTCGCTTCTTAGCCTTTGCGAATTTCTACCAATTAGATCTTTTGTTCAAACCCTGCCTCTAATTATTGTCAAAAGCTAAAACCATAAAACTTTTGCAAAATTTAGAATGTCTTTGAGGGACCTTTTCTTCACCTCATCAGACGATTCACGCTGCCAAAGAGAGTTAATAGTTGCGTCACAGTGACATAGTATCTGTTCTGACGTTTCTTCTTCCGATCTAGAGATTGTATCTCTAGTGGGTAATGTCCAGTGAAGAGACCAATAATAAGCCTCAGTTAATTCCGCCTTATAGCATTTTTTGGGCAGTAGTCGCAACTTCTTACGATTTAACATTACATTAGTAAATATTTTGTGACAGATGTGAAAATTTCAAAAGCAACATGTTTGGTAGTTTTCTTCAAGAAGATTAACAAAATTAGTTGACAATTATTTTATGTAGTTACTTGTCCAATTCTAATAGGGTACCTATATCAAAGAATAATAAAAGTTACCTTCAGATAAAAAGTATTGTTGCAAATTTTATTACTTTTTGTCTCTAAAAACACCTTGAATGTAACATGGCCTCCAATATTCTAATCTCCAGTTTTTGCAAGTGGACTGCTCCATTTTCGCCGCCATGCAAATCTCTGTTAATAGTATCTACGTCGTAAAATGAAGACATAAACTTTCCATTTATAATTAAATTGCGGGCACCAGTGGTTATTGTGTAATTAGAAGAGCAGCTGCGTAAAACCGACATTAATCTTTTCACTCAATTAACCGCCAGGTACTGTCAATTTAAGAAGTAGTTCAAACAAAAATCCACAATTTATTAAGACAAAATAATTGGAATTAACTCAATTAAAAGCGTCAAAAGTAGTCAACGAATTACTTATTAAGGGCGCGCTTCACACAGGTAGAATCTTCAATACTAGGGAGCCAACATGTGGAATTTTTATTAGACACGTTTTACGGCTGTTAATGATTTAATTAAGTTAATTTTAGTGCGGTGCTTATCTGCGATCTTTTTAAAGTACTGAAACAAATTTCAGATGCAGCGGGATAGTTTAGTCATCCATCGACCGCCAGTCAAATTTTGAACTATCAGCGAAATAAAGTTGACCCGTTGCAAAAAAATTTGGCGTCCAATTGGGTAGGTGGATAGGTACTCTTCTTAGGCGAAACCGGTTGTATTGTTGATCGGCCGGTAGCAGTTGCAATTATTATGGCGAAAATTCTCTCGTCTTCAGCTAATCATTCGGTTTTATTCGCTCTTAAAAATAATTAGGTATCTGTGTAATAAATTCAATTTTAATGATACGGATCTCAGGTTGAGTTTCTTGGAAAGGCTAATTGCTTAATAAACGGAGCTTGATTGGGTTTCGGATCCGTGTAATGCAATTCTTTTAAAAAATTCTGAAAACCAGTAGCTTTATGCAACTACCGCTGTCATTTGAAATTAGTGTTGTTTGATAAGTACCTACGTACAGGTGGTTGTAAATGGGTAACTGTCATGTGACAATAAATTTTTCACATGGACGTAACCCGTCAGTTTATGTCTTATTTAAAATTCAAGCAAATTCCTGGAAGCATAAAATTATAGATTCAAAGTAATTCCTTAATTACGTTTATTGCTGATTGAGTAATGTCGCAATGAAGCATTGTTTAGAAAAAACACTGTTGCGTCATCCTGGCAATGTGGTTTTGTTAATTAATTGATTTTGAGACAATTGGTTATATTATTAAATTTGGCCAATGTGGAAATTTACTTAACCCGGTAACTTTTGAGATATTTAAAAGGGAGAGTTTAATGAGCACTGTCTAGACAAGAATCGTCATAACACAGAAGATTCAGCATTGTTATGAAGTTAAGACTAAAATCAACCTCGACACAATATATGTCCACAGATTTAGGTACGCCATGATCTATGTATTAAAATTAAGAGATTCTAATAGACGGTCAAGGAACGGACCTTTTCTGAACTGATCACATCTCTATTTCGCAAGAATGTGGATACATTTTTTTTCTTTCAACATGCTATCTGATTCAATAAACTTTTTAGAAAAATGCTAAATAAATTTTATTAAGGAATTTATTATTATTTTTATAACTGAAGGTTAAAATAAATGTGTCAAAAATATTTACCTGATCAACTTTCCTTGATAGTTTATCTCTCTGTCTGATTTACCTGTTTTGAAATTGAAACCTTCATGATGTACCTGCTATCTTTATTAAATATATGTTTGTTTCCGATTTCTTATGTTAGAATTTGACAAAAGTGCGAAATTTTACTACTGGACTCTTATACATGAAGAAAGTAGATATTGTTATTTTTTATTTTTAAAATTTTACTGCTCATTGTTTTACTCTACAACAAATTAAATTTTATCCCTTAAATTACATTTTACTGCAAAACATTTTCAAATTAGTTTTACTTAACGTGTATTCTATTGATGTTTAGCCACATAATCTATTATTTGTAGATTGTGTGAAATTTTATAATTTTATGTCAAACATTAAAAAACTTACATACAAGAAAGTTATTGAGTATTTTCACCAATCAACTCTCGTCTTAATTAAAATTTTATTTATTTTGCCTTATTGGGCATAAAAAGATTAGTGATCACTCAAAATGTCATTATTATATCTTGAACGGTTTCGGTTAGGGAACCACCTTCTGTTGTAGCTTCCTTAGAAGACACTTATCTGAATAACTTTATAAAGATTTTTATTATTGTTTGATTTGCTCTGACTGTCCTTAAATTTTGAATAAACATTTTAGATATACTTTGTATAACTACTGCTTTCCAAGTTTTCTTACTGTACATTATTAGGTATATCTAGACTAGAGGCGGTTTTCCCCTTCTCTCCCTCGATATCGAGTTTTCGCCGAAAACAGCCCACATTTTGTCAATTTTTTTATAATTGCGCCCTAGGGGCCTCCCGGGGACAATTTCATTCAGTCTAGGGCACGTAAGAATCTATCCCCATCCGATGACACCGTCCCCGAAGCTCTTCGTTTTCCAGTTCAGACGCCAAGTTTTTTGCAAAAAACTGTATTATTATTATTATTATTATTATTATTATTATTAAACATCAAACAAAAAAAAAACAAAAACTTAGAAATGCTATTAGTATTACCCGGCAAATATATTCCAGAAGAAATAAATTTGCTCTATTATTAGCGTACAATGAAGCTTTCTCAAAGAAGTTAAGTATCTACTGAAATACTAAAGAAACTTTCTTTTGTTATTAGGCATTCAGTAAAGAAATTTATAGGTAAGCGTTGAAACTGATTAGATTTTTCTTTTTCTTCTTCTTCTTCTTTATCCATTACAGTAAATAGAAAATTGATGAAACGTTCATCATCAGTGTGATACTATTCTATCTATCTTTGCATTTCTTGTACAATTCTGAAGGGGGCAAAGGCTTAAAAATGACCGTCATGACATTTGTTTCTATGTGTTTTATACAATACTTGAAAAATGAATCAACAATCAGTTTACTAGTTATTACTAAATTGTATTGCTCGATAGTATAACTTGCATTTTACTTATAGCGCTTTCATAAGAATTGTGAATGAAATAAATAATTGATACTCTGATCTATAATTATTATTCTAATAATTGTTTCTATAGTTTTGAAAAACTCCCTTTTTTTCCAGAAATTTGCAGATATTTTAAGAGTTTATTTAAAACAATTTACCTATGCAGAATAGAACATAAAGACTCTTAAACAAAAAGCTTGAAAATAATCTATAAAGTTGGTATATTTATGTGTTTAGTAAACATTTTGTCATTTCACTTGATTGATTGCAAAAATGCTGAGCAATAATTTTTACAAAACCAAAATTGTTCTTTTAGCTCTATAAATATCCGTAACTTTTAGTATCTTCGACGATTACAGATTTAATTAACTACAAGTGTAGTTGTTATTAACAAAATTAATTTTGCTTCTTTCTTCCCATTATTTTAATTACTTCCAATTAGTATAGGTAGTGTAGTTTGAAAGAAGTTGATTTTGAATCTTGACTATTAACACATGTTACTTGTTCAACTAAATATTTTTGTGTTGGAGAACTAAGCAGAATCCATTTTACTCGCTATTTAATAATACTCATTTATTTTGCCATTGTTTTCCAAGTTACTAGCATATACAACATGGAGACACCAACAGTCAATCAGGCGACGAACCTTGTCTGTTTAATTAGCTACTCGAATGGAAACATTGTTAAAGCAAATTCCTACGCTAATGATATCTCCTCAGAAGTTATTCTCTAACAGAAATTGCGATGATATACACAAATAATAATCATTATGGTTCAGGCACAACAACTAGGTATTCAATCTTTGATGCAAACTTAGATAACTACATTTTCAATTTAGATTTCGGCCTCTCTTATCGTAATTTCATCTTAAATTCAATCGAAACGGACAGTTATTGTTTCATTAATTAGTTGTAGAGTATAGTAGGAGGCTTATTAGCATAATTGAATTAAGAAATCGGGAAAATTACGCACTCGATTCTGCCACTTGGTTGTTAAAAGCATTAATAAAAATGAATCGAAAACTAATTTATCGGAATGATGGTTTTAATAATTCTAAATATACGTATTACAGTTAATCAAAAAGTTAATGCGGCGGTTCCTTTTTCAGCGCTAAATTATTACCTTACCACCCACAAAGTGCGTGTTATTGCCCCTGTCCCAGTTAAAAAATAAATCAATCTCCATTACTCGGCAGTGCTTTAGCAAGACTTAATTGCAGCTTCTATGTTCAGAGAGAAGTGCTTAGATGGTTATTATAAGTTCTCGAGTCGTTATGCAGTAAATGGAGCTCAGTGAAGGAACAATGTGGGCCCAACTGGTAACGTATCAAAGCGGCTTATAAAAACACGATTTTGAAGACTGCTAATTTACCATGAGGAATTCAGAATAGTGTTGCGAGTCCTTTTAATCCGCTAACAGCACTGTAATCTGGGGATTAAGGTGAACGACAAAGGCGCCAACCTGTTAATAGATACGGTTGGGGCGGCGATGCGTAATCAATGGGTCTGTTTTAAGGACCACCAGGCCTCATTAGGGTTCCTGCAGACGGCGCTTGCTAGATGTCTATTATTTTAGCTGGTCTGCAGTGAAGGCGGAGCTTAACGCTGTTGTCCTTGAGGTGCCAACAGCGAAGAAATGTCTTCATCAAGATCTCGGTTCTCTGACCAGAAACTAACACCATAACTGATTGGCGATTCAGCGTGAACCTGTGCGCCCAAACTTTCGTTTAATGTCCGATTATAATTAAGTTTTATGTATTTTTGCTTGTCGGGCAGCATTCCTGGGAGCTTGTGGGTGATAGCCTACCGCGACCGGCTGCTATATCTATACCCGTACCCGTCCGATTTTTATCCACTGGTGCATACAATAGGCCGAGAAAAGGCATCTTATAAGCAGTTGTATTCAACTTGCGACAATAGATCGTGATTGTGCACTATCTTTATTGAAAAACAGAAGATATCTATTGTCCGCTTAGATAAATATTACCCGGTTCTCAGCGCCTCTGCTACCAGCCATCATTATTTCAGTCTATTGTTTTTTGCATTTTGCTTCTTGTTCGCATCGCGCCTTCTTCTTCACGATATTACATATTGGAGTCGAAACACGTCGGCTAAATGCTGACGATCGAGAGCTCCAGACGGGATTTTTCTCTTTCACGTCGTCAAACTCATATGATGGACACCTTGCTTGCAGCGGTTCCTGCAGCTTCAGGTGCGTTACAAATACTGAAGAACCAGCGATGGACAGCTGATAGGTCTGCTAAATTGCCCTCTGTAGGCTAGTTCTATGGAGTAATTTGAATAGTGGCCGCATAATCATAATGCTGATCCAGGATTAATGACTTCCATATTTGCATAACTGTATCTATTAAAAGGCGATCTTGAAGAACGGAGATTCTGCAACTTGATTAGCATATTTACGACGTGGACTCTCCCGCTCCGCTACAAATGAAGTAATTATGCGCAAAAAGTGAGGTGATAAGAGGAAAAAGACTTCTTAACATAGCAAAAGAATTTAATTTGTCTCAAAAAATTGTTTTTCTTTTGCAATTTATATTTCTTTTAAAAGAAAATACTAACATCGTAAATTGACAAATTTTTAAACTTTGGTTAAACTAACTCATAGTCAGAAAATTATATTTAAATACCTACCATTATTTCTTCACTCGACTCTCGAGATATTGAATTGATGAAAAGAGACTACAATACGAGATTAGGCGACGAACCCTTTCAGCTTTAACTAAGATATCCTACCTCTACTTAGAAAAGAGTCAAGTTAATACAAATTTTATTAACAAACTGGAGTCCCAACATGCGGTTATACAGGGTGTTTTATAAGTGTCTATACTGCAAGGGGATAATCTATGTATGATTTTAAGATAAAAAGTTTCTATAAACATAGGCCCATTTTTGCATTATTTTTGATATAGTTACGGGGCGATAAAAAAAATATTTTTTTAAATTACTATATTAGATTTTTCTTTACAAAACTATTATTAATTTTTTAATAGTTAATTAGCATTATATTTTTTACTGAAAATCAGTTCAAGATATGTACAAAAAATAGTAAAGAGATTTTTTTTATTACAAAATAAAGCACTATTAATAAAATTATTTTGATTTTTGAAAAAAGCAACTGCGTTCAAAATAATCAAGTTGACATTAATTGTTTTTTAACAAAAAATGTGCCTCTACACTTAAGTTTACACCCATCACCAAGCTTAATAAAAATATATAAAATAGTTTAGAAGTTATCAAAAAGCAACATGCATAAAAATTGTATCGCCCTGTATATCAAAAATAACGTAAAAGTTATAGAAACTTTTTACACATTATTACACTTTGATCGTTAGCAACACTTTTCTTCACGATTTTGAATGAAAACTTTATTTACTAAAAACATCGTTTTCTTGTTTTGCTACCATGTTAGCAAAATATGACACCTTGATCAATCAATTAATTTTTCTTCATTTTTCCCTTTTTTTTTAGTCAAATACACGAAAAAATAGCATGTTCAAGACGTTAAGAAAAGTGATTTTTCCTTGTTCGTGTAAATTTAATCCACTCGCTGCGCTCGCTCGTGAATTGAAACTTTTATACTCACTGGAAAACAACCACTTTTCTTAACTTATAGAACAATCTACTATTTATTTGAAAATAAAAAGTTGAGCATCGTTTGACATTGAAGTTAATAACTAAAAGAATCACTATTAGGGCCACTCTGTAGTAGCTAAATAGTAATTTGCTAAAGTTTTTTGTTTATTCATCGAATAATAAATCGGATAATAAATAACGGAGTTACAGCTTGGGGCGTTCTTTAGGAAACACCCTGTATGTATAACATAAAAAAGTCACGTGCGATTAGGCTTATAGGTAGGCATCTATCAATAATGAATGATAATTGAAAATGCAAATACATACAAAAGCCAGACATGCGTGGATCTCTTTAAAGTCTCTGACCGTACACCCAAAGTATTAAATGTTACAAATTGGTTTTCAAAAACTACAAATCTGTCAAAAAGACTTATTAGTGGACTCGAATTTATTGATAGTAATTGATTGTTCTGATATTTTTTAGAACCACTCAACGTTTGTCTGCCTAATTATGAGACAGTATGATATAATTATTAATTACGTTAAAGTAAATAAAAATTTCTTTTTTTAAATTTTGTATCATCGTGAATATAAACTATTAGATGATGTTTAGAATCCACAATAAATTTGAAGTAAACTTTTTTTTTAAATAACAAGTTTACTTCAAAACCTAGACTTTCGTTCGATTCATGTATGAGCATTTTTTAGTTTTTCTTTAACCTAATCTATTTACCAACCATAAAAAAATAAAGCTAAAACCGAAAATTATCTAATTCAGAAAGTATAAACTTTAAACAATGGTTCAACAGTTTATCCTGCAATATACTCAAATAAATTTAAAAATGTCATTTTGTGGTGTCTATTAAACCTGATGACATTTGAAGAAATTCTCCGTATTTTATTCAAATCCTTTCTTGAATAATTCTCTTCTATTCTTTGGTGGTTATCCTATCCCAAGCTTTGGCAATATTGGTTTCTGCATAATACAGCAAAACTTCCAGAAAATGTAAATTGCCTCTTCCACTGCAATGAACCTGTAATTGATGGCAAGATGATGAGTAAAAAGCGATGTGTTTGACTCTGCGGGTCCTTTCTCCGTACCGTTTATCTCGGCTCATTTATTTCTTGCTTCTCAGTTCCCGGACTTGTTTCTTTGTGATAATTGCCCCATAAATCTTTGGATCGCTCCGTATAGAATAGAAACTTGTATTAGATACCTTCCTATATATTATTTGAAAGGCTAGTGGGCTTTGCAATAGACGCACCTATGCGGGTGTGAAATTAACCGTTACCTAATCAATTAACATAGAACGACTGTTGATTGTTCCGGGTTGTGCTTTATGTGCGGCTCGTGGGTATGGTCGAGCTTTTGCGGTCCGCCGAGAATATTGCCGAAGAGGTGTTACTAAATTTATTACTCGAGTAAGTAAACACCTCGTAAAACCGCCACCATTGTCAAAATTTCACATATATTAGCTGCAAGCTTCACGTGTCTATAATTTTCCTCGACAACGACTTAAAAGATTTTGTCCCAGCCAGACCTCTCTACCTTGGAAACCACCAACATATATATCTTCTATTATACGCAGCCATTGTTCTTGCAGTTTTTGCAGAAAAAAGTTCTTCGTTTGAGCGATTTTCTTTGTTTTGTTACATAGTGCGTGTACAATGTACATACATTCAGTCACTGAATTTTTTTTTTATTATTATTATTGTTATTATTCTCAATCTTGTAACGGAGAGCAGGTCGACGACCCACCTCTCCCTATTTCTTGATGGATGGCGATTTAAGCTGTCGGTTATCTAACCTTTAATTATCACTATAGTTAAAATGGTAAATCAAAAGACGAGGAAAATTGGTTATAGTTTCAAACATCTAACATTAGGTACTGTTTTATCAAGCAGCCTGAACCGTTTTGAAACTGTCGAAAGTACTTTTTAATACACTTATCAGTGACAATATAACTAATTTGAATGGCGAACACTTTTGATGAAACGGACTTAATATACAATATGGATTCATTTACAGGAATCAAAATACATTACGAGTATAACTGCCTTTACTTTTAGAAGTTTTAGAGTGTCAATGTTTTAAACAAAATACCTGCATCTTTAACTATTTAAATAGATGTAGCAGTAAAAATATCTCTATAAATTGGTAGAAACTCCTGGCGTAACGTTCCAAAATAAGTATCATACTCGTATACCCAGTAGATGATTTTTTGTTTAATCGACCGTTCCTCAAACATAGCTGATAGGCTAACCAAAATTGTTTTAGCTTTTAATGTCCTGCAAATGATTCTTTAAAACTATATAATCGCCATTCCTGCAGGATTCCTCGCCATAAAAGGCAGCAATTTTTTAACGTAGGTATTCACCATTTCGGTATTTCAATCCAGTAAAAATTTCGATTACCTACGTTATTTATACGATATTTTACAACTTTTTTACGATCCATTATATTTTTTACCACCTTTATTTACTAATATAATGAGGACAATGTGGAAGAGTCGGCATTAAAATTCCAATTGGAACGAATCCGACCGACTTACAATGAAATTTCCCAGAAGAGGACAGGTCGATGCAATAGGAAACCGAGTCCTTGCACGAGAGAGCTTTATGTCCGTAACGCATTATGCTTGCATAAATTTGCACAAAACATGTTCTCGGGAGTTATCTCTGCGGGCCTTCTTTGTGACCAACCTGCCATACATTGTTGCGCCTTCTCCAGTCTAGATAATAAAATTAATTGCGGTTTTCGCGCTGAGATTTGGCCAGATTCCAACCGCCGTGCATTTTTTCTACAATTCACATGCGATTGTAAATTTATAATTTAAAACGTACTTGCTCTTCGTGATTGAGGAAGTAACTGTTACAACACGCAAGTATTTATTTATTAACGGACGCTACACATGTGCGTAAGCACGTAGTAAATAACAAACCATTAGCGATGGCTTGTTAGCTAACTGCTTTAAAAATCTAAAACGCTGCATGGTCAGGTGAGCAGTATGTATGTAATTTCAGTTCATAAATACCTCGAAATTTACTTCAACTACATGTTATCAAATGCTTGTTAGGTTTCTTTTTAATTTACTTGCCAGGTA
Source organism: Schizotus pectinicornis (assembly GCA_951805265.1). Classification (NCBI taxonomy): domain Eukaryota; kingdom Metazoa; phylum Arthropoda; class Insecta; order Coleoptera; family Pyrochroidae; genus Schizotus; species Schizotus pectinicornis. Next base: position 2,261,417 of record OX638203.1, on the reverse strand, counting down.
ATAGAGCTCAAAAACCACCCTCCTAGTTTCCGAGAGTTGCGTTTAATAATAATTAGACTCTGTTAATGTTTGATTGCAGTGTTGTTTTTCTACGAATTTAATGGTAGGTAGAGAAAGCAATTGATGGTCCTACTTATATGACAAAATAGATCATCATAGAGAAAACATTAGTGTAAGTTAAATGCGTTTGCAAGTTGTTCCATAAATATCTGATTAAATTTAAGAGTGTCTTACAGACACTGTAATAGTAAATTATATTTTGTTATCTCCCTAACTAAACTTTTGTAAAAATAAAAATTGAAACAAAAATAAACATTCTTAAAAAATGGTATCAACACTGTTGCACAATTTATTCCTGGATAGTGAATGAGACAAACCCCCATTTGCTTTGAGAGTAGTCAAGATGTGAAACATGGGGACCCATAGGAACTCTGTAGTGGGATCCTGGAAAAGCGATTGCGACCGAGTCGCTTCTAAGCAACCGAAAACGGTTACTTTGGATAGATATCAGCCGAGTCGCAATGGGTTTCCATCGGTTAAACAGAGAGTTCCAAGAGGCTATCGCTTTTTTTTGTGTTCCGAAGGTGCATCCCTATGAATGGCATTGGTAGATGACGGCTTAGGGGCTGGATTTTCAGATATTTTCAGGTACAAGTGGAAGGGTTATAGCCTCCGGCACTCAAGTTTACCTGTTTTTGGTAGAAACCGTTTCTACAACTCCAAAGGTGCTGCTTTAAAAGCGATTCTTCGGATATTGCATATTTATCTTTATTTGGAGATTAACAAGGAGTTTTTAAATAATCTTTATCTTGTTGTTCATAATATGTACCAATATTATTACTTTTGTAGGTAAAAAATAGCAATTTTTGTTTTCGAAACCACTTTTAAATGATCTCTAGATTATTTGAATTTCTTCTTCAAAACGTGCTTCCAAATTTTACAAAATCTTAATCTCGACAAACATTTTAATTATTTCCTTGAATAAACGTTATATCCCAGTCAACTTGGACATTTGTAATTACATTCAGAAAAAATATCTGTAAACAAAAGTCCTAGGTACAATCGTACCATAAAGTATGTTTCTATACCAAAATAATATCCTCCACAAATTTTGTTACATTTATAATAATTTGCTGGATTCATAATATACAGTAGCTTATATTCTAACTCTGTCAGATTGAAGCGCAAGTTTGAAACCATACGCATATCTCAATTTTTGTATACAAAGTGTTCCGGAATAACTGTTACAAACTTGAGAGGCGGATATAAAATCAAAAAATTAAACGGCTTTTCTTAATAAACATGTTCTCGAAAACGGTTGATAACGGAGGAAGAGTTCTTGAAAATTGTCGTAACTCTTGACTCTTATGATCAATTTTTCCGAATGTTTGCACATGTACTACTGAATTAAGTTATCATGTATCGTTGGTATCCATTTTGATGAAAATCGCACGACACCGAAAAGTAGCCAATAGAAAAATAGAATTCGATGTCGTTTCTATGACAATGTAAAAATTTCCTGAAAATTTTTTTTTCCGGAAATTTTATTCTTATGCATGTTCCACTCGGGTTAATTAATACGTTTTAGAAATGCATTCGAAAAAATTTCCAGAAATAATCAATGCACTAGGAATATTATAAGTGACAATTGTTTTGTGTATTAAAGTCCACGAGGTTTACGTTCACAATACTTAGGTTAGGTAGTTTGAAAACTTTTCACCTTAACAAATTGCTGAAAAATGATTGGTTTCGCATTTTTGAAAAGATCCTCCCCTAAACCCCTTCCCTCCAAAGCGACCGAAATCGTAAAGATAGCGACTCGATCGCAATCGCTTTTTCCAGGATCCCACTACTGAAGGGGCCTAATTATTACTTAGAATTATGGATGTCGTGTAAGTTCTTACTTCTGTCGTGTGGTCTTAAGCACCACTTTGGTTTTTTAATCAAGGAACAAAACTTGACTTTGAGTAATTCTAAAGTTTCCTTTTTATGTACTTACTTATAGTAAAAAAATAAAAAATATTACTTAACCGATAGTGTCGCACTGGAATAGTCTCTAGCTGAGGATTTATAATAGTCTTTTTAAAAAGAAATAAATACCATTTTTACTCTTTACCTTTACACTTAATTTTAACTTCTTATTTCACTGAGCCGACCGATTTACATCAAATTAAGTCAAGGAGAATCAATGCCGGTGAATAACTTGACGTATTTATCAAATGTCAAATTTGTTTCAATTTCGTAAATATTGGCACTAAATTTAATCCGTGGCAACTTGCATTTTGCAGTTGAAATTGAGCGCAACCGATTTGCGCTGCTCCGCCCCACTTTGCCAGGCGTAAATCGAGTTGAAATTGATCCATTAGTATTTTTTTCGGTTTTTAAAGGACTCTGTCTTTAATAAAGATAGTCTATTTCTGCAATTTTATTCTTAATATTTTCAGAATTTTTATATTTTTATATTTATCTGGCTAGTTCATCATATGTGACCTTTGTGCAATTTACGGTATTTGCTATGCATATCTTTGAAAAACTGCTGAAAGATATAAAATAAGCAAAATTTCATTTCTCAATAATGAGAAGCTAGGATTTCTATTAATAGTTCCTAGCAGCCTGAAACAAAATAATCAATCATTGTCCTTCTGAGTAACAATGAAAAGTTTTGTAATGTTATTTCTTAAGTTTTCATAAATCTTTAATTATGATTTCTCACCTAGCTTCTCCAGCATTTGTCAAAAATCCAGACATTCCCCAATGATAAGAACTATGATCTATCTAAATATTTATACCTGCAATAAACATTTGCAAGAAAGGGAAATTAATCTTAACACTTTTATATGGAGCATCAGGAGTTAGAATTATTTGTAAACTCAATAAATATCTTACAAAGATTTTACAACACAAGAGAAGCACATACACACACGACGTTCCATACTTCTACTTAGCTCATGAACAGCAATAGCGGTTCCTAGTTACATAGTTTGTATGCATAGAAACCCAGCAGCAGCAGCACCTTCTTCTTCACGTTCCATTTCTACCAAGAATTAGAACTCATAGTGGCTAATTTTACCTTACTTGTAACATGAATATCCGATTTTAAAATATGATAAACTGATTTTGTAACCATCAACCCTAGCCCCTCGCCTTACATGTTCTGACTTCGTCCTCTCTCGAGAAAAATTTTACTTACAAATGTGAATCACACGCTTTAATTTAAACTATCGTATTTTGCAAGGAAATGAAGAGTTGATTAAATGCAACACACCTAAGAAGAAAACGCATGAACTAAGATTTATTGCCGAGTGCCTTGTAATCCGAGATCTTTATGCAGCCTTGCTTTACGTCCGCCATTTAAAATTACTAAATCAGATTAATTGGCTTGCATCGTACCTACATAATATACCCTGACGAAGATGCCAAGTCGTACACAAATGTTAATTAAAATAGATGACGTGATTAAGACCAAATTAATTATCTATTCTTATTCCTTCAAGCTCATTCAGCTTTAGCCATAAGTGAAATAATAAATACCTTCCACTTCGTGCAAAAAATTTCTGATATTTTTAAAAGCTATTATTAATGCATCACAAAGTATCTACTACAATAGCCGCCATCAATTACACACACCAAGTTTTCGCACAGTAATAATTAGAGCATCAAAACTCCCACTTTTCTTCTCACGACGCAACAAACCAATGTCAAAAAAAAATAACGCCATATTCACACAACTTGCTCGAGACATGCAAATAATGGATTTCACAATGTCACGCAAAGAAATGCAGAATTGTTCCATTACCTGCCACCACAAAGAAACATCGTTACATGCCGAGTTAACTAACAGGAAGTGTTTGTTTATTAATGATAACTCTGCGATACCAAAGAACTATTTTTTGACACATCAACCTGTCTCAAAAATTTGGAGCAATGATGGTAAACGTTTGGATGTTATTTAATTGTAGAGCAGGGACCGACAAGAAAGCCGCAAGATTGTCGTATCACAATAGCATAGAAACTCTGATGGTGCAACACTATAGCCGTTATCTCGGTGAGATATCAATAGCCGAAAATTCGGTGTACCGGATAACAGGTATTTTGGAAGATACACGCATGAGTAGGCTAATTATAGACACAGAAGCGGTGCTCTCTTCTAGCAGATGACAGCTAACACGAATACGTTCTGGCGGTAAAACGACAAGGTTTTCAGCTGCAGAAAGCAGTCATGTGAAGCAAGAGGCAACTGTTCAATGATTATATAAATAACACATCAAAATAAATTAGTGGCAAGAATCAAGGATGGTTTTTTCAAATGACCCGTAATTTGAGACTGTTCCAACTTTTTGTGTTGAGATGAAAACTTTACAGTTGGGGTTTGTGGAATAGACAAGAGATAAACATCTTTCATTTGACCAATTAGTGACGTTTATATTGTAGGTATAGTCTGTAAATTTGCACTTTATACATAATTAAACATCACCAAGTAGGAATAAAGTTTCAAAAATTATTCAGAGGTGCCTAATCTACAATAATATAAGAAAAAAATTGGTACGCCGGTGATGTAGCGCAATTCAGATGGGCAGAGTTATAAACTTTGGTCTCTGCTCTTCCACACCAAGGCCTACTCAATGACCAACCAAATTTCTAGAAGAACCGGGAAATATTTAGAAAAGTGCTTGTATGTAAATCATTGATTTTTAAACAATTCAGCAAAGATACCGACGCCGACAAATTTGGAAGTATAATGACAAACGGAGTACAGGAGGATATATCAGTTAAACGTCCGGAAGCAGGTGTATAAAAATGAGCCCTCAAAACAGACAACAGACTCGTATAGTAAATTGGTACAGTGAGAAGTATTTTTGACCTTACGTCAATATGAAAATCGGTTCTAAAACTGAGCTTATTGAACAAGTATTTTATTTAGATTGATGCATCAGATCAGATATTCAGAAAAAATAAAAAATATTAATTTCTGTAGTTTGTGTTGTCACGCTGCAGTGTAACATGGACAGGCAGAGCCTGGCTAAATTTCCTTGCTCAGAATGTTTCTCCAGTAACTTCTTCAACTTCAGACATGGCCGAAAATAAAATAACTACCTACAGCCAAGAGCTACGTCGACTTCTTCGTAAGCAAGCAAATTTGTTAAATTGATCATTATTTCTATCATTTTTGAGGATTCGTTTTGCAATTAGCAGAACAGCCAAAACAATAAGATTTTTTTTTGTTTCTTTACGGCAAGGTTTTTGGTTGTTAAAATTCTGATGTCAGATTGTAAGTTCTTCTCACTAACATTAATCTCATAAATCAAGTCTTAATTCTCCATCGACATTGCTTCTATAATATCTTGGTCCATTTGTTATATTGGCGTGCGGTAAGATTTTATTGTTTAGTGTCATTAAAACAATTAATATCTCATATAATGTAATTTTAAATCTGATGAATACAAATTTTAAATCGAATTTATACAATTTTTTTATCGAATACGTATATCTGTCGCTCCCACTTAGTAAAATAGTCCACTTCATGAAACGGATTAGGGCAAGAAAAATTCTTTTCATGAAGTGGATATCCTTTTCTTTTCATGAAGTTGACCTCTTTTTCATGAAATGGACAATTTCACCAAGTGGATGCGACATATCCAATAATGTATAAACAAATTTAACCAACATTGCGGCTTCGTCGATCTACTGGAAGTACGGTTGTTTGCCCAGTTTCAAAATTTTCTAAGTCCGGACAAAAATTACGGTTTTCCTACTAATTCGATAAATATGATTTAAAGTTGTATACATCAGATTTTTATAATAAGTATGTAATACCTGGACTCTTCCATAGCTTATCCAGGAAGATCTTTGCCCAAACTTTTTTTCTAAACCTTGTACACTGGTACTTTTGTCATGTAAATTTAGTTTAAAATAGGCTCATGTAGGATATAAATTCTCCTTTTTTATTACTAAGTTGAGAGGTTTAAAAAAAAATTTTAATGGTCTTCATCAATTTTATTTTTTCTCTTCCATACCTTCCACATCCTTTAATATTCACTACAGCTTTGTAACTTTCAAGCTCATCTAAAGAGCTATTCAGTTATTACTCTATCCTTTCAACCAAAGCTCTGGTTCAAGTTAATCTAAATTCCTGAAACTTTTTTGGATATCAAGCATTTTGCTTTTAGTCTGGTAGCCAGTAGGTAAATTTGTCCAAGGAATAAAGTGTCAAATTTTTTTTAAGTGTTCTAAGTAAAAAAAATTTAAGCTTAGCAACAAAATTAGGCCCTCTTTTCGTTTTAGCTAGTTTTAATAGGCAAACTTCTTTGTATTTTTTTTCTTTCCACTTTAGAACATTTACAACTACAACTTGTGTTTCTTCTTTTGGATGCTTCGTAGTGAACTATGTTTTTTATTGCTACCACAATGCTTTCTCTTCTAGCAATGTTTTAACAGCAAATGTCAAGCTTAATAATAATTTAGTATGGTGAGTTTTGTATTTCTAAAATTGTATGTACCTCTACGATGTCTTGTGACATGACTGACAAAGAGTGCCTAATATGAAACAAACGCATGCATATTCATTTCTGGTTATGCATGTTTTTGAATATCGTTTGCATTCAGTAAAATTCGTACCCTGCTTATTTGACTCGTTAGATCGTTAACCAAACAGAAAACTATTTAACAATTAATTAACTAACAAAATTGTGAATCCTTGTTTCTTTTTTAAAACGTCATTTACATTTTTAATCGGATGTTTTTTTAATTAGTCGATTGAATCGTGAAAAACAATATGGTGATTTTTGGTATGCAGTAACCTGTTTTCTAAATTTGTTGTTAATGATTCCGTTATAAAAATAAAAATTTAGAAACCAATCGTTGAGTTTATGCTACCACTGATACTGAGTAGTTTTTCGAAATTGAATCAATGACTCAATACAACTCAACATGAAGTTTTAATTTAAGAATATTAAGAAACGATAATAATTTTGAAAAGTAAAATACTTAAGTGAGAGGCCTTATAAATTTCAATGTAATTTGGATATAAAAAATCTACCGAACTGCTTAACGTAAGTAAATTTCTGTTGTTACTTAAAGCTTAAAGTAAAAAACTATAATTGTTATCAGATTCAAGTGAATAATCTTTAGTAACAAGTATTTTATATAACAGATGTGTGTAGGCATGAAAAATCTTACAGTAAAGATGCTAGCCAAAGAACTGGTTTGAGCTAACCCTCCAATTTTAATCGTAAATTCGATGTTTACTGCGTTTTTGCAATTTGTTGACAAATTTATGACACTTTTTTCTGTTTGCAATTTTTTTACATGAATTAATGAGATATTATAATTAGCCGATTGAATTCCAAAAAATACATGGCAACAACTTGTCTTTTGCAGCTTCCGAAAACTAGTCACGTAATAAAAATAGTCGATAAGATTACTTCACCAAAAATAAAGTTTATGTGTACGTATTGAAAATCAGCAAATTTAATCGCTTCCTGTCAAAATTTCAATACGAATTCAGCTCAAGTGATGGGTTGTTGACCAGCATCTCCTAAATTGAATAACAAATGTTACATAACAGCAAAAAAAGTGCTAAAAGGCATTATTAAATGATACTTGAAAACATAAGGTGAGTGCATCACTTGAATACAAAGAGTTAAGTGTTGCTAAGCAAAATTTTAAATTTTGATTGATTATTAATAAATTGATGAAGAATAATAATTGTCTTTGTTGTTATTTTAGTCGATTTAAAATTTCTTTGTCTTCCACTTTATTCGGATCTTTAGCTGAGAGAGTTGCAAAATGTAGTGGCAGATCCTTCGAAATTTCTAAATGCTAACAATCTTAGTTGATAATTGCAACCTACCAAACTATCTTAAAGTGTTATAGCAATATGCACGAAATTATTCAATTTATTTATAATTATCACCAACACTAAATGAGGAGGGGCACAGTTACGACCGTTACGTCCTGAAGAAAACAATGTCTATTATTTAAACAGACACGTTTCCTATAGCATCTACAACACAATACAGCTCCTCCCATTGAAGAAGATCCACCCTTCGGTGCCTAAGGAGCCGCAATTTTCAGCTATTTCCGAAACCACAATCTCGTCGATCAAAGATTCTACTCAAAGGTTAAACAAAATCTTGGATAATAATCATGACGAGATTATATTTCGTTCCATCAATTAGAGCCGGACTTTGTTTTTACAAGACGCGGTGATTGAATGAGTCTCATTGACGACCTGTTAATGATGTCTCTGTTAACAGGTCGCCAAAGCCTGTTGCGTCTGTTGAGGAATTCCACTCAGAGCAGAAACCTGGGAGATCCAATCTGTTTCGAGTTTATCACAAGGCAGTCATTGTTTCCATCTCAACGTTCGGCGCACGAACATTCGGCATAGGAACGACAAATTAAGTCATTATCTGCCATTGGGGAACATGATTGATCACGGCGGATATGATTTATGTTGTATAATTACTATATCTTTATCGATGCTTTATAAAACTATAAATGTATATTAAATCCCACGAGTATGTGTGCTTTATGGCTAGGGTAAGGCGTAGCTGGCCTTTCTCTTCGTGTGTGGGGTTTCTGATGTCGGAGAAGAGATGGAGCAGATATGGGAGGCATTAGCGCCAACATATTTTCACCAAAAACCGACATTTCGAGGATCTGGTAACATAAACAGCCCGAGGAGTCACCCCAACTTAATTCCATTGCCTATTTAAAAAATATTGTTTATGGATGTTAGCATAGGTCATAGAATCTCTAACTTTTCTTTCTAATAAATCTTTATTTAAAATATCATTTGCTAAAATACTAAAGGAACACGAGGGCTGATTCAAAAAATGGAAAAAAAGTCAAAAATTATCGCGTAGCTAATTTAGTGCTGACTACTGACAACAAAATGCTAACAAATCAATTAACCGACCTTTGGATGGTTATCCTTCAAAATCTTCATGAAGTGTTTTCGTAGATCTATTATAACAAACGGTGGGAGAAACTAAAAAGCTGAATGCTGTAAGCTTTTTTCTTACGCTTTTTGCTCATTCTCCAGAAGGATGAAGGGAGGAAACAGTATACTAATTCTGTGCGCAAGAACTCGAACTCAGAAACATTAAACTATCACTTTACCGGTGAATTAACTTAAGTACTTACCTCCGCTCTCGTTCACAAATTGTTAAAGCAACAATAAGAAAATAACTTTTTTGCAGCGCTGCGTTGATCATAACACTGAATTACCTTCATTAAAACCCCATTTAGAGCTAGAACTTCCTCTCTGGTTTACTTTCGTCAGTTGCTTCCGTGTCAAATTCCGAACAACAATACCTTAATTAATTAACTGAAATCAGGTTGTGGTTGTTGGAAGGGTTTCGGTGCAACGGTTATTGTCGTTAATATGTGTAATTTAGAAAGGAATATCATTGGTAGCTTGATGACGGCTTCTATTGCTGGTTATTACTTTTATATACGCAACAGTTTGGTTATTTATCTCAGGAAGGTATTTAAGGATTTCATCATCGCCGATCGCAGTGGATAAGTTATGCGATTTTTATCTTTTTAGGAAGGTCTTTTATGTGGTTTTAATTAATTCACCGCAGGAAAAGTAGCTGCTTAATTGACAATAAAAGAGAGCTGAGTCGACAAAAGCAGCATGATAGATTTTTTCCGGGCTTCAAGTCAATCGATGAAGCCGAATAGAGAAACTAAAGACTTCACGTTATCAAAACTGACACCTTCAAAATTCATGGAAACTACGAGAAAATCTGTTCTTACTTTAATTTCTTTTTTTGATAATAAAGTTACAAATTATTAAAAATGGTAACGGAAAAAACAAAAACTTATGCTTATGGTAACAAAAATTGTTGAGTTTACAGCCTCAATAATAAATGTGATAAATTCCAAGAGTAGTAGCAAATTTCTTTACGGTGTCGCTCCTGTAGATAAATTAGAACAGGACACATAAATTGTTAAAGAATTTCATGCTCCAACATAAGGTTAGCAAATTCTTTATGGTGTCGCTTCCGAATAAATCAAGAAATAAATTTAAATTTAGTGACACCGTTCCAACGATAGGATCAAAGAGCCATTTTTGTTCACCGACAGAAAGAAATCCGACATTTTACATGGTTGCAAAAGATTGAGAACAAAGTTTTTTTTTCATATTTATGGATAAAAAGATTTTTTATAAACATAACTTCCTTATTGCTCCTTGACCATTTAATTATCTAGTCTATGGCCGGTTGGTTGTTTACCAACACCTTCATAAATTTTTTCCCAACCCCAATTGAGGTGACGTTTGACGTTTTTTAGTGCGACCTCTCTTGGTAAATAGCGAAAAGTGGAAAGTCTTTATATTACCGATATGCAGTCCTTAAACGCAGTTTACAATTGACCACCAATTTTGCTTGTGGCGGTAACTTTTACTTCTACTCTTAAGGTCCTGAGTCCTGGTTAAAAAGCATTCTTTTCTAAAGTATTATGCGTTGCATAACTTTTCTTATTAATCTTGTATTATTGTCCATATATTAAATTAATAAATTTATTAAAAAAAATATTACTAGATTCATCATTATTATCTATTTATTTAGTAATGACTGTAAAACTTTAAACATTTATTGGTTTGTAATTAAAAAAAGAACGATGTAAATCTAAATGCCATCTTCAAAAGCTTCTCGTTGCAGAACTTTTTTTATTGCTTCGCTTTTAGCCCATTGGCATTAAATGTAGATATCCTCGGGCACGACATTAATAAAGTGGTGCAAATATCTCTAGATTAAAAAGCGACAAGATTAATTCTTAACCACTAATTAAAATTTACATGAACAGAGATAGATTATTAATAAATATAAATGAATATCTTAGTAGGTATGCGACGCGAAATAAACATTGTGCAATGAAAGCAAAAAAACAATAACATTATCTAGAAGAAACGTAAAAAGATGACGCCAAACACTATAATAACATGTAAGTTCCCCACATATAAATAAGCTTTGAAGACAGCTCCGGGAAGATTTACCTCGATTATCTCCATCCAAGTCAGAAACGACAAACGTACATACATCTACTATCTCTTACCTATGTTTTAATACCCAGTTATTTTCGCCGTGACATTATTAATCTTACTCGTCGTAGCAAAAACGCGAATTCCTTTTTTATCTAAACGTATGAATAAGTAATTACGCCCATATCCTTAATCTGCCGACTTTCTTCATTTGTTTTCTGCTTTATGTTTTATTCGAGATAGGTATCGTTTAATTTTTCTTTATTTGTTCCAGGTATCACTGGTGGTCCCGAACGCCAATAACCTGAGCAGCAGAGACTGGGTCTTGGAGGCTATCGAAGATGACGCCGTGCTGTCTCTACCTCTGGACGCCAGCGAGGGTGGTCTCTTCGCCGGCACCTTTGTTCCTCCACCACCGCGACCTTTGTTCCTCGATGAAGGCGTAACTCCCGATGGTCTAACTACCTGTGATTTGTGCTCGTGGGCATGGCAAAACGGCAATACTTATCCTATGGACGCCAATTTGGGTTAGCAAATTTTTTACTATAAGTTCAAATTGTTCAAATGTGTGATCCTTCGTGCTAACAACTTGGAACAACTTATGGAATCTGTTTTTCCGATATAAAAATTAGTGTTGTTTTTCGCGAGACTCGCTAAATGTTTTTGTCGTTTTGATCGATATTTTCCCAGTCCAAAGTAGAAAAAATAGTACAAACAACTCGCTCATAAGGCAATTATGGCACTCGTTTATTACAAAGCTAGCCGCTGCGTGGCTCGTTTTCTAAACTTAGGCTCGTGCCATAAAATGTGCCTTATGTTACTTGTTCTTTAATGTGCTATTAATTATTTTAGGGTATCTACTCTTGTAGTACTCTTGTACCTTGACGACATTTATGATTCCATAAATAAATATTTTTTTATTATGGTTTTTCAACATAGACACATTTTTATTTTGGCTGCTCTGTTCTCATTTTACTTGTGAATTTAGTGATAAAAGTCGTCAGTGCCAAATTAACTGACTAACGTAAAAGTTGCCACTAATCCCATTTCAGAAAAAAATTAAAAATTAGAGGGCGTTTATCCATTGAGTCATAATAAATAATTCCATTTATAAATATAGTCCTTTAGACTTGTAACTACTAAAACAACCAGCTCTGAACTCGCCATTTAAATAAAGGGTACCTTAGAATGATTTGCAGTATGGACAAACCTTAATTAAAACTGCTTAGTCTATTGAATAAGAGACAACAAAACAAACTACAACAATGATGACAAAATATTTGCGTACCATTAGTTAAAGAATAAAGTAAACATACATAAAGTACCTAAGCAATTTTTTTTTGTACAGCAACTTGTTTACTATTTTGAATCGCTATGTAAATTAATGAAACTTCTACAGGAAAAGGAAATGATTTTTGAAGCGATTTCCGTAACATTCACTTATATTGATTGATGACTCGTTCTCTAGTACCTGCATATCTCTTCTCGTTACGTCTAAAATTAGCAACGGAGCAGTTTCATCATAATTATAACGGCTATACCTATTGCTGTCATTTATTTGTGAGCCTCCAATTTGAATTTAGATTTATTGTTAACGCTGGAGCTCAGGTTGGAATGTTGCTGCAATTAAATCCGTAACATTAGAGCCACTTATTGTAAGTTCCATCGTCTAATTATCTCAATGTAGTTAATTTCACACAATTAAAATAACGAAAACTCATTGCAAAAAAACATGTTTAATAAGAAGGAAAAAAAGCAAAAAAATGTAAAAGTACCCGTAACAACAATGCGAAAACAACATACAACGTAAAGGCGATACTTGATGTGCCAAATATTTTTATTGGTGCATTCTACTTGTCGAAGTGTATTATTAAAGATAAAATTCAAGATCCTCTTGGATCAGCTAACTTGGTATATTTAAAGCTAATTAAAACTACCGTTGAATTTATATTTATCTACTTCCATTTAGTCTTTATAACGATTAAAAAAGTTTTTTCTAACCATATTTTTATTTTTAACAACTTTACTGAAATATGAGAAATTAAAACAGGAAAAACGTTATGCAGGACATAAGAAATAAAATTAAAAGACATCTCCAGTAGGCGTTGGACAAGTCTACGGATATCTTTCAGAGTTTTCATTCGATTTTAATGCGGTTTTTACCAGTAAGTTAAGTAAAAAAGAAGCTTTTGCGATTGCCTATTATTGCTTAAAAAAAATTAAAATTTTTTTAATTTTGTTATAAAAGTAAGTATCGCTACTTTGGATGACATGTGCATGAAACAAGTATATTATATGCAGAATAGATTGACATTTAACTGTGTTTATTGCACTGAAATGTATTTATTAGAAAACTACGAAATAATTTTTTTATCAATGTCCGCTTAATGGTGCGTGCAGAGTAATAACTAAACGTTCGCACGTCTGGCGTAAGTTCGTTTCCTTTATTGTACAGTGGAAAGTGAGTGTTATTTAAATCCGTTGTTACCAAAATTAAAAATATTTTTTAAAATTTGATTTTTAGTAATTCAACTTAAATTGCACTCATACTAGAAATGTGTTAGTAATACACAAAGTACCTAACTCGATTGCAGTTGGCAACAGCACGTCTCAAGTCAAATGTCCCACCTGAAAATGAGAGTATGATAACAACTATTTTAACATTGTAAAGTATAAGTTTAGAATACGAACTATTTTACGACGTTTTCTTTATGACCATCCTACTCGTGACCATTTCATTATCACTTCATTGATTTTGTAGCTAGTATAATGTTTCATCGTTAAATAAACTTAGATATGCCTAATTTCTCGAGATGTTTAACAGCAATCTAAATCGATCTAGATTTTTAGAATTTTACCAGAAAAGTATTTCCAATATACATTTCTTAGTTTCGTTAATACTTCTAAACCCTCACTCTTTATCCTAAAAGTTCTTGTTTATCTATAATGCTACATCTTGCAGACTATCATCTGACTTAATTTTTTTTTTTTTCTTCTCTAAAGTATTACATAATACTTGTCGTTTCACTTTTTGTAATCTTGTAGACACAGGGTTCTCATGTTTGTTTAAAGTTCCACTCCTTATCAGGAGTATTGATTAAGATTCTACATCTACCTGATTTCCGGTCCCTTCAGTTACAATGTATTCTTCTTTTTCCTCCTCTAAACTATTACATATTACTTGTCGTTCAACTTCTTGCAATCTTGTAGATACAGCGTTCTCATGTTTGTTTGTAATTTCACCTCCTCTTCAAGAGTATTGATTAAGATTCTACATCTACCTGATTTCCTGTCCCTTCAGTTACCTACGATGTTTTCTTGCCTTTAATTTTGGAAATGGTCTTAATCTATCCAGGACTTACGACAGTGCAAAAGTCTATTTACAGCGCTAGACTATACGACTTTAATCAAAATTTACTAAAAAGCTTTTTTTAACTTTCCCATAGCACCTACAGTACAACGACATACTGCATCATATAAATAATTGTATTAGACACATTCCTAAGAGATTTTTTTATTCACTCAGAACCATGTGAGTAACAAAATAAAAGTAATAAGAATTTTCACTGTTAGCATAAGTTGCAAAAATGTTAAACATTTATCTAATTATTTCATAGAGTCTTAACGTAAGCAGGTAATTATTTACAATAATTCAGTGAATTGAGAATGAAAATTGAAAACTCTGAACTACCATTTTACCTAAATCAGAACATTTGTAATAGACAAACTAACAAAAGTTTCATTCCAACTTTACTTGATGCTTAATTGTCTGAAAGCCCCAGACTTTTTCAATAAATTTATGCGATCTTTCTGCGAGCCTCTAGAATCTAGATTATCATTTTTGTGCAAGTATACGAATCGACAGATTTATATGTTTCACGTCAGAAAACAATATGCCGGTGCCTTAGGATGAAAAGACCAGTGTTCGAGGGATTATAATTATAGTCTTATCTAGAGCTGCTGCTTAACCGAAGGCTGATAAAAATCAGCGAACCGATCTGGCTACCGGCACAATCCGGCACCAAAACAATTTTTAAAGAGATTAAGCTCACTTCTCCACTTCACACGCAACATCAATTAAATGTCGAATAAAAAATTCCTTTCTCTTTTCATTACGATCAAGATTATCGCATCTACTTTAGCGCTTTTTTTTAATATCAAATCATCAAACCTCTCAGCTTGTAACAGTTAACAATAAGTGCGAAAGCTATAATGAAAACAATCTCAATAATTGTAACGGAAACCAGTAATTGATTTAGCCAACAAAAAAGTTGGGAATGTTGCTTAATAAGGTAACAAAAAGCTCTAATTGAAGACGTTCCTCGAAATTCTAAAAGCCGTTTGAGAGGAAAATTAGAAGTCGGCTTTATCTTGTACTATCTAATTAGCAACTATCAGTTTTTATTATAGGGGTTGCTGCCTTAAAACTACATTTGGCGCGTATATGTTAGGAAGACCTTCAACCAAGCAGTTGTTGGAATAAAAATGTTGAAGTAAAGAGAGAAATCATATCTAGTACATACGTCATAAAAACGACGGATTCGTGACTTTTATGGGCATTTTTACATCTTCATTCCTCATTGTTCATGGGCGACGGACGGGAATAATAGAATGTTAATAGTGTAGAGTTAAGAATCAAATTTTGCTTTATAATTAAATTTCCGTCATGAACTCGCTAACCTGAAGTCAAGTACTAGCACTAATGTTTTGCTTGTTTTGCAAAGGTTCTTGTCCTATTTAGTTTGGATGGTTTAATTGAGATATCCACCACTCGATAAATATACCAGGTCACGTTACCGAAACAAGTTCATTACATGGAAAAGGCGTAATCTTGAAGATCAAACACGTCGGCTTTGATAGTAATGACGGGGTCGAAGTAACTGGACCAAAACATGGGTACTAAAATCGTATAGTCAAAATAACAAGGCTCGGAAATAAAATATATTGTTTGCCGTGAAAATTCGTGGATAAGAAGCAACCTTGTCCATGGGTCGATGGACAGGGACGATCTGATCCGTTACTGTCGAGTGTTGATGCATCAAGAAAACGTGATGTGTGGCCGAACATGGATGTTCACATGTGTTCATAAAATCATTCCTACTTTTTCTATCAAACACTAAATAAAGGTAAACTTTCCACATTTCTGGATCTTTATTGCTCTGATAAATAACATTAATCGGAGTTCTTACATTTAAATATTAAACTAAAAAAGCGGGCCTCTTATGTGGGTCTTTGGGCAATGATTGTCAATTGTAAATATGTACATTTTATTTAGTATTTTTTTGGTTTAGTTTCATTCTTCGTCTTTTCTTTTCTCTTTTCTAGTTTCTCTATCTCTTAGAGAGATTGGGAAAGGGAAGCTGAGAAAATAGGGAGTGACTGGGAAATAGGGAAAGAGAACCAGAAAAAAAAGAAAAAGATGGTGAGAAAAAAAACGGGAAGAAGGCAATTAGAGAATGGAAAGAAAATATCGAAACTAAAAAGAGATAACGAGAAAGTGGAAAAGAAGAAAAGAAAAAGACTTGAGAAAATGAGATAAAGGTTAAACAGAATGAAAGACAAATAGACTTTTTTACAATCCCTTTGCTTTCAAATTTTTGTTTCTTTTATTATCTTTAACAGTCTCTAACTCAAAGAAATAGAGAATCTCAAAAATAATTCATTAATTACGTAGCTATATCAGAATCTTAAACTCTACAAGCTATTTTGATGACTGTGAAACTATATTTAGTTAGTCTCCTGTTGAGACTTATGCATTGAGAAGGCCTTTCCTTATTTCAGATCCGCTGACCATGTTTCTTTTAGTCTTCTGTTGATTCGCTCTTGACCTAGTGGCTGTATTGAGGCTATACTATTGGATGAATTTCTAGCTCCTCATCATGTTTCAATTTCAAGACTTTTTATTGTATTTTGGACTGTTGGAATGTGGAGACCTTGATGTAGAATCTGATTTGTAACATACCACGCCACGGAACATTGAGCTCTTTGAATTATCGCTACGTTGGACTTGCTAACGCAACTTCAACGCTCAATACCCATAAGTCCAGATAGGGATTATTACTATATCAGTATTTATTTTTTAATGCCATTTTTGATTTTCCGCCAAGCAACTGGTACAGTTTTCTCATTAAGTTGAGTTTAGAATTGGGATGGATTCCCAAGTACTACTTAACGCAGAGTATTCTTAATATGCACTGGGGAACATTTTTCTTTGTTTAGTGTAGATGCTGTATGCTATCATTTGTTTTCGTAAAACTTTATATTTGATTTTTTGGCCCATTCTTATATGCGCAGGAGTCTGGTAGATTTAGGGAAGCAATTACCGGATTTTCATAAACAGCTAAGATAGCAGGTATCATCTGCAAAATTGTGTTGTGGTGAAATGTGATGTACAAAGAAGAGACTGAAAATGCGAGAAAGATTGTAAAAAGGGAGAAAAAAATGTAAAAGATACAAAAATGTCTAATGTTTTTAAAATTAAGTCCAATTCTGCTTAAAGTTAAGTAAATTATAAGACAAACAATTTGCAGATTAAGTTGAATGTGAAATCCCTGGATCTGAAATATAACAAAACAGAGGCGTTGAGTAATGCCACAAACATTTCACGATTATTTATACAAATTGATCACCCAGTCAAGTCTCATGGTGTTAGTCATATTATTATCTTATTAGCAATTTTCCACTTCACCTTTGATTCTTTCCTTACCGGTATTGTTATTATGGTTAAAAAGTTTCTCTTATAGAAACGGCACATTGCCTAGAAAGTGTAGTTCTTTCACCAAGTCTAAAAGCTTTTTTCAAGTATAGTACAGAAATCCCCTTATCTTTTTAATAACCCTATCTCTCTGTATTTGTTCTATACTATTGTCCATTCCGTCGTGGCTTCTCGATCCATTCTCTCTCAAAGACTACGCTTATTTACTATAATACCTACTAGCCAAAATTTGTTGAAATAAAAAGAAAGACTACCAAAAAGAAAACTTTGTAATATTTATTCGCATCATTGTTTATTGAAAGTTTATGGAAAATAATTGACATGAAGGGACATTTCTTAGTCTTACTTAGTCTTCAAGAATTTTTTTAAATGGACAAACAAAATGTAAAACAATAATTAATTGTCGTGATAATGCCATACTTACATTATTGATCTTATTTCATCCCAAAATTTATTTATTTATAATATGCTTTTACACATGACACTAATCAAATAAGATCAAAAAAATTAGAAGAGATGATTGCGTTCAGAAAAATATTAATTAATGTTGCCAATAAAATAATATATTGGCACTTTAAATGTAGATAAAAATAGAGATCACTTACATGCTGAAAGATTGAGCTATTCTAGAAGGAAATGAAATAACTGCTGAAGTACTAGCACGGTCAAATTTCTTCCATCTGATCCTGACTTTCTGTAGGACATCGTGCATGGAATCTTTTATAATAACAATAATAACACGGGACATCTCGCTCTTACATAATAAAACCTTCTAATGTGGAGAACATGTAATTGATAGCATCGCACATCTAGTATTGTAGTAGCTTAAGTGCTAATGACATGAGTGATTATAGTCTTAACGCGATATTGTTCGGCCATTTAATCCCTGTCAACTTCTGTCGCGGTCGTTCGTTACACAGATCATATCTCAACACCTCAACAATGGCACATTAGAAAAGCAGCACTACAATCGTAAAATCAAGCAGATTTCCGCAACACGAGCAAATCACTTCTACAAGTTCGCACTGTCATCCATTACCGGCGCCGCCTCAGCCATAAAGTTAACCGTTTACATTAAAGGAATCGACCTACAGCTCAATTTTTACCTATCGAACTTAAGCATTCAGCATTAATACCATCTCAGTGTGTTTCGAATACGGGATTGAGTCTTTAACTGCGTAAAAGGCGATGCAAGTGGTAATTTGTTGGGTTCATTATCATGGGTATTGTCGAGGAGTGGATCTAATTCCGAGAGGTTGTTAAATTGTTGATGAAGAGGAAATACGGAGATGGAGAGATGACCGCGCCATTATGCTTGACATTCCATCAGGTCCTAACCATGTAAGGCATTTCTTTCATTATCAACGGACCTCGGCGCATTGGGAACTAATTTGAAACCAGCGTGTTAATCCATAAACAACGGGAAGACTTGATTCAAAGGACTCGTACCATCTCGACACGGTAAAGGTGTTGTTAACTCCCATTCTTCTTCCCCTAATGCTTAATAGGTGGTATATTTTTGGTGGTACTTCGTGCATTCTTTACTAGACCTCTCAATCTATTTTAATTGAAATGGCAATTTTTGCTCAAAATTCATTTTAAAATCGCCAATACTATTCCTTAATATCTATTGATTGACATATTTTCGAACTGAACTTCAGGCGATCAAGACAGTAACCCGGTGCGGTGGGAAAGCGCCTGATGTTAAAAAGTGTAAGTAAAATCTTCTGTTGAACTCACTGGGAGAGTTCGGTCTCTGCTCTTCGGTCGACTTATTAACTCAATAAATCCCCTCAGGGCGCACCGATATAATTTATTCATTAAATATTCTTCCTTTGTTGCAGTTTGTTAGATGCACCATAAAACTTACCGTACTGTCCTGCCTACGCACCTGCAGTTGCTCAACTATGATGGACACTTTGCTATTCGCTTTAATATCCGTCCGTCACGGTCTTCCACATTTTCCTTTGCAATTACAGCACACCAAAGCCCTACGAACCAACATTCACTAGCACATTAAGATAAAACAATCCGCAATTAAGTGCCTTCTATCAAACACAAATTCACGCTTTTCCCGACCTCTAATGCGATTTTAAGTAGTCTTACATACTAGCTTAGTACTCGGTTTCAATGGATAAACAGTCCAACAATGAATGGCTATAGCACGCTTGTAATTAAGCGTTTGTTATGGAAATCTGCGCCTATTGTAGGTACATGATATCGGCTAATGGTGAGTAAATGTGTGATGGAACAAATTTTGATGACGCGTTTGTGCAATTAACGTCGGTTTTGGCAGGTATCAAAGGAATTTACCGGTTTGTGTACCGTTCTGGAGAAAATTTTCGAAGATCTTGAATTGTTTGATTGTTAAATATGTGCCGATTTGAGAGCCGTGTGAAATTCTAGTGTCACACTTACTGCACAAATATTTAATCAAGAAATGGAATAATCATTTGCCTAGTGGGTGTTCAAGCTTTTGGATCTCCAGATGTTCAAAGAACTGTTTGCGAATTCATTTTAATAAATCGGGCGATGACATGACATCTCTCATTGTTAAACAAAATTGGAGAAAATGTCATACCTACTTCTGTTTTTACATAATTTTGATGGTGGGTGGCAAATTTGAATAATCCTGCATGCGGCTATAATATTGAGGGCTTATCCGTAGTGTCCCTTATAAATTATTAAAATTCTCAACGTGCCACCAGTCAGATTTCATCACTGAGTCAAAGTAGTTACGCTGAACCTGAAGTATGATCAAATAGGGCATGCAGAAGCAATGTTTTTTTTTCAAATCAACTATTTCCATTTTCGTCGATAAGTTACTGATAATCCTCTATTTGTTCCAGAAGTACCGGGCGAACTAGGATGGGTGCTGACTTTAGTTATAGTATCGTTGATATCAGCGGTGATTGGAGCCATAGTCATGATAGTTGTATTACACTGTAAAAGGTAAAGGATCTTTGTACTATCACTGAAACACCAAAACTAAATTATTTTTTTCAGGTTAAAAGGCGCAAGTTTAAACGGTGAGTTACTTTTTACTCAGTACCATAAATAAACGTTGTAAAGAAATTTTGGTCAAACACAACTTCCATGTCCAACTTCTAACAATATCTTCATACTTGGGTCAGCTTAGTTGAAAACATTTTAATGTGCTCCTATCCTTGTAAGCATTCCTATATGGATATGACAAGCTATTTTCCTACCAACCCAAATTGGTCTCAAAGAGTTTGTATTAAAATTTGTCATGTATATGGACAATAGATAATAGATAATTTATGGAATTAATATTATTCAGGAGTTATTTGCCAAATACGTATAGGTATGTAGTATAAACCAGATTTCTAAGCCTTCCTACCGTCGTATTATGTCCCCCCATTACCTCTTGAGTGTTTCCAAAATATAAAAAAAAATTGAAATAGTTGAGGAAACTAGATACAATTCGAAAAGGAAGCTCTAAGCTCTAGGCTTTCGGAAAAACTTAGAAAAAAATTTTATTTTTAGATCGACCTGGTATATACATATATCTATTTTGTTTTACACCTGACTTGACACTATAATAATTGTCCATTATCAAAAAATAATTTAATAGATGCAATGTGGATTTAGATATGCAAAATCCTAAGCGTCGGGAGGAAAAAATTCAATGATTGAAGAATTTACGAACAAGTCAACATCTCGAACAAATAGACAACAGAAGAAGTAAAGTCAAAGATCTGCAAAGAAAGAAACATAAATAGAACATATACATGGTTACTGTAGTAGTACACAATCGGACTATTTAGTTGGGATTTTGTTTTAACTTACCCCTAATATTAATTGAAGTCGTTTTCTTTACATTTAACTTAATAACTATTTTTTTTAATATTCTATTAAAAATAGATTTTTATACTATCTCAAACATCAAAGTGTAATAAATATTTGTTTCTTAAACAATTTTCTTTCATTCTAGACCACGAAAGGAATCGACCATCGCCGAAACCAAGACTGCGGACCAACCGCCCGCCCATCAACACCCCTGATGACAAAACCATCAACGCCATAACTCCTCAGAATTTTCCGAACTCTCAAAACAATATAAACGGAGTTTGGTCGTGGCTCTCTCGTCGATCAACAGCCACTCCTTCGCAACTTGACAATCCTCCTTCGTCCCTAGTGGAGAACCACTACACCCATATGGAGGACACCTACAACGGTACTGGCGACGCCCTCTACGCTGAACTGGACGTCGACAGCACGGTGGACAGAGACAGTAACAGTCCAGCTTACCAAAACTCTGCATACACCGATCCAGATGCACCAACATCCAGCGCCCCCAGCAGTGCATATTACTCAGACTTATCCGTTACCACAGTTCCTGATAGAGCATATGAAGTTGTCGGGTTAGCAACAATGCCAATATGGGAGGCAAATAGTAAAATGCCACCTAGATTAGCGGCGATTAGTGAGAACGTTAGTGTGCCGTCTGACTACGTTTGACCATACTGGTGCGAAATATTTGACTCAAGGACAAGTAGTGCAATCTGTTAGCCATAAGAGTTGTTGTCTCTTATTAGATACCGGTCTGATGTGTAAGCTGTGTGCTAAAAAAGTTCTCTCTAGAAATCGTAGAGTTATAACTTTGACGTTATAAATCTACTTACGTTTGAGCTACACTGTACCAACGTAATGTGTTCGTAAAATCGAGTATAACTTGTGGAATACACATCACGTTGATTTCGACAAAAGTACAAACTGTAAAAATATTTATACAATTAAAATGTCATGTAATTAGCTCACAAATGCAATTTATATGCATGAAAAATGAATGAAGTGTGATACATAAACTTAGGCAACATTTTTTATATACAATTATAAATACAATTAGGGAAAAGCATAAAATGCTTGTGTGAAACCTTGTAAAAACTTGCAAAATAAAGCTATTTGTAGATAAACAGTTTTATTGATCAGTCACAAATAAATATTTATACAAAGTAGCTGTATATGACAAGCATTGGCAAAATAAACTCCAGAAATAAATTTAAGTTCTAAAGCCTTAGGTAGGCCCAGAAATCCATTTTGGTAAACAGTATAAATGGGGTTTAATCATGCCAGCAAACTGTTGGAAATTAAAACTAAATCACTAACATGAACAACAAAACGGCAGAAATAACAGTAACAAATGTGACTTGATACATACGAAATAGCAAACAATTGACTGATAATTATAACAATATAAAATAAAAAAAAGTTTGAGAACCAATTAAACTTCACAACAGTGTAAACTGGATGACAACTGTTAACAGAATGAGAGAAAATGTCTATAACGCAACCTGATTTTCTGGTAAAAAACAGTCCATTATCTCAACCAAGCTGTTAATCGTTAACCCATAAGTAATTAGCTTATAATGCAATAAGGTAACGAATTGTATTGTTTACTGGCATGTCAGTCTATGCAGTTGTCTTCTGTTTCAGAAGGCCAATTGTCTGAGTAGATCCGCAGCGATTTCTCCCATGTGCTTCCAGTTTTCGAGGGCACTCGACCCAGCCGGGTGTTCTCCTTTATGCTGATTTCCCGTTTTTCCTCCGAAGTCAATTCTTTGAGAGTTTCCCGGCCATCCCTAAACAAATTAAAACGTCTATAATTACAGAACAATGCATCAAGTTGATTAGAGGTGGTGCACTAACTTTTACAGTATGATAAGAATAAACTACACAGTGGATGGAAAAAAAGTTTTTACATAAATGTGTATAATTTGAAAACAAGATGTGCTAATAACAAATACTTGATAATTTATAAATCTGGCAGTGAAGCAATCAACTGTTTATTCCTAACTTATCCCCTTCTTCCGCAAACACAGGAATTTTATGAATGCCATTCATCCCCTATGTCTTATTCAAAAGTATCGCCTGCCGAAGCAAAAAAGTATAGATTACCTGTAGAAGAAGACAGTGCCGTCTTCAGCTTGCAGGGGCCACTGTTCTAGGTGCGTCACATTGGGGTTCCACTCCAATTCGGTATGGATATCCAGCAAGTTCATATCGCAAGGGAACGGATCTCTGACAAATGCTACTTCAACGTTCTCTAGCGGTATATTCGATATTTCTGAAACCTTTTGTTTCAACTCGGCCATCAACGTGGACTCCAAGACGATTTCCTGGAACGGTTGCAGGGTCATCGTGGACGGACACCAATGTCTCGAAAACAACACCAATTGCGTTGCGGAGCCCACAATTTCCGGCTCGTTCAATTCTTGAATATAAATCTCGAAAAAACTAAAGACCAAAATGTCATCAACGAAGAGTTGGTCGTCGGAATAAACTTTTCTGGGTTTCTTGAAGTTCTTTTCTCTCATCCTGCACTTGTTGAAAGGTATATCCAGCATGTGTTGCTTTTTGGCTTTCAACAATATTTCCTTCTTTGCCTGGCCCACGCTTTGTCCCTGGGCCAAAATATGATCGAAAAGAAAGTGTCTAGGGTCGTTACTTTCCGGTTTCAACAAATAAACTTTGCAATTAAACTCATTTTTCGATAACGCCCGACCTAACTTGACCGATAGAGTGTGACCGTCTCGAACCATTTTTAGAGTGTCTGATAAATTGAACCATTCTTCATCCGGTGTACTCGAGTGACGGTAAATTTTAAAATATTCTTTAGGTACCCTAACTACCGGTTCCAAATTTCGCTTGAACATATCCAAAGTCATTCGATTATCGACGTATATTTTACATAACTTCGAGTAGTCCAAGTCCGGCCCTCTCTTGCACTCCTTTAAACTAGTCACTTTGAAATAACTGACGTTTTTGGGGACGTTCATGTTTGAGTTGATGTTGGTAATGCCGACTTCCCAATCGTCCGCGGGGTTACCCAAAACGTCGTAGTTATAAGAATCTTCAGCAGGGTCCATAGGTGACGTCATGTGTTGGTCCGCAGGCGAATTCGAACTGCTCGAAAACAACAGCGGGTTCTCACCTGAAATTGACGTCCGCCATATTATTCTGCTGACTGCACCAGTTTTGGACATATTTTCCCCCATTTTACGGCCATTATTTCTTTTTGTTAGAACAGTGAGGTTTAAAACAAAATATAATTGATAAGTTCTTGATTATGACATAATCCGACACCTCAAAAAAATTTAATTTCGCACAGCTATACAACAAACACATCTATAGTAAATGATACACTTAAAATTACGTCTCAATTTTTTTGCGCATTTTAACGCTTGAAATTTTATTTAGATTCTACATTTACCTGGATCGTCTCCAACTAGCGTTCGATCGCTGTCACTCAAACTGCTATCTTCACTGTTGCTTTGATCGCCGAATCCATCCGCCCCGCTACCAGGTTGGGGAGAAACTCTTAGATTTGGCGAATTCGTCCGATCGGTGCCAGTTGGATCCAATTTATCGAACGTCTGACTCATTTCCAGCGATGGTACGCTTGCAGTTTCCAAAGTAGCTAATAATTAATAAAGTTGAATTTCTTCATCTTGTACCTTTGTTACGTAATTAAATAGCAGTTCACTTTGGCACGTTCAGGTTAAAATGTTCCTTAATCTTTGAAAAGAAATATTGCGTTGGTCGTCAAAAAATTTCATATAAAAGGGGGGGGGGGGGGGAGAGGTGATTAAAACTCTAAAAAAACTGAGTTAACTCCGTTTAAATCTAAAAACCCAATTCATAATAATTTTTATTATTATTATTTGAGGCGGAAAATGCCGGAATGCAACAGATTTGTCTACGTTCAGTAATGTGCTAGTGCTGGATAAACGCTGACCAAGTACAATTTCACTACATTGCTGGTACAGATTTCAAAATTGAATTTCTACATCAGATTCACTTTTTATACATTGTATTTTAACAGAAATACATCTTACACTTTGGAGATTTAATTAGAGCTAACTTGGTTTAGAGTATTTTTTTAATTAAATTAACCCCTACACCTCCCGTACCAAACAAAGTTTTGACAAGCAATAGGATTCGCATTCCTAAGAGTTAAAAAACCATTTAAAACATGCTACAGCTTCAGCTTTTAATTAAGGCCTTGTTCTCTATTCTAAATATTGATAACCTTGATTACTTACCTGGATCTGTGTCAGGCAATAGAACAGAAATGTGGATGATAAACTCCAATTTTTCTATAATTTTCTTAAGTTTGGAATTCTCATAACATTTTTCCGTATCTTCATCTATGGCACTGCTGACGTAAAGCTTGAACTCTGAACAAACGCTGTCGAACTGTATAGTTGACTCATCATCGTTCAGGTGGCGAGGTTCATTACAAAACCTTTCCATAACAACCTGCCAGAAGACAAGATTGAAGAATTTTTTATTTTTTGGTCCAGTTATCTATATTACCTCCATAGGAGTGGCATTAATACCCAACAATTTGGATAATTTATTTTTTAAATCCCTAACAGTATCATCAACGTCAACACGAATGAAAACAGGTTCTTTAACATCTTCGGACTCTAAACTAATATGATAAACTCTCATATTAATGCCGCCCCGCTTGTAAGTGTTGAACTCTGTGCCTGAAATTTAAAAACGATTAAGATAAGAAACAGTAGACAGTAACACGAATCTGTTACCAGGTTCTTTGATTTCCAGCAACCAATCACTGAAAAATACTTTGCACATATCGGCAATATCACAGAATTTGAGGTCTCCATAATCAAAACTGCAGTCAATGCACAACTGTTTCTTGTTAAAGACGACCATCCTACAATCATTCACATCAACAAGTCCCTCAAGTTTGAAACGACGGTGTGCCATACTGGTAGCCCCCTCAAGATTCGTATCCAGGAACAATGTCATGCGAATATCCTGTAATTCTTCGGTAGTAGGATGGTAACAGTATACATTTAATTTGACAGAGTTGTTTTGTCTCTCTTTGTTTATCCTATCGTTTTTCTCTTTATCGCGCATTTGATCTAATAAACTTTGAATGTGCGGAGGAAAATCTTCAGGCTTCATGGCGTTACAGTTTCTCTCTTTGTCGATTTGACGATACATTAGCATGTAAGCGTTGGTGCTCGAAGTGTATACGCCAGAATAATAGCCTTTTTGGGGGCCACCGCCGTAGGTTTTCTTTATATCGTCGTCCGTTATCTGTTATTGATAAAGTTATATATATATATTTTTAAATCAATGTCAATTGCTTTACCCTATTGACGCTCTGGTCATTGAAACACAACCACGCACCCCTGTCGAAATCCTTAATGTAGGCGTAATAATGCCCCCCTGAGGCGCTCCCTGAATGTATCATTATACTGAACAATTCATAGTTGTATGGTCCTTTGGCTTCGTTTTCATGGTGGGTGTTTCCGGAACTAACGTCAATACCTGCAAAAAAGACACTAATCATCTTCTAATAATCTTAGCAAGATAGGATCTAATTAGTGAAAATATTTTCGTTATGGTGGCACTTCCGCATATACCGGAAGTTGAAAGATACTCCTATGCCGAAAATGTATGGTTTTTTAGAGATTTGCCATTTTCTTATTTATCAGAGAAAAATGAATAGCACCGAAATCTAAAAGGCTTTGACTTCAGGAGTATTGAATATTAAACTTTGAAAAAAAATCGTATGATGGCGACACTTACAAATCTCTAATCGACGGTCTAAATTGATTCATGCCGATCAGATCAACATCAAAGACTCAAGAAATGTTCCCACTTAGTAATTAGCTAAATTTGTTTACACAGTGTTTGTTTTATTTATAAATCGGCCTCGTGACGCTTGCCGCGCACTCTCGTAGCAGCACAGCACAGTAGCTTAAGCGAGAATCCATTCAATATAGGTATGAGTCTTGAATATAGTTCCTAGAGTAGACACAGATTAGCTTGGACCAGTGAGTCACCAAAAGCTGCGCAAGGCGGGGCTTGGCTTTGCCGACAGTGGCGGCGTTTATAATAAACACAGGAAAATTTTACTAAAGCACCTGCACGTAACGACGCTGACGACTGTCCAACTTCCCTTGACAGTATCGAATGGGACTGGTCCGACGCAAATTGGTTTCTGCGCCGATGACACACTGGTCCAAGCTAATCTGTGCCTACTCTACCTACACACGTCATCAATGCAAATATTTTCAAATATTTCCGAAAATATAAATTTGTTTAAATGTATGCTTCTCTTACTTATTTGAATACATCCAGAGATTAACATCAATATTTTTTTAGGCAAATACCCCATTGGGGAATCGTGTTTAAAAATTTGCCACTTCCCACCTTTACCTACCTTCATCGCTGTCTTCACAGGTGTCGTCATGATCGTTAATCGCGGATGACAAATCAGTACCCTGACAGCTCTCGTCATCTAAAGCCGACCCCGAATCCGTTGTGCTGCAATCATCGCACTTAACAATATTGTCTCTCTCCTCCAAAGCTTCATTCTCAGATCTGCTGTTAGGCACAAACGAATTCAAATTGAGACTTTCCGGAAACACAACCCTAAAACCCACAACTGTAAAAATTCAATCCTCCCAACAAGTTTAATTTTAACCTACTTATCATTAAGCTTAATCCGGTGCATGGTGTTGTAATCAAAATCGAACCGTTTCAAATGCAACGTGAGCAAATAGGGAAATTTGATAAACTTCAACCCTTTGTGAGCGTCGCATTTCTTGTTGCACTTCTCGCAGTGATACTGATTGTTGCCGTCCAACGTTTCCGGTTGGACGAACGCCCTCAACGCTTCTTCAACGCTGTTGTAGGCCACGGTGCTGCCGAAAGGTCTCACCGGCAACGGGATGTCCAAAAACGTGTCTTCTCGCGATTTTTCCGTGCCGCATTCTAGACATTTAACGTAATCCAGCATGGTACCTTCGTACAAATCGTTGATCAAATTTGCTTGCTTCGTATCTTTGAATTTGCGTTCGAGGGCATCGAACATGACCCTGCATAACTCTTGAATGTCGTGCTGGTGCCACGCTTCACTACCTTGCCATCCGAAACTTGTCGTCAAGTCCGTTGTTTCAACAGCAGATCTTGGTGATGTCTGATAAAAAATATTGTCATTAATTTTCTTTATCCATTTTAGTAATAGGGGTTATACAGGGTAGCCCAGAAAAAGTGGGCAACGTCTTAAGATCTGATTTGCTATATAAAAATAAACCGATTTACCAAAAATCACCTTAGCAAAATATTCTCCGTCACTCCTTAAGTTTTTTTTTTTTTTTGTATTTCATGTATGATTTTGAATGGGTCCATGAATTAAAAAATATTAAATTAGTAAAAATGAACACATTCAAAATCATAAAATATTCCAGTGGCCGCTTTATTTATTCTCTTTTATCTGCGATCAAATCCAGACCAATGGACATTCAATAATACCTTTTTCTTAGAATCGAACTCTAGTAAGAGGACCTTTTTATGTAAAAAGAAATGGCAAATGTAAAAGAATCACAAAATTTGGGGGTTTAAGTTAGTAGCATGGCCACCCCGAAAATGCAATCTAAAAAAGTTTAAGGTCAAAATAACTGCTTTTAACTAGGCTGTAGATGTTCCAAAGGTCAATAAATTTCATTGAATCGTTAAGAACTTATAAGAAAAAAACGAAAAAAAAAAACTTAAGAAGTGAATATCTCTTAACGTAAAAATATTTTACAAACGTGATTTTTGATAAATCAGCCAATTTTTTTTATGGAGAATCAGACCCTAAAAAGTTGCCCACCTTCTCTGGGACACACTGTATACTGCACAGATAAAATTTAAAGTTACACTAAAGGGTTAAATACTCAACATTAGCAGCTCACTTAAAACTATTTTAACTTAAAATTAACGCAATGTTTTTTTCGAGGTGTTTTCGGTTCAAAACTAGAAAATAAAGACATGCGATCAATGGCCCACGTGAAAAAGTAACATTTGGCACCTGTCGCGATGTAAAAATTAAATAAAGCGTTAATGCGTTTGAGAGTGGCTGCATTTAAACTCCTGACTTTTGTGGTGAGTTAATTCGAAATTTTTAGATGTAATTTTAAAAGTGAAGTTAAGTAACAAAACGAGAGACACAGAATTTTCTGAAATAAAACACTTGTAAACTGTACATTCTGAATTGGGTTAAGAAAATAGCATTATCATATTTTTTTACGTTAACCCCAATAAAATTTATTTATACATTCTATCTATAACTGGCTTTTTTAGATACATAAAACGAACATGTCATAAAATATTATTTATTTACCTAACGGAACAATGTTTATTTGCAAAAGTGCCTTAAAAAATTTATATTAAAGATTTTACCGCCACACTGCAGCAACGAGTACCAAATAATTATATTTATATGCTGCTTTCGCTTAACTGGGCCATCGTTCTTGGCATGAGCAAGGGTGCATTTAGTTAATGAAAAGCGCCGTTCGTAAGCGTCTTACACATTGTTCAATTTTCCGTCCTTTAATTTTAATTTTTTTATATAAGTAGATACACTCTGCTTATTTAAAAATGAAACACTTGAATCGCTGGTTTGACTGATTTGGCAACATTGTAGACTGCATAGCAAAATCTGGTAAGATCGAAGGCACCGAGTTTTACCGAACCGACCCGAACGCCGGCACTAAATGACCTATGCAGTCTACAATGTTGCCAAATCAGTCAAACCAGCGATTCAAGTGTTTCATTTTCAAATAATGTGAGTGTACATACCAACACGTTTAATATTTGTAGTTTGTGTAACTTTTTCTAATCAACGTCAATATTTGACAGATTTATTTACACTACAAAACAGATATGTATGTATCACCAGTGTTGAAGCGTCCTATCCCACATACAGTGAGTGTCAGATTTAATCACAATTTGTTTTGTGTCAGAGTACCACAATGCGGCCTTATTACCGCAGTACTTTTTTTTTTGTTTCATAAGATACGTAGCGAAGAATGCAATAGCTTGGTTTACGCCCCTAAAAAAACTCGCAAGATCAGGTTTACAGTGAGAATCCCGTCGATATTCGACGTACACAATTTTGCTTTTCGAATAAGCATCATCATATAAACCATCTCTTTAAAAAAAAAAATCTGAGTGTACAGTAACTTTTTGTCAGTTGTTACGGGACAGCATACACGTTCACTTGAATGCTCGGTCCGCCAGGACGAAGCAAACCAATTCCAGCATTGACCGAGCATTAGCCGAGAGTAAAAATTTAAAAATAGTAATAATTATAAAAAAAAACAAATTTTCCATCGCAAATCTGCCGGTGAAGAGCGTTAATTAAAAAAAAAAAGATGAAAATCAGGCAACGGGAAGTGGTCGAAAATCCTCGGACAAAAGTCGGCCTTGCGCTTTAAATATATAAAAGATAGCAGATAATGGTTATCATCACTCGAATTTTTACCACTAAAAAATTGAGTCCCTGCCCAGTTGTGGAAAAGATATCCAACTACATTAGATTCAAGTGCCCGCACCTGACCTAAGTTAACTACTGCTTCAAAACTATTTTTAATTGCTTATAATAGGCCAGGTGAGAATTTTAAAATTACTCATTTATAGTTTCAAGTTAGGTCTCGAGACGCTTTCAATTTTCATTTGTCACAATTTTTCTGAATTTCAGAAGTAAATATGTGGACGAGCAAAAGTGCCCTTTTCACTGCAATAAGAATTGCCTTTTTCTTCATGGAAATTTATGGAAACTGTTCGATCGACAAGCGATTCGACAGCCAATTCCAATACACCAACCAATATTACAGACGACGTTCAAAATACTTAATAACTTCCATAGCAGAACTGCAAGTTTACAACGATAAAACTTTCAAGAACTTCGAAACGCAAGTGGCGACCGGCTATATTCGAACAAATATAATTTGTGACTCTTTAACCTCCCAAAATTCTTCCAACTTTAACGACTTGATCATGCTGCAGTGTCGAGATGGATATTGCTCCGTGATCGTAGAAAATTCCACCATCGACGTTATAAACTCAACACTTTTCCCTGTAAGAGTAAAAATTTTACAACTTTTCCTCAACCGGACCGATATACGTGAAATAGAAACAGAAACTTTTGATGAAATTCTGGGACTACGTGAACTTTACCTACAAGATAACTTGTTGACCGAAGTGGCTGAAGGCATTTTCAATTCTTTAACGAATTTAACATTGCTTCATTTAGGACGTAACAAAATAAGCGTCGTACACGAATACGCTTTACCAACTAATTTAAAAATTTTGTATCTTAACGACAACAATATTTCAAAATTAGCCAATAATGAATTTAAAATTGTTCCAAAATTACTTTTTTTAGATATATCAAATAATCCGTGCGAAACTGCAAGTTTGAATTTAGCAACAGTTCAATTTGATGGGAGTGGCATCAATTTAATTGAAGTGCTTCCAGAAATTACCATGAGCACTGTAAGTTTGCAAGGAAACAACAATGTAACAATCGAGATAGAATTAAACGTATTAAAAAGACTGAATTTGAGCAAAAACAAACTGACCCATTGGAACAGAATTTTCAATATTTCAACAAATTTTAATTATCTAAATTTGAGTAGTAATATCATCACCGAACTAGACGAAAACGGATTTGCCGGCTTATACAAACTAATTGTTTTAGATTTGAGCAACAATCAACTAGTTTCATTATCACACGGACTTTTTGCCGATTTGTCATCTTTGCAATGGTTGGATTTATCGCAAAACAAAATAATTTCTTTCCAGTACGGCCTGTTCGACAGCCTAAAATTGTTGAAGTTGTTAAATGTCTCAAAAAATGTTATCGGTAAAGAGTTTAATTTAAACCCGTTCCGAAAGAGCTCCTTAGCATTTTTATATTTAGACAACAACAAAATCGAAACTTTAACCGTCGACAACTTTTCCAGTTACAACATTTACTTTTTTTCGATCAAAGAGGTTTCGCTAGATAACAATTCCTGGAGTTGTGGATATCTTGAACAACTGATACACAATTGGAATTTAGTCAAAATAGTTGACGGCTCATCGCAAAAAACTCACAATGTTAAGAAAATTAAATGTGACGACAAATTTGAGAATCCGGTTAATTCAAAAACTAGTGTTAAAGTGACGGACATTAACAAAACGGTCTCGATAGTTAACAGTCAATTCGAAAAGTCTTTGAGATTTTTTAATGATGATTTCCGTCAAAGCGCATTTTTTAAGTTTTTTAACGACTTCAACAACACAATTTTAACGCAATATTTAGGAAATAGAGACAATGATCGAGAAAACGATATTAGGAACATTTCAGCTGACGAAACAAGAGCCTTGAAACTTTTAAGTTCACTAATCAAGGATGACCATTTCGTGAAAAGTAATGAGACATTCAAGTATCTTACAGTCATCGCCTTGTATGCTATATTAATATTATTGGTCGTGGTTGTATATTTCACAATTTTCAAGGGTAGATTTAACCACAACCGTACAGCGCCCGGCGATCATTATCTTGAGGCGTTATTATAAAAATTTCAATATTATAGTTAAAAGTTATTCTCGTTTAACTTGTCACCTTTGTTGCTAGTTAGGAAATAAATTCTGTAACTCTCTCTTGTGAATAAAAAAATTCTGTTGCTTCAATGTTGTAACTTTATTTGAAAAGTTTTAAATATACAGGGTGTTTCATTCATAATTGTAAGCCAACTGGAGAATCCTTGTAACAAGATTTAAACTAAAACAGCTAGATAAAATGTGCTTCCTTACTGAGTTACAGGGTGTTTTATTTCAACAATTTAAAATTATTTTTGTCCTTTATTTTAATACTGTTTAATATTTCTTTATACAGAGTATTTCAACGAGAACCGCCCGTGCCTAACTGCGTATTTCCTATGGAGTTAGAAATTTAAAATTTGGCAGAAATAAACTTTAATCAATGCACTACAAGACGACATTATCGTGTTTTCCTTTTTTTAAATGGTGTGAGTTTGCACTTTCGATCGCGATTTTATATCGAAATATTCACTTCATCTCTTTGATTTTCTTCAAGCTCATGATCACGACCTCCAAGATTGATAACGAGTAATTGAAATATTTTTATATCAAAACGTTATTGAATTACATGGATTTTTAAATTTTAGCGCTGAAGGTATTTTTGATTGACAGTTTTTGGCCGTTTATCTAGTCGACATTAATTTCTCGGCAAGCTGTACTTGGCAAAAGTTTGAGTCCGGCAGGACAGATAAACTAAGGTAAAACCGAGTTTCTCGCTATTACCAGAGACGTACGGCAGGGGCGTATAAATAGTTCTCCTCAAAATTCTACGCCACTGATAAAATCGTTTTTTTACTACAATCATTCAATTTTTAGACATTTTTTACGAGAATAATGTAGTTTTACTTCACAACCACAAAATGATTATTTTTCGAGATAATTAAAGATAGAGCCGCACATTATTCCGATTTTAATGTTAAATTTATTGCTCATATTTGTATCGATCATTTCGAAATCTTTACTCATAATTTTGTAAAATAAGCTCTACAGTTATATTGAATATTGAACAGTGTCAAAGTAATGGAGAAAAATAATTTTAAAATGCTTAAATAAAACATCCTGTATCTTAGTAAGGAAACACATTTTATCTAGCTGTTTCAGGTTAAATCTTCATATATTGTTCCAAGGATTCTTCAGTTAGCTTATGTACAATTATTAATGAAACACTCTGTATAAATACAGTATTCACCTGTATTTCACTAATTAATTTTTGTGGTAACGGTGATCTTAATTTCCGATTTATGCAACAATTAATTATTTGTTTACTGCTCAATTTTTTACGATTAAAATCTTTAAAGTCACCGAGTAGTCTTGTAGAAGATCACAAAATATTAGGAGTTAAACAAAGCTGCATTTTTTTTACTTTGTAATCAAATGGATTTCCCTCTATTGTGATGTTGCCAACACTGCCACTGTGGCTAACTCATAGTTTACAAATCACAACTGATCAATGTACAAAATTAACAGGTGAAGTGTAAATCGTCCTGGGAACAATTTTGACTCGTTTTCAACAAAGCCAAAAAATCTATCCTGTGTAACAAATAATAAAAAATAGACATGCAGCGATCTGTAATATCGGCATTGTTTCCTTCTTAATTATGATTACTTACTTATTTTATTGTTCGGTGAGATTATTTCAACTAACGATAACCAAAAACCTCTGACAGACCAAAACAAAACGTCAAACAGAACCCCTAACGCGCATGTGTAATTCAAATCGCACTTGGAGAGTACAAAGCAACTTGCATATTTGCAAGTCGTGACGTCAGACCTGTCAAACAAAAGTTACGCGTACACATACTTATCTAATCGATCTTCACAACTAACACAATTTTTAGGCCAAGCAAACGAAATTTTTAAGCTACATGTGTCTTGAGCAGGTCGCAATCTACGCTTCCAACGTGCAAATATAGTAATTCAGTTCGTCCAAACGGTCATTACCTGCAGGTTAAGGAACAACTTCTGCAACTGGTACGGTATAGATCTGGTTTCATTCTGCCCGTCGAACGCCCAATTATAGATGGCGTTCCTGAACTCGGGAGTCATGAACAAGGCCTGCACTAAACTGTTCAAGTAGCACGTCATGGCTTGGTTGACTAATCCGACGTAGTTCATCGGTTCTTCCACTGCACTACTGGTGGCGACATTGTCGGGCTCGGCTTCAATGACGTCCGCGCACCAATGATGCGTGGGGTGGTCGGAAAATTCGTCAGCAATCGTTGTTCCGATGACATTGTTGGAACCTGGAGGTATTTCACCGGTGGTCGGACTGGCGGAAGCACCCAGCAAAAGGTCGTCTTCGTCGTTGACCACCAAGGACATGTGCGGTTTTTCTTGGGGCATCGTGATGACGGTATGGTTCTGTTGCATGTCTAAACCCAAGTCTCCTACCAGGCGAGTTCGATGTTCCGCTAAATTGAGCTGGAATTGGGAAAAGAGACTCGTTAATCTAGACATTTTGTCACGCAAAAAACCACAAGTACAGTGTTATAAAATGTTGCTGGACCGCGAAACGTTATACTTTTGATATTTGTGATAGTTTCCGCAAAACATTCCGTCTTGGATTTCCTCACTTTTTCCGGAAGAGTTGTTTTTATTAATTTGGCAATTATTTTGATACAAATTTTACTGAATCTCCAATTTTTCTGAGCAAAACACCTACATCTGCTCCTAATATAAACTCTGTAGGTGGAATGTTTTTCTAGTCAAAAATCGAACTTCCAGCTTCATATCAGATTATTTGTTTTTTATTAAATTTGCGAATAAACAAATTTGACATGTTGTTCTCTGCTACCCTAGTTCAAGAAACGCTGTTGAATTCTTCGGTCAACCTCCTTACGTCAACTTTCGGTCTCCCATTTAATTTGTTTCTATTATTTAAATTTTTTGATATAACTGCAGTATGCCTAATTGAATTTCTCATCGAAGTTGGCTTTGGCATATTTTGTCTTCGAATAGTACATTAAAGACATAAGGCACATTTTGTGGCACAACTCAACGAAAAAAAACGAGCCGCACAGCGGCGAGTTTTGTAATAAACGAGTCCCATAATTGCCTTACAAGTTCTTTATATTATTTTTACTAATTTTACATAAAAATTCGCAATTTTAAAATTAAGGAAATTTGTAAATCGTTTGTTTTAACGTTTGAGACTTTAATGACATTTAAAATCACAACTACCAACGTAAAAAAAGCAAATTGTACTATCGCTATTACAAAACCCAAAAAGCTATTACAACAGTTTTAGGCGTCGTGATAGCTTTATTATAATATCAAAGTAGAAAAAAGTTCTTTGTTTATCAGTAAACACCATCTTTATCAATTTTTGTTACTGTAAATAAAGAATAAATATCCACATACATATAACCCCATTTACCCCATAACCAAGAGTTCAATTCATTTGTAATCATTCCAATTCCATCGTTTTTGAACAAAGTCTAGTGGCGCTAGTTAGTCTAAAGATATTTTTTTACCTAATATTTAAGCAGACCATCACTAGCAAATATGCTCGGCAAGATATTCCTCAGCATAATCTTGTACTGACAATATATATTTAGTCGACTTTAAACTACACACACAAAATAACTAACTAAGCGAGTTTCTAAATTGACTAAGGGCCGGTTTTACAAAAAGACGTTGTTCCAGGTATAACGCTATTCCGGAATAACTTGTGATAAGGAGTAGTTTACATATCCTTGGCTCCACAGTTTATACTTTATACCTGCGTTTATCCTATCCGCCTATCGTAAAAGCCCCTTTAGTTCGAGTTATTCCGGAATAGCGTTATACCTGGAATATTCCGTGTTTGTAAAACCGGGCCTAAAGCAGTGTTATCAAAGGGATAAAACCTAAAATAACTATAATGAAATATAAAACTATTATCACTAAATGACATTTTTGTACAACGTTTTTATTATAACTCGGTTTTTGAAATATAAATTCTTAAATTATTCGTCGTTTACAGTAGCGTCCACGCACGTCAAACGTCTATTCGTCAGTATATATTATTTGATTCCAATCATTTCGACTTTGCTCCAGGGATTTTCATTTCGAGTTTTCGTCGCTTTGGTTTGTCTATAAATCGCAACGCATTTAGAGACAAATCGTGCTACATACATACTAAATACATAAATACCAATTATACCTTACTGCAGGGTTTCTTAACCTGGGGTCCATGGACCCCAAAGGGGTCCGTGGCAGGAGTGCTGGGGGTCCGTGAGGGGTGTTAGAAAAATAAATTTATTATTGATATTTATTGCCTCTGTACCCGGTATTCATTCAGCAGAAAAATAAACACTATAAAGGATTAGTATTAGTAGTTTTTTCCAAAATGCTTTGTTTTTTTCATTACAATTAAATTTGCAAGAGGTCCATCAGATTTTTAAAATTTTGGAAGGGGTCCGTGACTACAAAAAGGTTAAGAAACTCTGCCTTACTGGGTCAAACCACATTTATTCACGACAGTATTCTCAAAAACTATTCTATCTAGTTTTTCAATTTTACCGCAGAGTGGTAGAGCATAATATCGACTTTTGACTTACAGATTTCAATTGTTTTTGTAAAGTTGTTTTTAGTCACCCTAAATGTTTATTTATAATGGACAAATAACAGTAATTTTAGCATATTATTTTTGTGTTCGAAATAGTAAAGTTAAGTTTGCTAACGTCAATTCATTTCCCATATCACGCATTGTATTGTCCTTACATTGTTCGATAATAATTTTGCGGACTTTTTGATTCATAGCCTTTGCAACCCACGCTTTCCAGCTAATTCTGAAACTGCTGATAATTATCTACTTACCGTAAATAAACAACTGCTGGTAATACTCCATTACAAAGTTGTTAAAATATCACTTCTATTATTGTTTCAATGTCTGTTTGGTCACGCATTCATAATAATATGTGGGTACATAGCACTTGTCCAAACATTTGGTTGTCAGATTATTAAAAAAAAATTAATTTGGACCTTAAACATATTTACAAGGGTATTAAATAATATGTTGGCGCCGGAGGTGCTTGCCTAATTTCAGGATATTTTTTTTTCCTTTTGCAACATAAATAAATAAAATTTTGGTTACGTCATAGACCCTTTGAATCGATGGTTGAACTAAATATGATGGCGTGCAGAGTGCTTCTACTTGTTCTGACAGCACAATAGAGAACTTGCCTCAATTTTTTTATGAATCTATACCTCCAAATATGTGTCTGTACAAAGTTTCGATTACCCCTTTTTTTTCTCTGAGTATATAAAAAAAATTAAAATAAACTCGCGATTTTGAATTTCCCACACGAATGACGTACTTTTAGCTCGACGAATAAAATTGCAGGATTTCGGCAAGGTTGTCCGAGCCAAGCTGATCTTGCGCTAGATAGAGTAGAAATTATTACCGAAGAACCGGTGAGTCATCAAAAGCAGCGCGAGGCAGAGCTTGGCTTCGCCGACAGTGGCGAAGTTTATATAAACACAGGAAAATTTTATTAAAGCACTCAACTTCCCTTGACAGTATTGAATAGAACAGGTCGGACGAAAAATTGGTTTCTGCACAGATCACTGGTCCAACTTAAATAATTTGACCTCTACCTCCCGCGATTAGGTCTTCGATATATCGAAGTTGATATCGATATATCGAGTAACGATATGAGAAGTTACTGATATCGATATTTCGACATATCGATATTTTGACAACATGTAATCTTTATTTTCAATAAATGGTGTCAAAATATTTTTTAATAACAGAGTTATACAGGGTAGGGCAATAATGCGTCCGACTTCGATAACTCGAGTTCTATGATGGCTAGAAATTTGATTTAAATACACAAATAAACTAGAGGAAAAAGTCCATGACCGGAAATGATTTTTGAACACACAGGGTAAGCCAAGACGATTATACAGGGGCAAGTAACATTTTTTTGAATGGAATGTTGTGTGTAAAA
Source organism: Schizotus pectinicornis (assembly GCA_951805265.1). Lineage (NCBI taxonomy): Eukaryota > Metazoa > Arthropoda > Insecta > Coleoptera > Pyrochroidae > Schizotus > Schizotus pectinicornis. Next base: position 2,222,359 of record OX638203.1, on the reverse strand, counting down.
AAAGATTTATGGGAGCCTTTTCCTAGACTCTTTTCACTCCAATATTATTACTGACTATTTCCAAACCATTTGGATGTAGCAATTTTTTTTCTTCAATCAATGGCATCGGCATTAGCATGTTAAAGAAATCACTAGAGTCACAATTACGAGTTCTAAGAAAAAATTATGTAAAGACTAGATAGTAAAAATCTGTGGGATGTCTTTAAATCGTTTTTACTTTTGAAAAATTATACAGGGTGGCAAAATTTATTTTTTTAATTCAGAACTTTTTGAATTTAATTTTCTTCATTTTTTTTAAATAGTATATACCGGGTGTTCATTTTGAGAGGAAACGGGCATTTTCTGCTAAACTATACACTTTATGAAAAAAGTTTTTAATGGAAGCTATTGCACAAAATACAGTCTTCTCAAATATGCTTTTCAATATTTTTATTCACTTGTCATTTAATCAGAAATGATATCAACTTTATTATTTCAAATGGCAACACATAATTTTTTTAGCAATTTCTGGAAGATAATTTAATTCTGAATCCAACAATGTATTACAAAGAGGTTGTTGTATAAGAAAAATTTTGAGAAAAATGACTGAATGTGAAATTACAATTTGCGGCATAGCCTTACTTGATAATTTGAAAAGTTCTCTCGCCGAGAAAAAATAAAAAAATAAGATAGAGCGATTATGGAATTATTGTTGAATGCCAATGAATTGGCTTTAAAATAAATGTTCGAACTGCATTCTATTTTGTTCCATGCACATAGCACATCTCCTCCAAACAGCGTTAACGCAGTCTTATTGTTCAAAATAGAGCAGAAACGACATTTTTTTGTCACTGTCAATGTCAATGTCATTTGCATTCAACAATAATTCCACAATCGCTCCATCTTATTTTTTACCTGTGTGTCGGCGTGAGAATTTTTCACATTATCAAGTAAGGCTGTGCCGCAAATTGTAATTTCACATTCAGTCATTTTTCTAAAAATTGTTCTTATACCCCTTTGTAATACATCGTTGGATTCAGAATTAAATTATCTGCCAGAAATTGGTAAAAAAATTATATGTTACCATTTGAAATAATCAAGTTGATATCATTTCTGATTAAATGACAAGTGAATAAAATTGTTGAAAAGCATATTTGAGAAGACTATATTTCGTGCAATAGCTTCAATTAAAATTTTTTTACATGAAGTGTATAGTTTAGCAGAAAATGCCCGTTTCCTCTCAAAATGAACACCCGGTATACTATACCGGATGTTAATTATTTTGTAAGTATTTTGTAAAATAGCTCCCATTAAAAAAATTTTTTATGAAGTGGTAAGTTTAGGAGAAAATGCCCGTTTCCTCTCAAAATGAACATCCGGTATAGTCTGTATATTTTTTAACGATATGATGTAAAAACTAAAAACGAACATTTTTTGTATGTACATCCCTATAGCTGTTTGTAACCATTTTCGATTTATCAAGCAATAATTACAACATTCAAGAATAATCCTAAAAAATTAGATTGTTTTCCAAATAATTTGGCAAAAGACTTCAAATGTTTCAAAATAGACATAAATGACTAACTGACGGTAGGTAACTGCGATATATGTGTATTGCTTGTCGGATTACATAAAAAGCAAAAAATGATCAAGATCCAAACATAAAGTGAATTTACTAAAAAAACTTATGTTGTTTTTATAGGCAAAACATCTGGAGCACTTATTACAATTTTATCTGTCGAGTTATTTAAAAAACAATCTAATTTTTTAGGATTAATCTTGAATTTCGTAATTAATGGGCGATAAATCGAAAATGGTTACAAATAACCATAGGGGTGTACCTACAGAAAAATGTTCGTTTTAAGTTTCTAAATTATATCGTTAAAAAATGGAGAAAATTAAATTCAAAAAGTTCTAAATTGAAGAATTTAATTTAGCCACCCTGTATAATTTTTCAAAAGTTAAAACGGATCAAAGACATTCCACAGATGTTTCCTAACTAGTCTTTACATAATTTTTTCTTAAAACTCATAATTGTGGCTGTAGTGATTTTTTTAACATGCATCTGCAGATGCAATTATATGAACAAAAAAAATCGCTACATCCAAGTGGTTTGAAAATAGTCAGTAATAATATTGGAGTGAAAAGAGTCTAGGAAAAGGCTCCGAAAAATCTTCTTTTACACAAGACATTCCATTTAAAAAATGTCACTTGCCCCTGTATAATCGTCTTGGCTCATCCTGTATGTTCAGAAATAATTTCCGGTTATAGATTTTATTTCTAGTTTATTTGCGTTCTTAAATCAAGTTTCTAGCTATCATAGAACTCAAGCTATCGAAGCCGAACGTACTATTGCCCTACCCTGTAGTCAAAATTTTTGATTAAGGGTGTAACTAATGTGTGTAAATGATGTAAGGACAAATGTCATTAGAAGTTTGTGTTGTTTGCTTCAAATCTGTAAACATCTTAGAAAGCTGGCCCTGCTTACTCTTTTCTAAGGTATTTTTGGAAGATACCTTTTGCACTCAACTTTGACAATTTTAACAGTTTTATTAATATGAACATGAAGACGCAGTAAGCGGGTTTTAAAAGAATCCCATAATTACTCACAAAGAAATATTCTAAAATGCCAATAAGAACGACGATTTCCCTTAAGAAAATAATTTGTACCTAACACTGCCACATTAAAATGAGACACTAGCACAATTTTAGTTCAGTGTTAAAGAAACGAACAAATTGTTATCAAAACCAATCTGTCTGCCTTAATTTGAAATTTTCTTTTGTAGTAAACTCCACGTTTTAAATTACTGCTGCTCATATTACTTTCAATTCCAACACAATATAGAATTACAAATTAAAGGTTTCAAGCAAACCCTTACCCTTTTGTTGCCGTCGGCTGATTCGAGGATGATATCGAAGTTTTCCCTGCCGTTAAGAAGCGTACTGTTAATGAAGTTATAAAGAAGTTCAACGGAACCGTCGAGCCTCAGAACCGAACGATGTTCTTGCTTGTCTCCAGCTTCATCCGTGTACTTGATTACCAAAGTGCTCGAAGGTAACCGGGCGACCACATCGGATTCCTACAGCCACAGACAAATGTATCAGTTTAACGAGAATAACGACAAAACTAACTACTATTACTGTAACCAAAGTTACTTTGGCGTTAAACTACGGAACCAATAAAAGAGGGGGAGTAAAAATACAACAGTCTGTCTATGTAAATAATTTCAGGCAAAACAAAATGAAACAAATGCGAGTAAATACTGTCTTAACACTAATTATTGCTAACATCCAATCAGGATCATTGCAATATTGCAATATTTACGTTGACTCATTGGTGTGCAAACTGCAGCGGTTCCAGTTGGAAATCATGAATTAGCGAATTCCATGAATGCGGAAAACCTCAAGAAATATTTCCACAAACACCGCTTGATGTGAAAAAAATTAAAACCTGAACTCAGTTAAAATCTTGTAAATTGTCGCCATCTTCTTCTAAAAAGGGGACGTTTTTGAGTGGTAAGTTAATTGAGGGACAAAATAATTTAAAACTTATTCGCTAAAAAAAAAATTATAAAGAAAAGACAGTCAACACACACCCTTGATTTAGGATAGACCAAACTTTTTAGATCACCTGCACTTGTTTTTCAATATTAACTCAATATCAGTACTTAATTTAATGAAGTTAAAGGAATGGGAGTGACAGGAAAGAAACTATAATTTAATATTAATATTTAATATTAAGAGGTGTGTATATTTTTGATACTGACGTCACATTCGTTTGATCCATTCAAGTGTCCTAATATGGTGAAGAGGACTTGGTGAAGATTGAGAAATATCTGGCCCTATTAAGGCCGTTCTGCTAGTTGTGTAACTTTGATACTATAGCGGGTTCACTTACTTAAATCCTTAAATAAACTTATGAATGTGTCTGGATGTCAGGCAGCCGTCCAAAAGGAAAAATAAACATTGCCATTATTATTGGACTTGAGTAAGGAAGTGTCGCTGGCCGAAAACGTTAAAATTAGCCACTTAATACGCGATGGCACAGTTTTGCAACACCAACTCTAAGCTGGGTCGAAAATTGCAAGTGTGGTCACCACAAAAACAGGATACTGGCAAACAACCAAAGATCACATCAATGTAGATGACAATAAACGCTCAATTACTTCTAGAGCCATACACAATGTATACGTCAAACTTTTAAAGAAAATCTTTTGGCTGGTGGCCAAAAAGGTATATATAGCAAGACATGTGTACGCAAATACAGCCTACAAAACGAATTTATTTCAAATATCCAAATAAGTTACTTACTTCAAAATTCGAGCTCTGACCTAAAGAAGTAACGTCGCGGGATCGGTTCTGATTCCTTCTCATTTTTCCAAAATTGAATTTGGCGGCCTAGAAACACGAATTGGCGATTAAATAACAAACACTGGCAAAGATTTGGGCGTTTATGTAAAAGATTAATTTTAATAAGGTGATAGGCGTTAAAAAATGTTTTTGCGCTATTAATGACAGTGCAAAGTGTTTTTCATTGCAGAATGTTTACGTCATAAGAACCGGGGAAAGTTGTGATAAGAGGAAGCCGTGATAAGGTTTCGATTGGTGCAAGTTCGATAAGCTGGGGATAAGTGAGATTATGAAATTGGTGAAATTGTTATTGAATTGAGACTTACCGGAAACAACTGACATGTGTTAAAAGTCACTGTACGCCATTTTCTCCACCATTTCCACTGGCGGCGAGGATCAGAGGATAAGCGGCCAGCGGCAAAGTCGCTAACCAATCGGTGCCCAGAATTAGGTCACGCGATCGCCAGTGGCGCATCATTGTGGTGGCAATTTAGATAATTAGAACGTGTGGTGACGTCACAGGTGGCATTTTCCCAATTTTAACCATTCATGTGCAACACCATGCATGCAACATGAATAGGCCTGCGATTTTTTTCGATATATCGAAGTTTGTATGGATATATCGAATAACGATATGGAAAGTTATGTTCTACTGATAACGATATTTCGATATATCGATATCGATATCGATATCGATATAAATGGTGTCAAAATAATTTTTTTATAATCGGGTTATATACCATTTAGCATTTCCCACCAAGTAAATTCGGGTGCCTATATAGCAAAATTATTTTTTTCAATGTTTCTATTTAAAGATATATTGACATATCGAAATATCGATATATCGATAAATTTAGATATATTAGTGCTTATCGATATGTCGATATATCGTTACATATCGTCATAACCATATATTTTAAATATCGATATTTGATATCAAATTTTCGATCTAAACATGAGTAGGTAGTAATTACTACGACTACAGTATAGAAGAATTGGCAATTTATGAAAGATTGAAGAAATGATAAAAGTGTTGAAAAATAAAAATACTTTAGTTTTCTAAAATCTGGAAACCATAATAGATAATAGATTATTTTAAAAATTGCTAGTAACATTCAACAATCTTGCTGAAGGAACAGAATTATAGAAATACTAAATATGTAGGTATATGTATAGACTTTATCAAGAATTGTATACCTACAGAAAAATACTTGAAAAACTAAAAATCTCTTGGCAAGATTGATGGAATTTCTGGATTATAATTTTTAACTTGATAGGGGATGAAGTTAGGTATAAGGAATGCTTAAGTAACTCATCCCAAAATACAATTTTCTATTGAATGGTGGAAAAGAATCAGTAGATGCCAATTGAAAAAATGACTTTTTGACCATTTTTGGTTGCGATGTTTAAAAATTGTCGGCGCCCATATGGTACAAAATGGAACCACCATTAAGATATCAGAAGTTAGTCTGGACTTCGAACTAACTACTTTACAAATTGGTTTTTCATAAATTCTGAACCGTCTGCCAGATACAAATTTCTTCGTAAGCTACCACATCGACCATTTTTTTCACATAAATTAACATAATGTTAGTTAACATAATTGTCAGATAAGTGTACATAACAAGTGTTATGAAAACTCAGACTTGGAAGACCAATCAAACCATGTAGAAAAAATTGTATGTTTACATTTAAAATAGGAAAGTTGATACCGACTTTTAGCACATTCTGTATAGCTAGAGAGCTCAAAATATCCTAGATAGAATGAGCATGACTAGTTATGACTGCCTCCCAAGTTTCAAATTTCTAATCCAACTGAAAGTTGAAAAACTTCTAATGCATGGGCTACGTAAATCACCCTGTATAGGACCAATATCCTACAAGCCACTCAGTAGTGGGATCCTGGAAAAAGCGATTGCGACCGAGTCGCTTCTAAGCAACCGAAAACGGTTGCTTTGGATAGATATCAGCCGAGTCGCAATGGATTTCCATCGGTTAAACAGAAAGTTCCAAGAGGCTATCGCTTTTTTTGGTGTTCTGAAGGTGCATCCCTATGAATGGCATTGGTAGATGACGGCTTAGGGGCTGGATTTTCAGATATTTTCAGGTACAAGTGGAAGGGTTATAGCCTCCGGCATCCAAGTTTACCTGTTTTTGGTAGAAACCGTTTCTACAACTCCAAAGGTGCTGCTTTAAAAGCGATTCTTCGGATATTGCATATTTATCGTTATTTTGAGATTAACAAGTGGTTTTTAAATAATCTTTATCTTGTTGTTCATAATATGTACCAATATTATTACTTTTGTAGGTAAAAAATAACAATTTTTATTTCCGAAACCACTTTTAAATGATCTCTAGATTATTTGAATTTCTTCTTCAAAACGTGCTTGCAAATTTTACAAAATCTTAATCTCGACAAACATTATTATTATTATTTCCTTGAATAAACGTTATATCCCAGTCAACTTGGACATTTGTAATTACATTCAGAAAAAATATCTGTAAACAGAAGTCCTAGGTACAATCGTACCATAAAATATGTTTCTATACCAAAATAATATCCTCCACAAATTTTGTTACATTTATAATAATTTGTTGGATTCATAATATACAGTAGCTTATATTCTAACTCTGTCAGATTGAAACGCAAGTTTGAATCCATACGCATATCTCAATTTTTGTATACAGAGTGTCCCGGAATAACTGTTACAAACTTGAGAGGCGGATATAAAATCAAAAAATTAAACGGCTTTTCTTAATAAACATGTTCTCGAAAACGGTTGATAACGGAGGAAGAGTTCTTGAAAATTGTCGTAACTCTTGACTCTTATGATCAATTTTTCCGAATGTTTGCACATGTACTACTGAATTAAGTTATCATGTATCGTTGGTATCCATTTTGATGAAAATCGCACGACACCGAAAAGTAGCCAATAGAAAAATAGAATTCGATGTCGTTTCTATGACAATGTACAAAATTTCCTGAAATTTTTTTTTTCCGGAAATTTTATTCTTATGCATGTTCCACTCGGGCTAATTAATACTTTTTAGAAATGCATTCGAAAAAATTTCCGGAAATAATCAATGCACTAGGAATATTATAAGTGACAATTGTTTAGTGTATTAAAGTCCACGAGGTTTACGTTCACGATACTTAGGTTAGGTAGTTTGAAAACTTTTCACCTTAACAAATTGCTAAAAAGTGATCGGTTTCGCATTTTTGAAAAGATCCTCTCCTAAACCCCTTCCCTCCAAAGCGACCGAAATCGTAAAGATAGCGACTCGATCGCAATCGCTTTTTCCAGGATCCCACTACAGGTCAGGTAAAGGTAAAAGTGTCTTTACTGAGGAATAATAATAATAATAATATATGGCGGTTCTCTTTCTTGCATAGTTTAAGGAACAAGTATGATACCAGTTGACCATGAAATACTTTTAAAACACCTCATACAATAATAATTAAAAAACATGAAACATTTCTGAAGAAAACTGTGAAACCAATAGTTAAAGAAATCCTTTTTAAGAGACCAGTTTGCTCTTTTTGTAAAAGTTGCAACTAAAATTTACTTGAAAATTATATTATTAAAAAGTTTTTTGTTTACTAGTTTACTGTGTTATGAGTTATGACTCATATTTGATATTTGAGGCAATGTTCTATAATAATAATTTTGATCAATAAAGCAGGTTACTGTATCTCATATTATATGAAACATAAATTTTGATTTTAAGAAGATTTAAAAAAAACAAGAAAGTAGATTTACAAACAAAAATTAAATTATTCCAAGTTCTTCCTTTCATTCAAATATTGTTTCGAAGAATTTGGAGAAAGCATTTACATTATGTTTTTTACTACCTATTCATATTGGTGGCGTTTTAGTCATCCGTTCTCTAATACTATTTGTTGAGCACCATCCATTACTTTATCACTCAGAGCAACCAACCGGCAATTGGAAGACCCGGGTTCGAATCACGATTGGGCTACCTCACTTTTATCATTGTTGCGCCGCATCTCATTCATGCACGCACATGAGCCCTTCAGGTTTTTTGTCTTTATTACCTACTCTTTACGCGATACTCTTCTCAGTTCTCAGTTGTTGTGAGCTTACTATGGAATAAGATTTTATAATTTAGGCTCCGCTTTGTTGCCATTGATGATTTCTAGCTAAGCTATTTCTCTGAGGCTCTCCTTTATCCATTAACTAATTTCTTCATCATCTTGAGCTATTTATTGCTTATTATTGCTTCCAAAAGCACTTGCTGAATAACTAGGTACTAAAAACTTTCAGTTTCGTTACGCAATTACTTTCTACTTTTCACAAAAACATTTAAAACTGAAAACTTCTCTGGTAATTTTTCCATACTCATATTCTTTATTTCTTTACATGATAATGTGATAATAGGATGCTTGCCTAAAAAAATATATCACTTTTTATTCTCTAGATGCATGCAAATAATTAAAAGAGGTTTAAAAAAAAATCCCATTTTTTTACTTCATATTTTTGTAAATATTTGCAATTTTTGTTTTTGATGACGTATTGGACCTCCGTATCCAACACTCACACCTATATTGAATAGACTCTTGTTCCGTGCAGAGGCCGGCTACGTCACAAATCTCCCCCTCCAAAAATTAAAATTTTATTCTGGGCGTAATATTGACCTTAGAACCAAATAAAAAAATACGGGTCTAATGAAATCGCCTACATTTTCCAAATATTATATTTCCCAAACATTATTATTAGAATTGCCCTTGTAACGTCCGCTTGTTTCCGTATACGGATGGTTTTTGGTACGCCCCTGTTTACCGTTAAAAAACAATTGATTGGTGATTGCCCAATATTAATCGTTTCATTAAATAAAAAAAAACAACTTTTTAGTGTTATGCAAACTTTGGGTTTTGAAGAACAAAATTAAATACGCATAACTATAAAAGTAAAAAATAACGGAAAGCTAAGAAAAATTAAAAATCTAAAGCAACAAGTGACTTAATTTCTGCAGTGTTGGCAATGTGTATTGACACTTTGGCACAGATTTCGTGCTTATAAAATCTTATAAATTCCAGTATTTACGATTACATGCCAGTAATAAGATTTACTAAAATTTACTAGATATTAATTTAAGAAATCTCAATATAATTTTAATAAAATATGTTTCCGCTTTGGTAATTTCTGTTGCGTTAGGTTGGCACGCCCAGGTACCGGTGCTTGTTTATATTCAATTTTCAAATTTTGATTTGCGGCGCAGCTGTCAGTTGGGTTACCAACGAATTTTATTAAAAAGTTTTATTTAAAAAAGTGCCATTAACAGTTTTTACTGGTCACGACAATAATAATTTATCCACATTTCGTGTGTCTTGTGTGCTGTTTCAAAGTGTTTTGCATTTTCAGCAGTTTTTTATAAACCATGGACGCCAAACAGAATTCAAAACCGTCTCTAATCCGCAAAAATTCAGTGAGGAAGGCACCTGAAATACGGCAAACATTAACTAGCAAATACCGGATGCTGAAGGCGAACCCTTTAATGCTGTTAGACGTTGACAGCACTGACACAAGCAAATGGACTCAGTCAGCAAAATTGAGTTTTTGTTGTTCGACGCTACCAAGGGGGCCTTTGGATGGAAAAGTCAGCAGCAACAACGTTAAGGTTTACCCTGCCACAGCATCGAAAGTTGACAAACGTGACGGAAAGAGCGCTCATAAGTCGAGAATCGATGCGAAACCAGACCAAAATCATACTAAAAATTCCAAAAGTGGTCATAACAATGTTGGGTCTTTATTGCCGAATTGTGCAGGTCCTAGCAAGGAAAGAAAGGTTGATTTTGTTAAGCGGAATATAAAGGCGTCAGCTTTGAACTCAAAAGTGGTCAAATATGACGCTAAACATTTGTCTAGAAATGCTCAACCGCAGCCAAAATCAAATCTTACTCGAAAAAATCTTCTACCTTCAACAACAGTCAGGTGAGCAATATCAACCAATGAAGGTAATTAAAAAAAGAATATGTAACTGGTGATTTTGAATTTTTTACTAGCATCCTTTAAAACTTGCCACTTGATGTAAATTATATTTGCTTGTTCTCGTATTTAAATTTGATTTACTTGGAGAGTTATTTAAACTATCAACACAATCATGTAAAAGCCGTTTTACACAATCAATAATTATTATGGACATAAAAAAATTAGAACAAGTCCTATTTTCATGGACAAAAATGTATGACAAGCTGTTTTACTATTTAATAATTGCGTTATTAAGAAAAATACAATTTCCATTCCAAATTAAAACTTAAATAAATATTTTTATTTTAAATGAAAAATTAAATACATAAAACCTATTACTCTCTTTGGAAAATGTTGATATTTTCCTTAATAAAAATTTAATGATTATTAGGGAAAAGCGAATTTAACTTTTAAATTAATACGAAAATCTTTTTATAAATTACAGTTTTGATACCGATGTGAATTTTTATTTTAAGTTAAGTAACCAATGACAAGTTTTGAACACTTGTGCGATGACAAAGGAAATGAATTTAGATTTAAAATTAAAATTTAAACCTTAAGTTATTTGAAAACACCTTTAACATATTTTTGTTTGTTATTTAAAATTTTAATTTAGTTCTTCTTAAGGGAAATTTAATTAATTTTTTAAATTATAAGTTGAATTCGTTTAGTAATTTATAAATTTTATTTGCTTATTCGGCTGCTTATATTTTTTTTTGAAAACAATTTTGTGGTTTTGTTGTGTCAGTTATATGAATTTCCATTGCATTTAAGATCTTCATGCGGTGTTTTTATTTAAATTCGTTGTGTATTGTCTTTGTAATTGAATTGCAATGTCATGAATTTATCATGGCATGGATGCATTTTTATTTTAAAATAATAATTAAATTCGGTTATATTATTTTGGTTTATTGTGAATTTCTATGGAATTTTATCTCTTCGTGTGGTTTATTTATTACCATTCGTTGTTAATTTCGTTTGTAATTTAATTTTCATTACACTTGAGACATTGGAAGCGATGTCGCATGACATTTGGAATGGAAATTTCGGCCACTAAGAATAGATACTACAGCGCCCTCTATATTATAGTAGATATAATAATAAATAATAATTTGCACGTTTGGCGGCAAATTTTACCAGCGTCTCAACCAGTGACATGAATAGAACCGTTGATTAACATTCACCACTAAGGAAACGGAAACACCGAAATTTGGCGCCAATCGTCAATGCAGTCTGGCCATGTACTCCGGCCAATTATCATTATATCTACTATAATATAGGGGGCGCTGTAGTATCTATTCTTAGCAGCCGGAGTTTCTATTCCAGATGCCATGCGACATCGCTCTCAATGTCTCATTCTCAAGTGTAATGGAAATTGAATTATCAACGAAATTAATAAGGAATGGTAATAAAAATATGTACCACATAAAGAGATCAAATGCTATAGAAATTCACATTGAATCAACATAACATAACCGAATTTAAATTTTAATTTAAAATGAAAATACATCTATGTCGTGATAAATCCAAATGACTTTAAAATTTAATTGCCATAAAAATTCATATTCAATGGAAATCAAAAAGGCAGAAAAATTGAAATCTCCCAAAAATGTTCGTACGATTTAAATTCAATGTGAAAATGGGATTCTTAAAATTACTAACAAATTATTTTGCTTTTATTTAAAATAAAAATATGTATTTAAGTTTTTTAAATTTGCTATGGAAATTGTATTTTCTTTAGGAGAAATAACGTGATTATTATTATCGCAAGTGGCATAGGAATATAATGAAATTAAAATGACACATTGATACCTATAGACATAGAGAATAAATAGTAAAACGGCTTACCATAGAAATGTGACCACACTTCGTATTACATAATGTATAATTATTGATACAAAATTACGAACATAATTATTGATCGTGTAAAATTACTTTTAGAAATTAGTATTGCTTTGGAGGTATGTAACCGGATCTAATTTACAAATAATTTTATATTTGCAGTGGGCAGGCTGTAGATGTTTCGTTCAAACTGGCGAAAAAACCCGAGACAATACCGCCCATTCGGCGCTCCCTTTCTGCTCAATATTTACATGCAAAAAGAAGTAGATCCAGTTCTACATTTTCTGAAAAATCCTGTTCTCGTTATTCGTTAAAAGCAAAATCTTCTGAAGAGATCAACAAGCTACGAACGGCCGCGATGCAGTTACCGGTAGTTTCCCCGATAGTTGAGGAAATTAACTTCAAAACACCTTCAGCGTATGAAAGAAGAAGCATAGTTATGAAGACTCCATTAACGGGGAGACGATCCCAGTTTTTACCTCGGTTATCTACTGCCGCCTACTACAACGATCTTCAACAGAAATTGAATGATTGGTTGAAGAAGCGAGGGAAGTCAATCGGAAATTTTACTCATCTCAAATGTTTTGGTGTTAACGCTGAACTTGAAGAGAATAAGGAGAATATAGAAACGGAAGTACCGACTGCTGAAAGTTATGAGGATTTGAAGATAATTAGCGAAAAGAACGAAAACGTTGATGCTGCGCGAGAGGTTGCTGCTAACGGTCTGGAAACAATAGCTAAAGGAGCTTTGCAAGATCTGCACGTTCTAATTTCAGAGGTAAATTTAATAACGAAAAGTAAGCGGGTTGGTAGTAGGCAGCGTTTCTCAATTGTGTAGAAATAATCACGCTACTGTATTATGTAATATGCACCTTCTGCGAACCTCGAGTTAACAGTAGGCCGTAGTCCATTCCTCTTTGTGGATATGTACTATCGGCTTTAAGAAAAAGATATTTAAAAAATCTACGGTTCTGTATAAAGAGAAACAAGTCACAGATGTTTATTTTTTTTTAAACAAAAGGGGGCCTTTAGCTCAACAGAACTTTAATATCACCAAACGCAAAATAACAATAATTATTTAGTGCCCACAAAAAATTAACGTGAGATTCTGCAGGGCTACCCCAGGGAACAGTGTGAGGCGTGGCTGAACTTGGTGAATCAAAAATACCCGTATCTGGAGGAAGAGCCCCAATACTGGGAATGTCGCGCTGCTATTGAGCAGGCAAGAGGCAACATCACGTCAGCGGTGGAGTGCTTTAAAGCCGCCATTGTTCAAGGGGCTGAAGTACGTATCGAATTGCGACCAGTCTTTTAAAACTTATCTATAAATTTTCAGATTAAAGTTGTGGATGAATCCTTGGACCAGCTGTTGCAAAAATTTAGCCTGCTCAACATTAACACAAATCAGGAGGAGGGCCTTAAAGATAGAGCCAGAATTATCGCGGATGCTCGCAACGTTTTTAAATCTAGCATTATCCAGTTCGCCGTGCGAGAGAGATCTTTGAAAAAGTAATTATGCTTCAATAACTAATCACCATTATTAACAATTTTTTTCACTCATTTCAAACTAACATTGATCCTTTGTGGATCTAAGATCGATTATTGTTGATTTGTAGTAAGAAGAACGGAACTGAAGAACAGAAGAAATTTATTGCAACGCCTGTGAGACGAAGCACAAGAGTGTCGAATTCTCTATATAGGTCGACGCCAGGAGTTCAAATATATTCATCAATGAAGGAGATTCAAAGCCCCATTCGAAATTGTCTCGATTTTAAATCTAACACCGCTCTTAGTCATGTGTAAATGTTTGTATATGTTAAGATAAATTTTGTATTTAAATGTTACCTGTTGTCAATTTCTTGAGTAGTAGTCATGGTTAGTATTAGATTATTTGGGTGATCTAACATGTTAACAATTCGTTCTGTTCCATAAATCTAATAATTACTAAGTATTTCTATTATTGAGCAAGCCTCTCTTTTGTCATGTAACCACATATGATGTAGTTTAGGACGAATGAACCATACCTACCAAGTGTTATAATTACAAGATGAATTGAATGTAGTGAAGTTTCATCGTATTTATATGAAGCACCTTGCCTGAAATGGTCAATTAATGTAGGAGAGCAAATATAATGTACTCACCAAACTAAACCATGCATCCCTGGCACTCTCCACCAGAAAATTTAATGAGCATCAAGAAATCTTAATGGAACCCAAATTATTATACTTCAGAAAATGAGAACAGCATCACTAAAATAATTATGCTGCGTATTGTTTTACCATTGCTTACATTATAAATTCTATATGTCCATCAATTTTACTAAATGTTCACCAAATTTAGAACGCTCAAGTTACGCGTCCGTGCTGTACATAATAAATATTCGCGCTATCCATTTATATTTAGTGTTTCTCAAAAAAACTACATGTGCGTCAAATAATTATTCTATTACTCCAAAAATGAAATATGCTCGCGCATCTCTCCTTGCCACTTGCATTTCCAGACAAGAGGCACGCGAAAAAAGTTTTGTACAAAGGAAGGTCAGTTCAGGGCCCTGCAATTTTTTTTTAAAAGCACGATTAGAAATTAGCACTAAAAGAAGTTTTACATTTTACATAATGCGATCATTGTTTACTTTACCGACTTCTGAATTTTCAAAAAGCCAATTACAGCAAAGCATTTACATATTACGGAAATCAATATCTTTTTTGTGCAAACCACTTCTATTTTTACTCTTATTTTCCTTGCCCTGGCACATCTACATCTATAATTTTGCATAAAATTATTTACCATTTGCACAACATTTTATTGCTTGTGTATTTTTGATCAACAAATAGTGTTTTTAACTGCTAATAATATAAGACACTGTCGAAAATTAAATATCTGGGTGTTATGTTAGAATTAAATGTGGAATAAAATTTGGTGAACATTTAGTATTTATGGTCAACAAAAGTTATTTTGGCGAACAAAATATATAAGAGGCCAGCATTATGTCAATATTTGGTTGTCGTTTTAAGATTATGTATTTTCTTAATTTTGGTTAGCATTTAGTATTTTTGGGAAATGAAAGTATTTTTTTGTATGAAAATATTGGGTAAATCCGATAGACTGTTAAATACCACCCTTAATGTAGTACCCTCCCACTACGTCGCAAGTGAAAACCAAATACGGGACACAGAGTCTCACCTCGCCCTCATGATCAATTAATTTAGACGTTTAAAGATAATTGCGACACTCAAAAAAATACTCTTATTAAAATGTATGAAATAAGCAAGTATTAAAAAGTCAATTAGCAGTTATATTGCTAGTTTAAAAGCGCTAGGGCAAAATACGCTCTATTACTACGCAGTGAAACGTATTTTGTTTCCTATTTTTGATTAATGCCACGCCACCAATATGCAATGCAATTTAAATAAATTTAGAAAAAAATTATAAAATAAAATCTGGTAAATTCATTAATTTTTGCATCAGACTTTGAATTTTTTGTCAACAAAATTAGCCCACGCATAGCAAAAATGGATACTAATATGAGAAAATGCATCCCTGCACAAGAAAGACTGGCTGTAGTAAGATTGCTGATTGCTGCCTACCGGAGACAGCTAAGCAAGTTTATCATATTTATTTCTTCGCAGACTGTCTCAAAATGTGTAGATAAAGTTTGCTGTGCATTGATAATTATACAAGAAGAAATAAGAGTAAGCAAAAAAATTATAAATGTATTTATTGAATAAGCGCTTAAATTCAAAACAACTATTATTTATTTTTTGCGAAGATGAGAAGAAACATGTGACAGAATATGACACTTAAAACAATTTTTTTTTCTTTGATTTTCAAAATGGGTACAACGTGCTTTCTTTACTCTTGAAATAAAGAATCTAATGTTTCTTCGGAAGACTCAGCAGACAAATGTTCTATATTTTGTTGAGAGGGAGAATAAGTGGCTGGTTGAGTTTGTGGTTGTAAAGATTGTTGTGCTATTGGTGATGGTTGAGGGTGAGAAAGGGGGGAATCAAAAATCTTGGAGATAGTTGAGAGTGAGAATAAAGGGAAGGCGAAAATCCCGGGGGTGGTTGAGTGTGAGAACAAGGGAAAGCTGAAAATTCTGGAAACGCTTGAGAGTGAGAATGAGGGAAAGGTCGAAATCCAGGAGATGCTTGAGATCAGGAAAGATGAAGATAGTTGATAATACTAAAATCATTGTGCATGCGACTAAAATGACGGAACCTACTGTTGAAAATACCCAACAGGTAGTACATATATTACGATGTTGCTGCTTGAAACCATTAAGCAATTAATTTCATGCATAGCAATGTCTCGCGTGTTCTTATCCAAAGCTCTGTTTCTGTCATGGTGTGAGTTTTCACTTTCGATCGCAATTTCATGTAGAAATATTCACTTCATCTCTTTGATTATCTTCAAACTCATGATCACGACCTCCAAGATTGATAACGAGTAATTAAAATATTTTTATATCAAACCGTTAATGAATTAAATAAATTTTTAAATTTTAGCGCTCAAGGGATTTTTGATTGACAGCTTTGTGACCGTTTACCTGGTTCGTTTGCGACTAACTACATTAGATTTTATGATGGTTCCTGTACTGCAAAAATCTTTGAGTAGGTACCGCTATCAAGCCATAAATAACCGAGCCATTTAAGCGTCATTGTCATGAAGTTTGACTGCTTCAATAAAGCAGTGGTGTCATAAATTCGTCAAAATCCCGCGAACTTCTTAAAAACACAATTAGCGATACTTCAACTACAAATTTTAAATGTTTAACAACAGGAACGTATACCTGGAGGTATTACCAACATAATAATAATAAAAAAATATATTGAAAATTTCTGAAAAAGCACTTAATGGCGTCTCGACGGCGCATGGAATTAATTATGGACCAAACAATTCACATTGTAGCGCATTAATTAAAGTTTATTTCTGCCAAATTTCAAATTTTTAACTCCATTGGAAATACGCAATTAGGCACCGGCGATTCTCGTGGAAATACCCTGTATAACAAAAAAGTTAAAAAAACTAGCTGAGAAGTAATGTCGACCTTTATTTTAAATATTAAGATATATAAATAACCTACATATAATTAAAAATTATCATACAAACAAAGTGTTCAATAGTAACAAATTTAGGTACCTACTTTGCCAAAAGCGTCTTATGACTCTCTATACGTTGAGTATCCAAATGGGCTTAGCAATACGGGTATGTGATAACTGTCGACGTTTCCGCGACAGTCAAAAATGATCTGTAAAAAAGAATGAAAAATGAAACAAAGAAATAAGACAAATACCGAACAAATTACTTAATTTCTTTACGAGTTACGTTCAAAAATATCTAGACCATAAATAATTGTCCATCAGTATGAAGTGATTTATTCAAAAAGTAGATATCGCTTATAATATATAAAATTAGAATATTTGGAGCCATACGTATTTTAATAACTTTCAAAAAAATAAACTCTGATAATTTTTTCCCGGCCCCGTACCCTTCAACTGGATTCCCTATGTGCGGTCAATCCACTAAACGCCCCTTTTAACCTTCCAATCTCAGTGAACAGTACATAATCGCATTGCGCGAGTAGTCGAGTAGTCCCAGATTAATACGTAAATTTATGTAACTCTACAAAATAAACTATCATTTCATACTACTAATAAAAAGTAGAAGTTATGTTAACCTCCTTCCCTGCCCTGGATTCAGCTTACAAGTGCTGACAAACTACACCCCTTTATAACTACTAACTGATACTGAAAAATACTTACTTCAATGAATGGATACAAAGTTTCTTGTTTGCGAGCTTCAAAGTATCTGTCGACATCATAATGCAACTTGTATCTTCCTGGCGTAAAATCACTTCTATCAAGGAAATTTGCGAATCTTCCGTTGATGTTGGTAATGCCCTCATTAATGTACGTCCATCTTCCATCAATCAGTTTGTAGAGACTCACTTGAAGTCCTGTTACCGCAACACCTCTAGTTGTGTCAATTACATGTGTTGATACAGGAGGCTTACCCTGTTCGATCTTGAAACTATGGGCGCGCTATTAGAAAGTAGTGGAAAACAAAATAGTTACTTCTCACGTAAACAACAAAAAATAACCAATTAAAATTTTCTTTGTTTACAAGGTATCTTTGAAAAAACTTTAAAGACTGGGGTAAGAAGAAATAGTTTGTTGTAATAAAGTAGAAATACCCAAAGTATAAAGGTCATTTTGTAGTATTTAAAGGATCGGATTTAACTGGATTTTACCGACATTTGTCTAATATTCCACGATCAGCTATTTGAGGTCTCCAATAGTTGGTAATTAGTTTTTTTTTTTTTATTCTGGTGAGTTCCGAATTTCGAATTGGGAGTGTTAGGCCAAAACCTCACCGCTTATGTGCATAAATGGATCCATTGTGACTCATTCTGGTGGGTTATAACAGTACAATTGAAGATGTAGGTACATATTTGAAAATAAAATTCTATTTCGAAAAGACGAAAATCTTTCTGAATTCTTTCTGTATACATTTCAATAATACCGTGTATGAAGATAGCAATGTGAAATATTAATTAACAATAAAATTTCTACCTTTTCAAAGGGCACTCGTTGAATTTCCGCCTCAATGATTTCGTCTTCTTCATCTTCCTCATCCTCTTCAATTTCTTGCCCATCTCTGTGGTCCTCCTCTTCCATTTCCGAAGTGAGTTCTGTGTATCCCAAAGTGTCGCCTTCAACGTGTTCAATCTCGCCTTGGGTCATGTCTTCTTCAAGAACCACGCTATGGATTTCCTGCGGCTCCATTGCTTGCGCCTTATTCTGGAGCACATTATCATACTTTATAATAACCATTCTTTATTTTTTTTCAAAGTTAATATTTCAACAACAAAAAACAAAGATGACGATCCGAAAAAAGCAAAATAAGATCAAAAGAAGTGAGAAAGAAACTGTTTGTAGAAACAGTTTCTTCTTACCACAGTATCTAATTTAAATCAAATTAGATACTGAGGTAAGAAGAAACTTGGGAAGAAAAGAAAAATTAAGAAGAGTGTTGAATCTTTGAACTATACAAAAGTGACTATTAGAAAAAGAGCAAAAAAATGAGAAAAAAAAGAAAGAAAAATTAAGAAATCTATTATAAAGTGCTGAACTTTGAAGCTACGCAAAGATAACATTTAGAAGAAGAGTAAATTAGCATCAGAAAAATTGAGAAAGAAACTGTTTGAAGAAGAATCGTATTTCTAGTAGAGTAGTAAGAAAGGAGACCACAATGAGAAACAAGAACGGGTTAAAGAATAAGGAGGTAAATGACTGAACTAAAAAGGATATCAAAGACACAAAAAAAAATTCATTAATGCTATCCGTTTGAAGTATACAGTAAAACTGATAAATCAAAGACGTAGCCCGTCCATTAAAAAATTTTCAACTTCCAGTTGGATTAAAAATTTGAAACTTGGAAGGCAGTCATTATCAGTCATGCTCATTCTATCTAAAATATTTTGAGCTCTCTAGCTATACAGGGTGTGCGAAAAGTCGGTATCAACTTTCTTATTTTAAATGGAAACGTACCATTTTTTCTACATGGTCTAATTGGTCTTCCAACTCTGAGTTTTTATAACATTTGTTATGTAAACTTATTTGACAATTTTTGACATTATGTTAATTTATGTTTATGTTTATGTTTATTTATGTGAAAAAAAGGGTCGATGTGGTAGCTTACGAAAAAATTCGTATCTGGCAGGCGGTTCAGAATTTATGAAACCTAATTTGTAAAGTGCTTAGTTCAAAGTCCAGACTAACTTCTGATGTCTTAATGGTGGTTCCATCTTGTACCATATGGGCGCAGACAATTTTCAAATATCGCAACCAAAAATGGTCATGGAGTAATTTTTTTCAAATGGCACCTACAGATTTTTTTTACTCCACTCGATAGAAAATTGTATTTTGGGATGAGTTAATTAAGCATTCCCTATACCTAACTTCATCCCCTATCAAATTAAAAATTAGAATCCAGAAATTTCATCAATTTTGCACAAGATTTTTTGGTTTTTCAAGTAGGCCATGGAAACAAAAGACAATTGCAACAATTTAATTATGAAATAAATATCTTACTAATTTTATAAAACAAAAACAACAAAAACTATCAAGAACCATCTTAACAAAATTCTAATGTAAATGTTCAATGTGAGCATCATTTTGATTACTACATTCTATCATTTTATATCGTTGTGTAGCTCTTCTTATTTCGTTGGTGTCAAGACTGTCAAATGCTCTTATTATTCTCGGTCTCAATTCGTCTATGTTGCGAAGTGGTGAAGTATAAACTAAATCTTTTATTCGACCCCAAACATAAAAGTCTAATAAGGTAAGATCTAGAGATAATAAGAGCAACGAAATTAAAAGAGGTACACAATCTGTTGAAAATGGATTAATGGAATGTATGTAGTAATCAAAATGGTGCTCACATTGAACACCTACATTAGAATTTTGTTAAGATGGTTCTTGGTAGTTTTTGTTGTTGTTTTTTTTATTAAATTAGTAACATATTCATTTCATAATTAAAATGTTGCAATTGTCTTTTGTTTCCATGGCATACTTGAAAAACTAAAAAAATCTCTTGGCAGGATTGATGGAATTTCTGGATTTTAATTTTTAATTTGATAGGGGATGAAGTTAGGTATAGAAAATGTTTAAGTGACTCATCCCGAAATACAATTTTCTATCGAATGATGTAAAAAAAATCTGTAGGTGCCATTTGAAAAAAATGACTTTTTGACCATTTTTGGGTGCGATATTTGAAAATTGTCTGCGCCCATACGGTACAAAATGGAACTACCATTAAGATATCAGAAGTTAGTCTGGACTTCGAACTAAGTACTTTACAAATTGGTTTTCATAAATTCAAAACCGTCTGCCAGATACGAATTTTTTCGTAAGCTACCACATCGACCCTTTTTTTCACATAAATTAACATAATGTCAAAAATTGTCAAATAAGTTTACATAACAAATGTTATAAAAACTCAGAGTTGAAAGACCAATTAGACCATGTAGAAAAAATGGTACGTTTCCATTTAAAATAAGAAAGTTGATACCGACTTTTCGCTCACCCTGTATAGATAGAAAGCTCAAAATATTTTAGATAGAATGAGCATGACTGATAATGACTGCCTTCCAAGTTTCAAATTTTTAATCCAACTGAAAGTTGAAAAACTTCTAATGGACGGGCTACGTGAATCACACTGTATATGCCGGAAAAGTACAAATTTGATAAATTTATTGAAGAAGATTAGAACTTAAATAGAAAAGAATTACATGTTGCATCATAAGAACAAAAAAACAACATTATTGTAGAAAGTGAACTTACTACTTGAACAATGAACGATAAAAAAGTATTAAAAGAAGACAGAAAAGACACTAGAATAACGACTCATTATACATATAAGAAATTTGTTTCAAGAAAAGTTACATTAAGTGATCACCATAAAAAAGAAAAAAATCTCTAGCACAAGCAAAAAATAAATTAAGGGTATATTGTTGTTGTTTGGGAAAACAAAAAATCACAACAAAATTGCATTTGGAAAAATAGTTTCGAATCCGTCCCTGCCATTAGTGTCATTCCATCCGGAGTTCATCAATGGCGTGCAAATTTGCAAAAAAAATTACAGTATTTACAGCTACCGCCGACCTTCAGAACGCCCGCGGTGAGAGATGGTGCCAAACATTGCAAGCGTTGGGAATGTGGCCGTAAAGTTGCCTACAGGGCAAGGACCTGTGCACTGTGCATTAATTTTTTCCGCGATAGTACATCCGTGATAAAATGCAGCGCAAACAGCGCACGCGCAACAGAAAATCCGCCCATCAAGCATGTAACCATATGTAACCAAATGATATGACGTAACAATAGGGTCAAGATAGGGTAAAGATTAAAAACAATTCCTTGAATGATAAGGAACCAACTTGATGGATTAATAATATTGATTTCTGTCGATTAACTCACTTTCCGTGTGTTGTGAATTTGGGCGGCCTTTTGGTGACGAATAGTACACGTGTGCTTCAACAAACTCAGTCTATGAGCATGCAAGGTCTTTTGGCAGTAGGTGCAGTACGCCCTGGTGGGTTCTCCAACAACTCCTCGCAGCCAACCTATCACAACCCCAAATTTTGCTTAATTACCAAACGCAACCAACAACTCACCCTTAAAATCCGGCATCTGCTCCCATGCTGGCCGGTAGGTTTGTTTATAATATTTCCCTCGGATCCCGGAAGAAACGTTGGATGGGGACGCGAGCGTGACAGTTTCGTAGGACTCTTCAAGTTGCACGGGAATTTCGTCAACGTCCAATACTTGGGTCTCTTGGGACTCTTCTTCTATTTGTTCGTCGGTCTCGGCACTTTCCATTTCACGCGCCAAACGGGTCAAACCTTCAAGTTACCAAAAATAAGTCGAAAAATTACTAGAAAACGCAATGGCGACACCAACGCGTCTAGGGTTTTACGTTTTGGACCAAGTAGTAGTGGGGGTATATATCGAAAAGGTGGAAGGGGAAGGAAAAACGTCAAGTAAAGGAAGTGACGTCCTGGATCCAAACTCAAATCTGCTTCTTCTATTTCCAATTAATAAAAATATAGAAGATAGTAAAGTAAAGACCCTCCAACAACAACTGAAACTTAGAAATAAGGTGGTCAGCATCAAGCGATTGTAATCTTCTTCTTGGTTTAATATCGAAACTAGATACGCTATTGAGTAACATTTCCGATGAAAAATGCGCCAAGTTCAAATTCTTACACCACTTTTTTGAGGGTTGTGAACACCTCGCAAATTTTCAAAAGTTTACTGAAATTAACTGCTTGAAGAGCACAAAAACGGCAATAATGAAGCTTCTAACACATAATATGCTTACATCAAAGTGCGTGAAAGGCGTCAGCGTGGGTTATCCTCTCAGCATAAAAAACGTAATATAGTTTTTTTATACAACCTCATAATTAATTAATTTTGGTGAAATATCCCTTGCGATTTAATTTTTATACAAGAGTAGTAACATTTTTACCACATTTTAGAATTGTTGTTGTGTTAACAATCTATAGCGTTCTTGATATTGTTTTTTGTATTTTGAGGTTATGTGGGTGTTTTTGTTACAAATTTAGTTTGTTGCAGGCTTCTAACGTAAAGGTCTCGCAGGTAGACTTCAATCCAGATTTTATTTCTAAAATAATACCGAAAGTGGACTGGTCAGTGCTATGGGAGACTGCGGAAAGCATCGGACAATCGGACGGTCTGCCTAAAGAACTTGTGGAAAATTATGAAAACGACCAAGATTTCTTAAAGAAAGCCCACCACGTATTGCTTGAAATTGACATCATTAATGGAGACCTCGTTTGTCCTGAAACGGGAAGGAATTTTCCTATCAATAATGGCATTCCAAATATGTTGTTGAATGAAGATGAAGTGTAAATTTTGCTTTATTATAACAACCAAATTATATAAATTATTTCGCACCAAATTAGTCCAGCCGAGTAGCGTCGAACACTGCTGGATTCAATTACAGCAGTTAATTGTAAAAATTTAGTTTGACCCCCAATTTGTCGTGGTTAGTCTGATATACTCTATCTGATGAACTGGCTTGACGCGAAATGACCCTCAGCGAACCCTGTACGAATCTAAAAATAATAATTACACGTTTATTGTTATTGTCTTTAACACTACTTGTTTTACTGACATTGATAGTTTGGTTAAGAGGCATAAAATTGTTACATTTCTACTCTCGACAGAATGATGGCATCGCTGCTGGTTACTCGGCTAATATGAGACTTGTATTTTGTAAAATTCAGCTCTTTGAAGATTTACGCCCTCAGAAAAGAAAATAGTTTTCTATGGATTACCTTTTGATACTAAAAGTTAGGCAGGGTCAGATAAGATACCAAAATTAAACTTATGGTTAACAGTCCAAAAATATTAATAATGTGAGTGACGCCACAGGCAAATCTTTCAAATGTGGATTTTGTATTCAAAATATTCATAATAGCTTGCTTGTTTGTCGCAAGCAAATAATAATTTTGTCTTTGTTGATATCAATTAGATCCCTAATCTCACGGCTAATCAATGAAAATATTGCTTTAACATATTTTTAATGAGTTTTAAAGAAAATCATTCCTCACAAGGTACGAAATGAAGACACATGACTAATGATGAATGAAATGATATAAAATAAGCGCCTGGAAATAAATTATATTTCAAGCTTCCACCATAGCAGCAGCGTTTTTTTTATATTTGGTGATGGTCTTTATTTCAAACTTTGGTTTGATGTTCCAGAAATAGTTACTTTGTTTCTACATGTACCTACAGTTTCTTCTTCAGAGTCTTATTCTCCCGAGAAAATAGATTTTATGTGTTATAGACTTTAAAATCATTTCGGATTTTAAATTTGGGCACCTGAGGTATGCATCATGATTACTAGACAAGTACTGCTCTAGAAACCCCCTACTTTCTCTACTTACAAAACATATTTGAATGCTGACTAAACTGTTCCGGAAAAATCCAATGATAAAAAACTATAAAAGTACACTATAATAAAAATTTGACTTCTAAAATACTAACAAATTTGGCAACCTTTGCCTTTATAGAAAAATGAGGGTAGACACCAGCAATCTGCTGCTGTGGGATAAAATTTTTTGAAACATCAAGAATACGATATAATTCTTGGCCCTGTATCGTTACTACGTTCGAACTTAGCCTAATTAGGATCTCAATGCCTAAAATGAATACTGCATAAAGGCTTATTGCTTCCAGACTTGATAAATTTCGTTTGATTTCACGGCATCTACATATTCTGTTATATAATATTTGTCTTGTGCTTGACTAAGAAACCAATTCGGTTCTCCAAATTGCTGGTTGGTTGTTCTGAAGCTATAAAAGGAAAGATTAGTTGTTTAAAGTTGACGTCACATGAGCCATTCCTATGCGTCCCCACAACACGTCCCATCTAAAGAACATCGTTCATCTTGATACCGAAGAGAATTCATCGCGCAATCATTATTCCAAATCTTCTTGGTTTGACCGACAGGAACACCTTTTAATTGGTTGTGGAACTAAAAGTATAATTAATGAATAAAGCTCTAGTAATTGTTTACTTTCCTTATGGTTTGTTTATACATATTTTATATTTCAATGTTAAGCAATGAGTCGTAATAAACTGATCAGTATTGAATTTATTTTCTACAGTATAAAATCATAAACGATCGGTCAGATATTGCAGTTCATATTTTCGTAAATATTTACAATTTTTGTTTTTGATGACGCATTGGCCCCCGGAACCAAGACTCACATCTATATTGAATGAACTCTTGTTTTTGGCTACTATGCTGCGCTGTTACCAGAGTGCGCGACATGTGTACAGCGGATTTATAAATAGAACGCAAGCAATCTGAGTAAAGCGCCATTATACGATTTCTTTTAGAACTACGCTGTGTAGGGGACGGCTACGTCACAAATCTCCCACTGCAAAAATTAATTTTGGGCGTAATATTGACCCTAGAACCAAATAAAAATATACGGTTCTAATGAACTCGCCTACATTTTGTAAATATTATATTTCCTAAACATGAAGCAAGTACACCATTATTGTTTTTATTGACCGTTGATTAATTTTACTCATTGCTTATTATTTTTACTTACCATATTTTAAATACTGACCGTTTGAAATACAATACTGGAAAAATGTACTGCCCGTGAAACTCAAATACTGGTTATTTAATTTATTGCGTTAAGCAGTTGCTAGAACTTTATTGATTAGATTCACTGAAAAACGATACGCCAATTTTGACCATCAGAATGCACAGTTGAAGTTTGTCAGATGTAGCTTCCAGACTTTTGGCGCCTACTCTCAAAAGCTGATTAAATGTCGTTAGTAATTTCGACTAGAGAGTCAAATTGTCTGTTTACCCGACTACTTTATTGCAAAAACAATAACTACACTTAACAAGAAACTACAAACAAATAACGTCACATCACAATAATTGCACAAAGTATCTACCGATTTGAATTTATGTGGATTGAAACAAAATTCTCTTATTTCAAAATGCGTACTTTGTACATTTACGAATCAAAAACTATTTGAAACGTAATACTGCGGGTTCTTAACGCTAGCCTAACTATAGAGAAAAAAAATTATCATGCAGTGTTACTGTAACACTAATTATCTTTGAATATCTCTATATCTAGACTAATTACAAAAATATTTGCCGTAAAAATATGCAATGCAAGACATTTATTTTTTATGCAAATTATGCTAACTCTTAGAATGGACAAGGAGTTTAGTGTAAAAGTTGCAAATTTACCTTGTTAAAGGGCAGGTAGTTATTAGGATGTTTAATTGGGCGGCATTAATTAACCCCACAGCCTTTCTTTACTAACAGCATCTCCATAGTCAATACGAAAAACAATCACGATAACACGATTCACACCAATTTCAAATTTAACATAAGCCTCTAGGACCTTATTGCACAAAACACCGACATTAACTAACCGGCTGATTTAATCTAACAATTCCTCAATTAAATTTGCTAGTTAAGTGTCCATTTGTTTCATAATTATGTAAAAGTTCAAAAAGTTATATGAAAACTTTGGATAGAGAGATAGATAGATGTTCCAGGTACTCGGATTTTGCACTTTAGGATATGTTGGTAAACTATTCTATCCATTGAAAGCTGAAACATTGCCGTTGGCCAATATGCTAATTTATGTAGTACAATAAAACACTATCTACTCAATTAATACCTAATTACACATTTGAAATTCATCCAAGTAGCTGCAAGGTCAGACACTTTGCTAAGAAAGAAAAAAAACTGGAAAAGTGAATGGAAAACTTAAAGAATATTGCACAGAGACTGCTATTTGCCGCGAGATTCTCCAACGACGATGCTTTTCAATTGGGAGAAGATGCCACCTTTAGCCAGGCCGCATTTGGGACCCTTGCGGAGGTCCGCGTTTGAGCCACAAGGTTGGTAGGTCCGGTTGGTCAGAAACGAGCGGTTAGGGCCTTTGGCGACGCCCTGGGGACCTTTCCGAAAGGTTTTGTTAGGACCTTGCCACTTCACGTAATCTTCCCTAGAAAAAATCAATTTTTAGGAGATGGGGGACTTTTAAATCAAACCGAAAATCTTTTAAAATTACTTACAAGAGTATTTTCTCATTCGGGCCTTTTATCAGATTGGGATTAGGCCCATTGGTATTTATAATATTGGCAGACTTATATTCCATATTTGACTCCTCGACCACTCTGAAATAAGTAAAATTACCAAAAAATGTTCAACTGATCCAACTAATAACAAACAATCTCACCTACTAAACAGACTTTTATCCTTATCGATTTTTTCCGATTTTATCAGCGACTTTATCGATTGTCGACTCTGCGATACCGGCAAAGTTGTTAGTTTCGAATCAACTTGCGTAATGATTACCCTAAAATCAATAAGTTAGCGTAATTGCGTGCCAGCCACATAAACAAAATCATACTCCTCTTCGTCAGCCTGCAAATTCTGCACTTGTGTAGTTTTTTCTGTATCTTCTTGAACCATAATGTCCAAAATTTGACTGGCCCTATTTTCGTTAAAATCAACACTTTCTAGAGCTATTGTTATCAGCTGATCTGCTACATCGCTATATTTTTCTTGTAACTTGATTTTTACTAAAATTCGACAATTATTGTGACTACAACATTTTTATGGACATATATTTACTGGTTTTCTTTTCTTCGAGAGTTTTCATTTTAGGAACTGGAGGTGGAGATTCGTGTTTTTTGATTTCATCAGCTTTCTCTTGTTCAATTTTGGCTTCCATCTTTTGCTGAGCCGCTTTCACCGTGTCCTTTCTTTGAAAGCCCATCTCTTTCAGAATTTCAGTCGTTTTTTGGATGTTGCTTTCGTTATTCGACAACACTTCGAGGATTGTTGTTTCTTCGGCTTTCGGAAATATCGATTTCATGTACCTGCAACTGTTCGACATTACGATCCGGAATTGGAAAAAGTCACATGCACAAAACTAACTAACGATAATAAAGAAAATGTTGCACAATCTAGCTGGAAACACAACTTAAATACGGGCTCATGCTCATGAAACTATACAGGGAAAGGGTATATGTATGAAGCAACGTTGATGTCAGGTCGCGATACAATTGGATATTTTCACCACAAGGCACTGACATGAACTGTAGGCTCGATCACGTTGTACAGATACTATCGTTGTGACGTCACGTTCAGAACTGGACCTCATTTGTTACCTCATAGTGTGTTGAAATTACAACAAATCACGATGGAATTTCAACCAAAGTGACTTCTGTTTTCTCAAATATTGCATTGAGACTACAAATGGTCGGTATTTTTTTGTTCGGCCGCAATTTGCTACAGCTTCTGAGATACGATACCTATCAACGTGTATATCTAAACTATACAGGCTATTTTAAAAAAAAAAAGTTTTAAGCCGTAATTCCGTTATATAGGTGGTTCATAATTAAACGTCAATAATGAATGGGGTTAATTTTAAAATAAAAAGTTTCTATGAACATAGGCCCCCCGTTTTCGGATTATTTTTGTTCTTTATTAAATTTAAAAAAAAACTCCTGAACTACATTAGATTTTTTTTCCACAATATAGTTAACTAGTTAACAGTCAATTGATTATACATTACACACACAGTTTTGATTTATGACGTCACCAAATGATATTAAAATTTTCTTTCTTTCCTTTCTTTTCACCTCAACCATTCATATACAAAAAGAATCAAAATTTAAGTGTAATACTCTATAGTGTGCCTTGACGTCACAGCACTTATCTGTAGTCACAGACTAGAATTTAAGGAACCTGTATCAGAGCCACCTTGTGGTGTGTAAAAAACTCGCTAAAGTTTTCTGTTTATTCAAATCGGATAACAACTAACGGAGTTACGACTTGAGACGGTTTCTAGAGAACAGCCTGTATAGTTTAGGTATACCTACCAGCCATACAGGCTACAATTTTTGCGGCGTCACGTTCGGTAGTATTCTGCGACATGATCGCGCCTCTGCCCCGTTTACGTCACATTAATAAGACCAGTCTGAGGTGAAGAAATCTAGGACCTTAGTTTTAATTTGGGAGAAGAGTTAGGCCTTGGCGAACTCCTGAAACCCTCTCCAATGCGGGGCGAGCCCGTGTACGTGCTGTTCGTTCCCGATCCTGGCCGTAACACGGGACTGCCGCCCCTGGAGCTAGTACGAAGCCCGAGGGGAGGCGTCATGTGTAATGCATATACACTCGGATGGTGTATGTTTCGTTGAGGAGGGGGAGTCGCAAAAGGTCCCGGCGTCGTTATCGGGTTTTTTTCCACCTGCAATGCGCTTATGACGAGCGCCTCCCGACTGTGATACCTAGAAAATGGCAGAAAAGCAGATAATGTAGGCGGTGAGTTAGTTATGAGAAAGCAATTATGTACAGTGGCGAACAATGAGTCAATTAGTATGGGTCGGAAGCGAAGGAGTACACTCATACATAAGAAACTTACATACAGGGTGTCCGCCAGCATGGGTATCTCGCTTATTCTTAGAAATGTGAAGTTGGTTAAATTAAAGCAAAGTCGAGCAATTTTTATACTGAATATTAATCCGAATGAAAATTTTAGTTGTCATTTTTAGTTTTTGAATTATTGCCAAAAATTTGAAAAATTTAATTCTTGTTTTCTTTTTTAAGCGAAAATTATTGCAGCTAGACGTCTTTAACTAAGAAATTGTAAAGCCACTTCTTTACAAGAAATCTAAATCTAATTTTAAAACTTTTCAATTTTGAGAAGTGTGCTTAAGAAACATAACTTTTTTTGTTTTAACAAAAATTTTGACAGTTTACCCTTTATTCTGTCACCACAAAACAAGATATTTGGAATGTAAGAGAAAAGTATTGTGTGATACATCGTTGTATTCAGAAAAGAAAACTTAATCAAAAATTGCAAAAATCCAATATGGCGCCCATAAGAAAAACCAAAATTGGATGTTGTAGCTTTTGTGCCTAAGGTGCTATGGAAGTTACGATGACAGATTTAGATTCCTTATAAAAAAGTGTCTTCACAATAGCTTAGTTAAAAACGTCTAGCTTCAATCGTTTTTGCTTAAAAAAATAAAAACGAAAATCAAAATTTTCACATTTTTGGCAATAGTTCAAAAACTAAAAATGACAGGTCAAATTTTTATTCAGATTAACATTTAGTATAAAAATGTGCAACTTCGCCGTAATTTAACGAAGTTCGTATCTCTGAAGATAAGGGAGATCCCCACACCTGTATATCCAACAACGAAACAAACAGACCAAACATAATTTGAAATCAAACTATTAGACGTGGTACGATCTTGGACTAATACGGATTATAATACACATAGAACAAGATTTTAAAAAATGTGTTGACACAGCACAGTAACAAAAATTATAGATACCATTAGCAACACGAAAAAAACATAACATAATAACGTTAAAGTATTGTAGAAATATTTGACCAACTATGCTTATCATTTTTTCAACTTGATAGCAGGTGAGTATATGAAGTTTTGACATTAAAAGAGAATAAATTGACGTACAGCAGAGCTCACGAGTTGATGTCGAATATCGATGTTTAAAATATTAAAATATATCGATGCGTAACGATATATCGACATTTCGATAAATATTGATAAATCGAAATTTATCGATATGTCAACATATCTTTGAATAGAAACATTGCAAAAAATTAATACATATTGCCATATAGGCAACCAAATTTACTTGATGGGAAAAGATAAACAATCGAAGTCGGACGCACTATTGCCCCACCCTGTATAACCCGGTTATTAAAAAATATTTTGACACCATTTATTGAAAATAGAGATTACATGTTGTCAAAATATCAATATGTCGAAATATCGATATCAGTAACTTCCCATGTTGTTATTCGATATAAAGAAAAAAATCCCAGGCCTACTCACGAGTCAATTAAAGAAATTTCTATTGTATTTCATATACAGGGTGAGTCAGCTAACGTAAATCAACCGAAATATCTTCGTTATTAGTAAAATTACAGCTTTAATATACAGGATGGGGCAATAGTGCGTCAGACTTCGATAGCTTGAGTTCTATGATAGCGAGAAACTTGATTTAAGAACACAAATAAAGTAGAACAAAAATCTGTAATCGGAAATTATTTCTTAACATACAGGGTGAGCCAAGACAATTTTACAGGAAAAAGTAACATTTTTTTAAATAAAAAGTTGCGTGTAAAAGACGATTTTTCGCACTCTTTTCACTCCAATATTATTGCTGACTATTACCAAACCAAAATGGTTATAAATAGGCATACGAGTGTACAGCTTGGAGAATATGTTTTGTCGTATCGGGCGTCATTGCGGGCCGCACGACTAGACTGGGCGACTGTCGTGTTGTTTATATTGAACCCTTGGAGAAAGGCTAGCCGGGAATCTCCTTGTGCAGACTCAAGCAAATAATTTCGGGCTAGCCTCCCTCCGAGGGTTAAAAATAAGCAAACAGGACAATCCGGACAGTCGCCCAATCTGGTCGTGCGGCCCGCAATGACGCCCGATACGACAAAACATATTCTCCAAGCTGTACATACATACAAAAAAGGTTCGTTTTTAGTTTCTACATCATATCGTAAAAAATATATTCCTTTTGAAAAAATAGAGAAAATTAAATTCAAAAACTTCTAAATTGAAAAATTAAGTTTAGCCACCTTGTATAATTTTTCAAAAGTAAAAACAATTCAAAGACATCCCAAAGATGTTTCCTAACTAGTACTTACATAATTTTTTCTTAAAACTCGTAATTGTGACTGTAGTGATTTTTTTAACATGCATCTGTAGATGCCATTATATTTGAACAAAAAAAATCGCTACATCCAAGTGGTTTGGAAATGGTCAGTAATAATATTAGAGTGAAAAGAGTCTAGAAAAAGGCTCTAAAAAAATCTTCTTTTACACACAACATTCCATTTAAAAAAATGTGACTTGCCCCTGTATAATCGTCTTGGCTCACTCTGTATGTTCGAAAATAATTTCCGGTTATAGACTTGTTTCTCTAGTTTATTTGTGTTTTTAAATCAAATTTCTACCTATCATAGAACTCAAGCTATCAAAGTCTGATGCACTATAGCCCCAACCTGTATGAAACAATTAAATAAATAAAATTATTTCCAGTATACATGGATACCTTAAAATTTAATTTAGTTTTATTCTGGGTAAAGATATTTCATTATAAATGTACACAATTTTTTTTTAATTTTCCCAAATATAAGAGTATTTTTTAGCTGAGGTTAGAAATAAACGCAATACTATCACAATGCAATTGTTTAAAAGTTTTAAAAAGTTGCACAAATGAGCATAATTTAATTTTAAAAAGCTCTGCTACAAATGGTCCAAATTTGTCTGCTCCGTGAAGCATGTCGTTGATCATTTCTGAAATTCATCTACCCAACTGACCGCCCTTTCTCGTCGTTGACAATGAAACGGAGCTGGTCAGTGCTGCCGCGGCTTGTTTTCAAAACGTACTGATTTTGAGGCAGAAAATGTACTGAATCTGTCAAAAATGTACTGAATGGCGGAAAATATAAAAATCAGCATATTTAAGAGTTTTAATTAAGAATCGCTCTTTTTGCGTTTCAGAAAATTTGACACTGATGTGAAATAAGAAATAAATAATGACCTCGGGTATATTTTATTTTGGGAAATTACGTATTTACGTTCAAATTCCCTGCAAAAAAATTAAAAGTTTACAGTTTTTAGCGAGATTTCAGTCGCAATTTCAGTCATTAGCTACTGGAGGGCAGCAGTAAGAACATTAATGTAAGAGTAATTTGTAGTTTCCTGCCGAATTTCAAAATTCCATACTGATCGTCGTTCATAAATCATCTAAACTTTCATTCATAATCGTTATTTTCCAAGCTTTTATTATTTTCTTGCAAATTGACATTAGTTTTAGAACCCATTTTGGAATTCGAATTTCGTACTGAAATTGATGGTTTTTCCAAAATGTCGTACTGACGTACTGAATTTGGTCATTTTGTACCGAATTCAGTACAATTGTACCGAAACGGCAGCACTGGAGCTGGTATAACAGCGCACTTTAAACTCCACCATGGTCAAGTTGCTAAAGGTATATTATCCCATTGTAGTTAGCCCAGCCCACATCT
Organism: Schizotus pectinicornis; assembly: GCA_951805265.1. NCBI lineage: Eukaryota > Metazoa > Arthropoda > Insecta > Coleoptera > Pyrochroidae > Schizotus > Schizotus pectinicornis. The sequence goes on along the minus strand of OX638203.1, from coordinate 2,189,022 downwards.
CTTACAACTTCACATCTCCACCCAATTGCAAACCTTCCTTAGAGCTTCAAATTTCTTAAATAAGCTGAGACATACGTCGTCGGACTTCAGCATTCGACAGTCGCAGTTCCTGATCTCATTTATAACACTAATTGCATCTTTTAATTAATTTTATCGCCAGTATCATAATTAAAGCTTTTCTCTTTACATGTTAGCTATAAAAATAATTGAATTTGAGAAATTAGAAAAATAATTTGATACATTTAATTAAATATTATCTCTAAGCAGAATAAAACTAAGTGACATTTGAAGGTACATAGGTACTGGAAATAATTTTAGGTATTTAATTGTATCATGTATTAAAGCTGTAATTTTACTAACAAGAAAGATATTTCGGTTAATTCACTTTAGCTGACTCACTCTGTAGACTTGGGCAAATGATCATTTGAAATTTGTTAGACTTTTTTCCATAAGGGGCACAAAAAATTTATAACAAATAGATGTTTATTGATGAATCCCTTCTTTTTGTGATGTTATTACTGTAATAAAATAATACAAAAGTGTGATCAAAATACAGGGTGTAAGCGAAATAAGTACATTAATTTTAACCAGTGGTAGAACTCATCAAGAGAATTTTTTTTTCTATGTACCATTTTCTCGAAATCGAATTTTTTTAAATCATATTTTCTCCCTACAAATTGACGAGCCTTTTATGAAATGCTCCAACAAAGAACAATAATAATACAATTCATTCATAAGGTAATCTTGTTGACTAGGTAACGTTGCTTCCAGTGGCGTGTAAGAAAATTGTGAACAATTTTAAAATAATTTTAACACAAAAACTAAAACGTTTAAAAAAAATATATTAGCAAAAGTTTTTGGTCTTGAAGAGTTCTGTTACCAGTTAAAATTAATGCACTTATTTCGCTTACACCCTGTATAACTAAAATTAAACAATGTGAATCGGTATTAAATCAAAATTAAAAATATATGAACTAAAAGTTATCAACAAACTGCTGGTTAGAATAGAAACAATAAAACCCATAAAGTGAAATTCCAAGACGGCCGAGAATTAATTGAATGTCTTGACGCCTTCTTAAACTATAGCATCGTGATACACATCTTCTATAGACTATCGCCCAGAGTCGTTTCTTCGTTTAATTGATGAACAACTCAAATACTTACTTTTTCATGAGCATGCGAATGTGAGTGTCAGATACAGTTGGAAACATGGCGCTGATCTTCCCCACAGCTTCGTCGGTATCATTCACTGTAGTCAAAGAACTGTCTTGAATCTTAGCCCCTCTCACTGACAAAGGACTCATGCGAGAAATGCTTCTCATTTCCTAAAGAAACATACAACTTGTTAAAAATTGATCAAGCAATCAAGCTGAAGAAAGAAAACATAATGACATGCCCAATAGATTATCGGTAATAACACATCTTGTTCAGGTCACAAAACTACATTTCTGTGAGTACCTGCATAGGGTTACACTTGGGACTTTGATGTGTCGGCATTTGAAAAGCCGGAATGGGGGAGGTTTGGCTGGGGTACACGTAGTTTCTTCGCAAATCTGGTGATCCATGCTATTGTAATCAATTCCAAGCAGCGTGTAAGGGTTAACATTAATTGTTTATCGTCAAACAACTGGCTGATTTAATCACCTGAAGAGGAATGTGTTCTACAGTCATGTTAGAAAAATGCTTTGGGGTTCCATGGAATGGCCTGTGACGGGTTCTGGGATCGTCCCAGGTGGTAATCTTGGTGTAATGGTTTATGAAGTAGCTGAAATGTGTACAGTTAACATCGAAGGGTCGGAAAATCGTAGGGTCCACTCACTATCGTCCAGTTAAGGAGTCGATTTTACAGTCCCAGCCAGGTGGCAACGAGTCTTGGAGCTCCGCCATTGTAGATGAATGTTACGAGATTCGAGCAATGGACGCTTCTTAAATTATTAATTCAACGTAAAAGTTTAAGCATCAAACATAATTTGTATTGATCTATTTACTAACAACCTTCAAACGACAATGGAAGGAAAGGGGGTAAATGTCAATTGACTAAAGCAGTGGTTCTTAACCTTTTATCAACGGCGACACCTTCTGGAGACTTTCAATCGAATGAAGAGGCAATATGCAAAGTAAAAATAAAATGTTTTAAATTTGAAAATTGGGGAAGCCAGCAATTTTTTTTTGTTTTTCTTTTATAAAAGTTACTGACGACGCGACACACCTAAGAACCTTCCACGACACACCAGTGGGTCGCGACACACCGGTTGAGAATCACTGGACTGACAGGTCACTGTCTGCTGTGCACAGTGCGCGCGCAATCCACTAGTGGTCGCTCTTGCCCTTTAAAGTTTAAAAAATGTACTTTGAGGTTAAGATACACTTTAAAGTTTAAAAAAGGCACTTTAAAGTTTAAGTAATACACTTTGAGGTTAAAGCGCACTTCAAAGTTTAAAAAATGCACTTTGAGGTTAAGGTGCACCAGTAAATACTTAGTTTTGCAGGTTTTGATCTTTGTTTACTGCCCACTAACGTGCTATTGAAATGAGTGGTAAATTCAAGTGCAGTGAGTGTAATAAAGAGTTTAAACACGGCGGGTTTAAACGTTTGTACGATTTGCGAAAGCACGCGAAGAAATTTCATCAAGAACAACTTGACCAAATTGCTCCATTGAAAAAGCATTGTGATGGTACTGACCAAAAAGTTTATAATTTTAGTTGTGATGTTTGCCAAAAAAACTTTAATTACAAGCACCATTTAACATTTCATAAGAAGATTCATGGAGTCTCAACAAATTTTAGTAAATCGACCAAAAAGTGTCCTCTTTGCAGTTTTAGAAACTCTTCAAAAGACCAGCTGTATAGCCATTTTAAAGATGATCATAACATTGAAGTATTCTTTGAAAATTTTGAATTTTCTACTAAGGAGAACTTTGAGGCGTGGAAAAATTCAACAGAACAAAGTTCCAAGTCACGATTTGTAAAAGAACATGGATCGAAGTCACGCAAAAATTTAAGTTATATTTGCCACAGATCTGGATTCTACATATCGGAGGGTCGAAATAAGAGACACCTTAAAACCCAAGGAACAAGAAAAATTGGAGGATTCTGTCCATCGGCCATGAAGGTGTTGGTAAATTCCGATGGCCAATATCGGGTGACCTACATTAAAACACATGTTGGCCACACAGCTGATTTGGGCCATTTGGATTTAACTAAGGCTGAGAAACAAGAAATCGCGGCAAAAATTTCCCAGAAAATACCATTTTCTCAAATTTTGGACGAAGTACGTGATAAAGTCACCGAAAATTCAATCCAAAGAATACATTTATTAACAAGGAGGGACCTGCATAATATTTCAACAGCATTTCACCTGCAATCCGAATCAGTGCGACATTCCAATGACACCACCAGTATTGAATCATGGGTCAACGATATGCATCATGGTCAATGTGTATTATTTTATAAGCCCCAAGGTGTCTCTTCAAATGAGCATCCTAAGCTCAAAAGTGAAGACTTTATTTTAATAATAATGAACGAGGGCCAGTCCCAGATTTTAAAGCAATTTTCAGCAGATTGTATCTGCATAGATAACACGGATGGATTAAATACTTACAATTTCGAACTCCATACCTTGCTTGTGTTAGACGATCAGCGACAAGGATTTCCGACAGCATTTCTTATTTCAAATCGCTCTGACCAAGAAGTGATGACCTTATTTTTTTCGTGTATTAAAGAAAAAATTGGATTTGCTATAAGCCCTAAAGTGTTTATGTCGGATATGCCCGAAGCCTATTACAACGCTTGGAAAATAGTTATGAATAAGGCAGACTTCCAGTATGAATATTACTTTTTATAATTTACACTTAGTATATTTTCTTTTCTCGACAGCCTATTCTGCACATGGCATGTGGATCGGACGTGGCGAGAGAATCTTAATTTAATCAACACAAAAGACAAACAGGTAGGTAGTAAATTACCGCTACAAATTAAATCTTCGGTATTATATTTATATTTTCTCATTATTTTATTCCAATTCTCAGTAAAAATACTAAATGCTCAGTTAAAATATAATAAGATATAAAATTGCTTGGTAAAAATGTCACATGATCAGTAAACATAATGACATGAATATAACTTATTTAAAATAACTTCAAAAAGTAAATAGAAATATTATATGCCTAGTGATAAAGTTGAGTGAAAAACTAACTTGAATTGGCAGTTCCAATTATAAGAGTTCAGATCTGAAACAATAAGAAAATGGTGCTACAGACATTACAATAATGTAAATTACCTACCAACCTATTGTATTAAAAGCGCTTGCTTTGATTTGGACCTTGCTTTCTTTTCATCCCAATTGGCATGGCTTTCGCTTCAGGAGGAGCAGTGATATATTTCAGACGTATAGCAATGCCAACCATGTGTTTGAAAAATTCTGGACAGTCGCATTCTTCTTGTATCTGTTGATTCTGATCTTCTGAAATTACTACAGTCCACACGTTAAACATGACAGCCTTGTACTCTTCAAAACTATGAGAATCGATGTTATGTCTCCTTCTTCCTCTTTCTCTTCCAGAAGATCCATGGGTCTGTTCTGCCACCTATCTATTGCCTCTCCTGCGACAGCGAGCTCCAACTGTCTTGCCATCTCTTTGGTGGCCTTCCAGGGCGGCGTTGTCCTTTTGGTTTTCTCTCCAGTGCCGTGCGGACTATCCTGTTTGTGCCTGTTCTTTCTATGTGTTTATGCCAGCATCTCCTCCGTTGTCTTCCCATCTTACTATGTCTTGAACTCCGTACGCCTGTCTAATATCGTTTCTTACTCGATCCTAGAGGGTTTTGCCTGCTATTGTCCTCAGAGTGTTTATTTCGGATGCTTTTTGTCTTGCTAGAGTCCGCTCTTGCTTCAATGCCGTAGGTTAGTACTGGTCTCACACATGTTTCCTGTTCTTGCTGCCGGTTCTCATATGTTTATTTTTCCATACAAAGTCACGAAGGCATCCAGAAATTGTGGCCGGTCTATTGGTTTGTAAGATCCTTTACTAGATTCTGGTGACTAGAATGTTTACACCTAGGTATTTGATTTGCATTACTTGTTCTATGGGTTTGTCTTGAATTACCAGCGTGCATCTTAGTAGTTCTTTAGCGAAGGTTAAGCATTTTGTCTTATCGACAGATATAGTCATGTTGAATTTTTGTGCAATTTTGTGAAAGGCCAACAGTTGTCTTTGTAAATCATTTTCCCTTTCGCCTACAATAATAGCGTCGTCTGCGTAGCAAATCATAGTTATGGTCCTAGTAACCAGTCTGTATCCTATTTTTAATTCCGTCACCTTCTTTGTTATCATATCCATCAGCAGATTGAACAGAAAGGGGCTCAAGCCCCGGGTATTTGTAGTTGGTTTTGGGTACTGGGAAACGGGGTGCTCTCAACTGTAGGAGGTGAATCGTAAGAGGTGTCGCACAAACTCGTAGACCTTAACCGACTCGAACTATTCGACTGTCCCTTGCAAGGGTTGTGAGAGAAGTAAAGAGTGTGACTCAACGGTGGAAGAGCAGAGCCAGATGGATGCTGACCACCATCCTTCAGCACATCACGTGGGTCCCACCCTGGGGGAATTCAAACGCGATCGCGAGCATACAACAAACTGTTTGTTCTTATAATACACTAACTTAAACAAAACAAACTAACTATAAAAGGAAAAAAATGAACTATCTAAACCTAAACCAAGTGAGGGTACCGAACAGTTGTTATTCTTATTTAGCTGTTGTATTATCTTGACAATTTCTGAAGGTGCTCGGTACTCTTCCAATATTCTAACTACCTACAGCTTTTAATTGTACCTTATCAAAAGCTTTTGTTAAATCTATGAAGTCAGCATATGCAGGGTTGCCGAATTCGATGGCTTTTTCTTTAATTTGTTGAATAATAAATATAGCATCTATGGTGGACATGTTTCTTCTAAAGCCCTCTGCTGTTCGTTCCTGATTTTGATGTGATCTTCCAATCGATTTTTAATTAGTCTTGTAAATAACTTCATCGTTGTGGATAAAAGACTGATTCCCCTATCTGGGTTCATTTTTTGTCCTTTTTTAAAATATGGGAATAGTAATGCTACTGTACCATTCATTGGGTGTTTTTGATGTTTCCGTTATTGTATTGAATAGGCACGTTAACTGTCTCGTTAGTTCGGGACCTCCATACTTTAGTAGTTCGTTTGAGATATTATCGCAACCCGGAGCTTTACGGTTTTTCACCTTTTGTACTGCTTTTGTCACTTCTTTAAGTATAAATGATGGATTCTGTGTTGTTAGTTCCATCTTATGATCTTTATTATTTTCTTCGTCTAGTGGTGTAGTTGTTTAAAATAATCTTCCCATTTATCTAGAGTTATGATTTTTCTCTGTACGAATTCGTTTATCAGTCTCTTTCAGTTTCTCAGGATTTTCCAGAGCCGTACAGGTCTTTGTCCATGACACAGGTGAATCTTGCCCAGTATTCTCTTTTAATCTTTTTTTATCTCCGCATTCACTTTGTTTCTTATTTCAACGTATACTCTGTAGTTCTCTTGTGACGGAGTACTTTTATATTACAAATATACCGATGTTATGTGATTTCTCCAAATCATTGCTGTTAACCTCATCGCCATCTTGAGGTACCTGTGAGTTATCGGCACAAAGTTCTCCAGTTCTCCAAGACTTATCGAACTAGGTCTATATTTGGCTTTTCTTATAGAAGCTAAATAATTATCCAATTCCTTCTTCTTTGGCAAAGCAAATTCATTATTTTACCGTGCAAGATTTTTAAAATATTATATTAAATACTGAGCACTCACACTTTTTACTTAGCAATTAGTATTAATTACTGGTCAAAACTACATACAATACCGAGCGCTTAATTACTAGCCGTAAATTATTACAAAAATGTGCTTAAAATTTAAACTTTTTAGGCCGAAACTTATAAAAGTCTTCGAACATTGCTACAAGAAACTGACGAAACAACTTTTTTGACCATACTTGAAGAATTCTTGATGAAATCGTCAAAAGATCCAGACACTTCAAAATTTTCTACTTACTTTAACGAAAATTATAGAAGAAATGTGAAATCTTGGGCATACTGTTACAGATTACATAGTGGTCTTAACACTAATATGCATTTAGAAAGAATGCACAAGGCTATAAAATATATTTACTTGGAGGGAAAACATGTTAAGCGCTTAGATAAGTCCCTGTCTTGCATCATGAAGTTTGTTAAAGATAAACTCTTTGACCGAATAATTACTCTAAACAAAGGAAAGATCTACAGTAAATTAAAGGACTTGCAGAAAAGACATAAGAAAAGTGTAGAATTAGATGTCAACCTGATAGGCGAAGTTAATGATGGATGGCAGGTATTTTCTTCTACGTCTCAAGTCCGTGAGATTTATGAAATACATAAAAATGTGGAGCAGTGTGAATGTCAGTTGGTTTGCCCCGATTGCAAGATCTGCATTCATAAATATTCCTGCAGTTGCATAGACTCATGTATAAGGTGGAATATGTGCAAACATATTCACCTACTAGGACGCAAAATGTTGGACCAAGATCAACTCGAAATAGGTAATTACTGTTATTGATATTTTCCAATTGATACAATAGGTAATCAAAATATTACGTGAATATGACTCCGTCTTGAATTTGCAGGCTGATAAAACCACATCAATCACTCATGTGTAATTTGATGTTTGGACTTTGTTTTGTTGGGGGGTGGTGTTTGTAAACTAAGGGTTGTGCTGATTTTGCGTTTGGAACAAACCTGGAAAATGCCAAACACAACACTGTTCTATACAGGGTTGGGTAAATGTGTCGGAACACCTGATTTCTGGCTAAACTATAACTTCGATTAAGTTACGTACTTTGATTTTCAAACGCTACTCTATTTTTCGAGATATGATGTCATCGGCAGTTTTTTAAAATGGATCACCACTCAGTATATTTTTAGATTTTCAGATACACTTTTTACTAAATTTTTTTTTACTAAATAAAATAATAATATTAAAAATTCATATGAAATAGTTATTAATTTATGAAAATAAAATTTGTTGTTACAAAATATCAAATATCGATTATTTCAATATTAAGAAAAAAGAAAATATGTATAATAAATGGTCAAACTGAAGACCTTCAGCAGTCTGACAATATCCTAATCGATCAACGAAGGCTTTTAAGGAATTTTGAATAGCATTCTGTGATACTATTTTATTTCATATTTTTTTTGTCGTCGTTTGTTTGGAGTAGAGCTTCATGTCAAGCTTTGTTTAGGGCCTTCAAAAACCACATTATTATAATACATAGACGAAAAAGTGTCTATCTGAAACTGTAGAAATATACAGGGTCATTAATTAAAAAAAAACGCCGATGACGTTATTTATAAACTATAAGTTTGATTAAAAAGTATTTCCGCCGGCTTGTTTAGACACAATCGAGTTGTGTAGTGACACTTTACTTCGTTAAGTGAGGTAAAGTTGGTAAACAAAACTAATTTTCGTAAGTGCCACTTTTGTCTTCCAAACTTCTACACTAATGAATAAGGCAGTAAAGAAAACTACTTTTGGTGGTGGTCATTAGAATTTTATCATGTATTCTTGAATTCCTATATATGTACAGCTTGAAGAATATGTTTTGTCGTATCGGGCGTCATTGCGGGCCGCACGACTAGATTGGGCGACTGTCTGGATTGTCCTGTTCGCTTATTTTGAACCCTCGGAAAGAGGCTAGCCCGAAATTATTTGCTTGAGTCTGCACAAGGAGATTCCCGGCTAGCCTCCCTCCAAGGGTTCAATATAAGCAACAAGACAGTCGCCCAATCTAGTCGTGCGGCCCGCAACGCCGCTCGATACGACAAAACATTTTCTCCAAGCTGTACATAGGTACACATAACCAAAAAACTTAAAATGTTTATTGTATGACCATTTGTTGATTATTTTATCTATCATGATTTTTCTATTTAGATGGGAACGAAAATCTACATATTCATATTGACCCCAGAAATGCAGAGACTGAAGATATCTACAAAACTCTAGTAACCACTTGCTCGAGTGATCCACTTAATAGCAAAGCTTTGGGACAAAACAAGGAAGAAATAAAGAAGTGGTTCTCTACTCTTGTGGATTCAATTCACACGGACTCACATTTTCGTGTTCTTACGAAATTAGTCGCAACTATAGAACCAACTTTAAAAGCTACAGTTGTCAGAGATCGTTTAGATCGTCGACAATCAAATCCAGATTCCCCTTAATAAGAAAATCTAGCAACAAAGAAGGCTATTTTCAAGAAAAAAGAAGAATAAGAAGCCAACAACACAGGAGCGAAACCAGATTGCAGAGTCTCTATTAAATAATTTTATGTACATAGTACATAGGTGTCATGCATTTCACGAAAATAAGTACTTACTTACAAATTACGTTTCTTTATAATTTCAAGGTTAGTTAATATTAAAAATGCTAAATGTCTATTTTTGGAGAAATAAATATTTTACATGAAAATTAAGTTAATCAAATATAACAGTTCATAAATATAATGTCCGTTTTCACTAAACTCGGTAAAATTGTTAATAAAAAAAAATTAAATTAAAATTTAAAAAGTTTTATTCTACAGGGTATTTCAACGAGAACCGCTGGTGCTTAATTGGGTATTTCCAATGGAGTTAAAAATTTGAAATTTGGCAGAAATAAATTATAATTAATGCACTACAAGATGACATTATCGGTTTTTTCTTTTTTTAAATGGTGTGACTTTCGATGGCGATTTCATATCGAAATATTCAATTCATCTCTTTGATTTTCTTCAAGCTCATGATCACGACCTCCAAGATTGATAACGAGTAATTGAAATATTTTTATATCAAACCGTTATTGGATTACATAAATTTTTAAATTTCAGCGCTGAAAGGATTTTTGATTGACAGCTTTGTGGCCGTTTACCTAGCCATTTGCGGCTAACCACATTAGATTTTATAATGGTCCTTGTATTGCAAAGATCCTTGAGTAGGTACCGCTATTAAGACATAAATAACCGAACCGTTTAAGCGTCATTGTTATGAAAGTTGACTGCTTCAATAAATTCATAAATTCGTCAAAATCCCGCGAACTTCTTAAAAACACAATAAGCGATACTTCAACTACAAATTTCAAATAACAGGAACGTATACCTGGCAGTATTACGAACATAACAATAATAAAAAAATATATTGAAAATTTCTGGAAAAGCACTTTATGGCGTCCCTACGGCGCATGTAATTAATTACGGGCCAAACAATGACGCCACATTGTAGCGCATTAATTAAAGGTTACTTCTGCCAAATTTCTAATTTTTAACTCCATTGGAAATACGCAATTAGGCACCGGCGGTTCTCGTTGAAATACCCTGTATACATTCAAATTTCTTGTGGTCATGCGCGCGCAGTGGGCACAAAAAGTGACCTGTCAGAGACTAGTGAGAAACTAGTACAGTCACAACTAGGGAATTTTGGCGCCATTACCGGTAATGTTGGTATGTCCCTAAGAGATCAGGTTACTGCTTTCGGCCAGTGGCGTCCCTTCTGTTTCAGTGGCAGTCCGCCACTTCGTAAAGTAAAGGACGTAAGCGATGCAGACAGATAGACCTAAGGATATTTATTAAGCTTTCATTTTACTTCACTGGTTTAGTTACCAGAATTGTAAAAAAATCTGCTTTTGTATAAATGGTCAACCGTTATAATGGCGCATCTTTTCTATGCATTCAGAAATCTTGATATTGTGGTGTTAATCCCTTTAGGGGAAGATAATTTCAAATTTCTTATCTAAACCTGTAGAGAATATTCTTCACACCTTCAATGCCAGCAGAACCTAACAGAAATCAAATTTGAAAAGTGCTTAAAAAAAACGTGATTGGTGTATTTGATTTTCTAGCATATTTTGTTAAATGACGATTTTCTACGTTTTAAAAGTAGGAAAGAAAATATCGATAAATATAACTAGTAGTTGTGCAAATGTAAGACTTCTGAAAATTTTACAATTTATCGGACTAAAATCAATGTAATGAACTGATGCACGTGTCTGGATACCTGAGACGGTTTGGATTGATGCGGGATAATAAATCCAAATTGCAAACAGCATTACAATAATTTATTTTAAATAAAATGTAATAAAATCATCGCAAACTCAAAAATCAGAACATGACATCATAGTTACAAAAAAATATATATTTTTAAGTAAATTAGTCATTTGATAAAAAATCATGGAGTTGGAACATTTGCTTAAAAAAAGTTATTTCTATTTGTACTTTACATGGGTTTTATGATTTATACAAATTTTTACAAGCACAATATTTACATGGAAGGACTGCAAGTCCATAACGAATAATTACACTATTATAGTAAATCACAGACAAATATTTTCATATTGAGAAACTGTACCCCGATAACGGGTGCACCACTCACTGAGTTTAGTTCATTACACCATTAGACATTACTGGGTGAGATCGGGCCTGAAGGGCTTATCGCTATAGGCGCCACTCTTGATCAACAGATCCATTTCGCTTTTTGAAATGAATTTGTGTTGACTCGTACCCTCAACCTGGGCTTTTTTCCGGGTCTTCTGGGCGTCTACGGCTGCTTTCTTGGCCGTCCTGGAAATCACTTAAAATTAAACCTTTACTGATGTAAGATCAGCCAACAAACAACTTCACAACACCTAACTAACTACGGGGACCAAACACACTTCCACTCATTTACAAATCGCACAGCAGCAAACAATCGAATTTGGTTCACATCAAAAATTACTCGAGGATGTAAGGTGGTTGTCCACTTGAGTTGCAGGGTAGAAATCGGTTGTTCAAAAAATAAATATTACATTTTAAATCGCAACGAGAAAAAGAGAAAAGTTCTTAAACCCTTGCAATTAACACATACCGGCATAAATTTGGTATATTAACACAAAATGAACGACATTTTCAAAATAAAAAAATTATTTTAATAACCCATAGATTTAACACAAAAATGATCATTTTACAACTTAAAAGTCTGGTGGTTCATAAAGTAATTATCCCAGGGTACGTACTAGCGAACCTACCATCTCCATTCATCAAAAAAACCTTTTCTTGTAGTCTACGTGTGTTACGTATGTATTCCGAGCTTAAAAATCTACCTTTAAAATTAAAATAAATTTTGGAGATAAACCCAAGTGTTGGGACACCCGGTATAGTCAGATAAACTTGTCAGTACTGTATCTACATATTTTTGCTTTAATTAGCAAGAATACTACCAACACTTACGTTGAACGTAAGCAGTTGATGCTTGGAACATTATGAAGCAATTTTCAAAAAAAAACTATAAATATAATCGAGTACCTATTCTGTTTGTAGTCATGAAGTAATTTACATAATGTAGCAGAAGGTTACATAAATGTTAGTACGAAAAAGCGTTAATCTCTTCTAAAATACTCAGTACACTCGGCAATGCTTCTCGTACAACAAGAGATTTTCGGTACTTGTATTAAAAAAAAACTTTCAGTTGTAAAAACAATCTAATTTTTTTTTTATTGGTTGCACTTTTCCATTTTGTGTTTCCGTATACGAGGGGTCTAGTTTCAAAAACGGCAACAACCAATTTTCACGAAAAGTTAGATAAATACATCAAAAATCGATAGAAAATGTTCCTTTCTAAGGGTTGGTAGAGGTTGAATTATTTAAGAAAAATCAGTGAGTCATCTGCGCAGAAACCAATTTGCATCGAACCTGCCTTATTCAATACTGTTAAGGGAAGTTAGGCTGTCGTCTGTCACGTACTTTAGTAAAATTTATTATAAACTCCGCCACTGTCTGTGAAACCAAGCCCCGCCTTGCGCAGATTTTGATGAATCATTGATTCTTCCTAAATAATTCTAAGTCTAGTATCGATAATTTTCAAAACGGTCATTGTCAAAAACAAATTTATTCGACACTATAATTACTTGCCCATGTTTTTACTGAACTACGTAAAACGATTAATCGCCTTTGATACCTAGTAGGTAGATTAAAGCAATCTACCTACTAGGAATTTAAACTTTTGATGACGTAGAACGGAATTACAGTAAAAGCTTGCACCTTTTATGATAGGCTCTGCCATTTTACTACTACGCTAATGTAGAACATAGTCAAATATACGAAGTGTATCTAAAATGAGTATTCAAAATTTAAGAAAGCTATATGACAAGTAAATCGATGAGAAAAATCCTTATACAGTTTTTAAGTTAAGTCACAAGAGAGTTATAGCCCCCTAAACGTAGAACGTAAAACCGTTGAAAATATTAAAATTTGTAATAATCGCCAATATTTTTATGTCCAATAAGACCAAGTAAATAAAAGTTCAAAGTTTAGATCAGAAATAAGTGAAAGTGGGGGAGGGGGGGGGGTGAGGTATGGGTTGAGGCGACTAACTTTTTTATAAGCACCTATTATATTTTTGACATATGAAATAAAACAAAAAAAAAATTGCACACAAAAAAGTTATTGGACATTTTTATGAAGCAATCCCTATAAAATTTTATAGTTTTATGCCCGTTTCACGAACGACCATAAAAATTAACGATTCATTAACTTTTTCCTAAAGTTCTTTACTACATTGATTGGCCATTAATCCATTGTTGCAATTCGTAGGTGTTTGATAGATATTAACATTGCAACTTCTCAAATTCTTAAAAATGAGCGGATAGCCCTGCAATAAACGCTTAAGGATGTTTTGATGAACGATTAAACCATTATTACGTTAATGATCGTTCGTGAAACCGGGCATAAGTATGTTGAACGGTAAATAATCTTCAGAATTCTGTACCTCCCTTATGAGACACTGAAGTTAAAAATTTTATAAGAGTTTCTGTCATCGATTTACTAGCTCTATACTCTGGTACGAAAATTTAAAAAGTGCTTTGCTGTCGAGTTATATGCACAACCAATTTGCCGCATCATACACAACGTCCTTACTATTTAGCGTTCGCCCGCAACGCTCCAAATGATGCTGATGAGTCACTTTTTAAATTTCCGCACCAGAGTATAGCTGCCCTCAAATTTTGAATGCACATTTTAGCTACACCTTGTATATATGTATTATTTTAATTATTAGCGTTGCCAATGTGTGAATAATTATCCAAAAATACGTATTTTATCAGGGACAGCGAATTTAAAAAAATGCAAGTAACAGCAGGGTCCAATTGAAGGCGGTCAGTAAGTGCAGCCAAGATTTGAAATTTAGTGTATGGCTCCATCATTAAATCCTGTCCTACTTCACAAACCCACTCCCAAATGTAAAAAGTTTATTATTGTCCAATGATAATTATTGTTCAAATAACAAATATACAGATCTAATAAAAGTTTCTAAAATAAATATACAATTTTACAAAAAAGTCCCAATCAACGATGGGTTTCTAAACAAATAGTTCAGTGAATTCCACAAATTCTGCATAGTTTTGTTCAACACTTACATCAAACGTCGTCAATGTTTAATTAAATAAAAAAAAAGTTTTTAAACTTATTACGAATAATTATAATAACGAATACGAAAAAATTAATGTTTACAAGCAAATTTTGAAGTAATTTATCTTCGAGCTTAACTGTGCAAACTAAGAAGTTTTAAAACATTTATAAGAAACAAAACACTCTCTTCCTTCATATTTGTGCTAAACGAATTAAAAAATAATTCTATTTCTCTGTCGTTAAAACCTTTCCAATACCTACAAAACGAGTTTCTTAAAACCCGAAAAAGACCATACTGATAAAACAAAGATTTCTACTATGCAACACGAGCAATATACTAATTTATTTTGCTTGCAAAACATAACGTCAATCATCACTGCTTCCATGCAGATTAAAATGTAGCATAATTATGCATTTTAACATGTCTATGACAACACATGAGATTTTGAAGAAATAGAAGTCTGCCTTGAATTAGTGCAAACTGATGACTTACTAATATTTGCCGCTTTCCTTTTTCTCTTGAAGAAATTATCGTATTTTCTGGTAAAACTGGAGCTGTTGTCATTATTAAAAGCAATAAATACGTTTTTCGTCTTTTTAAATTGCTCACTTCTATCAAGAACCTCACGTTCAATCAACGGCAGTCCTCAATTTGCATAATACAAATTTTGGTAATGCTAGTGCAGAAAACTTGTAGCTTCTACCATACTATCACCATACTATTAAGTTTATATGCAACTGCATTCATCCCATATGAATGAAGCCTCGAAATATAGCTTTATAAAATTGTATGTATTTATGCTTGTAATTTTTTGAAAGTAGACTAGTATTCATAAAATTTCCTTTATTCATTCTAAATATCTTCAATAATTCTGTGTCCAGTTAAAAATCACAAATGCTTCTAGGCTAATAACGTCACCAGTTTTAGTGCGTAAACTCCAATTTTTCCCCACTTAGACTCGTTTCTGGGACCGTTCATTTACTGAAAACAAATTTCATTGATTTTCTAGCTCCAAAGACCTGCTGCAGATTATTGACGTTATGTATAACAGCAATTATGGTAAATCAAAATGCGCCGGTCATACACTCCCTCAATTGCAACTAGGGCGGCTATTTCGTTAATCATACAAAAATGAATCTACTCACCACGTTTCTTTTTAACAACGGGCTCACTGAGGACGCTAGATGGCTCTGAAAGTTATGGTAAATAAACAACCAAATTCTCAACGGTTTATGCAACTCACCGTATTTCGCCTTCTTGGGCTTTCTTCCCCAAAACTCCAAATTCCTGCCCGCTAACGAACCTTAAAACAGAGATATTGTTGAAACAGATGTACATCGAACAAGTGGAGCGGTGCAAATCCCTCCATGTAAAGAATGTTAAAGAGTGCTTGATTAAATATATCAAATGCTTTGTTACGGAAAAGTTTTAAAAGTCTTTTGTTTTCTTATCTTCTTGGAGAAATTGAATATGTCCAAAACCATTAATTGAATAATAAATAAATAAAGAATACAAAAACTAATCAATAATAAATGACAATAAAAATATTCACAGCCATATATATGACAATTACTAGACATTCAAATACTGAATATTGAAAACGTGTAACAGGAATGACTAAATTATTGAGGTCGATTTTTTCGCCGCTGGATCCTCGGGTCGTTCTTCATGTAACTTGGTTGCTGAGGTTGTTCCATCGATATATTAGGTAGCACGAATGAGGAAATAGGATAGGTATACCTTACGGCAGGGAAATTAAAATAAGGTAAATGACTCATGTGATAATTAATAACGGGATTGTTGTAAGTGTGGTTGTTAACATTATATTGATCTACAATAATTGGACTAGGAGTTGGGTCACAAAAAACAGGCAATGGCGGCATTTCCTTCCGCTCAGCGGGAGTTTTAAAGGGTCGGAAGAGGTTTTTCTGTAAATATGCTTCTTCCTGTACTACTTCTGCTATACAAGTCTTCGGTTCAATGTTATAGCCTGGATAGCTGGTAACTTCTTCTTTTGGCTGCATCTTCTCTTCCTTCTTCTCTTCAACAAATACTGGAGGCTCATTTCCCACCGACCGTTTGCGCTTCTTCAAAGGCAACCAGTTAGCGTCGTTGTCGGAATCTTCTTTTTCCAACTTTGCCGAATCAATTTTTATGAAAACGTCATTTTTTAAATTTTTATCAAAATCATATGTGTCCGGAACAGCAGTCGGGAGAGTAAGCAAGATTTCTTTTGACGGTACTTGAACACTGCTGTTGCTGTATACGTTTGAGTGAAGCTCGTAATTTACATTGTTGTTATTATTAACGTGAAAGTGACTTAAGTTATTGTTTGATAATTGAGATGGGTAAAAATTTGAGTTCTCGCAAAGAAATTCTGAATTTTGTTTAATGCCGGCTTCAGCCGCTGTTGGTGTCGGAGTTTCTTGCAACGCCCTCTGGAGATGTTTTTCGAAATCGGATAGTAGTGTGGGGGAATTCGAGAATTCGGTATCGAAATTACTCGGGGGTGGGATGGTTAGATTGAGGGCGTAATCTTTGCCAGCACAATCAAGTCTTGAGAAGTCTCGCGACAACTCGACGACCGATTTGCTGGTTGTTCTGGTCGAATAATCGATCGGTACTTTACCTGTGTTAAGTTGGTCATGCGTGTTAGGTTGTTGATGTATCCAGGATGTGCTTTGCGGGGAAACACAATGCACAACATCGTTACTGCCGATTAGAGATGGACTTTTGAAGTAGTCCACCCGAATTGTTTTAGATTCGGACAACACTTCCTTTTTCTGGTTGAAGTTGATAGGCAACGGTTCCACTTGCACTTTACACGTCTGCAAGATCTTTGGGTCGTATGCATATTGTGACAACACTGCACCACAGTCCTTCTCCGATCGCCTATCGGCGGAACTGTGATTGTCCACCACGTGATAACTGTTCCTGCCGTTTTGGGAGAGCGGAACTGAAATTCGGTCTTTTCTCATCCTCTTTTTGGCACTCACAAGACTGTCGTAGAACGTGTTTTGGTGGTTGTTGCTTTCCAAACCTTGTGCATCCGACACCAAACCACGCCGTTTTCTTCGAGTCCTCCCGGTGTTGTCTATTGTACTTTCGTGGAAGGAAATTTGGTTCGTTTTCTTGGACTTTTTTCGTTTCGCATCGGGTTTTCGTAAAATACTTTGGGGTTGTCGAGGGGACGCTATACCGTTAATAGCGCCCGAGTAGTAATTCCCAAAATCATTTATACTTTCATAGGCTGGCGAGGATTCAGTCGGACTATTCGAGGCGCTGCGGGTTTCGTCCATCAACGACCCAACCTGTTTAGATGTTCCGAAATTATCCACCTTTTGGGGTTTTATATTAATAACGTTGTTGTGTGTAGATGTGAGTGGACTCGAAAAAATATCTGCGAATTCCGCTTCCGTATTAATCATATCCTGGTGGTTATCTTCAAAACTGTTGAAGGTGTCTAGAGGAATAGCGCCGATCTTCTGCAACGAAGTGTACAATACTTGAGCTGATTTATTGACTTCCTCCCCTTCCTTGAGCACTCTCGAGTCCCAAACACTCTTTCGTATCGTGTTGCCGTTGTGTGGTTCGCCAATTCTAGAGACATCTTGGGTTTGGTAGTTGGCTAGTCGATCGTTAGATTTGGCAACCGCCAATTCTTGACCGGTATCAATTTGAGCGCGCGAAGGTAAATGATCATTCTTCTCTTTATCGGCGCCACAGCGGTAAGTCGAGTTCAGTTTAACTTCGGGAACTCCCTTAACTTGACCCAGGTCGCTTAAATGCTGAGTTGTCCCAAGATTTCTTCTATCTCGGTTGGTGCCCTTGTCTTTACGACAATGTATTTTATTTTTGTTTATAACTGCCTCTATTTCTAGAGGATGACTAGAGTTATAAATATCGGCTGCTTTAACCCCCCGGTTGATGATGGGGTCGTGTTTGAGAAAATTATACATGTCGCTAATACGCGCCAACGACCGATCTGAATCCGCAAATTTCCGCTTAACATTCGGCAAAATTTCAGACTTAGTAACCACGCCATTGCTAATACCCTCGTACTTGTAATTGTTAACACTTTCATTAGAATTTTGACAATCATTTAACACAGTCCTAGAATCTTCGTCGCCACCTATCCTAATCTCATCGCTCCTAACTATATTGGGGTATACACAAGTTTCGGTAGGTCTAGTTGGATCATCGGCAGGTACATCTGAAGGCGGAGTAGCGAAACCGCAATTATAAAAATCGTTCTTATCTACCCTATCTAGATTCGCTTGCACCTCGACCGTTCGCGTTTTCTTCCCCGACAACGACAACTGAAATTCGTTCGTCCTTTGAGGACTTGCGGCACGTTCAAATGTTTTGCTGGTTGATGGTGAACGCGAAACTTCCAAAGCTATTTCGGGGTCGTAAGGAATTTCGGCTTGAGTACTTTTCGATACAGAATCAGAATTGGGAATTTCTTCTTCCACACAGTTTTCAATCCCGATATTGTTATCTTCCGGACTCGCGGAGTTACCGATTTCCATTAGAGTGGAAATTAGGAACGCTTTGTCAGAAACTACTTCAAATCCTAACGAACACGACGTGGGTGACGTTTCGAGAGAAGCGACGTCAACGTTGACGCAACTTTCAATTTGCATTTCCGACGTGTAAGGTATCACTGAAATTTCTTGATATGGGGCGATTTCAGGTTGCGGGGCACTCTCGACTGTTTCGATAGGAAGTAATTGTGCCGTCGAACATTCTTTGTCTGTGACAACAGGTTCGGGGTCAGATGAACTTGCAACTTCGAAACATGGAGGAGAAGGCTCAATCGGTGGAATTTGAGTTGGGTCCTCAATCCTGGGTTCTTCCCCACTACCAGTGTCCTGCAAAATTTCATAGTCATATGGTGTGTCCACTAAATTACAATGAAAAGGGTTCGTTTTTTTTTTTCACTTTACACGAAAACAAAACATCAAAATCTTTATTAATTTTTTAAACATGAATGAAGCAAATAAAATTTTAAGAGGAACGTCTCCGCTGTATCATTTGTGACTGTAGAACGCCAGCAAAATGCACTGACGTGATATTTTGTATTAGCAGGAGCACCTATTGAAAAGAGAAGAAATGCATTTCGTATTTCCAAAAAAGCTCTGTACAAGTAAAAAATATCTGATTTTTGTTTTTAAGATTTGATTTGATAGACTCCAGCGCTGATTACTTTGAAGAAAGTTAACATGCACGTTAATATGAACAAAATACAAATGTTTATTTTAACATTAAATAAATAACCCAATTTGACTTCAGTTTGCTGTAAACCTCATCATACGCCATTCGTTATCAAATATTCTAAACAAAAACTTAATTATATTACTAAAAATATGCGTTTTTTTGGAAAAAAATTGAAAATAAAAATTTGGTGCTTGTTGTCGTTCTCTGTTCGACAGTCATGAAATGGGTTATACCCATCTGCCTCACTTTACGGCTGCTCGAAATGTAGTGCAATTACTCTGAAAAATACTAGAAATGATCTCGTGTCAAACATTATGAATATTGCTTTGAGTTATCATAGTGGCGCGCAAAAATCAGGCCTGTATTAACACGTTTTATTCAGTATGAAGTAACAACGTGTGAAATAGTAACCTAAGGAATACGACACTGGATTAAGGCAAAGCGTACTACTGTGAACCAGCTGCGTACTCAGTGCATGCGCGCGACGTCATTCCATTAAATTAACTGAGTTATTTACTTGCACTTGACTCATTCATTTCTTTTTATGCAGTGATCTAAAAAGAAAGAACTAATCTCTGTACGTCAAAATGCATACAGTGAGAAAAAAACGGATGTGATAGCATACACGTTGCTCTTAATAGGTCACTGAACTATATATTTTTTTTTTTAAATAAGAATATCCATTCTTTAAATATTGCTAGACGTTGTCAGTTTCTTTCATCGTTTCTCTTTTCCTCATCACTGTCTTATACAGAGTCATCCAAAAGATTCAACGCGACGTCAGCGTCCCGTGCCGCCACTTCCACCTTACTTCCATTCTTTGAACGAGCATTTGACAGTTGACAACTGTCAATAGTATCCAAACTGTTTTGCTTGTTCAACAGATCGTGTTTTAACACCTTTTACGCTTAGTTACTGTGTCTCTCACTCTTTTAGCGTTGATTGAGATATTTACTGGAAGATGCCCAGCCTTACCGCCAGAATCGTGCCTAAAAATGATGCTGGCGGATAGGGGTTCAGAATCGGTCCATCTGTCCGCCAGCATCATTATTAAATGCAGTTTAGTCGGGTTCAGAAATTACAGATAGCTGTAATATTACAACAACAAGAAGAAGCGATGTTGCCACGTAGTATAGTTCATTTCAGCCGTTTTCTCGATCTCTTTTCAATTCATGACACTAACAGAGATGGAACAAACGAGCGGGAGGCGAGCTTATTGTACGCGATAGACAAGAAGTGGTGCGGGTAAATATCTTTTGCACCACGGCTTCAGTGTCCAAATGCTGTAAACAAAATATGAAAGAATTTTTTTTTATTTGTTAAGAAATTTGTTAACCACAGAAAATGTGCTTAACTTTTCTCATTAAATAATTATACATATTTCGATAATGTGTAGTAAAAAGTAGAAAACATTTTGCAAAAAATTAAAGATAAATATCAAAGCACACAGAACCGTAAGGGTTGTGGTGCAAATGTATGGTTTCTTTGGCCATCACGGTTGGCACACGGCAGGTCCGAGCTCATTTGTGCGGTCTGGGCTTTTACGATTTAGAGGACTAAACGGCTGAAATGAACAGTAGGTACCTTGCCGAACACTGTAACATGGTGCCAATCAATAATGATGGTGCTACACTTACGTCAGGGGCGGATGGAATGAATGATAAAACCGATTAGACGTTCCGGCCAAAGAAATTTAATTTGCCGACTTTCTCAAATTTACACTCGAAGACGAACTACATACTTAGCTATTGATATAGAGCTTGTGTTATTTCGATTTTAATTTAAGTGTTTATTAAGAGGAACGTCTTCGCTTTATCATCTGTGATTGTAGAACGTCAGCAAAATGCATTAACGTGATTTTTTGTATTAGCAAGGGCACGTATTAAAATCTTGTTTTACACACAACATTCCATTTAAAAAAAATGTTATTAGCCTCTGTATAAATTATCTTGGCTCATCTTGTATGTTCAGAAATAATTTTCGGTTATAAACTTTGTGTTTTTAAAGCAAATTTCTAGCTGTCATAGAACTCAAGCTATCAAAGTCGGACGCACTATTGCCTCACCCCATATAATAATTCTTGAATTTTTTTTATTTAATTAAAATTTTGTTTACATTGATTTGGTTTATGTGATTAAATCTTGAAAAACAAACGAACAACTGTCAAACCACACAGGAAAATAAAAATTTTGTCCTAAATTAGTTTTGTATAGATAGGCGTAAGGATCCTTTTTTGTATAATTTTTGAACTTTTTGTAAATTGTTTTTTTATTTAATTAAAACTTTGTTTATTTTGATTTGGTTTATAAAAATATAATATTGCCTGAAAGGCGACTTTAATCATCGAGACGTGCGACCTGAACCATGAAACGCAGACCGAACGGAATAAATACACCGCAAACATATCTCGTCCCGTCCCGTGCAGCTATGGTCCCGTGGTCCTGTGCCCACATTCCACACCATAGACAATTTGGCAATGTCGCACACGTACAAATGCGTAAAGTGAGCCTTCTGGAGCCGGTACCTGATTTATAAAACCGAAAACCAACGTTGGCCGTCTGTGGCGCCACCGTACAGTGCAGACAATGTGGGTGAGGGGACGCAGGGCAAAGAAGGGAAAGTCGGTCGACTATTAGCACGGGGTTGGGTATCTTCCAGTAAATATCTCAATCAACGCTTTTAGGTAAAAATTAGCCTTTTCCAATGCCAAATAACGAAACCAAAACACGTGCCACATCATGCATATTAACATGTTAAAAACACTCGTGTATGGCTACTTAACGAATTAACAATTTTTGGAATAATCAAGCGCTTGTCAAATTTGGCAACAAATTTAAAAAAGGCATCTATTGGACTTTGTAGAAACAACCTCACTTCTTATTACACTTAAGTTGAAAATTACACGATAAATCATATTTGCGACTTACATTGAAAATGGCATTCCCGAAAGTGGTGATGTCGGATTTGATTACGATGTTGGCAATTTCCGGGGTTTCAGGATATGTTACTCCATAATCCTGATCTTTCTCTTGTTTGAACACGACGTTGGTAATGGAGATCTCTACATCTTCATGGTTTACTAACGCTGCCATGTTCCTCTCAACTTCTTGATAAGCTTTGAGAAACTCGGCATCTTCGTCCTCGTTCTCATTCTAGTATTAATAACGCAAAATTTGTTAACGATTTGATTTCTTCAATTGTTTTGGGGAAACTTACCGTAGGAGGGCTATTCGTGCTGTCGTCTCCTAAATCGATATTGAAATCGATGTCTTCGATTTCGGCGGCCTTCTTCGCCGCAATGTGCCTGAAATATGCCACCGATATGTTCTGGGATGCATTGAAAACCTGTAGAACGACGTCGGCTGTTGATTCGCACGGAGGCATTAATATATGTCTTAGGGTGTCATTGGTTTTGATCGATTCCGGTTTCCTTCTGAACATTTTATACATGACTTCGTCCATTTTCTTCCAGTCTTCGCATTTTCGGATATCTTTCCATTTTTGAAATAATATGTAACTTCTGCAGAAAGAGTCGTCGCTCAAGTCGTCGGGAACTACTTTGGTCAGAAAGTGCCTGAAAACAAACGAGATTCCCAATTATCTTTAGAAATCTAACATTGGCATATTAGCTCAAGCAATCTAGAGATTTTCACCAAGTCGGATATACAGGGTGTTCAACTTGAACTGGATTCTTCGATAACTCCGAAAATACTAACGTGGGTAAAAATTGTTAAATAGAAAAGTTACTCGTGGCAATGTTCTCCATGACCTAAAATATTTCTGCATATACAGGGCGTCCGATGCTCGAGATTTTTGGGATCACTCCGTATTTTTAAATAGGATGATATGGTTTTTCTTGCAGTTTTGGATTCCTTGTGAAAAATTAAAATAATTTTATTTACCATGTCCTAGGGCTACAATGTACAGTTTTCGAGTTATTCATATTTTTTTTTAAATTTTGACATATGTGAAGGTTTACTAAAATCAACGTTACTCCGGTATGGTAGCAGATTTTTAAATTTTTTTTTTTTAGTGTTAAAGGCGATGAAATGGAGCTGTTATTTCACTATTTGGAAGTTGAAAAAAATTATTGGAAGGGTCTCACCGGGATCCCCAAACATACAACATTTCAAACGTCAAAATCTCGCGTTTCTTAAATGGAACACTCCTATTATTTTTATGGCATTTAAGCATAGGAATATGTTAATAAAGATGAAAGAGAATTGCATTTGGATAATAACACCATAAAAATAATAGGAGTATTCCATTTGAAAAACGCGAAATTTTGACATTTGAAATTTTGTATGTTTAGGAATCCTGGTGAGACCCTTTCAATAATTTTTTTCAACTTCCAAATAACGAAATAACAGCTCCATTTCATCGCCTTTAACACTAAAAAAAGAAATTTAAAAAATCTGCTACCATATCGGAGTAACGTTAATTTTAGTAAACCTTCACACATGTCAAAATTTTTGAAAAATTATGAATAACTCGAAAACTGTACATTGTAGCCATAGAACATGGTAAATAAAATTATCTTAATTTTTCACAAGGAATCCAAAACTGCAAGAAAAACCATATCATCCTATTTAAAAATACGGAGTGATCCCAAGAATCTCGAGCATCGGACGCCCTGTATATGCGAAAATATTTTTAGGTCGTGGAGAACATTGCCACAAGTAACTTTTGTATTTAACAATTTTCACCCACGTTAGTATTTTCGGAGTTATCGAAGAATCCAGTTCAAGCTGAACACCCTGTATAATTTTTAAATAACTAACAATGCCTGAAGAGCTGATTATAGGTATACTAACACAGGGTATTTCAACGAGAACCGCCGGTGCCTAAAGCCCTGACTATGATACTGACGATAAAATTATTTAAAAGATGCAATTAGTATTATAAATGAGATCAGGAACTGCGACTGTTGAATTCTGAAGCCCGACGCCGTATGTCGCAGCTTTTCTTAAAAAATTTGAAGCTTTAAGAAAGGTTCGCAATTGAGAATTTCAGAAATGATCAACGACATGCCTCGCGGAGTAGACAAATTTGTACCGTTTGTAGCAAAGCTTTTTAAAATCAAATTATGCTCATTCCTGCAACTTTCTAAAAATTTAAACTATTGCATTGTGATAATATTGCGTTTATTTCTCACTTCAGCTAAAAAAATACTTATATGGAAAAATTAATTTTTTTTTGTTACATTTAATGATGTATCTTTAAGCAGAATAAAACTAAATTAAATTTAAAGGTATTCATGTACTGGAAATAATTTTAGCTATTAATTGTGTCATAATTAAGCTGTATAATTTTACTAATAACGAAGATATTTCGGTTGGTTCACTTTAGCTGACTCATCCTGTATTATAAAAATTTAAAAAAATACAAAAAAAATTTGCTTTTCTTTGTAAAACGTAGCCATGGATTAACGAACCTATAGCGCCTAGGCGAAGCAAAATGTCTTTTCTACTTTTGTGTCCAGCAAAGAGCTACAATGTTACCACTCAGTGGAAGAACATTACTCTCTTTTTTTGTAATCAACTATTTTTGGATATTTCACTTCCAACCTTGTTTGAAAAAAAATTAATCTATTATCTTTGAACATTATTTTTTGTAAGCGTGTATACATACTACCATTTTGCAATACAGCATACAATATTACTGATTGTTACTTCCGTGAAGCTTTCATGAAAAAGACAACAAACTTTACAGTTACCAATTTGTTTTTGATGTTAGAAAATTTCTTTTAACTAACTTTTTTTTAATTTGATAGCATTTAAGTTTTCTGAAGAGTGTTGAGCCAAAGACTTTCATTTTACTTTCGATTTTACTGTGTATTTTTCTGTCCTAAATTATTATTAAAAGCCTCGATAACAAGATTTTGCAGGTCTTCATAAATGAAATCAATAAGCAAAAAAAATTAAATTTAAAAATTTTCAACCCGGAAATTACTCAAATTAAGACAAGGGATAAAATCACTTCCCCTTCGCCGCCGCGATTTTACCATTTCTGTGACGACCGACTGCCGGGGAACGAAGGAAAATATGAAAACGCGACGAGCACTGAGTTAATTTGTAAAATGTTCCGGTGGAGCTTGAAATAGTTATTTATGTATAGAGGGTGAATGAGAGCGAAGTTTGAGATCCAACTGCTTATTCGTCCAAGGAAAATGTGAATCAGGACAAAAAAGGCTAAGTTCTTATTGTAGCTAAATCAAATATAAAAACTAACAAAAAAAAACGTGACTTTACCATCGTTGTTGATGATGTCTATGATTTAGTAGTGTACAGAGTCAGTCTCCAAAGTAATGTCCATCTCACACATTTAAAATTTAAATTTCTTCTACAGATGATGTACCACTAGCTAAAGGAAACCGAATGCATTTATTCCATTATTTCATATGCTTAGCATAAATATAAATTTTAATGGCTGTGTTAGTTTTATGTGGAAAAAATAGCTCTCCTGTACAAGAAATATGATGCGTTAGGAACAGGAAATAAACCATGCTCGTTTTTTCCCGTAGAAAATTATAATTTACAGATCGAGGGGCGAAAGTAAAGGTTTACGTCCTCGGACAGTGTGGTTTTATTAGTCCATTTACTTTCAGCCCAACATTTTACCACGAGGTTCATTAAACTTGTAATAAATTCACCTTGTGTAAAATTGCACATGCTTTCGATTTAAATAGATTCCAATACACACACATTTAAAATGTTTGAGAAAAAGTTTATTGTATGTTATTTCCCCCCGACTGCGCCGCTTGGCAAAATATTTTGGTCTATTTTACAGTCCACCGGGCTATTTACCAGTTTTACAGCCCGCCCGTTGTAAAGTGAGAGTTACGACATTGGTAACTGTGGCGACCCAACAGCACCGACTGCTAAACGCGCTCATTTTGCAAGGTTGGAAACACTGGTCGGAAACCATCACGTAACTTCCGGTACCACAGTAACTAAGGTGTAAACAAAAGATTTCATCTAGTTGTGCGTGAAAATACTTTTGGGGCTGTTCCCAAAATGTTTGCTGAATATCGTGAAAAGACACAAAGGGTGGAAGAGTACCTACAGCTACAGTTAAAAGATAATAAGAAAATTCCATTGAAAAGAATCAGGTACAGCCGACTGCAAAGAAAATGTTCACCTGTCAAACTTTAAACTCGTTAATTTTCCACAAAAAACCAATACAGACATTAAAATTCATATTTAAGCCAAGCATATGAAATAATGGGTTTCGTTTACCCAGTATATCATAGAAGAAATTTAAATTTTAAAAGTGAGATGGACATTTTCAATGCCGATGAGAAACAAACGAAATTTTATTTTACAACTGAAAGACAACGTCATAAATTTCTGATAGTCCATAATAGTACATTAAAGAACGAATGAGATAAGAAACATTTTATGACAGGAGTTCAAGTTTAGAAAACGAGTGGCGCCGCCACGAGTTTTATAATGAACGAGTGCCATAATTGTCTTAAAACGAGTTCTTTACGATATTTTATTTAATTTAGACCATTTTCAAATAAAAATTCGCTATCCTAAGATTTGGGAATATGGTCTTGGTTGGTAAGTACCACCAAGGTTAGTTAAATGTCAGATTCGAAATTACTAGGGAGCATCTTTTCTTTTTTTTTTTTTAGTGTATATGTCGTGGTCACTTAGTGAAATTGTGCATTTCATGAAAAGAATGTCCACTTCATGAAAAGAATATCCACTTCATGAAAATAATTTTCCTTGCCCTCATCCTTTTCATGAATTGCACATCCTTTTCATGAAATGCACAATTTCACCAAGTGAGCACGACATATACGTATTGGATGTTTTAATGACACTTAAAATCGCAACTACCAACCTGAAAAAAGCAAATTGCACTAGCGCTATTACAGCACTGTTTTGGGTAGAACCAAAGTAAAAAAGGTAATTATGCCAATGTACAGACCAGGGAACTCACCATCGCCATTCATCATTTGTCAAAAAAAAAACTAATGACATTTTCTTTTCGGTTATGAGTCTACCTTGCATTACATATCATTTTGGGAGTCAACGTAAGTGTTGGGTCACCCCGTAGAACTGCCAGTTGTGCAATGGAAACTGTAGTGTTTTCACTCAATAAATTTACCTTAAAAAAAATTTGACAGATACATAAGCTGCAACAACTAATTAAAGAATTCCAGAACACTGAAAAAAATTTATATCAAATTGATACAGAGGGATTTGAAACATTTGTGTCAATGTACAACTGAAAACATAAGCATTGCTAACTTTAATGAAATATTGTTTAAATGTTTAATATTAATTAATGTGTGGTCTACAACAACATGTAAACAAGCAGATAGCGAGTATGATGTGATAATCGGATGGACTAAAATGTCAACTGAAAAAAGTCATGGGTAATTGTTTACAATTTCCACTCTTCGCTTTTTGCGCTGTTTTTTTTGGAAACCATCGTAAAACATCATTAGAATGCCATTTTGAGCAATGAAATGTTGTGCAAATGATAAATAATTTTATGCAAAATTTATAGGAAAAAAAAGATGTGCTAGGGCAAGGAAAATGAGTAAAAATAAAAGTAGTTTGCACAAGAAAAGATATTGATTTTCGTAATGTATACATGGTGACGAATGCGTTGGTGTAATTAGTTTTTTGAAAATCGAAGAGTGGGTAAAGTAAACAATGACCAAGTCATGTAGTCATCTCACATGATAACACATTGTCAAACTGTTACATACAATATGTTAATTGGTTGTTGTACTAAATATAGTGCAGTTTAAGGTGAATTAATCACTGTATAGTTAAAAGGTGGTATAGATAAGTCGACTTTAACGCATACAAGCTGAACATGTTTGTGTAGTCCATCTTATCAGTGTTGAGTGACAATAAACTCATAAAACCCGTCGGTTTCTGTGACTGCATCTTACGCGGCCTCCTTTATTGCTTTATCTAACAACTTCGCACTTAGCCGATTTATCTATTTCACTCTGCAGTTATTTATACAGTCATCCAGAATGATTGAATGTGACGTCAGCGCCATGTCAAACAAAACTTACTTCCATTTGTTTCCTTTAAATACGCACTTGACAATTGACAACTGTCAGTAGCGTCCGTCCAAGGCGTTTTGCTCGCTTGTCAGTGTTTTAAACGTCTTTACGCTTATTCTCGACTTTTCTACTGAAAACGTACGTATTCCAACGCCAAATAACAAAACCAAAACAACTGCCACATTATACATCCAAGTGAATAAAAAGCATCCATTTATTTCAAAATTTGAACTCATTCATAAGTCAATTATGGCACTCGTTCATTACAAAACTTGGCGCTACGCGGCTCGTTTTCTCCACCTTGTACCATAAAATGAATTCTTAATGTACTATTTTTTAAAAAGCTAACAGAGTTGTCACCATAAAATTTCATCCAATTCGCTATTGTTAATATCTAACCCAGATTCAAACAAAACCATCGTTCAACTTCTCTTTTTTGTGATAAATTCCGTCGTTTTATCTAATTGAATAATATACAGGGTGATTCACGTAGCCCGTCCATTAAAAGTTTTTCAACTTCCAGTTGGATCAAAAATTTGAAACTTGGAAGGCAGTCATTATCAGTCATGCTCATTCTATCTAAAATATTTTGAGCTCTCTAGCTATACAGGGTGTGCGAAAAGTCGGTATCAACTTTCTTATTTTAAATAAAAACGTACCATTTTTTCTACATGGTCTAATTGGTCTTCCAACTCTGAGTTTTTATAACATTTGTTATGTAAACTTATTTGACAATTTTTGACATTATGTTAATTTATGTGAAAAAAAGGTCGATGTGGTAGCTTACGAAAAAATTCGTATCTGGCAGACGGTTTTGAATTTATGAAAACCAATTTGTAAAGTACTTAGTTCGAAGTCCAGACTAACTTCTGATATCTTAATGGTAGTTCCATTTTGTACCGTATAGGCGCAGACAATTTTCAAATATCGCACCCAAAAATGGTCAAAAAGTCATTTTTTTCAAATGGCACCTACAGATTTTTTTTACATCATTCGATAGAAAATTGTATTTTGGGATGAGTCACTTAAGCAAAACCTATACCTAACTTCATCCCCTATCAAATTAAAAATTAAAATCCAGAAATTCCATCAATCTTGCCGAGCGATTTTTTTAGTTTTTCAAGTATGCCATGGAAACAAAAGACAATTGCAACATTTTAATTATGAAATTAATATGTTACTAATTTAATAAAATAAACAACAACAAAAACTAACAAGAACCATCTTAACAAAATTCTAATGTAGGTGTTCTATGTGAGCACTATTTTGATTACTACATACATTCTATTAATCCATTTTCAACAGATTGTGTACCTCTTTTAATTTCGTTGGGACCAAGACTGTCGAATGCTCTTATTATCTCCAGATCTTACCTCATTAGACTTTTATGTTTGGGGTCGAATAAAAGATTTAGTTTATACTTCACCACTTTGCAACATAAAGGAATTAAGCGGGAGAATAATAAGAGCATTTGACAGTCTTGACACCAACGAAATAAGAAGAGCTACACAATGATATAAAATGATAGAATGTAGTAATCAAAATGATGCTCACGTTGAACATTTACATTAGAATTTTGTTAAGATGGTTCTTGATAGTTTTTGTTATTGTTGTTGTTTTATAAAATTAGTAAGATATTCATTTCATAATTAAATTGTTGCAATTGTCTTTTGTTTCCATGGCATACTTGAAAACCCAAAAAATCTTGTGCAAAATTGATGAAATTTCTGGATTTTAATTTTTAATTTGATAGGGAATGAAGTTAGGTATAGGGAATGCTTTAGTAACTCATCCCAAAGTACAATTTTCTATCGAGTGGTGTAACAAGAATCTGTAAGTGTCATTTGAAAAAAATGACTTCTTGACCATTTTTGGTTGCGATATTTGAAAATTGTCTGCACCCATATGGTACAAGATGGAACCACCATTAAGACATCAGAAGTTAGTCTGGACTTTGAACTAAACACTTTACAAATTAGCTTTCATAAATTCTGAACCGTCTGCCAGATACGAATTTTTTCGTAAGCTACCACATCGACCCTTTTTTTCACATAAATTAACATAATGTCAAAAATTGTCAAATAAGTTTACATAACAAATGTTATAAAAACTCAGAGTTGGAAGACCAATTAGACCATGTAGAAAAAATGGTACGTTTCCATTTAAAATAAGAAAGTTGATACCGACTTTTCGCACACCCTGTATAGCTAGAGAGCTCAAAATATTTTAGATAAAATGAGCATGACTGATAATGACTGCCTTCCAAGTTTAAAATTTTTAATTCAACTGGAAGTTGAAAAACTTCTAATGGACGGGCTACGTGAATCACCCTGTATAATAATGCCGGGTGGACCATCACTTGTGGTCAAATTTTTCCCGTCCAAACGATAAAAGATTTGAATTTGAGCTTCCGAGGATATGATCGAATCATTAATACCTACTTTAAAAAAATTGAATTTTTTTGGCCCACCCCGTACGCGTCTACACGGTGATTCATTCAAAATTGTAAAAAAGTTGACAATAAAGTTGCAACTTTTTTTATACCGTTGTACGCAGAAAATTTTTCAGATTACGGCGGTCTCTTCAGATTTTCGAAATTTTGATTTCTGGGGCCGTAGTATTTCGTAAAAATGCAACAGCCAAGTTGATTCATGGAATACCTCCCTTGCCTCAGATAATTTTCAACAAAATACTACGGCCCCAGAAATCAAAATTTCGAAGTTCTGAAGAGACCGCCGTAATCTGAAATATTTTCTGCGTACAACGGTATAAAAAAAAAGTTGCAGCTTTATTGTCAACTTGTTTACAATTTTGAATGAATCACCGTGTAGACGAGCACGGGGTGGGCCAAAAAAATTCAAATTTTTTGAAAAGTAGGTCTTAATGGTTCGATCATATCCTCGGAAGCTCAAATTCAAATCTTTTATCGTTTAGGCGGGAAAAATTCGACCACAAGTGATGGTCCACCCGGTATAGGTTAACCCCCTAAAACTATTTCTATTTCTTGAGATTTGCAGTTCAACGTTGATTTATTTATTTTCATCGAAACAAACTCACTTTAGTTTCTTTTTAGCACGCTAGTATTAAACAGAACTTACCGAAAAAAATTAATGTCGGTAAATTAGAGATCTATAAATTAATGTCGTGTACGAAAATAATAAAGAATCAATAATCCTAATCTTAGGTATAGCTGTATGTTAATTGCATTACTTAATTTTGAACTTATTTAACACGTTTGCTCCCGCGCGTCACATATGTGTGACGTATACAGGTTGTTTCCTAAAAAACGCCCCAAGCTGTAACTCCGTTATTTATTATCCAATTTGAATAAATAAAAAACTTTAGCAGATTACTATTTAGCCACTACAAAGTGGTCTTGAAAGTGATTTTTTTAGTTATTAACTTCAATGTCAAACAATGCTCAACTTTTTATTTTCAAATGAAAACGTATTTTTCTTATGGTTTTATTTAATAGACAATCTTTTTCTGAATACAATGATGTCTAAAAAATTGACTTTGGTATAATATTCATTGGAAGAAATAATTAAAATATTTATCAAGAATGTTAGATATTTCTTAAATTTTTTTTAGTGTGCCGTGGAATTAAAATAACACATTGATACCTATAAAGAATAAATAGTAAAACGGCTTGCCATACAAAAACGTTATCCTATACAAGAATTAAGACAACAGTAATACTATCATGTTAGATCTGTCACCCGCCGCTGCTTAACACAGATTCTTTTTGATAACCCTGCTCACATGTTCCTTACTTCATTCCAGGATATTACCAGTTAATCTGACAATACAAAAAAAAAAAAAAAACAATCAAAGTATGTACTTACGAGTAAATGGGATTTAAAACTTCGTTACAAGGCTTGGAGTCCTTCTTGGTCTTCATTCTTATCAACACATGCAACATATGAACATCTCGATGGAGCAAGTACACTCTGACCATATAAATAATCCTCTTGCATGTTGATGTTATACGCTTCTTGTATTCACCTTTCTTCAAGGTCTCACCAGATTTCAAACTTGGATCGTTTCGTTGCAGCGTCGACACCACATCCAGTTCCAAATTACAATAAAACGTCAATAATTCCTCCATAAGTTCCAAATAATCATTGGCAATGCAGCACTGAGTGTCTGTGTAGTAAGCGAACAAAAAACCAATATGACAGAAAACTTTGTCCCGAAACAGTTCGTTGTAATCACCAATTTTCGCCATTTCCGTCACACTTCTGTTGAAAAAAAAAAAAATAGTCTTGAGTTACGTCGAGTGCATAACACTTTTACTCACCGTAAATATTCCTTCATTAGATCTGTGAGAAGGTTTTTGTCAATTGAAAATTTTGCGAATCTCTTGCGTGTTCCAGCATCCCACGTGCAAATTTCCTCATCTTTTTCGGTGGGTAACGTGTCTGAAAAGCAACAGCTTGAAAAATTGCATTGGCTATTATTGTAACTTACCTAAATCGATGACGGCAGTACTGGCGCTAGGATTGTTATTATCATCGTCGCTATCGTCATCGATTTCGATTATTTCCTGGTTCTTCGAGTTGGAAGCCATCCTAGGCGCGTTGGAAGCCCCCTCAAATCGCCGCTAAAGAAGAAAATCGACAATTCATAACTTGTTTACTT
The DNA here is from genome assembly GCA_951805265.1 of Schizotus pectinicornis. Taxonomy (NCBI): domain Eukaryota; kingdom Metazoa; phylum Arthropoda; class Insecta; order Coleoptera; family Pyrochroidae; genus Schizotus; species Schizotus pectinicornis. Next base: position 2,155,676 of record OX638203.1, on the reverse strand, counting down.
CGAGGTCATAAAAGGTAAGGTTTGGTTATGTTACCAATGAAGGGAAAAGGCAAACGACTTTGGCTGATAACTGATTTGGCACCCCGCGAATCTTGTCGGGAGTGGTTGTTGTTGTTATTCGATTGTAAATAGCGAAATAGGAACAAATTTAAACATCGCACAATAAAAATGGCGCACTGGTGGGAGCGCTTTTAACTTGGCTTAATTTGTTGACTGGCCCCTAAAATGACGGTTGTTACTTACTGTAGGGTGGTCTCAAAGGTCTATTGGCATCATAACCACTATCCAAAATCAGGGTTAGTTGTTTGCGTAAACATATTTTGAGTAACGACACATCATTTTTAACGAAAATCCGTCAGTTTAGGAATCAGCTCATTTGACGCATCAACATTCGACGTGAAGTTGGCACGATGCGCCCTGTGATTTCGCAGTGAGGCCAACCGTCGAACCTAAAATCCAACCAAATAAAGGCGGGAGGAATCCCAACCCCTAGGATCGAACTTTTGTTAAGGTGGACGCTCCGCTTTATCATTTGTGATTGTAAAACGTCAGCAAAATACATTGACGTGATTTTTTGGATTAGCAAGAGCACGTATTGAAAAGAGAGGAAAAGCATTTCGTATTTCCAAAAAAGCTCCGTACAGGTAAAAAATATCTGACTTTTGTTTTTAAGATCTGATACGTAACGATAGACTCCAGGGCTAGATCCTTTGAAGACAGTTAACATGCACGTTAATATGAACAAAATACAAATGTTTACTTTAACATTAAATTAATAGCCCAATTTGACTTAAGTTTGCTGTAAACCTCATCATGCGGCATTCGTTATCGAATATACTAAACAAAAACTTAATTATATTACTAAAAATATGCGTGTCTTTTGCAAATTTAAAAATACGAATTTGGTGCTTATTGTCGTTCTCTGTTCGACAGTCATGAAATGGGTTATACCCATCTGCCTCACTTTACGGCTGGAGTTATCAAACTGGAGCGCGAAAACCAGGCCCGTATTAACACGTTTTATTCAGTATGAATAGAAGAGGAAGAAGTGGGGATACTGTGGGAGAATACGGTCTGGGAAGTAGAAATGAGAGAGGCGATGCCCTGGTCCAGTTCTGCCAAGAGGAAAAACTGATGGTTTCCAACACATGGTTTAGGCTACCTGTACGTCGCCTTTACACCACCTTTACACCTTTACACATGGAAATCCCCACAGGAGACCACAGATCATCCGGTCAGGAATCAAATTGACTATATATTGGTTCCAAAAAAATAGCTTAGTGTTAGGACATATCCAGGAGCAGATGTCGAGTCAGATCATACTCCCGTAGTGGCACGCTTTCGTATCAGACTTAAGAAACTTAAAAAAACACTGTCCAACAAGCCAAACGTAGCACTATTACAAAGTGAACCCGAACGTCAAATAATCACTGACAAAATCAACAATGAGCTCAAAAAGGCCATACAAAAGAACGAAGTAATTCCTGATACTGAGAGCCCCGACAAGATCGAGGGCACCTGGAATTTATTTAAGGAGACTGTATTAGACACACAAAAGTCGCTAGTAACAACAAACAAAACGAAACAACATAAGGAATGGATGACTCAAGAAATACTCATGTTGATGGAACAGAGACGTAGCTTCAAAAACACAAGCGCAGAAGAATATAGGAAAACCCAAAAACATATCAGAAGAAAAATTAGAGCAGCCAAGGAAACATGGATGGAAGAAAGGTGCCAAAAAGTAGAAGAACTATACAAAAAACACGACCTCTTCAACTAACATAAGAAGGTTAAGGAAATTACTGGTAGTCGAAAATACCCAGTCTTTTCCCATATAATTAACCAAGACAACAAAATAATCACAGATGATGGCGAACTTAAGAAAGTATGGGCAGAATATGTGGCTAATGCATTTGAAAGCAATAGCCCACTTTTCCACAGTCAAGATCCGATGGAACCGACACCGGAAATACTCCAATCGGAAGTCCAAAAAGCACTAAGAAAGATAAAAACTAAGAAAGCAGCAGGCCCAGATGGGATTTGCCCAGAGATCCTAAAACTTATAGGAGAGGAAAACATACACATCCTGGTTCAACTTTTTAATGATATCTATAAATCGGGATACATCCCTCGTGATTGGCTGAAATCAACCTTCATACCTATCCCTAAAAAGCCCGGAGCACGAAAGTGCGCAGAATTCCGATTGATCAGCCTGATGAGCCAGGTGTTAAAGGTGTTCTTGAAAATCATCCATAGGCGCATACGTAGAAAATGCGAACAAGATGTAAGCGAGGTGCAAATGGGTTTCCGCGAAGGAATGGGTACCAGGGAGGCATTGTTCGCACTGTCTGTCCTGCTACAAAAATCCAGAGACCAGCGAAAATAAGTATATCTGTGCTTCATAGATTACACAAGGGCCTTTGACTGTATAGATCACACCACACTATTAGAACTGCTGGAAAGAAAAGGTGTTGATGCCCAGGATTTAAAAATCGTACAGAATCTCTATGAACAGCAATTAGCGTCTGTTAAACTGGAAAACACCGAAACAAGCATTGTACCTTTAAGATGTGGAGTCAGACAAGGGTGTGTACTTAGTCCCATGCTCTTTAATATGTATTCAGAAATCATTTTTCAAAATGCTCTGGACGACGCGGAGGACGGTCTGAAGGTCAATGAAAAACTCATAAACAATCTAAGATATGCCGATGATACAGTGATAATCGCAGACAGTCCTGAAGGGCTGCAACGCCTAATCGACAGCATATCGGTTTCCGGGAACGAAATGGGACTGAGGATTAATATCTCAAAAACGAAGATCATGCAAATAAGTCGTAACCCGAACAACCATTTTAGCATAAATATATACGGATCACCAATAGAGCAGGTCACAAAATTTAAGTATCTGAGAAGTTGGATCAGCGAGGACCTGGATCCTGAGATAGAAATAAGATCCCGCATAGAGCAAGCGAGAGCAAACTTTATTAAAATGCGGAATCTATTAACTGACACAACACTCAATTTAAGCATAAGATTTAACTTCGTTAGATGTTATCTGTATTTCACGTTGTTGTATGGAGTCGAGGCCTGGACGCTAAAGGTCAGCAGCATTAACAAGCTAGAAGCATTTGAGATTTGGGTGTACCGCAGAATGCTGCGTATTCCATGGACCGATCATACCACCAATCAAGACGTCTTACATAGGATGAACAAGGACCGAACAATCCTCGAGACCATAAAAAAGCGAAAGACTGCTTACCTTGGCCATGTCATAAGACAGGACAAATACAGATTCCTGCAACTGATTATGGAGGGCAAGATTGAGGGAAAACGTGGACCTGGACGTAGGCAGTGCTCTTGGCTGAAAAACATAAGGGATTGGACAGGCTTAGACTCAAACTCCCTGCTAAGAAGAGCCCAGGACAGAGACGAATTTGCCAGAATTGTTGCCGATCTTCATTGAATGGAGAGGGCACTTCAAGAAGAAGATTCAGTATGAAGTAACAACGTGTGAAACAGTAGCCAGGTGAATACGATACTGGATTAAGGCGGAGCGTACCACTGTGGACCAGCTGCGTACTCAATGCATGCTTGCGGAGTCATTTTATTAAATTAACTGAGTTATTTACTTGCACTTGACTCATTCCATTTTATTTTATGCAGTGATCTAAAACGAAAGAACTAGGTAATCTTTGCACGTCAAAATGCATACAGTGAGAAAAAAACGTATGTGATAGCGGAGACATTTTCCTTAATTTGTCAGTATGTACTTTCATCGTTCAATATTTATCTCTATGTAACATATTTCAAATTTTTATGTTATATCCTATGTCCTGGCAGAAAGTGATGCATCTTCGATTATTTTTATTGGCATGACCGCGATCCTCAGCACAGATCCTGACGATAATTTAAATGTGTGTGACTGTGAAAACAACTTTTACACGCAACTTTGCACCGTTTTGGTCCTTTAATTACTTCTTCTAATTAAAGATTGCAGAACTTTACATATTATTATGTTTCTAAAAATTTCAATAGGTAAGTAGTGTGAAGTGGGGTAAGTGCGACTTTGGAGTAAGGGTACGTGTGTTTGAGAAGGTGGATGCAGTTGCCCCAATTCTTTTCCGCCAAAGGGCAAGTACACCCACTTGTGCAGGAGGCTGGAGGAAGTGCACCCAGGAGATGCACTTTCCCCATAAGTTAATTTGATTTACAAATACTTGTGTATTTTGTAATAATCAACAGAATGTATTTTATTCAGCTTTCTTCATTTTTAGGTAAAATAGTTCAAAACTACATATAAACGCAAAACCAATCGAGCCGCTTAGGTACTCGTCAGACAACCTAGAAACGGCTTTAGAACATGTGAGGAGTGGAAGATGTGACACATTGCGTGCTAGCAGATTATTCAACATCCCCAGAAGTACTTTGAAAGTTCACATTAATGGTCGATTTCTTTACGTTTGCGCCAAGCTGCCGATAGCTATCTTAGAGATATAGTTATCTGGTAGATAAATACTGTTTGAGTTTCTTCACCTCCACTTCGGGTTACAGATACGAAACTCACGGATAGCAGGTGCATAGATATGACAACGGTGTAAAATTATACGCACCGGGTATAGGCGCAGCCTCGCAGGTGTTGAAGGAGAAGAAAGGGACGTGCACATGGCGGTCTTAACACTTCGTCGGAGGTTATGTTTATGCGCATGCGTTAGCTCCATCCGCCAGATAACTCGAGCTTCAACCTCCGGATAACTCTAGCCGGTAGATATGTCCTAACTCGAGGTAAAGAAAAGCAAATTTCCATTTATCCAACAGATATCTTTCGGATATATTTATCTGGAGGATATCTGGCAGTGAAGAAATCGGCCATAAGGGTCGCAGAGGTATAAAAAGTAGTATAATGGGGAGGCCTCCAGCTATACCAGCTAAAGACGAGAAAATTCTTGCAAATATCTCAAAAAATGAGAATTTAAACTCAGCCGCATAGAGGTTCTAGAAGTCGTGGGCAAGTAGGTATGTTGCAGACAAGCAGCTCAAGACTTCATTTAAGGACAATTTACCTGGAGAAGACTGGGTTTAGAAATTTAAAGAAAGACATCATTTGTCCCTTAAAAAACTGGAAGCTTTGAAATGCGCTAAAAAGAAAAATACGGATCCCTTCATAATACATCCATATTTTAAGCTTTTGAAAAATATAATGCAAAAACTAAATACCTATACAAGATAAACCATCTAATATTTGGAATATGGACGAGACAACTTTTTGCAGTGACTCTTCAAGAACGAAAGTGGTAGGCGAAAAGAGCCAAGTCTCCGCCTGAGTGATATCTGGTCCACGGAGAACAAACATCTCCGTCCGGTTTGCCGCATCTGCAGAAGGGTAAGAGGCTCCACCATTAATTAATTATACAAGGTGGGGCAATAGTGCGCCCGAGTTCTATGATAGGTAGAAATTTGATTTAAAAACACAGATAAACTAGAGAAAGAAGTCTATAAACGGAAATTATTTTTGAACATACAGGGTGAGCCAAGACAATTATACAGGGGCAAGTGAGAGTTTTTTAAACGGAATGTGGTGTGTAAAAGAAGATTTTTCGGAGCCTTTTCCTCTTTTCAATTCAATATTATTGCTGACTATTTCCAAACCACTTGGATGTAGCGATTTTTTTTTGTTCAAATAATGGCATCTGTAGATACAAGTTAAAAAGATCACTACTGTCACAATTACGACTTCTAAGAAAAAATTATTAAAGACTACTTAGAAAACATCTGTGGAATGTCTTTGATTCGTTTTAACTTTTGAAAAATTATACAAGATGGCTGAATTTAATTTTTCAATTTAGAACTTTTTGAATTTAATTTTCTCTATTTTTTCAAATGGAACATCCTGTATATTTTTTAACGATATGATGTAGAAACTAAAGACGAACATTTTTTGTATGCACACCCCTATGGCTATTTGTAACCATTTTCAAGATATCGCCAAATAATTACAAAATTCAAGAATAATCCTAAAAAATTAGATCGTTTTCCAAATAACTCGACAAAAAACTTCAAATGTTTCAAAATAGACACAAAATTGATAACTGGCGACAGGTAATTGCGATAAATGTGTATTTCTTGTCGGATAATATAAAATGCAAAAAATGATCAAGATACGAACATAAAGTAAACTTACTAAAAAACTTATGCTGTTTTTTATAAACAGAACATCTGGAGCACTTATTACCATTTTATCTGTCGAGTAATTTGAAAAACAATCTAATTATTTAGGATTATTCTTGATTTTTGTAATTATTGAGCGATAAATCGAAAATGATTATAAATAGCCATAGGGATGTAAGTACATCCAAAAAATGTTTGTATTTAGTTTCTACATCATACCGATAAAAATATACAGGGTGTTCCATTTGAATCAACCTAATGATATAATCAAGTTCTCTTTCGACCTACGTATTGACAAAACATCAAAGATTATGCTAAAAATATTAATACAAATCGCATTTTTTTTTTTTTGTTATAAAGTAATAAGCCTTCAAAGTTTGGCAACTTTGAAGCCACGTATTAATTAATTTAATTAATTTAATTTTTCAGATTCAAGGGCCCACAAATTTTTTCGGTACTACCCAAAAAAGTTGTAAAACAAGATTCTGGTAGTCTAAATGTTATAATCGTTAGGTAGACAATTGGGAACTCGAGAGAGTTGAGGGCACGATTTAACAGAAAGAGAGTAGGTACGTGATTCATGGCCTTATGAGTTGTGCCGCCCAATTCGGAGCATAGGGCTGACAGGCTGTGGGTTTGCACCCCGCTCGATGACTCAAATTTTTCTTTGGTTCAACAGTTGTTATCACAAAGTTCCTCCAAAAAATAGTCCCTTGCCTATTTCTTTACGCCAGAAAATGTTTCTCCTAAATCAAGTGACTTTTCGAGCTCTTTCCGCCGCACTAGATCTAAATACAAGCAGACTGAGCTAGACCCGGCTTGATCGACAAGAACGACTTTCTCATAAGATCTGACAAAACTCGTCTGAGCCTCCAACCGTTCAAAGGGTGATGCCTACATGGTCCTGAGCGGAAACATTTATTTATTATTTCAAGCTCAACACTGGCGACACGTAGCGGTTGTGAATCAAAACATAGCCCAAGGAGGGCTTCCTTAAATGGTTAGCCCGGGCCAGGACGAATTTCCATGGAGACTGGGTAAAACCATTGAGTACAGTCATGCGTAACGACACTGGTCGTAGTTAAAAAAGACCAATTACCTGCAAAAGTATTTGCAAAAACACAAATGATTAATGAAAAATTAATATCTTACCTCTCAAATTAAATTTTTAGGTTACGTTAATCGTGTCACGTGTCGTGACATGGTGATTGCGATTGGTGACAAGTGGAGATTGTCAGCCCTGGTCTGGTAGTGGAGCTAACTTCACGTTTGTGCTTGTAAGCATTTTTGCAGTTTGAGGTTATCATTGTTAAATCACGATTTTCCTATAAACTGCAGGAAGCGGCGAAACGATGGCAGAAAGTGCTGGAAACTGGTGTCTCATCGAAAGCGACCCGGGAGTTTTCTCGGAATTAATAAGAGAATTCGGTATGAATTAGCATAAAGTCCCGCTATAAATTTTAACACGTCGTTTTGCAGGGGTCAAAGGCGTACAAGTTGAGGAATTGTGGAGTTTAGATTTGGAACAGTTTGCAAATTTGAAGTAAATGATCGTTTCCAGCGGTTTGAGTCGATTTGTAAAATTTTTTTCTTGCAGACCGATTCATGGCTTAATTTTTCTATTTAAATGGACGAAAGACGATGAACCTAGCGGATCTATAGTTCAGGACGGCAGATTAGAGAAAATATTCTTTGCAAAACAAGTTATCGAAAATGCTTGTGCCACTCAAGCCATTTTAAGTGTCTTATTGAACTGCCGACATTCTGACTTGAAATTGGGTCATACTCTGACGGAATTGAAAGATTTCTGTCAAGGATTTGATGCCAACATGAAAGGATTAACAATAAGTAATTCGCCGGTCATTAGATCGGTTCATAATTCGTTTGCCAGGCAGCAACTTTTCGAATTTGACCCTTCTCTTGGACAGAAGAACGAGGATGTCTTTCATTTCATTGGATACGTGCCAATAGACGGCCGGTTGTACGAGTTGGACGGGCTGAAATCGGGCCCTATTGACTTGGGACCTGTTCCAGCTGACTCTGATTGGATCGATATTGTGAGACCCATTATAGAGAAGCGGATACAAAGGTGAGACTACTTTTGCATAACATTTTTATCAATATTTCTTGGAGAATTTTTTGCTTTATTAATGGTTCACAATTTTTGCAGGTATAACGAGGGCGAAATTCATTTCAATTTGATGGCTATTGTGAGTGACAAGAAAATGCAATATCAGAAGCAAGTAGAAAGTTTGCAGAAGCAAGTTGAAGAAACTGGAATGGAAACGGACTTACAACAGGCGGAATTAGCTAAATACAGACTGCTGATTGAGGAGGAAGACAACAAAAGGCGACAATATCAAACTGAAAATATTAGACGTAAACACAATTACTTGCCGTTGATTGTTGAAATTTTGAAGATTTTGGCCAAGGAAGGAAAACTGATGCCATTGTACGAGCAAGCCAAACAAAAGTCACTCAAAAAAAAGTCTAAAATGTCATCCTCCTAATTTGTACATTTTTTATGAAATAAATTAAAGTTTAAAAACTAGGTATTAGTGATCTAGAAATTGCTACTGATTTGCCGCCAGTACAGCAAAATTCAAAAGTAATGTCCACCTGTTAAACTTTAAACTCGTTTATTTTCCACATAAAACCAACAAACATTAAAATTCACATTTATGCTAAGTTTATGAAATAATAGAACAGATGCATCGAGTTTCCCTTAGCTGGTACTGTCGCTCAAAAATTAATGCACAGGTTTTTGCCCCTGTAGGCAACTTTACTGTCACGTTTCTAACTTTTCCAATGGTCGGCATCATCTCTCACCGCCGAAGGTCTTGAAGGTTGATCGGTAGCTCAGATAGCGTTGATAGCGTGATAACGTTGATAGCAACGTAATGGCGTAATGTGTTTCAACATTTGTCAAAAAAAAAAGAATTATTATACAAAGATTAACACATTATGAAAATAATTAAGTTACTTATTCAAAGGTCCTCACCATTAATTATTAATAGTAGACATTAACAATTTTTTTTTAATTTGGGGCCTATTGTGGCTGGAATTGTTACTTCGTAACCAAACAAAAATTAAAAGAGAAGAGAGAATTTTATTTCTATATTAACCTATTGTCTATAAACGTCCCAGTTGAAGACCTTAATGGATATTAAATGAACTAAATAGGAATAATGCTTATGACAATAATTCTGCATTAAAAAAAAATAAATGAAACATTAGCAATGAACGATTTTAGTTACCTACCAGAAATACCTAACGCATTCAAATTTGAAAGATCACTTATGTAGTAGCTAGATTTAAAATGCCCGCGTCAACTTGACAGCTGGCGTCCCGAGACCATAGAGTGAGAGAGTAGTAAAAAAGTGATGGCGGTTGGCCATGACGCACCGTTGCCCGCTAAGTGTAAACATGTTTCATTTTATCTAAATAAAGCTTTATAAAAACTATTGTGGACATCCTGACAGCCCCCCTATACTTAAATTCTAAAATTAATACACGACCAACTTTTAGAGTTTTGGTCGGTATAGGGCAACGCAATGCTAAACGGTTTCCAAGATTTTTTCCACAATTATGTATTTGAAGAGAAGGTCGATAACTTAGTGTATTTGTCTCATCGAGTTTAATAGCGTAATCTATCTGAATTTTCTTACAACTGTTAATATTTTTAATCAGAGCCAAAAAAGACCAAAATACAAAATTCGGATTTTAGCTCTATTTTCGGAAAAAAAAGAAACAAATTACACTACTTTATAGATATTATAGAGGAGATGGGCCGTCAGTATCTGGATTTTCTTTAATATCTTTTGTTTGTTTGTTATAAGTAATTAACTATTTCAAAGTTAGGCAACCAAAGAGGCACCTGATTCACTAAACTCAGCTGATGTTCCATGATTTATGATGGGTCGTGAGTGACCCATTGTCAAATAATAGGCGTAACCATAAGTACGTTTCTCGAGAAAGGTCCCTACCTAGTCTAGCGGCAGAAGTTGTATGCCGGCCACAGTCAAGAATTACGTCTTTCTGCCCACAGGCAAGTAGTTTTCATACAAATAAGAAAAAATTAATATTAATTCCACCAATATTGTCATTGTCAAAATTATACAAAGCTAAATTATTGTTAATAAATGAATTATTCATCAACCGGACTTTTTATGTTTTATCAAAGAATTTTTTTATAAAAAAAACAAAAAATCCACAAAATAATCAATGTCCAAAATGTCCAAAAAAGAAAAAAAAACTCCACAAATAGAGGGAGAGTTCACACGCTAATAACAAGCAACTCTTCCAAAATAATAGCGGCCTCTATTGATGTTGAAAAGCCATTCCAATTTTTGTGACAAATATGGTAAGGTACACTCGGCCAATTAAGTAATGCACAGGGGGTACACTAGAGAGTAAGATGTCAACCTTAGGGGTATTTATAGACATCGAGGGAGCTTTTGATAAAGCAACCTTTGAAAGTATAGGACTGGCTCTGGCAAGGCGTAATGTTTCGCCAACCCTGATGGGTTGGATTGAACACATGCTGAAATACAGAGCGGTACAAGTTAGTGTTGGAGATCTGGTTTCGAAAGATGTGGTGAGCAGGGGGTGTCCTCAGGGGGGTGTTTTGTCCCCGCTGCTATGGGACATAGTAGTGGATGACCTCTTGCGGCGCCTCAACGATGCAGGTTTTCACACAATTGGATACGCAGATGATATAACAATTCTGCTAACTGGGAAGTTTGAGAGTGTTCTCTGCAATTTGATGCAGACAGCACTGGGCATACTTGACAAATGGTGCAACGAGAAAAACCTCTCCGTTAACCCTGCAAAGACAGAGATGGTTCTGTTTACACGAAAAAGAAAGATGGGAGATATAAAACTTCCTCGTCTTAAAGGTACCCAACTCCACCTGGCAAAGGAGGTCAAGTATCTGGGAATAATACTTGACAGTAAACTCAGCTGGAGCAAACATCTGGAAGTAAAAACAAGCAAAGCATGTGCGACCTTTTGGCAGTGTCGTCGGGTTGTGGGAGAGCATGGGGCCTCACCCCGAAAATCCTTTTATGGATCTACTAAGCTGTCATTAGACCTATGTTTTGCTATGGTGCTCTCGTTTGGTGGCCCAGAACCAAACAGAAGAATGAATTGATACGCCTCAACCATTTGCAGAGACTGGCATGTCTTGCGGTGACAGGCGCTATGAGATCTACCCCAACTGCTGCCTTGGAGGTGGTGCTATGCATGACCCCACTCGACTTGTTCGTGGAGGCGTCGGCTCTGGCCACGGCACTGAGGCTGCGGAATGGAGGAATGTGGCAGGATAGGGGTAGGGGAACCCGACACGGGGCAGTGCTGGATGGGGCGATTAAGAGATCACCCATCATGGGTGCTGAGATCGACCGGGTAAGAGCAAAATACTGTTTTGCCAGAACCTACACCATTGCGATAGAAACTACAAGTAAGACAACGCCGGATATCTGTATATATACAGACGGCTCAAAAAACAGTCAAGGATCCGGCTGTGGAATATTTTCTGAACAGCTGGTTCTTGGCGAAAGCCTAGCTCTTGGAACTCATGCCACTGTCTTTCAGGCAGAGACAATGGGGGTAATCCGGGGAGCCACTGTAGTTGCAGAACGCGAGATACGCAACAAACGAGTGCAAATTCTCACGGACAGTAGAGCGCTGCTGCTGGCTCTCGGCGGAACCTGCGTCACGTCGAGGCTGGTATGGCGGTGCCACCTGGTTCTTGAGAGGATAGCACAAACAAATGCCGTTGAACTCATATGGGTCAAAGGGCATTCTGGAATACAGGGAAATGAGAAAGCGGATGAGCTGGCGCGGCGGGGGTCAAATAGCCCTTCGACAAGACCGGAACCGGTGGTGCCCTTGTCCATGGCAACCCTCAACTCCCTAATAAAAACGGATACCCTGAAGAGTCACACCGACAGATGGGTATCAATGGAAAGTTGTCGACAAGCTAGGGCCGCTATCAAAGCACCATGGCTAGTGGGAATATGGACAGGACACTGCAGGCTAAATGGGCACCTACACAGAATGGGAGTCGTCACAGACCCCACGTGTCGCGGTTGCAATGACGAGGACGAGACGGCGGAACACGTGTTGTGTCACTGTCCGGCACTCGCACCAATTAGAGGATCCATACTGGGGGACTTCTGGCCGAGTATGGCCAGCATTGCCGATACCCCACCGGGTCTGGTCCTCAGGTTCGTCGAGAAAATCGGCTGGACTGAGGGCTGAACTGGGAAGGGGGAGCGGCAAACTCGAGGGGAGGTACAATGGGCCCATCTGTGTGCCTAAGTGCCGGTGGGGTCCTCTGGACCCCACACCCTCAACCGAAATCCAGAATCCAGGGGGTACAAAAATAATCTACGTTCACCACATTATCATTCAGTATAAGGTAGAAAAAGTTGACAATTTCTGATCTCCTGTGCTTTTCTAATATCTCATACAAGTTTTTCTATGTTACACTTGATGATAACATAAAAAAAGTAAATTATTTGCGCACCCCCTGTGCATTACTTAATTGGTCGGGTGTACACCATCTGTGTTTTTATATCGTTTACAAGTTATGCAATAGCTATTTATGTAGTAAGTTGCAAAATGAAAGTGTTTTTCGCACCAAGACGTGAATATAGAAATGCGACATAACAGAATCAACATTTCATTGATAGTTGAGGTGTTTGTCAGTTAATTTTACATTTTGTATCTAGTGCGAAAAAGTGGCAGTATAGTGAAAAAAAACACGTCATTTCAACATGAAAATGACATTCGAAATGGTACTATTTCGATACGATTGTATAAAAAATTTATTTTGTAAACCCAAAAGTAAGACTGAAAAATTATTATTTTCTAGTTTTTGCTCAGATAATGGAAGCCCCTCCCGACAGTGCGTTGTAATTTGTACGATACGACCGTTTGCTCCCTGCACCATCTACGATTACCGTTACCATCTTTATAAATTTAATTTCACCAGCTTCAATTGGTAATAGAGATTCTTCCTCACTCGCGCACTTCATCTCAGCTATTGCAACCTTCACCAATGATTTTGAAAACTATATTTTGGGAATTTCAAAATGTTTGTTTCGATAATTGAGGATTATCTAAAGCAGCACAAAAATTATTTATTTGGGTAGGTAGGTACTAGGTATATCCGGACCCCATAGCAATTAAGCAATTATTCCGCTAACCGCCGCGGTGTTAATATTAACATATTTCTTGTCTACGGTTGAAAATGAATCAATTTTATGACATAATTTACATTTTGTGGTAAAAACACTTTCAAACCCGATCCGTTTTTCTTCAACAATATCTATATCAAAAAAACTACAACTGATACCTGTATTTTAAGGTGACTTTAATGTTCTAAATAAATGTTTAATATTTACAATCTTTCTTCCGGTTATGATTGCGCAAGTTGGACTCCGATTTCTCAAATTCATATTCAATAAACTGTACTCGTAATAGGTAATTATAACTTCCCAAGTGCACTTAAAAGATTACTGCAATCTTTATAACGATTGCTTTTTGACAAATAACTGGCAGAGATTCCAATAATAGATTAATTTATACCCATCAATTGATAAGAATTTTGGAAATGCTTTCATATTGTTTTTCATATTTCTCATTTGAATAAAAGTGCCTGCGAATATTATCTTCATCAACATACCTATAAAGATATTTCCGCTTTATAATGATCTTTCAACAAATTTACGCAATGTTCTAAATTTTGACTAGGTAGACTTACTCTTTCTGTGTTTCAAATTGGACAAATCTTTTAATGTAACTTGTTTTCAATAATTTTGGATTAACACGCAAAGCAATAGCCTCTTTTGCCTTTTCTTTAATTTCGTCATTCATTTTCCTTTACTGCGGCAAATTATCAAATGATTCTTTAATTACTTCATGATTATGATTACTATTTATTGTAGAGATTTTCAAAAATTTATTATCAGACGTCAAACTAAAGAGTATATGCGCTGGACAAATGTCTTGCTTTCTAAAGCGATCACCGAGTCGCCGATGAGGTACTACCAAATTTTCGGAAGTCAAACCGTGCAACAAATGTTGTCTTCTTTAAGAGGTCACCCAGATCCCTCTGTGCATTAAATTTTTGAGCGACAGTACATCATCTGTAGAAGAAATTTAAATTTTAAAAATGTGAGTACAACACGTTTATTAAGAGATCAACCGAATTTCAAATTTTTATCGAAATTTAACTTAAAAGTTTGTTAGAAAATATTACTATGCGAACTTTATCGACCTACGGAAAAGTGGTGGGTAGGACATGAGGATTACATTGATTACAATCGAGCATGACGGTTTTGGATGTATAGAAGGGTTGTGGTTTACAACTCATTTTCTTGATAATACGGTGGCACAAAGGCGAAAACTGTAAGCAAGTTGCACAAATTTTCATGCCTAGGGAGAACAGGCACAATGACGACAACAAGGCATACCACAGCTTGCAGCTATGGCGGTGACGCCGTGACGCTGCTCTGCTGCCTACTTCCGCTGCACTTGCAACTTGCAGATTTTGTTTCTGTAGGCTCCCTGAGCCCGGAAAATGCGCAGACATGTATCCGGGAATGAGGTCAGCTGTGTAGCAGAAAGCGGGATCTCATATTCCGCAAATGTAATGATGCAAATTTAAAAATTTATTCGATGCAAGTTGGGATACATAACTAAAATGTTTTATGCCATTATTCTAACAATTAAATAATCTATTAAAGACACCAAAGATAATAAATAGCCATTACCCAAAAACTAATGTTTGATTTCGGCGTTGTTATTTGAATGTCTTTTTCTTTGCTTCTACTCCGCGATAGGGAGCATCCTGATGGCGCCGAAGAATCTGAAAGGGCCCCGACCACCCAGCAAGCCTCCAAGAAATAGGGAAGATCACAATTAGGGCTGGGACTTTTTTGAATTTTGGTATTCGAATAGTCATTTGAATATTTATTCGAATTATTCGAATATTTGAATTATTCGAATATTCGAATTATTCGAATTATTCGAATATTCGAATATTCGAATGACTATTCGAATTATTCGAATATTCGAATGACTACAAAATGAATGAATACAAAAGTATTATGTAGTAAAGTCATTTTTTGACAGGTAACTAAAAAAAAAAACACAATGAAAAATAATGTAGTAATTACTCATTATGTTTCATTGTGTTTTGTTTAGTTACGTGTCAATAAAAGTATTTATTTAATTCATCTGTGCGGGATAAAAAAAATGCTGCTATTGGCTACCTTTCTTATATTACTTGTTTCGCACGCCTTTGCGAAAACAGAGATTTTTAAACTTTTTCTCTTGAGGATTATTGTTATTATTCTTCTCCCACATCATTTCTTTTATAGGTATTAAGTGACAACGCAATAAATATAAAGCAAAGTTCAAAAGTTTAAATTACTTACAGTTCAACGTGCAATTGTTCATTAATTTATTATTAATACGTATATATAATTCTATAATTCGAATAGTCATTTGAATATTCTGATTATTTAAATAGTCATTCGAATAATTCGAATATTCGAATAGTTATTCGAATAATTTGAATATTCGAATAGTTATTCGAATATTCGAATAATTGAATTTGCTAGTATTCGAATTTTACGTGTTCGTCAATTCGAATATTCGAATAATTCGAATATTATTCCCAGCCCTAATCACAATACATTTTGCATATACAGGGTGAGTGATAACGAAGACATTTCGGTTGATTCACTTTAGCTGACTTACCCTGTAGATAAATCGTGTTCTTTCACATCATAACAGCAGTCTTCATACCGGGTCTAGTGGTCATATCCCTTCAAAATAGTCAAATTTCGATACCATATCTTGGTGAAAATCGCTCTTATTGCTTTCGAGTTAGACTTCGAGTCGATCCGTCCCGACGCCGACGCAAGCGCTAGCATCTCGATCAACAATCACAAGTCCAAAATTTGGGATTTTTCAGTTGTGTAGCATTTGAATTTGAACCATTTTGCGTCCTGCGTGCGTGCGTCATATTGTTTATACATCACACCATTCCAAATTGGCTTATCTTAATTTTAACGGTTCGTTAACAATAGGTAGTTATTTATTGCACAAGTGTTTCAGACAGCGTTTTATCCACGCAAGAAAGTTTAATTTTCTTAAGTGGATAAAATGCGACTGAAACACGAATGCAATACAACGTTTTATCCACAATCACACTCATTTTGAATCAGAATTGCTGAAATTTCATCAAAAAATCATTTGACATTTTGCTCTGACAGCGGCTGTTACCTCAAAAATCATGGAAATTAATTTAAAAAGTATCGGGAGGTGTTGAATGGTTGCTATTTATTTTCGATTGTTTATCGGCTCATTATTCCACTAGACTAGTTGAATAAAGTAATTTCATTATTCCACCAGTGGATAAAGTGGTACTTTATACGCTTCATAAGTATGGATAAAACTCCAATTATAAGGTGATTGTGGATAAAAGAATTAAACAACAGTTAGTTTCTTGTAACTGGGCATTAGATTTATGCAAAATAATTGATTTCTTCTGAATAACTTTTATGATTTAGAAAAAAGATAAATTTTATCATTTTATTTTAACCTAAAGAACCTGTGGTTAATCCGAAAGCGTAGAAGGGCCACTATAATTTTTTTTTTTATTTCGTGAAATTCCGAGATCTAAGTCGGAATTCCTAGATGAAAGTCGGAATTCCGAGATGTAAGTCGGAATTCCGAGATCTTAGTGGGAATTCCGAGATCTAAGTCGGAATTCCGAGATCTAAGTCGGAATTCCGAGATCTAAGTCGGAATTCCGAGATGTAAGTCGGAATTTTTCTAGTACTGGTTTACTCGAGTTCGTACGTTAGTGGTGAATGGTGATAATCAATAATTTGAAAAATGAATGATGAAGATGA
Source organism: Schizotus pectinicornis (assembly GCA_951805265.1). NCBI lineage: Eukaryota > Metazoa > Arthropoda > Insecta > Coleoptera > Pyrochroidae > Schizotus > Schizotus pectinicornis. The sequence continues at coordinate 2,138,574 of OX638203.1, read as the reverse complement.
GTTGATAAAGTTTTATTTTACTCTGGGGCTTCAACAAATAGAGGTAGTGTCATGCCTAGGTTTGATTCATAATATTCCCATAAGTGAACGTACCTTGAAAAGAAAGTTACAAAAAATGAATCTTTTCAGGAGAAAAAACTACACGGATATCATCACAGTATTCAGATTTATCGAAAATGCTGTACAAACGCATGGCGACAACATCTGCCACCAACTTGTCGCTTCGATGCGAAAGAGAATGCAAGAATGCATAGATAGTAGGTAATGGTTATTACATCAAATATTAATCGAAACTATTTTTATTACTGTCTATGTATTCTTGTTTGACCATTGATTATTAGATATATATTTTGTTAATTGTTGATATTTTAATCACCGGATTCACCGATCGTTTGTATTCGTTAATTAATTAAATAACGTTATTATTGTATGCAAACTATTATAATGTGTTAGTAAAATTTGAGTGTTAAAATTAAACATTATACCTACCCTTAACAACCTGCAACTTTACAGTTTTAATTAATCCCGTTGAAAAGTTTCTACATATCATTATCCTATTCAAGTCCTTCATATCTTTAATTGATTCGAGCCCGTTGTTGCAATAATATTTTTCAAAAAGTCAATTAATAATGAATACTTATTCAATTAAACGGAAATATTTTACTTCAATTTTAACATTGCAGAACGAGATTAATGGTGATTAATAAATTGCATATGAAATAATAATTTAAGAAAAGGAATTTAACTCCTTCTTTACAGCCATAATTGATTCGTGCCCGTTGTTGCAATAGTTCAAAAAACAAAAGTAGCCAATAGAAAAATAGAATTCGGTGTCATTTCTACGACAAAAATTTCCTGGAAATTAATAAGTGGAAATTATTTTAGCCAATCAAAATCATTTATTTATTAATAATGACATCATAATGACATAATGGACCAATGTCTGTGTCGTTGCGATTTTCTTACCGAATATGCCCTCGTGCATTGATTAATATCCGTAAATTTTATTCTCATGCATTTCCAAAACGTAATTAATACGTTTTGGAAATGCCTTCGAAAAAATTTCCGGAAATAATCAATGCACTAGGAATATTATAAGTGAAAATATTTTACTGGAATTGCTTCAGAAAGTTGTCTATTTTAATATTCTAGAAAGAGGCCTGTAATTATATCAGAAACACAAATTAAGGTCATAATTATTACTAAATTGCATATGAAATAATAAATATAAAATAAAAAAAGACGAGGAGATAAGGAAATCGGACCCCTGATCCCAACTCTCTCGAATGGTGACAATTGGCGTCTTGACGCTGTTTTGAATTTGAAACTGAAATGTGCCGCTCTATTTCGACCAATCCTAGTTTACCTGTGCGGTTCTCAAACAAACTCTACCGCGTGGTCTAGCCTGGTTGCAAGTGTAACGTAAGTTGGAATGAATTTCACTTTACCCTGAGCTTCTCCTATGCCGGTAACTGTTGTACATGTGGCTGCACTTGAAATGCCTACAAAGTCGATTAGTGGCGTCTCAGGAAACAGTTAGACTTCTTCTGCAACTTGCTGATCCAGAGGGCGTAGAAATTCGTAGTAGAAGGAGACTTCGTCGGAGACAATATCGCAATAAAGGTCCTAACTTTTTATGGCACATGGACTGCTACGATAAACTCAAACCGTATGGTATTTGTATCATCAGTGGATGTATCGATGGTTTCTCGAGAAAAATTATCTGGCTCAGAGCTGGAAATAACAGCAATGATCCAAAAATTATTGGCGGTTACTATTTAGAGAGCATCAAAATGCTAAGCAGTATTCCACAAACAATTCGAGCTGATTTAGGCACTGACAACGGAGTCGTTGAATATATTCAAAGTCATTCAAAAGAAACAAGTGATACTGGAGAACTTTCAACTCTACCGCCTTTTCTATATAGAACAAGTCCAAACAACCAGAGAATTAAAGCATGGTGGTCTATTTTGAGAAAGCATCATAGCCAATTGTGGATAAATTTTTTTCAAAAATTGAAAGACGATGGTTTATTTTCCGGTTCTTTCTTGGACAAGTCGCTGATCCAATTTTGTTTCTTGAAGATTATCCAGGTAACATTGTTTAATCACGTAAGCGAAATTATTTATATTTGGCTATATACAATTATTGTTATTTAATTTTATTTTAATGTTCAATTCAGGAAGAATTGGAAAATGTGGTCATGAAATGGGATCTACATGAGAAATAAATTTTTGTCTATTTTAATGATTAGACTTATATTTATAAGATAGAAAAGGAATACAATAGAGTTTATAGAATACAGGTAATTGATAACTTAATATTGTCCCCCAAAGGTAAATAAACGCATTGATATAATTTTTATAATTTATTGATATACTTACAAAAGTAAATAAAATTAAGGTGTCGAATAAACGTATAAAGAAATATAAAAATAGAAATAGTAGAAACTTGATAACGTAATCATGTTTTCCAACATGCGATAGACTCGATAATATGAACTTCAAATGTTCAAATCGAGACTTACATTCAAGATTGGAGATAAGGTGTTACTGAAGTGGGCCAAGCCGATTCATATTGACGTACCTATCAGACATTTTTACTGCTCAAAAAAATTAAGGAAACACTTTTTGTTGATGGCATTACTTTTAAAATAGTAGCGTCATTAAGATGGGGTTTCGAAATTCAGTAAGATACATATCTTTTCGTGAGAAAGTGACTTCACTAACCTTCAACCAATTCCTTATTCTAAAGACTTGAACAAAAAATGAAAAAAACTACAAAAATCAAAGTAAATGTGATGCAACTTTTTATTGATTAAATTAACAATTGTCCATTGTCTTAGTGAAAACTAACACTAAATGTCATTTAACCAGTTATCAGAATCAAAATGAGGTATCTCAGTGAGGTAGAAGTTGCATGTGCTGTTGCTCTACGTGAAAATGGGACTTCGATTCGGCAAGTTGCAGAAGATGTTGGGGAGAGCCTATCCATCATCCAGCGTTTGTGGAATTGCTATAGAGCATCTGGTCTTTATTAAAAACGCCACGGACAAGATTGTATGAGAAAAAATACTTTAAATCAAGACCGATTTTTAGTCATGAAGAAATGCGTATCTTACAGAATTTCGAAAGTTTACTTTAAGGGCGTTTCTATTTTAAAATTTATGAGATCAACAAGAAGTGTTCCCCTAATTCTTTTGAGCAGTGTACATCACACCATTTCAAATTGACTTATCTTATCAGAAAGCGTTTATTGAACATCCGATCAAAAAGGCGCCAATATGCAACCAAATTTTAACAGTTCGTTAACAAAAGAATTAAACAACAGTGAGTTTCTTGTCTCTGGGCATTAGATTTATGCAAAATAATTGATTTCTGATTTCTGAAAAACTTTGATGATTTAGAAAAAAGATAAATTTCATCATCTTATTTTAACCTAAGGAACCTGTGGTTACTCTATGTCCACATCTTTACGAGATATTCTGTATTACAAAAAAGGTCAATAAAAGCTATTTTTCCTTTAAATTAACAAAACATTGTCTAAAAAGCTAGCACAAAGATTAAATTAAAAATAAATTAAAACAATTTAGAAACGCCTCTAGAAGGAGAAGACGGATTTAAAAATTCTGTAGACAATAGCTTTCCTCAGAATAGAACCAGGAAAACTTATAGTCCGATTATAACACCTCACATCACCCCACTGGTGGCGAGGTAATGGTCTGATCAACACGATTCCACTTTTCACACTATCCGTCAGATTGCTCTTATCTCCTATATCTTAAATATTAAGCGCTGTCGACTCTATTCCGCAGTTGTTTTGTGTGCGACGCCGAGTAGTAAACAAATAATCGATTTAATCACAAATAAAATGTGTTACTGTATAAATTCGGTTAAAAACAACAGCAAGACTATTAGACAAGAGGATATAATAGAAGATTTCGAAAGATACAAGAGTAAAGCGGCTTTTAAATCTTGAGAGAAAAAAATGACGTTTGGAAATAAATCTGAGGTAAGTTCATTACAAGTTCAATAAAGTAGGTACAGCTTGGAGAATATGTTTTGTCGTATCGGGCGCAATTGCGGGCCGCACGACTAGATTGGACGACTGTCCCGATTGTCTTGTTGGCTGATTTTGAACCCTTGGAGGGAGGCTAGCCCGAAATTATTTGCTTGAGTCTGCACAAGAAGATTGCCGGCTAGCCTCCCTCCAAGGGTTCAATATAAGCAACACGACAGTCGCCCAATCTAGTCGAGCTGCCCGCAACGCCGCTCGATACGACAAAACATATTCTCCAAGCTGTACATAAAGTTAAATGAGATTTTTGGTGCAGCCATGTGATTATTGCGAAAAAGGACCCAAAATGGAGCATTAATTTAACATGTTGCTTTGAATTAAATAACTGATTACGACAAGTAGATAATTTAATTGTTTTGAGTCATCATACGAAAAAAAACACTACTATTATCATTGATTGAACCAAGGATACCGACACAGCATAGATATTTCTGTTTTATTTTTTTGTTGCTTGTTTTTATGCAAAAATTATTTGATATTTTAGAAGAAACCGGAGATAACCGTCGGGCTTGACGTTTCACCAACACAAGACGAGTGCCTAGTGACTATCTCTTCGGATCCAGAAACGGTAATTAATTGTGCTTTCTATCCTAGACCTGTCTTTAAGAATCACTACTATAGGGGCAGCTTTCATTTTTTCTCAAGATACACCGAGTAATTAAGTGTAGGTATGTTCAAAATATTTTTCAAAAATATCACCAATTATAACCCACATCGGTGATTGTCGCCATTCACAAACTATAATAGTGAATTGAAATTATTGAAACCAATTATTTTATTGAAAATAATGCAAAGAAATAACAATACCTAGATTAGAATGGTATAGGAACAGGGCAAATAAAAAAAAAACTGCAACATTGCAAAATGCTGTAGAAAATAAAGTTCTGATATCCAACACGCAGAATCATTCAAAATGATTCAATGAGATCAGCGTATCGTTTCGCAATGTTGATAAAAACTTATTTCCATTGGTTTCCTTTGAACACGCATTTGATAGTTGACAACTGTCAGTGCCGTCCAAAGTATCTTGCTCCCTCATCAGATCGTATTTTATCCAACTTGTACTACCTGTAGACTTATGTTTTAGTACGCCGGGTACGATTAATGACATTAATACGTATCTTTTTTATAAAGTTTGGCATAGCAACAGTTGGGTATAAATATCGACTAAGCGGCACGTTCAGTCATTCTGGATGATCCTAATTGTAAGAAACTGAAATAAATATATCATAAACTAAAATGTTGAAATAAAAATTATTTGTTTTAGCACGTAACAACATTAGTGAATATTGAATTACAAAGTAGGTACACCCTTACTTTGGCAACTACATACATTTATCAGTCAAATAGTTCTTTATAATTATAATTCAGTTAGGTATAGTGTTTAGGTCTTATTGGATTAATGGACTGTAAATAGGTGAACAAAATAGAAGTGTTGTAGATAAAATAATAACTAAATTTATTTGAAATAATTATTGTAGATGTAGATTGTAGATACTCTAGCCTCAAGGCTCGCATTGGGTCCACTAAAGTCTGTTCACCGACACAGGCGTTAAAATTCATATTTATGCCAAACATATAAAATAATGGAACAGTTGCAAAGGATTTTGGATTTCATTTATCTAGTGTACATACATTATTTGTAAAAGAAATTTAAATTTTAAAAGTGTCAGATGGATATTATCTCTGCTGTCTGCGCTCTGTGTGCTGTGCATATCAACAATCCTCGGTAAATCCCCGAATAGCATAAAATATACAGTTTTTCGCACTTTTGTCAGTGATTATCAACATTCAACGATTTCACTCATTCGCATTAACAAGAACATACGTATATTTGACTTATGTTTCAGATTGACTACAATGAATCAGCATCAGCTGATAGCTCCAATGGACAAACAAATAAAGATCAAGATCATCTTTTGATTTCGAATAGGGTAAATATTATTTCAGATTATTTACTTTTTCTTGTCTATTTTAGCTTATCTCGTTATTAGCGAGTTAGTTTCATTTCGTGGTTTCAAATTTTTTTCGTTTTGACAATAGCAAATAGTCTACTTTCATCCAGGTCAACATTAAGTGTAACGTGGAAGAACATGTAGAAGATATTCGAAATGCATATAGGCGAATAATCAACTTTGTTCACGTTACACGTGGACACACAGAAGTAGCGCATTTCCAAATTTCCAAATTCCAAGTACAGTGACGAGTATAAAATTAGGCACGATTTTGCAGTTGTGTAAAACGGCTTGTAGAAGTAACTGTGTCAACAAAACCTGCCAGTCTGCCATATTGGACCCCAGGAAATTCTTATCGCTCAATGGTGCACGGGTAATAAATATTTATTTTGCTTGGAGTCTATACCTACCCCAAAGGTCACCCACCTCCGTCGTCTGGCAGCGAATCACCTGGAAATGGGTGGGTCGCCATCCTACCGAATGGAGTTGGTTAACACTGGGAAGAAACATCGTGCCGTAGTTTTTGCTCGCCACTGTACCTACTTCCGCATACGTACATACATAATATGACAACTAGTTCTCGAAAATATTTAAATCTTGACTACAAACCAATTTTTTATATGTTATACATATACATACGTGTAATTCGAAAAATTTGAACTGGTTTGAGTTTTTTATCCACTAAAATTTTTGAAAAATGTAGGTAGGACTCATTTGCTGTTAATAATGTATTTTTGACCATATCGTTTATTTTCAGGTGCATCTTAAACCTAAATGGTGGGTTGGGCCAACGGTTGGGCTTAAATCATGGAATTGGCGCGTAATAGTTGTTGTAGCTCTAGCGGTACTGTCTTGCATATTTATATATGTATTGCTTAGAAACCGACACCTAATTTTAAGTATCAAAAATTTCAGTCAGATTTCAGTAGGCCGCGATAAACCGCGCCACCAGATTTGACATAACGTTATCGTCCACATTTTTTGTATTGGATTCTTGTATGTACCTAACATCTGCCTAATAAATAATGTATACTGCGTTTTTGTGATTTTTTGTTTATGTACCTATATAAATACAAAAAGTAAATACCCACTTATATTTCGAATAAGTAGTTAATTTTTTAATAGAAAAGTAGGTATGCAAGCAGCACATAATTTTTTTTAGGCAAACGAAATAAAAGTTTGAAAAGATAAGAAGAAACAAGTTTAAGTTGTTGACTGTTGAGTTAGATCAAAGAATTTTTTCAATCAGGGCATTAATATCTACACTTGCTACGACGAGTATTATGTTACATTTTGTCTTAACCATAAATCAAAGGGTTAATTTATTATTATTTTGCCCACATCTTACGGAACTATTCTTGACCCAATACAAGATAAAAATAACCCACAAAAATGAAAAGCACAATACCATATGACGACTGATTTAAAAGTAAATTTCTTTTCAGGTACAGATATACAAGGTTGCTCAAAACGTCCACACCACCTTGAAGGTCCGTTATCTAGGTTTAATGGAAAGTAGATACTGGAAAATTGCTAAAAAAATTCCCCTTTCTCAATTTAGAAACTGCAAGCAATTTAAAATTAGGAAAAAGGCAAAACTGTTATCTGAAATTAAACTTTCACCTATAGGTACACAACGTCATAACGATATCTTCAGATTTTTGCTGGGTTTATTAGAACATTTTGAAAATTGCATTCGAGTCCTCTGTAACTCGTTACATATTAGATTTACAACAAAAATATTTATATAGAAAACGCGTTTAAGATTTTACAACTTTCTGCCCTTATTATTGAATATATTTTAAAAATTTATTCGATGCAAGTTGGGATACATAACCATAATGTATTATGCCATTATTCTAACAATTAAATAATCTATGAAACACACCAAAGATAATAAATAGCCATTAGTGCTGATAAAGTCATTACCCAAAAACTCTCGGCTTTAGTATTTTAATGTTCTTTTTTGCTTCTACTCCGCGATAGAGAGCATGTTGATAGCGCCTAAGAAGCTGAAAGGGCTTTGACCACCCAGCGAGTCGTCAAGAAATAGGGAAGATCAGAATATTTTTTGTATACCTATACAGGATGAGTGATAATGAAGATATTTCGGTTGATTCACTTTAGCTGACTTACCCTGTAGACAAATCGTGCTCTTTCACATCATAACAACCGTCTTCATACCGGATCTAGTGGTCCTATACCCTCAAAATAGTCAAATTTCGATACCACATACCACATCTTGGTGAACATCGCTCTTATTGCTTCCGAGCTGAGCAGCAAGTCGATCCGTCCCGACGCCGTCGCAAGCCCCAGCATCTCGATCAACAATTAGCAGTTCAAATTTTTGGAATTTTCAGTTGTGTAGCATTTCATTTTCAACCATTTTGCGTCGTGCGTCATATACATCACACCACTAATTTTTTCAAATTGATTTATCTTATCAGAAAGCGTTTATTGAATATCCGATCAAAACGGCGCCAATATGAAACAAATTTTAACAGTTCGTTAACAAAAGGATTAAACAACAGTTAGTTTCTTGTAACTGGGCATTAGATTTATGTAAAATAATTGATTTCTTCCGAAAAACTTTGATGACTTAGAAAAAAGATAAATTTCATCATCTTATTTTAACCTAAGAAACCTGTGGTTACGCTATGTCCACACCTCTACGAGATATTCTGTATTACAAAAAAGGTCAATAAAAGCTATTTTTCCTTTAAATTAACAAACATTGTCTAAAAAGCTAGCACAAAGGTTAAATTAAAAATAAATTAAAACAATTTAAAAATGCCATGAGAATCATAGCCTCTGTAGTTGGGTGCTTCAGTTTCTTGTAGAATAAGAATAGTAGTCTGGATAACTATTTCAGTCTTCGAATGTAATAATAATAACGAATCTGAACAAACGTTCAGAATACAGAGAAAACATGTTTTGTTTTGGAAAACATTTTCTAGAAAGAGAAAACGGATTTAAAAATTCTGTAGACAACAGCTTTCCTCAGAATAGAACCAAGAAAACTTATGGTCCGACTATAACCTGATCGGTTATTTGAACACAGCACATCACCCCATTGGTGGCGAGATGATCATCTGATCAACCATTCCACTTTCCAATCTATCCGCCAGATTGTTCTTATCTCTTATATCGCTATCGGCAAATCGGCATAGTTTCGCAGTATCCGCGGTTGTTCTATGGTTGTTCTGTGTGCGACACCGAGTAGTCAACCTTGTTCCTTGCATAACAAATAATCGATTTAATCACAAATAAAATGCCTTACTGTATAAATCCGGTTAAAAACAAAAGCAAGACTATTAGACAAGAGGATACAATAGAAGATTTCGAACGGTAGAAGAGTGAAGCGGCTTTTAAATCTTGAGAGAAAAATGATGTTTGGAAAAAAATCTGAGGTAAGTTCATTACATTTTTGGTGCAGCCATGTGATTATTGCGAAAAAGGACCCAAAATGAAGCATTAATTTGACATGTTGCTTTGAATTAAATAACTGATTACGACAAGTAGATATTTAATTGTTTTGAGTCATCATACGAAAAAAAACACTACTATTATCATTGATTGAACCAAGGATACCGACACAGCATAGATATTTCTGTTTTTTTTTGTTGCTTGTTTTTATGCAAAAATTATTTGATATTTTAGAAGAAACCGGAGATAACCGTCGGGCTTGACGTTTCACCAACACAAGACGAGTGTCTAGTGACTATCTCTTCGGATCCAGAAACGGTAATTAATTGTGCTTTCTTTATACTCTATCCTAGACCTGACTTTAAGAATCACTACTGTAGGAGCAGCTCTCATTTTTTCTCAAGATACACCGAGTAATAAAGTGTAGGTATGTTCAAAATATTTTTCAAAAATATCACCAATTATAACCCACAGCGGTGATTGTCGTCATTCACAAACCATAATAGTGAATTGAAATTATTGAAACCAATTCATTTATTGAAAATAATGCAAAGAAATAACAATACCTAGATTAGAATGGTATAGGAACAGGGCAAATAAAAAAAAACTGCAACATTGCAAAATGCTGTAGAAAATAAAGTTCTGATATCCAACACGCAGAATCATCCAAAATGATTCAATGAGATCAGCGTATCGTTTCGCAATGTTGATAAAAACTTATTTCCATTGGTTTCCTTTGAACACGCATTTGATAGTTGACAACTGTCAGTGCCGTCCAAAGTATCTTGCTCCCTCATCAGTTCGTATTTTATCCAACTTGTACTACCTGTAGACTTATGTTTTAGTACGCCGGGTAGGATTAATGACATTAATACGTATCTTTTTTATAAAGTTTGGCATAGCAACAGTTGGGTATAAATATCGACTAAGCGGCACGTTCAGTCATTCTGGATGATCCTAATTGTAAGAAACTGAAATAAATATAGCATAAACTAAAATGTTGAAATAAAAGTTATTTGTTTTAGCACGTAACAACATTACACTGTACACTCCTATATGTTTCTACGCAGTATAAAAAAAATAGAAATAACCTCAATGTGGATTTGATTGGCATCAGTCAGCGCTACTCTATCCAATCACTCCCGCATTATGATGGAGCTAATAAATCAAGTCTCAAAATACTATGCCATGCTCCCTAAATGCTCTCTCTTTATCTCTCTCTCCTTCATGCATAGTGCCAATGCTTTTCATGGTACGCTGGTCATGTGGTTACTGGTTAGTCTATGTCCAGACCTTTATAGGACACCTGTATAACAACACTTGGCGGATGTCCTACCTTGCTCCCCGCTTTTCCTCTTATGTTACTATCATTTCGCCGAGATTCGCAGTGTCGGAACTCGGGAGGTCAAGGTTAATTAATCTACCGACAAGTTTGTTCTTGTGTGGAGGGCAGGTCATTGCTTTGCCGTCCTTCTCTTCAACACTTTTTATAATGTAATTCGTAAGAGCTAAGAATTTCTGAGACATAACATACAAAATACTCGGTAACAAAAGCAGATGCAATTGCTAAATTTCTTGCTAATTATATAAAATAAATTTATTTCTCGTTCTTTTTTGCAATGTCCAAAGTTATTTATAATATCATCATCACAATTTATTTTGTAAGTTATGTGGCTCCCTGTCTCTGTTGATAAAACTGATTGCCATTGAGGCGCTCCTGCCTCGTAGTCATAGTAGATTTAAAACTATTTTTTTATTTTACACAATTTCGAAAATGATTTTCTAAACATTGTATTAGTAACAGGAATTCACAAATAAATCGAGAAACAAAAGCTAAAAAGATAATTGTTTACAATGTCCACTCTTCGCTTTTTGTGCTGTTTTTTTGGAAACCATCGTAAAACATCATTATAATGCCATTTTGAGCAATGAAATGTTGTGCAAATGATAAATAATTTTATGCAAAATTTATAGAAAAAAAAAAGATGTGCTAGAGCAAGGAAAATGAGTAAAAATAAAAGTAGTTTGCACATAAAAAAATATTGATTTTCGTAATGTATACATGGTGACGAATGCGTTGGTGTAATTAGTTTTTTGAAAATCGAAGAGTGGGTAAAGTAAACAATGACCGCTAAAAAAAATGTAGGTATCAAAATTTTGCAAGAATTAGTCCTACATTAATTATTTACCCAGTAAATGCAACAAACAAATTTTTAAGATGTATTTTGCCCCCTTCTTATAGTTTATCGTCCTAGGGAGCTGCTTTTTTACCTAATGGATAAATATTAGATAAATTGCCGTAGCGCTGGAAAGCCCACATCCCACGTGGTCTGGTGGCATGTTGTATGAGTAAGCAGTAAGCGAGTGAAGTTTAGTTCGGTTTCAAGTTTCCTCTTGTTTGGGAGCAAGTGACAATACTTGGACGAATCATCTATTAACGAATTGACTATTAACGATCTGAAAAGTGCTCCTTCGAAACAAAAAATTATTAAATTGTAAGTGCCAAGGATCAACTAGAAAATGACCATTCCTAAAACTCCCGATGTAAGTAAAATTATATTACACGCCAAGTGTTAAATAATCTTATTTTGTGTTAATTCGAGATCCAATTATTTATGTGCGCAAATTTATAAGCCAAACGATAATTTGTTATCTCGGCTAATGTATAACATCCGTTACTATGTGAGTATATCGTACTTACCAGTACTTCTCCTGTATTTGAAAGGAAAACAAAAGAAAGTTGCAGAGCAATAGAACAAGATTTATAAAGTTCGAGGTCTTATTGCCGATAAGTTTTACATTTTTTGCCTCCTTGTAACCACGTTAAAATCAATTTCGTATAAATAGATGCGTTGTCACGATGTAGTACAATTTATATTTATTTTTATTTACTGGTTTTGCCTATATTTTATTCATAAAAAAACCTCCGCCAGTGTTGTTCAGTTTGAACAATTTCAAAAAAGTTTGGGGGCGGTGGAAGTGAGTCCGATTGGAAGAAAGTATGTGGTGTCAGGTGTTTGGTGATCTATAATTATACGATCTACAGTTTTTAGACAAGACCGACAAATATAAATTCACTTTTGCCAAGAAATTCTGAAATTTATTTTTGGACAAATTAGTTTTAAATTTGTGAAAATTTTGTTTGTGCACAACTAAGCATGTGAAAATTATTATTGGTTTACGTCTTAATTACCAGTGCCGTAAGTATGACTTTTCAACTACTGGGCCTTTTATCTACTTAACAGGTCTCTAAATTCGAAAAGTAAAACACACAAAAGCAAAAACCCGCTCATTTTCCAAGAAGAGCAATAAGTTTCGTGTATTTTACGTAATAAACTACTGATCAAAAAAAAAAAACAAAAAACGTTACGAACGTTGGGACTATTAAGTAAGCATTAGAATCAAAATTTGATGATGTTAAGCTAATTTAAATTTTTATTCTCGGCTACTTGAAATTCAAACTATATAGATGAGAGTTGAACAAATATTCATATTTATCTACATTCTTCTTATTTTTTACTTATTTAGCTTGTATTTACTGCCATCTGTGTTTCTAGAACCTTCATCACCGTACACTTATCACTTATTTATTATTCTTTCTAAAGTCTTTGCATACAAATGTATGGTATAGTATTTTGCTGCATGCTCCATTCTTGATTTATACTGTTATAAGAGGACTTCACGTTTTAAATAATTCTAAACATCATTTGAACCGGCGCCAAATCCGTTTGTCGTCGTAAAATAAAGATTTAAAAAATACAGCTTTAATTAAAAAAATTATTGGTTTCTCGAAATGAAAGGCAACTAACTATTTTTGTCATCATCATCAATTTTGTTAATCTGTTGCCAATACATGTTTTGTCTTAATATATTTTTAACTTCCAGGTCAAGCCGGGAAGTGGTCTTGTCATATCGGACAAATATCAATTATTGATAACCCCAGATAAGGTAATTATAGTAAATTTATTATTTAATTGTTAACGTCCAAATGAAAAAAAGAACGATAATAAAATTTGACTTTGTAATCAATAATAAAAAATAAATTACAATTGCAATAATTTTTGATGTTTGAAATTAAAAATAAAAATTTTCAGGTTTCAGGTTACAATAATTTTATGTTTCTAAAAGAAAAAAAGTTTTGATTCTAATTTTTATATTTTTATTTAAATTTTTAAAATATCAGTGTATTTCTTTATTTAAAAAAAAAACTCTAAAATTCTTATCTAAAAGATAAAAAACTCCAAACTGAAACAATCTCTCAGTGTATGAACATTTCTCCACCGTTACTGTATGCAACAATAACGATCGTTATTCAACAAAAAAAAAATGGTCAAAATTAAAAATTTCGGTTAATTTTGGAAGATAATTATTTAGTGTGTGCTCACGTGTTTGTTAAGTTCTCAAAGTTGTAAGTTTTCTCACAACTAAATAAAATTTAACAAAAGATTCATGTTGGTGACTTTTACATACCTAACCATGTTTCATTCTCGTCTTTCCCTTACGGATGATGAACGGGATGGATATTCAAAACGTCAATGGTCCATGTTCCATTGTGCCATAAATCACTCGGACACTAATGCCCGGTTTCACAAACGCACATTAGCTAATGGTTCATTAACGTTGATTAACTTTATTCTAATTTTTTTACTACTTTGATTGGCCACAATTCATTATAGCAATTCGTAAGGTGTTTGATAGACATTCCCATTGCAACTTTTCATATTTCTAAAAACTCGCGGATAACCCTACAAAGAAATTTCAACGGTTTTTAACGAACGATTAAACCAACATTACCTACGTTAATGATCGTTTGTGAAACCGGGCATAAGACTGAGTTTCAAAATTAGTGGTGTATAATATCTGATTACAAGTATGCAGTGGATTGTAACAAGAAATTATATTTGAAAAATTCGAGTGTTGTCTTTATCCGGCCCATAATTGTTTTAAAATAAAGTAGCAATGTAAAAGTACACCAAATATAAATTATTAATAGATTAATAAATATGAAAAAAAATCTCTTATCATTACCATTTATGCAGCTACAGTCGAGTTCAAAAGTAATGTCCACTTGTAAAACTGTAAACCCTTTTATTTTCTACATAAAACCAACACAGGCATAAAATTCATTTTTATGCCAAGCATTATGAAATAATGGAACGGATGCATTAGATTTTCTTTAGCTAGTATATCATCTGTAGAGAAAATTTAAATTAATTATTACTTAAAACCACTACTCCAGTTTATCATTTTTGCTACTGAATATTGTACATTTCAGGTTGACCATGACCATGAAGAACCAACCTCTCGAATTAAATACTCAAATGGACAACATATTGTGAGAATGCCGAATATGGTAATGACCATTGAATTGGTAGGATAGACAAAATTTATTAACACTTCTTTGTGATTTTTGTTTTCAGAGCCCATCTTCAAATGACTCAAAGAAAAATAGAAGTATCGCGAAGAGTGTCGCGATTGGTTGCATTTTACTATCAATTGGAGCAGCAGTTGTATATTTAGTAAAAAATTCTTCTAAAATAATTAAACACATTAATAATTGATATTTTTTATACTTTTACATTTTTCTATTGTGTTTACATTAGTATGGTTATAAAGTGACAGGATGTTTTGACGGCATTTTGACCATCGAAATTTGTGCCAAGCTGCTTTTAGGAGAAGTTTTAAAAAACGTTTTTCAAGTGCTGAAACATCACTGGATGGCAGTATGATGTGTTAATACCAGCTGCCAGTCACATTAAACGTTTCTAGTGTTCGCTCTCCCAAAACCAAGCGCTTAATTAGGAGACAACGAGTGATTCCTATTTATTGTTAATACAGGGTCCTCTAAAATTGTTAGAATGTAAAAATTCTTACTAGTAAAAAATAGTATGTTTTATACCTAGATTATATGTAGTTCAAAAGCGGTTAAGAGATACTTCATTAATAAACTTTTATTATAAATAGGAAGAAAATTAAATTGCAAAAAAATAAAGAAGTTAATGGGTTTGTACAGTTGTTACTGTGAATGGCCGAAATAAGTAAATGCTGACATATATCAATTAACTTGACGGAAGTCTGAAAAAATTTATATATTTTATGATATTGGGAGATTTTCAACTAGCACAAAAAGATATTAATAGTGATAGTCGTCTAGTCTATGTTCAATCATTCTGGACTCTGGATCCCATAACAAAATCTTTTTTTCTACAGTATTTTACAATGTTAAAGTTCGGTTTTATTAAATATAGATTTTAAACTGTAACCTATGTTTCTATACTTTCACATTATTGTATTTTTATTTCATTACATTATTTCCGATAAACGACATATGAATTTTAATGTCTCTGTTGGTTTTATGTGGAAAATAAACAAGTTTAAAGTTTAACAAGTGGACATTATTTTTTAACTCTACTGTACCTAATGCATCTTTTTTAAGAATAATTTATTGTCATAGGAATAACGAAAAGCAGAAATGGCGCACTACAACAAAGTATACACATGCAGACAATATTAAGAACCAACTCTTTTTTTCCGGCGTACAAATTGATTTGGGCTGTTTGAATAAGCTACATTTTCCCATCTTGAAGAAAGAATTTTGATTAAATTAGAAAAAAGTTAAATGGTGCAAGTGGTTAAGATGGTCGGGTATAAGTAAGACATGCATTTGACAAAAAAGTTTAATTCTCCTTAATTTACAACAGCAAATTTATACAATTATGAATTTATATTCATAAGCTTCCAATATTAATGAAGCATTTATTATCCTACAAAATTCTTCCATAAGCATTGCTTCAGTACAATTGGTTTGAATAACTTTTCTTTTAAAAGATCCGCTGGGACAATTTCATTCTTCAAATGCAATATTGCAGCTGAAAAAAGTTCAATAATTAATACCAATAGAAAATAAATTTCGTGTTATATTTTAAGGGGTAGTATGACCTTCGGACATTCTATAAAGTATTTTGAAGATGCACTAGGGAACTGTTCTCAATAACTTAAGTACAATACTTTTTCAAATCGTCAGCTTGCTATACTAGAACGATTTATAGTTCATGAACAGTTGTTTTATGACTCCGTGTAGTCATCATCAATATTTATAACAATCAATAATCGATTTACAATATTAATAATAATAATCAAAAAGCAATTTAAAGTTGATCTATTTCTATTTGAGAAAGTTTAAGTGAACTAAGAATGACTATTTCGACCAATTTATCGTTATGATTCGGCAAAATATAATATAAATGACTTGATTCCCAAGAAAGTGTTTGTTTACAACAAAAGTATTTTATCATAATCTGCTAGAAAAAACTTGTAAATCAAAACCACAATTTTGTTTTTGATTGTAAAAGACAGACCAAGGATATTAAAAAAGATGTTCAAACTGCAATCCATTATCAACATACTAAATAATATTATAATAATGGGGTACTTGCCTAAAAAAATATTGCACTTTTTATTCTCTAGATGCATGCAAATAACTAAAAAAGGCTTAAATATTTTTTTCCCATTTTTCTATTCCATATTTTCGTAAATATTTGCAATTTTTGTCTTTGGTGACGTCATCGGTCCCCGTATCTAAGACTCACACCTATATTGAATAGACTCTTGTTTTTGGCTACTATGCTGCGCTGCTAGCAGAGGGCGCCACATTTTTACATCGGATCGGCATTCGATTTATATGGAAACTGAGTAAAGCGCCATCATACGATTTCTTTGAGTACTACGTCGAGCTGGGATCGCTTACGTCACAAATCTCCCACTCCAAAAATTAAAAAATTAATTCTGGGCGTAATATTGACCCTAGAACCAAATAAAAAAATACGGGTCTAATGAAATCGCCTACATTTTCTAAATATTATATTTCCCAAACATGAGGCAAGTACCCCATTGTTTAGTAATTCCATATCAAATATGTAATTTTTCACAACAGCAAATTTGAATTCTTTTGAAAAAATTATTTAACGTTTGCAAAAACGATTCTTACTCCAAACTAAATGGAGATTTTGAGACGTTGAAGAAAAATTAGATATGCTATACTCTGGTACGGAAATTTAAAAAGTGACTCATCAGCATCATTTCGAGCGTTGCGGGCGGACGCTAAATAGTAAGGACGTTGTGTGTATGATGCGGCAAATTGGTTGTGCATATAACTCGACAGCAGTCGCGTGTTAAAGATGCTAGAGCTTCTTAGAGATTGTGAACACACATCAATGAGTCACTTTTTAAATTTTCATACCAGAGCATAGGTCAGTGACATATTATCTTTTCTTAAAATAATTTCGATGTAACCCTCACTGCGCGCCACTGCTGAGTCACGTTTAGAAAAAAATAAAAAAATATGTACCAAATTGGGTTTGATCTGCAACTTTTTCGTAGATGATTCGATAGTGTGGATTCTAATTTTGATTAGAAGCGCATTATTGTTCACATCATTACGGGATTTTTGGGGTGTTTTAGTTTCAATCTACATTGTTGATGTTGAGGGTCAATAAACAACATTATTATTATCATCAAATAGAGATATTCGGAGTGCTATTTACTCACCCCTGAAATCGCCTTGCAAGTTAGTTGGAACGTGGGTGTAAACTGTTTCTTTAAATAATTTATTAAGCCTTTGGCCAGGGAAACCATTAAAATCTTTCGCTAATTCTTGCCAATTGATGGTCTTCCAATCATCCTGACCAGTGTTATAAAATCTGAAATAATTTTACGATTTACAATACTCAAACAATTTTTAAGAAAACAAAAAAACTTACAAGTCAATAAGCTTCAATCTTATCTCATTTGAAGAGACGCAATCTTCTATGAAAATTCTGGGATGTATTGTGAATATCCAAGCTCTTTTCAACTTTGATACAGACACCTGCAATTCTTTCGACAACGCGTACCACTCTCCAATGCTAATATTCCGATCTCTCAATTGTTCAATGTCAGTATTATTAGTGATTTCAAGCAATTTATCGACGAAGTTCTGGATGGCATCTGGCGTCCAATAGATAGTTTCCTCTACCAAAAAATAACACTGGTTAATTTGCAACTAAATTTTTTAGCATCAAGCATACCCTCTTCTGTTAAAGTAATGCATCTTTTCTGTATGGCATCGTTGGTGCGGTGTAAAATTTTTGCTAGATCTGCAAACGGATGTGGACTGTTTGAATTCGTCATATATTCCACAATTCTAGCGTCTTCCTCTTGTGTGAATCTAAAAAATAAAGAATTCTGGTTTTTGAAAGCAAAAAAAAAATATTTTTGTCGTACCGGCCAAATTTTAACTTCGGCTTAGTGATTAATTTCTTAAACCTAGAATACACGCTGCACAATAGACGATTATCCAGGCCATGCGCTAGAAACCGGACAAACATAAGGCGGTTTGGCATTGACATAATACTCTTCTTGCTTTTGCTGCAATTCAAAAAAAGCGTTGGATCACCATCTAATTCGTGCAACTGAAACAAATAAGAAAATATGAATCAAGATTATGATGAGTCTACTCTACAAATTATTAATTCTAAAAGATCGAGAGCAGAAGACACTAAACAAATAAGTACGGACGGTTACGTTGATTAATATGACAGTCATGTGATATAGAACAGTACCAAGCAGTGTTGAAAGACACTCTCAACTTTCTCTCAAATACAAATATACAGAGTGTTCCGTAAAGGTGTGAACCGAGAATAAACATAGGTTTCTTAGGTCAAAATAGCATGATTTGTCGCCATTTACTCAAATAAGTAAAAAGGTTCGTTAAATCAGAATAGAGCTCTAAAGTTTCCCAGAAAAAAAACCTAATAGTTTTCAATTTTTTTTTCTTTAAAACGCATAGTTGCGCAGTTCAAATAGGCGCGTAAAGCGCCATCTCGCGGCCAAATTGTAAAAACACGTGACTGTCTGGGGTCTACGCTATTCATGTTTAAACTCGGTGATTATCTTCATGCAGAGGGAAATACAAGCAAGAGAGCGCCGGGCTTTTCCAGCTTCTTTTGCAATTAGGTGTACCAAAATTTATTTTTTTATTATTTTTAGAAAAGGTTGAAGAGAGAAAAATGTGAATCACCGAACTGCCGTTATCGGGAATCGAACAAGGGTCCAGCATCTCCAGATGCGGCAACGCCATACAGTCCACATTCTCCCTTCATCTCTTTTATCTATAAGATTATCGCATTACATAATTTGGACTTTTTCAATGGTAGCAACTTTACATTTCCTATCCGAAATTTACTAAATCGAAACGTAGTTATAAAATTTTTGTACCAGGATGAAGTTATACAGGGTGATTCACGTAGACCGTGCAATTAGAAGTTTTTCATCTTGCGGTTGGATTAGAAATTTGGTACGCAGTCATAATCAGTTACGCTCGTTCTATTTAAAATATTTTAAATCCTTGAACTATACAGCGTATGCCAAAATTTGGTACTAACTTTCTTACTTTAATAAAAACAAAAACATACAATTTGTTTTAGATGGCTGGGTTGGTCTTCCAATTCTAAATTTCGAGAAGTCTGAGGGTTTCCAGACACACGTTGGTTTTTGCAGTTGTGCAGTCAGTTTCCAAAGTAACGGCCTTCTCATTATTTTAAAATTTAAATTTCTCTTACAGATGATCTATTAGCTAAAGAGAATCCAATGCATCTCGTCCGTTATTTTATATGTTTAGTATAAATATGAGTTTTAATGTCTGTGTTGGTTTTATGTAGAAAAAAAAAACGAGTTTAAAGTTTAACAGGCAGACATTACTTTTGAACTTGGCTGTACCTGCACAGTCTTAGCCGTACGTTCAAACGTGCAAAAGAAACGAAATGTGTTCAACTTGTGTGACAGTTATTGACATGAAGTTTATATTTTTTTAAATGGTCGAGTCTACAAAAAAATTTGTATTTCGTAGACCGTTCAGGATTATGAATCCAAATTTTTGAAGCAGTTAGATGAAAGTTCAGACTAACTTCTGATATTCCAATGGTGAGCAGGCGATTTTCAAATATCGAAACCAAAAATGATCAAAAAATCTTTTTTTTCAATTAACAGTTATTGATTTTTTTAACACTATTAGAAAGAAAATTGTACTTTGGAATAAGTTATTTCAGCATTACCTATATTTAACTTTATCCTCTGTCAAATCATTCATTATCAAGAAATTCTATGTCTTGACAAGAGATTTTTTGGTTTTTCAAGTATGCCATAAAAACAAAAAAACAATAGATATAAGAGGACTTAAGTCAGCAAAGTACGTCAGAAAATTCGAGTTTTTGACAGTCTCGATCCCAACGAAATCAAAACTAGTTGAAAATAGAACAATAAAATGATTAAATAAATAAATTATTCAAATTGGTGGTCATATTGAATATTAATTAAAATTTTGTTAAAATGTTCCTTGATCGTTATTATTTGTTTTTATTATCTAAAATTAAATAGAAATTCATTTATTCATTAATATGTTGCAATTGTTTTTTGTTTCCATGGCATACTAATGAAATCAAAACCAATGAATCTCTGAGCAAGACTAATCAAATTTTTTGATCTTTGAATAATTCAATAAGTAACGATAAGGTATAGAAAATAGAATAATAGAAGTAACTTATCCCAAAATACAATTTTTTTTCAAATGATGTTATTAAAAATCAATAGGAGTCATTTGAAAAAAAAAATACCTTTGACCATTTTTCGTAGCGATATTGAAAAATTGCCGCCCGCGGTCATACGGTATAACATGGACCTACCATTGATATATCAGAAGGTTAAAAAATTTGGATTCATAATTCCGAACGGTCTACAAGATACAATTTTTTTTCGTAAACTATTACATCGACCATTTTGTTAAAAAAAAATGACATTATGTTAAAAACTGTCAGATTAGTTCATAAAGGGTATTTCAACGAGAACCGGCGGTGCCAAATTCCGTATTTCCAATAGAGTAAAAAATTTGAAATTTTTGGTATACCCAACATAGTTGAAGAATTTAAAATATTTTAGATAGAACGAGCATAACTGGACTCTGTAGCTCCGTACCAAATTTCAAAGTTGAAAAACCTCTAATGCACGGCTTACGTGGATCACCCTGTGTACAAAATGTAGCAAACATGATCCTAGATCTCCATTCCCCGAAGTGCAACTTATAAGCCAAATTTACACAGCAAGTACAGTGCTGCGCAAAAAATAAGGTACGATGTTTTTTTCCCAGTGTGAACCAACTCCATCGGCAGACCGGCAGGTTTTGTTGACACACTTACTCCTATAAGCCGTTTTACACAACTTCAAAATCACCGATTTCGCTTTACGAGCCGTGCCTAATTTAATGCTCGACACTATGCCTAACTATTTGAGTGACGAAAATCAACGCGCTTGTAAAAAAGCCGTTTTTTACCTTACAAAACTGTTTCCAATTTCGTTTTATAGTATCATCCTCTTCTTTACTGTACGAACCACTCTTGACGTCAAGCTCCAAAGATTTGATTTGATTTCTTTGCTCCTTTGTGGGTTTTGAAGCAATCCTTGTCTCGATGTGATGAAGGAGAGGAGGGTCATATGGCATCTTCACAACAAGTTCTTTTGCAGCCTAAAAACCTTTCGTTAGCCAAAAAAAAACACAAAAATTTGACCAAAACTCACCTCTATGGTTTCATCAATCAAACGTTGCTGATTTAACGATTGTTCCAATAACTTCGCCAAAGACGAATCATTTACACCGTCACTTTCCGTTTTAATGTTTATAGAATTCTCTTCATTGTTAATTGTAGCTAACACCATTTTGGTATTTCGCACAAATATAGTTCTCTCCCACGGCACTTTCCCTTTCGGTTTCCCACTAGTTAATGTTGGATCCAACTTATATACTGGTTTCTTTTTTACCGGTTTATTATTTTTATCGTTCTTATTTGTTGTATTTTTGATGGATGTTTCTTGACTTGGAGTTTCATCATCGGAAATTTCGCTTTCCAAAATTTTTAAAATTTCCTTTTTAATATCCTTTTTAGGAGACACACAGGTTTCATCCTCTGATTGATTTTTCGCTGAAGACGATTTAAAATCGATGCTTTGGGAAAGCTCCACTTCGCGGTGCTTCTTTTTCTTCTTTGTAGGTGTTTCAAACTCGTTGATTGTATATTCTTCAGTAAGTCCCTTCTTTGATTTCTTGTTTGATGGCGATGATTGAAGATCGCTGCTTTGAGAAGCTTCAACGTCGTGACGCTTCTTTTTCTTCTTTACAGGTGTTTCAAACTCGTTGATCAAATATTCTTCAGTAAGTTCCTTCTCTGATTTCCTGTTTGATGGCGATGATTGAAGATCGCTGCTTTGAGAGGCTTCAATGTTGTGACGCTTCTTTTTCTTTTTTACAGGGGTTTCAAATATATTGATTTCATCATCTTCAGCGTACCTCTTCTTTGATTTTCTCGTTGATAAAGATAATTGAAAATCATTGCTTTCACCGTTTTCTTTCCTTACTGGTGTGTCACATTCTTCAATAAATTCTTTCTTTGGCGATATTTTTTCTAAATTACCCACACTCTCATCCACATTTCTAATTAGGGCATTTTCTGCAACCAAGTCATTTGTTAGTACTTGAGAAGTATTCAATACTTTTCTATTGGGAGTCTCAATGTTAGGTTTTAAGTCCTGCAGCAAATCTTCAACATTTATATTTAGTTCATTACTATCTTTAGGTTGGCTGGGTGTAAATTTTATTTCTATTCTTGCTTGAACAAATTTCTTTTTAGAGTGTTTCCTACCTTGATCTGTCCTCATTTCGTTACTGGCAAAATCTTGACTTGTTTTCACATCTTCATCCTCTTCATCGTCATCTGCACTCAACATTGAGAAGATTTGCGAGACACTTTTGTCCATATCACATTCTCCCTCAGACAAACTCACTGACTCGTGCAGAGAGTTTACACATTCTTCTTCAGCGCTTGAATCTTTAAGCTTCCTTTCAACTGATGGTTTTAACTCTTCTCCAAGGTTCCAGGAGTTTCCAGCTTTTTTCTTGGAGAAGGAAAATTCTCGACTTCCAGGTCGATAATGTGTGTTGTTGATGGCATCCCTCTCGGCGGAAAGCTCTTGCAGAATTTGAGATCCAAATGTAGAAAGTTTCTTTTTCTTCCGCTTTCCATTTTTTTCGTCTGTTCCACTAAAACGTTCTTCTTTACGTTTCTGTTTCTTTTTCTTGTCACTGCCACTGTTGTTCATACATCCTAATTCGGAAGAATCAGTATCAACATGTTTTTGTTTCTTTTTTTTCTGTTTTAGTTCACTTTCATGGTTTTCCACGCTGTTCGGCTCTAGTGTCGCTTTAACATATTGAAGAATATCACTAGTATAATCTTTCACTGAACGTTTTTGTTTCGCTTCCTCATCTTCAAAAATGTCAATATCCGTAACGTCACTGTTTTCTAGTTCTTCTTTAACAACAACTTTGTTACTAAAATCATTGTCTAAATGTTTATGTTTCTTTCTTTTCTTTTTCTTAACATTATCAATGTTCTCCACACCTCCCATTTCAAGTTCTCTTTTAATAATGTCATCACTACTAAAATCTTCATCTGATTTTTTACATTTAACTTTCTCTTTTCTCTCCCTGTTTTCTTGTGTACTTTCCGTACTGCTTAATTTTGGTTCTTCTTGGACAAGTTTTTGTTTTCTTTTATGCGTTTTTCCTATATGATGCTGTAATGTTGGAAGGTCCATTCTGCAAAACTGAAGATATTTTAGTAAGAATTTCAAACTTTGATCCACTACCTTCTATTTCCAGCAAGTTAGACGTCCAGAATTAAAAATCACCTAATATTATTCAAAAACAATCACTTTTAACACTCATTACACGTGCTCTCAACCGATTTTTTGAAAGTAATTATGTGAGGTTAGGTGAGGTGTCACTGTCAGTGGTCACTGTCAGCACCACAGTGCGCAGTGTTGCCAAGTTGTAAAAAATAATTTCGTAAGATTACGCGCCAGAAATCCATGAGATTTGCTAAACATCCATTAGATGTCGCCATTATATTTTCACATTAATATTTTTGTTCTACAATAAAATAAATGATTAACATTTTTACAAAAGTTTATTAAATTGAACAGAAGTTTTGTTCACTTTCTGATACATCGTTAACAATAATTCATGAAGAGGACAGAACTTGCCAATGAGAAACTTAAAAAAATTTACAACTTTTCTAAATTCTAACGAAGTGGATCACTCTTAATTCTTAATGTTACGCGGGACGTATATTTCATAACTTAGGGATCTAAATTAACTTTGGGGATTTATCAAACTTTCTCGAAATCGTTTCAAAGTAATTTCCCCCAAAAATAATTGAAACCCAGGTATACAACCCTATTTTACAGTTTCCAGCATCTGTAGTTAAAGTACCCACTACTAGAGGTCAGCAACTTAATTGTTTTTAAATTAATAGTTTAAAATTTTAAAAAAGAACATGAGATTCAGCAGCTAAATTGTGATATTATAAGATTCTAATTCAAATCATGTGATCTAAAAAAAAAATTATGAGACCTGGCAACGCTAACGCCAAGGTTTCTGTAGACGTAGACACAACCCCATCTAGATTAATGCCTGGCGGTTAGGTTGTCAGCCTGCAGCAGTTGGTTATTCTGATTGGTTTAAATCTTTGTTTACAACTGTCAAAACTATCTGTCTGCTGTCACCTGTCAGTGTCATCTCATGGATATGCATTGATTTGAGTTAATTTTCACGTGTTCTCTTCGAGTTAACTTGAAAATTTGCAATTTGTAAGCTAAAACTGTTGTTAAACTTATCTAACGTGACCACCGGTGATTGTTTTGATGTCTTGTCCAATCTTATCAAACGGTTTGATTTAATTTTTTATTTGGAAAGGATGCCGCCAACTTTCGACTACAAAACAGCATGGATCACCATAAAACAAGCTTTTCCTCTGCTCGAGGATGCCCCAATTTGGCCCCTCGAAGAAGAACGCTCGGAAGCTCTTTTTTGCGAAGCCATTAACCTAATAAAACTTCTAAACGTAGCAGAACACATTCAAAATTTAATAATCGATAAAATCGAGGTTTTGCTACGAAAGCAAATAGTGCCGGAGTTCTGGTCGCATTTCGACAGAGCCACCAACAAAGATGCAGGTTTTCATCGATTCCATAATGCTGTCAAGACTTTGTATAGGTATTTCACTCAACTTAATGTAGTTATGACAAAACTGCAATTGTTGCAAGAGGCAACCGATTTGAGGAAATCAGTTTACAATCAAAACAATTTGCATCAAGCTTTGATCCTGATTTTTAAAGCTACAATGTTGTCACAGTTGCCTGTTGACCATCAATGGTTGATATCGGGCTTTTACGAAAACGCTTTAAAGATGCAAGATCCCGAAGACGCCGGAAATAACGAAAGCCAGTGCGTTCTTTGTTTGCAGGAAAAACTCTGCTGTCCTTGCATCCAAATTTTCCAGGAAACTAACAAGTAAATATACTAATTGTGGCTTTCTTGTGATAATTCTCATCTGTAGGTATTTGGGAGAAATGACATTGATGGAACCTCTAATCGGACAGGCTCTAACGGACCTGATTTACTCTTACATATTCTCACACATACAAAAAGTGTGTAAAGACAGTTTTGACACATCTCACATCAATTCATTGGAACAAGTAATTTAACAAAAACTTTTTTGATATTAATCATTAATTTAATTCTCTTTAGTGGTTACAATCAGTTGTAGTAACGTGGTTGAACAAAATTTATTTCTTCGATGCTGCAAACACCTCCAGAAGTTTTATGGACGAATTTGATAAGAAACTAACTAATTATCTATACAATACATTCACTAAAATTATGATCGATCAATTATTTAATATAATCATCGGTAAGTTAAGGGAATAGTTGTAACTTTTTAATGCCTAATTTTGTATCTCTAGAATATCCGGAGTCGCTTCCGGCTCTGGAAGATTTGAGGTTGTGCCTACCCAAAACTGACTTGAAACCTCATTTGACGAAAACTCTGCAGAAAGCAATGAATACGCGGTTGTTGCATCCTGGAGTTAACACTGCTGATGTATTAACGGCTTATGTCGCGGCTATTAAGTCATTGCGAATTTTGGATCCCTCCGGCTTACTTTTGGAGACAATTACTCAACCAGTTCATCAATATTTACGCAGTCGTGAAGACACTGTTAGGTATAGTTTATTTAATTGCGATAAAAGATATTTGTGGTTTGAGTAACACTTTTCATTTAGGTGCGTCGTTAGCAGTTTAACAGAGGAAGGACCCAATGATTTGGCGGAAGAGTTAGTGAGGGGCGAAGCGGTTCAACTGGGTGAGAATACGACAGTCGATGAAAACTCGGACGAATGGGAAACGTGGACTCCCGATCCTATCGATGGATCATCAGTAGGTAGGTATCATCATGCGAGCAGAATTAGAAACTTAATGGTGGTTTAATCCTTTATTAAAATTTTATTGCAGGCTTATTCGCTCATTTTTAACAATTTAAAAAAGGGTTGCAATGTTAATGTCTATTAAACACCTACATATTGTCAATAGAGTAATAATAAACAGAGGAACGTTAATGAAGGATTAAACAACGGTTAAGTTTTGTGCAACTGGGTATAAGTGTAGTAAAGGTGGCAATATTTGTTTTCAAAAATTGTAGTCAATAATATACAGGGTTAGTCGAAAGTATGGAACTATAGCAACCCGTTTTACTATTTATTTTCTATAGGTGTCATTTTAATTCCATTATATTCTTATACCACTTGCGATAATAACAATAACGTTATGTCCCGGAATGTCCATTCCAAATTAAAATTTAATTACATATTTTTATTTTAAATTAAAAGTAAAATACATAAAACCTATTGCTTTCTTTGGAAAATTTTGATATTTTTCTTAACAAAAATTTAATTATCATTAAGGAAAAGCGAATTTAACTTTTAAATTAACACGAATTTTTTTTTATAAATCAGAGTTTTGTTGCCGCTGTGAATTTTTATTAATTTAGAACCAATGACAAGTTTGGAGCACTTGCGTGATGAGAAAGGTAATGAATATAGATTTTAAATTAAAATTTTTTTGTTTGTTATTTAAAATTTTAATTTAGTTTTTCTTAAGAAACATTTATTTTTGTTTTTAAATTTAAAGTTGAATGCATTTAGTAATTTAAATTTTATTTGTTTATTCGGCTGCTTTTCTTTCTTTTTTTTTGAAAAATTTCTACTTTAATAACGTGGTTTTGTCGTCAATTTCTATTGGATATGAATTTCCATGTTATTTAAGATCTTCATGCGGTGTTTTTATTTAAAATTTGTTGTGTATTTTCTTTATAATTGAATTCCAATGTCATTTCAATTTATCATGACATAGATGTATTTTCATTTTAAATCAAAATTTAGTTATTTCGATTTATTGTAAATTTCTATGGCATTTGATCTCTTCGTTTGGTATTTCCATTACCATTCGTTGTTAATTTTGTTTGTAATTCAATTTCCATTACACTTGAACTAAAATGAGACATTGAGAGCGATGTCACATGGCATGTGGAATGGAAATTCCGGCCGCTAATACAGCGCCCCTCATATTGTAGTAGATATAATAATAAATAATAATTTGCACATTTGGCCCCAAATTTTACTACCGTCTTAATCAGTGACATTAACAGAACACACAAACATTTACCACCATTTCATATACCACCAAAGTTGGAGAATGGAGAAGGGAAACGGAAACACCAAAATTTGGCGCCGATCGCCAATGCAGTCCGGCCATGTGCTCCGGCGAATTATCATTATATCGACAATAATATGGGGGGCGTTGTAGTATCTATTCTTTTTTTATTTCACATATCATGCGACATCGCTCTCAATGTCTCATTTTAATTGAAGTGTAATGGAAATTGAATTACAAACGAAATTAACAACGAATGGTAATAGAAGTACCACACAAAGAGATCATGTGCCATAGAAATTCACATTGAATTGAAATAACTTAACCGAATTAAAATGAAAATACATATCTATGTCATGATAAACTCAAATACATTAAAATTCAATTGCAAGAAAAATAAACAATAAATTTAAATAAAAACACCGCAAGAACATTCTAAGTGTCATAGAAACTCATTATATTTAAAGGAAATTAAAAATCCAGAAAAATTAAAATCCGGTTACATTCTCATGGTGTGGTCGAGTGTGTGTTGTGTTGACATACACTTGCTAGCCCGAAGTAGGCGGACCGTCATAGCTGAAACGCGTTTTTTTTTTTAAATTTTATTAAAAATAAACTGCTTGATAATTTTACGCTTGTATGGAGAATATTTCTCTACGTCAGAGTACATAGAAATATTAGTAGATATGTTGCCACTTAAGAAAAAAGTCTTCTCAGGCAAAATTATTTGGCGTCATTTTGTAAGTATACCTATATCAGTGTCGGAGACAAGGAAGATGTCAAGTTAGTCTAGAGTTCCCCGAAATTAATTGACATTTGAAATTGTAAATTATGAGGGCTCGTGTGTAGGTATGGCATGTGGCGTAACGAAGATAAAAGTGCAATTCCCCAACCGGGATTCGAACCCGGGTCTCCCAATTGCCGGTTGGTTGCTGTGACTCTTTATATTAGCTATTGAGGCAACACTTTCAGTCTTGCCACGCGCTTCATATTATGCACCGCCACAATTATATTAATTTTATTTTTAGCTTTGCCGAGAATTGTATTTTTTAAAGTTTTATTTTTTGAAGGAAATTTGAGAAGCTTTTTTCCCTAATTTTGCTGTTAGTGCATGAGATTATATTTGACATTGCATTTCCTCTTTCACAGTATTATCAATCCTAACAGTATGACTTGTAGTGCCATCTTTAATTTACCAGCCGCTGGTTGCTCCTCGCCCTTGCTGGAGGGGTATTCTGTTTCTCTCATAACATGCATGTCTATGTACACCCGAACTCAAAAGTAATGGCTACCTGTTAAACTTTCTACATAAAACCAACACAGACAATAAAGTTCTTATTTATGCTAAGCATATGAAGTAATGGAACAAATGCATTGAGTTTCGTTTATCTATACTCTGGTACGGAAATTTAAAAAGTGACTCATTAATGTATGTTCACAATCGCGACTGCTGTCGAGTTATATGCACAACCAATTTGCCGCATTGTACACACAACGTCTTTACTATTTAGCGTCCGTCTGCAACGCTCCAAATGATGCTGATGAGTCACTTTTTAAATTTCCCTACTAGAGTGTAGTAGGTATAGGTATCATCCGTAGAAGAAATTCAAATTTTTAAAATGTGAGAGGGACATTACTTTTGAAACTGATTGTACCACTCCTGTTGATGAACAGACCTAATGACCTAATTCTATAAACGCTGAGATTATATTAATTATATTTGCTTTCTTGAAAAATATTATTTACCTATTTATAATACAGGCTCGATATAGTATTTTTTTCTGAATGAAACGATGTCTAAAACTTTGACTTTTGTGTATTATTTATTCAACAAAATAATTAAAATATTTGTCAAAATTACGTCGGGTTAGTAGTAGTTAGTAACAACAGCAAACAGTGACTGCTATGAGTTCACACTAAATTTAAATTTGTTGCTGGAAGCAACGGCTGGTAGCGACTAGACTACTAGACCAACAATTTAGTTGTCAGTTTTTTTATATGATTAGAGACGATGAACTCAGATAACATTTAGCCCTGTATCTTTCAAATTTTTCATCAACTGCTAAAATGCGTATTTTTTTCGTCTTTTTTAAATAGTTAGAAGGTTATGTATTCTACAGACACTCATATCGGCATTAAATGTTTAGAAATGTAGTATTCATTCCACTTAACGCGACGATGTACCCCTCAAGTTGTGTTTCTGACTCTACAGATGGCGCTGTTTCTTGGTCCAAAATAATTTATGACACAACCCCATGGAAAAGAAGATTTACTGGGTCCTAATCGGCAATAAACTTTGGTCGACTACCTTCCGTGAAAAGGTTCTCTTATCACAACACATGCCATCTGGTAACTGCCACGAGGCCTGTGACGAGGTTGTCGGCGAGTTGGTTTCCGAAATTTACGTCTACAGACAGACGTTCACCGAGTTATTGCTCTTGAAAGATGCGCATTAAGTACTTCGCGCATGGAGACAAAAGACTTCAAAGATAGAGCACTCGAGGGTTGCTGGTAAGGTAGCCGCATGGAATAGTGGCTGAAAGTGGACGGTCGAGGTCGTAGGTTCGGTTCTTGGCCCAGGACAAGGATTTTTTTTCATTTTTTTGAGGCGTTGTTTACCTTACCCACTTCTGGATTTTCAAAAAGCCAATTACAGCAAAGCATTCCTTAACATTTATATATTACGGAAATCAATATTTTTTTTTGTGCAAACCACTTCTATTTTGACTCTTATTTTCTTTGCCTTAGCACATCTACATCTCAAAAACCAATAAGTGGACATTGTAAACAATCACCCATAATGCGCATGTTTCAGGAGCAAGAGCTCCGTAGAACGTCTGTCTCTTACAACCGTGTCCGCGGCGTCCTTTATAGAGACCTATGTCCTATAGCGATTCCACAATCGCTGGATGCCCGATGGGCTCACACCAACATCTCTTGCAACTTGCCGAATGGAAGTTCCATTTTCAATTAGAGTAACACCGCGTGCAATTTCCACCTCATTGAGATACCTCATTTTGATTTTAATACTGGTTAGATGACATTTAATGTCAGTTTTGAGTAAGAGAATCAACAAAGAGTCGCATTACATTCACTTTGATTTTCGTAGTTTTATTAATTTTCTGTTCAAGTCTTTAGAAGAAAGGTTTGGTTGAATGTTGCTGCAATTGTTTCTTAGGAATATTAGATGACGGAAACATTATTGAATAATAAAGACGTTTCCATTATTGGTACAGACCAACTCCAACTAACTATGAGAAAAGCTGTTGTTTCAAAAAGACGTAGTTTTTGTCTGTCTTAGGAATGTGACCAACTAACCCTTAAAAAAACACACAATTATTATTTTCAAGTTCAGGGGCAATTGAGGATCACTAATGCAGTGAAATGTTATTTTATTGGGTACAATGAGTTTGAGGAAAATAATCTATTTATCAAAGAATCTCCATGCCGATTTTGTTTTCTTCATTACCACCGTAACCGCCGGACAACGAAAATAAACTACTATGTTTGTCGTGGTTGCTTTCGTTCCCCATCATTTCAGTTTATTTATGGTACATACATTAGCAAAGTAACAGATAAGGGATCATAAAACTGACCGCAAGTGCACCCCTGATCGACGGTGACAGGTCCGTGACAGCTCAAACTTTGAAGCGCCACGTGGTGGCTCTACACCGAACTAAATTTAACATGGCAAGCATAGGACCGTAGGTTGTCGATTAAGATAGACAGTAGACTAATTAACTTTTCTTAAAATTTCTTTAACTTTTGTTAATAGCGCTTTAAAATCTAGCTATTAACATATAACCGCATAGAAAAAAATAATGGCAACGTTAATTAATTAATCATAAAATCAAAATTTCAAACTTTAGCCGGATTTTGAGCTCGTTATTTTTTAGATTACAATTTTTTGTATACAAGGAAATGATAAAGTCCTCAAAATCTTCGGTTGTAACCGCGATATAATGATCAAAAGATTGCTGCAGACGTATTCTAAATTAACTATTACCACTTTGTTAATTGAGGTGCATACTTCAATTTTACGGTAGTATGTAACTGAAAGATTCCTTTATAATACTTAATAAACTGTATTTTTCTAACGCCATAAGTTTTCATACTACAGTGGTATAAAGTCGAGCAAAATTTGGCAAAATGTCTCCTTCGCCACCTTAACTTCTGCCATCATCAACAGAAATAATATCTACTGCTGCTTTGCTGCTGGTATTGGCACTATTGGCTGACAGCGAATCACGTGACCGGCTTCTGGTGGTAAAGTTGGGCATGCGCTACTTTACAGTACTCGCCAACTGATGGAAGCAGGTTTACACTATGCTGTTAGAAGCATATCTTTTTTCTTTCTTTTTGTATTCTTATATTTTCTTCATTATATCCAGGAGAGCCAACTTGTACGAATAAAACTGCCTCAAAATTGCTTTGTTTTGAGTCTTTCCGAACGATCTCTTTAGAGCCACTTACCAGTCCTACAAAGAGCACTTTTATTGCTCTAGTGTTATAAACTGATACTTTCGACTGGAGTTTCGGTTGCTATAATAACGGCTTTTATGCTCGTTGGTTTCGTTCATTCTCTATTTTTCAACAGAACGAAATCTGCCTCAAAAATTAAGGAAAGTTAGATAATTTTAATTTTATATTTAGTAAATTATGATAAATTGTTGCGCCATGCGATAACTTTTCACATGTACTTTGATTTTTCTGCTTTCCAGATAAATCTCCCAATCAGCGTCGCACATCCGATATCATTTCGATGCTCGTTAACGTTTACGGCAGTAAAGATTTGTTTGTTAACGAGTATCGCACCCTCTTAGCCGACCGCTTACTGGCTCATTACTCTTGCGACACCGAAAAGGAGATCCGTTACCTCGAATTGCTAAAGTTGCGTTTCGGTGACTCGCAACTCCACTACTGTGAAGTCATGTTGAAAGACATAGCCGATTCCAAACGCATCAACCAAAATATCAAACAAGATTCGAATTATTCCGAAAACGACATCCCCATGTCCGCTTTGATAGTGTCGGCCCAATTCTGGCCGGCATTCAAAGAAGAAACGTTGGAACTGCACAAGAAATTAGTAACGCAAATGGAGAGCTACACCAGCGCTTTCGAAACGTTGAAGGGGAGTCGCACCCTACTTTGGAAAACTCACTTGGGGATAGTCGATTTGGAAATTGAAATGGCAGACAGGACGTTGAATTTGTCAGTACCACCGGCGCTCGCCACCATTTTAATGCATTTTCAGGACCAAAGTAAGTTCTCAATAAAAAGAGATCGAAATGATAATTCGTACCTACCCCAGATCCATGGCGGTCAACTTTAGAATGATTAGGTTTCGTGGAAAATAAACTCACTGACTTAGTTAATTAATTCCATTTTGTTCCATTGCCTATCTTTACAAATTAATGAAGGTGTCGTATCCACACGCTATGTCTGCCTGAAGATAAGCTTGAGTACCCCAAGAATGTCTACTTGCAACAAAGTAACAGTAATAAGTGTTTATTTTTCAATTAGGTACTTTCATGATGCTAATTTGTTTGTATAATAATGAAGAAGTAATTATTCACATATGTACTTGATTGTTATAGAAATTTGGTGCTTGGAAATACTGAGCAAAGTAATGCACGTTCCTTCGACGATTTTGCGAAGAAAGTTAAGTTTTTGGCAATCTCATGGGATCATTATCGAGTCTGAACCTGACGTTTTTCAACTGCAAGAGGAACAAGAGAAGAATGATAACAATGTACAGGAGGAAATTTTGGTTGAAGACTACGAATCTGAGTCGGCCATGGCTAGCGCTCAAGACCAGCGAGAGGAAGAGTTACAGGTATGATAACGTCAACAGGATCCGTGTCTTCCATACTTTATTTACGAAAATATTTCCGTTTTTGCTTAATCTTAACTTATAACTGGTCTACTCTAAAATCCAAGTAGTTTATTTTTAGTCTGATCTTTGCGCAGTCGAATTTATGCTTGTTCGTACCCTGCAATATTTTTTAATAGGGGAGTCTACCTGAGAACTGTTTGTGATTTCTGTTTTTTGTTTTAGACGTTCTGGTCTTACATTGGAGGAATGTTAATGAACTTGGATACGTTACCGCTGGAGCGAATACATCAGATGTTGAAAATGTTTGCATTTCAAGGGCCAACAATTGAGTGTAGTTTACAAGAATTGAAGGTGTTTTTAGATAGGAAAGTGCGAGAACATCAATTAATTTACTCAAATGGCTTATATAGGCTACCAAAGTGACGTGTCGACGTAAAAGTTTAATACAAATAAAATCGAAGAGTAATGTCAATTTTGAAATAAGTACTTATTTATTATACTTACTTCTCAGTCAGTTATACTGGTGCCAAGAAATGGCGGAAATTATTTACCGCCCTTACGATGTAAGAGGCTAATAAGAACAAAACAAATGTTAATAGAAAGAAAGCCATGTGCCTTATTTATTAATCAAAACAGGTTTAGTTTGAAAACCATTTTTGACAAAAATCAATATTAAATTTATAACAGTAATTAATATAAAATATTATTCACCGTTGACCTAGAGGATTTAAAATCACTACATAATATTACCAGACTCCTTTTCACAACTTTTGATTTAAAAATTACTGGAGTTATTTGTAACTACCTATTAAATTCCAAGTTAGTGCGCGTAAATAGATGCGCGTGGTCAAAGCGAATCTTGCGATTGAAACAATGAAAACAATAAGGAGCATTTCGCCGAAAAACAGCCATCTTTATCTATAATTTTGAATAAATTTAACGATATACTTTTTATTTTACAAGTTTGAGCAAAATGCTATTTTTAATTTTGTCCCCAGTTTTTTGAATTTTGGTTTCCGTCGATTTGGGACATTCGGTATATTTTTTGAAAAATTACTTTTACAAGTAGTATATACAGGCTGTCCCAAAACTCAACGTTATCCCGTGGAGGGCTGATAGACCAGCTCATTACTGACCTGAATATTATATGACTTTAGTAAAAAGTTATTAGTTTTCGAGATGTTGGAACTTTTATGAATTTCGTGAAAATCGACACTTTAGATCAGTTTTTAGAGTGCCACATATTATAAAATTCTAATGTTGTTACGTAACTCTCGTTATTGATCAAAAGGCAAAAAACATTACTAGTGCCAGATCTTTGGGACTGATGCATGATTTATTTAAAAAAAAGTCCCAATATCTTGAAAACTAATAACTTCTTACCAAGGTCATAGTATGATATTCTGGTCAGCAATGAGCTGGTCTATCAGCCCTCCACGGGATTACGTTGAGTTTTGGGATATCCTGTATACTTAAATTTTCTGAGAGTAGAGACATCCACCATCCATTAGGCACGGCTTCAGATGGCGGATAGAAAGACGAGTGCTTGGGTTGGTTAGTGATAAAAATATACCTACAACATGAAATCCGTTATCTATACAGGGTGATTTGTTTTGACCGTTCATTGGAAGTATAACAATCCCATTTAGAAAACTACACATACGTGATGATGCGCACTTGAACAAAATCAGTCCGAGTCAGTCAAATATTAGATATATTTGTGCTTTATAACAAGAAGTTAGTGTCGTATGTTACGTTCGCCAAATCGTCCATTTCTTTATTGGCAGTGTTGCATGTTACGCCATTGGTAGAAATTATGATGACGTATGTGTAGTTCTCTAAGTGAGATTGCTTTATCTCGAGAAAGGAAAAAGTTACTGATCTGAAAATTTAGCCATAGTCTTAGCGAGGTAGGATTTAATCAGTGAAAATACTTTCAAAATGGTGGCATTTCCGCATATTATTATGCTGGAAGTTGACTTTGTTAATACCTACCCTACTATTTTTATTTTTTTTCCTAAAATCTACGAAAAGTTTGAAGGTCATTTTTTTCTTTCTTTACTTATCTTTCGAAATATTATTTTGAAAATTTTGACAAGAAATAAGTCATGTGGCTTAAAAAATTAAAATCCCACGTGATAAATTTTATCTGCGGCTATAACGTTGGAGCTAATAAATGGTCGAGATCACAAAAACAGCAAAAAGTAATTTTTTTTAACGGCATGATATACTTAATTTTATACACCAATAAAAACGTCTGTAACAGACTTATGGTCATAATTATCTGAGATTTTTAGGGGTGACTTGGGCTTTTATTTTGTTTCTGAACTGACCGGTCCTCTTAGATCTTCTTTTTTACGGTGTGGGAGGTAAATAAATCTGCCTCAAGAAATTTATAACGTCAAAGTCATGAAGATGCCAATGTACATTTAGGGACCTTTAGAGAACAGGGCAGCATGTTGAGACCGGCTATAGAACGTAAGATGAATAAATTGTAAGTTTTGAGTACAGAGGGCCTCCAAAAGCCGCAACCCGTAAGAAAAATATTCTTTAATTTGCAGATTTCTTAATTATTTTTATAAGATTTTAAGGACCTGCTTGGAGATTCTGTGGCAGCCGCGTGCTGGAAAGGTTTTAAAGGGCACGAGAAAATTTCTCATATAAGGATCCAACAAAAAGGAGCAAAGAAAAAACTTTTTATGATCCTTTTCATCACTGTATAGAAGATCTACCGGGGCATTTTTTTTTTTTGAAAAATATGCCGTTTGTAATTTAGGAGGATAGACTTTTAAGAAGATAGGAGAAGACTAGAGTGCTGTAAAAGTCAATCAGTATGAGATGGATGATTTTACTTAAATATTCTATAATTTGTAACTTGAGCAATTAATTATAAATAAAGTCAGTGATAATAATTAAGCGTGGTACTAAATGAAAATGGAGGGTAATCGTTTTAATGTGTGTTCAGTGGAACACGAACAAACAAAGTTTGAAGCGTAGACTATTTGTGAAATCCTTTTAGCATAATTAACGGATCAATTGCAAATTAGCAAAATGCGATGCGGCTATTGTTTACACAAATGCAGACTGTCAATCTCGATTTCTTTAACCCACTTCTCGCACCGACTCGATCCACCTCTTATTAATTATCTGCTTTTACTGTCATGAAATTGATTTGTGTGAACGGAACAGTTAAAGGCAAAAACCAAACAGAGCATATCTATCTTTTTCAGAGTCTTTATCCCCTAATATCGCATGTCCAGCGCGCAATTTATAGAGAATAATTCGATTTTTAAGTCAGAGGTGCGTCGGCTGTTGCAGAAGAAGTATGGATACCTATTGGGTGTTGGTTAAGTTTCTAGTTGTGTTGTGTTTGGTTGGTGTGATAGCTCAAAAAGACCAAGTTAAACGAAGAGATGTCCGCCACAGGATCGTTATAAAAAGTGGAAGAAGCCCGAGGAGTCATCGCACCAGAGGACACCAGCACAACCACTACCATCACGGGGGGCCTCGTACCCATAAACACCATCATGATCATGAAAGCAAAGTACGTGATTACAGTTACGAAGACAACAGCAAGTATTATGACAGCAGCAGTAGCAGTCGCGAAAGCAGCTTC
Organism: Schizotus pectinicornis; assembly: GCA_951805265.1. Classification (NCBI taxonomy): domain Eukaryota; kingdom Metazoa; phylum Arthropoda; class Insecta; order Coleoptera; family Pyrochroidae; genus Schizotus; species Schizotus pectinicornis. Next base: position 2,101,032 of record OX638203.1, on the reverse strand, counting down.
GAGGATCTACCCAAATACAAGAAGGTAGGTTCCTTATAGAATTAGCACTTTAGTTTGTTGTTGTAATTAGGTTTTTTCTTGATCAGATTATTTCCCAAAATTTGGTTCAGAACGAAAATAAAGTTCAAAAATATAAACTTGCTACCAATATGGATGGGGCAATAGTGCGTTTGACTTGGACAGCCTGAGTTCTATGATGGGTAGAAATTTGACTTAAAAACACAAATAAACTAGAGAAAGAAGTCTATAACCGGAAATTATTCTTGAACATACAGGGTGAGCTAAGACGATTATATAGGGGCAAGTTGTATCAATTGTCCGTTCGAATGCTCGTCACAGCAAATTATAATCATTGCTGCACTTTCTTGTGAAATATTGCAATACTTTGCATCTGTCAATTTCTTCTCAATTCGTCAATTTTTATAAAAATGAAAGTGAAAATAGGAGTTTTAGATTTGTTGAGAAACTGAGCCATTATTCAGTGCGTGAGCGTAATACCTTTAATTAATAAAATCTTTAGTACAACCTATAATTATTATTTAAGTGAAAAAGAAAATATGCACATCTCAAACCAACGAGATTTTAAAGAAAATTTTAATTTTATGTAATTGTATACTAGTGTCTATCTATTTAGATTCGATGCATGAAAGAAAAGAAAGGTTAAATTATGTTCTACTCAAGTGCTTATACATTGTTCACGGTTTATAGAAAAAGCGTTTAAAGGTTCTTTCATTTGGATTTGGAGAAACTTTTCTCTAATATCAATTAAGTACCTAAAAACTTTTCCAACTACATGACATCTTAAAGTTAACAATAGGCAATTCTACTTAATACTGTTACACCACTAAAATATAGTGGAAGACAGCACTCACAGAAGGTGGGGGAATAAAATAATAAATAAATAGTTAACAATAAAAGCTCTAGAAATTGTTAATAATCCCAAAAATGGTTCTTTGTTAGAAGTTTTGTCAAATTTCAAAATTTCTTTGTTTCAGTCCCATCATCATCATAAATCAAAATTGCGCCCATTCCATTCAAGCATCGAATTTGGGGAATCAAGACCACATCCAACTAAGAACGAGTGGACTCCTCTAACAAGCATCGAAAATCAAGTTTACCATCACTATCCGCCCATCACACATGATCTTCGTTCTCACCACCCTTCTAGCCACAACCACCATCACCACCCCAACAAACATGTTTCCCATCACAAACAACATAAAAGACATCATCATCACAAAGCACCATTGCAAATCGACTTAACTACTAGTTTTCCTCAGAATCCGTCGTATAATTCGTTCTACGATAGCAACGACTTTCCCATCGTCGACGATTCGTATAATTTCAATCAGAAGATCATCGACATTACGAAGCAATCGCCATTGATAAGAACGTCCGGTCGGCTCTCGAAACCGCAAAAGAACAAAAGTATCGAGAATAATGATAGTAACAATAGTTACGAGGTACACGAAAACCACAATGATGATATTACACAAAAGAAACAAAGTTCGTTCCAGATACTCGCACCGTCATTGGATGCAACTAACGCACAGTTGATCGGGGAAGAAAGTAAAACTGACCAGACCGCAGTCAAAAAAGAGGAGAAAGTTGTAAAGCAAGTAGTTAAGAGACCGATTACAGTAAGGGGCAGAGGTAGAGGCAATACTAGAGGAAAAAGTGTTAATTAATTATTATTTATAAGGATAATTAGAATTTAGTGTCTATTATTTATTATTGTGTAGTCAGAATTAAGTAATTTTGAGCAAATTATGCCACCACTACCTATAAATTCACCAACCAAAGATTAATACTACAAGAAAAAATTGGAAAATTAATTTTTTTAAAGTTCCAAGGTGATGACAAATAATTATTTGGTATTTAACTTTTAGTTTCTAATTACCTACCTAATTCAATCTATCGTTGTTACATTATTGTAGTTTAGTTAATTGTTACTTGTTTTGTTTGTTGCATATTTATTTGTTGTTATAAAAATATATTATATCAAAAGACTGATGTATGGAATATACCTACGGTATTGCATTAACACATAGATAGGAACCTAAATTGTCATAGTTAATCGCGCTGCATCAAACTCACAATATTTGTTTAAATTTTTTTAATTTTATTTTTCGAGAGGATGAAAAAGCGTTAACCTTTTGCAAAACTTACAGTGTTTTTAGAAAACCTTTTCTCTTCGAAATTTTTCAAACAGCATATTATAGGCCCATAAAAGACTATCCTCACTTTGAAAAAAAACATTGTCGATATGAGCCTCCAGTTTATGTTATTGTATAGCATAATTCAGAAGTATTTCACCTCTGTGAAGAATTTTAGTGTTCATTCAGTCGGGGGAGCCGTTAAGAGTAGAAGTAAAAGTTAGCGCCACCAGCAAAATTGGTGGTCAATTGGTGACCTGCAATTAAGGACTGTATGTCGGTAATATGAAAACTTTCCACTTTTCGAATATTCAAATATTCGAATATTCGAATTATTCGAATGGCTATTCGAATATTATTATTCGAATAGACTATGTATTCGAATAACTATTCAAATAATCAGAATATTTAAATGACTATTCGAATTAAAGAATTATATATACGTATTACTAATAAATTAATGAACAATTGCACGTCGAACTGTAAGTAATTTAAACTTTTGAACTTTGCTTTATATTTATTGCGTTGTCACTTAATACCTATAAAAGAAATGATGCGGGAGAAGAATAATAACAATAATCCTCAAGAGAAAAAGTTTAAAAATCTCTGTTTTTGCAAAGGTGTGCGAAACAAGTAATATAAGGAAGGTAGCCAATAGCAGCATTTTATTTATCCCGCGCAGATGAATTAAATAAATACTTTTTTTGACACGTAACTAAACAAAACACAATGAAACATAATGAGTAATTACTACATTATTTTTCATTGTGTTTTTTTTTTAGTTATTTGTCAAAAAAAGACTTTACTACATAATACTTTTGTATTCATTCATTTTGTAGTCATTCGAATATTCGAATAATTCGAATAGTCATTCGAATAATTCGAATAATTCGAATATTCGAATAATTCGAATAATTCGAATATTTGAATGACTATTCGAATAATTCGAATATTCGAATAAATATTCAAATGACTATTCGAATACCAAAATTCAAAAAAGTCCCAGCCCAATATAAAACCAGAGCGTTGGGGAAACCCAACCACCCTCGAGGGCCCTAACGGCCCTAACTTTCTTTGCCACGTAAATGGAACTATGATGGTTCTGATTGGGTGGCCATAGCCAGGCCTTTCCCACTTAACGAGATTGTTATGACTTTGCCTTTTTAGCATTGTTTTTACCTATTAATTGTAGATGGCTTTACACACCTCGTCGTTCCGTCGTTCAGCTGCTCTACTTATTGACGTAAAAGAGATGTTATCAATAATAATAGGCGTGAGTCTATAACAGCAATCTCCTTTTGTAGCAGTGCAGGGAATATTTCATCACCGCCAAGTGATTTGCCATTTGGTCTTTTAATAAGACTTATGACATTCGAGTAGTCTTTAGATAAGACTTTCTGAATGAGTAGCGCTGGGATTTATCCCCTTGCAAAAGGTATTCCAGGTTTGTCTCTTGAACCATCTCAGTTCCTTGTTCCACCAAAGAACGAACGTATCTAGAAAAAGTTTTCTTCTTCATGGAGCAGCCTTTCTCGTATGAGGATATCGAATTAGGTCTTTTAAAGTAGCGTTTATTTCCTTTCTTCTATTAAGTAGGGTTATTATTAAAAATGCACAGCAGACGAGACCAACTGACGTAATGTTGCTTCAGTAGAACGGGAGGCATGCGACTGCGACATTTGGCAAAAGACATGTAGCGTTTATCCAAAGCAACCACTACTTACTTCCGACATTACACACTAAAATTTAATGTTTAGTGCACTCTTTTTAAGGAAGTGAACAAGTGAATAAAAATTCAAAACAAAAATATTCTTCCATATCACAAGTATGACAAGAGGTTATAAGTAAGCTTTAAAATTGTTAAAATCATCAGTACATACTAAGTAGTTTTACGTTTTTAATGTTGGTAAGTCTAGAAAAGTATTATGTTTGCAAGTAGCTTATGAGTAAAATTATAATAAATAATAAACTTCCGTCCACGAAGTTTTTTAAAGTTCAACTTCAGGTTGGTCAATAAATACTTCTGGACCTCAGCACCGATTTGAGTCCAGTTGGAGTACCAGGTGGAGTATAATCAGGTTCCGGAATGATCGGACCATTATACACATTATTATTGGACCTCATATTAATCGTCGGCTTTCCGATTTTTGCCACTTTGTTCGCATTAGGAGGTGAATACTTTCCATTCCCTTTCGAGTAGTCATTCACAAAGCCAACAGGGGGTGGGTAAGGGTTGGTATTACGGGATTGGAACGAAATTCTATTGTCCGGTTCTGGAGGGAAGAAAGAGTGACTTCTTTCGAAACTCCTACTGTCGTCCACAAAAGCATCATTAGCGTAGTGGGGAGTTTGATTACCAGAAGACCAAAGGTCTTTCGAATCAGTGGCCCAAGGTGGGCGAATACTAGAAGAACAGCTATAGATTAGAACAAGATTTGATTAACATATTAAGTAAACTTGAACTCTTTTCTCTTGGGTAATGGTAGAACTAAAGTTGCAAATTAACAACTGACCTTGTTGTGTCGTAGCCATAGATAATTGGAATTCTTGGACCACTATTTTGCTAAAAACAAAGAGGATTATTAGATTAGCGCGATTGAAACCCATCACGATTAAAACTTACATATTTTACAATGTCTCTTGTGAACTTTATGATGATTAGCGCGAAGATAACGTTGATAAGCCATAATAGGTATCCACGAGCAGCTACCGACATTACTATGCCATAGACCACAAGAATTGTCTAAAAGGTGAATTTTAAATAAAATCTTGCAAATAACTTAAAAATACCTAATACACTAACAAAACAAATGAAAACAAAAATATCGAAGAAAATAAATACAAAAATTTTAAAAATGCTTTTGTATTTTTTCAAAAACATTGATACGTAGAACAGAATATTAAGAAATGAAAATTGTAAAGATTGGAATAATCTGTCTTATAACACAAGTAAAAAGGTATTGTCAAATATGTGTATACGTTAGTGAAAGATAATGACTAAAATACAACCAAATTTTATAGCCCTTGATAATCAACAAATGTCCCTTAACACTAATATCTAGTTGAATAGGTAGGTACCTAGCTGTCCAAATAGTTAATTAAAAGTACTACTACTACTACTAGATGCATATCAATCTGAGGGAACTAGTGAGAAAGAAAAGATTGAATTTGAGTAGTATAAGATGGGGGCTGCTGGCCCAGAGGATGAGGAGGTTCATCCCCCTTCGTTTAAAGGTGTTTAGAAGTTGTTTAAAGTTGTTTAAAACCTATGTAAAGTTGTTTAGAACATGAAAAATAGTAAGTTGAGCAAACTGGTAGGCAACACAATATACAAAAGTGGTGGGGGTATGATGCTCCTCATCCTCTGGGACAGAAACCCCCATCTTATACTACTGATTTGCAGAAGAGACATAAATTCTATTTCAGTGTTGTCATATCCATCAATTTCTAGACAAGAAGAGCGTTTGAATTCTCGAGTACTCTTCTTAGTCAACGAATGATTCTTTGTGAATGTGATGAAACTGAATATGCAAATCTGTTAAGCAATGTGATAGAGTTTTATCTACATCTGTCCGAACAAAGGAAGAACAAAGGAAAAGCTTTACCCTGTTTGTAAATAACTAAGTACTAAGTAGCAACTTTTGTAAATGGTTGCGTGACATTCAACACTTTTATTAATATACACTCTTTTTTTAGAAGTAAGAGAAGAGAAGAATACCAATTTAGTTTTGCTTATTTAGAGGATCTGAGCACATAAAATATATCTTCACCAACTATATAATTACCTCTTGATTCGTAAGAAGCTGTAAATTATCATCCACGTACTTATAGTCACTGGCCAACAACCCCACAAATACAATGTCCACAATCGAAATCATTAACGTTATGAAAGACCAACCTCCAAATGCAAGTTTACTTCTTTGCCATTGGTTTGAAATCATTCCTAAAATGTGTTGTTTAAGTATTTACTACGATCTGACCTTCTGGCATCAACTATTACCCATTAGCATATAAGTTGATGTAATTATCCATGCAGGACCCAATACGATATAGATCCACATAAAAATCGAAAATTCATTGGAAGTCAGAATGATGTCGCTATTTCCGGTTACGTCAACTGTAAGTAATTATTTTGCAAGATAAGAAATTTAGCAACAACGGTCTTTTGCGAATTTACTTACCCTTCCTTAAAAATAGCTCGTAAATATAATCGTAGTAATACCATGTGTTGAGATCGGGGGTGTTTTCTATTGCCCCATAATAGCAACAAATGCAAAGAATTCCGAAAATTGTCCAACTTAATCCTTGAAGCTACAAATTTTTTTTAAAGTATATGAATGATTGTAATTAGAACAATACTCACAATTCCGAGTGTAGCTGCGATTATCGCCAATGGCTTCGCCAGAGATTTATTTACCTCTTCTTTGGCCATGTTAGAGAAGCACGCACTTCCACATATTATGAGCAACAAGTATTTTGGAATCTATATGGGTGACGTTCTTGACAGCAAACGATAACGAAATAAGCGATCAATTTGATAAAAGCATAAGAATGTATATTACACCGTTAATCCTGGATGTTGTACAATCTTATCTTTATTTTTGTGGATTGAGGAGAAGTAATTGTTAGAAACATGTGTTGATGATTAATGGAAGGCTTTTATCTATTGCAATGTTGATAACAACCGCAGAGAAATATAACTATATATCCTATAGAACACATACATTGTGTTGTTAGTCGTGATTGATAGGAGAGATGACATAAGAAGTTCATCGAAGAAGAATTACAGCAAATTATTTTCTTTTACTCTTTTAGGAATTTCCATAAGTGTAGAAGGGGCACAACTTTTAAATGTAAATTTTTGGACGATATTTGCCTTGTATTCCCTACACAAATTGTTAAGAAGTTTAAAAAGTACAAAAAAATGTAAGTATTGTCTTCATTATAACTAGGAAATACCATGTCAAGACTTTATGGGTATTTAGCCTATACAATTAAAAAATAAAACTGATTTCTTTCCATTTTACAACTTGTAAAACTAGTCTTCTCATCTTTCTCCTATTTGTATGCCAATTTACATTTCTTTCTTTGCACAAAGGCAAAAGGAAAAATAGGTAGGTACAACTTTTATTTTTTCACAGTTTATCGCTTTTTTATTTGATTAATCTTTTTTTCTCTTATTTTTTATATAGCATGTTTGTGCAATTTTTTTAAAAAGACTAATAACTACGAAATTGTTTCCTATATTTCCTAATTTTATTTAAAAACCGACAACCTTCTGTGTTTTATGGTTTATTCTATCTCTTACCGTAATATTATTATACATCCCATAAATCTGGGAGATAACACGTGACACAGAAGTGTAACAGTCCTTTACCTATTTATTTTTGAATTAATGTAAAGCCACCTTTAATCTCATTGCAGCTTATGAGAACTTCTTATTTTTCGCGGATTTAAAGGAAACACGGTTCCGTTAGATCTTCTTTTCAGTTTGGGGTAGTGCGGACAATGGAGTACTTGCCTCATGTTTGGGAAATATATTATTTAAAAAATGTAGGCGATTTTATTAGACCCGTATTTTTTATTTGGTTCTAAGGTCAATATTAGGCCCAGAATTAAATCTTTAATTTTTGTAGTGGGAGATTTGTGACGTAGCCGGCCCCTGCACGACGTAGTTCTAAAAAAAATCGTATGATGGCGCTTCACTCAAATTGTTTGCGTTCAACGGTTCTATTTATAAATCAAATGCCGATCCGCTGTACACATATGGCGCACTCTGGTAGCAGCGCTGCATAGTAGCTTAAAAGAAGAGTAGATTCAATATGTGAGTCTTGGATACGGGGCTCCAATGCGTCATCAAAAACAAAAATTGCAAACATTTACAAAAATATAAAATAAAAAAATTGAAAAAAAATATTTAAGCTTTCCTTAGTTATTTGCATGCATCTAGAGAATAAAAAGTGCAATAATTTTTTTAGGCAAGAACCCCATTGTTCAGTTTGTGCAACTGTTGGTAGGGATCAAGTTCGCACTACTTTTTCCGAGTAAAGAGAAATAATTATTCACTTCGACTTCGTCGGATCAAAGACCGATTTTTGTTTCTCTGATAGGCTTGCATCATCAATTTATACCACGTTAACTTCTTCGTTATTTTCCTTTAACAAACCAAACTGTCGCAACCGCTGGCTTCTTCGTTTTGATGCTCTTGAGGCATTTTTGATACTTTTTGTCATCTTCTACCGCCTGCTGGCTTTAGGCCATTTAATCACTGCCTTCATCGTTGCTTTAATCCCGATGCATTTCCTGCTGAAAGCATCGCTGAGACATGAATAATTGATTGTTAGTTTGTCATGAGAATATCTTGTCTAATCTTCTAAGTATATGCAGAACCAAGACATTTGTAGTGTGGTAACGTTCTTATGTAGAATTTTTGAGTTTCTTGCCATAATAGAAATTATAGTCAATGGTTTCTAGACTTTTTTCTTACCATTTTCCGTACCTTTTAGTACCGTACAGCAGTTGTAGGCCTTTGGTTCTTCACTAAGCTGGCCGGTGGACATCTTACTCTGCAGCCCGGTTTATTAGAGATGTTTTAGTTTCTCATGTTCAGAATAAGAGTTGTGATGACAATAAGTCAAAGCCAACCCAAATGGCAACCTTTCCTGAACGTGGTACACCCTGCTGCGTAGATTCTCTATTACTGGCTCAATTTCGGATAAATTAGCCAGGAGTAGCTATAGGGCACCCTCTTGTCCTTAGGATAAAAATTGTTCCTAAAGGAAGAAAAACCAAATAAATGGTCAACGGTACAAGGTGCAGAAAATAAGGGAAACTGCTGTATTAGATCCAATTGGGTATCCCGGGCATAGTCAACATGGCAATAAATAACGAAGCACGAAGCTGAACAATATAGGTACTGATAGATGACAAAAGAAGACGAAATGGGTCTTCTCAGATTATGAATTAGCGAAACCCTCCGCACAAACGCAAATGCCAACGTAGGCACAGAACCAAAAACTGAATCGCCTCAAAAGATATGCAGGCATGTGTGGAGGCATTTTTATAAAAAAGAAGAAAGAGAGAATTTGAAAAGCGATAACAAGAAATATCAAATTGCGCAAAGAACAATAAAAATTATTGATAAAGCAGAGAAAGCGGAGAAAAAACATGCATTCCAAAACTCTTTCAAGATGACCAGCCCAAACAATCACCAAAATAAAATTCTTTAGAAAACCTTCTAACAGTAGAAGAAATTAAACAAGCACTATCTTCGTTAGAGGAAGACAAATCTCGACAATATTCATATTGAAGTTCTCGACGATCACGACATATATCTGTTGGTTAACAAAACCATTTAAGTGCTGTTGCTAGTTATCTGACGTTGCATCCCTGTCGCTCTATTTTGCAATCAATGGTTACGTTTTACAAATCTTTAAAACAAAAGACAATTTTCTGAACTTCTTTGAACTTTTAAAAACATTAGCCTCGAATATTTGCAATTTTGGAGTACAACGGCGAACACTGGAAAAAGGACAATTTCAACAAAGCATACATGTCGATAAGATAACATTTATTTAGCAACAATTTGATTTGTAATAAAATTTACAATAATTAAACAAAACAATAAACCGAAGGAACGAGGAAGAAAGAAACAGAATAAAAAATTAAAAACTAAGAGAAACAATATCCAAATATTTTGACTATGTATTAATATTGATGTAATATCCTTATTTACCTAGTTAACTAGAAATTAACGTCTAAACAGAACAATTTACGAGTAATTTTGACATTTAAATAACCTTGGTAGTGTCAATCAAAATTTTCAAATTTTAAAAATGTAACTTTTTATTTAAAAAAGAGTCAATATAGCACAAAATTGTACAAAGAACTCGTTCATAAGACAACTATGGCACTCGTGCATTGCAAAACTCTCCGCCGTGCGACTCGTTTTCTTTAAAAGTAGGTATCCGGAAATTTTATCGTTTGCGCATATGCTCTTTCTTGCTTGGGAGGATGCTCAGAGCATCAGAGCAAGCGAAAAACATCTGCTCAAACAATAAAACATTCCGGATTCTTTCTCCCGTTGACAATTCTGTCGTGCGACTAGAGGGTTGGAACAGCCCATCAGTTTGATTAACTTGTATTCTTGCCCCTTTAAAAGAATGGGCCGGACCAAAAATAATTGACAGGTTGGTTTCTAAATTACTCGTACTCTAATCCGTTGTTAAGTACCTAAGCTATAGTTTTTTGCTAACACATAGTTTTAATTTAACAAACGTATTTTAAACATATTTTTTTGATAGATTGACAAACTTTTTGTTATCTATTTAATTAATTAATTAAGTATCTGTGAAAACATGTGTATAGTGTATGATAAAAGTGGTTTAAGTAGCGTTCGATGTAAGTTTATTCGGTTTGTTCGGTAAAGTAGAGAAGTCTTGTCAACATGCTAACAATAGAGCACATTTGTTTTTGACCAGAAAATTGTGCACAGTTTTGTTCCTCGGAAGTAAAGTCGATAGCCACTTCTCTATTGACAAACGTGAGAATTGTAAGCAAATCCTTGGTCTTATAGTGAAGTCTAAGTTGCTTTACCAAAGATTGGATAAAATAACCACCATTTCGAGGATCCCTCCACGAATAGTAACCTTGAAAAAGTTTCTTATAATGAACGGTTTCTATATGCCACATTGAGAAATTTTATTACCCTCCATTGTGGAATACATCACGAGGATATCTGCCATTATTGGTATGGAATAGTAAGCTTCATTATTTTTGCTATCATGCTCATCGGTTTCGTACTTTAATACCTGAGCACCATGTAACCCAGTTCCTCTGCAAGTCTGAATAGTCATTTAAACATTTGCATTATTTTAAATTATTTTTCTTAACTCACTTGGATGAAGAATAATTTTGGTTTTCCAGCAAGAGTTGGGCATTCTCGGGCCGAAAAGAAACTCCACAACCTCTTGGTTGGGTAGTCATGGTCCCTAGCGTAGATTTTTCCAGAATCACCATGACTCATGACCACGATTACGAGGCAATCAGAATCAGAATAATCGAGTTTTGAAGCTGAAAGTTGAAAGTTTTAGTTTCTACAACCATAAAAATACCCGCATTATCTATACCTGTAAGAAGTACTCCAGCAGTTTGACTAGCAGTTAGATCGTTATGAACAATAACATCAAAATCCAAATCATGAAAAAGATCAACCAAATCATCTCTATCCTTATCAGAGCCTTCACGTTTAGGACATTGAGGAATGGAAAAATTAACGTGGTTGAAAATGATGACAGTTCCTCTTCTGGGATGGTCCATTTTATAATAGTCATCGTAAGGAGAACAGCACGTGGTTATATCTGGTTTAGGCTTCTTCCTACTAAATTGTTTGTTAAAAATGAAAAGAAGAAAAGCATTTTAGAACTTACGAAAAAATATTTTCGAAGAAGTCGGCAGAAGAGCCATTCACGGAGGTTTCAGTTTCGACGGTGCTGTCCATTGTTATCACTATCTACTACTGCAATGAAAAGTGTGGGTTATTAAAGTACTTCAGGACCAGATGTCACTTAATTGGTTTATCGTTTATGATCAAAAGTTGAAACTGATTAGACTTTACTTATTATTAAATATATTAGAAATACCTACCTGTAGGTGCACCTATACAGGGTCTTCCTGAGTGAAACCCCGGTATTTAAAAGTATATTTCTAATAAAGTTAATTTTGCAGAAATAAACGTTAGTTAATGCGTTACAATATGGCGCCATTGCCTGGCTTGTAATTAATTTCATACGCCGTCGGGACGCTATAAAGAGTGTTGATTAGAAATTTTCAATATTTTGTTTTCTTACTATTACATGTTATAAATAAATAAAAATTTAAGTTCTTAGTTAAACTGTTTTTAATTGTAATTTTAGAGAGTCCCTGAATATTTTAAGGAAATTAAGAGGAAACGGCTTTTTCAAGTAGTCAAATTTTCTAACAATAACGTTTCGGTTATTTATAACTTAATGCAGGTGCTTTTTAAGTAGGTGAAAATCCAGTGGAAGCAAAAAACATAAATAGTAGGTAGCCACAAAGGCATTCGGTAAACAAAAAATAAAGTTGTCAAGAAAAACGTCTTGAACACAGAAATTTAAAAAACCGTGTAATTCAACAGCGGTTTGATACAAAAATATTCCAATTACTCGTTATTAATTTTGGAGGTCGTGATCATAAGCTTGAAGAAAATTAAAGGGATGAAGTGAATTTCTGTATAAAATTAAAAGTTAATTAAAAGTGAAAACTTACACGGAAATAAATTTGAAAAAACCAATAGTATTAAGTATAGTTTATTTTTGCCAAATTTTAACTCTATTAAAAATACGATTTTAGGCGCTGACGGTTCTCTCAGAAAGACCCTGTATGTTAGTATTATGAATACACAGATAGCCGGTTTCTTACCTTTAGCTGTTTTGATTAGTTTTATCATTAAATATATTATGATTTACATAAAGGTGAACTTTGCACATGACAAACGATAACGATTTCCGATAACTACAATAAAAATTGACAGAACTGAAAATATATAAAATTCAACTAAACATTTGATCCACAAAATTACCATTTGTGTAAAATAATTGTACCTACAACCATTTTCAGAATAAGCACGTATGTACAATGTTAACGTATTAACTAACGACATACGTTAACACGATTCACTTATCACAAAACAAATAAGTGAAGCAATCAAGATAATATCAATCAATATAGCTAAAGGGTAAGTTAAGGTTGTGCTAAATTTTTTTGTAATTTTAATTCAACAAAATTATCTTTTACATCACCGCGCTCGCGCGCAAGTGTAATTCAAATCCTTAGGTATTCATAAAATTGAAAACTACTATTACTTTATTAGTCATTTATTTTTTAAATCGCAAATGATATTAGATAATTTTGATTTGTGGGGAGTAAGTAAATAAACTATTGTTTACTGATGTTCGGCAGCATTAGTTTAATTCTACTGCTTCCATTGCGGCTAGACGGAGTGACAAAAATTAAAATTATGAAAATTTTTGTAAAAGGATCTATATGAATCCAAAAACGAGTACAGTTTGTCTTACAATTAGGAGATGTAGAACGGTTGATATATAGATTTTGATAAAACTAGCCTAGTAGGTAGGTATACCTACCTAGTACGTTCTTCTAAATCCGCGGACTAACATGGTAACATGCAACATTGTTAATGAAGCGATGATAAACGATTTGACGAACGTTACGACTCACTGGCTTGTGGCTTGGCATGGGATGAAAGTTCTTGTGGATGTAAATGAAAATAAAGAGAAATTCTATTGTGATTTATGTAGGTATTGAATTGGTTTTGTCCGGAATTTTATTTTTTTATTTTTTACTTTTGATTTGTAATATTATACTTATTTTTAATTATCTATGGTTCCATTAAGATATTCATCAGTAAAAGTTTTGTCTTGGAGCAACGCATAATACAATTTTTATGTCAAAATAACGCTGATTTAATTTAGAATACTAGTGGCTCAATTTGAGAAACTAGTCTCCTAAATTGAATCATTTGCAGATATATGTACAGTGGCAAGCAAAAAATAAGACACGATGTTCCTTCTCAGTGTGAACTAACTCCATTAAGGTAGGATGGACAGGGTATTGCGACCGACCCATTTCCAGGTGATTCGCTGCCGAGCGAGGGAGGTAGGTAACTTTTGGGGTAGGTATAGACTCCAAGCAGAATAAATATTTATTACCCGTAGCACCATTAAGCGAAAAAAATTTCCTGGGGTTCAATACGGCAGACCGGCAGGTTTCAAGGACAAGCCGTTTTACACAACTTCAAAATCGCCGATTTCGCTTCACGAGTCGTGCCTAATTTTATGCTCGCCACTGTACATAGAAACATGGAGAAGATTGCTAAAAGCTACCAAATAGCAACTACGTGTTTTTAAATGTTCATACTAATTTTCGTTAAAACCGCGAGGCAATTTTTACTTTACTTTTTTCTTTTAGCAACAAAATCTGACTCGAGTAATAAAGATTATTTTATATCAGCACTTCAGCTACGAGCGCCCAAATAACTATACTTCCACCAGATAGGTTTTTCTTTAAAATTTTTACCGTTCAAACATTATGTGCCTACCTAAGATACACTCGGCGAAAATTTCCAATTTTTATCTGCAACACTCGCATGTAATAATTGACGTTTTAAAGTTATTGTCTAGTTTAGTGAGATTAGTAATGTTGTTCTCTTGGGGCGCTATAATTTCAAGTGTAGGAAATTTTAGTCAAATCAAATACAGACGCACAGATAGCTTTGTTTTAATTTCCATCATAACTCAGTTTCATAAACTCGTGTCTGATAGAAAATTCCTATAGACCAATAACAAGCCGTTATTTTGAGGTACAAAGAGTCTCCATTATAATTATAGTATCTATTGCTACCCTGTTGTAATAGTAGATACTAACGGGGCTATTTTGACCTCAATAATTAATTAATTATAACTAATTATAATTAGATACGTTTGAATTCTTTGTAGGTTACTTGATGCTATTACTAAACTGGAAAAGTTTATAATAATTGCATCAACATACAGGGTAATTCAACGAGAACCGCCGTTGCCAAATTGGGTATTTCCAATGGAGTTAAAAATTTGAAATTTGGCAGAAATAAACTATAATTAATGCACTACAAGATAACATATCGTTTTGTTTCTTTTTCTAGATGGTGTGACTTTTCACTTTCGATCGCGAATTTATATCGAAATATTCACTTCATCTCTTTGATTTTCTTTAAGTTCATTATCACGATCTCCAAGATTGATAATGAGTAATTGAAATATTTTTATATCAAACCGTTATTGAATTACATAGATTTTTAAATTTCTGGTCTAAAGGGATTTTTGATTGACAACTTTGGGCCGTTTACCTAGTCCACTTGCGGCTAACCACATTAAATTAGAAAAAATAGGAAAAGTGCTTTAGCTACTTTGCTTTGTATTATCTTCTCTAGTTACTGCATAAAATATTTCTAAAAATGGTCAAATTTTCGTGTTTTATTTTTCTTCCCGCGCCCGCGGGACACCAAAAGAAGAAGAAACGGAGAAACGACAGCGGAGACGTAAGCATTTTTCCTCCTGTCCCTATTTTGATACATCTGATTATCCAAAGGGTCATCCATTATATTCTGATAAAAATAAGAAAGTAATAGGAAAATTCAAAGATGAATTGAATGGTATTAAGATATTAGAGTACATAGGTTTAAGATAAAAAATGTACACTTACAGAACCGAAGATTCTGTTTCAAAAAAATTAAAAGGTATTAAGAAAGCAGTATTGAAAAAAGAAATAAATTTTGAAGATTACAAAAATTGCTTATTTAATCAAAAAAAAAAATACTTTCATAGACAGAAAGTGATCAGGAGCCATAAACATGATATTTTTACTGAAGAAGTAAAGAAAAAGTCTTTAAGTTGGAGAGATGATAAAAGATACCTTTTACTTAATTCTACAGATGCATTAGCTTATGGAAATTGTTGAATAAATTGCTATTTTTTATTAATGTTGAAGTAAAAATTAAAAAGACAATAATAACAATTACGATAATAAACATAAGAACAAAAATAATAATTTTTAATTTATTAACTTGTTGAATACGACTAAGAATTTTAAATATTCTTTATGGAATATATTTAAATTACACTGTACTTAAAGTGCCGTCAAATCCTGATGAACTGGTCAACATAGATGATGCACTGAAGACATCGCCCAGAACACCCTTGGAAGAAAGAAGACTTGTTAAAATAAACGAAGTGTTCAATAAAACACTCTTCAAGAATTGCATTGTCTCAAATATTCATCAGCAGCACAAGTTTAATCAAATAGACATTAAGCTTAGTACATGGTGGAAAATGTTGGAGTTTTTAGACCAACACTTCCAAATTGACTCAGTTACAGTTAAAATTTATCTTCAAGTTTTGCTTCATTTTAGTAAAGTAGCAGTAAATGAAAAGGTACTTAACAAGAATTCTAGAAACCACGATCAAGCCGGTAGACGCGATTAAGTACCTCGGCGTCTGGCTGGGGAGAAATGGAAGCTTTGCAAGACACGTCAAGGAAACCGCCGCAAAGATGGAAAGGACAGTGGCCGCTCTGACAAGGCTGATGCCAAATGTCGGCGGACCAAAAATAGAAGTAAGTAAGATGTGTGCTGCAGTGTCACACTCAGTGATGCTGTATGCTGCTCCAATCTGGGCCAGCGCCATGCAAGAGAAGTCAAATAAGAAGAAGCTAAAAACACTACAGAGGAGACTTGCCATAAGGGTACGGTTTCGACAGACGCGGCTTTGGTGATAGCCGGAATGCCGCCGATAGAATTGATGGTGTAGGAAAGAGCAGATAGGTGGAGAAGAAACAAGGATGAAATAGATGAGGCGCGAGAGAGACTCATGGATAAATGGCAGGAGGACTGGAACTGGTCACAACAAAGGTGGACAAGGAAACTTATCACGAACGTCAGAAAGTGGACAACGAGAGAACAAGAATCAACTATTTCTTGGCGCAATTATTAACGGGCCACGGACCATATAGAGATTTCCTATGTGACAGGATGAGACGAGGTGACGGCGAGTGCACCTACTGCGGGGAGAGGGATGATGTACAGCCACGTTCACTGAAAAAGCGCAGGGTAAAGTAAAATTCATTCCAACTTACGTTACACTTGCAACCAGGCTAGACCACGCGGTAGAGTTTGTTTGAGAACCGCACAGGTAAACTAGGATTGGTCGAAATAGAGCGGCACATTTCAGTTTCAAATTCAAAACAGCGTCAAGCACACCGCTCATGACGAGAAATTTTAGTCGCTTGGTTAGTGACGCCCATTGTCACCATTCGAGAGAGTTGGGATCAGGGGTTTGATTCCCTTATCTAATCGTTTCTTTTATTTTATATTTATTATTTCATATGCAATTTAGTAATAATTATGACCTTAATTTGTGTTTCTGATATCATTCCAAGCCTCTTTCTAGAATATTAAAATAGACAACTTTCTGAAGCAATTCCAGTAAAATATTTTCACTTATAATATTCCTAGTATTAATTACGTTTTGGAAATGCATGAGAATAAAATTTACGGATATTAATCAAAGCACGAGGGCATATTCGGTAAGAAAATCGCAACGACACAGACATTGGTCCATTATGTCATTATTAATAAATAAATGATTTTGATTGGCTGAAATAATTTCCACTTATTAATTTCATGCTAAGTGCAAAAATTTCCAGGAAATTTTTGTCGTAGAAATGACACCGAATTTTATTTTTCTATTGGCTACTTTTGTTTTTTGAACTATTGCAACAACGGGCACGAATAAATTATGGATGTGAAGAAAGAGTTAAATTCCTTTTCTTAAATTATTATTTCATATGCAATTTATTAATCACCATTAATCTCGTTCTGCAATGTTAAAATTGAAGTAAAATATTTCCGTTTAATTGAATAAGGCCCGATTTCTTAATCAAATTAATGAAGACTTTAAGTTTAAAGGACCAATTTTCCTTTGTTGTAACAATGGGTAACTATGGTTATTGTCAACTCTAAATTTAATGCCTCTTTTAATTTAATTATGAAACCGGCCCTTAGTATTTATTTTTAATTGACTTTTTGAAAAATATTATTGCAACAACGGGCTCGAATCAATTAAAGATATGAAGGACTTGAATAGGATAATGATATGTAGAAACTTTTCAACGGGATTAATTAAAACTGTAAAGTTGCAGGTTGTTACGGGTAGGTATAATGTTTAATTTTAACACCCAAATTTTACTAACACATTATAATAGTTTGCATACAATAATAACATTATTTATTATTATTAATTAACAAATACAAACGATCGGTGAATCCGGTGATTAAAATATTAACAATTAACAAAATATATATCTAATAATCAATGGTCAAACAAGAATACATAGACAGTAATAAAAATAGTTTCGATTAATATTTGATGTAACAACCATTACCTACTATCTATGCATTCTTGCATTCTCTTTCGCATCGAAGCGACAAGTTGGTGGCAGATGTTGTCGCCTCGATCGATAACGTGCAGCCCTCATTCTTTGCCAAGTGCCAGTCACGTGGGCGTGAAGGGTACTACCTATACCCCTTCGAAATTTATGAGGTGGGTCATAAAGCTGACCATCTCTTTGAAGAAGTATGCCGACGAATGGGTTCCCTGCTCCGTTATAATGTGTTTCAATGTGTTGGTAAAATTCCAGTGTAAAAATAAAACATTATATCTATAACTATTCAATTCACCTGTAATTTTTCAAATATTAACCAATAAAATGGCAAATATTTACTTTACTTTCTTATGAAACTTTATCTACCAGTTGCTATGAAAATGAAATCATATGTAACACAGATTGGCGAACTAGCCTTTGAAATATTTTATTTTACGTGATACCACCACAATAATATTCGACAATTTTTGACTACTTGTTGTATTATAACTGACAATTCTTTGAATAAAAATAATAACAGGTAGTATACAATGTTAAAATCAATTAGTATGGCACCCTTCATCCTGCCGTCTTTGAAATTTGGTTTACCTGGGTTTCTAACTGGAGTCACTTGCTTTGTGTCACTGCGAATTTACGTAGGTAGAAAGAGAAAGGATGAAAAGGAAACATAAAACAAGTCGATTTTTTTCATAGTTATGAGAAGTCTATATAGACTGTTTCACCATAAACGGACGGATTTCTAATCGAGTTATTTGAAGACGTAGAGAAAAAACTCCAAATATTTCTTGAATTGATAAAAAATCTCTATAATCGACGTGTAAGAAACTAATTCTGGCACTTCCGGTTTGGACCGAAGTTAACCAACTTTTGATTTTTAAATACAAACATATCTTTTTTATTACCCTATCTGATAGAAGAGGTTCTGCTGATTACAAAAATGCATTACACTTATCACTTTTCTGCTCAAAATTGGTTCAGTCCTTGATTTCTAATGCAACTGTTTCTCCAAATCTTACGGATTTCTGCCCGAGTTATTTGAAAACGTAGAGAAAAAACTCTAAATACTTCTTGAATTGAGGAAGACTCTTTATGCCAGAATTAGTTTTTGACATGTCGATTATAGAGATTTTTCCTCAATTCAAAAAGCATTTGGAGTTTTTTCTCTACGTCTTCAAATAACTCGACCAGAAATCCGTCCGTTTTGGTGAAACAATTGCATTAGAAATAAAAGCCTGAACTAATTTTGACCAGAAAATCGATAAGGTCAATACATTTTGGTAATCTGGAGAACACCTTTTATCAGATAGGGCAATAAAAAAGATATGTTTGTATTTAAAAATCAAAAGTTGGTCCACTTCCGGTTGATATTTTAATCACCGGATTCACCGATTGTTTGTATTTGTTAATTAATAATAATAAATAATGTTATTATTGTATGCAAACTATTATAATGTGTTAGTAAAATTTGGGTGTTAAAATTAAACATTATACCTACCCGTAACAACCTGCAACTTTACAGTTTTAATTAATCCCGTTGAAAAGTTTCTAAATATCATTATCCTATTCAAGTCTTTCATATCTTTAATTGATTCGAGCCCGTTGTTGCAATAATATTTTTCAAAAAGTAAATTAAAAATTAATACTTATTCAATTAAACGGAAATATTTTATTCCAATTTTAACATTGCAGAACGAGATTAATGGTGATTAATAAATTGCATATGAAATAATAATTTAAGAAAAGGAATTTAACTCCTTCTTCACATCCATAATTCGTGCCCGTTGTTGCAATAGTATTTTTCAAAAAACAAAAGTAGCCAATAGAAAAATAGAATTCGGTGTCATTTCTACGACAATGTAAAAATTTCCTGGAAATTTTTGCACTTAGCATGAAATTAATAAGTGGAAATTATTTCAGCCAATCAAAATCATTTATTTATTAATAATGACATCATAATGACATAATGGACTAATGTCTGTGTCGTTGCGATTTTCTTACTGAATATGCCCTCGTGCTTTGATTAATATCCGTAAATTTTATTCTCATGCATTTCCAAAACGTAATTAATACTAGGAATATTATAAGTGAAAATATTTTACTGGAATTGCTTCAGAAAGTTGTCTATTTTAATATTCTAGAAAGAGGCTTGTAATTATATCAGAAACACAAATTAAGGTCATAATTATTACTAAATTGCATATGAAATAATAAATATAAAATAAAAAAAGACGAGGAGATAAGGGAATCGAATCCCTGATTCCAACTCTCTCGAATGGTGACAATTGGCGTCACTAACCAAGCGAACACAAATTCTCGTCATGGGGGATGTGCTTGACGCTGTTTTGAATTTGAAACTGAAATGTGCCGCTCTATTTTGACCAATCCTAGTTCATCTGTGCGGTTCTCAAACAAACTCTACCGCGTGGTCTAGCCTGGTTGCAAGTGTAACGTAAGTTGGAATGAATTTCACTTTACCCTGGGCTTCTCCTATGGCGGCAACTGTACAACATACATTTCAACTCTGCCCAAGGTGGAAAGAAGGGAGGGACATGGTGAGTAACTTTCTAGGCCGGACTATCACACCGGAGAGCACGGTCAAAGATATGCTGAGGAGCGAGGAGAACTGGGAGGCAAAATAAAATCCGAAATAAACTCAGGTCTGCAAGGATTTACCAACTACTACTTTTAAAGCCGTACGAAACTTTTAGAGGTGCTTGTCTTAGAGATTGTATACTCATCTGCGTCAAAAATGTTGCTAGGTTTTCCAACACCCCCAAGTATCGTGTTGATCTGTTGACCATAGCGCCACATAAATTTTCTCATTATATTGTTTGCATGCTTGTGAACGATATGAATTTTTCAAGTCCTTAGACGTATAGGATTACTGGAGAGCCACGGTTCAATTTCGCCAGTGCACAGCCATTGAAAATTGGAACAAACACTGAACTGAAATTATTTGATGGTGTACAACCCAACTGGTTTCTCTCCATGGATGAGGCAGTCTCTATATTTCTGGAACATATTGATTCTAATATCTCCTCGATAGCAATAATTATGAAGAAGGAACAAGCTGAATTAGGACTGTTGGAGCGCCCTGTATGTTCACAAGTAATTTCCAATTATATATTTTTTTCTAGTTTATTTGTGTTCTTAAATCAAGTTTCTAGCTATAATTTAACGTTGTGTCATACAGTCTTCAGATATGCTACTCACAATACAAGTATTTTATGACCTACACATACAAAATTTTGTTCTGAGACGTTATAATTTAAACTCGAAAAATGCTCAATGTTGGAAAAAATATAATGGATGTCAATTTACTGGCAAACTTTTGCCACCAGCGACGGTGGTTGCTGGAATTGTTCCTGTGCTTTATAGTTTTGTTAAAAGAGAGTTATGTTTTATTGGAATTTAAACTTTTGTTCATAAATTTTTTGTCTATCGTGTTGTTGGTTGCTCTCATGCTCTCATACGCCAAGTGGGAATGAAAAAGCAGCAAATGCAGCTTAGGAACAGCGTTGGGGTTACTCTAAATACAATTAGAATTTTGTCATTACGCTATAATTGCTATTACAACAGCGCCAATTATAAATATCTATTTTAAAATATAAACTGTTTTTCTCTTTTACATTGAGTTTATGGTTTGGTCTTTTGAGCTTGAAAGCTGTCTACTTCTTTAAGATATCGTTTGGAGAGGCTTTGCGCCCCATGGATTTAATTTTTTATGGTGGGTGGTAGGTGACATGACAACTCATTTTAACGTGTTTCCTCTTAGATGGTCGTGCTCTCACTAACGTTTCGTTTCTGAAATTAACATGCGCTGCCGCGACGCGACGCTGACGCAACGCTATGTGGGAATTGTCCTTAAGGTTACGTTGTTAATATCTGACAGACAAGCAACACGCCAATGTTTTGCTTCACCAAGAAAAGCCAAAGATTTGTATATGAAACGGATTTCGTCACGAAGTCCTACTTTGTGCTCAAGTATGACTTAACAAAGTTGGACTTGGAGACCTGTCTATTATGAATACGGGCATTACAATCCTTGCAAGGGACAGTTTAGTTTTGTGCGAAACTTCCTTCTTACGGTTCAACACCACCGTTTCCAAGTACCCGAAGCCGACTACACCACAACACACAACATTCGCCACTATAAGGTACAGTCTAATTCTTAAAAGAAGCTAATGACGTCACAAAATTATGGTCGAGTTACGCGCAACGTTATAACACGATTGTCCGCCCTGTCTCTTTTCAACATAATAACGCACGCTAATAACGTAGCGCGTAACTCGACCATAATTTTGTGACGTCATTAGCTTCTCTTAAGAATTAGACTGTAGGTTCAAACCACGTTCAAACCCTTGCGTGGGAATTAATATTTTTGTCGTTCGTATCGCATTTTTTGGTTCTTCATAAAAGCAGGTCTATTGACTCTGCCTGGAGACATGATCGTAATTACTAATTACCTAAACATTACGAAACAACTTATATTAATAGGTATTACACTAAAATAATACACTAATTACAAAAATAAACAAATACATAAACTTACACATTAAAAAATACAGATTACTGTTTCTGATTTGTTAACGTTTCAATTTTCTTCATTTGCCATTTGCGCGACGCTTTTCGCAACTTGATACTTTTGCAGCAATCGTCCATACTCTTCCATACTAAAAATATTGCACTGAACAAAAAACAATCAATATCAGTAATTTATCACGCTTGTAGTTACTTGCAGCGACAAGTGTTTGTCTTCTAGACTCTCTATGATTATGCTTAAATTCAACTTTACTTGCAACAACATCTCGAAAACGTTGCGGAGATCTTTTAAATTTTCCATATTTTGTTTTTGGCTTCCAATCGTTTTAACTTTTTCTTCTTTGAAAGTGTTAATAATAACATTAAGGTGACTATTCGCAGTCGGATTTTAATCAAAGTTGAACAGAGAAAAAGGCTTGAAAATCCAGTGGGGTGTTGATCACATCTTCGCCATGAACAAACCCAATAAAACGGTTTACTATGAGGTGGTGATCATTTGTAGTTGCCACAGTCAATGGCTTAACTGCTGCAATCTTTGCTTATGGCCAAACTTTATTCTGGAAAAACTTACTCCATGTTTGGGACTTCAGACGAGCCAGGCATAACAGACCTGGCAATTGAGAGTTTGTTCAATTCGATAGCAAGTTTACAAACACCGAAGTTTCTAATTAGAGTTATTTTCATCGAAATATACAACGAGAAAATCAACGATTTTTCTAACAGTAAAGACTTAAGAATTAGAGAAGACCTGCTTAGAAACTTCAAGAGAGCTAGAGAAGAGATTGCCAGCAATAAAGACCAAACATTAGAGTTTATGGCAGTTCTAATTCTAAATACAATCGTGATAAATGACTAGTATTGTTTATTTTTTGTTCAGTGCAACAACGTCGCAAGTTTCCCGATAATCAAAGTTTTTGAGTTGCTTCCGAGCGAATGCTGCAACAGTCTCGTTAGTTTCGAATCTCTAAAGTTAACAAACGCCTAGTGAATACTGATATGTCTAATAACTAAGCCCAAAGCAGACAATGATCTATAAAGTTAGCTAAATGCAACAAAAGATTAAACAATATAAAAAGCGCTAGAACTGACTTGTTTAGATGGTCACCTTTAATCAATCGCACATCTGTAGCTTTCGTTTGGACGACGCATTCAGATCCAGCCAAATCAACGAGGTTTCAGTTAGAGGTAAGAATGGTGGTGTCGTTTTTAATTTCAGTAGACTCCACCATGTGAAATGTTGGCTTCAGAGGGAATCAACTGAGGCTGGATTGAAATGAGGGTCGGGGGTTTCGATTAATGGCCAAATTTCCATTAATGTAACCCCGTTCTTAGAGAAGATTTTTTTCTCCATCAAACAAAATGTTTCTATTTAAATATAATGTTAATTAACCTTAATATCACTGGGTTATACTTAGATTGAGCTATTTACCACTATTGTAAAAATTTGCGATTTTAAATGTTACATAAAATTTTGAAAATAACAAAAACCTCAAAAAATTAATTACAGTACAGAAATTGTAATTGAATCTAGTGTTTGCTACAGGAACTTTCTCCCCTCATTCAAGCTGGTACCAGCTATCCGTTTATTTTACTTCCTATTGTCATAAACTCAAATATCTGGTCTTTGTTCCTAACCATCTCTTCTCTAGCTCCCTTTAAATCAATTTTTCCAGACAGAGGTCTTCTGTAATCCTTATGTCTTTATTGTTGGACTCTAGAAAATAGTTTGTAAATTTTGATGAAAGAAACTCCAACTAGAAATTTGCTGTGATTGCAAATTTCTATTGAATTGAACAAATTGTCATTTGCCAAACCTGCTATGCCTGGCTCGTCTTTGGTCCCAAACATAGAGTATGTTTTACCAGAAAAAGGTTTGGCCGTTACAAATTTGTTAACCACGTCGTAGTATTTTGTTATAGGGTTTGTTCCTGTTGATGTGATCTGCAACAACGTTTATTAATGCGGTTTATGGTTTTATACAATTATTACCAAAGCTGTAGGGTTTGCTGATCTTTTGTCTCTTGTGGTTAATTAGAAAGATGCTATTTTCGATAACACCTTACTGGATTTTCACGCCTCTTTCTTTTTCGACTTGATATTTTGCTGGACGTTTGAAAAAAACCCAATAACGTTTTACAAAAAATCTAACTACTTGTAAAAAAAACTTGAAAATAAAAAAATCTTTAAAAAACTGTTATTGATGTGCCGAAAACTACGACAAAACCGGTACAAAGATTATAACTAACAGGCCCGGCTCTAGGAAATTTAGAGAAGAGGTGTGTGCAAGATAGCGACTGTCGCCCCAAAAATATAGAATATGTATTTTTCAAAATATCAGTAATTAAAAAAATAAATAAAACAAAAATTAATAAATACATAAATTGATCTTTATTAACATATTATACAGTGTGTCCGTTTTTCAAGTGCCATACTAAATATTAATCTGAATGAAAATTTGGACCTGTCATTATTAGTTTTTGAATTATTGCCAAAATTTTGCTTCTCGTGTTTATTTTTTGAAGCAAAAACCATTGAAGCTATAGTCCGGCTGGCCAACAGGTAGAGTAATAAAAAAATCAAATTCGTAAAAATACATATAAATTTCAAGATATTTGGATTTCAATAGTGAAAAATCACTAGAAGTGCTGTAACGCAAATATTTTGGAATTTATATATATTCTTACAAATTTGATTTTTCTATTATTCTACCTGTTGGCCAGCCGGACTATAGTCGTTCTTTTTTTGCATTCTAGAAGCAAAAGCTACAACATCCAACCACAGATGACTCTACACCAGATTGGACACTTAAAAAAGGGCGCGAAAATTAGAGAAGGATGTAATATTAACCAATTTAAAGGTCTCGTTGATGCATGATCAGTAGAGGTTTAAAGACACACTGTAAGATAAGACCCGCTTGCTTTGCTAGAGCGTGGATAAGACATTTGTTTTGTTATTTGTTGTATTTACTATTGGCTCCAAAGCATTCAAAGTCATTATTCGATTTTTAGGTACGTTTTGACATGTGGTTGAGAGGTTAGGTATTGCCACCAAGTGATTGATCACTATTTTTCACCGTTTTGTACTGTTTTTTGTGGTTTTTATTTTCAATACATTTTTCTAGTGATACTAGCCGACAATAAAATGAATATTGTTAAGCAAAGAGATGTCTGCTTGGCAACAGCGCATTGCCTGCGACATTACGGAAATAATAATTATGCGCACGATATCAATGTTATTAACCAGTCTAAAGGGACGAGGTCACAGCCTGCCCATAAAAAAACATCAAAGGTTTCGACGAGAGTGTCCAATCTGGTATAGAGTCATCTGTGATCCAACTTTGATTTATCTTACGGGCGGTATAGGTAAGACTTTAGAATACAATGATGTTACTACACACAATACTTTTCTTTTATATTGTAAATATCTTGTTATGTGGTGACAGAATAAAAGGTAAACTGTCAAAATTTTTGTTAAAACAATAACACACTTTTTAAAATTAATTTTTTTTTTAAAGTTAGACGTAAATGCACAGTCGGATTATTTGAAAATGGAACACTTAAATCGCTGGCTTGACTGATTTGGCAACATTGTAGACTGCATAGTAAGGTCTAGTAAAATCCAAAGCACCAAGCTTTACCTAACCAACCCGAACGCCGGCCTTAAATGCCCTATGCAGTCTACAATGTTGCCAAATCAGTTAAACTAGCGATTCAAGGGTTTCATTTTCAAATAATGTGAGTGTACAAGAAAAGTATTATTTATTATGTATGATACATCATTGCAATAAGAAAATAAAACTTAATCAAAAAATACTAAAAGTATCATTTTAACCCTCGAATGCTCAATTAATTAGTAGAAATCATTCCCAATCAAAAAGAAACATTTTAATAAGAAGTGCGTAGGTATCTACATACATCACATTGAACTGAACATTTTGCGTTGAGCATTCTGACGTAGTCTTGGGTCATCAGTACTTTGATAATAAATCTGGTATGTATGTACGTCAATTTGAAGAAACTAATATTGCTCACAATACCATTATGGACTTTTATTTCAAAATTTCTGAATGGCTAGATTACAAATTTTTCAGAAAATTTGATGTTATTGTCTGGCTAGTTGTAAAATTAAATCACTTATATTGTTAGTACTTAAAACTGTATTACTATTACACTGTTTTAATATAAATGAACATGATTTAAATACATCTTTCAAATGTATGATTTTTAATAAATTTAAGTAGAAAAATAACTTTTTAAATTTACAATTCTCATTTTCAAAGAAACATAATTTATAGTAATCTAGTGCCATAGCTTCAATACTGACAGTTCTTGTTTTAGGTAGATAATAATTGAACTCTTTTTGTTGTAACTTTAAAATCTGTTTTGATATGGTTCTTGGCTTGGCGGGTTCATTGGGCTATGTGGCGGAACTCTTCCGTCGTTTCCCTGTCCTTGTCCTGGCCAATATGGTGGATTTGATGGTGGCACTTGAGGATATGCGTTATTACCCCCCATCTGTTGTGGTGGATATTGAGGATATTGACCAGGATAGTTCGTGGGTTGTTGACTCGGTGGCTGGTAATTGGGACGAGGAATTTGACCTAAATTCCTGAAAGAAAACATTTTAATCATAACCACTTTAAAGATTAAAAAATACATACATATTAGGGTCGATGCCAGCAGCTTGCTGAAACAGAAAGATAATTATTATTCTACTAAGCGAATAAACGGCAGATTTGGGTGTTACCTTCTTCATTGTTTTCGTGATTTTAAATACAAAGTATTCTAAAATTATATTAATAACCAATAGGATGTATCCTCTTCCTACGATAACAAGCACCGGTAGTGTTGAATTGGCACAAAACATGCCGGCTGCTAGAGGGGTGTCCCCACCAATTGAAAAGTAGTCCAAACATTTGGAGTAGTCAGCTAGTAGTAAAATGGAAAACAGAATGTCCAAAAAGGAAATCAATCCTGAGAGAATCACCCAACGTTGGAAAATTTTCAATGTTGATTTAAGGTTTTTTCTGGTTGCTGTAATAAAGATATACTAATTAATATTGATGCAACGTAGTTATCAAAATTAAGATCGAACTACATATATAAATATGGTATCCCCAAACTACTATAAGATATTGATGTCAAGACTTTTAAGGGATATTAAGTGAAAAATGTGGAACAACTGCAGTTTTACAAAACTGGAAGTCAAAACTTTTAATATTTGCTTTTAAATTGAATTTTTCAACAAGTACGATTTGTAAGAAGTTTTAAATTGTACCATGAGCCCAAGGTTCTATGAGCGAATAAAAGTATTATGATTTTCTTAACTTCTTGAAACTGTAAAGTGTTTCGTAATCAAATCGTTGTACCAATGAGTCATTTCTCGAAAATGATAATGATAAGATAAGCAATTAGAGATAATTGTATTCATTATTGTACTTATCTTCTGCCACAAAATTAAAATAAATCAAGGTTTAAAAATTCTTGCTAAGTACCTACGATTGAAGTTTTATTTGAATGCTTTGAGACAAAATTTTCAATAGGTATACAATACATTAGGTGTCCAATAAGGCAATTTGAGTAAATTTGAATCAATTTCTAAAACTTCTGACTAAATTATAATTTAAAGTTGTGCTTTAACGGCTTATTGTTAACAAAATGCTAGGTTTTCATGTGTGATCTCAAGTTTCTGCCAAAATTTTTCTTTATGCACCCACTTAACAGTCCAGCCACGTTCAAAAGCACGTTCACTTTCCATTTGGGAGAACCCGGATTTGATCTCTGAAACCGCCTTCGGTCCGATCTGAAGGATCTATCTAATTATGAGTTTATTCAGTTTTTTTCCATGGTACTTACACCAAGGTAAGTACCTGGTGCGGCCAGTATAGTACACGCGGATGATCTGTAAATGAGACTTTTGAATCGCTGGTTTGGCTGATTTGGCAACATTGTAGACTGGTCTGGTAAGATCAAAGGCACCGAACAGACTTTGCCCGGCGTTTGGGTCGGTTCGGTGCCTTCGATCTTACCAGACCAGTCTACAATGTTGCCAAATCAGTCAAACCAGCCATTCAAGAGTATCATTTACAGATTATCCGGATGTACCTACATACAGACTGTTTCACCAAAAACGGACGGATTTCTCTAGCCGAGTTATTCAAAGACGTAGAGATGAAATTCTGACTTGAATTACCTTATCGATTTTCAGCTCAAAATTGGTTCAGGTCTTCATTTCCAAAGCAATTGTTTTACCAAAACGGACGGATTTTTAGCGGAGTTTTAGATAACTTGGCTAGAACTCCGTCTGTTTATGGTGAAACAGTCTGTATATAGAAATAAAATCCAGTCAAATTAGAACATTTTTATCAATTTGCAATTACGGTCAGTTGTAGGTTAATATATTGATGATTGAAAAGTATACTAAAAAGTAACTTTTACGGGTTTTTATATCAAGTACGGCATAAAAACCATTTTTTAACAATAAGATATTAAAATGTTGTTCGCAATGCTGTAATAATTGGTGACATGATGATTACTGCCAACAAAGTTTATCAGACTAGCGATAAAATTCCAGTAAGTATTTAGATACCTATAGATAATAGAACTTGTAAGTTTATGTCTATTAAGCTATAGTAGCTAGAAATCTTAATCCTTATAATTCATATGAACATGAAGAGGAAAGTGTAGTTATTTTGTGAAAAGTGTTCGAAGTCTCTAGATATTTTTTGTAAACATTTTGCCATATTATATGCTGAAAGCTTTATACGAATGGCTAGAATTGTGAAACTTATCTATCATTTTTAGAAACTTACCTTGTAATATTTGTGCTGATGCCCCCATCCAAAATATGTCAAGGATAGCATAAATCCAAAGAAAGGCTGAAAAACCTTTCGGATTTATTATGAAGGGACTTCCATCGTCATTAAAGTCTTCTGCAAATCAACATTGTTTATTATTAATTTATGTTTACGTTAATTTTTTGGCTTGCACGGTAGTCAAGACTATTAGTCATTATGGGTACAAACTCAAAATTATTTCTTGACACAAATATCAACTTACTGTCTAGGAATCTGCCTTCAATCATTAGATTGACGCTGTCCATGTACGAAGAGGGTATGTAATAATAATCCAATCCACCATAATATATTCCAATGCATATAAAACACATAATCCCCCATGCTAGACTTTGAATCTGAAAAATAATTTATTAATGGCAATTAATAGGCATGTTTATCAAATTTCAACACGTACAAATCCTAAGATTCCTGCGATTTTTCCTATCATTTTGTCCTCCTTACTCAACTCCATGTTGTTAAGCTGCTGTTTCTCGTTACTGAAAGTTCACAACTGTAACTTGATTACTCATAAAAGTACTTGTATTTGGTTTTATCAATAACGTTTTATATCATAAAATCTTATCGCTTTTTAGTAACAATTTGGCTTATCAGTAAATATATAGATTTATCTGTTATTATCAGCTACCTCCTACGTTATTGTGCATCTCACTTATATACTGTTATAAATTTGATATTAATTCATATCTCGTAATTTTGAATAATGATCATATTTTCTAAAAATATTTAATAAACTAGACACCCCGTGTCTTATTATACATAAGTATAAGAAGGAGAAATCACAAAATCATTTTTCACAAGATGTGTAATCTCATACTTAACTTACAAGTTCTTTTCATTATTCTTCTTTTTTCATTACATTATTACTACTTTACTCTGATTAAGCTTTATTATGTTATTGATCACTATTTTTGCCCTAATTCTATCAAAGTTTATTTACTTTCTTACTTCTTTTATATGTATTAGCTTTCTTAGTTTGCTTTTTGTTTAATATTTTTTGGTTTTCTGCTTGATGATTTTGAAAAGTATTTGGTATTTGGTATTTAGTAATGAAGCATTAAGAATCTTAAAAATAATATTTTATATCTAAAATACAGAATCAGTTTGATTAAGTTATAATGCTTTAATAGCACAAGTTGTTTTACTAAAATTGGTTTACATCAACGAAATGCGTAATTGAAACATTCTCCGAATAGATCCTTTCCTGTATTGAAGTGCTCTCTCGTAATACTAAGCTGTTTCACACGTCACCATATTTTTTATAGAACAAATTATTGTTCACAGATTTCTACTTGTTTTGAGTGTTTAAAGAATTTTGCATTATCTTTCAAACATGAGATAAAAATTATGTAGTTTCGTAGATTAGGAATTGCGTTAATTCACCGATCGATAAAATATATACAACCATCCAATTAATCCGGGAACGCAAAGCGCAAAAACGTTCATTTAAGGCTTGGATTTAAGAGGCAAGAATGAAGACAGCGCATCCTTGTAGCATCAAGTACCATTAAAAATACAGTCATTTGAATTTGGTAATAAATCAAAAATAAATAAAATCGACTTCAAAAATAGATTACCTCCGAGGCTGATGTTTACTGATTTAAAAAATCGAGGCAAGTCCTGAAAATTCGCTTTAGTCTTGAAGCCTGACTCAACGCAATCATAAACTGGCATCGGTATACCGCCCATTGGGAGCAACAAGAATGTGCTATCTTCATCCTTGTCTCTTAAATCCAAGTCTTAAGAAACCAACCCAATATTTTGAGTGTAATTATATAAACGCTGGTTTTAAAGTGCCGTCAAACGGCTTCCTGTTAAAGTGCCGATAATCTATATAACGGCACTTCAGTGTGTTAGAGCAAGGAAAAAGATTAGAAAAGTTCTCTTCAAGTAGTAATTTTTAATCGTGCTTCTAAAAAGAAAATTAATTAAATTGCTTATTCGTAATCCACCGGTTTTCCACGGCTCTATCGACTCGCTAGTAGTTGCGTGTTCAATCTTTGACTCTCTTGTCTTCCCGTGATAACATCACTTGCGTGTTGCGCGCGCATTAACGGCATCCTAGTAGGAAGCCGTTCAACGGCATTTTAAGTACAGTGTTATATAAAATCTTCACTCATTTGTTTATTGATCAATAGTTAGTTGATGTTAGAAATAGATGATTACAACCTTCTAGTTTAATAGACACAGAAGTTATGGCGTCAAAAATCAATAGTAAATCGCCAAATTGTAGCTTCTTCAGTTTCAAAATTGTAGGTAATAATTACTACAATTCAGTAGGTATCTTCTACGGTGAAAATTGACACAAAACTGACAAATTTAGTCGAAAATGCTGAAGCATTTTGGGTGATTTTCAGCCCTGCTCAGAATTGATGACATAAAATCTGTAATGAGTAGTTTTAAATTGTTCTTGTTTTTGTTTACCAAACTATAAGAATAAAAAAATAACAAACCAACAGTTGTTTTGTTCCATTTTGAATATTGATCTTCTTGTGACAAACAAAAAAATTTAACTTCACTTTATACACAATACCTTGTTGGAGTAGTTTGTTCAAGTTTGACGTCCCCAAGAAATCTCCCAGGTAATCAAGCTTTATTGCCTGTATTATTTTCATCTTATTTTTATTCTTCAATAATTCTTATTAAGACTTCAGTGTAATTCAGACATCTTCATTATTTACTCGTTGCTTCATGTTATACTTTTACACTATTCTATGAAAAGTTAGTCAAAGCCAAGCTCCTTGTGCTTAAACTATTAGACATGGTTAGATTCAGACTAAAGGTTATCATATAACATGTAACTAGCCTTTATTGAAGCAATTTTATAAATAATAATTTGTAATAACAATTATTAAAACACGTACATATCAGTCGACAAAGTTTATATACATTAATCAACTAATAATAACAAATAGATAATATTATAAATAAATAGGTAAATAAAATTTATAAATCACAAACAACGAGAACGACTTAGGTTTACCTATTATTATTATGGGTTGTTGCGGTTAAACAGTTGGATGGATTGGTCGTGAGTTAACATTTTTCTAAAACAAATTAATTCTTTTATTATTTATTTAGAAATTATGGCATAATAATCATTTCAATGCTTTCAACTTTATGCTGACTTACCTTTATAACCGTTTCCATACATTGAAAAATCAAGTAGATCATAATGATGTTGATGATCAATAGAACGTATCCTCTTCCTACAATGACTAATACTGGAAGAGTAGAGTTGGCACACACCATTCCGTACTCTATGGGTACAGATCCATCAATTTCAAACAAATCCAGACATTTCGAATAGTCAACCAGGAGCAGGATAGAAAAAATAATATCCAGTAGAGTGAGACAAAGTGTTAAGATCCACCAAGATCGCAATCTCTTCGTAGGTTTGGCAGACTTGCCCGTGCTGACTGCAAGGATATGAATTAAAAATTATAAATAACGCTACTTAAAATTGAAAATGTTCTACTAAAGGTGGAGTAATTGTTTACCATACTATAATTATTCTTATTATTGTCTTGAAAACAGACAGATCAATTAATAATTTAATTAGCTACTTTCTAAACGAGGAGGTGGCTTCAATTGCCTATTAGTGAATTCTAGAAATGGTTAAAAAACCATAGATTCTTACTTATTATTTTGTGAATCTCAGTTAAGTTAACTAAGAGCTAACAAAATGTACAGGCATATTATGTAAATTGTTTAGGTACCTGATCTCAAATTATCTATTGATTAATTGATATAGGTAGGTACTAAAAATCCTATCATTATATCAATCTGCTCAAAGTGATACTGAAAGTAGAGAGAAAAACTTACCTTGATAAATCTGTACAGAACTAACAATCCAGGTAGCATCCCAAACTGCATATATGGCCATAAATACAGCAAATCCTACTGGTTCTATTATGTAGGGGCTGTAAGTATTCACAAAGTTAACTGAAATATAATTTATTTATAAACTCTCATAAAATCTACGATTACCAATGTTAGTGCAAATTTTAATTACTATGTAACGAATTAATTATGTAAATATAAATACAACGTAGGACCGTATCAGAAAATCAATATTTTGTGTTACAAATGCAGATTATTAAAAACTACATCTAAATATTGGTTAATGTCTTTCTAATTTTTTATAGTAACGTTGACTGTTGCCTATAAACTAAAAGATACTTACAATCTAAGAATCTTGCTTCAATAAGCACGTTCACATATTCCATGTATGAAGTTGGCATTTCAAAAGCACCTAAACCTTGATAATAGATTCCCATACATATACATGACATGATTAGCCATGTTAAGCCCTGAACCTAAAAATAATTTGTTAAGAATTTTTATACTCACTGATTCTAATACTTACTATTCCTAAAAAAGCTGCTATTTTCACTATGGTTTTCTGGCTTGTTGACAACTCCATATTTTGATATTACTTCACACGTTGTTGCGATTAACTAAAACAAGAGTGATAATTGAACTCCTAATATGTAGTGCTTTTCATTGTTCCAAGAATCTGCGGTATTTAACATTTGATAACGAAAATTATAACGTAACCTATCAGTACCTAATATTCATTACTATCTTGGGCAAAGTGGGCTGTTATCTCTAGTTTTGCTAATATTACCTTTAATTGCTAGATAAGTAGTCAGTCAGAAATAATCTGTTGCAACCCATTTTTTATTTCGTCATCTTCATTGTATAAGTAGAAATACCATTACCATTCATGAGCTTTCAAATCATAAGGAAGTAGATCGTCATGCCGTGTTTTTAAATCTCGTGGTGTCGGTTGTTATCCTCCTTAAAATATTTCCCATTCTTCTGCCAATGTGTGCCAAATGTACAATCGCGTATATAAAAATAAAGGCCGGATTTATCTCAGATCCTGTATGCCCCACATTAACGGGAATAAAACTCTACTGAAGATATCCTCCATGAGAAAATCGTCAAAGATATTTTAAGCTAACTATTCTTTTTGAAGGAGGCACAATCGAGGAACGATAACATAAAATAAACACTGTACTTAAAGTGCCGTCGAACGGCTTCTTATTAAAGTGTTGTTAATGCGCGCGCAACACGCAACACGCAAGTGATGTCATGTGTCATCACGAAAAGACGAGACACTACAAAGATCGAACACGCAACAACTAGTGAGGTCGATAGAGCCGTGGGAAACCGGTGGCGTACCATAGACAGGCCTCGGGTTTAAATCCTCGTTCGAACGATACTTTTTTTTGGGAAAAAGAAGTTCTACACAAAGTCAGTTCAGGGCCCTGTAATTTTTCTTTTAAAAGCATAATTAAAAATTACTACTTGAGAAGCCTTTTCTAATATTTTTCCTTGCCCTGACACACTGAAGTGCCATCATATGGATTAACGGCACTTTAACAGGAAGCCGTTTGACGGCACTTTAAGGCCAGCGTAAAATAAACCTTTTCTAAAAAATTTGAAAAGGTATATGCAAATATACATAAAAAAAGATCGTCCATTTTTACATAAGATGGATTAATTACAAGTTCAAGGAATCTCATGATTTATGATATGAATGAAACCTTTCCAAGATAAAAATGGTCGTATCTATGAAGCTCTTGAATGTCCACTATCGAAAACGCTTTTTGACACTTTGTCTAAATTTTTTTATTTTCTTCTAAAATCCGTCATCATGAATGTTAACTTTAATTTTTTTATTTGTAGAATTTAAAAAAAAAAAAAATTAAACCGGAACGTATAGCAACTTTATTATCTTAGAGCCGTATGACACGATACTTATTTTAGTACTGATTTCATGTACTGAAAATTTAGTGCTATTACATCTAAGAAATTTGAATCTGTTCTATTTTCTTGTATGCAAGTTGACTTTAATCGACGCTTAGTGATGGATTTTGTTTTTGTTAAAATTCCTAAACTTGTCCTAAATTCGGAACTAAAACTGCGCGAAAGCTGCGCGCGCAGATTCAGGACTGAAATTAGTACTAAAATCAGTATCGTGTCATACGGCTCTCAAAGAGAATGGATTAGATTAGCAGATATTTATCACAAAAGAAAAAGGAAAAAAGAACAGCGAACGCAATAAAGAAGAGGTTATCAAAATTCCAAATCTTGCACAAATTATAATATTTTGTTCAGTGCATCAAATTGTCAAAGTGTTCTGATTTCCATTTCCATATGCTTTATCTACCATTTAGAATTTTTAAAACAAGATTATTTTATGTTAATTTTAATGTCAATTGTAATTGTGTCTCTTCTAAAAGATGTGAAAACTAAAAATGTTTTTGTTCAATTTTCTCATAAGCGATTTTCTCTATAAAGTTTTTTCCCGTTGATGTGGGACATCAAATAGGGTCGGAGATAAAACCGGTCTTCATCATTTTAGGACTTTAGCCAGTAATGTGACTGTAAATGATCAAAATAGGTAAATGTTGACGTACACCAATGGCTTAGCTGTTTGGGTGGAATTATTCTCTAGAAATAGCGTTTATTGAGATTTTTAATTTTCTGTTTTATGCTTAATATGTTAAGGTCGTTGCTGACGACTTCATTGAGCAGAAACCACTGGACATCTACGATTAATTGTTGCACCAATAATTTTGCTTTTTATCTCAAGACATAAAAAAAAATTGTTTGCATTGTAGATGAGATTTTATTATGAGATAAGTATTACCAAACAACACTTTTTAAATCTTGTATAAGTAGCAACCCTGTATACGACACTTTGTTAAAAATCTACTCAATATTAATAAATGGTGCTAAGGAACAGTTTTTGTCTTCTACAGCTTGTCTGATGCTTTGATGTTATTCTATGCATTTGGTCAATAATGGCATTGGTTTGCTTGAGCCCCAATTGGTGGTCTGAAATAATGTTTTTTTTTTAGAATGGACCTCAATATATCCAAAAATAGTTTTTCCAGTAATTTTGACTTTATTGAAAGTCTATTGTGGGATTGATCTGTATATGTATTTTGGAATTTATAACGGTTCTACTGTAGTTAACTAAACATTTTTATTTTATTCTCTAAAAAGGAGAAATGTTTACGTCCTAATACGATCAAACAGTCTATCTTACAGGACTAAATTTTGCAAAATCAAAACCACTTTTTGACAAAGATAATTTTATCTCGTTTACAACAATGAAAATAAAATAATGAATATCATTTCACTCTAGGTAATAACTATAATATAACCATTAGTTTGATATAAAGTCATAAGAGTATTTAGTTCTATTCTAATTTACAAATAATTAACATAAAACATAGCAGGTATAGGTAATAAAAATCAAATCTCTTTGAGGGAGATTAATACATTAAAGGCACTCAACCAATGAGATTTAAACAATGATAATATTTCTTAAATTCTTTGTAATTTCTCTGACTTGACATCAATTTAATTGATTGTTAACATTGCCAGACTCGACGAATCCAATTTCTGGTTCATAATCTTTTCCCGTATTTGAATTGTAAGGTGCAGGGTAATTTGAGTATGGTTGTTGGTAAGGTGTAGAAGGATGAACTGGTTCTACAGTACTTCCAGTTGCCTTCTGAAACGACAAAAGTAGGTATAATTAACGGTTAACGAAATTTCTGAAAAGAAACCAACCTGTTTCAATGGTGTACAGCATTTGAACATCAAATAAATTACAATGATGTTAATAACCAGCAATGTGTATCCTCTGCCAACAATAACTAATACTGGAAGAGTTGAATTGGCACAAATCATTCCATAATCTAACGATATGTAACCATTAAAGTAATCCATGCAGTTTCCATAGTCAACTAACAAAATGATGGAGAAGATGATGTCGAGGAGGGTGAGGCAAATTGCAATTGATGTCCAAGCTTGATATCGCTTCGCTATTTTCGCAGTAGGTTTCTTGATAACTGTTAAAATGTAAATAAATGTTAAAAGGAATTTGTCAAAATAAACCCACAACTTTGGTGCGATACTGACTAACACCAATATTTATTGTGGTTAAAGCTACAACACGTATTAGTCAAAATTCTATATTTATCTTTAAGAAGATAATTCAAATGATATGGGATCTTTCAATTATCCAAAAAGTCCAATCCATCATTATACAAGTTAAGATTTGCCATAAAATTCCGACTTTTATAACTTCTATAAATTTTTATAAGGTATTCTATAGAAAAATCTTTAAGCTGTTTTTAATTTATGTAGCTCTAAATGCAACTTAAATAACAATAATGTTGATAATTTTAACTGAAAAGCCAAACCAATTTAGGTGGGCTTCAATTAACTTAGCAAGAAATTAATAAACATAAATATTTAA
Source organism: Schizotus pectinicornis (assembly GCA_951805265.1). NCBI lineage: Eukaryota > Metazoa > Arthropoda > Insecta > Coleoptera > Pyrochroidae > Schizotus > Schizotus pectinicornis. The sequence continues at coordinate 2,063,177 of OX638203.1, read as the reverse complement.
TTAGAACCAAAGTTATTTGATAAAGAACATAAATTTACCTTGGATTAATTGTGCAGATGCTACAACCCAAAAAATATTCCATATGATATATATCCACAGAAAAATTGAAAATATTCTCGGGGTCAATACAAAAGGGGATCCTTCTTCCAGAAAATCAACTAAAAATTAAATACGTTAGTAACATTATAGATAATTAAGCTTATTTCCTAATAATATGTGGATGTAAAATATAATTTAGTAGTTTTTGAGGGTGCAACCAAAAAAGTTTAGAACAACAGTCTCCTGAAAAAGATTGCGATGTGCTCATTGAAAAATTAAATTTTAATTTTTCAGAAAGTAGCTTGCTTTTAATAATATTCTGAAGCATGCATAACATACATATAACGATTTAAAAATAATATACTACTTACTATCTAAAAACCTTGATTCTATTAACATATTCACATATCCCATATATGAAGTGGGTACTTTATAGTAATCCAATCCACTATACAAGATCCCAACACATATAAACGCCATAATTAGCCATACTATGCCTTGAAGCTATAAAATAATTTTTAATATCTTTTTAGAATAATTAATATAATACATACAATTCCCAAACCGGCCGCTATTTTGCCTACAACTTTTTCACTGCTTGTCAACTGCATTTCTACTAGTGGGATATATACTATGATGTATGTACTGTTAACACTACATGGAACTAAATGATTCAAATATATTATGGTTCTTATATACCTACTATATTAATGTAATCTTACTATGAACGTAAGATGGTTTAAAAAAAGATAAAAATGTTATCTCTCTGTAATTTTCATTATTGGAGAGTAAAGACCAACATTGTTATCGTCATTTCCGCTTATGTACTAGGAAACATATATGGGTATGGATTGAAATTTATGACGTAGGTAATCAAAATCCTTCATATTATACAGAATTATAGATTCCTTTAAACAACTATACGTTTATTTTTATATCTACCTCTAAGGTGCTTACAAATAATATTAAGATTTATAAAGGGCGTATCTGTTTAGTTGTTGATTTTTGTGATTTTTAAATTTCCCGCCCAAGCAGCCCAAGCTGGCTTTGCGCGTCCTCTGCGGGCCGCTCCGCTGAGAGAATAGAGAATTAGAAAGAAGAGAATATGGCGGTGTGACGCCATTAGATCGTTACTCAATAAAACTAATCGTTACTCGTCAAAGAAGTGTTTCCTTCCAGCGCAATAACAGTATCAACATGAGGTGACTGTTTTATAATTTTTGCCTTTTTGGCCAAGTGTCCTTTTGACAGTTAAATTAAAATACATGACAAGTTAGGTGATTTGATTATGGATGAACAAAGGCCTATCCGTGCCCGTGGTGGTCGTTTGGCGCAAAATGCGGTAATTGTTTACAATGTCCACTTTTCGCTTTTTGCGGCGTTTTTTTTGGAAACCATCGTGAAACATCATTATAATGCCATTTTGAGCAATGAAATGTTGTGCAAATGAAAAATAATTTTATGCAAAATCTATAGAAAAATAAGAAAAAAAAAAGATGTGCTAGGGCAAGGAAAATAAGAGTAAAAATAAAGTAGTTTGCACAAGAAAAGATATTGATTTTCTTAATGTATACATGGTGATGAATGCGTTGGTGTAATTAGTTTTTTGAAAATCGAAGAGTGGGTAAAGTAAACAATGACCCAAAATGCTTCTATAATAAACCAGAAGGTGGCCAATTGCCCTTCTTTCAATTTGACAATTATTGTGTTCAGCCGTTGATTGAGGTATATACTATATATCTCAATCAACGGTTCAGCAAAGAAGCTCTGTGGAACGGCTTAGAGTTCATGGACGCTATTGCAAGTGTCGTGTTATTTCTCGTTTTGACAACGTCAACTACTGGCCACCAAAATCGTATGATTTGAACACTTTAAACTATTTTCTTTGGGGTTTTATTTAAAGTAAAGTCTACTTGGACAATTCCCAAACGGTTTCTAAGTAAAACACAAATTCCACGCATCATCGGCGAAATAAAGGTTAATCTATGTGCAAAAGTTATGAAAAACATAACTAAACAAATGACCGTTTAATAACATTTGGGTAAAATACTTCTCTTTTGTAAATAATGCCCACTTCAAGTTTTCCCATGTTCCTAAAGTTCTTTTACGAGTATCGGAAAAATATACCTAAGTATGAATTTTTTTTCTCAGCCCGTCCATAAATTGTATGCTGACCATATTGTAATATTGAGGTAGTCTCACCCAAGGTAAGCATGTCTAACCCTACTTTAAAAACATGAGAACGTGCATTGTTCTGATATTTTGTAATTAGGTACATACCTACAAATGGGACAAAACAAATAACATATTCTTCTCAGTTTCAAGATAAAATTATACATTTATGAACTTCTTAAGAATATCAATTACCTAACTCTATAAGAACTTAAGCATGTTCCACAGAAACTTAGGCCCATATTTATAGACATCCACCGTCGTCTTGAGGGACCTTAGACAGTGATACTTTCGTTTCACTTTTACGAAACATGAGACGAAAGTCTCACCGTCTAAGGTTCAACTTGGTCTCAAGACGACGGTGGGTCTTAAGTCCTGTCTATAAATACGGGCCTTACTGAAGTTGCCACTAAATGGAGTCTTTAATTATTGTAGAGTCACTTCTTTGCTTTTTTATGATTAGGTATGACAAAAGCTAGTTTGAACTTGCTGAGTAGTGGTGCTGTTGTTGGCCCTTTGTTGTGCAGCTAAGCTTCATGAAAACGTTTTTAGTGGTATGACAGATAAACAATCTCATAATTTAGTATAAGTGGGCTTATAGATCTGCTAGGAAAAAGAGAGGATTGAGTTAAGGAGCGAAAACCTCTTTTCTAGGAAAAAACACCTCGAATCAATAACTAAAAGGTTAAACAAGAACAAACAAAAAATTTAAACAAATAAATATCAACGATTGTTAATACTATTTATAAAGAATTGTAGTATGTGGCTATCGTAGGTTTTAATTAACAAGATCCGCTGTTCAGTGATAATTGAATTGATCTAGTGATTCTTGTTTAGTAAGCGAGAAGCACCAGGCAAATTGTTAATAGTTAAAAAGTTCTTAGCTATCAGAACTTTTAGCAAGATTCATAGCACATAAAAATTAAAAACTAAATTATTTTTTGTGAAAGTATTATAACAGCGTGCGTCTATTTTACAAGTAGTTATTTATGATGCTTTCTATTTTTGTTAAACATTTCAAGAATTTTATCATTCTACGTAAGCGAACTACCGTAAATCGTAAATGAATGGTGAATGACGCTAGAATATTTCTACCTACGTAACAAAATTTGTTATCAATAAAAATTTAGTTATTATTGGTTGCTTTTAAGTTTCATTGACGGCTTTCTAATTACGAGTAAAGTGTGTGACTAACGCTGACCTATAATTATTCCAGTTCAACAATGAGATAATAAGTAGAGGATCTTCCACAAACATTTTAGATAAGATTAAACGGATTACGTTAAAATTGAGATGGAGTCCTCGAGATTAAGCTTTCCTAAAATGACATTAAAGACCACATACAGTAGATTTAAAATCTTTTTTGAGTACATAATGAGACTCGACATTTAAACAGAATTTGTTGTAATATGAAAACGTTTGCAAGACAGCTTGACGACAGCATATTATCATTAATAGTATTTTCAAGAAATATGAAAGCATGCGTAATAAAAACTGAAGCGCTTCTTACTTTATCTATAATACAATTTTGAAGGGGGGGTTTACTATACCGTATTGGGGGCATTATCCTTTGAGTATTTTAGGAAATAGAGAAAGTTAGAAATTCGTCAGTGGTTTTCACAAAAAACAAAAGAAACATTTTCGAGTATAGTTCTTTGATTTGAAGAGTTTGAAGTTGAAAAAGTCGGAGAATTCTTGCGTCCAATGTTTAAAATTATAAAATCTTTAATGGGTATAACAATGGGAAAAATATGGCAGCATGGCCCATACACCTAAAAAACTTAACAAACGGTTTCTAGGATATTAATATTGCACGATTTTTTTTAGTACTTATAGATCTAGTTTTAAATAACAGTGTTGCCTAACTTTAAATTGATTATAGTTTCTAAATTGAGAAAGAGGAATTTTTTAGCAAACTAATCTTAGATAACGCATTTTCAAGGTGGTGCGGTACTTTTGGAACAGCCTGTATGAAGCCATAATTAAGTCTACTGGTAGCTGAACATTTCACTCTTTACTTAAAGATATTTCATCATATAACAAGATCTGCCACGGATCTTAAGTCAGAAGATTAGCGTAGTAAGTGATTGCTAGTATACCGGATGGACCATAACTTGTGGTCAAATTTTTCCCGCCCAAACGATAAAAGATTTGAATTAGAGCTTCCGAGAATATGATCAAACCATTAAGACCTACTTTTCAAAAAATTTTGAAGTTTTTTGTCCCACCCCGTGCTTGTCTACACGGTGATTCATTCAAAATTGTAAAAAAGTTGACAATAAAGCTGCAACTTTTTTTATACCGTTGTACGCAGAAAATATTTCAGATTACGGCTGTCTCTTCAGAATTTCGAAATTTTGATTTCTGGGGCATAGTATTTTGTTAAAAATTATCTGAGGCAAGGGAGGTATTCCATGAATCAACTTGGCTGTTGCATTTTTTTCTTTTTTTTTACTACGGCCCCAGAAATCAAAATTTCGAAATTCTGAAGAGACCGCCGTAATCTGAAATATTTTCTGCGTACAACGGTATAAAAAAAGTTGCAGCTTTATTGTCAACTTTTTTACAATTTTGAATGAATCACCGTGTAGACGAGCACGGGGTGGGCCAAAAAACTTCAAAATTTTTTGAAAAGTAGGTCTTAATGGTTTGATCATATCCTCGGAAACTCAAATTCAAATCTTTTATCGTTTGGGCGGGTAAAATTCGACCACAAGTGATGGTCCACCCGGTATACGTAGAATGGAACAATGGAACTCTCGATAGGTTGTAGGTATATTAATTTACGAACGTTTTTGATTTTTCAATAAAAATTCTATGACATTTTCTGATATAAATGATTGTAAATGATTGCTCGAATTCTCTTCCATAGATATTTGATAAACTTTAAACCTCCATGGGATGACGTCAATCTTAAAAAACCTTAAATGTACCAAGTTGCATTACGAGGTCACATTATAAGACATTGTTTATAAATTACCTATTTATTGTACCTAAATGTAATAGTTATTTATGTATCAAGGGAATCAACACCGATTTTAATCCCGAGAATGTAAGTAATGCACGAGGCGGAGCCGAGGGCATTTTCATTCGAAGGATTAACGATGTTTATTCCAGAGATGCATACAAAACTTTCTTCCCAACCGTTTAAGTTAATAATAATAATAAATTAGAGAAGAAATAATTGTTATAATTGACAGATCCCTAAATGAAGTTGGCTGACGGTTATTATGGAAACGAGTTTCTTTATGTTAGATTGGCATTTTTTCTACTTTATTCTCCGGGAATAAAGTACCACATTATTAGTCAATAATGAGGGAATAAAGTGGCACAAAGTGCAACAAGTATTATTATCGAACAATGTTCGAAACGGTATTAGCGAGTCATTATTGCCCCATTTCAATCGTGTCAAAGTCAAATTCGGGAAGAGGTGATATACAATAGCCACTTATAATTAAAGAAAGTTGTTTTATTATTTATCATCCCTTCAATTTCCTTTTCAGAAATCAGAACTCGAGACTAATTTACAATTTTAATTGTAGCAAAAAGAAATCATATAATAGAACTGTCTTAGTTAAAGAAAATTTATTATAAATTCACAGCTTTGAAGCGATAGATCATTTGGATCCCTTTAGCATAACCACAATACCATTATAATTGTGTCTTTTTGCCATTAGATATAACACAACCACAAGTACTGCGTTGACAATCCACAAAATAAATCCTTTGAAAAGAATGACGATCACTGGAATCGTTGAATTGGCACAATCCATCTGTACGGAAATCTTGACGACGTCAGATATGAAGAAGTCATCCACGAGGTCCATGCAGGTACTGTAGTCAACTCCTAGTAATATGCCGAAGATAACGTCAATCAAGCTAATAACGTATACAAGAAGTATCCATGTCCCGATAGATCTGGGCATTAAATCATATTTTTCTTTCGTAACTGAAACAGATATTGTCCTTAGATTAGATTTTATGCTACATTTATTTCTTGCGCGCATTATTTTTTTATTAAATTATTTGTGTTCTTATTTTATGATGATTTACTTCAAAATCATATCGAATGTAGGCAATTTCTTGTCGAAAACTACATCGACTTGTTAATTGATGAAATCAAATTAAATTAAATTTGATTGACATTAATATTGGTTAGTTTTGAAAGCATCAAGAATCTAATTCTATCTCTTAACACAAAGGAATAACTTAAGGCTAAAATGTACCTACCTATTAAAAATATATTTATTGAAGCAAGCAGCCACAGGGCGTTAAGAATCACGTACAACCACATGAAAACGGTAAACCCCAACGGCGTAATGTTGTAATCCGTGTAGTCAGGAAAGTTAGCTGAAAATTAATAAAATTTTGTTTCACAAAACTTAATTTTTTATATTTTTATTAATAGCGATTATTTTGCATTATACACCCCTATAGGTCTTATAATGCAGCACGCAAATTTATAAATCATTATACCTAGTGTGATGATGATTTGCAAATAAAATATACATGCATAATATGCATCTAAATATTCTAAATGCATGTAATGTAATAATGGTCCATTAAAATTACTTAAAGTACTGCTGTACAATATAGTAATTTATGCAGATATGGAAATCAATTAGATACTTACAATCTAAAAATCTTGATGCAATAATGTGGTTTACATACTCCATATATGTAGTGAACGTTTCCGGGTAGTCTACACCATTTGTGTAAATGCCAATACAAATAAAGTTCATGATTAGCCATGTTAAACCTTGAATCTACAACAACAAAAAAATATATATTTTATGATAAAAAGTCTCAATACCTACAATTCCTAGAGCTGCCGCAAGTTTGACTATGTTTTTGTCGCTTGTTGTTAGCTGCATCTTTTAGCACTACCTACTACCTCAGTGTAAATTTAAAAAGAGAACTGACTACAGCTTGTTAATATCCTTAATAAGAGTAGTAAAGCTATATACAATAAAACGTGGTGGTGGCAGATAAGACATAGATATTTTTATCCATTGATATTTTTTTATTGTAGTTGAAGTAGTAAATAATATCAGTGCATTAAATAAAATTGAAATGCATAATGTAACAAATATGCCCTATAACTAACAAGAATAAATAATTGTTATGTAGGTAATAATAAAATGAAATAAATGTAAAAAATGAAGGTTGAAATTGAGAATTGTTAGTATTGAACAAGAAAATTATACCGGGTGTCCCAGGGCAGGCGGGTCATAGGGAAATAGCACGCGAAATTATATTTTGGAAATAATATCTCCCCAGGTAAAATTACGTAAAAACTGAAACTGTGAGAGGGGTTACTGAATAGAGGGGCACATTAAGTTGTAAAATTCATAGCAAATTACGATTTGGAAACTTGGAAAATAGAATTTTTAAAATACTACATGTCACGACTGATTAAGTACTAGCGTGAAGAAAATTTCAACGCCTGTCTCGGTGGTGTTTGTTTGGCTACGTTAGTTTCTTGACAGGTTCATTAAAATTAAAACGTTTTTTTAAAATAATTAGAAAGTTACTGAGCTTCTTATTTCTAACTATTGTTGAAAAAAAAAAACGAAAAAAAGTGAAAACATTGGATGGGATGTGAACCCACACCTCGATGTTTGGAAGCAAATTTTTTTCACGCTAGTACTTAATCAGTCGTAACATGTAGTATTTTTAAAACTCTATTTCTCAAGTTTCCAAATCCTAATTTGCTATGAATTTTACCACTTAATGTGCCCCTCTATTTAGTAATCCCTCTCACACTTTCAGTTTTTACGTAATTTTACCTGGGGAGATATTATTTCCAAAATATAATTTTGCTTGCTATTTCCCCATGACCCGCCTGCCCTGGGACACCCGGTAGATAAGATTATGTACTTATTTTCTAAAACAAAATTTCAAGTGAAGATGTAATAGCTAGTACTAGTAACTCGTCTGAGGATTTTGGAGATATCGTCATTCAGTACTTTCTATGAAATTTTAATGATTGAGAAAACTGGATTAAGTTCCTATCACTCTAACATTACCTCTTATCGAAAAAATTTTTTTAAAGTAAAATTTAACAAAAAGATAACAACCAATTTTCCCAAAACTGATAATAAAAATATCAAGAAAAGCCTAATGTAAAATAGTTACAAATACTATTCTATAAAAAAAATTGACTTGATTATTTACTACTGGAGGAGAGCTAGAATCAAACTTTAATTACTTAGTACTTTAATAAGATCGTAATGTTAATATTATGTAATGCTAAATAGTTGATTTGGTGTTAATGCATTGATAACTGAAGAAGCAAAATAAATATTAAATTGACAATCTACATTGCACCCTCGATTGCACCAGTATTTAACAATAATCAGTAGGTAGTGCCTAAATTTTTATGTGTTTTTGAAAGTGGGGCAATCCTGTTACTCCTGCAAGTAGTAATAGATAGTGATTATTAGTAGGCATGAAATAATTTATAATACTAACAAATACTTATTTAACGTACATAGAGTGATAGGTATCATCATCATAGACTAATCAAAAAAGGAATAATTTTATAGTAGTAAATTGTTTATGATAAAAACACCAAAAGGAGGCCAAGGAGGGATCAGAAATTGGCCTGGTTGACCCGGAGGCGACACTGGGCATTCCTCCAAGTCAGCTAAAGCGCGCTCTCAAGAACTGGGTGCTGGGTGTCTGAAAGGCACTCTAGGGAATGGGAGGCGAGCGCACCTTGACAGTCGAGAATCTTCATTTCAGGTTCCGATCAGCAAAGAACAACTGACTTACTGAGACTCAACAGGGAAGACTTAAGGAAGGCGGTTGGACTGCTCACGGGACACTGCCTCCTCAGAAGGCACCTCTACATCGTGGGCTCTCTTGAGGACCCTATGTGCAGAAGGTGTGAAGAGGAGGAAGAAACGCCTCTTCATGTACTGTGACACTGTCCGGCTCTTGCCGCACAGAGATCCAGGTACCTAGACTTTCCCTTTCTAGAGGTGAGTGAAATCAGGAGGGCTCCTATGAGCAGGCTACTTGGCTTCATCAAGAGCACAGGCATGCTCTAAAGGAGTCTCTAGAAACCTAATAGAAGTGTCCACAATGGACATATTTGGCCTTAGTGTGCGGCTCGGCGATCAGCCGGGTTCCCCATGCTCGGAGAAAAAAAGAACAAATACTTATTTAACGTACATAGAGTAATCATCATCATAAAGTAATCAAAAAGGAAAAAAAGTTATAAAGTAAATCGTCTATGATAAAAACACCAAAAATATTTTTATTTTGGGGAGCACAATCGGGTAGTGGTTAGGTACCTACGTAAAATAGATCTTTTCTTGGAAATTTCCAATGTGAAAGCCTATATTAAAATTTAGATAAATCGAAGATTTGCCCAATTTTACATAAGATAAATTAATTATTAGTTTAATGAATCTTGTGGTAAAAAGAAAACTAGAGATAGAGCTTCGAAGAATAAAAATAAATATATCTTTGTTTTGAAAAATATTTTAGGAAAAGCTTAATAGTTTTATGAAGCTATTGAAGGTACTTTAGTTAGAATATTAATAGATATGTTTTTTCAGACTTCTAAAATCCGCTATCAATTTTAACAAGTCTTATCTAAGTACTTATTAGCTATTTCTTCAAATTCAAGACAAGTTTCTCAAGACAAAGCCAATACAAGAAATCTGCGGCCTTTAATTTCCGTATAAAGGAAGGTGATTATGAACCAAGATCTGACAATGTAAAAATGGCTGCATTGGTTTAATTTCTTATCAATTTCTAAATAACAAATTCTGATTTAACGTTGATGCGTCTTGTCAATGTTTCAACCAAATATTATAATTTGTGCAAGATTTAATATTTTATTTTCTTTTATTTTTTCTTCATTGTGTTTGGCGTTTCTGTGAATTGTCTCTTCTTCGCATGTTAAATGTTGGTCTATTGGCCAAAAATTATTTACATACACAGTTAAAGATTTGGTAAATCGACATAACCGTGACATACCTACTTCTCCGTCATTACATAAAACTATGTAGGTATCTAAATGATTAAAACACTTTCAAAATGACTATTATCATTATTATTTCTATCCTCGGAAGCTATATCTTTGCTCAATAGTTTACCAACAGCAAGGTTTTTTGAACTTGTAATAAATGCATCGTATGTAATATTAAATGCATTCATGCATTTTATATACATCCATTTCCTCTCTATAGAATTAGGGTAAAAAATATTTTATTCGCAATCATATAGGTAATATATCCATTCCTGACCTTTTAAGAAGTGGGGATGTTAATCATTCCTGACAATCCATTCCTGACGTTACTTTCCCTCTCTAGGTTAAGAATTGGCCCATTCCTGACCTGCTGTGAGTACAAAAATCGCCCGGTAGATGGCGCATAGTGAAATTTTACAAATTCATTTTGGTTTATTTGCCAAAAATGAATGATTGCGAATAAAATAGTATACAAAGCTCGGTGGAAATTTTCTTCTGTCTCGGGCATTAGCTCACCTCAGCCCTACGGGCCTCGGTAAGCTATTTTAGCTCTCGACATAATTGAAACTTTTTCCACTTCGGTGTGTAAGCTACTATTTTCGCTAATGTGGGAAAATTATACCGTTATAATAATTTGGTGTTAACGCTTAAAGACTCACCCTGTATGTTAACAAACTTATAATTTGTGTAAAATCTACATTTGTGTCTCTCCAAATTTGTCAATCACTTTTTTGTGCTTTAATGATATAAGAATTTGAAATAATTGATTACAAATTAAAATTATTAACTAAAGCATTACTAAAAATATTAACTTGCATGTAAAAAATATTGCATAAAACCACATCATGATTATTCTAATTCTAATTTTATTTTTTGAAATATTACGTCATCGGCGCTTTTTTACATGAATGACCCTGTATATTTTTACATTTTTAAATAAGACAAATTTTTGTCTATTATAATAATATAGAGTTTAATGAGTTTGCAACTTGCGGTTTTTTAAATATTAAATAAAATAACAAAATTAAAAGTACCTACCTATTAAATAATTATTGGTTTATAAAAATCAAAGTTGTTATTACAAAATATCGCAATATTTAGAAAAAAAGAAAATATTCATAATAAATGTTCAAACTAAAAACCTTTTTATTAATATTTAAAAAAAACCATAAGTCGCACACTCACCAAACCTTGGTTATAATAGACAGAAAAGTGTACCTGAAAATAAGGATCATCCATACAAGAAAAACGCTTATGACGTCATATTATTTTGAAAAATGGGGTCAAACGACGTCACTGAATAGAATAGAAGTATCACAAAGACTTTTGTTTAGGGTATTTTTTAATCAAACTTATAGTTTAGCCAGAAATCAAGTGTTCCGATACGTTTGGCTAACTCTGTATACTGCTACGACTTGTCATTGGATAAATGTATTCAAAAGAGAGAGAACGACGATGATTCCGCGGTGGGTGTCCAAAAAAGTCATGCCAAAAATCTTCGATACAAAGTCCACGATGTTGTTTTAAATGATCGAAGATCGAAGAAGAAAAAATTTTGTACCACCATCACATAAGTACTTACTAAACATATCCAATCCATGCAAAAATTTAAAGAATTAAGATTGAAAATAATTGACCGCTCATTCCATTAGTTGGATTTGATTCTCCCTAACTTACATCTCTTTCTCAATTAAAAAAAAAATTAAGCCAAGAAGAGAATTAGATCACATGAAGATCTAATTTCGGTACTCATTAAATGAGTCAATGAAGCAAAGCCACTTCAGGAAAAAGATTGAGAAGCTTGAGCATCATTTTACAAAGTGCATTGCTCTAAGAAGAAACTAAGTAGAAAATTAACATTAAAGTATCAGTTAAAAAGGCTTTTATGATCATTTGCAATAGTCATCATCTTGCCCTCGTATTTATTTGTAACAGTATCACAAAAAAGTTAAAAACATAGATTAGTAGGATAAATCAAAGCTATTTAAAGTAACCAATAAATTCAATTCCAACATAATTCATATCCTCTTAACGTGTGGTTTAATACATCAAAATATGTTGATACATACATTGGAACCAACAAATATTAGGTATTGAGTTGAAATCACAGACAAGCATAATAACCTAGAAATTCTTTTAGCTTTAACTACAAATTCTTTGTAAAATTCGTAGAGTCGTGTTATGACTGAGAAACATTCGTACAATATGAATAGATTTGACCCAAGAAAAGTGGGGTTGATCCATTCATGGCCCGCCGGTATGGTCCATTATGTTTGAATTTTATTGTAGATCGAAACAATGATACTGCTAGAAGGATATCAATGATCCACAGAACAAATCCTTTATCAACAATTACTATTACAGGAATCGTCGAATTCGCACAAATCATTTCTGACTGCAGCTTAATGGTGTGAAATACGGCGTTAGAGAGGTCATGCATACAAGTGTGGTAATCAATTCCGAGCAAAATTGAGAAGAGGAGATCTATGACGCAAATAATAGTTGTTACCGCTGTCCAGGAGCCTACTACTAGTTGAAAATGGCTGCTTCTTCCACTGATAACTGAAAACACATATTCATTACTTATCATACAATTCAAAAAACTGGAAGAAATTTTGAGACCAGAAATTTTTTTGATAAATATCACTAGGTAATAAATGTTGGTTTGCAATAAATATTTTGATAAATATCAGAACATTTTCGGGCTCTGTAATCAAATGGTAATAGGAAACAAGGATAAAGAAAACAAGAAACAGACATTTTACCGAGACATGAGACAACCATCCACATGATGCCCAATTATTTCTCGGGCGGCAGCATCGACGGTGTAAAGCATCTTTTATTTTTAACTCTTGACTTTAAACAACCAGCAAGCTTAACGCTTATTTGAAAAACAGAAACAGAATGCTGTAATAAATAAAAGCAGGGAAATGTCAGGGAATTGAGTGAAGAAATCGAAAATTGTGTTTATAGTTATGTAGGTAGGTACAGCCGGCCAAAGAATTAATGCACAGGTCCTTGCCCTGTAGGCAACTTTACTACCACGTTCCTCACTTTTCCAATGTTTGGCACCATCTCTCACCGCTGGCGTTCTGAAGGTCGGTCGGTAGCTCAGGTAGCGTTGTAAATACGGTAAAAAATTTTTTGGCAAATTTGCACACCACAGTCGCAGAAATTTTATCTTCACTGTGTTTTGAGATTTGTCAAGAAACATTAACTAATTGCTTTTAAAATTTGGGGCCTATTGTAGCTATAATTGTTACTTTGTAACCAAACAAAAATTACATACAAGAGAAGAGAGAATTTTATTTCTACATGAATCCATTGTCTATAAACGTCCCAGTTTAAGACCTTAATGGATATTAAATAAAGTAAATAGGAATACCTAATGCTTATGACAATTATAATTCTCTCACGCAGATTGGAATTATCTTGGCGGTATACGTTACAAGCCAAAATGCTGCAATCCGATACTATATAGCGAGAATACGCTACAAAGCGATGTTACTCAAAAATAATACAAAATTATATGAGAGTCCTGTTAATGCATAGTAACTCCATATGGTCCAGTGTGCTACGTATAAATAATTAGATATATATTTTCTCGTTAGCAGTATAACATGTTTATCAGCAAGCTAAAGGTCTAATAGATTAAAATTTTTAACCAGTGGCATTCCAATTAATGTCGCTTTGATTATTTTAAATTAAAAAATAATACGCCACTATTTTCTCCATAAACAAAAATTATTTATTAGTAAAAAAAATAAAGAACAGTTATTTCAATGTCCCTAAACTAAAACCAGGATATTAAAATTCTCTGTATAGTAGGCTGTGATTGTTGAATTATTTTATGGAAGTATGTTAATTAAGACTTTTTGTCTTAAAATCATGCACAAATTAACCCCCTTCAATATTGACTTAGTAAGTCCACATGCTCCAATGTGCTACGTATAAATAATTAGATAATTATTTTCTTATTAGCAGTATAACAATACATGTAATGCTCTTTATCAACAATCAACAAGATGAAGAGTGAAATACATTTAAATTTTCTTAAATGGATTTTTTTATACTTTACATAAGTTTGCGCTTTTTTAAAGATTAAATCAATTAAATATTTTTTTTATAATACTACAGACCAAAAAAGATTTTTTATTTAATAACTCCGAAACTACATTAGATATTTCTATTAAGCTTGGTGGATGTAAACTATGTGTAGAGACACAACTTTTGTGAAACAACGAATTTTTAGTTTTAACCAGTGGCATCCCAATTAATGTCACCTTGATTATTTTGAAAAAAAAAAAATAATACACCACTATTTTCTTCATAAACAAAAATTATTTTATTAATCGTGCTTTATTTTGTAATAAAAAAGATCTCTTGAATATTTTTCGTATCTTGAAGTGTTTATCAGTAAAGAAATAAAAACAGTTATTTGTATGTCTCTTCTAAATTAAAAGCAAGATATTAAAATTCTCTACAATTCTCTAGGCTGTGGTTGTTGAATTATTTTGTTCCACAAAATTGTTATTAATTTGCTAAGAGTCAATTACAATTATTAAGTAATTTAATCAGAATTAAGCAAAAACGGAAGTACCTATGTTTATTAAGACTTTTAATCTTAAAATCATACACAGAAACTCCCTTCAATATTGACTTTCATTTGACATTGATTTTTTGAATGTTTCTTCTTGAATATGTTATGTATTTGTTAAAATCGTTCAATGCTACATCTCATTAATTTTTTTAATGCAAAATTAATTGTCATAAATGTCATAAGCATTAAACCCATTTACTTCATTTAATATCCAATAAGATCTTAAAGTGGGACATTTATAGACAATAGGTTGATGTAGAAATAAAGTGCTCTCTTTTTTTTTAATTTTTGTTTGGTTACGGAGTAACAATTCTAGCCACAATA
This sequence comes from Schizotus pectinicornis, assembly GCA_951805265.1. Lineage (NCBI taxonomy): Eukaryota > Metazoa > Arthropoda > Insecta > Coleoptera > Pyrochroidae > Schizotus > Schizotus pectinicornis. The sequence continues at coordinate 2,048,058 of OX638203.1, read as the reverse complement.
GGCTCCAAATTAAAAAAAAAATAGTGTGGACCTTTGAATAAAAGTAACCTAATTTTTTTCATAATGTGTTAATCTTTCTATAATTATTCTTTCTTTTTCCTGACAAATGTCGAAACACCGTTGGAGATAAAATGTCTGCGACCTTGGTGTGCAAAATTCCTTTTACGGTATTTACAACCCTACCTGAGTGGGCTGGGTTGGCGATCACCGAGTCCTCGATGCGGTACCAAACCTTCGGCCGTAAACCGTGCAAGGAGTGTTGCCTGCTATACATCGTCACCCAGACCCCCCCCTGTGCATTAATTCTTTGGCCGGCTGTACATAGTTCTGAATAACTAATTCTTACCAATTATCACTATGATTACTGAGCAAAAAAGCCAAATTAAGTTAAGTGCCGCATAAGTCCACATCACAATGGTAAACTCCAGAGGTGTAATTAAATAATCAGTCGTTTCAGAAAAGTTTGCTAAAACATACTTTTTGTAGTTAACTTAAAACTTACCTATGCTATTACTAAATGTTAGTAATGTGTAGTTGTCTAACTGTAGCTATTACTTACGATCCAAAAACCTTAACATTATCCACATCTTGACGCATTGTATATATGAAGAATAAGATGTATCATCGATCCAACCCTCTTCGTTGTATACAACAATACATAACAACGATAATGTTAGAAAGACTCCTGCTTGAAGCTAATAAAATAGTTATATTAATACGATGTCTAATAATTTGACCATGTACTTACTATTCCTAAGACACTTCCAATTTTTAAAAGAGTTTTCTCACCGACTGTTATTTCCATTCTTTCAACATTCACAAAATTATCTCAATTCCTGTCAACCAATTTTTGGCTATATATAGTTCACACTTTTGAATATAGCACTAGCTATCATATTGCTAAATGAATAGTTATGCACACATTGGTAACTTATCTTAGCTTATCTAAATATAAACAAACTGAAAGTACCTACTAGTTCTATTACCCTATCATTAGGCACAAAAATCTTTCTGCATGGCCAAAAATAAAATGCCACAATTTATGGAAAACCTAAACAAGATAAAGTACAAATTAACAATAAAATACTTTCACCGGTGGCATTATTTATAAATAACATAATAAATGTGACAAAGTTGCATGTTATTTATATCTAATCACTACATTGAATGTCAACTCATAAGATAAGATAACGTTGATTTTGATTAAAAAATTCTTTGTGAATTTACAACTGGCTGCTTAATGTTCTGATCAGTAGCTTTGTGCTAGTCACTTTAATGTTTTTGCAGTAATTTTTTTGTAACTTTCCTTTCAATACTCTTTATAAATAAATTCCTCATAGAGTGTTGTTTTTTTTGTTTTCTTCAACGTTAAAGTACTAAAACAATACTTTTAGAACAATAATTAAACAACCAAATATATTTTTCCAACAATAGTCGTACAGTTGGTCCATAATTAGTTCCATGCGCCGTCAGGACGCCACAAAGTGTTTTTTCAAAAATTTTCAATATTTTTTTTTTATTATTATTATGTTTGTAATACCGCCAGGTATACATTCCTGTTGTTAAAAATTTGAAATTTGTAGTTAAACTATCGCTAATTGTGTTTTTAAGAAGTTCGCGGAATTTTGACAAATTTATGACACGACTGCTTTATTGAAGCAGTCAAAATTTATGACAATAACGCTTAAACGTTTCGGTTATTTATGACTTAATAGCGGTACCTACTCAAGACAAAGGACCAACATAAAATCTAATGTGGTTAGTTACAAACGGACTAGGTAAATGGCCACAAAGTTGTCAATCAAAAATCCCTTCAGCGCCGCTGGAAATAAAAAATCCATATAATTCAATAACGGTTTGATATAAAAATATTTTAATTACTCGTTATCAATCTTGGAGGTCGTGATCATGAGCTTGAAGAAAATCAAAGAGATGAAGTGAATATTTCGATATAAAATCGCGATCGAAAGTGAAAACTTACACCATTTAAAAAAAGAAAAAAACGATAATGTTTTTTTGTAGTGCATTAATTATAGTTTCCCAAGCAACACAAAACTGTTGAATAAACGTATAATAGAGGGTTAAACCATACGTCGATAGACGGTGTATTATGTACGTCTAATATCCAGACAAATGTCCGCGCGATCGACGTGTATTTTTGGTATATTGTAAATTAAATATATACGTTTACATTATACGTCTAAAAATCGATTTATCTAAACTTTTTGTATACGTCTCCGGTGTATGTTTAATATACGTCTATTTTAAGTATAATCTGAAGGTTACATATATGAATAAAATCTCGTCATTTAACGTATTTTAAACGTCTACGTTTATTACTAGTAAACTGTAGATTAAATATATACGTTTATAGTATACGTCTAAAAATCGTTTTTTTTTCACTTATTATGTACGTCTATACCGTATGTTTATTATACGTTTGTTTTAAGCATAGTTGAAATCGTATTAAATATGCAGAACAGACACCTCCATCCAACTTGTTGATTCTACGTTAAAATTTATGTTATTAACAAAGTTTATGTATGTATTAGATGGAAGCTGCACATTTCATATTATTGTATTTCACTTAAAGAGGCGTGTTACAGAGTGTAGCTATATTATGAGTTATAATAAAGTAATGTATAATCGGAAACATACTTTAATGTCAGCATTCTTAAATGATATTTTACAACAGATCAATTATTATAAATTTTATAAAATAAATTTGAAAAATACAATAATATTAGCTATTAATTAACATAAATGCTAAACATGATATGGAAAGACACGGAAGATCATTTAAATCCGCTGTAGGCCTACCCCAGAACGAGCTCTTAACGGACTCTGTAAATAATTAGTTAATTATGATTTTCAAAATTCTTAATTAAAAACTTACCATAAACAACTTCCATTATTTTCGTAGTTTTAAACGGCTTTTCGTCACGTCCCGACCAGTTAAACTTCGTGGCAATCTGGTTCGATAATAAGAACTTTATCATATTCATCGATGAAATTCTTACATTTGGACCTCCTATCGCCGACAAGCGCGACTTCTAAAATGACAAAATATAATTGAAGTTTGTAGAGTATGACAAATAATTTCCTTACCATATACTGAAAGTTGCTTCTGTCACCCAAAAAAGTTTCCATTTTCTTAAATTCGGCCTTTGTTGCAATGGGTGTTGTCGGCAAAGTTATATTTAAATTAGCACTTGAAATTCCTGAGATTGTACTTGCGCTAAGTGTCCTTAAAATCTCGAATCAGTGATTGAAGCATCAACTTAATTGTTATTTTTTTAAGAAAGTTCTGCTGTGGCAATAATCTAGCATAATAATAATAAAGTATTTATACTTACGGTTATCCTGAATTTTCAACTAAATAATTGCACTAGAACTAAAACTGCGTTTGTCTTTGCTTCAAGCGGCTCTTGTGAACAATTATACGTCACAGATTAAAATTTTTTTCGAAGATGGAAATCGATGTTGTTCTGACAAAGGTTCGTTGAAAAAGAAAGTTTTAGGAAGATCATAAACGAAACGCAGATGCAGACAACTTTGCGTCGATTTTTGGGCGCAGTTACAGTTAGGTCTGGTTGGGTCTCACTTTGGTGTTTTTGTTATAGTTTGTCCCCGATGTCGGTAAACTTGTAGCTTGCAGCAATATAAATCACAATTGCACCCGACCCGGACTCGGTCCCGGCCCTAGTTAGGTAAAACTTTTGAAGGTCTTAAAAAATAAAATTTTTGTCTGAAACCGCTTTCCAAGCCGCATCTCGGTTCTGCGTAAAAATGCTAAACGATAATAGAGTATGTGATAAAAGCTGCCTTACATAAGCACAGTTGCTGCACATTACATTTTACATTGCTTTAAATTAAGACACAACTTTAGTTGAGTTGATTGAATTTGCACTGTGACGAGACAATGACTTTAATCATTTTCAGTTTTTACCCCTTAAGATCCTCTACCTGCGATCATAAACTATCGGCCCCGGCCTCCCGGCACTGTTGGTTCCTTAGGTCTTTTGTATCAATCCCAGGTATAATATGCATATATATATTTCGAGATATATTTTTACTGCATACGCTACAAAGCGTTTGCATGGAACAAAAAGTATACGTTTATTTTACTTATTACAATATTCAAACATTCGTATTTATTATTAGGTCAGCCATAAAAAATGTATTTTTATCAATAATCAATAAAGTGTTTATCATCAACGTCAAATCATTAAGACGAAATATACAAACAATATCCGTTTATAAGAAACTACATACAGACGTATTATATGGTATTAAATACCATCAGTCGTATATATGTTATGGATAAAAGAGGTCTATTTAACGTATAATCTATAAAGCGTTTGTCATAAACGTCGAATTTTTAAGAATAAATAGACCATAAATATATGTTGATAAGAAACTATATATAGACGTACTTTATAGTCTTAAAATCTATCAATCGTATATATGTCACGTATAACAGACGTATATTTAACGTATAGTCTATTAAGTGTCTCTCATAAACGTCGAATTATTAAAACTAAATAGACCATAAATATACGTTTATAAGAAACTATATATAGACGTATTTTATGGACTTAAAATCAATCAATCGTATATATGTCACGTATAAAAGACGTATATTAAACGTATAATCTATAAATTGTCTATCATAGACGTCGAATTATTATACCAAAACCAAATATATACCAATTATCCTAAAAATATACGTCGATTATACGGTTGTGTGTTGCTTGGGTTATTTCTGCCAATGTTCAAATTTTTAACTCCATTAGAAATAGGGTTTTAAATGCCGGCGGCTCTTCCTAGGGAATCCTGTATGTATGAATAATCAAATTTATAATAAATGATACATTATTCTTAATTTCAAAATGGTACGTTTAACAGAAGTTATACATATGAATAATCTTTGTAACGAAAATAACGTTTGGTCACAAAACGCTATTCAAGAATTTTGGTTCACGATTGCATAAAAATAAATACTTGACTACATAAAGAAAGTTTATAGATACGTAGGAAATATACTTCTGTAAAATCATGTTGCAAGATAGAAAAGTTCAGTATCTATTAGGGAATTGTTGCTGTTGATTCAAATAGGCCGGGTTTTGGTTTTGAGTTTTTCCTTCATAGTTTCCAAACCAAGGATTTTGACCGCTCGTTGGTGCATACCCATATGAATTACCAGGGTTATTCTGCAGTATTTGTTGAGGATAAAGATTAGGACTGGTACGTTGAATGGTAGCTCTTGGAATTGTCCCTGCGCGCCTATAAACAAAAATTATTAATTCCCATCATTAATATTGTCTTTGGGATCGTACAATAACGTTTCATTCTCTATGTCACGCTGCAACAAAAATTAAAATATAATTATGTTTTTTGTTTGGTGATATTAAAGATATCTTACCTTCTTAATTGATTGATAAACTTTAAACAAAATTATTGCAAAAATCAAATTGATGTCCATCAAAACAAAACCTTTACATATCACGACTAGTACGGGGATGATGATGTTGGTGCAAAGACCTTCATGGGCTACTTTGGTCTCATTCAAGCCGTCAAAGTTTTTCAAGCACTTATCAAAATCTACACCGATTAGAATTGCAAATATGAGATCCAAGAGAACTATGTTAACTGTAATGACAATCCAAGCTGAAATAAAGTTGAGTGTTGTACTTTTGGGGCTCTTGAGAGCTAAAAGTGATCATATAGTTAAAGGGAAAAAAAACATAAGTAGGTACCACTTGCCAATTAATTGACCTATAGACATGATAATCCAAGCCAGATCGGCGACGAGATAAATCCACATAAAAATCGTGAAGGTAACTGGCGTTACAATATAAGAATCACTGCCAGTGTCAGAGAAGTCTTCTGTAAATCAAAGTTACTAAAGTGAGAAGTGTTTTTCTTTTCGTGTTAAAATTGACTTTATAAAATGCATTTAAATTAGTGTTTTGGAGTTCCTTGGTGCTTTATAATTTTTGCTGGAAAACAAAAGATATTTTCTAATAACCTAGCAGCACTAATGATTCATATCAATTAATCCCACATAACGTTAATTTGTTAAGACGTTAATAGATAACGTAATCTGTTAATAAAAAATTGCAACAATCACAGTAAAAGTAATTACTTACTGTCCAAGAATCTAAAGTACACTTGTTGGTTCCACCAATTGAGGTAGGATTCGTGGGGATTGACTTCAAGTCTTCCAGTGTTGTATGCAAGTATACATGCTAATGACATTAACAGCCATGCTGAGCCTTGAAGCTAAAATATTGCAAAATTTAAAAATTCCAACTGGACGTAGGTATACTTCAATCATACTTACTATTCCTAAGGCGCTGGCAACTTTGATCAAGTTTCTTTCCGCTGTTGTTGTTGTCATTCTGAGCAATTAAGGTATTCAATAAAAGGTATCGAGTAGTGTGGGAACTGTATGCTACTAACATAAATGGTTAGTTAAATCTTAGTACTGATAAAAAGATAATCGAGATTATGACAATAATTTACAATTTCTAAAATAGAAGCTACATTCATCAGATAAATAAATAGTTTCCTTAATCAACATTTTAAGTGGTCTTATAATATCGTATGCTATCTTTAACTTGAGAAAATGAGTAAAACAACAAGTTATTGGAGGCGTGGGGAAAATAGTAATGTCATCGTAAAAAAAAAAACCGTCGAACAGAAGAGATAAAAAGCATACATTTAAAATATAGAAAGTGCATAGATCTGGAAGTACAAGGATAGCAACGAAAAATTGAAAGTAAAGAGAAAGGGTAATGATTCAAACGACTGCAAAATTATTTGCCTGTGTGCTTATGTTATAAAATTATTTAGTTACAATAGGACACCAACTTGTAAAAAATACTAATTATTTGTGTAAGTTAAGTTACAATTGGTTACAACATACGTTATCATACATATGTATTTAGAATAAGGTTGTACATAGTTTGTCTGCGTTACTGTTAAAATTCACCATAATGGAACACCACTCGGCCTTTCTTCTTCGATTCTTGATGGAGAGACCTCACTATAAGGAGGAGGTAAAGTTGGATTTCGGACTCTGCCAAAAAAGTCTTAATAAATATAGCTAAAGTGTATAAATTAATGAAACAAGTAGCAATATACTCACATAGTAGGAATAATTTGATTTGACATGACAAAATTTTGCAAAATACAGAGTAGCCCAAAAAGTCCGCACCACCTTAAAGATGCGATATCTAGAATTGTAGTAGAATGCTGACAAATTATTTAAAAAATTCTATGTGATTTAGTTTTCAAATTATGGTCTTTTAAGGAACGCACTATTAAAGTTTAAATTTGGAGGTACACATGGTCATTTCAAAACAAAAGAAATATTTTGGAATATAGCTCATTTCTTTGAAGAGTTTAAAGTTGAAAAAGTCGAAGAATTTATGCGTTCAAGGTTTAAAATAATAAAATAAAATTTTTAGTATAACAATGGGAAAAACATGGCAGCATAGTCAATACATTTAGATAATGTAAATAAAAGTAACAAAAGGTTTCTAGAGAAACAATATTACACGATTTATCTGAGTATAGGTGAAAGTGCAATTTCAGATAACAGTGTTGTCTTTTTCCTAACTTAAATTGCTTATAGTTTCTAAATTAAGAGAGACGAATTTTTTTAGCAATTTTCCAGTACCCTACACTTCCATAGATAACGCACCTTTATATGTGCGGACCTTTATATTACATATTGATCACTCAGAACCGTTTGGAAAAGACTACTAGACATTATATTTTGGGTATTGTTTACGGACTTAAAAAATTTATTTTGCTCGAACCCGACGAAGACTGCAAGAAGTACCCAAGTTACCAAAGCTCTTCAGTTATACTGTAACATCTTTAAAAATTCAGGCAAAATTATCATGGATTGTGACACAGCTTTTACCATCAAAGAGTTTAGGCCATTTTCCAAAGACAGGAAAATTGTCATCACTAACGTCGCAGTACAAACTCCAAGAGCTAACAGTCAAATAGAAAAGTACGTAGGTATATCCATATACAATGGTACAACTAAACCATGATGCTGGCCCTCTTGGTGCTAACGAGTAACCTAAACACTTAACGTACCTACTACCAAAAACTCAACTTGCTGTAAATGGCACTTTTCAGAAAACTCCGAAGTATACTTCAGCAAAATTAATGTTGAATACAATTAGCATTAAAATTAAGGATCAATTGGAAGAAACAAAATCTATCGAAAATTGTCAATTTAGATTAAGGTGGCTCGCCAACGGAGTGAAAAGTAAGCAACATGGGCTGTTCAAGAAGGGTGAACTCAAAGCAATACGTTCTTCTAAAACTAAGAAAATGTCAACTAAATGCACCGGTTCTTAGATCGTCCCAAAGGTTTTAGATAAGAGAGATATTGCATTATTGATCTGCTAAACTAAAAGCTAAAGAGAGAAGCATACGACTTCATACTGCTGCCCGGGCGACTCATGCTAAACTCAAAAAAACGACTTGGGCTTTGATTCATCGGAGCCACGTTCTGACAGCACCAAGGACAGCACTTAGCAAAGGCAATGAAAATGCAGGAGAGACCGACTGCGGGAACCCAGCTACAGAATACATCACTTTGCTTTTATATAAAATGTACAGATAACTGCTCTTAAGTTTTACTTCTACTTTCTTGTAAATATCAAATAGGTATCAGATCTTGTAAATCAGTCACATATTCCCGTCTGTGGTTTTGTTTAGCAAAACAAAGAACCCCACTATAGTTACTAATTATTACCAGAGAAAGGCCGTAATAGTCAAAATTCGTTTTAACCAATCCATAAAGTTGATAAAATATAAGTGTTTGTTCTTCATATCAAGAAAATTTACTTTCAGCCAATGATAGAAACTTCGATTAATTTAAACTGAGAATTACATACAGGGTGGCCCAAAAGGTTCGCACTACCTTGAAAGTGCGATATCTAGAATTAGTGTAGAGTACTGAAAAATTACTAAAAAAAAACTCCTTTCTCTTAATTTAAAAACCATAAGCAATTATTAAAGATCTTATTTTATGATTTTGAACCTTTTTTCTGCTTTGAGCATGGAGGGCCCGGTTGGTCGCCGAGCCGCACACTGAGGCCAAATAGACCCATTGTGTGCACCCCTGTTAGGTTTCTAGAAACCCTTTTAGAGCATGCCTGTGCTCCTGATGAAGCCCAGTAGCCTGCTCATAGGAGCCCTCCTGATTTCACTTACCTCTAGGAAGAGAAAGTCTAGGTACCTGAATCTCTGTGCAGCAAGAGTCGGACAGTGACACAGTACATGAAGAGGCGTTTCTTCCTCCTCTTCACAGCTTTTGCATATATAAAAGTCCTCAAAAGAGCCCAAGACGTAGAGGTGTCTTGTAACGGGGCAGTGTCCCGTGAGCAGTCCAACTGCCTTCCTTAGGTCTTCCCTCTCGAGTTTCAGCAACTCATTTGTTCTTTGTTGATCGGGACCTTAGACGCATAAATTCTCCGAGTTTTTCAACTATACTCCAAAATATTTCTTTTGTTTTGAAATAACCGTACAAAATGACATACCTACCACTTTTTAAATAACTTTTCAACATTCTACTTTAATTATAGATAACGCACTTTCAAGGTAGTGCTGATCTCTTGGAACAAGCTGTATATTTATATTTATATCAATCCAAATGTAAATAAGTTATTGAAGAAATACTTAACCAAGAAAGTTTAAAAGTATAATTATTTATCTTTTATTATTATTATAACGAGCATTGTTTGATATTTTTGGTAATACGTAGATTTTTCTACAAATTTTTATCTCTTTATCTATTAACTTACATGCATCTTCCATCCTTAATTCTTCCCTAAAATGTCAAATTATTATACGAACTATCAAAATTAGAACCAAATACCGTTTTCAGCAATTTGACCATAGCAAATACAAGAACTAGGTTAATAATCCATAGCACGCAGCCCTTGTTGACTATGAAGAGAACTGGGAAAATAATGTTGGAACAATACATTTCTTGCGTCAATGACGTTATAGAAAATCCAATTATGCCCGTCGAGAGGTAGTTATGGTATCCATAGAAGCTCCCCAGTACTTCATCAAATAGCCTGTGTTTGGTGTATAAGCAATCCCTGTAATCTACCCCAATCAGTATTGATATATGCAAGTCGATGAACCACACTGTGAGTGTTGATGTTATCCAAAACGTAATTGCCTTTGTTCTTGTAGTGTTAATATTGCTGTTAAAATCTGCAATAAAAAAAGATTAAGAAACTCTATGGTTATTATAAGTAAAATATTTACCAGCAATTAAAAATAGCGACGTTACAACCCAAACCAAATCTGCAAAGAAGTATATCCATACTCCAATTATAAATTCTTGAGGAGCGATTAAAGGTTCAAACCCCTCGTATTCATAATATCCTAAAATTACAATTAGAACTAAGATTTTCTGTCAAGAATTTTAAAAATTACTATTGAGATATTTGTAGTAGATGCCTCTTTTAACGAATTCAAGAAAACTGTGGGGTTCTGGATAAAATTTCACTGATTTATAATAAACCACTATACACATCATTGAGATGAACATCCAAACTATTCCTTGGAGCTAAAAAAAAGTAATGTTAGGACTAACAATATTTGCTAGTACAATAGAAAATAATTACAACTCCTAGAAGACCGGCAATTTTTCCAAACTTTTTCTCACCTGCAGTTAACTCCATGTTAATGGATTTACTCTCAAAGCGACACTGTATCAAAGCTGCCGAATTGATAAAGATGAGTACATAAAAATGAATTATTTAGGACATATACAGGGGTTATCCCAGTATCGCATTATTTTTGAACATAAATGTGCGAAAATGAGATTAATAAAATTATAGACGTACGACTGAGTAGTGTTAAATTAAAACACTTATGAACGACAACAATGTGAAAAATTACTATTTAGGGTTTACTCATTACGCGGAATAGCTGTTTTTGTCTGCACCTTCTAAATTAGGAAAGTACGCAGCTTATCTCAAATCTGTTGGTGTATGCACGTAAAAACATGGTAAATATGGTGAATAATAAGCCAATGTTATACACGAAGCGTGATCGTGTTATCTGAAAGTGCTGAGTAAATTCACCTTTGAAATTAACTAATTACTAATTAACTAAGATTTTAATTAGTGGTTGATCAAAGACGCAGCAATACGTTAAGCGCAGTTATACCCATGTGCTCAGTTTTTCCTATATGCATGTATACAGTTACCGGTATTGAACAAGCCCAGGGTAAAGTGAAATTCATTCCAACTTACGTTACACTTGCAACCAGGCTAGACCACGCGGTAGAGTTTGTTTGAGAACCGCACAGGTGAACTAGGATTGGTCGAAATAGAGCGGCACATTTCAGTTTCAAATTCAAAATAGCGTCAAGCACACCCCCCATACTTTTTGCGAACAGCCCTAACCCTAGTCTCAGTGGTTCGTCAGAAAAACTGCGGCAAACGGTTAGGAAAATCCACGTGGTTTTTGACCAATTCAGTCCGGTTTCGGCAGTTCGTCAGAATAGCTGAAGCCGACAATCAGAAGAATTTGCTTGTGTGGAGTCGAAATCGACTGCCAAGTTTTTATTAAAACTCGGCAGGAGATTGATTACAGGAACAAGCGATGGAAAAGTTAGCCACGTCCTCTGACAGCTGGTCTATCCAGGAGCTGAGGGAGATAATTCTCCATTGCAGCGCCCAGATAGAGCGGATGTCCAAGAGACGTGCAGAATCGGACAACGACGAAGAATTTCAGGCCCCCAGAAAGACCGCCCGCCCAGCCTCCCCTACAACCCCAATGGAAGTCGCCACCGGAAATCCGTTCAGCCCTCTGAGCGGAAACGAAGAGGAAGCAGAAGAAGAAGCAGAGGACGACAACAACGAACAGGAAATTGATTATGACCAAGTAAGCATAACACCGCGCATGCGCCAAACACCGAACACAACTAGGCCCCGCCCCTTAGCTGCCACGCGCACACACGAGTGCCCGGAACAAGAACAAGTTGACACCGACAACGCTGTAACTCGCGAACGAATTCCTCCCATTATTATGCGCAACAAGAGCATTTGGTCCCGCGTGTCCAACGATCTAAAGAGGAGAAATATTATTTACACGAAGGCTCAAGTAACCCACGAGGGGATTAAAATTAGTGTTCCGGACGCTGACACACATCGCGCGCTCACCGCTCTTTTTGACAAAAACGAGACACCGTACCATACGTTCACTTTCGCGTCGGAACGCAACCTAAAAGTAGTGATACGCGGACTTCCGGAAACGACAAATCCGGAAGACATCATCGACGATTTGACACAAGCTGGATACAGACCGGTCAAGGTTGCGCCAATGATCCGAATGGATAAGACTCCAATGCCCCTATTTATAGCCATTGTTCCGCGTGAGTGTCGTAAGATTTACGACCTCACCACCTGTGTCGGCCTCCGCGTCAGAGTGGAGGCCCTTAGGCAGTCCAAAAGCAAAGGGCAATGCTATCGTTGCCAACTCTTCGGCCACTCCCAGAGCAAGTGTACGGCGCCTTTCAGGTGCGTCAAGTGCGGGCTCGGCCACCAAGCCTTCAATTGCCCCATGGCAAAATCAGATCCGCCGAAATGCGCAAATTGTTCTCTTGCGCATCCGGCCAGTTACCGGGGTTGCTCAGCCTACCCCAAACCAAAAACCTCCCTGGCTCCCATCCCAAAAACATCTCCGGCTCCCATTCCCAAAACCTCCGCTTGGGCCAAACCTCTGGTCCTTGCGGCACCAACCCTAAAGCCCTCCACCACCATCCCAAAACCGGCACCGGTGCCAAAGCCTACCGCGAATCCGCGCGAAAACTCCGGAAACAAGTATGCCAAAATTTCGGCCGCTCTGGCACAAATGCTACTTACTTTCAGCCAAACAAATGCAACAGACGACCAAACTAAAGAATTTGTCTTAAACACCCGCGTTATCTTAGACAACCTAATTTAATTCAGTAACTTTTTATGCTGCGCAAAATTACACCAAATTCCCTTTTGATTAGTTTTTGGAACGCGAACGGGCTTCCTAAGAAGAAACTCGAATTGGGCGAGTTTATGAACGAGCACGATATCGATGTCATGCTCATATCCGAAACACACGCGAGACCCTGCAACGCAATCAAAATTCAAAATTATCAGCTTTATCGTACCGATAGAACTACCGGGCAGGGCGGTGGAACCGCGATTTATATTAAAAATGAAATCGAACATCACGAACTACCCAATCCGGCCGCGATTAATATCGAGACAACCGCGATCAAAATCGAAACCACATCCGGGCCGATCAAAATTATTTCCGCTTACAAACCGCCGAACAATCCTATCCAAGACCTAGACCTCCAAGCCCTCTTCCCAGACAACGCCCCCACAATTGTGGCTGGCGACCTAAATTGCAAACACCACATGTGGAACAGTCGCACCGTTAGTAATAATGGCCGACTGCTGCATGACTTTACGCTGAGAAATGACATCACTCCCTTGGGCCCCCGAGAACCCACTCACTTCTCGACCCATGGGACCTCTGATGTCCTAGACATAGCTCTTTTGAAAAATGTTCCCCTACACCCTTCTATCTATGCACTGTCAGCCCTTAGCTCCGATCACAACCCTGTGATACTCCAAATGGGCACAATTCCCAACGATCGACCAAGTCCGCTACAATCGGTAGCCTGGAAAGAATTCAAAAGCAATGTTGGTAATTCACTGGGCCCCGTTCCAATTATAAATTCAATTCCGGAATTAAATTCAACCGTCGGGCAGTTAGAAAACATCATTATTCAGGCAATAAAGTCAGCAGAATTCACAAAACCCGCGCAAAATAACCGTCCAGCTCTTCCAAATTTTATAAAAAATTTAATTCGTGACAAAAATCGGGCAAAACGGCGATATCAAAGGACTTTAGCTCCTTTAGATAAAACCGAATTGAACCGACGACAAACCGAGGTGAGAGACGCGCTCTCAGTTCGCGCCAATGACTCGTGGCAAGACAAACTCACTTCTTTAAACGGGCAAAATTCGAAAAGTCTTTGGAGAATGACCCGCGTTTTTAGAAATTCCGCTCCTCGCAAAATCCCCCCGCTTAACGGACCAACGGGACCCGTGTCCGCGCCAGTTGACAAAGTCGAACTCTTTGCAGATTCACTGCAAGAGCAATTCACCACCGACACGACCCATGCCGACCTGGGCCGTGTTGGCTTCATAGAGAGATTTGTTCAACAACATTTGGAAAATCAAGTAGAAAACGACGTCGGAAACGTCAATCCGATTACCCCTCAGGAAATTTCGAGTCACATTAAATTTTTTCACAAACGTCGCGCGCCAGGCCCAGACGGAATCACCAACTTGTCAATGAAAAATCTGCCAATGTTAGCAATCATGCATCTAACCGCAATCTTTAACGCCACTCTTCGGCTAGGTCACTTCCCACAAACGTGGAAAAAGGCGGACGTCATTCTCTTTCAAAAACCTGGCAAAAGTCCGAAAGAGCCCTCAAATTACCGCCCCATAAGTCTTCTTTCGACCATTGGAAAGCTTGCGGAAAGATGCATTCTCCATAGGCTAAATATGTTCACGACGGATCATGGCGTTATCCCCGACACTCAGTTCGGTTTCCGCGCACAACACTCGACAACACAACAAATCCTTCGGGTGGTAGAGCACTGTTACACCAGCTTCGACTGGAAATACAACACCGGGGCCGTCTTTCTGGATGTCTCAAAAGCTTTTGATCGTGTCTGGCACTCTGGGCTCATATATAAGATGATCAATTTGGGCTATCCGGGCAAAATTATTAAACTCATTTATTCTTTTCTTTCGGACCGTAGCTTTCGCGTTAAAATTGATGGTATCAGATCAACCAGTCGCCCCCTGGCGGCTGGGGTACCACAAGGATCAGTACTCGCGCCACAGTTGTTCAATATTTACATCTCAGACATGCCTCAGCCCGCGACAGTTGAGTTTGCTCAGTACGCCGACGACACCGCTATACTCGCGCGCGCCAAACATGCGTTCCAAATTTCAAATAAGCTCGAAAGAGCTTTGGAAAATCTGGAAACATGGTATCGCGAATGGCTCATTAACGTCAATGCAGCCAAAAGTACTGCAGTCCTTTTCACACGTCGTAACCTAGTAACACCTGATAGAGAATTGAGCATCTTTGGTGAGCCCATCCAGTGGCAGGCATCAGCCAAATATCTGGGGGTCACCCTGGACAAGCGATTGACGTTCGCCAAGCATATTGAGACAGCCAGAAACAAGGCGCGAGGATGTATCGCCCAACTTTATCCACTGCTCTGCCGAAAGAGCAGATTGTCACCGCGAAGTAAATTACGACTTTTTACCACAATTATCAGGCCCATAATGACTTATGCGTCTCCCGTCTGGAGTCACGCAGCGTTTACGCATTTAAACAAAATTCAAGTGGTGCAAAACAAGTCCCTCAGATTTGTTTTCGACGCACCCTGGTTTGTTCGAAACAACCAGCTACATAAAGACGCTAGTATTAAATACATCAATGAACATCTCAAAGATGTCGCGATAAAGTTCTTTGCAACAGCAGCTGACCACCCGAACCTCCTCGTTCGTAGAGCCGTCGACTACGGCGAGGAACCACCCTATCGATTAAAACGGCCGAAAATGGTTTTAAACGGGTAAAACCATCCGCGTCAACTCGCGAACCGCGAACCGCGACACACGACATTGACTTAGGTTGCACACATTTCCACACCGCGAGCGCTTTCTCCAGAAGATAACGGGGTGAAGGGACAGTGTCCCGGCCCGTCCGGAGGGGTTTTAGCCGGTTCAAGTCCGGCACTACCCAGCGTGATTGAACCAAGCGCTGGGTGTCCGAAGGGATTTCCCCTCCCTAAGAAAAAAAAAAAAAAAAAAAAAAAACACCCCCCATGACGAGAAATTTTGTTCGCTTGGTTAGTGACGCCAATTGTCACCATTCAAGAGAGTTGGGATCAGGGGTTCGATTCCCTTATCTCCTCGTCTTTTTTTATTTTATATTTATTATTTCATATGCAATTTAGTAATAATTATGACCTTAATTTGTGTTTCTGATATAATTACAAGCCTCTTTCTAGAATATTAAAATAGACAACTTTCTGAAGCAATTCCAGTAAAATATTTTTACTTATTTCAAAAAATTTCCAGGAAATTTTTAAACACCCAAATTTTACTAACACATTATAATAGTTTGAATACAATAATAACATTATTTATTATTATTAATTAACGAATACAAACGATCGGTGAATCCGGTGATTAAAATATCAACAATTAACAAAATATATATATATATATCTAATAATCAATGGTCAAACAAGAATACATATAAACAGTAATAAAAATAGTTTCGATTAATATTTGATGTAATAACCATTACCTACTATCTATGCATTCTTGCATTCTCTTTCGCATCCAAGCGACCAGTTGGTGGCAGATGTTGCCGCCTCGATAACGTGCAGCCCTCATTCTTTGCCAAGTGCCAGTCACGTGGGCGTGAAGGGCACTACCTATGAGCTTTTATATATTTTTGAAAACATCGGCATGGCCTCCAGCTTTAGAAAATCCCATTCAAATTTATGAAATACAGGAGAGGGGAACACAGTGAATCATCTATTTAGATCTTAGAGCTTTTGCGCCATTTCAATTGTAAGTGATGTTCAAGTAACGACAACTATCTTAATGAATTAGATATGATTAAGTATGTTTATGCATTTGTAATGCGAATTCCGAAATGGGTATTGCTAATATGTTAACTCTTGAATTTAAAGATAGCACATTAGGCCAATTTATGCTTCTTCGTGAATGCGTATTGAATAAATTCGATTCTCAAAATAGGCAACCTAACAAGATTTTTGCTAAAAAAACTATTATCCCAAACCTAAAGTAAAGTTTAACAAGTTTTGTCTGCAAATTTGGAAAAACCCCTTCGAAATTTATGAGGTGGATCATAAAGTTGACTATCCCTTTGAAGAAGTATGCCGGCGACTAGGTCCCCTGGTCCGTTCTTATATTTATGCTGTGAGAATAATATAATTTTTTTGTTTTATCTATCTTTTTATTTTTCTACAGTGTGTTTCATTATAAACGTCCCGAGTTGTGTGCATCTGTCTCATAACTATGAAAAAAATCGACTTGTTTCATGTTTCCTTTCCATCCTTTTTCTTTCTATCTAAGTAAATTCGCAGTGACACGAGCAAGCGACTCCAGTTAGAAAGCCAGGTAAACCAAATTTCAAGCACGCCAAAGGATGAAGGGTGCCATAATAATTGATGGTAACATTGTATACTACCTGTTATAATGTGTTTCAATGTGTTGTTAAAATTTGGGTGTTAAAATTAAACATTATACCCGTAACAACCTGCAACTTTACAGTTTTAATTAATCCTGTTGAAAAGTTTCTACATATCATTATCCTATTCAAGTCCTTCATATCTTTAATTGATTCGAGCCCGTTGGTGCAATAATATTTTTCAAAAAGTAAATTAAAAATTAATACTTATTCAATTAAACGGAAATATTTTACTTCAATTTTAACATTGCAGAACGAGATTAATGGTAATTAATAAATTGCATATGAAAGAATCATTTAAGAAAAGAAATTTAACTCCTTCTTCACATCCATAATTGATTCGTGCTCGTTGTTGCAATAGTATTTTTTAGAAAACTAAATAATCCGACATTTAAAGTGAATTGATAATTAAACGGAAAATCGCACGACACTGAAAAGTAGCCAATAGAAAAATAGAATTCGGTGTCATTTCTACGACAATGTAAAAATTTCCTGGAAATTTTTGCACCTAGCATGAAATTAATAAGTGTAAATTATTTCAGCCAATCAAAATCATTTATTTATTAATAATGACATCATAATGACATAATGGACCAATGTCTGTGTCCGTTGATTGAGGTATCTCAATGAATATCTCAATCAACGCTGTGTCGTTGCGATTTTCTTACCGAATATGCCCTCGTGCATTGACTAATATCCGTAAATTTTATTCTCATGCATTTCCAAAACGTAATTAGCCCTTGTGTTCCACTCGGGCTAATTAATATGTTTTGGAAATGCATTCGAAAAAATTTCCGGAAATAATCAATGCACTAGGAATATTATAAGTGAAAATATTTTACTGGAATTGCTTCAGAAAGTTGTCTATTTTAATATTCTAGAAAGAGGCTTGTAATAATATCAGAAACACAAATTAAGGTCATAATTATTACTAAATTACATATGAAATAATAAACATAAAATAAAAAAAGACGAGGAGATAAGAGAATCGAACCCCTGATTCCAACTCTCTCGAATGGTGACAATTGGCGTCACTAACCAAGCGAACAAAATTTCTCGTCATGGGGGGTGTGCTTGACGCTGTTTTGAATTTAAAACTGAAATGTGCCGCTCTATTTCGACCAATCCTAGTTTACCTGTGCGGTTCTCAAACAAACTCTACCACGTGGTCTAGCCTGGTTGCAAGTGTAACGTAAGTTGGAATGAATTTCACATTACCCTGGGCTTGTTCAATGCCGGTAACGTACCTATCAAGACAAAGTTGTTGTATCCCCTTAGTTAAATTTATAAAGAAAATAGTGAAATGTGCCAGAATGAAACAAGAAAATTATCTTACTGATCATTAATTTTTAATTTATAATATACAGTATGTCTAACTGAATTTGTCATCTAGTGAGTTTGTATCTGAGCGTTCGTCGGATGCTTTGGTTAGACTGGAAATAATGAATGACGTTCGTTGCGCTCATAAGTCGATGTTCTCCGTTACGACGTACTTTTATGAAAACAAAATGGATCTATACATATTGTATTTTTAAGGGTAAGAAATGTTTACTATTAATAACAACACAGTGGCTATGTATACATCCGACGTGTACGTACCTAACTATATGTACGTTCTGTACTTTTATTGGTCGATTAGATCATGTGGATGATTGGAACTTTGAAAGTATATGTATAAATATCGCAACCAAAAATGGTCAAAAAGTCAACTTTTTTAAATAATACTTTGTAAATTGATTTAACACTACTATTCAAAAAAAATTGTTATTTTGTGTTCGGTACTCTCACTTAGTTTGTTTTTACTCTTTATCGTTAGTTTGTTGTTTTTTTTAGTTTAGTTTACTATACAAACAAATAGTTTGATTGTAATTTCCTCCAAGGTGGGACCCACGTGACATGATGGAAGGGTGGTGGTCAGGAAGCATCCATCTTTCACTTCCCTTCTAAGTCACACACTTCTTTTACAACTCTTGGAAGAGACAGTCGTATGGTCGATTCGGTCCAAGGTCTTCTAGTTTGTGCAAAACCTTCCACGGTTCCAGAGCACCCTGTTTCCGAGCAGCAGTAAATACACGTCGGACGTGTTCAGACTGAGGTTACGTCCGACGTATACTTCCAAAAAGTTACCTCTAATGAAAACGTTCAACCACCTACCTAACTTAATCGACCAATAAGAGTATAAGACGTATACTTACACGTAGTTACATACACGTCGGACGTATACCTACAAACTTAGAAATGATATCGACCACCATGATTTAATGAAAGAGGTCCTTTTGGAACCGAAGGTCTGTTTCGAGGTAATGGACACTTTCACGGTAGTCTTTTCAACTAATCCCAGTAGGAAAAAAAAGCAATTAATAAGAGTAAACTCACCACTCACCTTCCTTGCTTGCTCTAACAACCAATAAGCTCTCTCAAATCCTTTAAATAAAGCAAATATCATATAATATACCCACATATCAAAAGAGTAACTTTCATATAAGGTGCTATAATAGCAAATAGGATCCCACGCACCTATAAAACATTGGACTAAAATAGCAAAAAACTCTATAATAATTTTATTTCCCTGACTTCTAGAGGTCTACTGGAATAACATTGATAGTTACTTCATCCAAGTAAAAGAAATTCAGGTAACTATACTTTTAATCTAAGAACTCCACGACTAAGGGCCGGTTTTACGAAAGTCGGATAAGCATTGGAATAACTATTCCGGAATAAGGGCCGGTTTACATAGCAACGGTCCACAGTTTATACTTGGATTTATCCGATTCGATTTTCGTAAAAGCCCATTTATCCCGAGTTATTCCAGAATAGCGTTATACGTGGCTTATTCTCCTTTCGTAAAACCGGCCCTAAATGGAGAAACACTAGGATTTGTCACAAAATCAAAATATCTCGTAGTTATCCTAGACAGCAAAATGAGCTTGAAGGCTCACGTCGACAAAGTTCTTTCCAAAGCTAGGATGGCCTTATGGGCCTGTAAAAAGCTGTTTGGAAAAACATAAGGACTACAACAGAAGATGACTTACTGGTCGTACAAGGTGGTAGTAAGACCCATCGTCACATACGCTTTTCTTGTATGCGGTGGACGAAAACTCTGCAGAAAACCGCGCAAGGACAGCTGCAGAAGCTACAAAGACTTGCGTGTCTGGGAAATACAAGGGCTATGTGCACTACCCTAACAGCGGTCTTAGAGCCAATGCCAGACTTGACATCTTTATGTACAAGGGGTTGCTCTGCAACAAGATGCCATAAAGCTGTCCCAGACGATAAACTTAAAACCAGGGGACATCAAAGCCCACTTAAAGATCCCGGATGCTCTAGAGCCGGGAATTTCAAACAAACCGCTAGATGGCATGCCGGTTGTGTTTGACTTTGAGACGCTGTACGGAGTAGTCATCAACGACCGTGTGACAGCGCAGAGAACAATAACACAACTGAGTAAACATCATCCGTCTGGTACACAGACGGATCAAAAAGCCATCAAGGTACAGGCATACGAATATGTGGGCCTGGATATAAAAAACTATAGCCCTAAGCCGTCTTCCTACAGTTATGCAAGCTGAGATGGTTGCCATAGATTTCTGCGCAAGAGAGTGCCGGCAAAGGAACCTCAAAGGAGCGGAAATCTATATTCTAACAGATAGCCAGGCAGCAATTAAAGCTCTAAAAGCCTACAGCTTTGAGTATAAAACTGCATGGGAATGCAAACAATCCTTGAAGCAACTGGCAAGAGGTAACAAACTCACCCTCATGTGGGTGATGGGGCATCAGAGAATTGAAGGAAACGAAACAGCCGACGAGTTAACCAAGCGAGGCACGGAAGCCCCACCCATAGGACCGTAGCCATTTTGTGGGCTGAGCAAAAGCCACAAAAAAACTGAAGTCTATAGGTGAGACAAAAATGCTAAAATGGCATACTGGAAACAAGTTCCAGGACAAAGACAGGCAAAAAAGTTCATAGACTATTCGCCAAAAAAGGGCACAAAGCTTTCGATCTGACAAGGAACGAAATGAGACTCGTTACCGGTCTTGTCACTAGACACTGCCCACTGAGGTACCACCTCAAGAAAATGGGAAAGATGGACAGGGAGATATGCAGATTATGTGGTTCGGAAGAAGAAACTTCCGAACACATACTATGTCACTGTGATGCCTTAGCAAACCGTAGTGTAAGTCTATCGCCTGACGAAGTGAAGGAAAAGTCTCCTAAAGTCATTGAAAACTTTGCCAAGAGTTTATGTCTTTAAGACGAAAATTAGAGGCAGAGTTTGAACAAAAGATCTCATTGGTTGCAGTTCGGAAAAGCTAGAAAGCCAAACGACCCCTTTGTAACCTGTAATCTGTAACTAAGACCTAAACTTAATTGATTTGGGTTGATGACCGACAACACTACAGTAAAAGAACGAGAGCATCATTTCAATAAAGACAAAAATATAATAACTACTACTTGACACAGTCGTCAAAAATCTAAGAAAGAAGTCTCCATTGAACTTGAATAAGACCAAGATGTCAACAATAAAAACTGCAAAGAGCGTATGGCGATTCAAATCATACAATATTGTCGGCGATCTATTGAATAAGAATTCTTGAACAACTATTAGGTCTTGGAAACTCAAAAAGAAATACACTGGGTAGACATTAACTGACCTTAATTTCAACAAATTTTAAAAATTGTTTAGAAATATCTAACTCGACTACAAGACTACAAAAAATGTTATTAGTTTTTGATAACGGTTGAGTTTTCTTTTTCGTAAACAGTATAGCAAAAGTTGCCATCAAACGGGACATCATGCCGTCACTTTTTTGCGTAATTAAAATAAAAATATATGCCAATTTAAAGTCGACTTGTGTTATATAGGCATGTATTGTATATCGAATTTGAAGTTTCTACTTTAATTAGGTAATGCCCATTTTAGGGCTAAACCTAAGAGTTGTGACACTCAGTGTATAGCACCCAGTTGACAGTCTGCGACCAAGAACTCCGCAATATTCTGATGGCAAAGCACAATCAAGAAAACAAAAAATTGCATAAGAAATGCTAGAAAACCAAAACTTTCTTAATTCGAACAACTGAGCAAGCCAATTAGTGCATAATTTTCAATAACTGTTGTTTTACGTATTGTAAATTTTGTAACGTTAAGAGCAGAAAGAAGATACAGTAAAAAATAGAAGATTGCATCGCAAAAAAATATAAGACTATACATATTGTAAAGTACCTAATAAGATGTATAATAAACTTTTTGAAATAAAATTGGTTAGTCAAGGAATGGGTTGAGTTGAGTTGGGTATATAGGTACAAGTAGTTTCCCTTTTTCACGTTATCATCAAATGTAACGTGGAAAAACTTGTAGGAGACATTAGAAAAGTACAGGGGGATCAAATTGTCAACTTTTCCCACATTATACTTGATCATAATGTGGCAATAGATTATTTGCGCATCCTCCGTGCATTACTTAATTCCTCGACTGTACCTACACTAATCTTTCATAAATATACGCAATTTTATTCCGTTTCCAGTAAAAAACCGTAAAATTAAGTAGTAATTGATACTATAATACAATTACAAAAATCTCACCAAAAACTAAAATATTGACAATAATAAATTAAAATTATAGAGTCACATCTTTTTTCTTAATTAAATATTTATGCTAATATAATATAGAAAGCATGTGAAACCATTTATGATTAATAGTTTAATCCGTTATCTAAAGACCTTATAATTGGCTACAAGAAATCGATAACTTTGAGATCAGTATTAGATAATTAAATAATATTTTTTTTAAGTAGGACCTCCTACGGTAGGTGGAATGGGAGTTATGCTGTATCGTGCCAGTCGAGTTTCAACATTTGGGTCATCTATACGACTTACGTTACGTACAATCCGAGGAAGCTTAAAACTAGAATCAGGACTAGGTGCGGTGGCACTAGTACTAGATGGTGGACTAGGTGCAGTAGCTTTAGTACTAGATGGCGGACTAGGTGCCGTGGCTTTGGTACTAGATGGCGGACTAAGTGACTCGGTGCTCTACAAAATAACTCATCAATTTAAAGTTCAGAAAATTAAAAAATACAAATCTTTACGGCAAGAACTTGGGTTCTACGTCTCACCGGTTCGTTAGTATTTGAACCATTAACATTTTCATTGAAACGTGATTCGATATTTGGTTGGCTACAATTAATTAGCATTATGTTGATGTTAAATATAAATATCAATAGATACTCACGTTCCATATAAAGTTTGTTGCACGCTTGCCACTTTATTGCTCTGAAATTCATACGTAATTAAAAAGAATATCATTCTAAAACTAAAATTTTTTTGAAACGAAACTTCTTTATCTGCGTTAGCCTAAAATCAGTAGCATGCGTAATGAAATTTGGAAGGGTTTACAATACGCCCTGTCTACATCACCAAACCGAATGGGAAGCACTATTACGGTATTGAGACAACCTTACTCTTCTTTGTATGAGTAGGAAACGTCATCCCGAATAGACGCAACTTTTCTAATCGTTATCCCAGACGACACCGAGCGACGTGATTGTTCCCACCTACATCAACCTTCATTACAACCACACGTATCTCTTAGAAGAAGTTCCACTTCAATCACGTTACTGTCACGTCGATTTTTTACCATTTTTATATTGATGCTGCATTTTATTAAAATTGCAGTAATGATTAAATTCATTATCCATATAATAAACCCTCTAGCAGCCACAACCATCATTATCCCATAGGTTGTTATCGAAAACAAATACGGCAATTTAAGAACACTGTCTAATGTCTGAAATCGTAAAATATGTATTTTAATTCATTGATCAATGAATTGCTTACGTCGTTATAGGCGTCCGTGCAATATTTATAGTCGTGCACCAACAAGGCAAACAATACAACGTCTAAAGTTAGTATTAAACAGGATGTAATTATCCAGGAAGTGAGAATGTAAAATCGTGCCTTCAAGCTGAAGTCGCGTTTAATTGCTGAAATATGAAAAAATAATTACTTACGACATTATGTTAGTTAATTTGCATAACACTTACAGAAGTAGAGCAACACAGATGAGGAACCCCACATCGAGTGCGTAAGCAGATACACAATCATGGCTCCAAAAAATAAATCTGGTTGAACGTATATTCCTGAATTTGTATCCCGGACTGAAAACAATAAACAATAATTATTTGATAATAAAGTGTTTTTAACTAAAAGACACTACTTACTTTTTATTAAACTTTCATAAAGGTAACTGTTCAAAATGGTTTCATAGCTGTCAGTGTTTAAATTTATGGTCATATCGTAATTTGCTACTGCATGCCAAATAATAGCTATAAATGCCAGTAGAGCCCATATTATTGACTGAAACTGAAACCAAACAGAATTCCTAGTTAAAAATTTGTATAATCGTAAAAAATAATTAACAAACTACGAAGCATCTATACTAAAATATTGATCGCAATGTTGGAGCGTGTTATAACCCGGCGCATCCGCCATTTACCACCATAAGATCAAAGTCATCTAATCGGTAAAGAATAGGGATTGATTTTGCAAGTCAAAGACGCCCCTTAGTATGGTCGGTTCAAATCTAAACTCCTAGAAAGATCTTTTAGCTTGTATAAAAAACGCTGACCTTAAAGTGCCGTCAATCTATATGACCGCTTCCTGTTAAAGTGCCGTTAATTTATATGACGGCACTTCAGTGTGTTAAGGCAAGGAAAAAGATTAAAAAAGTCTTTTCAAGTAGTAATTTTTAATGGTGCTTATAAAAAAAAATTACAGGGCCCTGAACTGACCTTGCGTAGAAATTCTTTTTCCCAAAAAATGTATCGTTCGAACAAAGATTTGAACCCGAAAACTGTCTATGATAGACCACCGGTTTTCTACGGCTCTATCGACCTCGCTAGTTGTTGCATGTTTGATCTTTGTAGTGCCTCGTCTGTCGCTTGCGTATTGCGCGCGCATTAACGGCACTTTAATAGGAAGCCGTTCGACGGCACTTTAAGTACAGTGATAAAAAGCTTAGTACCAGCTTTCCATGGTAAAATTCTGGCATCTGGTACGAGCCGACAAAAGCATTATTGGTATACAAGAAGAAAAGTTTAGTTTCTAGTAAACTAATCGTTGGTTTAAAAATTAAATTATTTTCTAAGTTTCAAGATTGTATGTCAAATTTTTTTCTAAACTTCGTTAGTAGATTAAAGAATGAACAAAGTAAAATCTTAGTATCGGGGAGATAAATGTTGTAGCATTGTGATATTTGACAATGATGCAACTTGTTAAACATACTTTTCAACAAATAGACATGTTGATACTAAATGATAACATAGTAATAATTATTGCATGTATATACTTAAAGACGACGTATCTTTAAGGTTTCTTCATTAGTAACAGTTTATATCTAGATTAATATAAACCTCATTAGTGGAAAAAAAATTTATTAGAACGTGCAGATTTCAAGAAATAATTTTTAAAAAACTTTTGTAATTCCACCTGTTTGTTATGTTACGATGTAATAATAAAATTTCTTTACTGAATTCGTTAAATGACACTTGATGGAAAAAATATTCACATGATCGTTTGAGTTCAATCTTGACTCAAATCGTTAAATATTAAAATCAAATTAGCTGTTACTATTAGACGGCAAAATACATGCAAACTGTTTATTTGTATACAGAGTGTCCCAAAACGTCCGCACTACCTATAAGATGCGTTATCTAGAATTGTAGTATTATGTTGGAAAATAGTTTAAAAAGTTCATTTAGTTTATGGGCTTCTAAGGCTTGGATTTAAGAGACCAAAAATGAAGATAGCGCATCCTTGTCGCTCCCAATGGGAGTATAGAGATGTTAATCCATGATTACGTCGAGTCAGGCTCGAAAAGCAAAGCGAATTTTTCGATTTTTATAATCTGTAAACATCAGCCTCGGCGGGGTGATCTATTTTTGAGGTCGATCATAAATTAAGATCTTTAATATAACAATGAGAAAAACATGGCAGCATGGCCAATACACCTAATTAAAGTAACAAACGGTTTCTAGGAATTATTGCACGATTTTTCTGAGTATAGGTGAAAGTTCAATTTCAGATAACAACGTTGCTTTTTTCCTAACTTTACATTGCTTATTGTTACTAAATTGGGACAGCAAGAAATTTTTTGTAGCGATTTTTCAGCACTTTACACTAATCCTAGATAACGGGCTTTCAAGGTGGTGAAAACCCTTTGGGCCACCCTGTATAGATACCTTAGAATAAATTGTTCTAATTTGAAGAAATCAATTCTTTGGATTTTGGAAAATAACATGGAAACTTATATTGAAATCTACCAGCTAAGTAGGATCTCTTTTGTTTTTAATGGTATTAATAACCAAAAAACTTTAGAACGTCTTTAACAATTTCAAAAAATAATTTAAAGAAAAAGAATGTTGAATACACACTAAATACTTCATGCGAATATTTCTGTAGACTGTAGAAAGTAGACAGACGGTGAAGGAAACAGGTAAGTATCATAATACAAGAGGCGGTTGCCTCCTCCCTTATGGATATTAAGTTTTGGCCAAAAACAGCTCGGATTTTGTCAATTTTCCACAATTGCACCCCCGGAGCCTCCCAGGGGGCAATTTCATGTAGCCTAGAGCACGTAAGAATCTATCTCTCATCGGATGACACCTTCCCCGAAGCGCTCTGCTTTCCAAAGTCTTTCCTCATTTGGCAAGAAACTGTGTATGAGTAGTTATAGGTAGGATAAAACAGTATACAGGGTATTTCAAAGAGAACCACCGGTGCCTAATTGCGTATTTCCAATGGAGTTAAAAATTTGAAATAAACTTTAATTAATGCGCTACAATGTGGCGTCATTGTTTGGTCCATAATTAATTTCATGCGCTGTCGGGACGCCATAAAGTGCTTTTTCAGAAATTTTTAATATATTTTTTATTGTTGTGTATTATATTCGTAATACCGCCAGGTGTACGTTTCTGTTGTTAAAAATTTGAAATTTATTATTGAAGATCGCTATAATTGTGTTTTGTTTGCGGGATTTTGACAAACTTATAACACGACTGCTTTATCGAAGCGCTTAAACGGTTCGGTTATTTATGACTTAATAGCGGTACCTACTTAAGGATTTTTGTAGTACAGGGACCATCATAAAATCTAATGTGGTTAACCCCAAACGGACTAGGTAAGTGGCAACAAAACTGTCAATCAAAAATCCTTTCAGCGCTTAAATTTAAAAATTCATGTAATTAAATAACTGTTTGATATAAGAATATTTCAATTACTCGTTATCAATCTTGGAGGTCGTGATCATGAGCTTGAAGAAAATCAAAGAGATAAAGTGAATATTTTGATATGAAATGGCGATCAAAAGTGAAAACTAATACCATTTAAAAAAAGAAAAAAACGATAATGTCATCTTGTTGTAGTGCATTAACTATAGTTTATTTCTGCCAATGTTCAAATTTATAACTCCATTAAATAAGCGGCGGTGGTTCTCGTTGAAATACCCTGTATAACGGTTCTTATATCTACTTTGTTGCTGAAACTTTTATAAATAATTTATAATTCTTGGTTTGTTTTGCTACGTTAGGTCCTTGACAGTTTCATTACAATTAAAAGGAATTTTAAAACAATTAGAAACTTATTGACCTTCTCTCTAATTATTGTTAAAAAACAGAAAAAAAAAGTTGTAAAATGGAAGAGATGTGAACTTAGGAACTAAAAGTGGGACGAAATATTGACCAAGAAACACCTAAAAAATCGAAGGCAGACCAGGGCAAAACTCAAAGACAGAGAGTGCCTATAGAAAGACACCCAAGAAGGCTGCCAAAGAAACTGAGGAGCCTTTTTCGAAATGAACGGGCATCTCCTCTGTGCGCAGATAAACGTCCAGCACTCAAAAGCGGCGTCCAGTCCCCTGTACCAAAGGTTTGTTAAATCGCAATATAAAATAGGGCTGATTCAAGAGCATTGTCTAAACCAGGCATGGGCAACCTTTTTTAAGTGAGGGCCAGATCCAAAATTTCTAAAAGCTGTGCGGGCCAACTGACCCTGATTCATCCCTAAAATGCGCCGCAGGCAAATTTTTTTGATTTTTCAAGGTCAAATGGTCTCAAAATAAAGGTCACAAATTTTAGATGCAATTCTTGAATTTTCAAAAATTAGGTCTTGTGAATACATATATTTTTTGAAAATATGTAGGTATTGTGTTTCTACTTTATTTTTTGTATTTTTATATAGAAAAAGTAAAATAATAAAAAATAAAATTAACTCCTTCTGTTAATAATGATATAATTATAATAAGATGTAGGTGGATGGGAACAAAATAAAACATAAAAAAGAAAAATAAAGAAAAAATATAACAAATTGAAATAAAAAGACACAACAATCCATACCTACCTATATCCATAACAATATTTTACGATCATTTATTAGTGCTGTTGTTAAGTGTGATATTTGAGACTGATGGCAGTTTTTAATTAATATAGCAAAGTTAGGTGCGAGTGACTCGGAAGCAACTGCAATTCGCAAACTATTTATTTTCCAAATTATTATCGGTTAGTCTCGATCTATTTTTCGATTTAGTAACATTTATTTGAGAAGAAAATTGCTTACAGCTATACGTGCTTCCGAATAATGCCATCATTTTAAAAATAAAAATGGAAAAATTACTAGTTTCTCCAGCTGGAAAATACTTAATGTAAAATTCTTAAAAACTGCATTCGTTAAATTTTCTTTTAAGGCCGTCATTTGATTGTAATTCAATTAGTTTTATTTGAAATTTCATAGAAACTTCATTTACATTAGTACCAAAGAGATTCTAAATATTTGGAAATTAGTTTCGTGTGATCTAAAATCAACAAATCTTCGAAAAAATTTAGTATTGTTTCGTTGACACATCATACAAAAATGCTTATAGGTATGTAAGCGACAGTGGCGCGTATTTATTTTTTTGAATTTCTTGGGGTTTAAAAAAAATTATTAATAAAATTTAAAATGTAAATTTTATTTTTTATTTACTATTTATTTATTTCAAAAGGCCGGCGGGCCGGTAGTAATGTATTTTTGAAAAATTTTGGCGGGCCATAAATATATCTGTCGAAGGCCGCATACGGCCCGCGGGCCGTAGGTTGCCCATGCCTGGTCTAAACAGAGGACGTATTTGTGGACTCTCTCAGAGCCAGTATCTGGTCTACAATACCAGGTACAAGAATTCAAGAGCGGTACTAATGTTCAGGAGGGATATTATAAGACTTATTACGGATCTCCTGATTGGACACTGTCCACTGAGGTACTACCTCAAAAAATTAGAAAATATGGACAGTGAGACTTGCAGATTACGTGGATCGAAAGAAAAAATCTCAGAACACATACTATGTCACTGAGGCACCCTAGCAAGCCGTAGATACTTTGACAGTGTGGTTTATTGCCTGACAAAGTGAAGAAAGGATCTTTCAAGGTCATTGTAAGTTTTGCAAAAGAGCCTTTGAGGCAATAATTAAAGGTAGAGTTTGAACAAAAGATTTTATCGACTGCAGTTTGGAAAGGCTAGGAAACCAAATGAACCCCTTGAAATCTACAATCTACAATTCAATGCTACGACAAGAAAGAACAGCGGCTGAAAAGTGAAAATGTTGCAGAAAGAGTAAAGAAGACTACGCTGGTAATATGTTTAAAAGGATCAAGTAATTCACGTTTAAAAATTGTCAAAAATACTGTTGAAAATCACTGTAATCCGCTACAACGATTACATTTATCTCAAACAATTATTAAGTAATCAGCCTGTTCTTAGTAAGTAATAAATAGGTACGACATTTCAAGCATAAGCATCATGATTAAGCGATAAGAAGATGTAGAACAATAGAGATGAACAGAGTTCACATTTAACTAAATGATGTTTTAAACGATTTTTAATATTTAAATGACTACCAGTGATAAGTTCTGTAACTATTTAAATTTTTGACAATTCTTCATAGTTTGATAGAAACCAAAACCAATCGAACCTTCAACATTCATCCTAAAAGCATGAACCAAATTTCATTGTTAAAAGCGCATCAAAGACGCCGCTACTAAAACACTTAAAAAACAAATTCTTTTTTGTTGTTATCAAAATCACAGAATCATGTACAAAGGATGAAAATAGCGTCACAGCTTGTTTGCACATTGTTGTTAATGCCATATAGGAATGTCAAAATCTTATGTTAAACACAAATGTTTTTTGAAGCTAAATAATTACATTATTCTACATTACCTAAAGATTTGAAAGAGCTTTGATTAATTTAGATGTCATTCTAAATGCAACTTGGTGTAATTTACTTACTAAATAATTATGTATAATGTAGTTATTGAATATGATATCCTATTTATTCCCATCACATCTTTATTTATGGTACTCACCATAAAAGCATAAAATTTCAAAAATTATAACAACTAAACACAAAGATTTTAAATATAATTATGTATTAACTTACTTTTTGATATGAGGTTTGGTTATAAAATTATGTCTTAATTAATTGCATAATATTCAAATATAAAACTCACAAGCAATAAATTAATAATGCCATACTACATTAAAAATTATACGACATAAATATGGTAATAACTTAGATCGTACTTACCAACCCCCAGAAGGATCCGAGAAGTACAATTGCTGTGTAGAAAGGTGTAACCGACATCGCTGTCATTCTACTACACTAACGTCGGTTCAAAATCAAATATCTGGTTTACTTTAAAAATTACCTGCTGATAACATCACGGTCATTAAGAAACGCAAACGATAAGTAAATGATATCATTTTTATTGATAAGTTGTTAAAAAAAGTATAAAAGCCCTTACGTAAATAAATACTTATAAATATACATTACATCACCTACACAATTGTTGCGGAAGTCACAACGTAGTACCTGAAACAGAAGAAACACAAGAGTTTAACAAATTTCAGATCTTATTTATTTGGATTAACTTTTTTTTAATAGACGTGCTTTAAGTTAAGCCAGCAAACACTTGGTGCTATCTTACATACAAGCTGAGATTCAGAATTTTGTGGAAAAGAAGAAAACGTGGCTGAAGGAAGAAGAGTGAAAGTAAAAAGTACGTATATACGTATTTTTCAATGCATTCTTAACGTTAATATACCGGGTGTCTCAGCACTACTAAAACAGAAAAATAGCATGGAAAGTTATATTTTCTAAAACTGTATCTTCCCAGATAAAATTTGATAACAACGAAAAACTCCACGCGGATTCTTTAAAAAAGGGGCACGATTTTATGTAAAATTCGTGGTTAAAAAGGCTAAAAAAAGATTTTAAAAAAGGTTGCCTACACCGCGTGTAGACTGCGGTGTTCAAAGTACTTTTATTGTGCGGATCTGTGTAAAATATAATAACTTTAATGACTGTATTAAAGACCAGATAAAAACAAAGTGGCACTGCGAGACATTTATTTGAAAAATCAAAAGCTTTCTTAGATACTATGCAAAATATGACAAAATTAGTTGCCTTACAAATTGACCGCAAAAAGTTTAATGTGATTGAGTCTAACGGAGCTAAACTATTCCGCATCATTAAGAGTTTTGCATTCAGTGGCACCCATGATTTCCCCGTTAAAAAAAACTGACTCCAAAAGTGTATTTACCCAAGTAGAACACTGCATTGGCTAAAGATTGTTTTATATTGGCACAATATTGATTTATCGATGTTTGTATTTTCAATACATCCCTAATGTCGGTACAATATTGAATTATCTATATTGTAATATTATCGTTTTGCCAATATTGGCCCAATATTGTTTTTGTATCGATTCTCCAATATTGGTAAAATTATGTTAAAACGTGATTGGTTCAATATTGTCTCCAGGGAGATCCCACCAATATTGAATTTCTGAGTGGCCCAATATTGATTTTCAATCAATATTTAATATTGCAGTTTTCTATCTAACTCAATATTGGCTCAATATTTATTTTATATCGGCATTCCGATTTTGGTATAACTATATTAAAACGTGATTGTCTTCGGCTTGCTTGTTGTGTATTTTTTAAGATATGATTTCGGCGTTAGTTTAGTTTATTTTTAGTGTTCATTGTATTGTATCATTTGCTCATAATTGGGCTTCTACGCCTGTCGGGTGAATAAAGTTATTATTATTATTATTATTATTATTATTATTACCAAGTCAGCTTTACTAATGCATTGCAGCGCTAAATTTCCATTTTGATAGCAAAACTCCGTCATATTGCTGCATATTGTGCAGCGATTGCAGCAGTAAAATTCACTGTAATCGCTACAATCGCTACACGATATTATGAAAATAGGCTGTAATAAAATGAATAATAGATGGCGCTGGCATACACTTTTTCAAACATTATTGCTAATTGGAAGAACTGAATATGTTAGTTATAACGTGCAATATTGATTCGTGCACAGCTATAGCAATGTTTCATAATAATGTTTACGAAATGCTACTGGAGGGTGTATGGTAGATTTGGAGTTACACATCAACTTCCAAATTGAATCCAAGTCAACAATTTCGTTTTCAGCCAAATTGCACAATTAAATCAAAAATATGTATTGCGTTTTAGGTCTGTATCACCAGAAGTTGTAGGTAATTCTGAAATGCTAAATTGGACCACTTCTTTGATTTTACAAACATTTTAAAAAAACCTTGGATACTAACTTTAGAATCCGTAAACTTTAACGGTTCAGTCATACCTACGTGGAAGATAAATTTCTGAACAACTAAGTACATATTGTGCCAGAAGGAATTGTAAATTTACAGATAGATTCAGATTGCCGCTGCAAGAACTGGATTTCGAGATATTGCATCCAGAAAGATGTCATATCGCAGCGTGTGTTGCGATATAACCGTCACAAATAGTTTTTACGCTTCAAACGTTAGCGGTTCCCGCACTTCCAAAAATTTTTCAAATAGTGTTAACGAATAGTTAAAATAGTTTCTGACTTTTAGGAAACCCTGTATTTGACCAGCTGTACTGACTGCGTCTTGTTGTCTTGGAACACACAACACAGACATTTTTATATCCCACGGCATTGTCTATGAATGTTTGTATGTAGACAACTTAAGGATATTAAGGAAAATTTTTAATAACAAAATCAAAAGGAGTAGTGATATCTGGTAGTCAATTTTATCAAGGTATATTGTAGATAAAAAATCAATTCTATTTTCATAATTCGAGAAGCTAGAAAAGTTGTAAAAAGTGAGTTGAGAAGCTGGTATAATGACGTGAGATTAGTGCAAAAGTTACAACTTCAAGACAGCAGAAGCGTCATATTAAAAAATTTATATTTTGTTAGAAGTAATTTTGGAAAGGTATACTGAAACATTAAAGAAATTTTTCATTTTCCGGCCTTTTTCATTTCAAGGAAGCTGATGCAATAATGCAGCTATATAACGTGTTATAACAATGTATGCATGCATATACCAATATTACACAACCAAATTTACATAAAGTTACTGGGAGACATATAGTATATTTAAAGCTATATATCAACATTATTTCTCAGTAAGAATGAATAGTTCGAGTTTCAGCCAATTTGCAACATAATTAAAAAAATAATTTCTATTTTATATCGACATTACCAAAAATTTCCAATGTAGTTTTGAAATGTTAACCTGGATCATTTCTTTGATTTTACAAGCATTTTACTAAGCTTCAGGTACTAATTTCAGAATTTGAAAACCTTAGCAGCTTATTCGTATAGACCCCAAATTTCTGCGCAACTGAGTATCTAGTATGCCTGAAAAAATTGTAAATTTACAGTAACATACAGATTGCAGCTACAAGAACAAGATTTCGAGATATTGCATTCAGAAAGATGTCATATTGCAGCATTTGTTGCGATAAAACTGTCATAACTAATTTTTTAAGTTTCAAAAGCTAGGGACACTCGCACTTCCAAAAAATTTTAAAATAGTAAACAAACTGTAAGACGTTTAGAAAATACTGTATTTGACCAGGTAAACTGCTTGTGTGTTGATGTTTTCTTAGATTCAGCAACACAAATACTTCTGTGGGCATCATCTATATATATTTGCATGTGGAAAACTTATTGATTTTTAGGGAATCTTCTAATAACGAAAATCAAAAGAGGTACTCATATTTACTATTTACTATTCTCCCAAGTAGATTGCAGAAGCATCAGTTTTTTAGAGAAAGCAAAGATGTCTATAAGTAACTAAAACTTATATGTGAAGGTGAACTTGAGATAGGCTATTTTAGAATTTTTCTTTTCAAAGCAAATACGGTTTAGATATCACAGAACGTTGTGGCCAGTATAAGAGATAGAAAAAACATCAACGACACCAGATCTAATTAAATCCGATCTAAGACTCCAGGAATGCAGAATCGTCCATGGGCCATCAAAAGCATACAACGGGTCTACAAGCAAACATACTAAGTAAGTTTAGAATTGAATTAGCTTGTTGTAAATTTAATTTTAATCTTTTGAAAAGCCAGAAAAGTTGTAAAAAGTTGAGTGCACCAGAAGCCGGAATGATGAAGTGAAATCAGTGCAAAAGTTACATCTTGACATTGTCATACGAAGAGTAAACATCTGAGCAACTGTGTACTTCAGAAAAAATTGTAAATTTACAGATAGATTCAGATTGCAGCTGCAAGAACTAGATTTCGCGATTTTGCATCCAGAAAGATGTTATATCTCAGCGTGTGTTGCGATATAACCGTCATAACTGATGTTCACGTTCTACATGTTAGCGGCATCCACACTTAATCCGGAAATTTTTAATACTGTGTTAACAAACTGTTAAAATAGTTTCAGACGTTTTAGAAAACCCTGTATTTCATAAGCTGATTGTGTGTCATTGTTGTCTTGGATACAGCAACACAAACATTTTTGTGGGGTAGGCATCATCTATGAATGGTGTAGGTGTAGAAAACTTAAGGATGTTAAGAAATTCTTCTAATAACAAAAATCAAAGGAAGTAATAATATTTAGTATTTAATTTCACTCAGATAGATTGAAGAGGCGTCAATGTTGCTGAGAAGCAACGATTAGGGACTGAAATTCGTCAATGGAACAATAATAATTATTGTCTTTAAAGTGTCGCGATATGACAGCTATATGAAGTTTTGGTCCTTATAAAACTGCATGCGAATTTCTTGACTTCAATTCTGAATCAGACCAGAAGCCGACGCAATGATTGAATTGCTCAAGGTCACTGATGTTTGGTCGTAGTGCAACGTTCTTCGGGCTGCTTCGGGCCCGATAATGGCACTACGACACGACGTGCTCGTATTTCCGAAACTTTTTCCTGTTTGTTACCTTGAAAAATGCAAGTGTGGGGGGTGATGTAACCGCGGCGCAGGATTTCATCCTGCGCCGCGGTTAGATTTTGTTATTACCGGCGCGGCGGCGCTCTCTCGATTCCAACGTGATTTACGGTGGTGAAATCGGTTTTTTGCGTATTTTCGTGTTGTTCTGGTTTTTGGAAAAGGGTAAGTACCTATTAATATATTTTGATTGCACTACGCTATGTACAACCATTTTCCACTTTTCTTGCAAAATCTGTAGTATTGCCTCTCCTTTTCGATCTAGATAGTCTAGATGGCAACTGTGAAACACTGGCTCCAAACTTCAACCCCTTAAATCTGATACCTAGAACCTTGTCAAATAACGTGCCAAGTCTTGGGCGCTGGCAAAGGGGCGCCCGGCGAGCCCTTTACACTTTATACTAACAAAAAACGGTTTGCAGTGATGGTCAAAATAATTTATTTGCTTCTTGCAGTTTGATTTGTTTACGAAAGACCTCGAGTTACGGGAATAACCGCCAAAACTGCATTCTATTCCCGGAATTTTTATTGTTGCTTCGATGCGTTTCTGCTCAAAGGTTGATATTGATGTATACAGGGGTTTATTTATATTGGAAGCAGCTTTTAATAGCGAACGTATCAGTTTTATCGTATTTTTTTTTATATCGATCATACTTCATTTTAGTAACAAGCAAAACTTTTCCGCGTTTCTGGTTTAATAGTTGTTTGGTAGTTTTATTAAACGATGAGAATTATTATGTAAGTACAGCTTGGAGAAAATGCTTTGTCGTAACGGGCGGCATTGAGGGCCGCACGACTAAATTGAGCGACTGTCCGGATTGTCCTGTTGGCTTATTTTGAACCCTTGGAGGGAGGCTAGCCCGAAATTATTTGCTTGAGTCTGCACAAGGAGATTCCCGGCTAGCCTCTCTCCGAGGGTTTAATATAAGCAACACGACAGTCGTGCGGCCCGCAATGCCGCCCGATACGACAAAACATTTTCTCCAAGCTGTACATCACGTTTTTTTGTCTCCCATTTGAAAGCTAGAGCCCCCTTCTTTATCAACAAAGATATTTGTCAGTCCAAAAGTTGGGTAGT
The DNA here is from genome assembly GCA_951805265.1 of Schizotus pectinicornis. Lineage (NCBI taxonomy): Eukaryota > Metazoa > Arthropoda > Insecta > Coleoptera > Pyrochroidae > Schizotus > Schizotus pectinicornis. The sequence goes on along the minus strand of OX638203.1, from coordinate 2,011,329 downwards.
CGTACTTGCGCAACTTTCGGTAAAAACTCAAATATCAATCAATATCGAAAATGAGACCTCTAATCAAAATCTTGCAAGTATAATTCTTTTTTCTAAATTGAACGAGGAATCCACTAAATATACCATTTTTGGAAGTATCTAGTGGCGTAGGAAATACGGTGGAAAAGCGAAAGCAACCCCTCTGCAGCTACGCCAATGAGCAATTTTGACAAATGGTTCTAGCGTTAAATAATAGGTACCTATTTTAGAAGTACTTGAACCAGATTTGGTCAAAATTGCTGTGACGGTCTAAGAGTTATTTTAGGTCATTTTTCTCATTTGCAGTCAATGGATTCGAGAATTGCCAAGGTTTTCATCAAAAGATGCGATGAACGGTGTGTAAAAAGACGTCTCTTCCCCACAGATATTGCTGAACCAGCAGCCACCACCATAGAAACTCTTGCTTCCGAAACTATATTAATTGAAAACCTAGATTTAGCAGAAACTAAATCTAGCACCGTGTTGAGTACAACACAAGATTTATCTGCCGGTAAACTTCATGGTGCTACATAAATCAGATAATTTAATTCCGTATGTTTCAGGCACTAGTTCTAAGAAAAATTTAAAATATTGTTTGTCTGAAGATAGTGACAATTTACCAGATGATGTTAACGAGGCCGACTTTACCGAAAACGAATATCATCCAAGTACTACAAGCGAAGACAGCACCGATAAATCAGAGAACGACTCATTAATAATCAAACCAAAACCCAAAAAACGGGCTGTAGCCAGGAATAAGACAAAGCTTGCTGTTAGCACCACAGAAACAATAGAACCTAATCTTTCTTATCGTAAGTACGCTATTACTTCTAACGTCTCAAAAAGCTGAAAAACGAGTTGAATGAATTATCATTGTATCTAATACCCTAGACACATTAAGGAGATTAATTATCGTTAAGAATAAATTACTAATTTAGTTTGCAATAGGTCCCGACGTTATTTACCAATTTACGTACATTTAGCTTATATGGTTATTTATGTTAATTATCGCTAAACTCCTAAGGTGTCAAGGGTGTTTACAGTCTAGGGAATATTTGTGTAAACCTGACTCACAGACTTTAATTAAAGACGCCTAGAATCATTAAACCTCGTAGGGCCGGTATTTCAGTGTAATGTAAGTTGTTACAATGGTTTCTATGGATATTAGCCATAGTTTAAGAAAAAAATAGGTTTAAACCACGACTGAAATCCTGGGCCTAATAAATTAAAAAGATAACATTTGAAAAAGATTTACCATAATCAGGTGTCAAATAAGCAAAGGGACAAATAATCCACCATTTGCCTACACCCAAGAAAGTAAAACAATTTATGATGTGTTGCCATATAACTAATCAACCCCCGGCAGACCCCTTAAAGCCCATTGGAATCTTATTAATTTTAATTGAAACATTTCTTTGGACTAAAGGTATAAAAACTCTTAACGTTGTTATTATTATTTAGTGACAGAAGACCGTACCGGTACTAGTGGTACTAGTGGCCTTGATAAGGATGCTCCTCCTGAACTAGTCAATTTGTGCAACGTAATCATCAAAAAGGATGATGCTGCAGGTTCGTCCTATGCTGTTTATTTGGATGTGGAAAATGTCATCCATAACGGCAGTGGGATCAAGGGACGAGTAGTGGAACATCTTAATATTTACATGACCACACTCTCTGGTCCAAAACATAGATTGTCACACGAATGCAGTAAGCACTTTGTTAAGGATTGTATTGTTTAATAATTTTTATGAATTTAAGGTCTTCCTGGTACAGAGAACGATAACTTATTGGCAGCTTGCTTCTGGCAATTGAAGACCGGTGAGGTGGAAATCTTGCCTAGTTACTGCTTGCAGCCTGGAAAGTATCAAAGCCGAGCAACTTTTGTACGACTTTTAGGACATTTTTATGCTCCCTTCTTTTTTCCACGAGAAGCATCGTCTGATACTTTTCCTATTGTTGACGAGAAAACGAAAAGCAAACTTCATTTCTGTTTCTTTTGCAAGAAATTAAAAACTTCAATTGCACGGCATATCTCTATGGCACATAAAGATATTCCATTTATTGCAAAAGCTGCAAGAAAAGGAGTCGACCAGAAGTATAGAAATAATGTCTTGGAACATTACAGAAAAAAGGGGGATAATCTTTACAATGACATGGCCAAAGAAAGAGGTCTGTCGTGCCGAATTGTTGTAAGAAGACCCAAAAAGATTAGCCAGGATAACTACTTGTCGTGTCCGGTATGCAAACGGTATTACACTAGAAGCAATTTGGCTAGGCACGAAATGAAATGTAGTCGGCGGCCGGCCAATTATTACAGTGCAGTTAGAGCTCAGCGTAACCAAGAAGCAGTCGATGTAGCTACATCTAAAGCTGATTTGCTTTCACGGGTAAACAAAGAACTCATCATATTTTTTGTTTGTTTAACTTGGCTTCTTTTTAGATAACCTCAAAGATGTTGGATGACGAAATTGGCAGAATTGCTAAATGTGATAAGACCATAGTTGGTATGATGGAGATTGCTGCAAACGCTTACGCCAAAGAAAAGCATTTGGATCATAATATACGACAGAATGCACGCATGTTGGGACGACTTTTAGTTCAGTTAAAAGAGAATTCAGAAATAAAGGAGTTGTCTGATGCGTTACATCCCTCACACTACGAAGATATTATAAATGCGGTCTACAAAGTATGTGGTTTAAATAACGCAACCTACGATTTTAAAATTCCACAAGTTGCCATGAAATACCGTTCTGTTCTTACTAAATGTATCGAATATTGGGAACACAACTTTCAAAAGAATAATATTCTTGAAAGTGCTTTAGAAGTTCAAACTTTATTAAACTTTAAGAAACTTTTTCACGGCAGGTATAATTCTGACGTAAACAAGAAAGCATTGAGAACATCTTTGGAAAATAAACTTCGAAACAAAAGACATCTGCCTGATGTTGAAGATATTTTCAAATATAGTACTTATTTAAAAGAATGTGCTTCTCAATATTATGAAAAACTACATAAAAGGGATTTCTCCTACAAATATTGGTTCCAACTAGGTGAGGTTCTATTGCTCGAAATTCAGTTATTTAATCGTCGCCGTATCGGCGAAACGCTAAGAATTCCACTTGAGGCATTTAACAAAAGGGAAAGCATCAACGATGAACAGAAATCTGCCATGAGCAGGCTTGATCTCTTTCTAGCCAACAACCTTGAAAGGATGCAAAGTATCGGGAAAAGGGGTCGGGTTCTGAGCTTTCTCATCAGCAAGGATTTAATCAAATACTTGAAACTTTATGTGGCGTTGCGTTCTGAAGCAGGAGTTGATCCTGATAATCCCAATCTTTTTGTAAGCAGCAGTAATGGGGTTCTCAACGGTTACGCAGCCATTGTCAAATATTCTGTTGGATGCGGTGCAAAAGAACCAAATTCTCTTAGGGGTACTGCTCTTAGAAAGCAAGTTGCCACTATGTCTCAGATGTTTACATTAAGTGATAATGATATCCAGCAAATTGCTGATTTTATGGGTCATGACGTTAATGTTCATAAAGCCGTGTACAGAACACCAGATCTGACTTTACAAATAACTAAGTTATCTAAATTTTTTATGGCTGTTGGAGATACTAATTTATTGAAGTATAAAAATAAATCTATTGATGAACTCATCGAAATTGGTGGAATGCAACCTGAAGAAGACACGCACAGTAGTTATGATGTTCAAGACGAACACGACATGATCGATGCCCTTAGAGACGAAGTCCAGATAGAACAGGCTGAACAAGGCGTTGATAACAGACACAAGTGTGGTAAGTGTTAGTTTCCAATCCTATTCCGTTATCTCGTTGCAAGGAGCTTCTGGCTAATTAACTAACACTAGATTAATTTTGCTCCGAAGTAATCATAAAACTGTTGAAGATAGTAATTGATTCTATTCCTAATAGATGCCGCACTCCAGGAGGATGTGTTTACAGCAGACGATAATTTACCTGAATGGGAAATGCCTGAACTGGACATGGACCTGGAATTCAGTCACCAAGATAATGAAGAGCCTCAATCAAGCAACCACATCAACCAACCCACATCAGGTGTGTAACTTTCTAATTGAGCACACGCTGAACCAGAAATGTTTAAAAAATACGTACTCTCTGTACAACATCCATAAAAATTAAGGTTAACCTACCGGCCTCTGAAACAGCGTAAATTACACCATTGTCACTCTCGTAAAAAAAAAAATATCTTTTGTGTTCTTTAGGAAGTTGAAATTGTAGGAGTAGCGTAATTGGACGTCGCACTCGATTGAGTGCAGGCTGTTGTTTCCCTCTTTTTTCTGCCTGATAATCTTCGGTTGATCGGTACAACTGTAGAAGGCACTTTCTCACATTGCACCATGCTGAATGGTAAAACTAGAGAACTCATTCTAACTCCAACATAGAACGTAATTGTATAATATTTCTACTATTGTTACATGTATATCTCTACGTCAAGACTCGAACGCGGTCTAAAGCCCGAAAGAAACTTTTGCATGCTAATACCAGCAAGAATCAAAATATAAACTGTTCGAAAGGTCACATTCCTTTTTGGAAAAAGTTTACAAATGTTTTTTATTAGCTTTCTTGTAAAGTACGATTTATGGAAATAATTAAATTATTTGCATACCAGGCAACGTTGCAATTGCCATGACGATAACGTCAAATACTCGTATTTTGAGGTGCACGTAATGATTTTTTCGTAATTTTTATTAAGTAATGGGAGTCCATAAAAAATTATATTTGTTACTGGATCAAACGCTAACGTCAAGCTTTAAATTATACCGCAAGGGTGGACAATGATACGCATTATTTCTTTGTTTTACAAAAATGACTATAATAAGTATGTTTTACATTTTAATTTATTGATATTTTTATCTTTTGATAGTGTGTACGCGATCGCAGACGCCAGATATCAACTCTTCGTCAAAATCAGTTCCTCAAGCAACGATTACCTCATCGCTGACACCTTCTAAGAAGATGCGATCTAAGGAGATTGGTAGTATGGTGGTATCTCCGGCTCCAAAGAATCCTGATAGGAAAGGGATGACGGTGACCCAGGGAAAACGAAACAAAGTTATGTGGACTGCTGAAGAAAAACGTCTTGTTAGGGATTATTTTTCCACAGATATCAGTCGCAAGCGGCAGCCATCCCGAGACAAATTAAATACATTTTTAAAAAAGTTTGCTAACCGGTTAAAACACCGTGACAGCACTAAACTGTATTCCTGGATTCAAGCTGAAATTAGAAGAAATTCATAAATGTAATATTTTCTGCGTTAAATCCTTACCATTTTGGAGTAAGGTGAATGGTACTGTGGTAGGAGCCTGAGAACTCCGGAGCTGGAGTCATTTTTGAGGATAGCTCTGACGTGGTCTTGGTTTCGTTTCTTGTGTCTCCAACTTCTGGGGTGATGTCAGACTGTGCCATGGTACCATTTTCTTTTAGAGTTTTGTGCTAGCACGCAGGGTGGTGATTGCAGATCCGGTTGCCGGCTGCGTAGAACTGTGGTAGTTCTGGTGCGGCTGTCAAACTTTAGTTGTGGCAAGCAAACTTTGGTCTCCACCGGCGCGAAAACAACAGCATACGCGAAGAGGTCTAGGAATTGGCTCAACTGAAATTTGGGGGTTGCTTCGGACTGCGTCGGTTGTGCACTGCCTTGCAATTAGATCTGAAATTGTCACCATTTTAGTTTTACCGGACTACATCGGTACCCATTAAGATTATTTTAACTTTGTTTTGGTTTAGTTTGAATATTTGTTTCGCTAAAGTGTATCGGAATTTTGCCAAGATACACCGTTGCGTGAATTTCTTGTGTTCACTATTTTTTCTGTATTATTTACCATTAATCGATCTTTAGCCTTGACAACTATATATATTTGTAGTTTTAACACTTTCGGGACCCTGCAGAATGTTAAAGCTCGGTTGAAAAAATAAAAGTGGCAGCTAGGATTTTTTTCTTTTCTAAAACTATGTATAGTGATTTCTTATATTTAAATTTTACTTTAAACTGAATCAGTAGTTTGTATTTTGAATATTTTTTAATATATACTTTGTACTTTCACGAGCAAGATTTTCATTTACTGAATTGGTATTTACGTCTGCTACCACAAGCAGTTTGTTGCGATCAAAAGTGTGCTAGACAGCTGTTGGCCAGTGTTTGTATTTTTGTAGGGTGGACCGGAACAGTGTTCCCCTACCCTGTCAACATGATAACGAGTAATGGTGGATAGGAGCGGTGTGTGACTGAAGGTCTGAGTCGAGATTTGCGGAGGTTTTAACCATTAGAACCATTTTGACTTATTTGAGTTTGTATGGGCGTTACTAGCCGTAATCAATAAATTCAGTGGCGTTAAGAAACGTGTAACAGAAAATTTACACATTTAGAATGTTATTAATGATTGGTATTCGTTTGTGAGTAAAATATTAATTCACAACTCAAATTATTTATTCAATTGAAAGTACATATTATGTATGAAAAGCAAATGTTACTGATTTTTAAAAAAAATGCGTATTCATAGCATTGGGCAATTGAATGAAGTGCTCAAATTAATGCAAAAATAAATTTATCTCTAAATTATAAGTTGCAGTTCGGCAATTTATTGTTATAACGTAATCTATTACGACGGTTTTCAACTGTGGTTTGCTTCTTGACTAGAGTGTAGAAGTCAACCACTAATTACAGAGCTCCGCCAAGTGGTCATCATTCGAACTATTACCAAATTTCATTTCGCGCTAAAATGTAGTGCATCGATAATTTGAAAGCATGCAAAATATAGCGTACCTTGGGGTTATATATAATATTGTCACCGGGAGATCCCGCCAATATTTAATTTCTAAGAGTGGTCCAATATCGATTTCCAATCAATATCCAATATTGCACTTTCTTATCTTATTCTTATCAATATTGGCTCAATATTTATTTTAGATCGGCATTCCCATATTGGCATAACTATGTTAAAAGTTGATTGGGCAATATCGTCTCTTGGAGATCCCGCCAATATTAATTTAATCCACATGATTAATCCAAATGATGCAGTTTTCTTTTCAGTTTCAAAAAATTATAAGGTCCAACGTTTATTTTTTCTCATAAAAGAACTGGGTAAACTTTCTTTTATTTTTGTTGAAAAAATAAAACCAGTATTTAAGTAATATAGAATATAGATAACATTATTCAAAATAGTAATAAGTCAATATAAAGACTTATTACTATCTTGAATTGATGCTGATGAGGTGCTAAAGGAGCATTTGTAACATTCTGCAGTTTTGGAAGATTAAACAGCGGATAGATCGCTAGGTGTTCGGTATATAGAAAAGTCAAACAAAAGATTTTGCATTTCTGAAAGTTCTTTGAGGTTTGTGTCTCTAGAAAAGTTGGATGTCGCTTCTGTAGCTCATACGATCGAGTCAACTTTAAAGAAGTTTGGAATTAATATGTCGCTTTTGATTGGGCTAGGATACGATGGCTATGCAGTTGTGTCATGTGTCAGGAAAAATACCAGGAGCACAAGTAGATACAGTAATAAGCAATTAATTCGAAAAGAATTTCTAATAGCCAATTTTTTCCATTGCTCATCGTATATTCGCGATCTCGTAATCAATGTTCTAATTACTCCTAATAGCGTGAGTGACATTCGTAATTATCTCGGAACTATAAAGGAGATTATAAAAAATTTTTGGAAGAGTACTATAAAACGAAAATTGATTCCAAACATTCCACTGTTTTATGAAACTCGTTGGTCGGCGAAGTACAAATGCAACAACATTTTTAAGGAAAACTTTTAAGTAGTTGTTGGAGCCCTCCACGAATTACCCGCCGATGAGAGGAATACTAAACAACGTGCATTAGAACAAATTTTATGGTTTGCTTACACATAATTAATTTAAATAATCAATGCAACTTTTTATTTCAACTTTATACAAAATTCATATTTAAGCTAAATACTGATCAATATATCAAACTTGTGAAATTCATTAATGAAAAGTATAAATCGTTGCTGGACAATTTTCATGCGGAAGCAAGAACGTGATACGAAACCTGAAAAGATAAGCCAAAAAAAGAGTTTGAAAGTTTGGCATTTATTGAGTTTGTTCGACCATGTTAGTCAGTTCTACAATGGTTCTACCCTTCAGTATTAGAACCTTTGAAAATTTCTCATTTTTTCCCATCAACCACATGCACTTTGGAACGTTCTTTCAGAACCTTGCGACGTGTGAAAACCTGGCTTGAAATCACTATGAAGGTATACAGGTACCTATTTCAAGAAGAAGCGCCGGTGCCGAATTGCGTATTTCTAATAGAGTTAAAAATGTGAAATTTGGCAGAAATAAACTATAATTAATGCACTACTCGTATAAGATGACATTATCGTTTTTTTTTCTTTTTTTAAATGGTGTGAATTTTCATTTTTGATCACGATTTTATATCGAAATATTCACTTCCTCTCTTTGATTTTCTTCAAGCTCATGATCACGAGCTCCAAGATTGATAACGAGTAAGTGAAATATTTTTATATCAAACCGTTATGGAATTCCATGGATTTTTAAATTTCAACGCTGAAGGGATTTTTGATTGACAGCTTTGTGGCCGTTTACCTAGTCCATTTGCGGCTAACCACATTAGATTTTATAATGGTCCCTTGCCTGCAAAGATTCTTGAGTAGGTACCGCTATCAAGTCATAAATAACCGAACCGTTTAAGCGTCATTGTCATGAAATTTGACTGCTTCAATAAAGCAATCGTGTCATAAATTTGTCAAAATCCTGCAAACTTCTTAAAAACACAATTAGCGATACTTCAACTACAAATTTCAAATTTTTAACAACAAAAATGTATACTTTACACAAATTGGATGAAGTGTTGAGTTTTATAAGTATTTTATAACAATTGATGAATTTTCTTTTTCATACGAAAAGCATAAAAGTAGCTTTTGCCCCCTTAACATTATTTTTGCAATATTACTGCTATTATGAGTATTATACCCAAAGATGTTTCTCTTACGACGGAGTTTCTGCCCCACCCTCCCTAACAAAAATTCTCTCGGCGCTCATGGATTGCATTAAAAGAAATAAATCGTTCTATTGTAAATGATTGTTTAGGTATACGCCTTGGTAAACTATTATTTCCAAAATTTAAAAACCCATCAAGCAATAACATATCATATAAAGATCTCCAGTCTCCCAGTTAATTAAAATACTGTTAATAATAATCCAAATACTTTTTACCTTTAGTTTGAGAAATCCGACTTCAGTGTAGGTACATTATGCACTTGTTTTGTCAGAAACCGCACCATCACAGTCATCTGAGGCACCAACAGGTTGTTCTGATATACTGTCAAGCTCTCCTGCGTTGCGATATCTGTTTTTGGGAACCCGAGCACTGCCAGCCCCAGGAAAATACGACCAAGGGTGCTGGCCTCTCAATTCTTCCATACAACTATCAGTAACGTCAGGATAAGCGTAATAACCCGTATTTGGATCAGCCAACGACAATTCCACTGTTTGAGATTCTTCTAATTGATTCTTCTCCTTATTATTCGATTGTAAGTCTTTATTCACGGTTTTATTGGATTCTTCACTATTACTACTAGTACTCCCCGTGGCTCCGTAGAAAAGTTGCCAGCTCCTGATTCGGGCCGCAGAAGTTTCTAATTCTAGAGCATGTTGAGTTTGGGAGTTGGCATTACGAGCACTTTCGTGTTTATACGATTGCCTATACGCTGAGATAGCGGCTTTAAAAACACAAACAAAACCAATCAAATTTAAAATCCAGAAAAACACTCCTCTGGAAGTTATTAACAGCATAATTAGAGTTGGTGCCATCGATAAGAGCGCTGAAGGACTTTTGGCATCGAGGTCTTGGAAGTCTTGAACGTTAGTAATCCCAACGAACCCTAGCCAATCATTCCAAGTCTAGAAATATTATATTTTTTTCTTAAAGAAAATTGGCACAATTGTACTTACTTCTGTTTTAAAAGTATCTAATCCGTAATGTATGGTAGCTACAATGTCAATCAGCATAATGCTGAGTGTTGTTATTAACCATGGTCCATAGAATATAACAGAAAATGCTTCCTTTATTCTGAAGAAAGTTCCCACTAGAAATGACATTATAGTCATATTAATTACAACATGGTTGGGGATCATTATGCTTACTTACTTATAAGAGCAACTGCTGATACAATCCAAATACTATCAGCAATGATGAAGCACAAAAGATACTGAGATGTCCTGGAAGATGCAGGTGCGTATTCTGGCAACTGAGCCTTATCTAATATCTCCTGAATGATGTCCGTCAAATTAGATGAGTTCACAGTGTAATAGAGGGCTGATATAAAAGACTCGAGCGAAAATAGCGGCGGCCCTTTTAAAGTTTGCAAACTCAAATGACCACATTTTTGTTCTGAAAAAATTAGTAACATTATTAAACGTAATTTTTAACATTGCATGTTTTTTTGTCTTTGATTATGATCTATGCATGATTATAAATCTGATGTCACACTAACATCTAAACTTGCAGAGCCTTAAGAGCCGTATGACACGATACTGATTTTAGTACTTATTTCAGTACTGAATCTGCGCGCGTAGCTTTTCCCCAGTTTCAGTTCCGAATTTAGGACAAGTTTGGGAATTTTAACAAAAACAAACTTGCATACAAGAAAATAGAACAGGTTTAAATTTCTTGGATGTAGTAGCACTAAATTTTTAGTACTGAAATCAGTACTAAAATAAGTATCGTGTCATACGGCTCTAAGAAATAAGCTGCAACGGGTTTAAACTCATATCTAAAACGTACACCAATATTTACGTTTAAAAAAGGTGGCATAAGATTTATCATCCTGGACCTAGAAAGAACCAAATAAAGAGAGATCGCTACTTCGGAAAGGATTAAAATCTTCTTAGCATCTAAATTTTGATTCCAACCATTTCGAAGAATATGACGTCGATTTTGTGTCGACAGTTCGAGAGCTCTTTGGTCGATTTTTGTGATAACATTTGACGTTTTGTTGATGTTTTATAAACAATGCACTCAAGCCTTCTGAATAATCTAGACACAATTCTGTTTGTACAACATTATTGATAACTTCAACTTATTTTTCATATTTTAGTTTTTGTTTTGAATTTTTTAAGACAAAGTAACAAAAAAAAATCTAAAAAATAACAATATTTTTAGAAAAAAAATCTTTCTTTAACACTTTTTTTTAAAATAAAGCCCCTTTAACTAATTTTTATCATTGTATTTTACAGCGCATCCAAATTTAAGGTTTTGAATTTTTAAGACAAAAATAACAAAATTTGATAAAAATACATATTTTTAATAGAACCTTTCAATAAAAAAATCGCTCCTTTATTAATAATTTTATACAAAAATTAGCCCCTTAATAATTTTATGAGAACATTTGGATATAGCGCAAATTGATTAAGGGATATTGGGGAAAACAAAAAAGTTTTTTTTATTAAAAAAACACTTATTCAAATAATAAATTTACGATTTTATTAAGGGTTCGAATAGGGCCATAATGTGTTTCCATCATTTTAAATTTTTGGTGAGTGTCAGTGTGTCAGTCAGTTCAGTACTGTCATCTGATTAAAATTTATTAGTTGAATACTTAAGTGTTTATTTAATTAAAAAAAACTTTTTTGTTCTCCCCAATACTCCTTAATCAAATTGCGCTAGACCCAAATGTTCTCATAAAATTATTAAGGAACTCGTTTTTGTATAAAATTATTCATAAAGAAGTGATTTTTTTAGTGAAAGGTTCTATTGAAAATATGTATTCTTATATCAAATTTTGTTATTTTTGTCTTAAAAATTCAAAACCTTAAATTTGAGTGCGCTGGAAAATACAATAATAAAAAGTAGTTTAAAGGACTCTATTTTTAGAAAAAAATGTTAAAAAAAGATTTTTTGCATAAAAATATTGTTATTTTCTAGATTTTTTTAGTACTTTTTATAAAAATTCAACCTTAAATTTGGGTACGCTAAAAGTAACATTTTGATATCTACTTTATTCTAAGAATATGGAAATCATATATTTACCTATGTAGAAATAAATAAATAAAATAAATGAAAAGTTAGCTTACTGTATAAATACGTGAGATAAAAGAACATTGTAGGAGCTTCTGTTGGTGTAGATTCACATATGTCTAAGTAATATCCATAGACCACAAACACCAAATGCAGACTAGTTTGGATCTGCAAATAAAAAAAAACAATTAGTTAACGGAAGTCATTTTTGAAGTCGATCGGTCAAGTACCATTGAATTTGGTGAAAAATCAAAGATCAAATTCAAGTGACTGTATTTTTAAAGATACAGTCATTTTAAAATAGTAGATTACACACCTAGGTGGAAAATGATTCCTTTCTGTCGAGAGCTAAGATAGCTTACCGAAGTCCGTAAGGCCGAGGTGAGATACCTAATGCTCGAGACAGAAAGAAATTTCCACCGAGGTTTGTATACTGTTTTATTCGCAATCTTTCATTTTTCGAGGTTAAAAATGGGCCCATTTTTATTAACCAAGAGAAAGTGCGAATAAAGAATATTTTGTTATTTGCACAGGTTTTTTGCTCGCTTGCACTGATGCTCTGAGCATCATCCCAGGTGAGAAAGAGCATATGCGCGAACGATGAAATTTCCGGATTCTTTTTTTCTCATCTTTATGGGTGTACTTAACCGATCGACTTCAAAAATAGATCATCTCCGAGACTGATGTTTACAGATCCTAAAAATCGAACAAAATCTTAAAAATTCGCTTTAATTTTGGAGCCTGCCTCGAAGCAATCATGGAATGACATGGGTATACCGCCCATTGAGAGCGACAAGGATGCGTTATCTTCATCCCTGTCTCTTAAATTCAAGCTTTAAAATAAGATAATATGAACCAATCTCAACGTTGAAAGACTAGACTTAAGGGTATCAATAGACAAACGGCAAAAAAATGGCCACACGGTGTCGTTACCGTCGAAAATTTAGTTTGTTTCCACACCCTTTGTGATAATTAATTGATCGCTTGCTGACGTTACGCACCGGCAGATGTCACAATAGAGGATACGATATCTTGAACAAAATCCTCTATTTCTTAGTGGGTTGGCCGTTGCAACTTCTATTCTAGCCGTCTACCATAACACCCTTCTGAGAAAGTGCCGGCGTGAAAAAGCGCGAAAGCAGTACTAATAACAAAAATGAGAAACGCGCCATCTGTTTCACAGGTTCTGAACTGTTTACATCCAGAACTTACTAAAAAAATGGGCAATGGTAACAAAAACTGTTACATGACTTTTAGTCTTTTTAAAAGCTTCCATTAATATCTATAATTGCATAATCTTGCATAACTAAAAGAGTACATTTGTGCCTTTGGAAGAAAAATTTTACTTTTGGAGCACTTTTTTTAACGTTACAGGTTTTATCTCTATGACAAAATAACATACATTCGTTTTCACCCTTAAACTGAATTATCGCTATTGTAAAACATTCAATTATAGTAAAGAAACTGACAATTAGACTTGACTGTGCTGAGTAATTATGCCTATCTATACATTTAATTAGTTTATCAATGAGTCAGTTCCGTAAAGTGAGAGAGCGCAACAATCATACATGATGCAGCTTTTATTTTTGATATCTAGACAATTAATTGCCGCATGTCATAATGTTATTACAATAATCTGAATCTGGGAGTTACCTGTCACTTTATTTTATCTGCGATTCCTGAATCATAGCCCAACGTAATAGAATCCGTCACAGACAATAGAAAGTTCTTTACATAACATAAAACATGTTTTACAAAATAGAAAAAAACTTAAATCTGGAGAACAATTTTATTGCGCTGCTGTCGCCTTCGAGCATAATCAGCACAGAAACAAACCATTCTTGTTCAATATTTTTCACGCATGTAGTACTTGTTCAGTACCTACATGCGGCAAAGTCAATAACTAGACTAGTAAACTAACTGACTTAAATAGATTATTTTGTTATTGCCATCTATCTACCATAAAATTTGTAGGTAGTAACGTTCTTGTTTACTGTTTTTAAGAAAGCGTTTGGTTTTACGTTATTTTGATAAGAAATTATGACAATTAAGGATATAGCCGATATGACCTCATTATTGGTCAAATTTACCACATTTAAAGAATCTTGTCAAAGTTTGAAAAATTAACTAAACTTTCATTTTCTAAACATTCTAAAATTACTTCATAAAGTTCAATTTTCAACCGAATCTCTTTAGTTCAAAAAGTGTTGAAGACTGGCAAGAAATACCACATAAAGTGAAACTTCTCTAGATAGATGTATGAATGTAAAATGTAAGGATTGGAGTAAAGATGAGTGCACATCTATCTTCTATGAAGTACAGTGTGTATCAATAAATATCTACGCGGTTGGACCATTCCCAGTTGATTGGCGGCCGCGCGGCCGATGGTCGGTAACCGTTGGGATAGGTATAGTTAAACCCTAAACCGAATAAATGTCTGTTACCTTCTTCTAATAAATAAGAGGTTTTAATAATTTTTGATAGTTTAAGAAACAACTACCGTCAAAAACGCGATATTTACGAATTGCTATAGGTGGGTCAAACATGCCCTTTATAACCTGACAATTATGCATTGGTACACCATGCAATTATGTATTGTAACTTGGACTGGATCTTAGTGTACTTCGTGTCGGTGTGACGTCACGCTCAGCAGTATCTGCACTTTAAGCTTTAATATTTTAAAAACTAATAATCGCAGAGAATTTCTGCTTGATGATATATCTTTTCCACTTTTTTCACATTTTTAATCATTTTTGCATAATGAAATATACCGGATGTTCATTTTGAGAGGAAACGGGCATTTTCTCCTAAACTTACCACTTCATAAAAAAAATTTGTAATGGGTGCTATTTTACAAAATACAGTCTTCTGAAATATGCTTTTCAACATTTTTATTCACTTGTCGTTTAATCAGAAATGATATCAACTTTATTATTTCAAATAGCAACACATAATTTTTTTACCAATTTCTGGAAGATAATTTAATTCTGAATCCAACGATGTATTACAAAGGGGTTGTTGTATAAGAAAAATTTTGAGAAAAATGACTAAATGTAAAATTACAATTTTCCGCACAGCCTTACTTGATAATGTCACGTCGAGACACAGGTAAGAAATAAGATAGAGCGATTATGGAATTATTGTTGAATGCAAATGACATTGACATTGACAGTTACAAAAAATTGACGTTTCTGCTCGATTTTGAACAATAAGACTCCGTTAACGCTGTTTGGAGGAGATGTGCATGTGTATGGAACAAAGTGGAATGCAGTTTAAACATTTATTTTAAAGCCATATCATTTGCATTCAACAATAATTCCATAATCGCTCTATCTTATTTTTTACCTGTGTCTCGGCGTGAGAACTTTTCACATTATCAAGTAAGGCTGTGCCTCAAATTGTAATTTCGCATTCAGTCATTTTTTTTTTGTACTAATTACAAGTTTGAGTTAAGTACTAATTGCGTAGGTTGTGAACACCTCATAGATGTCCCATATGTCATATGCCAAACTCTTACGGATAATTGTAATTACTAATTGAAATGTTAATTTAGAGGTTCTGAATGTGATTAATTTCAAATTTTGCAATTTAGGCAACTTTTACACAACTGGATATCTACAATAGGAGACTTCGAGAAATATCCATTCGAGTCTAATGTTGTACTTTTATTATTATAGGTAAATACGTATTTTACCTATTTAGTTGCAAGTCAAGTAACGTAAGAATCAGGATTAGCCCTATACGGAGTATTTCAACGAGAAGCGCCGATGCCAAATTGCGCATTTCCAGAGGAGTTAAAAATTTGAAATTTGACAGAAATAAACTTTAATGAATGCGCTACAATGTGACGTCATTGTTTGGTCCATAATTTTTTCCATGCGCCGTCGGGACGCCGTCGGGACTTTTCAAAAATTTTCAATATATTTTTTTATTATTAATATGTTCGTAATACCGCCAGGTATACGTTCCTGTTGTTAAATTTGAAATTTGTAGTTGAAATATCGCTAATTGTGTTTTTAAAAAGTTTGCGGAATTTTGACCAATTTATGACACGACTGCTTTATTGAAGCAGTCAAAATTCATGACAATGACCGCCTAAACGGCTCGGTTATTTATGACTTAAAAGCGGTACCTACTCAGAGATCTTTGCAGTACAGAGACCATTATAAAATCTAATGTGGTTATCCGCTAGGTAAAGAGTCACAAAGCTGTCACACTGTCAATCAAAAATACCTTCAACGCTGAAATTTAAAAATCCATGTAATTCCATAACGGTTTCATATAAAAATATTTCACTTACTCGTTATCAATCTTGGAGGTCGTGATCATGAGCTTGAAGAAAATCAAAGAGAGGAAGTGAATATTTCGATATGAAATCGTGATCGAAAGTGAAAACTTACATCATTTAAAAAAAGAAGAAGACGATAATGTCATCTTGTAGTACATTAATTAAAGTTTAAGAGCGTTCCGCAGCTAGCAAGTCCCAGCCCTGTGCATCCTATGGCATTCAATTGTTCGACCCAAAATAGTCTCGGCATCGATCTGCAAAATAGCTCCGCTCATTTACCACTCCCCATGAGTTGTTTCGTTTAAGCCTCGGTAGAGGTCGCGCTTATCAGCCGAAAAAATTCCAATTACAAAAATTGGAATTGAAATTGCATTCTGATTGCACTGAAGCTCATATAGAACGTCTTACTTTGACGGGACATAGCGTTTTGCTGATTTTATTAAAATTATATTTCCTACTTTTCTTGCTAATAAAATTTTTAATATTTCGAAAAAATCCCGGCAAAGATTGATCTTTTTTCTATGCATGTCCAAAATTTCATGTAAATACCTTTTCAAATAACGAAGTAATTTGATCGTTTGCTAAGGGTTACACTGTGGAACGCTCTTAATTCTGCCAAATTTCAAATTTTTAACTCCATTGGAAATACTCAATGTAGCACCGGCGGTTCTAGTTGAAACACCCTGTAGATACGTATCTACCTATAATGATAAATGGATATGGATAAACCTATACGGGCTAGATATAACTACATATTTTCAAAATTCCTGACTGTGCGTTTTCACGGACTGTTGAGTTTAATTAGATACATTATAAAAAATTGTTATTTATTGTTATTATTGTACGGAAATAAGTTTCAAATTATTTTCTGAATCCAATGGTGTATCTCACTTAAGCACAAACTTAAGTACCATTTTTTGAAACACTGAGTAATAAATGACAACTTGTTACTTGAAGCCAAAATGTGGTCGTTTTGACTAAACGCCCCAACGTACGTATAACGTCATTTATTACTCAACTTTTTAAGAAATCAGTAAGTGTGATACACCATTGGATTGAGAAAGAAAGCTGCAGTTTATTTTCACAGTAAAATAATGTGGTGTTTATTGAAAAATACTTTTTTTTATTATTTTCGGTCTGAACCGGAAATAAAAACAAATATTAATAGTTATTGACAAATAGATCATTATTGTTAACTGTATTTAAAAAAAATCTATTCTGGTCATAGCTTTTATGAACTAACGCACGTTAGGTATATCTCAGTAAATATTTAATTGCATGCTACCTATTCTTTTCCACTCTTTACCTACAGTTCATCACCACCATACACTTCACATCTTCACCCATTCGATTATTCGATGCAATCTCCCTAGCACAAAATCTAGCATCTGTTCTTCATTTCAGTACCTAAATCCTATGTCTCTACTTTTTCTATTTCTTTGCCCTAGCATAACTCCACTAGATACACGTGAGATTAACTTTCACTATGTATTAAATAATTATTTCTTTCATAATACATTCAATCTTGTTTACTCCTTTACCTAATTATGAAAATGACCGAAAACAAGTCTGCTAAAACTAAAAATTTTTACTCTAACAATGTAATATTATAATTGTCAGTAATAATTATCCAATTAACGAATTGAGCAGGTAGTCAAAATTATCATGCTTTCTTGTTGTTTATTTAAATAATTCCTTAACTGTAAACATAATTGAAGGAAATAGTTACGTTAACCGACTGCATTGCTATTAAAGAACAACTTACAAGAAACTATGTTATTGAAACCCTAAACTGCTATATTTAAATTAATTAGTTAAATTAACGCGATTGTGGTGCAAATAACGCGTACGTTATATCAAATAAAAGATGTTTACTTACAATTGTCTCGATGGAAAACACTATACACCACAGAAAATAACTTTTACACATGGTGGAGGATCTTGGATGGTCCCGATTTAAAAATTCATCAAAACACCAAGTTTTAATGTTGGTTAATCTGCCATGTATTATATCTTTCTATTCAAGCACATTAGCAAACTAAACCATGGTCTCTTCGATAAGATAGCGAAACGTATTAATTGACAAAAACCAAATATCGATATCTTTTTCCAATAGTGCGATGATAGCATGAGTGCCTACGCTACGCGAATCACTAGAAGCTTCTAGGTTTGCAAATTTGCACTCTCGATTGTATAACTGGCATTCAGGAGGCAGACCAAAAAAATAATAAAAACAACGGCAAAAAAATATATTTTTTTCTCTGAGCACTGGTGAAAAGAATAGATAAGTTTAAAATAATAATATTTCACACACGTTCTGTGCCACTGTACTGAAGGAATACATTTTCTCAAAAATCACTAATTTTTCAAAAATATTCAATGCCTTGTTTGTAGAATTAAATGAGCGATGATTTGCGACTTTCTATAGAGTTTAAAGCCATCGATAAATCTAATAATCCATCTACGTACTTTTAATTCTACGTTATTGATAATTAAATTAGTATTGATTCCGGTGCGAAATATGATTCACAAAATCCGTATCTGAAAAAGAAATATACCTACCTACCTACGTAAGTTTCGTATTTCTCATAATTATGTAATATTATGTTCCCGGAATTAACTTACGTAGTAATCCATAATTTGTAATCACGCTCAATTCTTATCTTACTGATCTAAAGTAGCCTTGTCTAAACTTTTGTTTACGGAAAACAGTAATTTTCAAATTTATTCACGTAAAACCTTTAACCATATTTTGGGCACAACAATAGGCAATAGAAAAGTTTTTCACCCCAATCAGGAACAAGTTTTTTATCAGAAAACGTTGAACTTTTGTATAGCCGAATTTTTCTTCATTTTAGTGAACTAGAATGAGACACCAACAAGGGTGCAATTTAAGGGGTAAAGCTTTACGTAAGCCTATGCCCACTGAACTACACCAACTGTACATTCTGGCAGTTTCATGCAATGTTGAGTTGTTAGAAAAATTTTACTATATCAACTTTGACATTTCAGTTTCCCCCTTCTTCGACTCTTGAGCGCCAACTAAGCAAATCAGTGATAGGTCGCCAAGGGACCGCTTAAGGGGGCCCTCTTCGGACTGTGTCTTGATTCGCAACCGCTACGCGGCGCTAGTGTTGAGCTTGAAATGTATCGATTTGGAGTTAAGAAATCAAAAATTAATTTAAGCTAGAATTGACGTCAAGAGTGTCGGCAATCAAAAGATTTAAGCCGATAGACGTTGGATCAAACATAAAGCAAGAAGTCCTTTGTATGATAGATAATGGTGGCTTTGCAAAGGTTAGGGCTAAAATACTGTAGTAACATTCACAAAGAGAAGAAACATGCAACATTTGAAGAAGTTACATTTTTGGAAAAAAAATTAACGATGAGCAGTAAAGAAACTCTAGGTTTTCCCCAAAGCTCATCTAAAGCAAATGTTTACTAAAGCTACGCGAATTTATAGGTCTATAAAGGAGTGGTGAAATAGACATGAGAACTACAACCAAGACTCGCTGTACCAAATCTACATTTCTATGATTTGGCACAAAGTTGAGAAGAAATTTTTCTTAAGGAAACTAGAGCCCTCTAAAAGTAAACCTCTGTTAGTGGTTTGGAGTGAATATCTCCAAGGCCAATCAGAGTAAAATAATGAAATTTTGCATAACCTTTACTATTTTTATATGTACTTAACTATAATAAATGACATTTAATTCGCAATACGTACCGTGTAACAAAATCTTTACACTGACTTGGCTAAAAAACAGTGTACCCTATCGGTATTCAACAAGGGTATCTTTCTTATGCAGAAAACTTTAGATATTAGAAATCTTAGAAGCTGAACAGAAAAGTTCACTTAGCAGCCTCTGCGTTTGAGACACCCCTGTATATATTTTTGATTATTTTTATCTTTAATAACATTTAATCCTACCGCAAATAAATCAATAAAATAATAAAATCACACACGAGACTGCACATCCAGTGAAATGACATTTATTTTTATGCTAGAAGCTTCACGCACAAGTATGAAATTGTATATTTTCGCGCCTTCTACAATTGAAAGAATATGAACACTTGTGTAGGAGCTCATGATAAAAAACATAAATATTATAAAGGATGAGCGACAATTCAGAATAAAGGTGTGTTTTGAAAAAGAAGAGACTCTTCACCGCCTCTAATGTGAATATTTAACTCTTAGGTATAGCTAGAAACCACGCATACTTTAAGAAATCATCTACAATATTCGAGAACATAGCTAGTACTCTTACAACCTTATGCATTTTAGAGGAAAAGGTCTAATGGAGTAATGAGGTTATAGAATACAATAATAATTTTAAGCTTTAGTGGAGCGTATCGGCAAAGATTGCAACCTCTAAGAAAAGAAAATCTCAAAGTATTTCTGATTTTCGAAAATAAAATTTTTCAGTTCTAAGAGCCGTATGACAATAAACTAATTTTAGTGCTACCTAAAATAAGTTGTAAAAAAATGTACCTACGTCAATTTAGTCAATTTTCATCCAATAAATCAGTACTAAAATTAGTCTAGTATCATACGGCCCTAAATCATTTTTGAATTGGGTTTTGGCCAACTTTTTTAAGATAAAATTTAGACTAAAAACTGAAGAGTACGGAAGCGCTGAAGGATCAACCCACATTTATTTTTATCTCGACCGGTCGACTTAATATCTCGACCGGTCGACATAATAACTCGACCGGTCGACTTAATAACTCGACCGGTCGGGTTAAGCTAATTTTTTGCTGGTGGTAACACTGCTTGTCTTGTCTGGCGGGATTCGGGATAGTGCATGTTGTGGTATCCGCAGAGCACGTGGCTAAAGAACAAACACAAGTGTTGTAATGAAGCAGTTTTTAAAATTGTACAACTCCACTACTTCAGTTGAACAACTTGAAGCATTTATAAAGAACTGTGGTCTTATAGCACCTACACTGGCAGCAATGACAGCATCACAACGATTAGTAAATTGTAATGTTGGACCTGTTGTTCCACATTAACAAAAATATCCAAGCGCAACAAAAATTGTTTGCCACAAGGAAAATCAAGAAAGAAGAGGCAAGATAAAATTGCTAAACCAAGCAATGAAGAAGCAAACACAATCGCAGTTGAATTGTTGAACTACAGTGAAACCTCCTTTTACGGACACCTCCCTTGAGCGGACACCTCTCTTAAGCGAACAGTTCTTGCGTGACGGATAAAATTCCCTATAATTCACATGTAACTTAACCTCCC
Organism: Schizotus pectinicornis; assembly: GCA_951805265.1. NCBI lineage: Eukaryota > Metazoa > Arthropoda > Insecta > Coleoptera > Pyrochroidae > Schizotus > Schizotus pectinicornis. The sequence goes on along the minus strand of OX638203.1, from coordinate 1,989,732 downwards.
TTGGCCAGACCCTCTCTTGGACGGACGCGGACACTCAATTTTGTCCTCAAACGAAAGAAAAACCTCTTTTGAACGGACGCGAGCATAATGTGTCCAGACGAGTGAATACGAAGAATATCGAAACAAACATCTTGCCATTACATAGATCATAAAACTTGCTGAGGAAAACAATATCAAGACCTACGCTGAAGCGCAAAAATGCATTGAAGATCTAAAAGTCTTTTCGGTCATTGTTTACTTTACCCACTCTTCAATTTTCAAAAAACTAATTACACCAAAGCATTCCTCACCATGTATATGTCGTACTCACTTAGTGAAATTGACCATTTCATAAAAAGGATGTGCACTTCATGAAAAGGATTGGGGGGCAAGGAAAATTCTTTTCATGAAGTAGATATCCTTTTCATGAAGTGGACATTCTTTTCATGAAATGCACAATTTCACTAAGTGAGCACGACATTATATACATTACGAAAATCAATATCTTTTTTTGTGCAAATCACTTCTATTTTTACTCTTATTTTCCTTGCCCTAGCACATCTACATCTATAAATTTTGTATAAAATTATTTATCGTTTGCACAACATTTTATTGCTTAAAATGGCATTATAATAATGTTTCACCATGGTTTCCAGAAAAATCACCGCAAAAGCAAAAAAGCATGTGTTTTCAACAAATAAAAACGATGAAAAAAGTTTCGAAATTTTAATCTCGTTGCAGAAACACTACTTTTCAGAGAACGCTCATAGCTTAGTTACGACGAAACAGATGCAAATTCCTGATTTTTTTTGAATAGCGTAGGTACTTTGCAAGTTACATAAATGCACATTGTACATATATGTACCTTAATATTTAATGTATTTTATGTTATGTTGTTGCACTTTTTTATTAAACCTTTAGTTTCATCCGGTATCAAATACCGGGTGGATCACCACTTGTGATCAAATTTTTCCCGCCCAAACGATAAAAGATTTGAATTTTAGCTTCCGAGGATATGATCGAACCATTAAGACCTACTTTGCAAAAAATTTTGAAGTTTTTTGGCCCACCCCGTGCTCGTCTATACAGTGATTTATTCAAAATTGTAAAAAAGTTGACAATAAACTTGCAACTTTTTTTATACCGTTGTACGCAGAAAATTTTTCAAATTACGGCAGTCTCTTCAGAATTTCAAAATTTTGATTTTTGGGGCCGTAGTATTTCGTAAAAATGCAACAGCCAAGTTGATTCATGGAATACCTCCCTTGCCTCAGATAATTTTCAACAAAATACTACGGCCCCAGAAATCAAAATTTCGAAATTCTGAAGAGACCGCCGTAAAATTTTCTGCGAACAACGGTATAAAAAAAGTTGCAGCTTTATTGTCAACTTTTTTTACAATTTTGAATGAATCACCGTGTAGACGAGCACGGGGTGGGCCAAAAAACTTCAAAAATTTTTGAAAAGTAGGTCTTAATGGTTCGATCATATCCTCGGAAGCTCAAATTCAAATCTTTTATCGTTTGGGCGGAAAAAATTCGACCACAAGTGATGGTCCACCCGGTTTATGTTTTTACCCTATGTGCATATAAATATGGAGTAATTTTTTTGACCCCCTCATAAACGGACACCTCTCTTGACCGGACAAATCTTCGATGAACGTCGCTGTCCGCCTAAGGGAGGTTTCACTGTAATTATTATGATGTAAATTAAAATCAATAAAATTAAAATAAATGTTTTTTCTATTTTATTTTTCAAGTCGACCGGTCAAGACAAAAATAAATGTGGGTTGATCCTTCAGCGCTTCCGTAGTAACCGAACTTGCTGAATCGGTTTTAAGACATATTATAGAATGTAAAACTGGTTGGGGTTATTATGAGACAAAACACCAGTGTCAAAATAATTAACCAGCACGATTGTGCAATGGATATTTAAAACCTTTCGGTCAAACAAACAATGATGGCATGGTAAACAGTAGGGCATAATACGAATGTGGTAAATATTAATCAAGATGTTATTTGCTGTTGCTAAATAATTATTAATTTTAAAACACAAATATTTCTTTAACTTAATGTTTGGCCAAAACTAGCTTTATAACTTTTCATACTGCAAAATTGTAATAGTACATTGAAATGAGTGACATGGCACATTTTATGGCACGAGTTCAAGTTTAGAAAACGAGCTGCGTAGCAGTGAGTTTTGTAATGGACGAGTGTCATAATTGCCTGATGAACAAGTTTGTTTATCCTACTTTTTCTACTTTGACCAAATTTTAAATAAAAATTCGCAATTTTAAAATTTGGGAAAGTTGATCGTAAGTACTATCAAAGTTAAGTAAATGTCAGATTCAAAATTACTTGAATCGTTTCGTTTTGACGTTTATTTGATGTTTTAATGAATGACATTTAAAATCACAACTACCAACCTGAAAAAAGCAAATTGCACTATCGCTATTACAAAACCCAAAAAGCTATTACGACACTGTTTTGGGTGTCGTCATAAAACCTAAGTAAAGAATATATATTTTAATTACACTATACTATACATATGTATTTATTTCATATTATACAATACATACTATGTTAATTTCTCGTACAGTTTAAAAACAATTTTATACTAATAATCATAAGTTAAGTTTTTGTTTTCGAAATTGAAAGTTTGTATTCTATTTATTTAATAGATTTTATTACAGTAATAGATTTCGGTTGGGTACCGCGCATTTACTGCAAATCATGTCAATTTACACAAGAACGTACCTAAGTCATACATTTTTGTTCTGCAATCTTTGTCTCATAGTTAACCCCAAAATTGTGCTAATTTCTCGTACTTAAAAAAATATAAAACTTTTAGAACCATTATTGAATTTACATTTGTTCGTTGTTAGCTAGTCCAATCCAGTCTACTTACTGTATTACTCATCCATCAGTTCATATCGAAATAAGTTTATATTATTGCAACTGTAAATAATTGTGCAATATCTAAAATAGGTAGGTGATTATAGCAGCAATGAAACCAAAAAAAAAAATACTGTTAATTAGGTATATTATATAAAAGCGTTTTTAATAGCAATAAATTATTGCTAGCAATTTTTTAAAATTTTTTTAAAAATTATTATTAACTGATTAATAAAATTTATTATTTCTACTCATTTCCATTAGATTCAACTAATCCAAACTAATAATAATCTTAGGTGCAAAATTTTATCCTTACAAGAAATAACACTCTATTTTATTGACGTAAATCATGCGTATGTAACACGTGAAATTCTAAGATTTTCTAATTTACATTATACGACATGATGATTAAGTACTTTGCTTTCTACCATCTTTATCGTGTATAGGCAACATTCTAGATTGTTTAAGGTTGAAAATGAAATTGGTTATTACTATCAGTAATCCATTTATTGGAAGTTTTATGATCTTTATAGGTAAGTACTTCTTGCCAGGCGCTTTATGTCCAAGTTTAGAAAACGAGCAGCGAGTTTTATAAAGAATGATTGCCATAATTGCCGGACTAATTTTGCCAAAAATGTTTATTAGTAAATATTAATATTTAAAAAGTAGGAATGCAATTCTTTACGTAATACCCATTTGCAGAAAGCTAACAAATCGGTAACGGGCAACGTTGAATAATAATAATTATAAAATTTTAACGGTTTGTTAACGGCATATTATGTTCCATGTCCAAATTACTATCGGCCATGGTTATCGCTAATAACTGGAATATTCCAAAAGTTTATCAAATAAGTATAGGGAATTACCTACCAATTACTAATCTCAGCTAAATATTTGTAAACAACATCATTAGGAACGTACATAAATTAATCGTAATTTTAAGCAAATTCGAAACAGCGGTTTCAAAAAATTTTAACTTCTAATCTGACTTAGATTCTCAAAGTCAATTATTATTTCTTCTATTATTACTCCGTTACTTGTCGCGAATCAACTCTTCATCAAATACAATTATCATCCAAAACGAGACTTTGCCTTCCTTCTTAATAATGAATCTAAACATATTAGCAATAATGAATGGTGCAAACTAAATGACTTCTTCAAACAAAACGTCACAGGTGCTAATTACGTTAATTCGTACTTACCTATATAAGTCCATTGGCGCAAATGTCATGCAGTGTTTTTTTAGTTCGTTCCAAATCTGGAAGTAAAACATTTCAAAATGCAAATCTTACTTTTGGCATCACTCACCTTACTTCTAACTGGTTGTTTGTGTGACACAACGACAACCTCAACAACCCCAATTCCAGAAATCGAAGATATTGATGATACCACACAAGAGTTTAACGAAACTGTTGAGGCTCCACAAGATTTGTATGTGAACAATACGATGTTAGTTTTGATTGATTTTTTAATTGATTGCAATCCACAGGTATGTTATCAAAACCATAGTGTATGAAGTTGGTATCCTCACCGATGCAGGAAATGATACCGATCTCAACACGACGTAAGTAATAGTATGCTTAAGTAGGTAATATTGAAGAAGTAGAATACGTTAAAGTAATTAAGTAATGCACAAAGGGTGCGCAAATCCTTTACTTTTACCACCTTAATATCAAGTGTAACCTGAAAAAATTTGTTAAAAGACGGTAGAAAAGCCCAAGGGGATCACCTAACTCTCAACTGTTTCCCCGTTATACTTGATGATAATGTGGCAAAATAAGATTATTTGCGCATCCCCTGGCCACTGCTTAATTTCTCGAAATACATTCTTCTAACTTCATGTGCAGATTATTGTCCTACATTTATTGTTAATGTTACTTGGAGGCAGGCTGACAATCAAAGAATAAGCGTCCATAACAAATTCTAACTCTTTGTATGAATTTGAGTTCGAAATTCATATAAAAGAGTTATTTTTTATATTATCTGATTATTTATAGGTAATGAATGCTCATTGTTTGATTTCATGAAGTGCATCATGAGTGCTAATATCATACTATTCACACTAATATTGTCATTTCAGGCATGAACAAGTTGACGTGACTTTTTTCGATCCTAAACACAACGGGAGTTTAATTGATTTGACCAACATCCCGGTTCCAATCCAGACAAACGTTAGTGGAGTTTCCGTAACGGGATTGCTTCCTGTTAATCTTGGATCGCTCGTTTTACCTCCCTCAGGCCACTCCTCGCAGTTTAAGACAACATCTCCCCTGTTTCCAGAAGAGCAGATAACCGTTACTCAAAATATCAGCACGAACAGTGCGGAAAAGGGCTCGCATATTATTTCGAATTTACCCAAGGTTTTAGGATTGGTACCCAGGACAAACTCACAAAGATCTGAAGAAGAAGTCAATTAACTGAGCTTGAGAAATTTTTATTATTTATGCTATATTATTAATAAATAAACTAAGAAGTGAAAAAAAATAGCATTTGAAGACAGAAAATTATTAAAAACATTCTATAAGAATTCCATTTCAGAATAAATATTACCAAAAGTTTAAACACAATATGTGGATTGCTAACAACCATATTATATCATTGATACGTATTACGTAGCAGTTGCTTTTTCTATAAAAGAAAAACTTTCAACGTTTTAGAGTTTTGAATAAAAAATTCTTTGGTGAATCACACCTAATAATATCACTAATATGGTTTAACATTGTACTGTCAATATACTGCATTGACCTTTACCTCAACATCCTTTTTAATGATACTAATTTTCTTAACTGCACACTGACAAATTTGAAGAGACGGAAAAAAACTTGAGTTTATACAGAGCGTCTAAAGTCTATGGTAATCGACATCCACTACGACCTATCGACGTCAGAAAAACTAGATACGGCCTTGAATATATAACAAAAAGCTCAGAAGGTCAAAGAGGAAACCCTGGAAAACCTTTTGAGAGGGAATAAGCGACCTTGCCCCAGCACCACATACCCAAAAAGTCTTATCTAAAGACCACTCAAATCTCATAAGTCTTGTAAAAGACCGAATGGATCTTATACTATACTGAGGACAACCTGGAAAGCTTCTGCAAACACATTTTCAAAATCCGAAAAGACAAGCCAAGAAATCTCTCGATGAGACAAACTTAGCTGTTCCATTAAGGACAGCAGAAGCCAAACGGGTAAAATTTTTGCCCTCAACAAAATTAAATGGACTATTAGCACTTTCAACCCAACAAATCAATAGACAGTGATAGGATTTTTCCTGCACTGCTACGAAAGAGGATCGATGTTATCGCCCTTTGTGTAAAAGCTATCTTTAAGGCTAGTTATTTATTTTATTACCCCTAAGTTGGAATAATAATAAATAAGTTTATAAACTACTCGCCAAAGAAGGTCACAAAGTTTCTCGATCTGACAAAGAACATAATGAGACTCATTACCGATCGCCTCACTGACCACTGCCCATTGAGGTACTACCTCAAGAAACTGGAAAAGACGGACAGTGAGATATGTGGATGGTAAGAAGAAACCTCAGAAGACATACTATGTCACTGTGACCCTAACAAGCCGTAAAAACAAACTCACTTCGGCAGTGAGTAAACTTTGCAAAAAGTTTATGCCTGTGGAACAATAATTAAAGGCAACGTTTGAACAAAAGACCTTATTGGTCGCAGTTCGGAAAGGTTAGGACTAGGAAGCCAAACAACCTCTCTGAAATCATCTAATACGGCGCGGGTAGGACACCAACTATGTAGATATATTCCCTAAAACTTACCATAACTGAGACTGTACCAAAAGAGATAATAAGAGTAAATAAAACTATTCATTTGCTTCTCCTTGATGCCCATGCAGTTTGCGTACTATCAATAGAATTTATACAAAAAAACAAAAACTGACTGCATAGATCATAACTTCAATTTCATAGTTTTTGAACAAAGTTTATTAGCGAGAATTGATATCGTCTCTAAAGTTTTGAGACTTTTATGGGCACATATCAGCTATGACGGTGGTTGCGCGTCTTTACCTTGATCTTTTCTTCCCACACAGTCCAGTCTACCCCTTACGTCTAACAGTACGATGCATAATTGTTAAATTTAATTTACCAAAGACGTGGGCAACCTTTTTTAAAGTTCCAAGAAAATTAAGCCAATTGACGAAAACAAACAAAAAATTACAATTTTAAACAATTACTGATCAAAAATTGGAAGCTTTCATCTAGAGATAAAATACGTTGCAAAAGCATATTTTATGCAAATTTAATAATATCTCATTTTACTTGAACGATCATACAATTTAAATACGGATCTACACAATTCAAAATGCTAAATGACTCAGCTACAACATTGACTTTAGCTGTAAACACAGTGAAACAGCGATTAAAGTTATCTATCTATTCAGGCAATTTTCGTGAGATGAAAACGTGATAGTTGAATGGCGACCAAATTTCGATCTGATACTCTCAGAACCACATGCAACATTACAAAGTTCAAGTCTTTTAATGTGTACGACCGTTTTGTAACAAATCAGTCGAGCTACACCGCTGAATTGACTCAACTAGCTGAGTCACAAACAATCCTAACGAGACCCAACTGCATCAAGTTCAGTCCGCTACAGTTCATGTGATTGTTTGTGACTTATTCAGTTTGATAAGTTCAACAGCGCCTGACTTGGTGCAACACAATCCTCAGAGTTGTTTATTTATATAGAAATAATTTTAGACTAATGAATGTTTTACGTTTTTCTCTGAACAAATTACATCAGAAGATACAAACTCTTGTCTTCAGAGCATTGGTATTTAAAATCACTTTAAGCAGAGTATAAACGTCTTTGGGACTAATGTGGAACAAAGTATATAGTCAAAATAATAAGACTACGATTTTATTTAGGAAATTATTGAATCAACAAAAAAGTATATAAAAATAAATACAGATGTGAAGAGTTCTCACAAACATTAAAATTTTATTTGATACTGTAAAACTAAAGAAACACATATTATATAATTCTACTCTATTCTTTAGTCTTCTTTGCAAGTGCAACATTACTTAAATTCGGTCTATCCTATACCATATGAAAAATCATAATTTTTAATTTATACAATAAATAGGGGGATATAATGCAAATACATTGACAGCACTTTCCACCGGAACTGCTTGGTCCGTATTTAAAAATTATATTTAAGTTCTGCCCGAAATTTGTTAAACTGTCCACACACCACAATCATTTAAGCACTGAAACCGCCAAGACGCTCATTCTGCAACCTTAGCGTTACAAGACGGTATGTTTTCAGCAGATGAATTGTTTAGTGTCGTGGAATCAGCATCTAGAAAAGAATCAAGAAACAATCGAGGATTGGCAAGAAACTAGAACAGCAAACAAGCCAAGCACGAGAATAAGCAATTTACTGATATCGTAATATCCAGGTATTTGAAGCCATAAGAGAACAAAACGGAAACAGAAAATAAAATATTTACAAATATAAATTCAATTTTATTTGCAGAAGGACTTGTGGGGGAACGGGACGTGTGTATAAGCCTATGGGCAGTAATATCGAAACAACATTGTCCACTTATGTATTACATAGGACCCAACTTTCTATATATGCATATAAAGACAAAACCTATGATGAAATTTACAGTGATATCACGATATCATCTGAATTAAACACTATTCACAGGCAGCTCTTCAGCTAAAAACTACCTACTTTTACTAGTACTTGGAGTGCTATTACGAGAATTTGTCGACCCTGTTGAAGATGAAGGACTCCCTTCTTTGCTCGTGCCCGCCGTGCTGCTCATCTTAGCCGGTTGGGGAATTATAGTAATCTCGTCGTTGATCTTCAAAGGCTTCAACAACTGATCACTCTTGTTGCTGGACGCCGGAGAAGAGGTTTTCTTGTCCATAACGCGTTTCGCCACCACGCTATGGGCGGAATACACGTGATTCTCAAACTGTTTGTACATTCCGAACGTCGCCGTGCAAACGGTGCATTTGTAAGAAAGATGCGCCGGCTTCAATGTCATGTTGTGGTCGCGCGCTACGTGATTCAACAGCTTCCATTGGTAGACCTGAGTTGCAAAGACCACAAATTTAATCAATAAAAATTCAACGTTGCAACAAATAAGATATAGGAATAAAAAAAACGATTAAATAGCCAATACACTTCTTCTTTTTGAAATTTAAGGGTTGCGGTGAGCCGCCAACAATATTTAAATTTGACAAAATAAAATAACAAAAACCAAAAGTTTGTGATTTCAGTACTTACATAAAGGATTCTAGATTTAGATAAAGTCGATGTAGAGTTAGGAAATAATGGACATAAAAACTGTTACTTTTCTTAAATGTCAGCTACTAATGTAAACTCGATTTTGATCGACTATAAATAGTAAATGTGCTGTATAAATAACTTATTAGAAATTATTGTGAAAGTATAAAAATAGGTCAATAGTAAAATAAAGCCTCAAAAAAAAAGAGATCAATTGGTAAAATTATTACCCTTCCGCAAACGGGACATCTTCCGGCATCCTTGCTTTTGTTGGCTGCGTCCTGCATGCTGGACGTGACAAGACCGTGCGAGCCCAACAAATGTCTCTCCAAGCCCTGATCTGTGAAAAATCTAAATTGGCACTTTTGGCAGTTAAGGGGTGGCCTGTTGTAGATCATCTTGGGATGAATTTTCACTTTGTGTATCCATTGCATGTGGTTCCTCAACTGTTCTAAATCCTTAATGTAACCATCACAGATCTCACATATGACGAACGAGTTCTTCGAGTTCGTGTCGCCCGGCTTGGATGTCATGTTCGTGTTGGGCGATGAAGAGGCTCGAGGTAGTGGGGTTATCGATATACTTGGCTGGTGCATGGATTTGTTCTTCGATTGGTTTTGCTGAAAAACCAAATATTGTCAGTGGCAAAGCAATATTAAACGAAAGCAGCTTCACCATACGATTAATGATATGAAAGCCCTAAATACGCAGGACAAATGTGTCAATGGAAGGATACTTACTCGTGTTATAAACACTACCAAGAAAAATATTATGAAAAAAAAAAACGATTATTAAAAAACAAAATCAAACAACTCAAAGACTATTATTAATGGTATCTAATATAGAAGCACGACATTTGATTAGCGATACGTGAAGGTGACAGGGCAGACGTATCTGGCATACCTGGATGGTGACTGTGCTAGAGGCGGAGGGTATGTTGGGGACAAAAGCCATGTGACCAGGATGGCCCAGACGTCCACCTAATTCCTGTCCGCCCACCACCTAACACACATTCTAGCTTACTTCAACCTTCAACCACACTCAATTGTTTAACTAACTACTTGTCTACAGTGCGCAGATACCATGGTCTCAAATCAAACTCTATGTGAAAACACTAAAGGATAGAGACCAAAAGAATAAAATACAGCCTGCTGTATGACGTTACCTGTGACGCTTAGCATAATGTACCGACTGTACGCAAAGGCAACAAATATACAACATTTGTTCTAAACTTGTTCACCTACAATTGTAGAGTAGATTCTGAGAGGTAACTTTATGACGTCATAAATGTTTTTTAACTCATTTGTTCAGAAGCCACATCAAAACTTAGTTAAAAAAATTGCCAAAATGTAGTGTTAACTATTAACCTTGCATAAAAACCACGAGATTAGACCACAAACTGTTGAACCTCGTTTCCTGTCTGACTGCGCCAATAAGTAATTTTTGCGATAGACTTATGTCCGGTTGCATTACGCCAATTAATGAGCCATTAACACCCCTTTTAAGTTTTTACTGCGCTGACTGCCAATCAGCCCATTGTTGCAATTGGCAGGTGTTTGACAAACATTAATGGATCAATTTCAGCTCGAGTTGCTCCGGGAGTGAAATACCGGTGTAAAATTTACGCTACTCCGATCAGTTACGTCGGCTCCTTTACTCTTAATTTTAACTCCTTATTTCACTGAGCCGCCCGATTTCCATCGAATTAAGTCAAAGAGGACAGATGTCGACGTAACTTGACGTTTTTGTCAAATGTCAAATCCGTGGCAACTTGCATTTTGCAGTTGAAATTGAGCGCAACCGATTTGCGCTGCTCCGTCCACTTCTGTCAGGCGCAAGTCGAGCTGAAATTAATCCATAAGACTACAACAACCCAAATCCGTAACAATAAATGGATAGAATAGACCATACTAATAATTCGCCCTTTGCCCTTCCACCAGTGATTTGTAAATTAGTACGTTTTTAAAAGGATGCGCCAGTGCAGTACAGTAGACCGCAAGCACACGGTATAAAAGTATGGGAGATAGAAGCTGGAAAATGTAGTTGTCTCTCTCCCCGATTTGCGTAATACGTTTTAATATGGTCTATTGCCATCTTGAATTTTTTACAATAGATCGAAAGTTTACAAAAACAAATTTAATAAATTCAAATTTCGGTGGGTTCTGTGATCAGTGTTAAAACGTTTGCCACTTGCACTGCATTCAAACGGAACAATCATACGGCACGCAACAAGTCTCACACGTGACGTCATAATAGGAAAACTAATAATATTTTTTGAATTTTTTTTATAGGAATTCTCTAAACATGCGCATGTGGAAACTTTCAAGACGGTATTTCTGCTCTAAATATATTTAAAAAGAAATAGAAAACGTGACTTTTAATTTATCACATTAAAATACGTCATTTGCGCTCTAACGAATCAGATTTCGAAATTTCGGCAACTCTGTCGCCAGCGGAAATTTCTTGGCGAAAATCATTTATGATCCTGTTCCGGTTTTTCTGTTGTCCTCTTCGTCTTTCTTTTTCCTATCACTGACTTACACATTACAAGATAAACGAGCGCAAATGACGTCAAAAGAGTTTGTAAAATCCTCTTGATAAATTTTGAGCCAATAAGCTAATAGTCTCGAGTTCCATAAATTGCTCCCAAAACAATTCAACAGCTAAATATAGTCGGAACCAAATTTCAGGTGTAAATATGAAAAAATAGAAATAGTCCAGGAGGCAGTAAATTTTTTTGGTACTTATTTTCCCAGTTGGTGTATATCAATTATACTCTGATACGGAAATTTAAGAAGTGACTCATTAATGTATGTTCACAATCTCTAAGAAGCTCTAGCATCTTTAACACGCGACTGCTGTCGAGTTATATGGGCAACCAATTTGCCGCATCATACACACAAAGTCCTTACTACATATTTAGCGTCCGCCCGCAACGCTCCAAATGATGCTAATGAGTCACTTTTTTTAAAATCCCTATATTGCCATAGAAACGACACCGAATTCTGTTTTTCTATTGGCTATTTTCATTGTCGTGCCATTTTCGCTCTTATCTTCCAAGTTTTAAAAAAAAAATTTCAAATAATAGTTTATACTATAGTTCCATGGGAAAAACAAGTCTGGCTGTTATTTACAAACACGAAAGTTTCGCCAGACTCTCTCGATGTTAAAATTACACGTTCGATTCGGTATATTCAAACGTACTGAATTGAGCGCGCCTGGCGAGCATTAGATGAGTCTGGCAAGGCTTTGGGGGTCTTCCATAATAGCCAGATTGTATTTTGAGCTATTGTTATTGTTGAAAATAAAATTCAAACTCTCATTCATGCATGTTATTTATTGATCCGCCCTTCGCCGAGACGAAGTCATGTTATTTTGGCCGTCACCGGATGTACTGTGGTGCCGTGTGCATCAGGTTAGACTAATACGCATTGACCTTATATGGTCTAACGGTTAGACTATATGAGGTCAATGCGTATTAGTTTTAAGTTAGTTCTAGTGAAGCTGCCATACGAGGAACCTCTCCCGATTGATTGCAATAAGTTGTTTTGTTGAATAAACGTTTTGTATAGCAAAAATCAAACTTGGCTAAAATTACTTAACAACAAACTATCAAACTGACATCAAACTATCATCTGACAAATTTTCAGAACTGTTAAAATAAGAAAAATTACTTTTTTAAATAATTTTCAGTTTTTCACCTGCCAGACACATTTGGTATGTTTACAGATCAGACAGGCTGTTTTTTTTTAGTTAACTTTAGTAAATCCCTTGCTACTAAAACCATTTTCACAGTGGGAAAAAAAGTGGAGCGCATTTGTATCTTCTGAGGCATTTTCTGCCTCAACCCATAGGAAAATAACCCCCCCCCCTCCCCCTCCAATATGAAAATATTGCTTAGAATTACTAACTGAACAATTCTATCGATGTTTGCTGATTGGGAAAATTAGAACCAAAAAACTTAACTGCCTCCTGGACTAAAGCCCTTAATAACTTTCAGCAAATCAAAATTAAGAGTACTTACTCAAAGTTTTCCATAAGCTGTAGAAACATTCATGACGTCATAAGATTGTTTAAATTCTAACTGTTTTAAAAAATGCGTCACCTCACTTGTGTTATTTATTCTACATTGCTACATACAATCTAAATGCAGAAAACTTCCTATTCTCAGCTTTGGCAATTACCTGATAGACTTGATTTCCGCTAAGCTGATAGTTAGTGGGCACTAAAACGGATCCTCCCGCCATCGCTTGCTTGTACACCATACCAGATGGCTTCATTAATTGCTGGCCCTTCATCAGATTGCCCATTGTCGGTCTGCCTCGACCCCTGTGCAACGGATGGGTGTTTTGGGCGTTCAACAGCTGCATTTTGGAAAGGAACTGAAGCTGTGACGACTTCATAGCTTGATATGCGGACACGTTCAGTCCTTGTCGCGTCTTAGGCACTCTCGGTATTTTCGCCGGTGGTTCCCAATCGATGGGCGGTTCCAGGTTCTTCTCCGGCTTGAATTTCCTCATGCAAGCGACCAAATGGCGGGAAAGTTTACCTTTTTGGTTATCCTCGAATGGACAGTTCGGACACTGATGGAACGCCGGAGCGCGTTCCAACCTTCCGCGCACCGCGTGCTCAGCCTCCGTGTGGAAAAGGATGTCGTGGGGGCTCCTCACCTATGTTAACATTTATATTTCAGTGGATACGGAAATAGTAAAAGCTTTACAACAAATTGCTTTAGGATGGGAGCCTACCGAAAAAATAGAAAAAAAATTGATTTCTTAATAAAAACATTATCCAAATAGCAAACATCTTTTTAGTTTAATTTTTACACAAAAAACAATTCAAGAACCCTCACCTCGTAAGTACAAAAATTACACTTGTAAACATAATTTTTCGTGTGCGGCGTTTCGAGGTGGTGCGCCATAGCCAGCTGCGATTCCGTCTTAAAGTGACAAAATTCGCACTTCTTCAACGGGATCTTGAACGGTTCATTATTTTCTTTTGTCAACTCAAGATTCTTCACCAACGAATGAATAGTCTTATTTGTAGTGGGATTCTGCCCGCCTTCCCTGTCTCGTTTCCTTTTCTGCTGCCTCAACAAATCTGACTGAACAAACTCTTGAACTAAATTGAAACCTATATCGATGAAAAATTTTCCTAAAGGACTCTCGAAATACGAGTAGGGTTTTTTTCCTTCAATTTCCTCATTTTCAGGTTTATAATCGTCATCATCGCTAATTTTCTTCGATTTTTCCTCGTCCTGTTCCATAATTACGTCATCGTCCTCTGGTGTGGATTTATCGGAATCTTTTTTGTCCTTTTGTTCCTTTTCTTCTCTTTCTTTTTCCGCTTTCTCCAGTTCTTTTTGTTCTTCTTTGATTTTATGGGAGATATCTTTGAGGAAGTCCTTAAAATCGGAGACGGGTGGTTTCTCGTATACGTAAGGGACAATGAAGGATGGCGCTTCCACCACGAACATGTCATCAGTTAATGTGGGTAAAACAGGTGCCATTGTTGACGTTGAAGCGGATGAAACCGACGACGATTTCGAATTGTTCTGCGTTGTACTTAGGGGAATTGGCGTAATTGTGGCCCGCATATTAGGGGGGTACATCCCTTGTGCCGGCAGCGCCATCGGCAATATAGCGGGATAGGCTTGACTTAACGATTGCGACGACGATTTATTGATCGGAACTGGCCCTCGCCCGGATAATATAGAATTCGTATCGATTATCACTAGAGTCGGTTCCTTCTTGTTACCCGAATGGTTGTTCGATTTGGCGGCGATCTCGACCAACCTTTTAGTGTCTTTTACCACTATGGTCGATGAGTTTTGAGTACAAGACGAAGTCGACAATTTCGGAGTTTTAATGATTTCGATTCTATCATTACCGTCGGCGAGAGGGTCCTGCGGCACCACCTCCTCGATATCCGATTCTTCCGATGAGGATTCGCACGGAGTCATGCCTTCATCCTTTTCAAGTTCTTCAACGTAACTTTTTTGCCTGTTGATGTTCCTGACGCTACGTCGGGGCGTTATCGATTTCAAACTTTTCTTTTTTTTTATCGGTGCCGTGTCAATCTCGATAACTTCAAGTTCCGACGATATGTTTCGCCTCTCAACTGATCCGTTTTCTTTGGGACCTTCGTCGATTATCATCACGTCGCCGTCTCCTTCCCCCTCCCCGGAATCGTTCAATTCAATTGTTTCTTCCGCGCTACTTTTACTCAATCCATTTTTCAAACCTTCCACCACGTCATCTTCCACCACGTCATCATCGTCATCGATGATTTCGTGCACCTCCATTTCCTCGTCTTTATTCCCATTACTGAGTTCTCTACTTTCCGTTTCTTCTCCTCTTTCATCTTCTGATTCATCACTCCTCTCTTCTTCTTCTTCGCCTTCTTCACTTTTTTCGTCCTCTTTACTGCTGTTATCGCCATCTTCTTTCTCCGAATCTTTCTCTTCGTCGTCGTCATCTTCTTCTTCGTCGTCGTCACTGCCGGATTTGCTAACGTTTTCCGCAGTCCCGCTGTGGTTGCTGTTGTCATCTACTTCCATCGGTTCGTGTGGTGGACTGTGTTGTTGCACTTTTTTTACACTGTCTTGACTGTTTTCATTTTCATCCTCTGCTCCCGTAATGTCTCCATTCAAAATGGTTTCACCTGTAAACGCCGAATTGTTTAAGTTGGTTGCTAATGTCAAAGTTGGAAGAACTCACCCTCCTCTTGGCAATGTAATTCGTCGATTTCACCCATTCCGGTCGCAGCTGCCATATCAGTAAACGACCCTGCAATAGAAAAAAAAAGTATAGAGAATGGCAAATTGCAAAGGTTCAATTTTGTAAATTTGTAAAGGATATTGGTAGTGATGCTAATAGAACTTTACAATAAACGAGCCATTGTAAAGAAGTTTTTACATCCAGGAAAACGTGCTTGGACTTCATAAGAATCGAGAAATGTTCTAGAATAATAACGCATTCAATCCGTTACAACTATTTACGAATATTTGTAACAACTTTCTGCAATTAGGTAATTAGCTTTCAACCTTTGAAGTCTAAAATATTATTTAAACTTAGTTGAAGAGTGTAACCTCAAAATCATTATCTACTGAGCTATAAACTCTCATTGCTTGTCTTAATCTAGAACCCTATCAATTCAAATCTTTGCAGGTCAAAAACTATAAAACAATGAAATTTCATCATGAGGAGGAGCATCTAAATATTCATATATTGAGCTCAAATTTTGCGTTCATTCTCGTGGGCATTGAAACTAAAGTACCAAGAAAAAAAAATAAGGGTTGTTTTTATTCTTAACCATTAACGTTACGAGAGCAACCCCTAAATCTTTATTTTTTAATCTACAACCTTGTTTTCTCATGAAGCTCTAACATTTAAAGCAGATTCCGTCAAAAAAAAAAATTATTGAGACATGTATACTTACTTATACAATGTATATGTAGAGCTGACTTGGTGAAATAGTACATTTTATGAAAAAGAATGTCCACTTAGCAAAAACCCTTTTTTTACAAATGTCTCAGGGCAAGAAAAAGCATAAAGAACACAAAATTCATGAATTGCCTGTCCTCCTCATCTTTTCCTTACCCTAAGACCTTTGTGAAAAAAAGTATTTCTGCTAAGTGGACACTTTTTTCACCAAGTGAACACGACATATACATACATAAAGTGATCACTCTGTATAATTTTATAAACGAAATACAATGCAATCTTGTACATGCCACTATTGATCGGTTCGGGGTTATCTTCTCGAATTAAAATATTTATCTGTAGCATTCCGACTTCAGGTGTCTAAAACTTTAAATAAACATGGAACAGCAAATTACGAATCGATTTTACGAATGAATCACAATGGCGAAACACTCTAAATCAATTTTAAAAACAAAAATAAAGCAACAAAAAATATGTCTTTATTACTTGTTATTTTAATGTCGATTAAGACATTGACAGATAAAACTAACTTACTGTAAGTAACAAAGTAGTTAAATTTTTACTGTAGTAGCAAAAACGCTGCTACACGTAGAATTTAAATATTTTTAAACTCATTAACTTCCACATTTGGAAAAGCTTATATGGCGACCCACAAATAACGCTAACAATATTAAAGGCAAGAAAGTTTACTAAACCACAATTCCACCTAGGCTCTACTACGTTGGTGATTCCATTTTAAAATATCAATCATTTTTTTCTTCTTTACAACAATGCATTACATACTTTATTCGTTTCGGTAAAATCGCATTTTTGACCCTCCACAGTTGTGCAATTAAGTTTAGGTTGTATACCTATGTAGTGACATCATGATATTTCTAGAAATAAATTGTAAAAACTTTTGACTACTTGTAAAAAGTGTTTTCAGTCTTCTTTCTGAGTAGCAGTTGTGTAGTATTTCTAATAAGAGACTTCCAGTAATATTGAGAAGTTTGACATAACCTCATAAAATTGTGTGGATGGTGGACAAACGCGCTAATTAAACCGTTAGCTCCCTAGGAATCAAACTTTTTTAATGGAACTTC
The DNA here is from genome assembly GCA_951805265.1 of Schizotus pectinicornis. NCBI lineage: Eukaryota > Metazoa > Arthropoda > Insecta > Coleoptera > Pyrochroidae > Schizotus > Schizotus pectinicornis. Next base: position 1,972,062 of record OX638203.1, on the reverse strand, counting down.
TAATGTTAAGGAGGATTACTCCAAAATTCATTTTTAAGTATCTTCTTTCCCTTTTCAAATACCATAAGATAGAAGTAACATGTCTTCGTTTATATTTAATAAACTGTTCTTAAACTATGTATTTCAAATTTTGGATTTTGAATGAAGTAAAATGTCCTAACTTTTTTTTGATATTTGTCCCGCAAATGCTGTGAACTTTTCCAGCACGTTTAATGAAGACGAAAATCTAGGTAGTTTTCCCTTCAAATATCTCCCAAAGAAGCTACTGCCCACTAAAAATCTTTGCAAGCACATTTATGTGGCAGTAGCTTCTTTGGAAAGTATTTGAAGGAAGAACTGTATCTAGATTTTCGTCACCATTGAACGTGCTTTAAATGTTCACAGTATTTTCGAGACAAATATCAAAAAAAGTAGCAACATTTTACTTCCTTGGGCATGTAATAAAATTTTCATATCAGTTTTACTCGAAAACGGCGCAACCCATCGAAATGAAACAAAAGGATATTTTTAGTTGAAGAACTACGAAAAATACATTTGGGAAAAATTATTCAAGCAGTCTAAATTTTTTATTGTAAATTAAAATTCTAATACCATAGTAATCTATAATATCACTGTAAAATTTCCAGTAAATTCTAGGTATGTTATACATAGTTGAACGGACTATAGTCATAGTCACATAGCCTGACGGTCGATTTCAATGCAGAAAACTGTTAAATTCATTAAATACGATTTACTTGAGAATTTCTATTAACTGCTTCCATTCAGACGTAAATGTACAAATACTTGTTTGAGAAGGAAGCACAAGTAGTACTTCGATGAAGACCAATTTGTTGGTCATTACTGCATGTTAGAAGAAAAAAAGTCTGCAAAATACTTATCAAAAGCAGGAAATGATCAGAAATCAAAAAAGGTGAAATAATATTATGTCAGTTTTGAAATTTGTTGAACTGCATTGTTGCTATAGACTATAATTGGGTGCACTTATACGGCTCCAAACCGGCATAGCAATTGATGGAATGGAAGGGTTCTTCAAGGCCAAAATTTTACTGTCCAAAAAATTCTGATAGCTTTTAAAATTGTTGTAAAGTAAGTCAAAATAGTGATAAAAAAACAATACTATTCTGCATGATTAACAATTGCAAAAACAAGCATAAATGGGCTAAATATGACCTGTTTATTCAGTACGATTAGTGATAATTATAAGATTCGTACTATTTCAACATCCCGCCTATTCACCAGATCTGGTTTCCTCGGATCATTCTCCTCCACCCAATTACGTGGTGGCGCTAACACTCGACTTATCGTCTATTCCCTCAAATGTGAAAAGTTCAAATGGTTAGAAATTCTCTTTCAACAAAGAAGTAATTGACACTGGTTTGTAGATCAGTAATGAACTCTCTAGAAAGATTTAGAAGCGTAAAAGGGCCTACTTTTAACTATAATACTTAATACGCGTGTTACATTGAAATAAAAACAAATAAATAATATACCTATATATTTTGATTTTCAAATTATGGTTGTTCCTAGACCAGACTAACAATACATAAAAAAAATTATATTAATGATATTCAAACAAGTGCTTTGATTAACATTGTTGATCTTTCTTTAGTCTCATTCTTTGGGGGAGATTACAATAAATTTAACGTAAAAAAAAATTACGTTTAAACAAGAGCATCTTAACCCTATGCCTACTATTAATATTTGAATCACTTGATAACGTTTCAAAATAAAAAAAATTTACTTTATTCTTGATACTGCTACTTCCGTGCTAATTTGCAATTGTTTCAATTATGATAATCGGTTTTTGATACATTACCCTTAATCATACCGAACTGTAAATAGAAAAAATGCGGTCAACTTCAAATTGGCCACAAAAACCAGGGCACCCATAACTGAACCTATTTTAGCAATTGTGGTCCCAAAGATCTAATAATTTAAATAAAATGATCTTAATATGTTTCAAAGGTTAATATGTACAAAGTTTGAACAATATAGTTGCAATTCTTTTGTAACAGCAGTTGTGTACATTGAAACAAATAAAATCGCGGTAAAGATATCAACGGCATTTAGGACAAATTAAGTGGATGAAAACTATTAATTAAAAGACACATACAATATTCAAACTTAGGTTTCAGTTGTTAAAGAGACGCTTCCTTAAGGCCGCATTTCACTTAGGCTGGACCAGCCAATCATACACACACTTGGGCTGGTTAATTTCAACCATATGACTAGGTACACTCTTCGGATAAATTTATTTTCCCCCAATAAACCACTGAACTTTTGTCAGCATTCAACTGCAGTCATGCAGACAAGCAGCAGTGAAAACGAAGCTCTTAAAAAGAAAAAAAGCAACGTAAAGTTATAAGATATTGGGTGCATAACATTTTAAAAAAGCAAAAGAAACAAGGTAATTTTAATAATTTAGTAAAAGAGTTAAAAAACGATACTGAGAGATACTGACATTATTTTCATATGAACATAGAAGATTTTAATGAAGTGTTAAATGTGGTACAAATGATGTCTACGTCAAATGGCAAAACAATGGACTGGAAACAAATTTCTAGTATACCGAGGAATTGGGACTGTACTGTCCACGTTGACTCGCACGTGGTACGAAAGACAAAAACCCATTGGTTGATGCAATTACCAGCGGAGCTGGTGCAGCCAAAAGATGTAAAATATTACTAACACGGCTGGTACAGCCCAGCTGCGAGCAGGCACCAGCTCCTGTACCAGCCTATATGAGTGTATATTCATTTACTATAATGCATTTCAAACTTGGCTGGTCCAGCCTAAGTGAAATGCGGCCTTTATTCAAGAGTTTCAGTGCAACAACTCCTATGTATAAACAGTTTCAAAGTGAGGATAGAAGAGTTTTGAAGTTTTAGTTATTTACTGTTGAAGTAGCGTTCTAATAGGACCTACAATTTATTAATATATAACCAAAGTGTCTTCAAATAGTAAACAGTACAAACAGTGGTAATAACGTTTGACATTATCACAATAAGTAGAAACAAAATGAATGAGGAAACAAATGAAGCTTCTTGACAGAAACAACTGAACTGAGCCTACTGTAGACATTAGAATGGCCTGGCATAACTTTCTCCAAAATTTTAAAAACTATTTCATTTTTGGGTAAATAATTTTCATAAAATAATGTTAGTAAGTACCTATGTACGAAATTTGAGCAATATAAGTGCAATTCTTTTGTAACTACAGTTGTGTACATTGAAACATTTAGCATTTAGGTCATTTCACAAATGAAAACTATTAATTAAGAGACGCTTATAATATTCAAACTTGTTAAAGGGACGCTTCCTTATTCAAGAGTTTCAGTGAAACAACTCCTATGTATGGACAGCTTTAAAGTGAGCATAGAAAAGTTTTAAAGTTTCAGTTATTTACTGTTAAAATAGCGCCCTAATAGGAGCTAAAATTTATTAATAACCACAAACTGTCTTTAAATAGTAAACAGTTCATTCAAACAGTGGTAATAACATTTAACATTATCACAACAAGTGGAAATAAAATGAATGAGGAAACAAATGAGACTTCTTGACAGAAACAACTGAACTGAGCCTACTGTTGACAGTAGAATCGCCTGACATAACCTTGTCCAAAATTTCATTTTTGGGTAAATTGGATAAATTCCAGCTTGTTGTTTCCGGTAGTGGGGTCCAGTGTTAAGAACTTTTTCGATAACAGAAATATTGTCAGTGGTCCTATTTAAGTGAGTGGGTCTCTTGTCCTGGTGAAAATCGCTGGCAGTTCCGAATCGGACGGGCAACAACCGCAAGTACCTGGTGCCCCTCCACTGATAACACACACTGCTGCCAACGCCGCCGCGCTCCGGAAAATTTCCCGTGCCTCATTCCAACCACATAACCTAACCTCACCATGAAACAAAACACAAAGAAAGTTGTTAATCCCATTAGCAATTACCGTAAAAATCGCCTCGTCCTCAGATTCCCGCCATAGTCCATGGGATATTACGCCAAAACCACACTGACCATCTGCACCGCCAATGGATGATGGGTCTGACACTCGTAAATACCCGAACGAAATTCCTGACACCCCGCGATATTTAAACCTGTTGACACGGAAACTTGACCAATTCGCAAAAGAAACCCCGGACCGGGTTGTTGTTGTTAACAAATACAATTGGGAGTTATCGGGAAAACATGGGAGAACACGAAATGCACGTCACTAACCCCTAGCACTGCACTAAACTGCCAATATGGCGTCTAACGGTACGTCACGTGACCAAAAATAGTGACGTCGCTCCTCCGTTCCGCGATGTCTTAAAATTTTTTCATTACGTAAGCACGGAACAATTTTACAACAATTTGTAATCGATTCGCAGGAAATCAAAAAAAATGATTGGGTTTCGGGGGTTTTAGCGCCGAAAAACGAGTCAAAAATTCAAAAAAGGGATTCCCGCCATTTGCGGAATCTTCCCGGAATTAGCCCAAGTTGTTGCGTTTTCGTCCATCAAGTCCCAGCGAGTTGGGTTCCGCGTCGAAGAAGTCGGGAATTTGGCGGAAAACGGGCGAGCTTCGTCCGTTAGCGCGAGAAATAATTAAAAAAAAAACTCGCCCAGAAATGAACAAAAGCGATTAAATATGGCGGCGGAAGTTGAAGGAAATAAAAAAAAAAGTATTTTAGGACCGACCAATACCCCGCCCCGACGAAAAGTCGAGGCAGCGGACACCCCCCTGCTGCCAGAACATGGTTGAGCCCAAACCTCATTTTGTTCATGTATACTCTGTATCTAATAAATTTTTCTTAACGCCAACCGATGGTCTTTATCGTTCCGGCGCTTTCTAATAAATATTACAAAATTAATAACCATCAACCGGAATCGGCCGTATTTCCAAAAGGGCCGTGGAATTTCACGGAATTAAAAAAAAGATCCTTTAGGGGAACGTTGAGGAACTTTCCGGTATTGAGCCGACCCGCCACTGGACGATGGGGGTTTTCGGATCTTGAAAATTCATCAGAGCGTTATTGGATCAAACGCCTCAACCCTCATTATCGATTTTCAGTAACGTTTTGCATGGCAACATGAAACTTAAAATTAGAAAATTGCTCGACTTACTCGTTTTTGTTGTTACTTAAGAAGTTTTTTTTTTTGAGTAACGGTAGCAATCAGTCGTCGTCTTCCTCGTCGTTAAAGGAGAGGAGAGTTTTGTTCTTGAGTTTCTTCGTTTTTATTCTGCTCTCTGGGTCCGATGCCGGCGGCCTTTTGGAAGGTTTGACTTCAGCTTCGGCTGTTTCTCCTTTATTTGGAGCTTTGAATACAATTGGTGAACTTAAATCAGCGGGAGCTTCTGCAGCTTCTGTAACAAACAAGTTATTCGTCAGTAATTATGTCCCAATTTTTTCGTTCTTGCTAATATTATTTTTGCCTAATATTAAATTTCAACTTCGGAGATTCTGAAACCCTTCGTAAGATATTCAATTAAAAGGCTTCCGATAGTGTTCAAAGCAGTGAAATTTCTTGTTGAAATTTTTCAACGTTTCTTCTCTGCTTTGTAATTATCCCGATTTTGAAACTCGCTTCTAAAACAAAATTAGATCGAAAGACACAAAGCAAAAATTTGTCCTCTGTCTTCTGTACAAGATCGTTTTGATCCTGCAGCCACCTCTAAAATATTATTAAAAAAGAAAAATATGAATATTGTGTATTTTTTTCTGGTCGCATTTATGGTCCACAAGTCAACGTACTATAATTCGCCAGAGAGACTGTGACTTGGTCGGGTCTAGGATGTCAATTACAGTCGGTTGTGAAATTAATAAACTCCTTTATTTTTAAAATTAAATCACCTTGTCAACCACAATGCTAATTATACAACTCTGTTCAATTGGATTATGCTATTGTAATTATGCTAATTTGTATGGCTATTGTGCAAAATTATTAAACTTAATGTTCTAGATGACATTAATTTGGCAAATGACCTACTACATTTAAGAAGAAAAGAATTTGCTAAAAGTTGCAATTTGAATTTAAATGAGAAAATCATAATATTAAAACAATTATTCGAAATAAAATTGGAATTTACTTGTTAACTTCAAGTTGTTTTGGAAATTTTACCACCCCTTCTAGATTTTCCTTGCTTTTATGGGTAGGTAGAAAAACTTATTTTATAAGTTCTAAAAAAAACAACACAGCTGGAATTACAGGGCATCTCTCGTCTATAAGTGCATTAGCATTATCTCGACATCTAATAAGATTTTTTTCTTAAAAATTTGAATATTGGCCTAAATCAATTCGGTAAAAACAAATCAAACAATCTGTTTAAATTTTGCCAAAAAATTGATAATAAAAAGATAAATCACCTTGTGAATGGAAATTGTATTGTAAGTATATGTAATTGGTTTCAAATTTTAAATGTCCTTCATTGAAAAATAATGAAAGTCAATATAAAGAGGCACATTTAACGAGATAAGCCTTCAATTTAATTTACTGCACTATTTTTTAACAATACACCTACTGACGCCAACTATAGTAAACTCTCAATAAAACGAATTCAAAGGGACCAGAAAATTGGTTGTTTGTTATTAACGAAGTTCGTAATAACCAAGTTTGTGATATACCTACATGGATTTTAAAAAAAGTTTCAAGGGAATTATTTTTGTTCGCATTATTCGAGTGTTCGTCTTATCGAGGGTTGACAGTAGGTACACTCGCGAGCAATATTTAAAGAACGGTGTTTCGTCCCAGTGTAAACCAGCTCTATTTGGAAAGGGCATTGCGACCCGGGCAACGGAGGTAGAGCAGGCTAGTGGGCTTCATCAAGAGCACGGGCATGCTCTAAAGGGGTCTCTAAAAATCTAACAGGGGTGCACACAATGGGCCTATTTGGCCTCAGTGTGCGGCTCGGCGAACAGTCGGGCCCCTCATACTCAAAGCAGAAAAATAATATTTTTTTTAATAAAACTCCTTTCAATTCATGGTTACGTTTTACAAATTTCCAAAACAATTTTTTTTTTTAATTTTAGAATACCTATATAAACTTCGGACCTTTGCTATTTTGAAGTCGATCAGTCAAGAACTTTAAAAGACACAGTCACCCCAAAATTTGCCACAAAATACTTCTATTATTTTGAAGTCATTTCAAAGAGGATTATCATGAACTGTTCAAATATTCTACCTAATATCATTATGTTTCAAACAAAACAAAAAAAAATCACGAAAATTAACTGTAGATACTTTTTGAAATATTTCTACGGCGAAATAATGGATTGTTGTAGCATTTTAAAAACTCTAGCCTTAATTCTCTTTACAGCGGTGTCAAAAGAAAATTGTAACGGTTACATAAGAAATTTTACTATTTGTTTACATCTTAGTTATCAGTACCGTAACTATAACTTACAACTAGCAAACTTTTATCTCTTTACAGCCCGGCGGGCCGTAATGAAGATAGGTAATTACATGGTAACTGACGCTTGGTGCCTCAAACGCGCCACATAATTTTAACGTGCCATTATAAAAAAAAAACATTTTTAGGATTAATTTGGAAAAAATAACACACTTCGATCCAGTTGGGCGCAAAACGTTGCACTTATGCCTCAAGTCAAAAGCAATCTGGGACAATCTTCGTCTACGGGGATACACTTCTACTTTCGGCCCTCAATACGTAAATAACTCTTTTATTTCCCAGTTATTCAGTTTATTTAGATTGATTTAGATTAATGTGCCTAAAAGAAAAATAATCTTCTAGGTATTCTGAGGTAATATGTACCTCGGTCATTGTTTATTTACCCACTTCTGGATTTTCAAAAAGCCAATTACAGCAAAGGATTTTTTAACATTTATATATTACGAAAATCAATATCTTTTTTGTGCAAACCACTTCTATTTTTACTCTTATTATTTTCCTTGTCCTAACACATTTACATCTATAGATTTTTCCGAGATTTTTCTATAAAACTATTGATCTTTGCACAACATTTCATTGCTTAAAATGGCATTATAATGATGTTTCACGATGGTTTAAAAAAAACACCGCAAAAGCGAGAAGTGGGCATTGTAAACAATTATTCGAACTTTTTCTGTCAATCCTACAATTTCCGAAAATTTAATAGCGATATTTTTGTATTAAACTGCTTCGTGAGGCAGGGCCCCGGTCTATCGATATCTACAGGGACCACACCCTTCACAATTTTATTAAAACCAGCTTGCAAGTTGCTAGTCATTCACCTGTAGCTACAAGTTTTCGAAATTTCTATAACAAAATTGAAAACGGAAAACTTATAAATAGAACTAAATGATTGCAACTACAAGTCTACAAATTCTGACAAGATTTATATGGTTCATGTCGAACAACAAAATGACATCGGCCGCAAAATGCAACTTTAACCAGATTTCAAGAATATGAAACCCAATATCTCACAGCATTTTCAAATTGGTGTCGGGTCTGGTAAAATCTGTCGTTGAAGTCGTTTTATGTGAGAAAAGTAAAGTCTTTTCTTATATCAAATCGATATTTTTTAGGATCTGTTCATGGTCACTTTAACAATCACTTGCCCACGTATCGGATAAATGCTTATGTAAGTAAGTTTTTCACCTAAGAGTCTTTGCAATACCACGTTAAAGATAAGTAAAAAAATATCTGCAGTCATGTAGAAAATCTTGTAATACGCTCATACAAGTATTGTTCTATTGTCGCAAATTATATCTACAAATCGAAAATAATATTGTCCGTACGCATAAATTCTCCGACTTTTTCAACTCCAAATTCTTCAAAGAAATGAACCATACATAGGTACCTACTCCATAATATTTCTTTTGTTTTGAAAAAACCGTCTGTACTCCTAAATCTAAACTTTAATTGTGCCTTCCTTGAAGACCCATAACTTGAAAACAACAATTTTCCAGTACTCTACACGCACCTTCAAGGTGGTGCGGACCTTTTGGGACATTCTGTATGGTAAGTGCAACAACATAATATGTATACTTGTTTTTTTGCGGAAGTCATCGAAGATATAAAAATTTTACATGTAGAAAATAATAAGAACGTTAAGCATGTTTGCCTTCACGTAAAAAAATATGACGTGTTCTATCTTACAATGGCTGTTGTCAGGTAACTTACGCAATGTTGAAGGTCGTGAAAATAGCATCTAAAATGCCCTTTATACGCTTAGATCTAGGTAACATATCGTAGTTAAATTAGTCTCATCGTTTTAAACAGAATGCTTGAGTTGCCCTTGAAAAGTGTCCTAATAAGATGCAATTTCTATGGCGATATCTTTGGTACCGGCTATGTTATTAAATCAAAATCAAAAACAAAAATTTTACTTTTTATTTGATATCAAGTAAATCATAACAGGTATGCCAGTGTTTTTATCCTGTTGAAATAAGCCTTATCTGGGGTAACTTTCTTGTAATTTGATCAAAATAAGCGATATCCCCATCATACCTACTTAATTATAACAATCTTATCCTGGACAGACTGTATACAGGGTATACACACTGTATACAGTGTGTCTAAAAAAGTGTGCATTACTTTATATACGTTTTTTATAATAGAAAACAAGAAAAAGGAGTCGATAAACTTAGGACAAAAAATCTTTCTTAAGGGAGCCACAGGCCCCTAAAGGTGAACCGATGTGAATGGTTTTTATTGAATATCTCCAAAGCCGTTAGTGGTAAAATAATGAGATTTTGCATAACCATTAGTCTTTTTGTGCGCAACTAGTTAAGATAGAAATTATTTGAAAACTAAATTGTTTGAAAAACAATCTAATTTTTAAGAATTATTCTTGAATTTTGTAATTATTGAGCGATCAATCGAAAATGGTTACAAATAGTCATAGGAGTGTACATACAAAAAATGTTCGTTTTTAGTTTCTACATCATATCGTTAAAAAATATACTTACATTTGAAAAAATGGAGATAATTAAATTCAAAAATTTTAAATTGAAAAATTAAGTTTAGCCACCCTGTATAATTTTTCAAAAGTAAAAACGATTCAGAACCATTCCACAAATGTTTCCTAACTAGTTTTTACATAATTTCTTCTTAGAACTCGCAATTGTGACTGTAGTGATTTTTTTAACATGAATCTGTAGATGCCATTATTTGAACAAAAAAAAAATCGCTACATCCAAATGATTTGGAAATAGTCAGTAATAATATTGGAGCGAAAGGAGTCTAGGAAAACGCTCCAAAAAATCTGCTTTTACACACAACATTCCATTTAAAAAAAATGTCACTTGCCCATGTATAAGCGTCTTATTGGCTCACTCTGCATGTTCAAAAATAATTTCCGGTTACAGACTTCTTTCTCTAGGTTATTTGTGTTTTTAAATCAAATTTCTACACATCCCTGTATAAAGATATAGTAAAAATAAAGCGCTTTCTTAACTTAGTAAAAATGAATACACTTGCAAGTCGCATTATGCTGTTCTAATTCCTTCTGGCTTTGTTATAAACAATAAAAAATAATAATTTGCGTGGGAAACTCCACAACTCCACAGTTCATCCTGGTTCAATTCTTATTTCTTCGAATACAATAGACAAAAATATCATTTGAACTACGAGTCTTTCGCCTTCTTTCAAATATTGATATGTACTTCAGTTTTCACATCATTCTCGGTTTTCCGATTAGCCTAAGCATTTTACGCTATTTCATCTGATCAAAACAATTGCTGCATATATGGGGTAATTATCGGATGTAGCTCAGATCTCTGGCTCGGAACCAACTTACATCAGATCGAGTCTCACATAAAACAGGGAAAAAATTATACAGTAAATCATCCATGGACAAAACGCATAAAATATTTTTAGTTCCTAATTCCTACTAAGGGCGGCGCAATTAGAGGGCTGTAAAATAAAATCCATTTTTTATAAAAATAAATAAGTAATAAACATGTGTAAAAGTGTATTTAAATCGAAGTCTATCTTATTTTACTTAAGATGGACCATTACAGACACAATTAACCCCATGACGGGCTGTAGCGTCTGCGTTTTTAATATTGCTTTTAGAAAATATTCGATATATTTAGATGTTCTCCATCGAAAATAAATATCATAAAAAGACAAGAAAACAAATCCCTGTATAACTTCAGTAGAAACGAAGATATAAACCATCAGTAGATTAGAAGAGAGTGTGATCCGTGAATGGTACTTACCATCTTTATATTTTCATCATCTTTTACTATATTTAGAGCTCGATTTTAAGTTGGAATTGGCGATTTTGTTGGAAATACCGTTGGAACGACCTTCTTCCTATATCGCCTTGATCAATTTGCAAATTTACTGCAGAAATTTGCAGTAGGTTCCTCGGCCAATGCTATCATCAACTTTTCACGATTTAGTAATTTTAATTTACACGGTCATTTTTGGCTATTTACTTCAAAATTTGATTGAATTTGGCTTAATTAATGTTACGCGAATCATAAATCTTGATATTAATCACATTTCGGATTTTCTCACGGGGAACTCCTCAAATATAGAGCTGTCCACCGAAATTCTAAAAAGTTTTCCACACCGGGTGGGTGTCTCAGTGCAGCTGAAACATAAGAAAATAGCATGGGAAATTATAGATCCTATTCTCGTAAATTATATCTTCCCTGATAAAATTCGGTAAAAACGAAAAACTCCAGACGGATTTTGAAAAGGGGAGAGACGCCCTCATGTTCCGAGGTTGAAATCCCGATCAAGGCAAAATTTTTTTCTTTTTCTCGCTTTTCTACATGAGACGGTGTCCCTCCTTTTAAGAGTCCGCGTGGAGTATTTCGTTCTTACCAATTTTTATCTGGGGAAGACATAATTTAAAAAATTATGCTAGTTTCCTGTTTCAGTAGCATTGGGACCGAAGTTGGGACACCAGGTAGATTATTCACTTTACAATTTTTTCGCTGTTAATATGGAACAAATAGGTACCCCGATCTAAGGGTTTTACTTAAATTTTACTCTTTATCTTCTTATCGAGAAAACACTATTACTTTTGCTAATTTCCACAATTTGTCACAAAAATTCATTATTAAAGTTGAATATACCTATTGCATATACCTATTAAATGTTCGTACTTTAAAAGTTCAATTAGAACTGTGTAATTAAAACTATAAATATTACGAATCGAACAAAATCACTTATTGATTGACCAATAAGCTGCCATAATAAGCTTTTTGTTTTGTAGCTTTTCGTGGCACTAATTACGTAAAGGGCACTGTTTGCATTGCTAAGAATAAACATTAACACAACACATAACACCACATTAATGCAAGCTCACCACGGAGTTCACCTCCGAGCATACGGGCGTTACTATTGCAATAATGCTCAAGAAAAAAAATGAGGTACTTGCATAAAAAAAATATTGCCGTTTTTATTCTCTAGATGCATGCAAGTAACTAAAAGAGGCTTAAATATTTTTTTCCCAATTTTTTATTTCATATTTTCGTAAATATTTGCAATTTTTGTTTTTCATGACGCATTGGTCCCTCGTATTAAAAACTCACACCTATATTAAATAGACTCTTGTTTTGGGCTACTATGCTGCGCTGCTACCAGAGTGCGCGACATGTGTAATTGTGTACAGCGGATTGGCATTCGATTTATAAATAGAACGCAAGCAATCTGAGTAAAGCGCCATCATATGATTTCTTTTAGAACTACGCCGTGCAGGGGACGGCTACGTCACAAATCTCCCACTCCAAAAATTTAAAAATTAATTCTGGGCGTAATATTGACCCTAGAACCTAATAAAAAAATACGCGTCTAATAAAATCGCCTACACTTTCTAAATATTAGATTTCCTAAACATGAGGCAAGTACTCCATTGTCAATTTAGCACCAATATACAACAAGATGATCCCTGCAGCACCTAACCATCTTTAATCCAACTAAGTTCAGAAAATGAATTAAGTCAACGGCATTTTATTTGAAAAAAATATAACTTTCCAGAAAAAATTGATCATTTAATTGAGAAATACTTATTTGATCATCTCAAAGTCAATATAGGATTTAAAAAAACATTTCAATCATAAAATAAGTATTTTATATTTTTTCTTTCATATTTTATTATTTCGACAGATATAATTACCGCAAATAAAATAATAACTCTATTAACATTGAAAAGTGATGACCATTTTTGTCCTCATTTGAGAAAATAAATAACTTTCTGAACTTCGCCCTTTTTATCAAAGGTATGTCTTTTTTAAAATCGTACATAAAACAATAGAAATCGGCACTAAAAACTTTTAAAATCGACAGTAAACTCTCACTTTTTGAACGATTTTGTTTGCATATTTACATTATGTTACTCATGTCGATAACTTTCGTTTCTTTGTCAACTATCACCAGTTTGTTTCCAAATCTTCTTACTTTTTTAATGTTTTCCTTTTTTTATTCAGCGCAAAAAATGAGACACTTAGAGATTGGCTTTTTATCAAACATGATAAAAATACATTTTTAGACCTGTGTTTAAGTCAGCTGAAAACTAAAAGTTACGACAACTGGCGTAATTAGAAATATGAAATGTTCAAATTGTATCCAGTAATTAATAAAAAAAAATTATATAGAACCTTAAATCACATAGATAATGTTACTCAGTAGTCAGTAAGTCAGTTTTTTATTATACGGTACAGTACACTCGAAAAGCTGATATTTTGCAAACTATCACTTTTGTACCTACTATCAGTACGGATATTCAATCACAGTAAATTTAGATTTAAAAAAAATTATACCATTTATGATATGTTCGTAAGGTATAAAAAAACTATACAGGGCTATTCAAAAGTTTCTCCAGCCTAAACTGTTAGACTTAGACAAAAAACTGTTTATCGAATGACTAATTTGAGGACTTATTAGAGCATATTTTATTACAAAATGGCGCCGGTCATTTTTGCCCGACATCCAGCCGTTTATTTTAATTTTTTTAAATATTTTTATTAAATAAATAAAGAAAATTTCCGTTTTAGACGGCGAGGTCCGCTCATTTTGAGCTACCTGGAAGATGGGTGTATTCCAGCATAATACAGTCAACAACACCATTAGAATGTGACCGGTAAACCTACGTTTTTGTAATTATTTGTACATGATTATCTTCTTTTTAGAAAGAGTTCAGAAACACCAAGCTGTTCAAGTCTTGGTGACAGTGACATCATTGTATTCTCCATGTTATCAGTTCAACTTTTTTGTGGTTTTTGCATTTTCTTTCAACTGATCTGAATTACGTCAATCCTCCCACAAATTTTGCCTCAGTTGAATAATTGAGGTTTCCGTATGGGTGTCTCTCGTTAAATATAATTGTAGTTTCTCGACAAGTAAGTACGACAGTTACCATCATGTAATAATACAATCTCAATTATATTTTGAATATTTAAATAATGTGCAGCAAAATTAGATAAAAAGCACTAACAAAATAAGAACAAGAAAAAACAAGAAATATTTGAAAAGTCAAAACAATAATGTTTACAAAATACAAATTCTGGCAAATTTTTCATTATTATTTATTTTCATATACCTACCTTCAGAAATTAAGGTAAGAACTTTGCTTTGCTCTTTTTCAGCTATCAGTCAAATAGTCAGTTTTATATTTTTAAATTCCTCCTGTAGGGAAAGAAAAAGATTAGAATGTTTGAAAATCCATCAGTATGAGATGCTTCCACTTGGGTCATAAATATGATTTTGTAAAAAATTAACTAAGATGCAATAAAAATTTTCGCAAAATAACATTATTGCATTGAATAAACTTTAACACAAATCAAATCCAACCATTTCGTCCTCTGCACCTAATTAATAGATATCTTTAAAAGTGATTACTGATGTAATTGACTATTAATCAATTAGTTATATCACTGGCAGTAAACATCTCCCATGTAATCGATTAACGATCATAATTAAGTCAATTCTTTGTTTTATTAATTTAATTGGAATAGAGACTAAAGCTTACGTCCTCTAGTTTGTACGTACATACAAACTACAGAAGACTGCAAAACTACAGAAAAAAAACTGAAGAGTAACTCGAGGTGCCATTGTTCTTTTTTAAGTACCAATGTTACGATTATCTATATCTATGTTCAAGTTTGCTAAATTTATGTCTCGCAGTTTTGATTACCGCAGAAACTATTATGCCCAGTTGCACAAAACTTAACAGTTGTTTAATCCTTCGTTATCTTTTCTCCAAGTTTTTTACTACTTTAATTGGCCATTAATCTATTGTTACAATTCGTAGATGTTTGACAGACTTTAACAGTGCAACCCGCCAAATTACATTCTTGCAAATAAACGGATAATCCTGCAATCAAATTGTAACGATTTTTTAACGAACGATTAAACTACCGTTAATTTTTGTGCAACTGGGCGTTAATATCAGTAATAAGGTATTAAAACATATCTAGCTGTTTATATGTATTTAAAAAAAGCACTGAGTAAAGAAGACAAGTCTGAAGACGTTACATTCCTTTAGTATCCAATCATTAACGAAGGTTTAAAGGGTGATATCTGCATTGGAAATAATACGTAATTGTGAAATCAATAAACTTCAAGATCAGTTTCAATTTCAAATATGCAGTTTTAATAGAAAGGCGGGCAATGATTTTAATGCAAAACATTATTTCCACATGTAAAAAAGTTGTACTTCTGTGAACAAATTGGCTTATAAGTGTAAGAAACATAACTAATGAATCAAATGCAATGAATTTGTAAATTGCAAGTTTGGAGAAAGTGATGGTGCTGAGTGTGCGATCCAGAACATTTGAAATATTTAATATAACGGACAAAGTAACTGAAAACTTAAACAATCTCTTGCTGCATAAGATGATGGAAAAGAAGTAATAAGTTGACTTGCAAAAAATAGTATGTGAGATCTAATTTTCGATGTTTGAAAAGTGTTCTCTATTAGAAAAGCAATTAATTCTTTAACGTTCTGCAATTGTTGGGTAATTTCTGTAATAACAGTGAGAGTTTTTGGCTATCGATTTCTGACTATATTTATTCCTTCAACTTTTCAAGTCATCCAATTAAAATCGTAAATTACTCGATAAAATTCAAAAAAGTCGCCAAAATATCCATTTGGAAAAAAAATAGATAATTACGTGTGAAGCAACAATATTTTATCGAGTGGTCGGGAGCAGAGCAAAATACCGTTTCGTATAATAGACGAAACCATTTTCACGAAAAGGGGAGTAGCATCCTTTCCAAAGTCTTATTACGAGCTAAAGCGGTCACGTGCTCAGAAAATTTCCGTCTCCTACCAACACACCGACCGCGCCGTATCGGCGTCTCTTTCCTGGACCGTTGACGTGCAGCCAAATAAAACAAACTCTCCAAACCTTTCCCAACAGTCGCAGTCTGGAAAACGTCCGGAAAGGAAAAGAAAATTTCGCACGCCGATCGGGATAAAACCGGGAATAAACCGTTGGGGATTTTGCAAGTTTGTTTGGGTCAAGTTGGGAAATTGGCGGTTTTAGTTTGGCGCCAAATTAAAACGCACGCGCAATCGGCGAAAATTCCCGAATTTACCCGAGCGATGTTGTGGACGCCGCCTGATTGCCACATTTTTTTTAATTCAATTAACGTTCTCGTTAATGTTTAATCGACAATTTAGTGAAAAGTAGCAAAATTCGGTCGTTTTAGTCGTGCTAAAATTAAGGTAGAGCTTCCGAACTTACCCCTTTCTAAACGCTCTTTTTCCTTCGAAACCTCGTCTGCTGTTAAATCGCCCTCCTTTAAAACCACAACTGTGGGTTGTTCTTCTTCTGTGTCAGAAAAGTCCTCGGCGGGGCCCAAATCCTGACGCTGAAAGCTCCAAATTAAGTTTGGGATTGTTAGCGAGTAACCTAACCTACTTTGGTGTCGACGGTGGGGCCCTCTTTGTACCCAGCTTGCTGCTTGATGCGCTTCAAAAAACTCGGTTCTTCGGGCTTTACGTACGTTATGTTCCTTTTTGACATTGCGTCATTGAAAGGGACTCGAAAAATCGTTGGGGTCCACCAAAAACAGCGACTTCTGGGGGGCACTCACCAACACACGCACGCGGATATTGTATGCTTTGCTAGATGCAGTTATGTATTGAAAAGTTTTTTCCGTACGCCGGTTTCGCCCTTCTCTTGGTTTATTTTCTACTTCCATCCCGCATTGCTTTTCCTCCTCGTTCGATAGAATACTGACGTACCAAAAATTTATTGTTTATTCCTATTGCTTGTGGTGCTGAAGAAATTGGATAAAGTTGAAGAAAAACAACTTCTATCGTCAACCCTTTCATTTTTACCGCCAATTTATTGCCGTCCTCTTTTATAACAATTTGTTGTTTAAATAGTTGCCCACCCGGCGCTCAAATGGAAGGCATTTTTTCTAATAACATTCTTTGCATTTTTCATCATAACGTTTTTTTCCAATTTTTATTTACATCTGGAAGAAAATTAGGCAAATCTAAATTTGCCACTACAACTTATTTTCAATGCAGGGACAGGGTAGATGTGCCATTGAAGACTTAACCCTACAGACAAGTATATTGATTTTAGTTCTATTTGTAATTTGTAAGTACCAAATGTTCAATTAAATCTTTCAAACTTCAAATATTAAAATTTACTTCTGCGTTCTTTGCCAAGTCATAATATTTTGACATTTATTTATAGTAATTTAATTACCCAATTTTTTATAACTTGATAGAGAAACTTCTAAACGTGGAAACTTTTGGAGAATTTTTTGGTGTACAGTCGACTGCAAAACTGATGTCCTTGCAGTTTTCTAACTTTGCATAACAGTTATATGCGTTAATCTAATCGAAACTTGAACTTTAATCCTATATAGTAAGCTTGTCAAATTTTGTGCATTTTAAATTAATTTTATCACTATTGCTTATAGTATGAATGTAAAAGCTAAACAATGGACATAATTTTGCAACCGATTGCATTATGTATTCAATATTCTAATTTATTATGCAATATTTTCCAAGTCTAATACATTTTATGGTTTTGGCTGTTTATTATCTTAAAGCGTTTAAATGCTACTTGCTAAATTTCTTGTGTTTACTTTGTTTTGTGATCTTATAGAAATGGCATTAAGGT
Organism: Schizotus pectinicornis; assembly: GCA_951805265.1. Lineage (NCBI taxonomy): Eukaryota > Metazoa > Arthropoda > Insecta > Coleoptera > Pyrochroidae > Schizotus > Schizotus pectinicornis. The sequence continues at coordinate 1,954,043 of OX638203.1, read as the reverse complement.
GGCGCCATAATCTCTATTTTGACCATATGTTACCTACCTACAATTTCTTTTTTAAATCGTAGATTAGTGTTGTCGACAGTTTATTTGTAGTTAATTTAGAATACCTACACACCTACATCTGAGAATTTAGGCATAATAATACTATACGATATATGTACAAGAATAATAATAGAAGCTAACCTCACCAGACAACTCAAGTTGATATGTTGTCTGCTCTCGCCCCTGATTCATCAAGACGCGCGGTAGCTACGCTGCCGGGTATATGAGTTGATTTTCAAACTAACTTTACCAAAAAAGTTACGGGTTTTGGTTTGGTTTAAATGGTAACAAAGCTTTAAATTTAAAAGTTAGTTTTGAGTTTTTAATGAATGAGGGGGAAAATTGTGTTCAAAAGTTAAAACTGATAAGTTAGAACGGTTTAAAATTTAAACCTCTTTTGTAAATCTGGTTGTTATAGTTTTATCGTTTTTCGTTAGAGCCCTTACCAAATTTAATTATTGTTGAGCTAATGTCGGGCATTACATTAACATAAGGAAACTTTTTAAGTCAAAATCAATCCAAATCACGGTGGTAGAACAGGTTAGATTTTTGTTTATAGAAACTTAAGCAGCATTTGTTTATTTATAATCATTTTTGAACAAAAAAAAAACTAATTCTTTATGGGGCGTATCAATTTATGTTTAAGGATATTCACATTTAGTTTGAAAATGAACTTTAACCCGAGCTTTAACCTACAAGTAAATAAAGTTGATTGATCTTCTGAATCTTATTATAGGCAACTAAATATACATGTAAATAGACATGGTAATTAAGTATGTCGTATTTCAACGAGAACCTGCGGTGCCTAATTGGGTATTTCCAATGGAGTTAAAAATTTGAAATTTGGCAGAAATAAACTACAAACAAAGAATGCACTACAAGATGACATTATCGTTTTTTTTTTTTTTTAAATGTTGAGTTTTCACTTTCGATCGCAATCTCATATTGAAATATTCAATTCATTTCTTTGATTTTCCTCAAGTTTATGATCACGACCTCAAAGATTGATAACGACTAATTGAAATATTTTTATATCACACCGTTATTGAATTACAGGAATTTTTAAATTTCAGCGCTGAAGGGATTTTTGATTGACAGCATGACAGCTTTGTGGCCCTTTACGTAGCTGGTAACCACATTAGATTTTATGATGGTCTCTGTATTGCAAAGATCTTTGAGTGCGTACCGCTTTTAAGTCATAAATAACCGAACCGTTTAGGCGATCGTTGTCATGAAATTTGACTGCTTTAATAAAGCAGTCGTGTCATAAATTTGTCAAAATCCCTCGAACTTCTTAAAAACACAATTAACGATACTTTAACTACAAATTTCAATAAAAAAATATATTGAAAATTTCTAAAATAGCACTTTATGGCGTCCCGATGCCGCATGGAATTAATTATGGACTAAACAATGACGCCATATTGTAGCGCATTAATATGCAATAAGCTAAAAAGAAGTATTCGCAAGCGCCTAAATGCACTTCCGACTCTTCAGCAGCTAGTAGAAGCAATAATCGAAGAATAGGAAACAAAAATTCAAGAAGATTTAAAAAAAAATCAAGAGTACTTATGCCTTGTAGATGTCAGGCGGTTATTCTTTTTGGTGGAGGACCCACCCGTTATTGATTTAATGGAGGATTTTTTTATGTGTAAAATGTTAGCAGATTTACTTTGATTTTCGTTGTTTTTTTTCCATTTTTAATTCAAGGCTTTAGAATAATGGATTTGTTAAATGTTAGGATTGAAGTCACTTTCTCACAAAGAAATGTAATTTTGAAGGCCGAGTAACGCCATAAAGATGGCGTTACTATTTTAAAACTAATGGCATTAACTCATCAACAAGAAGTGTTCTTCTAATTTTTTTGAGCAGTGTATTTGCATTCAAAACCGATAGGTGGTCTATTTTCTAAAATTTAGGTGTTTTAACCATTTAAATCGAAAGTTTCTCCAAAACCGTGGTCCAAATCAAAATTTTATGAAAGAAACTTTTTGTCGCAGATTGAATGCAAAATTCCAGAATGTTATCAAATTATTTTGAATATTTCTAGTGGCGTCAAAACTGGGAGAAGAAGAGGGGACACACTCCCTAATATCTCCGCCACTAAACAATTGTCAACAAAATGGATACTAACATGATAACTTATTTCAGTCTTAGTACTTACATGTGCAAACCTTCGAGAAAATCGATCATAAGAGTTGGGAGTTACGTCAAAAAAACAATTTTTAAACTCAACTTTAAACGACTTTTCGTTTTCGAGGGCATGTTTATTAAAAAAAGTGTCTTTATTTTGTAATTTTTTATCCGCCTCTCAAGTTTGTCACAGTTATTTCGGGACTCCCTGTATGTAGTTATCTTTAAGTCAAATTCTTGCAGAAACTTTTCAAATAAGTTATTATTGATTCCAATGATAAAGGAAGTTTTCTTTATGGACGGAAAATTATCTGCACTAACTACATTAAGTACCTGTGACATTACCCTTCGATCTCGCATAATCCATAACAGCTAAAGTTTCTAATTGAATTACATTTGTGATGTAAATATACCTTGGGTAACGTATATTAATTCAATTAAGTCAAAAATAACAATACAGAGTGTTTTCTAAAAAATGTAACTCTGTTATTTATTACTAGATTTATATAAACAAAAAACTATAGAAAATTATTCTATAAACACTACAAAGTGGCACTTTGTAGCAAAGTGAACCTTTTCGTAAATTTTTTAAATATTAATTTGAATGTCAAGCAATATTCAAATAGAAACATACTTTATTGGTTTGATGGAGTATTTTTTTCTGAAAAAGTTGGCTTTCGTGTAATATAATTTATTCAAAAAAATTATTAAAATGTTTGTCGGGATCAAGTTGTATGTTCAAGTGCGCCGTGGAAACACACATTTTGTAAATAGTGTTGCACAAGAAACTTACTCTCGACAAACATTTTAATTAATTTATTGAATTCTGTACTACACCAAAGTTAACTTTTTAAACACCAATGCATTCAGAAAAAAATACTCCCTTAGTAGAAATTGCAGGTTTATAATAATTATTGGTTATAGTTAACAATCCACAAATTAGATAATAAGTAACATAATAATTACTGCTTGAGATGTTTTTAATGAAACAGCCTGTATATCGATGGTGAAGTAAAATGATACTTGGCAGCCTTAAAAGGCAGCGGATTATCTTTAGGAGTAAAATTATAATTACATAATTAACACAACGCAAAATGTAAGCTCAGTTCAAATCCTTTGAGTTTTGCTGCCGAATGGGTTGACAAATGGGTATTGATTAGAGGCAGCTAAGTATACATGTAGGTAAAATGCATATTGTAAATTATTGTCTTATAACTTGTTTTTAAATAATTAAAAGAAAATACCAAACTCAGATATAAACAACAATTTATTTTATAAAATTGACAATTTGCAAAAAAGAAACCTTTTTCGATTCACAAATGATATGAATGTGTCCATACAAATCTGAGTGCACCAGTTGTAAAGTCGTTTTTATACAAAAGAAAAATCTACTAGAGACGTTCACAATTAGAGCACATCAGACAACTAGGTAATTTAAGATTTGGTCAAAAGAACATGGCCCCTAACTACTTTTAACAAAATTTATTGTCAACTTCGTTATCGTAATATTAAATAAATATTAACAAAATCCGTAAGTACCTATTTTAAATTTGTACATACAAAAAAATAACAGGACCTGACATTCGAAAATAAAATATCAAAAATCACATCAAGATGCTTTCAGTAGACCAATTTTGTCTAGTCGACAACGCTGAGGTGTACTTTCTTTTTTACTTAAGTCCAGTAACCATTGTTTTTTTTTAATTAAGTAACTAATATCACATTGATTGAAATAAAGAAACAATGGGTAAGTTGCCCCGATTTTAGCAATCATCTTGCTCAATCTACCCAGTGTCATCAGAGCGGTAAGCAAAATATCTATGGTTAACTAGCGACTTAACCAAAAGTAAAATTTTTGATTAACAATAAGCGAAAGTCCGTTGTGTGAATCAGTAAGTAGTTGAATAGTTGATGCCAGCATTAACTTTGAACGTTAACATGTGCTATCATAGAGATTATTACGAGAATTTTTGGATATGTGTGATAGCGAGGAGATCTAGGGATAAGATAAGGCTAACATTCACCCTCTCGTTTTGCTACCACATACATCCACCCCACTATTGAATTCGCATACTCTTTTACGTTTTGGAATGATGACGCCAATCTTTGGGAGGTTGTAGCACCAACTATCTCATTACATTCCTAATATTATGTAGTTAATCGTAATTCTAGCGTACCTACTATTGTGCTATATTATAATAAATTGTTCGTGATTAATGAGCTATTCGTATAGTAGGTCTATTTTCGTCGATACTGAAAACCAAAATGCTGATATCAAAACTATTAAAGCCATTCAATTACAGTGTAGTACTTATTGATAGAAGTCATAAGGCCTCAGTTGGATAGAGAGGCGGCGTTTGAATTGACCTACAGCCTAGTAGCTTCTGAACTCGTCGAAACAACGTTTTTGGGGTACTCGCATTTCGACGACCGTCTAGCTGCGCTGTAGTATCCAAAATTCGGATCAGTGGGGCTAACACTGATACTTTGTCTAGGACTTTGAAAGAAACGCCCATCAGGGTTATCAGGGGCCGGAGACGTAGCCTCCAAACATTCGCAAGAAACGCTGGAATCGGAGAGGGCTTCGTTAGAGTACTTGGGTACTGAAAGAAGACTTTCGGTCGATTTGGTCGGCTGGAAGTACCTTCGATGGGCATGAGGAGTGTATTGAGGTTGCGTAGTAGATGTGTGTTTGTCAACTCGGACGTATTGAGTCGCTTTGTTGCTTTGGCGAGTTTTCGGACATTTTACTGAAGTATCGAGGTATCCGTACCCGAACCCGTAACCGCCGATGGCTTTCGTTGCTAAATTATCCCATGATTTCGGTTTAACCGCCGTGTATTGTACGTAAACTGGATCGTGGGGTTGCTGATGCCTCTGTTGATGTTCGTGTTTACCCGTTGATTTCACACTCAATTGTCTTGAAGCACTCATATCGCAAGAACCGTCCCAGTATAGCGTATCAGTACTTAGAGAAGTAGTATAACTGGCTGAACTTTCACCCATGGTGGTTGGAGCTACAGCGCTGCATTCGCTGGAAGTGCACGAATGTAAGCTGCATTGACTCACTAATCCCGCTCCTAAATGGAAGTAACGTCTTGGTACCGAGAAGCTTTGTACGGTGGTCGTTTGAGGGGCGATTTGGGAATGTGGACGAGATCTTTGTTGTTGAGGGTCTGTTTGCGTTTCCTCAGTCTTCGAATCTCTCTTTCTTTGGTGATCTTTGTGGTCACGCGAACGTCGTCTACTGGATGGCACACAATGGGGATCACAGCAAGGACTCGCTAAATCATAGGCGTCTAAACTAGTGTTGTCAGTGTTACTAGTAGTTTGCACGCAAGGGTTGCACAAATGGCCAGTGTAACTGTGACAAGTTTGGCCTTTATTTTTTGGCTTCTCGATGTTGTTGCCGTTGGTTTGGTTGCCCCTGTTCTGTTTTTGGGGAGCGTCGCAAGGGGTTTTTACTATGAAATGGTGCTGGTCGTTTCTGTATCTAGAAGGTTCGAAAGTTAGAAGATACTCTCCACTGCTACTAGTAGAAGGTTGTAGCATGTATCTATAGTGCGGATCTAGGTACTGATAAGCAAATATTAGAGGAGGGTTGTTTATATGTTGTTTGTGTTGCACTTTGGCAACGTCCTCTGTAGAAACTGTTGGTCTGCAATATGAGTAGGCTGCTTGAGTAGGGGTTGGGGGGTCCCCGTTAGTGTTTTGTGACGCCTTTTTCCTCGCTGGTAAACTGTGAGTTTTCCATTTTCCCTCCATCAACTGTCTCTCCCGTATACACAACTTTTCCAATTCAGTCATTTTGCTCTGCAGGATTCTCTGCAACTGTATGTACCTCATGTGTAGTTCTACCTGTAAGCAATAATTATTATTTTAGCTACAACTTATGCAATGACAACACCACTATGACGGAGATTTAAAACTGGCTGCTATAGTTCATGGGACGTTCGTACTTTTGAGTCATAAGTCATGAGAAAACCATAGTATGGTCAAAGATGATATAAGATTGTATTACCTTTCTTACGCAATCTTCAAATAGTACAACCATCCTCATTCTGGAGTCACAGTTTTTGATGAAGTTCACTAGTGTTTTGTGGTCGGCCTTCTCCATGTCGGTGCCGTTGATGGAAAGAATGACGTCTCCTTCCCTCATCCCGGCTCTGTACGCTGGACCGTCGTAGTCGACGTAGTCCACGTAAGTTATCATTTCGATTTCTTGTTCTTTCTTATAATGGATGCCGTAACTTTGCAGGGTGAATCCGTAGGATCCGTTTTTCTTTTCGACTATGATTGTGCGTCTTCTACGGTCCTCTTCGGGCTTCGTTACTGTCACCCGGTCTGATTGGACTCGCTCCAAAATTTGTGACTGCAATGGAAATCCTCTGATTATATTTCTAATTTTGACCCGGTAATTGGGTTGTTTGTTTGAATTATAGAAGTTTTTATTTGATGGCTTCCAAGCTCCGGGATTAATGATCAAACGCGTATTTTTAACAGGAATGCGCCTTAACCCGTTCTGAATGAAGGAGGTAAACAATGATTTCTGGTCATCGGAAATTCCTTCTAAGCAGAAAAGATATAAATAGTGAGAAAAGACTTTGCTATCAAATTAATTATAGGGGTGCTAAAAACAAATTTAGAGAAAACGAGTAAACAAAAGAGGTACTAGCGTTGATTAATGAAATAAATTATTCCGTCTAGCTCATTGGATTTTTGATGCTCACTTTTTTCTTCATCCATACCTACTTTCTTTCTTGTATTTGGTAAATAAATTGTATCTATTTACGGACAGACTTACTAGAGGCCTAAAATTGACTTTAGCCTAATTTATATACTCTATAAATAATATTCTATAAAAGAAAAGAAATATAATTTTACACCTCTATGAATTTTAGTTTTGAAGTGGAATCATCGAATTATTCAGGAACCACAGCTTACCTCACGTATAAACAAGATTTACCAGTAGAGTCCTCTCACATTTTATACTTGATATTCAAGACTTGTGGTATTTATCCCTATGCAGGCTGTCCCAAAAGTAACGCACCACCTTGAAGGTGCGTTATCTAGGATTATTGAGAATACTGGAAAATTGCTAAAAAAATCCTATCTCTCAATTTAGAAACTATAAGCAATTTAAAATTAAGAAAAAGGCAACACTTTTATTTGAAATTAAACTTTTACTTATACATATAGGTACTCAGAAAGATCGTGCAATATTGATTACCTAAAGACCGTTTGTTATCTTTATTAGGTGTATTGGCCATGGTGCCATATTATTATATTCCCTATTGTCATATGTATAATAATATCTTATTTTATGATCTTAAACATTGAACTAGAAAAATTCTCCGACTTTTTCAACTTCAAACTCTTCAAAAGAATGAACTATACTCCAAAATATTTTTTTTGTTTTGAAATTATTGTGATCTCTAAATTTAAACCTTAATTGTGTCATCTTTAAAGAACAATAACTTGCAAACTAAACAACGTAGAATTTTTTAAACAAAGTTTTCAGCATTTTACTACAATTCTAATTATTGATAGCGCACCTTCAAGGGGGTTTGATACTTTTTGAACCATACCTAGGTATATAAACTTAATAAACTACAAAACTTGTGTTGTGCATTATCTGCATGAAAACACGCAGATGATTTTTTTATTATCTTCAATTGTATCTAGGCAAGGAGACTTATTTTCTATCATCTTATGTTTTTTTAATTTTTATTAACTTGTTTTAAATTATTTAGACAGGTAACTGTTTAATTATTTTTTAATAATTATGTCCACTCTTATACAGGCTGTCCCTAAAAGATCTGGACACAGGCTAACCACAGGTTCCTTAGATCAAAATAGGTCAATTGAACACAATTCACCTATATCCAAAAATGCTTTTTAAGAGAGTATCAAGCTCCAAAGATGTTTTTTTTAATAACTTAAGATCCCTTTAACCGATTCTACTAATATTTATTTACTACATAAGTATAAACATACAAAAGACACAATCTTGATATAAATTTTTGGGACCTTGAATACTGTAGAAGATACCTAACAGTGGTCACTCTTGTATTAAATAAACACTGTACTTAAAGTGCCGTCGAACGGCTTTCTATTAAAGTGCCGTTAATGTGCGCGCAACACGCAAGTGATGACATCATGAAAATATGAGAGACTATAAAGATCGAACATGCAACAACTAGCGAGGTCGATAGAGTTGTGGAAAACCATAGACAGGCCTCGGGTTCAAATCCTCGTTCGAACGATACTTTTTTTGGAGAAAAAGAAGTTCAGTTTAGAGCTCTATATTTTATTTTTAAATCACCATTCAAAATTACTACTTAAAAAGACTTTTCTAATCTTTTTCCTTGCCCTAACACACCGAAGTGCCATCATATGGATTAACGGCACTTTAACACGAAGCCGTTTGACGGCACTTTAAGGCCAGCGTTAAATAAATCATATTTTTTAACGCTTAGCTTTAACGCTTCCATTTTTTTTATAATCGGAATACGTTAATTCTTTACAATCTTTGTCTTTTTTAAAAAATTTTAATATCCTTAACAGTTTTGACAGAAAAAAAAATTATTCGAACTCTTGCAATTTGGTGCGCCCGAAGCGCCGCGCCGTAAACGTTTCTATGATGCAGCCTCTTGATGATCCCGAAGCAACACTCCATTGCTCATGCTTTCTGCACGCCTACCAAACACGTGAAAAGCTTCAGGTTCAGCTATGGCGCGGATTTTTCATCAACTCCGGGACCTCGATTTTTGTTAACTTAAAAAAAACATTTTTTTGTTCATCTTTGAATCTTCATACTGTCTTAAGAAAACATTTTTGGATATAAGTAAATTATGTCCAGTCGACTTATTTTGATCTAAGGAACCTGTGCTTAGACCTTTCGGGACACCCTATGTGTATGTACGTATTTATTGTTATACACAGTGTTCGGCAAATAATGGTGTTACAGGTGACTGTGATTTCATATTTTAAGATAATTTTGCAATTCTACACAACCTTTTCTAATAACATTTTCGTGATCTTGATAAATAAAAATACTTTACTTAAATCATATTCATATTTTCAAATTTCTCTGTGTATAGATAGATAGTTAACATTTTTTATAAAATATGTTTTAACTTTGAGAAAGTTCAGAAACTGTTTTATCTAGAGCAAAAAATACAATTTTCCAACAAAACTTTATTACAACTTTTTTTTCTTGTGTGCATGTCACTTTCTGTTTTATGTAGCTGCCACAGATTATTCTATCAAAACATGGAATTGTGAGAAGTTATGTGGAATTACATTTAAATAGATTAACCTGTCGAATTGAAAAGTTAAATATTAAAAATTTGCCAAGTTACTACTAATTTCAGGTAAATTAGTAAACATTAGGTACACTTGTTTGCAAAAATCGCATACATACCTACCTACACCTACACCTACTTCTCGTTGTATTAAATTTGTTTTTATTGTTTTATCGGTAATTTATGTTAGATAAAAAGAGTAACAACGTCACTGTCAGTTAATATTTGAAAAGAAAATTTATTCACATTGCACAATTTTAGTAAAAACGGATATTTATTTAATCTATTATCATTCATTTTTGATTTACGTAGTGTAGGTACGTTAATTTTTCCATACATGTGCACTATCAGTATGTTAAACTGTATTTATTGAATTGGTAGTAAAAACAAATTAATTTAATTAAGAAAACTAAGAATTGTTCAAAAATAATTTACCATTTTAACTGGATTTTAATATACGCTAGATAATGGGGTACTTGTCTCATGCTTGGGAAATATAATATTTAGAAAATGTAGACGATTTCATTAGACCCCTATTTTTTTATTTGGTTCTAGGGTCAATCTTACGCCCAGAATTAATTTTTTAATTTTTGGAGTAGAAGATTTGTGACGTAGCCGGCCCCTGCACGGCGTAGTTTTAGAAGAAATCGTATGATGGCGCTTTACTCAGATTGCTTGCGTTCTATTATTCGAATGCCAATCCGCTGTACACATGTCGCGCACTCTGGTAGCAGCGCAGCATAGTAGTCAAAAACAGAGAGGTGTAAGTCTTGGATAAGAAGGAACAATGCGTCATCAAAAACAAAAATTGCAAATATTTACGAAAATATGAAATAAAAAAATTGGGAAAAAATATTTAAGCCTCTTTTAGTTATTTGCATGCATCTAAAGAATAAAAAGAGCAATATTTTTTTTAGGCAAGTACCCCATTACCTTATTTATAGGACACTATAAAAACAAAAATTTTTATTCGTATCGTTCAAGAATACTACAATCATCATGGAAACCATCAATATTTTAAATTTTTTCATAATTTAAGCCACATGTATCTTATGTTGTTCAAAATTATTGTCTAACTCGATATTAATTAATTGAGATTAAAATAATAATTAAGGTTTTCTACTGAGTTATGATGCAAGTTTTTACAAAGCTCTTAAATATTTTTAGTGCAGAAATAGTACATACATTAAATTTTAAAAAATAGTTGTAATGCTCCTATTATAGAATTGTAACTTTTAATTTTGCAATAATACTGGGAACAACTAGAATAAAATTATACGGTGACAAATAAATGTCAAATATTCGATGTTTCATTAATTGAAATTAGTCAGCCTAGCGTCGTCGGTTGCGACAACACAACTATAGCTGGTGGGTACAAATAGGGCATTGTTTAGTGATGCCCATAATATCCGGCAATTCCATTCCATATTTGACAATAATATTTCCGGTCCAAGCATATACATACGTGCGGTTCATTATTCATCCAACCCCCACCTTTACCTTATCTATTTTTGCATCAACGTACCTCAAGCAATAGATATTTTACAATTACAATTGCGTATTTGAACATTTATTTATTCAGTAAAGTGATCTCAATTAACATGAGGTGCAAAAGAGTAACACTACATATATAAATAATTAAAAATGACATTGAAAATTCAAACTATACATATCTACCTACCTACAGGTAAATATTATATAGTTACATAAAATAATTAAATGTTATTTATTTGTAATCAATCATGTTTATGTTATTGCGAAAGTTCGTGCATGTGTAATCACTTGATGGGCAAACTGCAAACTACATATTGATAAAGGCAAAAAGATTCTTACCCTTCTCTAACTAATTACTTCCAAAAAAATTTGTCGACAAAAAAAAACTAGGAAAGATAAAGGCACTTAAAAAAAATATTTTAGGGGGCCTCCAATTTATTATGTCAAGATTGGTGTTTCTCAGCTTGGCATCGATTTTTTCAAGAGCGCTAAATAATTCAACTTTATTTCGTTATGTGCGATGACGAACCGAGCAAATGTGCAATAAACATTGCCAAAAGGCAAACAAATAAAGCTCTTACCGGGGACGAGGTGCAATCATCGTCGCTGTGCTCGATTGCCAATTGCGTTTGGCTTTGTTGTTGCCGCCTCATTGTCCTTCTTTACACCACCCTCGATCGTCACCCATCGACCACCCTTGTTTTAGGTCTGACATGCAACACCGAAAACGAACACCATTTTGGCAACAGCTGTTCAATAACGTGCACCGACACACACGACGCCTATCGCCGCGACGCCGGCGCTCGCCATGTTGCCTGCATCTGACGCGTCAGCGCACCGATTAAATTCAAACGTAGACACTATTATTATAGATAGAAGCGCAAAGTGCACGTTTCACTTGAGTAAAAAACCGTGTACTTGGATCTGTTTACGAAGTGTTAATGCTAATAACGCTTTAGTACTTCCTCGATGTGTCATTGACATGTGACAAGCTTCCCTTTGGGATTCGTTTTTATTATTGATGCCCGTCCGGGAAAGGGTCTGGAAGGGTATCATCCCAGTAAATATTGGGGGTTTGGTTAAGGATTTGCAAAATCCGGAAATTTCCAAATTTATTGCTGATGGTTGTTTATTTAGCTAGTAAAAATTCGAGGGATTCACGGTCGCATAATCTGCATATAAAGAGAATTATGTTATCTTTAACGTATAAGGGGCTTCTTATCTAATATTTACGCAAGGTATTTGCCGGAAATAGGCGCCTTGAGAATTTTTTGCGTTTTTATACCAGTTATGATTGTTAGAGGTCGATTGTTTGGTCGACTCGTAATCGAGGTCGGTTGTTTGACTGAAATAACGTTGGACTAAAAATGATTTCATGAGAGCTTAAATAATAGATTTCACACCTGCAATTAAATTTTGGCACAAGAAAAATTTTGCTCACGTGATAAATCTTAGTTACATCAGTTTTTCCAGCAAAACTTAACTGCAACGCTGCAAGATTAGCACAATTAAACTTCTAAATGAGAGTCTGAGTGGGATCTATTATATTAAGATGGAAAAAAAATCATTACTTTCACTATTTTCTAGTTAAATGTTCTTGCACTCTGAACTATGACATTTTTTTCTTTAGCTTTATTTTGTTTTTACTTTTGTGACACGTCGTTTTGTGTATAGAATGGTCCTACGAATTACGAAATGGTTGTCTCTTCTCTTCGTTACCCAAGTCGGTCATTGTTTACTTTACCCACTTTTCAATTTTCAAAAAACTAATTACACCAACACATTCCTCACCATGTATACATTACGAAAATCAATATCTTTTTTTGTGCAAATCACTTCTATTTTTACTCTTATTTTCTTTGCTCTAGCACATTTACATCTATAAATTTTGTATAAAATTATTTATCGTTTGCACAACATTTTATTGCTTAAAATGGCATTATAATGATGTTTTACGGTGGTTTCCAAAAAAAAAACACCACAAAAAGCGAAAAGTGGGCATTGTAAACAATTACCCCCAAGTCTAAACACAAAGATGAAAAATGAGGAATTGTCAAAGAGATCGTTGTAATAGCAGTATGTCGAAATTTGACAAGAAATTCACAGCAACGAATCAACAAAATTATTATCGATATTTAAGGGGTTGATGAATGATTTATGTTTGTGTAAGTCAAAATATCGATAATGATTGTGTTGATCTGTTGCTATGAGTTCTCTGTTAAACCTCGAAATAGGTACTGTTAGCAGTATGTCAACGTTCCTGAAATCAAGCATATAGAAGTCTATTTCATTTACCTACAAAACAAAAATATAGTAAGTATACCTATACTCTAGTACGGAAATTTAAAAGTGACTCATTAATGTATGTTCACAATCTCTAAGAAGCTGTAGCATCTTTAACACGCGACTGCTGTCGAGTTATATGCACAAACAATTTGCCGCATCATACACAACCTTCTTATTTAGCGTTCGTCAGTGGTAGGTTAATTCATTGTTAGCGGCGTGTCGATATTTGAGGTAGAACTTTTAGCATTTATTATGCCAAGAAGTGGCATTTGACAGATATGTATATTTGATGTTCCAAAGTTTGAGAAATGTTTCCCAAAAAAATAACCTTTCTTCCCACCCGAGAATAAAGTGGTACTTTATTCCTTCATAAAATAGTTATTTATGTATCAAGGGAATAAACACCGATTTTAATCCCGAGAATGTAAGTAATGCACGAGGCGAAGCCGAAAGCATTTTCATTCGAGGGATTAACGATATTTATTCCAGAGATGCATACAAAACTTTCTTCCCAACCGTTTAAGTTAATAATAATAATAAATTAGAGAAGAAATTGTTATAATTGACAGATAGGTATACTTAAATGAAGTTGGTTTACGGTTATTATAATAGAAACGAGTTTCATTATGTTTTAACTGATAATCGATCCTGGTCCCACAATTTGTCACCCCTGAGAAGGTGAAGGCAAGTAAAAGACGTGACAAATAATAATAAATTAGAGAAGGAATAATTGTTATAATTGACAGAAACCTAAATAAAGTTGGCTGACGTTATTATGGAAACGAGTTTCTTTATGTTAGGATCGGCATTTTTTTTACTTTATTCCCCGGTAATAAAGTGGCACTTTATTCCCTCATTATGAGGGAATAAAGTACCACTTTATTCCCGGTTGGGAAGAATAGTTATTTATGTATCAAGGAAATAAACACCGATTTTAATCCCGAGAATGTAAGTATGCACGAGGCGAAGCCGAGGGCATTTTCATTCGTGGGATTAACGATGTTTATCCGTTTAAGTTAATAATAAAAATAAATTAGAAAAAAAAAAATTGTTATAATTGACAGATACCTAAATAAAGTTGGCTGACGTTATTATGGAAACGAGTTTCTTTATGTTATAACGGCATTTTTTTTACTTTATTCCCCGGTAATAGAGTGCCACTCATTATGGGGGAATAAAGTACCACTTTATTCCCGGCGAATAAAGTAAAAAAAATGCCGATATAACATAAAGAAACTCGTTTCCATAATAACCGTCAGCCAATTTTATTTAGGTATCTGTCAATTATAACAATTATTTTTTCTCTAGTTTATTATTATTATTAACTTAAGCGGTTGGAAAGAAAGTTTTGTATGCATCTCTAGAATAAACATCGTTAATCCCTCGAATAAAAATGCCCTCGGCTCCGCCTCGTGCATTACTTAATAGCGCGTCTGACTTCGATAGCTTGAGTTCTATGATAACTAGAAACTTGATTTAAGAACACAAATAAACTAAAAAAAAATCTGTAACCGGAAATTGTTTCTGAATATACAGGATAAGCCAAGACGATTATACAGAGACAAGTGACATTTTTTAAAATAAAATGTTTTGTGTGCATAAAAGATTTTTCGGAGCCTTTTTCTAGACTTTTTTCACTCCAATATTATTACTGACTATTTCCAAACGACTTGGATGTAGCGATTTTTTTTTGTTCCTGCAGATGTATGTTAAAAAAATCACTACAGTCACACGAGTTCTGAGAAAAAATTATCTAAATACTAGTGTAAATACTAGTTAGCAAATATCTGTAGAATGTTTTTGAATCGTTTTTACTTTTGAAAAATTATACAAGGTGGCTAAATTAAATTTTTTAACTTAGAACTTTTTGTACTTATTTTATTTTTTTTTCAAATAGAACACCCTGTATATTTTTTAACGACATGATGTAGAAACTAAAAACAACTTTTTTTTGTATATAAAAGATGAAAGGTTGCAATGTTAATGTTTATCAAACACCTTACAAATTGCAACAATGAACTATGGCCAATCAAAGTAGTAAAAAAATTAGAAAAAAGTTAATCAACCGTTAATGAACCATTACCTAATGTGCGTTTGTGAAACCGGGTATTTAGTAACTGTGTGTATTGCACTAAAATGTATTGATTTACAAACTAGAAAAAAATTATTTATTGTTGTCCGCTTAACAGTGGGTACAGAACAATAACGTTTACACGTCTGGCATAAGTTTATTTGCCTTAAGCCTCGTTTACATTCACTTAACGCACGTAACTTAACCGTAAGAAATTATAGGTACTTGGGCATGCGCATTAGGTATAGTAACTTTGTCAGTTTGATACATCACGAGTCCAAAAGTAACGAGGGGGGACATAGCATAACAGAAAGATACCTATGTCGTTTTACTTCTCATCGGATTGATGCACGAATTTTCTCACTAATTTCCTTTACGTTAAGTTACGTGCTGTAAGTGGATGTAAACAAGGCTTTATTGTAACAGTAAAATGTGAACATCGGAGGACCGCCAAAAACCGCCTAGAGCTAGCCGATCAGTTGATGAACAGGGTTCTTAAAGACACTGCCAATAAACATTTTTTTATTACTTTGTTATTATTGGATTCTTAGATACTATAACGGTAAGGCAATCGTCCTTACCTTAAATACAATATAAAATTAAATTTTGTTATTGATAAATTATACAAAATGGAGTTTTACAACAAGGATTTATTAAGAACCATTTTTTATTTTATCAACCTCAAACGTTTTTAACTGTTTTGCTAAAAATGGTAGTTATTTATTTGTTGCTATATTTAGTACCAATAATAATAAATTAAATTTTACGGTTATTCACCTCTGTTATTCAATTTTGGTTATTTTGTTTTTGTTTTGAGACACCTGGTATATTACTGTTCTTTGATTGGTCAGTCTTAACCAATTCAAGGCTACCCTAACGTCACATGACATGTCACATTATGTCAACAAAAAGCAAGATAAAAGATAACCTAACTTTCTAGTCTATAGTTGCACGAATCTCTGCGACGAACACGAGCCAAGAACTCTAATTTATTGCTGGGTTAGTAGAGTTTTCGTGATTGCTATAAAATGGCAAAAGAACCGAATAGATACGAAAAAATCGAGTTTCTGGGTGAAGGTCAGTTTGCCACCGTTTATAAGGCGCGCGATATAGAAAACGACAATATTGTGGCGGTTAAAAAAATCAAAATAGGCAGCCGCCAAGAAGCCCAAGACGGCATAAACCGGACAGCACTCAGAGAAATCAAATTACTTCAAGAACTGCACCACAAAAATCTCATCGGCTTACTAGATGTGTTCGGGCACATGTCGAACGTTTCTCTGGTTTTCGACTTCATGGACACTGATCTGGAAGTAATAATCAAAGATAACACAATTATCTTAACCACTGCCAACATCAAAGCGTATACGATCCAAACGTTACAGGGCCTCGAGTATTTACACATGAACTGGATTTTGCATCGTGATTTGAAACCGAACAATTTATTGGTTAATGCCAGTGGAGTATTGAAAATTGGCGATTTCGGTTTAGCGAAACTGTACGGTTCTCCGAACCGCATCAACACTCACCATGTAGTCACTCGATGGTACCGAGCACCCGAACTACTTTTCGGAGCAAAACAATACAGCACTTGCATCGATATGTGGGCAGTTGGATGCATTTTAGGTGAATTATTATTGCGAGTTCCGTTGTTTCCCGGGGAATCGGATTTGGATCAACTCACGAAAATATTTGGAGTTTTTGGGAATCCCACCGAAGAAACGTGGCCCGGCTTGAAAACTTTGTCGGATTTTATCGAATTTAAACCGTTTCCCAGTATTCCGATTAAGAATATTTTTACGGCTGCCGGTGATGATTTACTGGATGTTATTGGAGGACTTTTGATTATGGACCCGATAAAGCGAGTGAGCTGCACTGAGTGTCTGCAGATGCCGTTCTTTAGTAATAAACCCGCACCGACCATCGGTTCAAAATTGCCGTTGCCTCAAAACATTCGGAAAATTAAGGAAGTGGAGAAGCCATCGCTGAAGAGGAAGCTCCTAGATGCCGCTGAGGGCGGCACCTTATCAAAAAGGTTATTTTTTTAGATTACCACTTATCCATGTTACCTGTAACGGTTATTTAATTATTTCTACTAATTTAATATCTAATTATTTTGTTACTAATTCGTATCAATTATTTGTAATTTATAAAGTAATTAGTTATGCTCTGTATATTTGCCAACTTTTTTTTGTATATTTTCAGCTTTATCTCTGGTCCAGATGAATGTAGTTTCCAGTTTTTGAAACATCATTATGTCAACTTTGTTAGAAAGTGGGGTGCTTGACCTTCATTTTGGGGTCGAAAGTTGTTTTTTACTGCGACAAAATATTTTATTCTTGCAGAAAGGGTTGAGAAGGCCATTTTGCCTCTCACTTACGCTTTTAATGCTCAATTTTTTCCTTGGATACACTATAACTTAGATAGCACAAACATCTTAGTTGCAAATTTTGTTTGTGAAACTCGGGAAGAAAGTGCTTTATTTCTTTTTGAATGCGGGAGAAAAAGTAAAACTTTCTTCCCTTGTTGAATGTGCAAGTAGCTATTGTTTGTATATTTGTGTCAAGGTAAATTTATTCCAGAGCCATCTACACTCTTGGACAATATTAGCTCATCATTATCTTTCACTTTTTTATTTTATTTTCAATATCGTAAGTCTGCAATTAACCATATTAAATCATTTTGGATTTTTTTGCGTCATTCTAGACCTGCGATTTTTTTCGATATATCGAAATTGATATCGATATATCGAATAACGATATGGGAAGTTACTGATATCGATATTTTGACATATCGATATTTCGACCACATCTAATTTTTATTTTCAATAAATGGTATGAAAATATTTTTTAATACCCGGGATATAGGTATACCATTCAGCATTTCTCACCAAGTAAATGCGGGTGCTTATACAGGATGGGGCAATAGTGCGTTCGAGTTCGATAGCTGGAGTTTTATGATAGCTGGAAACTTTATTTAAGAACACAAATAAACTAAAAAAATCTATAATTGGAAATTATTTCTGAACATACAGGGTCAAGTGACATTTTCTTAAATGGAATGTTGTGTGTCGGTACCTTTTCCTAGACTCTTTTCACTCCAATATTATTGCTGACTATTTCCAAACCACTTGGATGTAACGATTTTTTTTGTTGAAATAATGGCATCTGCAGATGCATGTTAAAAAAATCACTACAGTTACAATTACAAGTTCTAAGAAAAAATTATGTAAAGACTAGTTAGGAAACATCTGTAGGATGTCTTTGAATCGTTTTTACTTTTGTAAAATTATACAGGGTGGCTAAACTTAATTTTTTAATTTAGAATTTTTTGAATTTAATTTTCTCCATTTTTCAAATAAAACAGTCTATATATTTTTCAACGATATGATGTAGAAACTAAAAACGAACATTTTTTGTATGTACACCTCTATGGCTATTTGTTACCATTTTCGATTTATCGACCAATAACAAAATTCAAGAATAATCCTAAAAAATTTGATCGTTTTCCAAATAACTCGAAAACAAACTTAAAATGTTTTAAAATTGACACAGATGACAACTGACGACACGTAACTGCGATAAATGTGTACTGTTTGTCGGATAATATAAAAAGCAAAAAATGATCAAGATACAAACTTAAAGTGAACTTACTAAAAAAAACTTATGCTGTTTTTATAGGCATAACATCTCGAACACTTATTACAATTACAATTTTATCTGTCGAGTTATTTGAAAAACAATCAAATTTTGTAGGGTTATTCTTAAATTTTGTAATTAATTATCGATAAATCGAAAATGGTTACAAATAGCCATAGTAGATACAAAAAATGTACGTTTTTAGTTTCTACATCATTTCGTTAAAAAATATATAGGGTGTTCCATTTGAGAAAATGGAGATAATTAAATGTATTCTAAATTGAAAAATTAAGTTTTTGCCACCTTGTATAATTTTTCAAAAGTAAAAACGATTCAAAGTCATCCCACAGATGTTTCCTAACTAGTCTTTACATAATTTGTTTTTAGAATAAGTAATTGTGACTGTAGTGATTTTTTTAACATGCATCTGTAGATGCCATTATTTAGATGTCATTATTTGAACAAAAAAAAAACGCTACATCCAAGTGGTTTGGAAATAATCAGTAATAATATTGAAGTGAAAAGAGTCTAGAAAAAGGCTCGAACAAATCTTCTTTTACACACATTCCATTTAAAAAAATGGAAAAAATGGCACTTGTCCCTGTATAATCGTCTTGACTCATCCTGTATGTTAAAAAATAATTTTCGATTATAGACTTCTTTCTCTAGTTTATTTGTGTTTTTAAATAAAATTTCTACCTATCATATAACTTGAGCTATCGAAGTCGGACGCACTATTGCCCCAGCCTATATAGCAATATTAATTTTTTCGATTTAAAGATATATTGACATATCGAAAAATCGATATGATAAATTTCGATATATCGATATTTTGATATTAGGTACGATAATATCGATAAATTTCGATATATGTATGTATCAATATTTATCGATATATTTTAAATATCGATATTCGATATCAAATTTTCGATATCGCGCTGGTAATGGCAGATATGCGTCAATGTCTGCAAGTAGTCAGCACCATAAATGTATGACAATAATAACTGCATCCAAATTGATGCATCAATAAATCATTTAAATTGATTTCTTTTTCTTATTTCTAGAACTCAAAGTTGTTGGGAAGCTTCGAAATCGTTAATTTAGGAATTCTTAAACACTATAGATGAAATTATGGTCAGACCACTTCTTGTTGTAAGAAACATGGACCACAACTTCAGAGTGAGAAATCAACTTGTAGCAGTTCGAAACGTATCCATCTCGTCTCCAACAGTCAGCAGGAGATTGGATGGAAACACTCTTGCGTAGTCGGAAACGACTGCATCGCTACTCACTAAAGAACAAAGAGTTGGATGATTTGAATTTAAAAGAGATCATTTCAACTGAACTGTCCACAAATGTCGTACGCACGTTGTTGTCTTTCACTCTGTTTCTAAAAATTTCAAACAATTTCATCAATTATTATTGTACTTTTTATATAATCAATTGTTAAAAAATGTTTATTAATTTTACGCAAATCTGTTTGTATCTTTATAAGAAGTAAAATTTAGAGCTGAGGTGTAAATTGAAATCTTTTTTCATTTTCTTTAAATTTTTATCAAAATATTTTTTTAATATACCGAGTCTTTTAAAGGGAACCGCCGCCATCTAAAATCGTATTTCTAATTGTCTGCTTTGTAATTTTTTTATAATTTCATACGCCATTGGGACTAAGTGTCTTAGTCAGAAATAAGACGACTTTATTTAAAGTTTTATGACAATGACACCTAAACGTTTCGATTATTTATGGTTTGATAGAGATACTTTTAAGTAGATATAAGCTCCAGGGAACACAACGGACTACCATAAACATAAATAGTGGGTAGCCACAAAGGCACTCAGTCAACGACCCATAAGCATTGCAAGGCGTTGTAATTTAAAAATCCAGCGGTTTAATATAATCATATTTCAATTTATCGATTTCGAAGATTGTGATAATGGGCTTGAACAAAATCAAAGAGATGAAGTGAGTTATTTGATAAAACGTTGCGATCAAATAATATCAATAATTTTGCAGGAACCGATGCTGCCATCTTTTAGTGCATTAATTATTAGTTTATTTCTGCCGAATATCAAACTTTTAACTTTATTAGAAATACACTTTTGAGCGTCGGCTGTTTCCTTTGAAAGATCCTGTTTAAAAATATACAGGATGTTTTCTAAAAACGTCTCCTGCTGTAATTGTTATTCATTAACCGTTTTGAAAAAACAAAAAACTTTAAAAAAATATTTTTTGAACACTGCAAAAGGTCCTTAATCGTAATTTTTTTTAATACTTGAATGTCAAGGGATGAAGCGATGTTCAACTTTCTTGTTTTAAATAGAAGTTTGTCGTGGAAAAACCGGCAGAAAATACAAGTTGAACAACATTTCTACACGCATAATTTTGTTCAAATACTTTTTTTGTTGTTTTAAAGGTGGAAACGAATGTATCAAGCGTACAGTATGCAGACCCTTCCAATTTCAGGACTTTAAGAAAAACTATATCATATTATGAGATGGTAGGTCCTTTGAAATTTTGTAAAACAAACTATGATCTGTGCCTTTAGAGTAAAATTTATAAAATTGGCCCCAAAATTTTGCCATAAAGATAAAACCTGTAACGTTAAAAAAAAGTGTTCCAAAAGTAAAATTTTCATTCGAAAGGCACAAATGTACACCCAAGTTCAAAAGTATTGTCCACCTGTTAAACTCGTTTATTTTTCACATAAAACCAACACAGACATTAAAATTTATATTTATGCTAAGCATATGGAATCATGGAACAGATGTATTGGGTTTCCTTTAGCTAGTATACCTACATCATCTGTAGAAGAAATTTAAACTTTAAAAGTGTGAGATGGACATTACTTGTGAAACGAACTGTATTCTTTTAACTCAAAGATTATGCAATTATATTAATGAAAGCTTTTAAATAAGACTAAAAGTCATGAAACAGTTCTTGTTATAATTGCCCATTTTCTTGGTAAGTTCTGGAGCCTGTAAAACAGATGGCGCGTTTTCCACTTTTTTTACTAACAACGCTTTCTCACGACGGCACTTTCTCAGAAAGGTGTTATGGTAGGCGGCAAAAAAGAAAGTTGCAACGGTCAACCCACTGGAGATGGAAGATTTCGTTCAAGATGTCGCATCCTCTATCATGACATCTGCCGGTCCGTACGTTAGCAACTGATCAATTAATTGTCACAAAGGGTGTGGAACCAAACTAAATTTTTGTTAATTATTTTTCTGAATAAATATTGTTTGCAAGTAAGTTGAGCGGTCTAAGGAATGCGAATTGCCTACAAACCCGAAAGTCATGTATGGCAGCTTACATGACTCATCCCCATCGCTCAACGTAGCTGCAACTAACAATTACAATCATTGCGTTCAGAAAAAAATTGCCAATTGAAGCAAAAACAAGAAGTTGGACATTGGTTAACATAAAAGTTAACACAATTAGAACCGCTTTGCAGTATTTAAAAAATAATTTCCTGAAGTTTTTTGTTTATTCAAATTGGACGAGATTGTGGAGAAACGGAGTTACGGCTTGAGGTGATTTTAGGGAACACTCTGTATACTCATTTAAATATATTTCTCAAATTTTATAAGTCGCGCGGCAGCTACGCTACCGCCTGATTTAGATACCCCCACCTCTCAGAACACCGAAAGTTATTCATTTGCGAATTTCGAACTGTTTGACCACGAACTTGACACGACAGTTCCAGACTGCGGGAACAATTTTTGTTACTTTGAAATCACTATACAGGGTGATTCACGTAGCCCGTGCATTAGAAGTTTTTCAACTTCCAGTTGGATTAGAAATTTGAAACTTGGAAGGCAGTCATAATCAGTCATGCTCATTCCATATAAAATATTTTGAGCTCTCTAGCTATACAGGATGTGCCAAAAGTTGGTATCAACTTTCTTATTTTTAATGGAAACGTATCATTTTTTCTACATGGTTTAATTGGTCTTCCAACTCTGAGTTTTTATAACACTTGTTATGTGAACTTATTTGACAATTTTTGACATTATGTTAATTTATGTGAAAAAAATGGTCGATGTGGTAGCTTACGAAAAAATTCGTATCTGGCAGACGGTTTTGAATTTATAAAAACCAATTTATAAAGTACTTAGTTCAAAGTCCAGACTAACTTCTAATATCTTAATGGTAGTTCCATTTTGTACCATATGGGCGCAGACAATTTTTAAATATCGCAACCAAAAATGGTCAAAAAGTCATTTTTTTCAAATGGCACCTACAGATTTTTTTTACACCATTCGAAAGAAAATTGTATTTCGGGATGAGTCACTTAAGCATTCCCTATACCTAACTTCATCCCCTATCAAATTAAGAATTAAAATCCAGAAATTCCATCAATCTTGCCGAGCGATTTTTTTAGTTTTTTAAGTATGCCATGGAAACAAAAGACAATTGTAACAATTTAATTAAGAAATGAATATCTTACTAATTTTATAAAACAACAACAACAAAAACTACCAAGAACCATTTTAACAAAATTCTAATGTAAATGTTCAATGTGAGCACCATTTTGATTACTACATTCCATTAATCCATTTTCAACAGATTGTGTACCTCTTCTAATTTTGTTGGGACCAAGACTGTCGAATGCTCTTATTATCTCCAGACCTTACCTCATTAGACTTTTATGTTTGGGGTCGAATAAAAGATTTAGTTTATACTTCACCACTTTGCAACATGAAGGAATTAAGCGGGAGAATAATAAGAGCATTTGACAGTCTTGACACCAACGAAATAAGAAGAGCTACACAATGATATCAAATAATAGAATGTAGTAATCAAAATGATGCTCACATTGAAGATTTACATTAGAATTTTGTTAAGATGGTTCTTGATAGTTTTTGTTGTTGTTGTTTTATAAAATTAGCAAGGTATTCATTTCATAAATAAATTGTTGCAATTGCCTTTTGATTCCATAGCATACTTGAAAAACCAAAAAATCTTTCGGTCAGATTGATGGAATTTCTAGATTTTAATTTTTAATTTGATAGGGGATGAAGTTAGGTATAGGGAATGCTTAAGTAACTCATCCCAAAATACAATTTTCTATCGAATGGTGCAAAAAAAATTAGTAGGTGCCATTTGGAAAAAATGACTTCTTGGCCATTTTTGGTTGCAATATTTGAAAATTGTCTGCGCCCATATGGTACAAAATGGAACTACCATTAAGATATCAGAAGTTAATCTGGACTTCGAACTAAGTACTTTACAAATTGGTTTTCATAAATTCAAAACCGTCTGCCAGATACGAATTTTTTCGTAAGCTACCACATCGACCATTTTTTTCACATAAATTAACATAATGTCAAAAATTGTCAAATAAGTTCACATAACAAGTGTTATAGTAGAAAAATAATACATTTCCATTTAAAATAAGAAAGTTGATACCGACTTTTGGCACATCCTGTATAGCTAGAGAGCTCAAAATATTTTAGATAGAATGAGCATGACTGATTATGACTGCCTTCCAAGTTTCAAATTGCTAATCTAACTGAAAGTTAAAAAACTTCTAATGCACGGGCTACGTGAATCACCCTGTATGTAGAACGTTCATTCACTTTGTCTCTTTCGCCCTTAATTGCAATTTTACTGTCGGCCAGTCGCTTAAAGCCCAGCTGTCACCTTATAGGGTCCCATTCGCCCAGCACACCTCTCCAGTTATAAAATTTAATCTTTCTGTTCTTACTCTCAGCTCTCTGTTTCCTTCCAACTTAGACGAAATGGAGACTTCCAAACAGTGGCCAGTGGTGTCAAAAAGTTCAATTAGCTTCTGTGGAAAAGGTTTATTTTTACAATTACTTGTGGCTCGCACTCCATTTAATAATCAAAATTGTATTCAAAATAAGACGAATCAAAATTATGAACGCGAACGTAACCATCTTCACCACCAGAACTGTAACTCTTCCCATCGGGATGGAAAGCAACGCTGTTAATGGGACCGAAATGTCCCTTAACTCTACCAAACTCCTCTTCGAAAACCATATGGAAAAACCTAGAATCAAACTTTCCAACCCTAGCAGAAGTAGTGGTTACATCCATAGCATCTTGACCACCTCCCACCACAACATGCTCGAAAATCGGGCTAATAGCGGCCGAATTGACGGGGCGTTCAGTTTTGAATGTCTTCAATAACATCAGATCGTCAGCATCAAAAAGTTTGGCGGTGTGGTCTTTTGAGGCAGTAACAAACATGGTTCCATCTTTGTTCCACTGCATGTCGTTGATGAGGTGTTCGTGCTCCTTTATCGAGTTTATTTTTTTCCCAGTCTACAAAGGAAGAGTGATGTTTTAAATAATTTACCACTTGAACATTGAGAATGTTTGAATACCTCCAAACAGTCCCGAAATACAATTAATTAAAAAAATTAAATAAAATAAAATTAAAAATTACCTTGAGATCCCACTGAATTACTTCTCCGTTTTCATGTCCCGTTATAATAGTCTCATCCATATTATCCCACAAAATTGAGGAAACTCTCGGCCCATTGATGGGTATCCTTAAAATTGGATCGGCATGAGATATGCTCTCATCGACGTTTCTCACGTCGATAATAAAAATTTCGCATTGATGCCCCATCGCCTTATCGGTAGAATAAACCGCCATGTTTCCAGAATAGCTGTATAAACATGTTCGTACTGATGAATTTGTCGAGATGTTTCCAATTTCTTTTCCGGTTTCGCAATCCCATACTTTGAGGGTATTGTCGCCAGCACCGGAAAGGAACCTGGTCGTCGTCCAGTCTACGTCTATGCACCAAACTGCGCCTTGATGGCCGTTGAAAGTGCCCAACCGTTCCCCGTTCAACGAATACCAAACGTTGGGTTTGTTGTCTTTAGACGAGGAAAAAAGGAGGTCGCCTTCGCGACTATACTTAATTTGGGTAATGGCACGCTCGTGCCCTTGCAGCATAAGAGGTTTCTGGAAAGTAACACACGGATTAGACAAGTTTCAGGCCGATTTTTAGGTTATATGCAATATGGCATTTTATATGTACAAACCAAAGACAAACTACAAGGAAATATTGAAATTTTAGCAATTTTTAATGGGAGAACTTACCATTTTCTAGCAATACAATCTACTTTATGCATGCGATATCTCAAATCGTTTTCGTAGCACGCCTTTCTACTCAGGTTGACATTTACAACTGACAACTGACAGCTGACAGCTATGACATTACGTCGCCTTGCGCTTTGACGCTTAAGTTGATCCCTTTGTGTTACGTGCCATCTATGGGCGAATAGTATAATCGCAGTTTTGGCGGGATTTTTAGTCTTTTTGCAGCCTCCCCTGAAAAGAGGTGAGCCTCCGCTACAAAATTTCTAAAATATCTTTTTGCAAACTCTTTATTCTCCAAAATAGAAAAAAAAATATATCTATTTATTAGACGCAAATACAAAAAAACCTAATACTGATTTTCTTAGAACTTAGAAGTTTTTTTAAGAATTTAAAAATGTCAAGATTGTCATGAATATAAATTAATTACTACGATTTTATCCGATACGCCGGAATTAGAAAAGATCAAAGAAGTTGCAATTCAAGGAGAGTTAAAGAAAGTTAGAATGGCGAAGAAAAAATGTTTCTCCAAAATATTAGCAACGAACAAAAGAAGCGGCATGCAAAATCCAACAAGAAAACGTGAGAAAGGCCAAAATCCAAAAAACCTAAACAAGGAGACAAAATATCATCTGATACAGAACCTGACGACATAAGCTTACAGAACTCATCGGATTATGAACTAGAAACGGAGCGTCCTCAAGATGATCAAGATGTGGAATGTCGCTATTGTAATATGAAATTTTTTATGGATTTTGTGGAAGAACAAGGAATTTAATAACAAATTTATGTATTACACAATAGTTATGTCTCAGTTGCAATAAAACGTATTTTAGTATTTTTATTTTCTATACCTATACTTTTGTAAACATTTCTACTAAATAATAAAAATTTTCAGTTATAATATCCCTAGTGCATTGATTATTTCCGGAAATTTTTTCGAATGCATTTCCAAAACGTACTAATTAGCTCAAGTGAAACACGAGGGCTAATTACGTTTTGAAAATGCATGAGAATAAAATTTCCGGAGATTAATCAATACACGAGGGCATATTCGGTAAGAAAATCGCAACGACACGGACATCAGTCCATTATGTCATTATGAAGTCATTTTTAATAAATAAATGATTTTGATTGGCTGTAAAAGAAACGTTTTATGAAAATAACAAAAAATATTTGAACAAATAAGTTATAAATAAATTATTTACAAATAATGTTGTTCAAATTGTATTTTCTAATTGTTTTCCACGGTGGACTATTTTAGCTTTATTTAAATGAAACAACATACAGGGTGTTTCAACGAAAACCGCCGGTGCCTAATTGCGTATTTCCAATGGAGTAAAAAATTTGAAATTTGGCAGAAATAAACTATAATTAATTCACTACAAGATGACATTATTGTTTTTTTCTTTTTTTCAACGGTGTAAGTTTTTACTTTCGATCGCGATCTTATATCGAAATATTTACTTCATCTCGTTGATTTTCTTTAAGCTCATAATCACAACCTCCAAGATTGATAACGAGTAATTGAAATATTTTTATATCAAATCGTTATTTAATTACATGGATTTTTAAATTTCAGGGCTGAAAGAATTTTTGATTGACAGCATGACAGCTTTGTGATCCTTTATTTAGTCATCAGTTTGCGGGTAACCACGTTAGATTTTATGATGATCTTTGTACTGCAAAGATCTTTGAGTAGATACCGCTTTTAAGTCATAAATGACCGAACCGTTTAGGCGGTCTTTGCCATAAAATTTGACTGCTTCAATAAAGCAGTCGTGTCATAAATTCGTCAAAATCCCGCAAACTTCTTAAGAACACAATTAGCGATACTTCAACCACAAATTTTAAATTTCTAATAACAGGAACGTATACCTGGCGGTATTACGAACATAATAATAATAAAAAATATATTGAAAATTTTTGAAAAAGCACTTTAAGGCGTCCCGACGGCGCATGGAATTAATTATGGATCAAACAATGACGCCACATTGTAGCGCATTCATTAAAGTTTATTTCTGGCAAATTTCAAATTTTTAACTCTATTGGAAATACGCAATTTGGCACCGGCGGTTCTTGTTGAAACACCCGGTATTTAACCAAAATTTTACGTCATATTACTAATTAAGGTATTGATTTAAGTAGGAACTAAAAATTTGTAAACATGCTTATTGATGAACGCCCTTTGTTTCCCATCACCTGGTCTACAAAAGTATTTTTAACTTTTATATAGAATCGAGATGTAATTTTGAATCACATTAGAAAGAACAGTATCGGGTTCACCATCTGCTACTAAAGAAACGAAAGCCTCAAGTAAACGTCAGTCCAGAGTTGAAAATTTTTATCAGACTTTTGAAACGTAAAAGTGAAACAGCTGTTGGTAGAGTCAATAAATTTTATTAGAACCAAGACAGTGGAAACAAAACTGAAACAATGTAGGTACAGATGTTAAAAATATACAATATGCCTAGGCACTGCTCATGAGGGTAGAAGACATTAAATATAAAAAAAAACGTATAGTAGAAATGCGCTATGATAATTTAGCCACAATCCATAATCACAGAAGTCATAGTTGTAAACAAACGGATAACGAAACAAATCAAGAGTGTAAAACCTAAAATATTGGTCATATGAAAACTATTTTGTACTTTGACTGTACATTAATATAAACTGTCCAACGTAAAATTCAAATTTAAGTCCCTTCACAGTAAATATCACGACCGTGTTCATTTTAGAAGGGACGATATATATTTACATATATATGTTTCGATGAATACACTTTTACATTTGGTTTAAGTTCTGATTGCATTAACAGGCACAATAAAGTAACTAATATTCTAAGTTGCAAGGGATTGATATCACAATACTGAACAGACTTTGTGCAAAATAAATTTGCTACTAATAGAGGTCGTGTGTAAAAATGCACAAAATCTATTTCAATTTAACAATTTTATTGGTATTGCACACTTTGCAAAGAGATCGTCGATTCACGTAAATACTAAGCAACAAGCAATTTAGTTATAAACACACAATTTAATACTAGTAAGACCCTGAATCAATTCGCCTTGAACCAATCGCTTTATAACAAATCTCTTCACAAAGGTATTCTACAAATTACGTGATAAAAATTATAACAAATTAAATCAATCAATTTACAACAAATATTATATCGTTCAGTATATTGCTAGATGAATAAACATGTTAAAAAATTATGAAATATTGATTTGTTTTTGTTTACTGTAATGATTAGAGGTGTTGATTACAAAACACTGCATAATCATTTTTGTATGGCATTCATTCCAACATACTAAGTTCCCGTTTGATATGTAGGGGGATTGTTCACACATCCCTTTTCTCCGTGGTTGCACTCTCCTTCAAGGCCAATGAACAGCTGTCTCCTTCAGTTAAACTCGGGGAACTAAGGACAAACAAAAAATTACACGCTACCCCGCAAATAAACTCCGGTAAAAAAAATCTCCATACAGGGTGGGGCAATAGTACGTCCGACCTCAAGAGCTTGACTGCCATAATAGCTAGAAATTTGATTTAGAAACACAAATAAATTAAAATCTATAATCGAAAATTATTTTTGAACATACAGGGTGAGCCAAGACAATTATACAGGGACAATAGAGTTAAAAATTTGAAATTTGCCAGAAATAAACTTTAATGAATGCGCTACAATGTGGCGTCATTGTTTGATCTATAATTAATTCCATGCGCCGTCGGGACGCCTTAAAGTGCTTTTCAGAAATTTTCAATATATTTTTTATTATTATTATGTTCTTCAATGGAATGTTGTGTGTAAAAGAAGATTTTTAGAGCCCTTTTCTATACTCTTTTCACTCCAATATTATTACTGACTATGTTCGTTTTTAGTTTCGACATCATACGTTAAAAAATATACAGGGTGTTCTACTTGAAAAAATCGAAGAAATTAAATTCAAAAAGTTCTAAATTGAAAAATTAAGTTTAGCCACCCTGTATAGTTTTTCAAAAATAACAACGATTCAAAGACCTCCCACAGATGTTTCCTAACTAGTACCATTGTATAATCTATATACAATGCTAGTACTTATATAATTTTTTCTTAAAACTCGTAATTGTGACTGTAGTGATTTTTTTAACATGCGCCTGCAGATGCCATATTTTGAACGAAAAAAAAAAATCACTACATCCAAGTGGTTTGGAAATAGTCAGTAAAGTGAAAAGAGTCTAGAAAAAGGCTCCAAAAAATCTTCTTTTACACACAACATTCCATTTGAAAATGTCACTTGCCCCTGTATAATCGTCTTGGCTCAAAATGTTCAAAAATAATTTCGGGTTATAGATTTTGTTTTTAAATAAAATTTCTAGCTACCATAGAACTCGAGCTATCAAAATCAGACGCACTATTGCCCCACTCTGTATAATTCATAATGATCATAATAAAACTCTATTAACAGTTACACTGCATCAACAGTTTGAACCGGTCGTCCTACATAGCAACTCACTTGGACGGCTCGGTAGCAGTCTTGACGCAGTCTAGACTGACGTTTTTGCTGTCACACTGGTCACCAGCTGCACTGTCCTTGATCGGGGCACATTCCACTGTTTTCTTGGTTGGTACTTGAGCAACTTTATCAATACTGTCGTTCTTTGTGGTGTTGTCCTTGGCTTGTGTTGAATCTTCTTTCGATTCGATTTCGATACTTTCGACTTTCAAATCGTTCTCGACCACGCACTTCAATTCGGTCGATCGGGAATCGGCCGATTCGAAACTGGCATCGAACGATGCCGAACTGAAATCGGCCCAGTCGTTTACCGCTATGTCGGCGTTCGACTGCTCCATGGGACCCCAAGGATCGATGGTGCCGACAAGCGCCGCGGACGAATCGACAGCCTTCGGCGACGCCCAAGCTGCAGATCAAAGACAAACTTCTGTTATTTTGTTCACGATTTTAAGAAAATCAAAATTATCAAAAGGCAATGAGCGCTGAAGTTTTAAGTCACCCCTTGGTCACGTACACCGACTAAATTAATATTAGGATTCAAGCAACAAAGAACCTACGGTCAACATCCATGCCCACAACTGGCGAGGAATCGTCGTCGCTGTCGCTGCTGTAAACAGTTTCGTTTTGGTCTTCCTTCTCTATGACCGTTTGGAAGGTGTGGTCGCGATCTTCGAAGATCTGGTCGTCCGCGTCGTCTAAAGTGTTGATGTTCTGCGCGCAGACCTGTTTGAACAACTCGTGTTGTTGCGCCACATCACCATCTGAGAGACTGAAGTTCATGTCGGTTCTGTGGTCGATAGTTCTGAAAATCAAACAAACTGCACCAAACCATCTTGTCAATATCACCAAACTTACTGTAAAGTATCATCACCGTCGTTAAAGGCATCATCGTTAAAGCCACTGTAGCCATCTACGCAATGGGAAGTTAAGTGTTGCACTTGATAATTCGAATATATCTACAAGTTTATTAATAGAAATTGTTATTACTTACTTAGTCTATGTACCTGATCTTGAGGGAAGGCGACATCACCGTAATCGTCGTTCTCTTCATTCGAAGTGCAGGGATAAGCTCCACCCTAACAATTAATTTTTTTAAATAGAAAATTAGTTCATATACAGGGTGGGGCAATAGTGCGCCCGACTTCGATAGCTCGAGTTCTATGATGCTAGAAATTTGATTTAAGAACATGAATAAAGTAGAAAAAAAAATCTATAACCGGAAATTAATTTTGAACATAATTTTTTTTTCGATTTTATTTGTGTTCTTAAATCAAATTTCTAGCATCATAGAACTCGAGCTATCGAAGTCGGACGCACTATTGCCCCATCCTGTATAAAGAGGACTTACCAGTAGCGTATCTTGGAGTGCGTTTGCTTCTTTCAAAGTACCCTCTTTGAACTCTTCCAAAGAGTTAGCAACTTCAGGCGAATTATCTTTAAGGTATTCCCCTAAGGAAGTGTTTGAACACAATTCAACTATTTTATTAATTATGCTTATTAAATGACCCATATAACCCTTCCTAATGCCCTTGCACTCTTTTCTGCAATAACAAAAATTGATGATTATTTTGCTGACATAAAAAAAAAATTACTTACTGTTGCTCATCGTTGTCTTTCCAGGCTCTCAAAATTCGTTCTATTAAATTACAATTTACTAATAACTAAAACAAATTCAAGTCAGTAATGGTGGTTTTTGGCAAGTTGGAGATAGTTACATGTCTACTTAAGGCATTCGATTTGTCGTCTGTCTCTTCTGATACGTGAGTTTTCAAAGCGTAAACAAGGCAATTTTCTACTTGAGTATGCAAAAAGTTGTTCCACGTATATTTGAAGAATAAATCTAAAAGTACGGGGAAAGTTCCCAATTGGACTATTTCGTCCAACAATTTGACGTCGTTGGACGATATGACGGCGGCGAATAGTTTCGTTACTTGGAGCCGTGTGTTGCCCATTGGCACATCCAAGAGACCAACAGTCGTGTTTATAGGCGCTTTCTGAAATCAAAATTTTCCTTTAAAACCATAGATTTAAAACAAGTTTTTCTAAAGCTGTCAGCTATGGAGCATGTGGCGTCTAGGATTCTAAGCATGACATTAACGGGGTACTTGCCTAAAAAAAATATTGCACTTTTTATTCTCTAGATGCATGCAAATAACTAAAAAAGGCTTAAATATTTTATTTCCTATTTTTTTATTTCATATTTTCGTAAATCTGGTACTTGCCTAAAAAAAATTTTGCACTTTTTATACTCTAGATGCATGCAAATAACTAAAAAAGGCTCAAATATTTTTTTCCCATTTTTTTTATTCCATATTTTCGTAGATATTTGCAATTTTTGTCTTTGGTGACGTCATCGGCCCCCGTATCTAAGACTCACACCTATATTGAATAGACTCTTGTTTTTGGCTAGTATGCTGCGTTGCTAGCAGAGGGCGCCACATTTTTTACATTGGATCGGCATTCGATTTATATGGAATCTGAGTAAAGCGCCATCATACGATTTCTTTGAGAACTACGTCGAGCTGGGGTCGCTTACGTCACAAATCTCCCACTCCAAAAATTAAAAAATTAATTCTGGGCGTAATATTGACCCTAGAACTAAATAAAAAAATACGGGTCTAATAAAATCGCCTACATTTTCTAAATATTATATTTCCCAAACATGAGGCAAGTACCCCATTGCAATTTTTGTTTTTGATGACGCATTGGACCCCTGTATCCAAGACTCACCTATATTGAATCTACTCTTGTTTTTGGCTACTATGCTACGCTGCTACCAGAGAGCGCCACATGTGTACAACGGATTGGCATTCGATTTATAAATAGAACGCAAACAATCTGAGTAAAGCGCCATCATACGATTTCTTTTAAAACTACGCCGTGCAGGGGCCGTATGGCAAGCCGTTTTGCTATTTATTCTCTATAGGTATCAATGTGTCATTTTAATTCCATCTTATTTTCATTTCACTTGCAATAATTAAAATTACGCTATTTCCCTTAAGGAAAATACAATTTACATTCTAAATTAAAAATTAAATACATATTTTTATTTTAAATTAAAAGTTGAATAATTTGTTACCAGTTTGAGAATTCTCTTTTCACATTGTATTTATATCGTACGAATATTTTTGGGAGATTTCAATTTTTTTGTCATGTCAATTTCCATTGCACATGAATTTCTATGGCATTGAAGATCTTCTTGCGGTGTTTTTATTCGAATTCGTTGTGTATTTTTTTTTGCAATTGAATTTTAATGTCATTTGAATTTGTCATGACATAGATGTATTTTTATTTTAAATTAAAATTTTAATTCGTTTGCTATTTCGCTTCAATGTGAATTTCTATGGCATTTAAGATCTTCTTGCGGTGTTTTTATTCGAATTCGTTGTAAATTTTTCTTGCAATTGAATTTCAATGTCATTTGAATTTGTCATGACATAGATGTATTTTTATTTTAAATTAAAATTTTAATTCGTTTGAATGTGAATTTCTATGGCATTTGATGTCTTCTTGTAGTATTTCTATTACCATTCGTTATGAATTTCGTTTGTAATTGAATTTCCATTCCACACGAATTCCCATTCAACATGAATTTCCATTCAACACAACGTTCTCCTTGCACGTCATATTGAATTGAAATTCCCGAGCGCCACCTATGTTCCAGTAGGTATAATAATAATTTGTTCAGTTGGCGCCAAATTTTGTTTGCTCGGTGACCGAGCAAACAAACGAACAAACCATCACCCACTACCGTGGCAATCACAACAACGGCAAGCAACGCTTTGTCAACTGAGCAAATTATTATTATACCTACTGGAACATAGGTGGCGCTCGGGAATTTCAATTCAATATGACGTGCAAGGAGAACGTCGTGTTGAATGGAAATTCATGTTGAATGGGAATTCGTGTGGAATGGAAATTCAATTACAAACGAAATTCATAACGAATGGTAATAGAAATACTACAAGAAGACATCAAATGCCATAGAAATTCACATTCAAACGAATTAAAATTTTAATTTAAAATAAAAATACATCTATGTCATGACAAATTCAAATGACATTGAAATTCAATTGCAAGAAAAATACACAACGAATTCGAATAAAAACACCGCAAGAAGATCTTAAATGCCATAGAAATTCACATTGAAGCGAAATAGCAAACAAATTAAAATTTTAATTTAAAATAAAAATACATCTATGTCATGACAAATTCAAATGACATTAAAATTCAATTGCAAAAAAAATACACAACGAATTCGAATAAAAACACCGCAAGAAGATCTTCAATGCCATAGAAATTCATGTGCAATGGAAATTGACACGACAAAACCACGTTTTTAAAGCAGACATTTTTCCCATAAAAATGTAAGCAGCCGAATAAGCAAATGAAATTGAAATGTCTAAATGCATTCAACTTTTAATTTAAAAAATAAAATTAATTTCCCTTAAGGGAAACTGAATTAAAATTGTAAATAACAACCAAAAATAGGCAAACCCTGTTTTCAAATAACTTGTGTATTCAAATTTTAATTTAAAATATAAATTCATTTTCTTTTTCATTTCACAAGTGTTCAAAATTTGCCATTAGTTCCAAATTAAAATAAAAATTCACATCGGTACCGAAACAGTAATTTATAAACCCATTTTCGTAATAATTTAAAAGTTAAATTCATTTTTCCTTAAGGATAATTGTATTTCTGTTAAGGAAAATATTAAAATTTTTCAAAGGGACAATGGGTCTTATGTATTTAACTTTTAATTTAAAATGAAAATATGTATTTAATTTTTAATTTAGAATGGAAATTGTATTTTCCTTAAGGGAAATAGCGTAATTTTAATTATCGCAAGTGGAATGAAAATAAGATGGAATTAAAATGACACATTGATACCTATAGAGAATAAATAGCAAAACGGCTTGCCATAGGGCCGGCTACGCCACAAATCTCCCATTCCAAAAATTAAAAAAATAATGTTGACCCTAGAACCAAATAAAAAAATACGGGTCTAATAAAATCGCCTACATTTTCTAAATATTATATTTTCCAAACATGAGGCAAGTACCACATTAAGAGTGTATTGGTCTCCAATAAGAAAACCCATAGTCATTCCTGCAAAACCTTATTTCAAGAAATGTTGCAAGTCTACGACATTAAATAAGAAGTAGGGAATTTCTAACAAAACGACCTTCAAATTTTTCAGAATCCAGAAAATAATAAAAAAATTGGGTATTCCATTTAAGATAACAAAGTTGATATCAACTTCCGGTATATGTGAAAGTGCCAGCATTTTGAAAAAGTGAGATTTTAGATATTCTTCTAGTTCTACTTTTCAGTGACTACTGCCCATTGTAGCTCGGTCCGAACTTCTACTAAAAGGCCAACGAAAACCAACTTACTTTTGGCGGATTCAATAGCAAGTCGTGGAAGTCCTTCAGATGTCCCTGAATCGAAAATGTGGTGGACTCGACGACTTGTTCTCTGTGTTCAGTATCAGTTACTTCGTCGTTAATGTTAACGTCAATGTAAGACATTTGGGAGTTAAGTTTCGGAATGCTACAATTAGCCAATTGATACTTCAATTCTACATTGACCAACCAAACATGTAATAATACCTGGATTGATTAACGTCTAGAAGCGCTAAAAGTACTTGAATGCCGCCAACAATAGCACTTTCCGACTTTTCACCTTCAAACATATTTTCAAGCAACAGAGACGCCGTCTCTGACCTGTAACCGAACCCAATCAACACAATTCTCTTTCATTTGGTACGAGGAGACTTACGATTCTAACGTATTAAGTAAAGGATCGGGATCAACTCGCTCCGTACAATTTCGTTGAGTGTCTCGAGCTACCCTAACGAAATCACACAATAATTGAGCAACGTTATAGTGCCTTTCTTTGTCGATTTTCGAATTCAACATAGAAACGAGACTCTGCATGATCCTTTGACTGTCAAGCCACTATAAAAAAGAAAACAGCAGTAAATTCGGAGAATCGACAACAAAAAATACTCACGTTTAGAATGTTCTGCCTCATTTCAATACTTTCAACTTGCGTCATCAGTTTGAGCATGAGATCCATGATAGCGGAAGTGCCTAAATGTTTGAGCAGTAATGGTATAAAGGAGTCCTTAGCTTTTAAAAAATCTAGAACCTGTAAGCAAGTGAACTGATAGGACAACCAGTTCTGGTGGGCGGAACCAGGATTTCACCAAAGGAACGTGGACCAACAGGAGAGGCACGGAAAAGGGGAAAAATTATGTTATATATTGTACACTAAATAACTACAATTATACAATGTACAACTCAAAAAGCAACCGCCAAGCTTTCAACCACACAAAATCAATTTCAGACTTCTCATAACAACATACGCCCCACAATTATCGTTCACCGAGATGTACACAACTAAATAAAAATAAATAAAAATTAACGCCACAACAGACATTCCGTTAATGAATGTTGTAACTGAAGATGCATTCTCAAAAAAGAACATAATCCAAGATGCTTTATTGGATACAATTTTTCTTGCTTGAAGTTGTTAGTTGAGCAATATTCAGAAAGGTTACTATTGTGGACCATACCAAGGTAAGCATGAATTATGCAGAAAAAACTTAAGAAGTTATTAGTAATAAGCACGAGCTGTAATTTCAATTTCGTTGTTAATAATCCTTAAATAATAAAAAAAAATGTTGGAACAAAGAAATAATAAATAATACGTTTAACATTACACGCTGTCACGACAGATATCTATGGCAAGCCATTTTACTATTTATTCTCTACAACTATCAATGTGTCATTTTAATTCCATTATATTCCTATGCCACTTGCGATAATAATAATCACGTTATTTCTCTTAACTTCCATTCCAAACTTAAATACATATTTTTATTTTAAATGAAAGCAAAATCATTCGTTACTAATTTTAAGAATCCCCTTTTCACATTGTATTAACTGTACGAACATTTTTGGGAGATTTCAATTTTTCTGCCATTCTGATTTCCATTGAATATGAATTTGTATGACACGTAGGATGTTCTTGCGGTGTTTTAATTTAAAATTAATTATTTCGATTCAAATTCAAGTGTAATGGAAATTGAATTATAAACAAAATTAATAAAGAATGGTAATAGAAATACCACACAAAGAGATCAAATGCCATAGAAATTCACATTGAGAGCGAGGTGGCATGGCATGTGGAATGGAAATTCCGACCGCTAAAAATAGAAACTAGAGCGCCACCTATATTATAGTAGATATAATGATAATTGGTCGGAGCACATGGCCGGACTGCATTGGCGATTGGCGCCAAATTTTGGTGTTTCCGTTGCCATTCTCCAACTTTGGTGGTAAATGTTTGTGTGTTCTCTTTATGTCACTTGTTGAGACGGTAGTAAAATTTGCCGCCAAATGTGTAAATTATTATTTATTATTATATCTACTACAATATAGAGGGTGCTGTAGTATCTATGCTTAACGGTCGGAATTTCCACTCCACATGTCATGTGACATCGCTCCCAATGTCTCATTTTAGTTCAAGTGTAATAAAAATTGAATTACAAACAATTAACAACAATAGGTAATAGAAATACCACACGAAGAGATCAAATACTATAGAAATTCACAATGAATCAAAATAACTAAAATTTAAATAAGAAATTACACTTATCGCTTTTCTGTTCAAATAGGTTCAGGTCCTCATTTCCAATGCAATTGTTTCACCAAAGCGGGCGGATTTCCGGCCGAGAAAACGTAGAGAAAAAACTCTAAATACTTCTTGAATTGAGGAAGAATCTCTAGCCCAGAATTAGTTTCTTACATGTCGATTCTTCCTCAATTCAAGAAAGATTCAGAATTTCTTCTCTACGTCTTCAAATAACTCGGCTAGAAACAGTTTGTATACTACAAGAAAAAAAAAATGAGAAAAGTGCTTCAGATTTCAGATGGCCTGCTTCAACATTATCTTTATGGTTGCTGCATACAAAATTTGTATAAATGACAAAATTTTCCTGTTAAATTTTGAAGCCATATTTTCCTCAATTAATTTTTTTCCCATCCAAAAACTACCTCAAGCACTAGACAATCGTGTTTGCATGTTCAAAATATTTTTGATTTCAATGAAGTCATTATTGAGATTGGTCCAAAAAATCATTGAAGAACTCCTTGATTTGACAGTAAAAATAATATTGAAGCAAATTATCTAAAGCATTTTTTCGATATTTTCTCTGCTGTATTTTTGTATTTTTTTCATCACAGTCAATTTGTATGAACAAAATAACAGTGATTAAGAAAGTAGAAACAATGAACCGCACCTTTCCAGAATAGCCGGTTACACTCAGTCAGGTCCATCATTACACTTCCGAAACCAACAAACAGTCCCAACAATGGGCACATAATAGTCCAGGAGGCAGTGAAGTTTTTTGGTACTAATTTTCCCGGTCAGCAAACATCGATAGAATTGTTTAGTTAGTAATTCTAAGCAATATTTTCTATATTCAATGGAGGGGGGAAGGGGTTCAATGGGTTGAGGCGGAAAATGCCTCAGAAGATACAAATGCGCTCCACTTTCTTTCCATTGATGAAAAT
This sequence comes from Schizotus pectinicornis, assembly GCA_951805265.1. NCBI lineage: Eukaryota > Metazoa > Arthropoda > Insecta > Coleoptera > Pyrochroidae > Schizotus > Schizotus pectinicornis. The sequence continues at coordinate 1,914,920 of OX638203.1, read as the reverse complement.
GGTTTTAATAGCAAGAGGTTTACTAAAGTTAAGTAAAAAAAACAGTCTGTCTGATCAGGGGTGTGAAATTTTTTTAAATGGAATGTTGTATGTAAAAAAAGATTTTTTGAAGTGTCTTCTTAACTCTTTTCACTTCAATATTATTACTGACTATTTCCAAACCACTTGGGTATAGCGATTTTTGTTGTGCAAATAATGGCATCTGCAAGTGCATGTCAAAGAAAAATCACTAACAGTCACAATTACTTGTTCTAAGAAAAAATTATGTAAGTGCTAGTTAGAAAACATCTGTAAGATGTCTTTGAATCGTTTTTACGTTTGAAAAATTATACAGGGTGGGTAATTTTAATTTTTCAATTTAGAACTTTTTAAATTTAATTTTCTCCAGATGTTTTCTAACTAGCACTTACATAATTTTTTCTTAAAACTCGTAATTGTGACTAGTGATTTTTTTAACATGCAACTGCAGATGCCATTATATTTGAACAAAAAAAATCGCTACATCCAAGTGGTTTGGAAATAGTCAGTAATAATATTGGCGTGAAAAGAGTCTAGAAAAAGGCTGTAAAAAATCTTCTTTTACACACAACATTCCATTTAAAAAAATGTCACTTGCCCCTGTATAATCGTCTTGGCTCAACCTGTATATTCAAAAATAATTTCCGGTTATAAACTTCTTTCTCTAGTTTATTTGTGTTTTTAAATTAAATTTCTACCCATCATAGAACTCGAGCTATCGAAGTCGGACGCACTACTGCCCCACCCTGTAGTTTATGATAGCATCAATTATATTATACTGAGTTTTAAGCATGCAAAAATAAGGGTTAAGGATCCGAAAAATCGGTCAAATTTTCCGATCCGCAAATTTTCAGCCAGACTTACTTTCCTCAACTTGAAATAAGCCAGATTGCTTTTTTCGTAATTTTTATGATCTACTTTAGTAAATGTGAAAGATTTAAAACTGAAAAAATAAGTCGTCTCATTCTTTTTTATTTATTAAATCCATCGGAAAATTTTTGCCAGACTCAAAAATTGTTGATTAGTATCACAATATGAAGAACAAACTAATTGATATACACCAACTGGAAAAATAAGTACCAAAAAAAATCACTGCTTCCTGGACTATAGAGCATTTCCATCACCAAAGCATATAGAAACGGTTTTGTTAGCAAGTAAGGTTATGGCAACTGGGTGATTTGGGATTATCTTCATTCACCCCTATGCTGCATCCCAGATGTTTGGCATAACATCGGTGTTTGCCATTAGAATGTGACAGTCATTTCAAATGTCGGTACAACCGGTCACATTCTAATGACAAACACCCATTTTAGGCCAAACATCTAGGATACAGCATAGAGCTGATTGACTACAGTCCATTTCACACGAAGTCGAACGTGCCGACGTTTTAGTTTTATTTTTTTTAAACATAAACTGCTCGCTGTTAGAAGTTAAAAAAGAATTTGTGATTTTTACTTTTAAGGTTGGTCTAACACTAGCGTTTTCTAAGCGGGTTGGGTCGGAACCAAAAAAAAAAAATTAAACACCCGATTTCAAGTGAGACGTCACACATTGAGTGGACGACAACGGAAAGCCAGCTCCTTGATATTTTTCTTGTAGCCCGCCCCGACTCGTCCCACTTAGTTTAAGACAAACAAAATTGAAATTTAAAAGAAAATATTCAAAAATTACTTCATTTTCCAGATCCAACTAGTTACGATTAAACTTCGTGCCAAAAGCCTCTATAACGTGACCAATGCCTTCACTGGCCGAAGGCTCAATAACTCAGATTGTCGTTCTTCACGAGCAACCGATGATCTCCAGATCATCGTATTGTATTGCTTCCATTTCTCTGGCTTTACTTAAACTTTACTTAAAAATCTGATTGTAACCGATTATCAAATATTTCCAAAACTTTTAAATTATATTTACTTGCAACGTTTGAGATAACAAAGAGGGAGGAGCAAATTAAAATAAAGAAAGTGAGAAAAAGATCTTATCCTCATATTTACGTTATTACTGATAACTAAAACAGGTAACTTATGACTCATATTGTCAACTGATTTACTTAAACACTTACTTATGTAGATTTAGAACCTATAATGTTTCACAGCTTCTTAACGCAGATAATTTACGCTAATCAGAAACAAAAAGACAGGTTAATTAGGATAATTATGAACAACGTACCAACAGTGTCTCAAATAAAATTAAAACGGTGGAAAAATATTTCCAAAGGCAGGTGATAACAGTTCTTATACCAGCATTCATGCCACTTCCGCACACATGAATCGATGCGTTTTCACAACATCTTTCAAAACACTCTTTGTTACTCATCCATAAATCCCAAAATACAACCAAACTGGTTCTTGCAACTCTTACCTGCTCAGTCTTTTTTGCAATAAGTGCACCCATAATTCTACTAAAGTAGGAAGCCAGCAATGGGTTCAATGGAGGCTCACATTCCAAAAAATTATACAGCTTATCGAGCAGTATCTCGTCACTAGCCAGCCTTTCATTGATAGCAGGAACGTCAGATGTAAGTAATTCGCATGCTATGTTAGGGTATTTAAATCTAACGCGTTCATCCATTTCCGTCGACGGTTCTCTAGTTGTCAAGCTCACCAGTTCTTCGATAACTTCGGGTTTTAGAAGGCTGCAATAATTATTGATTTTTTTAAGTGGTTTCTCGTATTGTACTTGTAAAACTTACAAGTCTATTAAGCCTTTAGTTTGCACTTTGCACTGGTTAATGATGTCTTCGGCATCCATAACTTCCTGAAGGGTGACATTCTGTAAATTGGGGGTTACTTGTGTAATCAATGACGTAATTTGCGGGGGTTACCTCCTTGCAGAGAAGAGCGTCGATTTCCGATGATGAACTGTGGTTGAACTTCCAAAACATGGTAATTTCTGCAAAGAAACACGGAATAGGGTGACAATTATTAAAACGTCAAAAGTGACAATGCGCTTAGGGAAAAGTGCGGTTGGAAAGCGGGTTTCTCATCAACACTCCGGATGAGAAGTTGAGTAATTTGGGTAATGTTGCACAACTGGGCGAATTTCTGTACCTTTTCGGGGCTTTTAAAGAAGACGGTGGGTTAGGTTCATCTAAAATGACCTTTGTTATCGGGTTTTAATTGAAACTCGCGATTTACACAGGCGCGGTTATTAATACTAAAGAGCATATCACAAATTTCATAGTAATTAAGTAGAGGAAGTGATGGGTGATGCGCAATTTGCGTGAAACTCTTGTTAAAATGCTTTTGTACGATGACAAAAATGACCACCATACAATCCCACAATGCACTTGTTGAATGAAGCAAAATGACAGTTGGAGGCGCCAAATTCGAAATTTGAAAGTGGTCCATGCAATGAGATGCTGTGTAATAACCAACTCAACGCAACATTTTGTATTCTAGTTGTCACTTTTATTATGTATTTGTGGGTACATAACTATACAACTATACATTTCCCACGCATGCAATCAGACTCGGTTCCACAAAAAAAAAATCCAAATATCTATAATGCGCATTTAAAAAAAATATATGACATTTGACATTTTATTAAACAACAACAAAAATTAATAAAAAAGCAAGTCTAACTAGGTACCTGATAGCTATTTATGTAACAAGTACATAATATAGGTCTTTATGGGCAAGCTCAAAAGTTCATGGGGGCCAATTCATAAAGCCCAATTATTATACAGGTTGTCTCGAAAAAAGTGTGCAATATTTTAACGGCGGCTTCTAAAACAAAAAACAAAAGAAAGTTGTCTATAAAAATTGGGCTAAAAATTCTTCTTAAGGGAACTAGAGCCCTCTAAAGGTAAACCTCTGTTAGTGGTTTGCACTGAATATCTTCAAAGCCAATCAAGGTAAAATAATGATAATGATAGGTAATAATAATGAATATCGAATAATAAAAATAATGAAATTTTGCCCAACCATTACTCTTTCTCAAAAAGTTAACCAAAGCAACAATTTTGACAGTTGATTGATTTTGGTAGCTTAAACCAGTTTAGATTTTAAACCTAATTAGTGAATCCGGGTGTAAGGAGAGACTAGTCGTGTTCCTTGTAACAAAACAAATTGATTACAATAAAAAACATTTATTAAAAAAATATATTTACAACAACTATACCTAAGTAAGTAACGTACTTAGGTAAATAATAAATAAAACAGTCTTATTTACAGATCCCTAGTTTGATAGAAATAATAGAAATGGCTTGACTAGCTTTAATCATTATTATTACTTTCATGTATTTTATGACTACATTGTTGCTAATATAAGTTGCTTTCAGGGAAACATTTCCATTAACAACGAAAATGACATCAATACGTTAGTATAAATAAAACAAATTCTAATTTAAAAATATTTATTTAAAAAAATATAATAACAATATCAATAACTACTTATAGGTATATAATAAATAAAACAGTCTTATTTACAGGTCCCTAGTTTGTTAGAAATAATGGAAATGGCTTGACTAGCTTTAATCAACTTCTTCAATAGTGGGTCCTCGTTGTGACCCGAAGCCTCCGGCTTGCTGTCCACAACTGCTCGGCATCCCTCCTGCAGTTCCGTTCTGGCCGGCTCCTCCATATAGTTTCGCCATGATCGGACTGCAAATCGACGTCAATTGTTTTTGTTTATCTTCGTACTCTTCTTTTTCGGCCAAAGTGTTGTTGTCAAGCCATTGCAAACAGTTGTCGCACTCCTTCTGCACGGTGTCTTTATCGACTCCGCTCAATTTGTCTCCGCAATCGTTGATGGCCTGTTTCAGTTGGAACACGTAACCTTCCAACTGATTTCGTGCCGCGATCTTGGTTCTTTGTTTCTCGTCTTCTTCTTTGTACTTCTCGGCATCATTGACCATACGATCGATGTCGTTCTGCGACAGACGCCCTTTGTCGTTTTTGATGGTGATATTGCGAGAATTGCCGGAACTGGTGTCTTTGGCGGAAACGTTGAGGATTCCGTTAGCGTCCAAGTCGAAAGTTACTTCGATTTTGGGAACTCCTCGGGGGGCCGGAGGAATTCCGGTGAGATCGAAATTGCCTAGTAAGTTGTTGTCTTTGGTCATTGCGCGTTCGCCTTCGAAAACTTGAACGGTCACGGCGGGTTGATTGTCGCTGTACGTGGTGAAGGTTTGCGTTTGTTTGCAAGGAATTCTGGCGTTGCGTTCGATGATTTTCGTCATGATTCCGCCGGCTGTTTCGATTCCTAATGATAGAGGAGTGACGTCGACGAGGAGGACGTCTTGGATTTTGGAATCGGTTTCTCCGCTGAGAACGGCAGCTTGGACGGCGGCGCCGTAAGCGACGGCTTCATCTGGGTTGATGGAGAGATTCAACGGTTTTCCGCTGAAGTAATTTTGGAGCAACTGTTGAATTTTGGGGATACGAGTTGAACCCCCGACTAAAACGATATCGTGGATAGAAGCTTTATCCATCTTGGCGTCGGCCAAAGCTTTTTCGACCGGTTGTAGAGTGCCCCGGAATAGATCAGAGTTGAGTTCTTCGAAACGAGCTCTGGTGAGTTTCGTGTAAAAGTCGACGCCGTCGAAGAGGGCGTCAATCTCGATCGTGGCTTCAGTGCTCGAACTCAAAGTGCGTTTTGCTCTTTCAGCTGCGGTCCTCAGACGTCGTAAAGCTCGCGGGTTGGTTTTCAGATCTTTCTTGTATTTCCTCTTGAACTCTTCGGCAAGATGATTGACGACTCGATTGTCGAAGTCTTCGCCACCTAAATGAGTATCACCGGCAGTGGCTCTGACTTCAAACAGCGACCCCTCGTCGATGGTTAAGATGGAAACGTCGAACGTGCCACCTCCGAGATCGAAAATCAACACGTTTCTTTCACCTTTCAAGTTCTTATCTAAACCATAAGCTAATGCGGCCGCTGTCGGTTCGTTGATGATCCTCAAAACGTTCAGTCCAGCGATAACTCCGGCGTCTTTTGTTGCTTGTCTTTGGGAATCGTTGAAATACGCCGGCACAGTGATGACGGCGTCTTTAATTTGGGTGCCGAGGTAAGCTTCGGCGGTTTCTTTCATTTTCGTCAACACCATGGAACTGACTTCTTCAGGTGCAAAAGTTTTCCGTTCCCCTTTGTGTTCGATTTGAATTTTCGGTTTCCCGCAATCACTGACGACTTTAAAAGGCCAATGCTTCATGTCCTGTTGGATTTTGGGGTCGTCGAATTTCCGCCCGATTAGACGTTTGGCGTCGAACACGGTGTTGCTGGGGTTCATGGCGACCTGGTTCTTAGCGGCATCGCCGAGGAGCCGTTCGGTCTCCGTGAAAGCGACGTAGCTGGGTGTCGTCCTGTTTCCTTGGTCGTTGGCGATGATTTCGACTTTGCCGTGTTGCCACACACCCACACAGGAGTACGTGGTGCCCAAGTCGATACCGATAGCTGGAGATTTCACCATTTTGACGATTTATTGATTTATTTCACTGAACTCACTGACAATACTTTGCACTTTGAAAATATTATGTTCGTGGAAATTAATTGCTTTGAGTGCGCTATGCGCTTTCTTCTCTTCTTCGTTCTTTGCTTCTTGCTTGTCGTTTCAAAACTGACTGAATTGCCGCCGCGTCGAGGTGCTTTTATATGAACTGCAAAACCGTCCCGAACGTTCCCGAATATTCTCGAAAGATTCCACACCAAGTTTGAATATTCTGGAATGTTCGACCATTCAATAGAAGTTTCTTTAATTAATTTGCAATATAAATATAATTATTTCAACAACAAATTAATTTAAATCTTGCAAATTATTATTATTTTATCTTTGTCTCTTCTACATAATCTAAGTTAGGAGGTACTTTAGTCGTAATTGTAACAGAAAGTAGGAAAGTATACACAGAATGTGCAACTTAGTTTTAAAAACAATAATTATTTATTTAATTTATTAATTATAGGTACATGTCAAATTTAAACCTACATAATTATGTATTATTTAGTAATTAATTTTTTTATTAGGTTTGTGATTTTACAACATTAATAGTATCAATGTCAATAATCCAAAAATGGTGTATATTACTTTTCAATTTTTTCTGTGTATTTGATATAAGATATGTAGTTTTCTTATTAGATATAAAACTAGCGTCATTAAATCGTAACTTTCAAAGCCTCCCAAATCCAGAAAATTGTTTTAGAAAACTTTTGAATGATTTTATTTAAAAAACTCATTAAAGGAACTGGGTAAACAATTAAATAAATGTTAAAAAAGAATAGGTTAAAACCGAAAACTTTTTTAGGCGTTTTTCCTTGTTAGAATATTTGAATTTATTACTTTGTCCTTATGGATATAATATGCGCGTCTAAACAGAGCGGATTGATAAAATTGTACCTAATAGATTAATATTTATTCGTAATTTCGGGCAAAATTGCCAAAAATAACAGTAAAGCTTTTAAGAAAATAACTTATCAACGTTCTTAAAGCCTATGGAATATTCTGGTAGCAGCACACGGAAGACACTGCTTACTATTCTGGAACCTATGGCCTATGTTAGAGACCCTTCTCCTTTTATTTGAAAGAGGTATGGTATTATATTTATATATTACATATAAACAGTATTTTATTGTTGTAATTATAATTATGACAGTAAGTATTAGGTACTTAGCAATAACAGACAAAACAATTTTTGAGATTTCAAGTAAGTACACAATTGATATTAACATTTTAACATCGAGACAAAATGCAAACCATTATTTAAAAAATAAAGATTTGAAATTAACAACTAAAGACTTCTTTCATATACCGGTTGTCCCAGCGCTACCGGGTCATAAGGAAATAGCACGTCTAATTATATTTACTTAAATTATATCTTAATTAGGTACAAACCAAAACTTCACGCAAATCCTTAAAAGGAATGGCACGCTTTCATGTAAAATTGATGATTAGAATACTAAAAAAGATAAAAAAAAGTGTTGCCTTGATCGGCATTTGAACCTCCTAACTCTTGTTCAAAAGAAGCGTCCCGATCAAAGCAACATTTTTTATCTTTTTTTAGTATTTAAGGTCTTTCAAGCCATCAATTTTACATGACAGCGTCCCTTTCTTTTAAGAATCCGCGTGGAGTTTTAGTTTTTACCAAATTTTATCTGAAAAGATATAATTTGCCGTGCTACTACCTTATGACCCAGTACCGCTGGGACACCCGGTATAGATTAATACTACTAAATTACTACTAAATTAAAAAAAAATTATTCCTCTCCAATAATTCTTAAACTTAAAAAAAATATAATAATTTTTACTGTATCTACCTAGTTACTGTTCTGGCATTCAAACCAGTTGATTTTTGCATTCAAAACATATTTACTGGTAGGTGCTGGTTAAAATAATTTAAATTATTAATTAATAATAATACTTAGTGTCACGTTTACGAAGTTGATGTGTTTGTAATTAGGATCAGAGATAACATCTGGAACGTCTGTCGGGACATTCAAATCTGTTAATGTCAGTGTCAGTAGTGTGCCTTAAAATTTAAGGTTGTTTGAGGTGGTTTGAGGTAATTTGATGTCGCTCCACATCCACCTTCCGTTTCGATTTATGGTAACAATCGAAACATTTAAATCACTGAATGTCGGTGGTAAGAGTATGTCTTGCAATTTGATGTCGTTTGAGATTGCGCCGCACTTTGGATTTATATTCACAATCGAGACACTTAAACCACTGAATGTCAGTGTCAGCAGTATGTCTTGCAATTTGATGTTGCTTCAAGCGGCTATTGTATATTGTTTTATATTCACAGTGGGGGCACTTAAACCTATGAATGTCAGTGTTAGCAGTATGTCTTACCATTTGATGTTGCTTTAAACGGCTCTTGTCTATTGCTTTATATTCACAGTCGGGGCATTCAAACCACTGAATGTCAGTGTCAGCAGCATGTCTTGCAATTTGATGTCGTTTGAGACTGCCACTCTCTTTCGATTTATATTCACATTCGAGACATTCAAACCACTGAATGTCGGTGTCAGCAGTATGTCTTGCAATTTGGTGTCGCTTAAGACTGCCCCTCCCTTTTGATTTATATTCACAATCGGGACACTCGAACCACTGAATGTCAGTGTCAGCAGTATGCTTTGCAATTTGATGTAGCTTTAAATGGCTCTTTTGTATTGTTTTATATTCACATTCAGGACACTCAAACCATTGAATGTCAGTGTCAGCAGGATGTCTGGCAATTTGATGTCGTTTGAGATTGCCCCTCCCTTTTGATTTATATTCACAATCGAGACACTTAAACCACTGAATGTCAGTGTCGGCAGTATGTCTTGCAATTTGATGTTGCTTTAAACGGCTCTTGTATATTGTTTTATATTCACAGTGGGGGCACTTACACCAGTTATTGTCAGCGGCAGCAATATGTCTAGAAATTTGATGTCGTTTCAGGTTGCTTATCCGTTTTACTTGTGTGATTTGATCCCGTTTCCTGACCTGATACCCAGAAACTACTTCATTTTGTACTCTCTTTTCACAACTTTTCAAATGTTCCCATAAGAAAAGTTTCGAAAATGTGAACAACCCACAGTAAAGACATCGATTCTTGGTATCATCCAACTCCATTACTTCAGCTTTAATATCTAACGGTTCTTGCTTCATGAATTTAGTTTCACTAAATTGTACCAATGGTCGTACACTTTCAGGTGGTGTTTCATTTGCAAGACAGCTTCTGCGATGTTGGTATAAACAAACTTGAAATTCTGTTTGGTCATTACAAACATTACATCGATAAGGTTCCATTCCAGCTGCACAATTGAAAAGTTCTATTGCAATCTCTTGATGATGCTGCTTCAAGTGGTTGGTAAGGACGAACTCCCATTGAGATTCGTAGGGACAATGTGTGCAGTGGTATTTAATCACACAAGAATTGGAACTTATAAGGGCCATTTTCACTTAGCGTTCTAAAATTATAAAAAGAATGTTAAATAGTACATATTCAAATTTAAAAAAAAAGTGCAATTACCTAATCTGTCAACAACGAATCAGTTGAGTCAGTTTAGAAAAAAATGTTAAAAACTATTTAAATTCAATGAAAAAAAGTACAATAACCTAACCTAATCTGTCAACGACGAATCAGTGGTGGGATTCTGTGCCATCCGTGTCGATACGAGCTGACTTCACCACGGAGTGGACTCGAACTAAGGCTACGAGTGAAATACATAGCTATTTATGTGGTAAGTTGTAAAATGAAAGTCTATTTCGCACCAAGACGTGAATAACACGAACGAAAAATTGTGCAAGTAGATTATGCAGTAAGTTTGTGCAATTTTATTCTTGGCGTCGATTGTATAAAAAATCTTGTATGCAGTACTTTGCAAAATTCGTGTTTTTCGCACGCGACGTGTTACTAAACTCGCTTCGCTCGTTTGGTAATATTTACGACTTGGTGCGAAAAACACTTTCATTTTGCAACTTACTACATAAATAGCTATTGTCTCACCACTTTTACCACTTTCCAGTCGTGACGTCTAGAACTGTCTTTTCTACCCGTCACCTCTCGAGGTGCCGTCTGGGTCCACTCGATGGTTGCCTCTCGCTCCACTCTATAGCGTTTATTCACTCTTACTCTAGGTAATTTTGGCGGTAAAATATTAATTTGAAAATTTGGTTCAAAGATGATATAAATTGGAACAAATATCTCACGGACACATATGTTTACGTTTTGTAAACTACCGAAGTTTGCTATTTTGTTGTTTTCAATTTAGAACTAGTCGGACGCACTATTGCGTCATCCTGTATAGAATTACCTACATAAAAAAAGCGGTTGGGTTTGTTCTAATGTCGAAAACCTGTTTCTATTGTACAGAGTGTTTTACTAAAAAGCTAACTGTAGTCTTCTTGGAACAAGATATGAAGATTTAACCTAAAACACCTGGACAAAATGTGCCTTCTTACTGAGATACAGGGTGTTTTATTTCAACATTTCAAAATTAATTTTGCCCATTATTTTGATTACTGTTCAATATTTCTTTATCATATTTGGCAGAAAATTCGAGTCCAGCAGGATACGTTAAACTACGGTAAAATAGAGTTTCTCGCTATTACCGAAGGCGTACGACAGGGGCGTAGGAATAGTTCTCCCCTTAAAATTGTACGCCACTGGTGGAATCGCTTTTTACTATGATTATTCACTTTTTCAAAGATAGAGCCGCACAACATTCCGATTTCGTATTGATTATTTCGAAATCTTTACTCATAAAACTGCATTAGTTATGTAAAGTAAGCTCCACAGTTAACTTTTCAAAGTTTAATACGAAAGCGGGAACAACGTTAGGTAACAATTTAAAATTTACAGAACATCCTGTATCTCATTAAGGAGGCACATTTTGTCTAACTGTTTATGTTAAATCCTTATATCTTGTTCTAATGATTCTCCAGTCAGTTTAATTATTAATGAAACACTCTGTAGGTATATTAGATTATATTAAAGTTATAAGAAATTGAATGTTGATAATACATAGTCATTATATCAACTATAGTACTCTAGCATGGTATGTGTAGTATCAAAAAGTTTAAGTACATATACTAATAATGTTATCAATATAATAAATCTTTAGAACATTTTAATTTAGAATCAAACAAAATAATTCGGCAACGATTATACCGAAAGATACTTAAATATCATTGAGTATTTGCGATGTTTTTAATTAGAAATGAACAACCATCGCATATTGGGTGCCCAAAGTTTTGAAATCGCCCTAAAGTTTGTAAAAATAGAATACATTTGTTTTTTTTTCTGTTATATTTACGTTTTAAGAAATACTAATTAGTCATAAATAATATTGTTATGTGAAAGTTTTGTGTATTTATTTTTTTAAGACTTTCTTTTTGCAGATGGTGTCGTGGTCGATAATATATCCCTTCCTAGTGGTCTCCCATTGTATGGCGGATTTTACTTTCTTGCCTGTTTTGTAAATCGAAAAATGTATGTAAATATTTTAGATCATACTGTGTTAATTTTTCAAAATAAATTCTTGTTGCTGACATCTGTTGAGTCCATAATAATTATGCACAGAATTAATTACTGTAAACTAGAAGCTATGAATGCGAGGAGAGGGCTTAATAGTGCGTAACTTAATTTCGTGAATCGTAGATTTTGGCACCAGAGTGGGAGCAAGTCAATATTAATTTTGCATCTAGAATACATTATTGTACGTCTCCCAATAGATTATCTTTCTTGGCTGAAAACTCTTAAAATTTTAATGTCAATAAATAGTAGATTGTTCTATAAGTTAAGAAAAGTGGTTGTTTTCCAGCGAGTGTAAAAGTTTCAATTCACGAGCGAGCGCAGCTCGCGAGTGGATTAAATTTACACGAACAAGGAAAAATCACTGTAACGACAGCACACTGTTTTACCGGCACACCAACGTGGCGTGCAATAGCTGTCAGATGTCAAACAGCGATATTCATTGTTCATGATTGTTAAACAACACTCGATATTAAAACCTCTTTATAAGCCCACAATTATTGCGTATTTAATAGCGTCCCCTAAGACGTTACATGGTGTCAGATGTGGTTTGGTTTTAGAGTGTGAAAAAACCACCGAAAGATGTCGATTAATTCAAGTGAAAGCGTTGCAGCAAACTCAAATGGAAATGATGCAAATGGAGAGTGGCTCAGAGGTGTACAGGGGCTCCGTCCTCCCAGTCCACTTGTAATGTCTACACACATGAAAACGAGTTGGAAACAATGGAGACAACAGTTCGAATATTACGCCACCGCCACCCAGCTCAACAAGCGTCAGAACGAAGTGCAAGCAGCGACCTTCATGTCGTGCATAGGCCCTGATGCGATCGCCGTGTTCAATACACTCGACCTGTCAGATGAGCAGAAGAAAGATTTAGAAGCTATCAAAACAGCATTTGAAAACTACTTCATTCCGAAAGTCAACATAACCTATGAGCGGTACGTTTTCTTTTCAACATCACAAATCGAAGGAGAAACGTTTGACGAGTATTTGACGAGGATCCAAACCTTGGCGAAGAGCTGCGAATTTTCCGTTTTGAATGACAGCATGATCAAGGACAAAATTGTCTGTGGTATAAAATCTGATTTATTAAGGGAAAGACTTCTCTCTGAAGATGACTTGTCTTTGTCTAAAGCTATTGCACTTTGTAGAGCCAGCGAGCGAGCATCCAAGCAGGCCAAAGCTCTACATAATGACAAGGACGAGGAAGTGAACGCCCTGAGGAAAAAATCACCGAAGCCAGAAGAATTTAACTGTCGACGCTGTCAACAGAGGCATCGCCCAAAAAACTGTCCAGCATTTAAGCAAACCTGCGACAAATGCAAGAAAAAAGGTCATTTTGCAAAAGCATGCTGGTCAGGAGGGAACAAAAAGCCAAAAAAATACAACAAGGTCAACGAGCTGGAAGAAAGTTCTGATGACGCAGAAGTACTGCACATAAATCGCGTCAGCGGACCAAGCGGCGACGATAAATGGACAGAAACACTAGAATGTACAAATCGAAATCACAAGAAGCTGAAATTTGTCGTGAAACTCGACAGCGGCGCACAATGCAACGTGCTTCCTCTTCACTTGAGCCAGCAGATCGAAACCAAGCTGAAGAAAACTAACACTAAAAATCTGGTCAGCTACAGCGACCACCGAATCAAAGTGTTAGGAGAAATTGAGTTGAGATGCAAGATAAGGGATCAAGAGAGAATGATTACGTTCAAAGTGGCAGAAGCCAACGTCGCACCGATTCTAGGAAGCAAATCATGTGAAAAGTTAGGACTTATAGCCAGAGTCAACACTGTGCAAGAAATCCTCAACGACGACATATTCAAGGGACTTGGCTGCATTAACAACTTCGAATACGACATCGATCTTGTAGAAAATCCGAATTTTACCATCAAACCTCCGAGACGAGTACCACATGCCATTGCTGATCAAGTAAAGGAAGTCTTAAACTCCATGGTTAAACTCAACGTAATCAAACCAATCAAGGAGCCAACTCCAGCAGTCAGCCCAATGGTAATTGTGAGAAAAAATGGCAAAATTCGCATATGCATCGATCCGACCGATGTCAACAAGAATGTTCTTAGAAGGCACTATCCACTGAAAACTCTGGAAGAAATATCAGCAAGAATACACGGAAGCAAGTTCTTTACTCTACTCGACTGCAAGAGAGGTTTTTGGCAAATAAAGCTCACAGAGAAAAGCCAGAAAATACTAACATTTGCTACGCCATGGGGAAGATACAGCTGCTCTCGTCTACCATTTGGATTGTGTTCAGCGCCAGAAGTTTTCCAGGAAGTAATGAACCATATCCTCCAAGGAATCAGAGGAGTAGAATGCTCGATGGACGACATACTGATTCACGCAGCCACCAAACAAGAGTTGGAAAAAATCACAAGAACAGTCATCGAAGCACTCAAGAAAGCAGGCATGAAATTGAATAAAGAAAAATGCGTATTCCAAACAAATCGCATCAAATTTCTTGGTCACATAATATCTGACCAAGGATTAGAGCCGGACGAAAACAAAATCACAGCAGTTCGAAGCCTGAAGACTCCGACAAACGTCAAAGAAGCTCAACGTTTGCTCGGAATGGTCACCTACCTCAACAAGTTCATTCCCAATTTGTCACAGCTTACTGAGCCCATCAGACAGTTGATTCGCAACGATGTTGCTTGGGATTGGAATCATGAACAAGAAGAAGCGTTTGGAAAAATCAAACAGACGCTAATCTCACCTCCAGTTCTCAAACTATATGACGTGAATGACGAAGTCACCCTGTCTGTCGACGCCAGTTCAAAAAGCATCGGAGCCGTTCTAATGCAACAAGACCGCCCCGTCGCGTATGCAACTAAAGCGCTAACTCCAGCACAACAAAATTACCCGCAAATAGAAAAGGAAGCGTTAGCAATCCAATTTGCCTGCACGAAATTTCATGACTATGTTTATGGCAAACAGCTAACGGTAGAGACGGATCACAAACCGCTGGAAGTAATCTTCAAGAAGTCCATAGATAAAGCTCCTGCTCGACTCCAAAGAATTTTGGTTAACGTGTTGCCGTATTCCCCAAAAGTGATCTACAAAAAAGGAACTGACATTCCCATTGCTGATGCACTTAGCAGAGATTGTGACCACACCAATATCACCAATCCACCCGAAGAAGAGCTCGAAGTTCAAATAATTCTCGACATGACTAAGTCAGCCCGCGAAGGACTTGTACATGCTACAAACAGAGATACAGAACTACAATTGCTCCTGACCTACATCATGGATGGTTTTCCCGAAGACAGAAACGAATTACCAGATGCGATCAAGCATTATTTTAATTTCCGCGATGAATTGTCAACTTATCACGGATTAATATTCAAAGGTGACCGAGTAATAGTACCTAAAGAATCCATACCGGATATATTGAAACAAATTCACCATGGCCATCTGGGCATTCAAAGTTGTCTGAGAAGAACCAGACCAGTCCTGTACTGGAAGAATCTGGCACAAGACATCGCCTCTACTATCGACCGATGTTCCATCTGCCAAAAAACACAAAGATCAAACTTCAAAGAAACACTTGTCTTGAAAGAAATACCGGATCTTCCATGGCAAGTTGTTGCCACCGATCTTTTCGAATTTCAAGGAAAACACTACTTACTGGTAGCTGATAGCTACTCCGGATTCTTCGATTTCAAAAAACTGAAGAACACCACTTCTCTTGAAGTGATAAATCACCTCAAAACATGGTTTGCAGTACACGGAATACCGCAAATTCTCGAGTCGGACAACGGACCACAGTATTCATCAAGAGAATTCAAGGATTTCAAGAATACGTGGCACTTTGAGCATCAGACGTCTAGTCCACACCATCCCCGAGGAAACGGCTTGGCCGAACGAAACGTACAAATTGCGAAGAACATCCTGCGTAAATGTACCCAAGACAATACAGACGTTCAACTAGCACTGCTCAATTTCCGCAATACCCCCAGAAACGAATTCTTAGGTTCACCAGCACAACGACTGATGAGCCGCACAACCAGAACGACGCTTCCGATCTCCATCAAGGCGCTCGTTCCCAGAGTAGTCGAGAACGTCACCAAAGAACTTACCAAACTGAGATTGATCCAAAAATCTTATGCTGACCAAGGTGCAAAGCAGCCGCAATCATTGGAAGCAGGAGATAAAATCCGTATACAACATTCTCCACACAATTGGATAGGAGGAGAAGTGGTAAGAATAGATCCAAATCACCAACGATCTATTGTGGTCAAAACCAACGAGGGCGAAATTCTGAGACGTAACTCATCAGTACTCAGAACGACCAATGCAGAGCTACCATCAGGACCATCAGTTGTTATTCCGAACGACTTGATACCAGTAGATACGCCAGACAATCTACAACCAAGTTCTCCCGTCCGCAAGCCACCATCACCTGCAGCACCGCAAGCGGTCGCATCTCGTACCATTCAAGATGCGCCAACACCAGTCTTCACCCGATCCGGTCGTCAAGTGAAGCCATTGAAACGTTTAATTCTTTAATCCGAAAAAGGGGGATGTAACGACAGCACACTGTTTTACCGGCACACCAACGTGGCGTGCAATAGCTGTCAGATGTCAAACAGCGATATTCATTGTTCATGATTGTTAAACAACACTCGATATTGAAACCTCTTTATAAGCCCACAATTATTGCGTATTTAATAGCGTCCCCTAAGACGTTACAATCACTTTTCTTAACGTCTTGAACATGCTTTTTTTTGGTGTATTTGACCAAAAGGACTAAAATGTAAAAATGAAGAAAAATTAATTGATTGATCAAGGTGTCATATTTTGCTAACATGGTAGCAAAACAAGAGAACGATGTTTTTAGTAAATTAATTTTTCATTCAAAATCGTGAAGAAAAGTGTTGTTAACGATCAAAGTGCCACTTTTCTTTACGATTTTGAATTGAACAATGCACTACATTTCTATCAAATACACGAAAATAGTAGATTACACACCGAGATGACAAATGTTTCATTTCTGTCGAGAGCTAATGCCCGAGACAGAAAGAAATTTCCACCGAGGTTTGTATACTATTTTATTCGCAATCATTAATTTTTGGCAAATAAACCAAAATTAATTTGTAAAATTCTATTCTGCGCCATCTATCGAGCGACTTTCGTACTCACAGCAGGTAAGGAATGTGCCCATTCCTAACCTGCCCATTCCTAACCTAGAGTGGGAAAGTAAGGTCAGAAATGGATTGTCAGGAATGATTAACTTTCCCACTTCCCACTTCTTAAAAGGTCAGGGAATGGACATATTACCTATATGATTGCCAATAAAATATATTTATATGTCCATTCCCTAACCTTTTAAGAAGTGGGTAAGTTAATCATTCCTGTTTATTCGCAATCATATAGGTAATATATCCATTTCTGACCTTACTTTTCCACTCTAGGTTAGGAATGGGCACATTCCTAACCTGCTGTGAGTACGAAAATAGCTCGGTAAATGGCGCAGAGCAAAACTTAAAAAAATTTTTTTTGGTTTATGTGCCAAAAATGAATGATTGCGAATAAAATAGTATACAAACCTCGGTGGAAATTTTCTTCTGTCTCGAGCATTAACTCGCCTCGGCCCTACGGGCCTCGGTAAGCTAAGCTCTCGACAGAAATGAAACATTTTCCACCTCAGTGTGTAAACTATAATTTTTTTTAAATTGTAAAATTATTGAAATTACTTTTTTACTCAATTCTTTAGTATAAATAAAACAAATTGTAATATAAAAACATTTATTTAAAAAAATATATTAACAATATCAATAAGTACTTATAGGTATATAATAAATAAAATAGTCTTATTTACAGGTCCCTAGTTTGTTAGAAATAATGGAAATGGCTTGACTAGCTTTAATCAACTTCTTCAATAGTGGGTCCTCGTTGTGACCCGAAGCCTCCGGCTTGCTGTCCACAACTGCTCGGCATCCCTCCTGCAGTTCCGTTCTGGCCGGCTCCTCCATATAGTTTCGCCATGATCGGACTGCAAATCGACGTCAACTGTTTTTGTTTATCTTCGTACTCTTCCTTTTCGGCCAAAGTGTTGTTGTCAAGCCATTGCAAACAGTTGTCGCACTCCTTCTGCACGGTGTCTTTACCGACTCCGCTCAATTTGTCTCCGCAATCGTTGATGGTCTGTTTCAGTTGGAACACGTAACCTTCCAACTGATTTCGTGCCGCGATCTTGGTTCTTTGTTTCTCGTCTTCTTCTTTGTACTTCTCGGCATCATTGACCATACGATCGATGTCGTTCTGCGACAGACGCCCTTTGTCGTTTTTGATGGTGATATTGCGAGAATTACCGGAACTGGTGTCTTTGGCGGAAACGTTGAGGATTCCGTTAGCGTCCAAGTCGAAAGTTACTTCGATTTTGGGAACTCCTCGGGGGGCCGGAGGAATTCCGGTGAGATCGAAATTGCCGAGTAAGTTGTTGTCTTTGGTCATTGCGCGTTCGCCTTCGAAAACTTGAACGGTCACGGCGGGTTGATTGTCGCTGTACGTGGTGAAGGTTTGCGTTTGTTTGCAAGGAATTCTGGCGTTGCGTTCGATGATTTTCGTCATAATTCCGCCGGCTGTTTCGATTCCTAATGATAGAGGAGTGACGTCGACGAGGAGGACGTCTTGGATTTTGGAATCGGTTTCTCCGCTGAGAACGGCAGCTTGGACGGCGGCGCCGTAAGCGACGGCTTCATCTGGGTTGATGGAGAGATTCAACGGTTTTCCGCTGAAGTAATTTTGGAGCAACTGTTGAATTTTGGGGATACGAGTTGAACCCCCGACTAAAACGATATCGTGGATGGAAGCTTTATCCATCTTGGCGTCGGCCAAAGCTTTTTCGACCGGTTGTAGAGTGCCCCGGAATAGATCAGAGTTGAGTTCTTCGAAACGAGCTCTGGTGAGTTTCGTGTAAAAGTCGACGCCGTCGAAGAGGGCGTCAATCTCGATCGTGGCTTCAGTGCTCGAACTCAAAGTGCGTTTTGCTCTTTCAGCTGCGGTCCTCAGACGTCGTAAGGCTCGCGGGTTGGTTTTCAGATCTTTCTTGTATTTCCTCTTGAACTCTTCGGCAAGATGATTGACGACTCGATTGTCGAAGTCTTCGCCACCTAAATGAGTATCACCGGCAGTGGCTCTGACTTCAAACAGCGACCCCTCGTCGATGGTTAAGATGGAAACGTCGAACGTGCCACCTCCGAGATCGAAAATCAACACGTTTCTTTCACCTTTCAAGTTCTTATCTAAACCATAAGCTAATGCGGCCGCAGTCGGTTCGTTGATGATTCTCAAAACGTTCAGTCCGGCGATAACTCCGGCATCTTTTGTTGCTTGTCTTTGGGAATCGTTGAAATACGCCGGCACAGTGATGACGGCGTCTTTAATTTGGGTGCCGAGGTAAGCTTCGGCGGTTTCTTTCATTTTCGTCAACACCATGGAACTGATTTCTTCAGGTGCAAAAGTTTTCCGTTCCCCTTTGTGTTCGATTTGAATTTTCGGTTTCCCGCAAACACTGACGACTTTAAAAGGCCAATGCTTCATGTCTTGTTGGATTTTGGGGTCGTCGAATTTCCGCCCGATTAGACGTTTGGCGTCGAACACGGTGTTGCTGGGGTTCATGGCGACCTGGTTCTTGGCGGCATCGCCGAGGAGCCGTTCGGTCTCCGTGAAAGCGACGTAGCTCGGTGTCGTCCTGTTTCCTTGGTCGTTAGCGATGATTTCGACTTTGCCGTGTTGCCACACACCCACACAGGAGTACGTGGTGCCCAAGTCGATACCGATAGCTGGAGATTTCACCATTTTGACGATTTATTGATTTACTTCACTGAACTCACTGACAATATTTGGAACTTTGAAAATATTAAGTTTGTGGAAATTGATTGCTTTGGGTGCGCTATGCACTTTCTTCTGTTCTTCGTTCTTTGCTTCTTGTTTGTCGTTTCAAAACTGACTGAATTGCCGCCGCGTCGAGGTGCTTTTATATGAACTGCAAAACCGTCCCGAACGTTCCCGAATATTCTCGAAAGATTCCACACCAAGTTTGAATATTCTGGAATGTTCGACTATTCAATAGAAGTTTCTTTAATTAATTTACAATATAAATATAATTATTTTAACAACAATAATTATTTAAATTTAATATTTATAGGTGCATGTTAAATTTAAACCCACATAATTATGTATTATCTAGTAATTAACCTTTTACAACATTAATATCAATGTCAATAATCCAGAAATAGTGTATATTACATTATAGTTATTGATATAGATTAACAAAATAATCTTAGAAATTTATGATTTTCAATTTTTGTTAGAATTGTGAAGATGACGCGAGTTTGGAGCCATTTTATTTAAATAATAACCATTATTGTAACACTCATTAAAGGAACTGGGTAAACAATTAAATGAATGTTAAAGAAAAATAGGTTAAAACCGAGAACTTTTTTAGACGTTTTTCCTTGTTACAATATTTAAATTTATTACTTTGTCCTTCCGTATATAATATGCGCGTGTAAACAGAGCGGATTGATAATATTGTACCTAATAGATAAATATTTATTCGTAAATTCGGGCAAAATTGTCATAAATAACAGTGAAGCTTTTAAGAAAATAACTTATCAACGTTCTTAAAGCCTATGGAATATTCTGGTAGCAGCACACGGAAGACACTGCTTACTATTCTGGAACCTATGGCCTATGGTAGAGACCCTTCTCCCTTTATTTGAAAGAGGTATGGTATTATATTTATAGGTATATTACACATAAACAGTATTTTATTCAGTTATAATTATGAAAGTCAGTATTGGGTACTTAGCAATAACAAACAAAACAATTTTTGAAATTTCAAGTAAGTACATAATTTATATTAACATTTTAGCATCGAGACAAGATGCAAACTAGCTATTTATGTAGTAAGTTGCAAAATGAAAGTGTTTTTCGCACCAAGACGTGAATATTACCAAACGAGCGAAGCGAATTTGGTAACTCGTCGCGTGCGAAAAACACGAATTTTGCAAGGTACTACATACAAGATTTTTTATACAATCGTCGCCAGAATTGTTAAAAATGTAAAAAGAAAGAATAAAATTTCACATTCTTACTGCATAATCTAGTTGCACAATTTTTCGTTTCCTAGGAAATGCGACATAACAGAATCAACATTTCATTGATAATTGAGGTATTTGTCAGTTAATTTTACATTTTGTATCTAGTGCGAAAAAGTGACAGTATAGTGAAAAAAAACACGTCATTTCAACATGAAAATAACATTCGAAATGGTACTATTTCGATACGATTGTACAAAAAATTATTTAAAAAATAAAGATTTGAAATAAACAACTAAACGCTTCCTTCATATACCGGATGTCCCAGCGCTACCGGGTCATAAGGAAATAGCACGTCAAATTATATTTACTTAAATTATATCTTAATTAGGTAATAATGGTAATAGGTACAAGCAAAAACTTCACGAAAATCCTTAAAAGGAGTGACACGATTTCATGTAAAATTAATGATTAGAAGACTAAAAAAAGATAAAAAAAAGTGTTGCCTTGATCGGCATTTGAACTTCCAAACTCTTGTTCGAAAGAAGCGTCCCGATCAAAGCAACATTTTTTATCTTTTTGTAGTATTAAGGTCTTTCTAACTATGTATTTTACATAGCAGCGTCCTCATCTTTTAAGAATCCGCGTGGAATTTTAGTTTTTACCAAATTTTATCTGAAAAGATATAATTTGCCGTGCTACTACCCTATGACCCAGTAGCGCTGGGACACCCGGTATAGTTTAATACTACTAAATTAAAAAAATAATTCCCCTCCAATAATTCCTAGACTTAAATATACATATTAATTTTTACTGTACCTACTTACTGTTCTGGCATTCAAACCAGTTGATTTTTTTATTCAAAACATATTTACTGGTAGGTGGTGGTTAAAATCAGGTAAATTATTAATTAATAATAATTCTTAGTGTCACGTTTACGAAGTTGGTGTGTTTGTAATTAGGATCAGAGATAACATCTGGAACGTCTGTCGGGACATTCAAATCTCTTAATGTCAATGTCAGCAGTGTGTCTTGAAATTTGAGGTTGTTTGAGGTAATTTGATGTCACTTCACACCCACCTTCCGTTTCGATTTATAGTAACAATCGAAAATTTAAATCACTGAATGACGGTGGTAACAGTATGTCTTGCAATTTGATGTCGCTTGAGATTGCCCCTCACTTTGGATTTATATTCACAATCGAGACACTCGAACCACTGAATGTCAGTGTCAGCAGTATGTCTTGCAATTTGATGTTGCTTTAAACGGCTCTTCTGTATTGTTTTATATTCACATTCGGGACACTGAAACCATTGAATGTCAGTGTCAGCAGTATGTCTTACCATTTGATGTTGCTTTAAACGGCTCTTGTCTATTGTTTTATATTCACAGTCGGGGCACTCAAACCACTGAATGTCAGTGTCAGCAGTATGTCTTGAAATTTGATGTCTGAGACTGCCCCTCCCTTTTGATTTATATTCACAATCGGGACACTCAAACCACTGAATGTCAGTGTCAGCAGTATGTCTTGCAATTTGATGTAGCTTTAAATGGCTCTTCTGTTTTGTTTTATATTCACAGTCGGGACACTGAAACCATTGAATGTCAGCTGCAGCAGCATGTCTAGAAATTTGATGTCGTTTCAGGTTGCTCCTCCGTTTCACTTTATACTGAATGTCGACAACAGCACTGTGATTTCTAATTCGATGTTGCTTTAAGTGATAACTCTCTTTTGTTTTATATTGACAGTCAGAACATTCAAACCATCCACTGTCGATGCCAATTGGATATTGTGTGATTTGATACCGTTTCCTGGCCTGATACCCAGAAACTACTTCATTTTGTACTCTCTTTTCACAACTCTTCAAATGTTCCAATAAGAAAAGTTTCGAAAATGTGAATAACCCACAGTGAAGACATCGATTCTTGGTATCATCAAACTCAATTACTTCAGCTTTAATATCTAAAGGTTCTTGCTTGATAAATTCAGTTTCACTAAATTGTACCAAAGGTCGTACACTTTCAGGTGATGCTTCATTTGCAAGACAGCTTCTGCGATGTTGGTATAAACAAACTTGAAATTCTGTTTGGTCGTTACAAACATTACATCGATAAGGTTCAATTCCAGCTGCACAACTGAAAAGTTCTATTGCAATCTCTTGGTGATGCTGCTTCAAGTGGTTGGTAAGGAGGAACTCCCATTGAGATTCGTAGGGACAATGTGTGCAGTGGTATTTAATCACACAAGAATTGGAACTTATAAGGGCCATTTTCACTTAGCGTTCTAAAATTACAAAAAGAATGTTAAAAAGTACATATTCAAATTTAAAAAAAAAATGCAATTACCTAATCTGTCAACAACGAATCAGTTGAGTCAGTTTAGAAAAAAATGTTAAAAACTATTAATTCAATAAAAAAAGTACAATAACCTAACCTAATCTGTCAACGACATCGACAAATTAGTGGTGGGATTCTGTGCCACCCGTGTCGATACGAGTGGACTCCACCACGGAGCGGTTACAAGCGAAATACACTTCATTACCAAACGAGCGAAGCGAGTTTAGTAACACGTCGTGTGCGAAAAACACGAATTTTGCAACGTACTACATACAAGATTTTTATACAATCGACGCCAGAATTGTTACAAATGTAAAAAGAAAGAATAACATTGCACATACTTACTGCATAATCTAGTTGCACCATATTTCGTTCGTGTTATTCACGTCTTGGTGCAAAAATAACTTTCATTTTGCAACTTACTACATAAATAGCTATTTTGCTCGTAGCCTTTGAGTTCGAGTTAGAGTTCAAGTTTTGTGTCGCTCGTGTCGATACGAGTGGTAGAGTCTGCTCGTATCGACACGGGTGGCACAGAATCCCATCACTGATTTGTCGTTAAGTCGTTGACAGATTAGGTTAGGTTATTGTACTTTTTTTTATTGAATTTAATTAAATACTTTTTAACATTTTTCCTAAACTGACTCAACTGATTCGTCGTCAACAGATTAGGTAATTGTATTCTTTTTTAATTTGAATACGTACTTAACATTCTTTTTCTAATTTTAGAAAGCTAAGTGACAATGGCCCTTTTAAGTTCCAATTCTTGTGTGATTAAATACCACTGCACACATTGTCCCTACGAATCTCAATGGGAGTTCGTCCTTGCCAACCACTTGAAGCAGCATCACCAAGAGATTGCAATAGAACTTTTCAGTTGTGCAGCTGGAATTGAACCTTATCGATGTAATGTTTGTAACGACCAAACAGAATTTCAACTTTGTTTATACCAACATCGCAAAAGCTGCCTTGCAAATGAAGCACCACCTGAAAGTGTACAACCATTGGTACAATTTAGTGAAACTAAATTTATCAAGCAAGAACCGTTAGATATTAAAGCTGAAGTAATTGAGTTTGATGATACCAAGAATCGATGTCTTTACTGTGGGTTGTTCACATTTTCGAAACTTTTCTTATTGGAACATTTGAAGAGTTGTGAAAAGAGAGTAGAAAATGAAGTAGTTTCTGGGTATCAGGCCAGGAAACAGGTCGACAATCAGTATAAAGTGAAACGGAGGAGCAACCTGAAACGACATCAAATTTCTAGACATGCTGCTGCCGCTGAAATTCAATGGTTTGAGTGTCCCAAATGTGAATATAAAACAATACAGAAGAGCCATTTAAAGCAACATCAAATTGTAAGACATACTGCTGACACTGACATTCGGTGGTTCCAGTGTCCCCATTGTGAATATAAATCGAAAGGGAGGGGCAGTCTCAAAAGACATCAAATTTTAAGGCATACTGCTGACACTGACATTCAGTGGTTTAAGTGTCCGAACTGTGAATATAAAACAATAAACAAAAGCCTTTTAAAGCAACATCAAATTTCTAGACATACTGCTGCCGCTGACATTCCATGGTTTGAGTGTCCCGAATGTGATTATAAAACAATATACAAGAGTCGCTTAAAGCCACATCAAATTTCAAGACATACTGCTGACACTGACATTCAGTGGTTTAAGTGTCTCGATTGTGAATATAAATCAAAAGAGAGGGGCAGTCTCAAACGACATCAAATTTTAAGACATACTGCTGACACTAACATTCAGTGGTTTGACTGCCCCGATTGTGAATATAAAACAATGGACAAGAGCCGTTTAAAGCAACATCAAATTGTAAGACATACTGCTGACACTGACATTCGGTGGTTCCAGTGTCCCCATTGTGAATATAAATCGAAAGGGAGGGGCAGTCTCAAACGACATCAAATTTTAAGGCATACTGCTGACACTGACATTCAGTGGTTTAAGTGTCCGAACTGTGAATATAAAACAATAAACAAAAGCCATTTAAAGCAACATCAAATTTCTAGACATACTGCTGCCGCTGACATTCCATGGTTTGAGTGTCCCGAATGTGATTATAAAACAATATACAAGAGTCGTTTAAAGCCACATCAAATTTCAAGACATACTGCTGACACTGACATTCAGTGGTTTAAGTGTCTCGATTGTGAATATAAATCAAAAGAGAGGTGCAATCTCAAGCGACATCAAATTGCAAGACATTCTGTGGACACTGACATTCAGTGATTTAAATTTTTCGATTGTTACTATAAATCGAAACGGAAGGTGTATGTGGAGTGACATCAAATTACCTCAAACAACCTCAAATTTCAAGACACACTGCTGACATTGACATTAACAGATTTGAATGTCCGGACAGACGTTCCAGATGTTATCTGTGATCCTAATTACAAACACACCAACTTCGTAAACGTGACACTAAATTATTATTAATTTATAATTTAAATGATTTTAACCAGCACTTACCAGTAAATTTGTTTTGAATGCAAAAATAAACTGGTTTGAATGCCAGAACAGTAACTAGGTACAGTAAAAATTAATATATATTTTTTTTAAGTTTAAGAATTATTGGAGGGAAATTACTTTTTTAAGGTCATAGCATTGTATGGTCATAGGGTAGTAGCACGGCAAATTATATCTTTTCAGATAAAATTTGGTAAAAACTAAAATTCCACGCGGATTCTTAAAAGATGAGAACGCTGCTATGTAAAATACATAGTTAGAAAGACCTTAATACTACAAAAAGATAAAAAATGTTGCTTTGATCGGGACGCTTCTTTCGAACAAGAGTTTGGAAGTTGAAATGCCGATCAAGGCAACGCTTTTTTTATCTTTTTTTAGTATTCTAATCATTAATTTTACATGAAAGCGTGTCACTCCTTTTAAGGATTTGCGTGAAGTTTTTGTTTGTACCTATTACCTAATTAAGATATAATTTAAGTAAATATAATTTGACGTGCTATTTCCCCATGACCCGGTAGCGCTGGGACACCCGGTATATGAAGGAAGCGTTTAGTTGTTTATTTCAAATCTTTATTTTTTAAATAATTGTTTGCATCTTGTCTCGATGCTAAAATGTTAATATAAATTATGTACTTATACTTGAAATCTCAAAAATTGTTTTGTTTGTTATTGCTAAGTACCTAATACTTACTGTCATAATTATAACTGATTAATACATTCATACTTTTTTGACCAATAGGATTGCCTTATTTTCCACTTTTCAACCAATCACGTAGCCTTTTCTTGAAAAAAGAAAGCTAGTAGAATTTTATTCCGAATAAATAGCTACTAGCTTTTTATTCCGAATAAACTCTAGTAGCTTTTTTTCAAGCAAAATCTATGATGTTGTGAATTTTTCATTCATGTATTAATCTGTCAAATATCATTCGAGCAAGAGATTTCTTCAGAATAAATGTTCAAGGTTAGCACTCAAACGCGTCGCCGTCGCAAAAACCACTCGCGCCGCCGGACGTAGGGCCTAAAAATCCTCGAGCTTCGCTCTCGGATTTTTAAGCCGGCCCAACGTCCTGTGGCGCTCGTGATTTTTGCTGCTAGGCAACGCGTTTTCGTGCGAACCTTTCCATTTATTCAGGATAAATCCCTTGCTCTTATGATATTATTGTATGA
Organism: Schizotus pectinicornis; assembly: GCA_951805265.1. NCBI lineage: Eukaryota > Metazoa > Arthropoda > Insecta > Coleoptera > Pyrochroidae > Schizotus > Schizotus pectinicornis. Next base: position 1,887,890 of record OX638203.1, on the reverse strand, counting down.
ATAAAATACTGTTTATATGTAATATACCTATAAATATAATACCATACCTCTTTCAAATAAAGCGAGAAGGGTCTCTACCATAGGCCATAGGTTCCAGAATAGTAAGCAGTGTCTTCCGTGTGCTGCTACCAGAATATTCCATAGGCTTTAAGAACGTTGATAAGTTATTTTCTTAAAAGCTTCACTGTTATTTATGGCAATTTTGCCAGAATTTACGAATAAATATTTATCTATTAGGTACAATATTATCAATCCGCTCTGTTTACACGCGCATATTATATCCGGAAGGACAAAGTAATAAATTTAAATATTGTAACAAGGAAAAACGTCTAAAAAAGTTCTCGGGTTTAACCTATTTTTCTTTAACATTCATTTAATTGTTTACCCAGTTCCTTTAATGAGTGTTACAATAATGGTTATTATTTAAATAAAATGGCTCCAAACTCGCGTCATGTTCACAATTCTAACAAAAATTGAAAATCATAAATTTCTAAGATCATTTTGTTAATCTATATCAATAACTATAATGTAATATACACTATTTCTGGATTATTGACATTGATATTAATGTTGTAAAAGGTTAATTACTAGATAATACATAATTATGTGGGTTTAAATTTAACATGCACCTATAAATAATCAATTTAAATCATTATTGTTGTTAAAATAATTATATTTATATTGTAAATTAATTAAAGAAACTTCTATTGAATAGTCGAACATTCCAGAATATTCAAACTTGGTGTGGAATCTTTCGAGAATATTCGGGAACGTTCGGGACGGTTTTGCAGTTCATATAAAAGCACCTCGACGCGGCGGCAATTCAGTCAGTTTTGAAACGACAAACAAGAAGCAAAGAACGAAGAACAGAAGAAAGTGCATAGCGCACCCAAAGCAATCAATTTCCACAAACTTAATATTTTCAAAGTTCCAAATATTGTCAGTGAGTTCAGTGAAGTAAATCAATAAATCGTCAAAATGGTGAAATCTCCAGCTATCGGTATCGACTTGGGCACCACGTACTCCTGTGTGGGTGTGTGGCAACACGGCAAAGTCGAAATCATCGCCAACGACCAAGGAAACAGGACGACACCGAGCTACGTCGCTTTCACGGAGACCGAACGGCTCCTCGGCGATGCCGCCAAGAACCAGGTCGCCATGAACCCCAGCAACACCGTGTTCGACGCCAAACGTCTAATCGGGCGGAAATTCGACGACCCCAAAATCCAACAAGACATGAAGCATTGGCCTTTTAAAGTCGTCAGTGATTGCGGGAAACCGAAAATTCAAATCGAACACAAAGGAGAACGGAAAACTTTTGCACCTGAAGAAGTCAGTTCCATGGTGTTGACGAAAATGAAAGAAACCGCCGAAGCTTACCTCGGCACCCAAATTAAAGACGCCGTCATCACTGTGCCGGCGTATTTCAACGATTCCCAAAGGCAAGCAACAAAAGACGCCGGAGTTATCGCTGGACTGAACGTTTTGAGGATCATCAACGAACCGACAGCGGCCGCATTAGCTTATGGTTTAGATAAGAACTTGAAAGGTGAAAGAAACGTGTTGATTTTCGATCTAGGAGGTGGCACGTTCGACGTTTCCATCTTAACCATCGACGAGGGGTCGCTGTTTGAAGTCAGAGCCACTGCCGGTGATACTCATTTAGGTGGCGAAGACTTCGACAATCGAGTCGTCAATCATCTTGCCGAAGAGTTCAAGAGGAAATACAAGAAAGATCTGAAAACCAACCCGCGAGCCTTACGACGTCTGAGGACCGCAGCTGAAAGAGCAAAACGCACTTTGAGTTCGAGCACTGAAGCCACGGTCGAGATTGACGCCCTCTTCGACGGCGTCGACTTTTACACGAAACTCACCAGAGCTCGTTTCGAAGAACTCAACTCTGATCTATTCCGGGGCACTCTACAACCGGTCGAAAAAGCTTTGGCCGACGCCAAGATGGATAAAGCTTCTATCCACGATATCGTTTTAGTCGGGGGTTCAACTCGTATCCCCAAAATTCAACAGTTGCTCCAAAATTACTTCAGCGGAAAACCGTTGAATCTCTCCATCAACCCAGATGAAGCCGTCGCTTACGGCGCCGCCGTCCAAGCTGCCGTTCTCAGCGGAGAAACCGATTCCAAAATCCAAGACGTCCTCCTCGTCGACGTCACTCCTCTATCATTAGGAATCGAAACAGCCGGCGGAATTATGACGAAAATCATCGAACGCAACGCCAGAATTCCTTGCAAACAAACGCAAACCTTCACCACGTACAGCGACAATCAGCCAGCCGTGACCGTTCAAGTTTTCGAGGGCGAACGCGCAATGACCAAAGACAACAACTTACTAGGCAATTTCGATCTCACCGGAATTCCTCCGGCACCTCGAGGAGTTCCCAAAATCGAAGTAACTTTCGACTTGGACGCTAACGGAATCCTCAACGTTTCCGCCAAAGACACCAGTTCCGGCAACTCTCGCAATATCACCATCAAAAACGACAAAGGGCGTCTGTCGCAGAACGACATCGATCGTATGGTCAATGATGCCGAGAAGTACAAAGAAGAAGACGAGAAACAAAGAACCAAGATCGCGGCACGAAATCAGTTGGAAGGTTACGTGTTCCAACTGAAACAGGCCATCAACGATTGCGGAGACAAATTGAGCGGAGTCGATAAAGACACCGTGCAGAAGGAGTGCGACAACTGTTTGCAATGGCTTGACAACAACACTTTGGCCGAAAAGGAAGAATACGAAGATAAACAAAAACAATTGACGTCGATTTGCAGTCCGATCATGGCGAAACTATATGGAGGAGCCGGCCAGAACGGAACTGCAGGAGGGATGCCGAGCAGTTGTGGACAGCAAGCCGGAGGCTTCGGGTCACAACGAGGACCCACTATTGAAGAAGTTGATTAAAGCTAATCAAGCCATTTCCATTATTTCTAACAAACTAGGGACCTGTAAATAAGACTGTTTTATTTATTATATATACCTATAAGTACTTATTGATATTGTTAATATATTTTTTTAAATAAATGTTTTTATATTAGAATTTGTTTTACTTATACTAAAGAATTGAACTGCTTTAATGTGATTTTTGTTGTTAATGGAAATGCTTTCTTGGAAGCAACTTATATTAGCAACAATGTAGTCATAAAATACATGGAAGTAATAATAATACTCAATGTAGAAGAAATTCCATAATTTTAAAATTTAATAAAAAATTTGTTTTTTATGACCATTAAAATTTTAAGATTGTTCAGCCAAGAAAGATAATCTATTGGGAGACGTACAATAATCTAGATGCTAAATTAGTATTGATTTGCTCCCACTCTGGTGCCAAAATCTACAGTTCACAAAATCAAAAGTTACGCACTGGGGTTAGGCCCTCTTTTCACATTCATAACTTCTACTGTACAGTAATTAATTCTGTGCATAATTATTATGGACTCAACAGATGTCAGCAACAAGAATTTATTTTGAAAAATTAACACAGCATGATCTAAAATATTTACATACATTTTTCGATTTACAACACAGGCAGGAAAGCAAAATCTACGAGTTATTGACAACAAATTTAGAAATTCAACTTTGGATCTTTTCCTAGCGACACCACTTTATTGCCGCCGATGAACTGTGGTCCAGTGTAGTATCGAATGAAAAAACTAGAACCTCGTTTTAGCTGATTGCATGACGATAAGTCCGTCCAACAGTCGGTCCATGTATTGTAGTGATGCATATAAGGTGGGGAGCCTGCCGCCAGACCTGAGTTGGTAATCGCCATACAATGGGAGACCAGTTGGAAGGGATACATTATCGATGATGACACCATCTGCGAAAAGAAAGTCTTAAAAAATAAAATAAATACACAAAACTTTCATATAACAATATTATTTATAACTAATTTATAACTAATTAATGTCTCTTAAAACGTAAATATAAAAGAAAAAAAACGACTTTATTCTATTTTTATAAACCTTAGGGCGATTTCAAAACTTGGGGCACCCAATATACGATGGTTGTTCATTTCTAATTAAAAACATCGCAAATACTCAATGATATTTAAGTATCTTTCGGTATAATCGTTGCAGAATTATATTTTGTTTGATTCTAAACTAAAATGTTCTAAAAATATATTATATTGATAACATTATTAGTATGTACTTAAACTTTTTGATACTACACATACCATGCTAGAGTACTATAGTTGATATAATGACCATGTATTATCAACATTCAATTTCTTATAACTTTAATATAATCTAATATACAGAGTGTTTCATTAATAATTAAACTCACTGGAGAATCATTAGAACAAGATACAAAGATTTAACCTAAAACAGCTAGACAAAATGTGCCTCCTTAGTGAGATACAGGTCAGTAATAATATTGGAGTAAAAAGAGTCTAAGAAAAGGCTCCAAAAATCTTCTTTTACACACAACATTCCATTTAAAAAAAAATTACTTTGTCCTGTATAATCGTCTTAACTCACGCTGTATGTTCAAAAATAATTTCCAGTTAAAGATTTTTGTTTCTAGTTTATTGTGTTCTTAAATCAATTTTCGGTCATTGTTTACTTTACCCACTCTTCGATTTTCAACAACACATTCGTCACCATGTATACATTACGAAAATCAATATCTTTTCTTGTGCAAACTACTTTTATTTTTACTCATTTTCCTTGCCCTAGCACATCTTTTTTTTTCTTATAAATTTTGCATAAAATTATTTATCATTTGCACAACATTTCATTGCTCAAAATGGCATTCTAATGATGTTTTACGATGGTTTCCAAAAAAACAGCACAAAAAGCAAAGAGTGGTTATTGTAAACAATTACCCAATTTTCTAGCTATCATAGAACTCGAGCTATCAAAGTGGGACGCACTATTGCCCCACGCTGTATAATACAATAAAATTAAATTTAAAAAAAAAACAATGGTTAATTTGTCTGAGTGCAAAATAATATATTAATTTTTGTTGTCGCTTGTTTATTTTGTTAAAAGTTGTCCTTGCTAGAGATAATGTTATCTGATCAAGCGTTAAGATAAAAAGACTTTATCTGTAACTTTTGTATGGACAATCCTTTATTCAAGTGGAAGAGTGGACTACTTGATATTTGTCTAAATAAACTGTTGCTAATAATATGAATATTCTGTGGATCATTCCTCAATTCGATAATCTTAACCAAAATTACGTTTTATAAATAAGTACTACTAAGTACCATGTAACCTTCAATAGAAGGGAACATATACTTACACAAATAGCTGCTGAGGTATAATTCTGGACTTCTTTCTCCTCAATTATATACTTGTTGACAATGTATGTTAGGCCACTAGCCAACAAAACAGATAAAATATCGCCGATTAACCGTGGAATTAAGCCACTGAAGAAGCCCAAAATGCCATTCTGTCGATAAATCTCACCCAAAGAACCAAAAATTCCCCTAAAACCAAATTCTTGCAATAAAATCGCATTCAAACCATTTCGCCAATATTCTTACAAATACTTGGTTTCCTTGCCAACAAATTGACCCATCATTCGTATGGTGATAACGTGAAAAGGTTGGCTAATAATAATTGCAGTGGTGTGAGTGATGATATCACCCTTTAGACACCTAAAGAATTTTTTTCTCCTGAAAAATCATCAGTAAGTACTGTAAAACAAAAAGAAACAATGATCAGTACCTATTTTCTTCTGTGTCTGTTGGTTCCTCAACATCTTTTTGAAGATCTAGATAGTCAATCATCTTCTGGGTAGCCACGACAGCGATGAGACTTCCGCAAATCTTGGGGGCCAGGCCCCGGTAACAACCGGACAATCCATCGACCGATTTGATGTGTTTGACTGAAATTGGGGGGCTTTGAGTAAATTCTTGCGATTTCTTTGACTGTTACCGTATTGAAATATGTTCGGCAGCTTAAGGACCGGTTTTCCTAGTAGTAATTTGCCCAGGCGAGGGGGGAAAGGTTCGTAGCCGATCTGGTCATGAAAGAAATTCAAAAATAAATGTTATCTGATGGTGATTCTAACCTGTATGAGGACTTTGGCGTAATCGAAGGGATGTGACACAGTATTTAGGAAAACCCTAAATCCGCATCCGAACCATCTGTTCTCCTGTTCTTTCGTCATCTTTATTCTTTGGACGCTAGCGTAATTTTGTGATTTTTACTGGAAAACTAATCTAAATTAATCAGAGGTTGTCAAAAGTTCGCACTCGTCAACCGGTCGACTTGATTCAATCGGAAGAAGTGGGGCGAAACCATGGGCGGCGCATCCACGCGCGTTTGAGGGAATTGCAAAATTACATTAAAGCCTCGTTTACATCCACTTAACGCGCGGAACTTAACGTAAAAAAAATTAGTGATGGAAGACGTGCGCCAATCAGATGAGAAGTAAAACCGTATAGCTTTCTGTTATGTTATTTTTCTCTTCGTTACCTTTAAACCACGGAGCCTTTAAACTGACAAAGTTACTAATAATGCGAATGCCCAAGTATAATTTCTTACGATTACATGCGTTAAGTGGATGTAAACGAGGCTTAAAGTGGCCGTTTGAAATGCTCGTTACGAGGCAATTTTGCGAAGATTTTGTTTATACAAATTGGCTGTGATGAAGGAAATACAAAAATACAGCAAGAAAGAGAAAGTATGGAAAAAATGTTATAGTAAATTGCTTCAATATTGTTTTTACTGTCAAATCAAGGAGTCCTTCAATGATTTTATTTCGGACAAATATCAACGAAATATATAACAAACAAATAAATAACGACTCAATTAAAATCAAAATATTTTAAACATGATTATCTAGTGCTTAATGCTTAATACGAAAGCGCTGGAAGGCCATAAGTAAAACAAAAAGCGGAAATGCAAGTTAATAACTTGCAGTGACAGTTGGTAACTTGCAGAGCAAATAACTCCTTAGAATGCAGGTGTATACCTATGTATACCTTGTACCTATGTAGGGTGCTTCATTAATAACTGTACTTACATAAGCTAACCTTCCCCCGTTAGGATTCCCCTCCTTGGAGCAAAGAACAAGATATGAAGATTGAACCTAAAACAGCTACATAAAATGTGCCTCAATTCTTACTGAGATTAGCAATTTTATGACTAAAGACTTCGAAATGATCAATTCGAATATGAGCAATAAATTAAACATTTAAATCGGAATATTGTGCGGCTTTATCTTTAACTTTAATTATCTCAAAGAATAATTACTTTATTGTTGTGAAACGTACATTATTTTTGTAAAAAATCTCTGAAAATTCAATAATTATAATAAAAAAGTTATTCCACCAATGGCGGAGAATCTTGAGGGGGAAAACTATTCCTACGCCCCTGTCGTACGCCTTTGGTAATAAAGTAAAACTTTATTTTTCCGTAGTTTAATGTGTCCTACAAGATTCAAACTTTCTGCCAAATATGATGAAGAAATATTAAACAGTATCAAAATAATGGGCAAAAATAATTTTAAAATCTTGAAATAAAATACTCTGTATCTCAGTAAAAAGGCACATTTTATCTAGCTATTTTAGGTTAAATCTTCATATCTCGTTAGAAAAATTCTCCAGTTATCAGTTAGTTTATGTACAATTATTAATGAAACACCCTATAGGTATACAGGTAGTAACCTGCATTCAAAACATTGCACTGCAAGTTCAACTGCCGTTCCTTGCATTTCTGTTTTACTTATGGCCTTCTAGCGCATTCGTAGCTTAAGCTAGTTTTTGAATGTAAAAAAATAAATGTAGGCAAATAAGGCGTAAAAATGTAGCAGAAAAATTTGGTCATATTTAGGAATTTTTATGCAGCAACCATAAAGAGAATGTTCATGCAAGCTATCTCAAACACTTTTCCTTTTCTTGTACAGTGGAATTCAATAGAAATGAGACACTTGAATAACTGGTTGTCTATCTTTATTTTGTAACCCAAGAAATTTGACAACACTGTAAAGTAGATAGTAAGGTCGTAGGCACGGAGTGACAGAGCTGACGGAGGCCGTTATTCAAAATTCTGAAACTGAAACGCACGTGGACGGGATTGTTTGGTTTGAAGGCTCTCTCGAACCAACGAAAATTACACAAGTCGTCGACACGTTTTTTGGATTTAAGTTCTAAATATCAAATTTCAATTTTTGTTACGTAACTAATAAAGGAAAAATTAGTGTGTTTAACGAAAGTTTGCTTTTAATTTATTATAAATTATTATTTAATTTGTATGACAATAATTGAACTAACATAATCATAACTATGTCAAAACTAATAAAATTTAGCAGTTTCGACCAATCAGAGAACAATTTAATGGAAATCTCAATGCACTTGGAAAACTACGAGCCCGAAGGGACCGTTCCGGAAAAATCTTTTTTATATTACTTATTTATTACTTGCAATTTTCGTAGTTTCACCAGCACGTGGCTAAAGTCATCCTATTATTCATAACTGCCTTGTTTCCCGACAATTTTGAGCGTTTGGTGAAGCGGCTTTCATAGTGCCAGAAGAGCGGGCGGTGGGCGGTACGCTAAACCAGAAAAATTGTGAGCAAAGCGATAACTCTCCTGTTATTTGCAAAATCTAAATTCATGGGGTAAACTACACATTTCACCAGCTGGCAGCATCAGACAGAACCCTTCGCTGTCTATGCGACCCTCAATAAACTTTATGGTCCAGCTCATTAACAAATAGTTACTTGTGCTTTCAGAAAGGTTTACCTGCTTATTCGGGTGAATGCACTTTGGGTAACTACTGTGCTGCATTTAAGAAATAAATTCTCAAGACTCGGGTTGTAAATAATTATTGTCTGTTAATTACCCTTTTCTTACAAATTTAAAATAGTAAATGGTAAATGTTCGGAACAAAAATGGTTCCTTTACTATGTCGAGTTCTCTATTCTGTATTATTTTATCAGTCATTCGCTTTTCATTATCGGCTTTAGCCATTGGAAGAATTTATATAGAATGAGAAATCATAAGCATTTCAAAAACCATATAGAAAACATGAAGAATTTAATAATAAGATGAAGTTTAACATCAAAAATAGATGCAACACTCCGAAGAAACAGAAAAACGGTTCCTCGTTTTAACAGGCTAAAATGACTCAGGATGTATAAAAAAAATTTTGTTTACTTAATAGTAATTTACAATAGTGCTTTTTGGCTTGTAAAATGACCACGAGCGCAACGCGCGCGCGAGTGGTCATTTAAAAATCCGACAAGCACGAATCTTTGAAAGCCGGAAATTTCTGGAATCTGCAAAGTCTCGAGCTAAATTTGACATGACAACTTAAACTAAAACTGCAATTTAAAAAAACTCACACAATTATGAATCTAGTTTTCTATGCACTCTATTTTTATTTCAAAATTTGTGTTTCAATTGCAAGGAATAAATAAGTAATATAAAAAAGATTTTTCCGGAATAGCCCGAAAAGACCGTAGTTTTCCAAGTGCATTGAGATTTCCATTAAATTGTTTTCTGATGGGTCGAAACTGCTAAATTTTATTAGTTTTGACATAGTTATGATTATGTTAGTTGAATTATTGTCACTTATAATATCCCTAGTGCATTGATTATTTCCGGAAATTTTTTCGAATGCATTTCCAAAACGTATTAATTAGCCCGAGTGCAACACGAGGGCTAATTACGTTTTGGAAATGCATGAGAATAAAATTTCCTGATATTAATCAATGCACGAGGGCATATTCGGTAAGAAAATCGCAACGACACAGACATTGGTCCATTATGCCATTATGATGTCATTATTAATAAATAAATAATTTTGATTGTCTGAAATAATTTCCACTTATTAATTTTATCCATGGTGCAAAAATTTCCAGGAAATTTTTACATTGTCATACAAATGACAGCAAATTCTATTTTTCTATTGGCTACTTTTCAGTGTCGTGCAGTTTTCATACAAATTTAATAATAATTTATAATAAATTAAAAGCAAACTTTTGTTAAACACGCTAATTTTCCCTTTATTAGTTACGTAACAGAAATTGAAATTTGATATTTAGAACTTAAATCCAAAAAACGTGTCGACGACTTGTGTAATTTTCGTTGGTTTGAGGGAGCCTTCAAACCAAACAATCCCGTCCACGTGCGTTTCAGTTTCAGAATTTTGAATGACGGCCTCCGTCAGCTCTGTCACTCCGTGCCTACGACCTTACTATCCACTTTACAGTGTTGTCAAATTTCTTGGGTTACAAAATAAAGGTAGACAACCAGTTATTCAAGTGTCTCATTTATATTGAATTCCACTGTACATAGTATATTTACATTTTCTTCATCACATCCAGAAGAGCCAATTTGTACGAATAAAATTACCGCAACATTGCCTTGTTTTGAGCTTTTCGAAGTAATACATAGATACAACCTTTGAATGGTATTATTTATTTATGAGTCGGGTTCCTATTTTTGTGTTATTTTATCTCTTTATTATAATAGTATATTGTTTAATATTAAAAACACTGCGCTTGTGACAAAAAGTGGCAGCACCAACAACTATTTTTTGTTGCTTGCTTACAAAAATGAGTTTTAAAAAGTTATTTTGTAAAAGTCAATGAATTAACATAGAAAACAAAAAAAATAAGACAAAGTGCCTTCAAACCCGAGCAAAATTTGATCGAGGATCCGATTGATCACTTGGTTAATTTGTGACTTGGTGCTTTTTTTTATTTCGAATGACAATCTCTTTACCCAATAAGTACCTTGAGTCGCTCTTTCTGAGGACAACGTAGAGTTGAAAGAGTTCATAAACTTCATTTTTTTTATTTCATAATAAATTATTTAAAACACTTATTCGGTAAATTTAAATTAAAAAAAAACAAATCATCTACATTAGCACAAATTCAATTGATCAGTAGTTTAATTATGGTATCACAGTACCTAAATAATTATACACCTGTCTCACAAAATACATTCAATTTCGATAGACCTAGCAAATACAAAAAAGAAAGGGTAATGCTCTAGCTACATATTATATATACATTCGATTTTCTCAAATTAAATGTACTTACCTAGTTTTCAAAATAAATTTACACATAAATACAAAATCCGATCTTGTTAATGTCAATAAAAAGCTAACTACAGGAACTCATTAATATTTAACTAGTAAGTAACGTTTACTGTTATCAAACTATGTAGAAAAATAAAAACTGAACCAAAGCTAAATACCTAATTTAATTTAGCATATTTTAAGAAAAAATGCTGAAATTTGTAAACAGTAAACTTACCATCTAAGAATACCTAACTAAAAATCTCCTTATTCAATAAAATTACAAATATCTTGAGCAACATATCTAAGATGAGTTTTGCCACTAGATATTTTCACATTTCATTAATTGTAGTTAAAAAACAATAAGGTCTACCAACAAAATTGTGTTTAAAAAAGAAACAAAATATATATCAAAGCCTAATTAAATAACAAAATAGCTTCAATTAATACTTAACAATTTTAGTCTAATCTTTGTAAAAATGCCAGTGCTATAAATCCATAATTTAACATTGCTTAAGAATTACCTAAAGTAAATACAAAAATTCGAAACTATCAAAAGTTGTGCTAAATATACAAAAATCGCAAGTGCTTTTTTTAACACAAATATTACTATAGTACATTCGGCGTCAATAAAAATGAACAAGTGTCCAGCACTATTTAGTTTCATTGATGGCGGGTGTACTTACTAGCTTTGCACTAATATAGAACTTTAATAAAATAAATTAATGTCATTGTTTCACATCACAGCCACAGCTATATTTACGCAAAACACTTGAAGTATTTTAAGCAGTTTGCTAAAAAAGCAATTACCATCAAAGAACAAAAATTACTAGCAAACACGTTCCCTCCCCCTTGCACCCAAAATAACAATATGATTTGGTGATTAGATGCATAACCACTGGGTCAATTGTAAAATAAATTTATTACTAATTTCTAAAAGTATGTCTTTTAATAAAATATGTAATTAAAACAAAATTGTTCTGCATAACCTGATCCAATTGAACAGATTAAAGGTTCTTCTAGGAAGCAGTTATACCTATTTGATGATCAGTTCTCGCTAGAAAAATAATTTCTTTCCAATAGAAAACCAGTTTTGCATTGTTTCTAAATTGTTTGTTTTCAATTTCCGATTTTTGAAATTCGAGTTAAGAGAGCTAGTGATTTTTAAAAACTTGATTGTAGTGGTGGATTGCACACGAACAAAATTTTTCAACAGTTCAAATTATTGACATAAAATAAAGAAGAACATTAAAACTTTTCTAAACCCCATGGTAACGTACTGCATTCCACTGCAGCACCCACGGGGCGACTTTTCTATTTTAAAATTGGTCTTAAAAACTTGGAAATTTTATCCAAAATACACTAATATTCATAGCAGGGAGCACGATGATTTAACCTATGGAACTTCGAGATTAGTGCTTCCTACTAACAATAAGGGCCAAATTGACTATTTACAACAAAAGAAATGTTACGTTTAAGTTAACGAACGCAACATTTTCACGAGTTACTCTTGATGATATCTTCAATGGCGGATTTCGAGCCAAAAATTAGAGCCAACACACCCGTGATTATAACAATGCCGTGTTTGAAAACTTTCCAATGGAACTTGCCAAATCCTTTATCCCAGAAGGTGAGGATTTCGATGAAAATTGGGCACATGAGGCCGAGTATAGAAAAACAAAAGGCACCAATTAGCGAAACAAATGGCACGATTTGAGGTACGGCAATGGCGAGCAATACGCAAACTACCACCAGAATGGTCCTTAAGGCGTAATTGGCGACAGTTTCGTTTTTGCTGTAGCGGTCTTTTAGCTGGTTCCAAGCAATGTCAAGGCACACGTAAAACTGGAGGCCAAAGGTGCAGAAAACTGCAAGTCCAATCAAGATGTTCACGGCTTGAGCGGCACTGCAATAGAAAAGAGCTTTAGTAAGTGGAACGCTAGGTTAAGAAGTCATTATTTCGGCCACTAATGACCAGAGGCTCCTTCCATCATTGAGCAGGGTGGTGGAAAATTAAAGCACTTACAAATTAGTGACGAGTGGGAGACTATAAGTTATTAGTTATTTTATTTGGATATTGTCGTATATTGTCATTGCTCTCTTCTCTTTATTACTCTTTATATGTATAGTTGGATGCTTTTTGTGCAGACGTAAATAATAGAGAAATCTCTTTAGATCATCTGAAAAGAAGTCCCAAAAACATTTACTTACTACTGTTCCTGTGGTAAGTTCAACGTTATGGACCCTTTAGTTGCGTCGCCGTATTTCAAATATCCAAAAAATCCTAAGATGATGTAAACAAGAGTGACACCGCTCATGCCTTGGTTCAGGACGCCGCAAATACCGACGAAATGCTGAGGTGTTTTCATATTGTTCTCCAGAGGCATTACCTGTAATTTAAAATATCGAAGTGACCGCGTATTGGAAATCAAGTTTAGCACTTACCACTCCTATGGCTTCAATTGCAAAAATAACGACGCTAATGCAGATTGGTAGGGTAGAAATATCAGCAACTAGATTCCGTTCTGAAATTGGTGGAATTTTCGCGACGAGGTAGTAGAATGTGATTCCTAAACCAACACCCATGAACCCATTGGCTACCATCGAAACTGGCGCTAAGTATTTCAAATTAGGAACGTAAGCTAATAAAATCAATGGGATGAGAAGTAAAGCTATCGTTATCCTTTTATCGAAAGTGCCCATGTGGTGGTGAGCAACGTAGTTGAAATTTTCCGCTATAATCACGGCATAGCAACTGCAAGTGGCGAAATAAGTAATGAAGATGCCCCAAAGTACCACGTATCTGCAATAAATATAATACGTAAACTTCAAGCAATTTTTTTAAAGTTTTCAAATACCTGGCCCAGGGTGCAAATTTTCGTCCCCACTGAGGCCCTCTTAAGCAAGCCTCTTCAGCTATATCTGCAAAACTCATGCTGGTTTTTCCTGATTTTTTGTAAAGTTCGTGAGCGCAAACTACCTGTTGGTTGCAAGTTTGGATGTTAGTTATGTAAATTGTATCTATTTATGTTTGTTACTTACCAAAATGTACGAGCAATGAGTACATATTATTGATACTATAATGGTCGCAAAAATTCCTAATGCTAATCCAGAAGCCTTGAAAGCTGCTGGCATGGACAGGATGCCGGTACCCAAAGAAGCTTTAAGAAGATGGGTCAAAGTACCGAGGTCGCTGTAAAATACAATAATAATCAATTTTTCGTTTCAAACTTTAAAAGATTGGCATTTTAAATTTTCAAATCGTTAGAAGAGGATCGCCAAACTGAACGACCATGAATTCCTTCGAAGTTCATATACATTAGTCAAAAATATAGAACCAATAAGCCTAAACTATTTATTTAAGACCACATTATAGCACATTTTTTTTACAAAATTTATGGCTGCGGCACCTTTTTTCTTAAATGGCAACGTACTAATATTTCTATTTAGCCTGACATAAGAAATTATTCTCCTCCACAGAAGCTCAAATATTTTTTTCTTACATCAAGTTTTTTATTTTTAAATAAATAAAGAAAATTTGCGTTGTAGCCGGGAAGGTCTGCCCCCTGTGGACCATCTGGAAAATGGAGATGTATTCTCACACAATACGCAGTTGACCACATCATTAGAATGTGACCGATAGGCACTACATTTAAAGTCAAATTACCGGTGACATTTAATGATATTGTCGACTGTGTATTGTGTTGGGATACCCCCTATTTTTCTAGGTAGCCCGAAATAGACGGATCTTCATAATTGAAACGTAAATTTTCTTTATTTATTTAAAAATAAAGGGCCGGCTTTTTTCTTTGTTTTTTTTTTTGTAAATAACTCCGAAATTATATTAGGGTTTTTTTTTCACAAAATTGTTATTAATTTGTTAACAGTCAGTTGCAATTATATTAACTAGTTGAATCAGAAATGAGTATTAGTTATCCAGCTGTTAAAGAATTATTTCAATAAAAAGTGTTAAAAAATTTAATTTTTACCTGCAAATAATTGTTCTTTATTTTTGTATTGAAAAATAGTTGAAGATCCGAAAAATAGTAAAGTGATCTTATTTATTACAAAATAAAGCACTATTAATAAAATAATTTGTGTTTTTGGAAAAAGCAGTGACGTATCATTTTTTCTATTCAAAATTATCAGGGTGACATTAATTTGAACGCCATTGATTAACTAAAAATTTTTTCACAAACAATGTATCTCTATAACTGGTTTACAACAACCAAAGTTAATGAAAATATCTAAGTTACGTAGTTTCGGAATTATTAAAAAAAAATATAAAAATTAATAATAAAGCTTTATCGCCCTGTATATCAAAAATAATGCAAAACGGGCCTATGTTTATAGAAAACTTTTTATCTTAAAATCATACCCCCTTCAATATTGACATTCAATTATCAAACATCCTGTATATTATTAGAAGAAATTATTGAAAGTTGGCTAATACCTAAATGTAAACTTATATGTAGTTATGTATTTATTATCAAAGGTAATTTTTAGAATCTATTTAATCAGTCACACTGAAATAGATCTGCTAATAATTTATTAATGTCTTTCATCACAATCGTAAACATTTACACAAATAATAATGGTCTATTTTATGGACCCGCGACCATCAACCTAATAGCTTGCTTAGTCGTTCTAATAATGACACATTAGTTTTTACCATTACTTTGAAAATACCATTATTACATTGTGCGTCACATAAAATAATTAATAATAAAACGCTTACTATTTCCGTCATTACTCTTACAATTTCGTTAAAAGGGTTAGTTCGTTATACCCAAAAATACCTTATTTTTCAGTTACAAATATGCCAACGTGTTGTAAATAAATTTAATGACATTATGCTAAAACGTGGCTAAAATAATGGCAATGCATGGAATTACTTACGTAACAGGGTGTTCGATTACTCTAGCCTTAAATGGATCAAAATCTGTTATAGCCGCTTCTGGGTCACCGCTTTTCGTTACTTTGTACCTGAAACAAAAAAAGATTACATGATGATGTAATTAAAACCATTACTTAATTGATGGCACATTTTCTGTTGCTGTGCGTCCATAGCAAGTAATATATTAATAATAAGAAACAGAAGACGCCGAATTTCAAGAGACACTGACCAAAAGTACGTGTTTACGTCTTTTATACAAATAACCATTTGCCAGAGTAGTCATAAAAAATTTAGGGGGACTGTAGATTAACGGAAACGTACAGTATCCTAAATCCAATCCTTTGTGACTACTACGTAGTATACTGTATATTATCAAGATAGGTTTTAAAAAAAGATCACATATATAATTATTTTTCCCTCGATTTTTCCCCAATTCGGTGCTGGCTTCTTCACTTATTAATAAATAATATTATAAATATGTCGATTAATACGTCAAATTAAAAATACTTTAAAGAAGACACTTTTTTCTATGCGTATCGCACAATATTTTCTTTGATTGTCGTTTAAACAAGATAATAAAGAGAAATATAGAAAAATCCAATTCAAAAAAATAAAGATAATCAATAAAAAAATTTATCGTGTAGAGATTTTTAACAGTTTTGGTATTCTTGTCATAGAAAATTATGAACATAATGAAGTTAGTTAGTTTTCCTCTTTCGCGTCGACTTATTTTTTTTGTTCTTATTTTGGCATTTTTGGTTACCACATTTAAATTTTTTAATGTTTTTCGCATCATAAATTGTCGGTCTAATTATGGGACACCTTCACTGCCTTCTTGAAATTCTGTATCATCATATGAAAAGCATACTTCAGAATTCAGAAAAGGTACATATGAAAAATGAACAATATTATCAAAAAATCGTATCAATTTAGAGATTACATACTTAGAAAAGCAATTAATGTCGTTGACTTACGCCTTATCAATCCTAATATTACATTTGTAGTAATCATTATGTTAATAATATTCACTGCGATTTTACGATTCCCTGTACGTTAGAATATGGTGTATTATCAATAAACTTAGTTTTCCTTTATGTTGACAATCTTTAAAGTTTGCTGGAAAAGTCGAGTGTGTTGGAAAAAAGTAGTTTTCTCATAATCACTCTGTCACTCATAGCTTGACTCAAAGGTCAAGATTTATTAAAACAAAAACTCATAAAATCAATTATTGTTCTAAACAAGATTAGAACTATAAATATTTTTCCAAAGAATTGAAAGGTTACATACCGTAAGTAATAGCCTAATTGAGATTCCTCAAATAAATCGATACATTTAAATGGATAAAATTAAATTTAAAAAGTTCTAAATTAAAAAATTAAATTTAGCCACCCTGTACAATTTTTCAAAAGTTGAAACGATTCAAAGACATTCCACAGATGTTTGCTAACTAGTCTTTACATAATTTTTTCTTAAAACTCGTAATTGTGACTGTAGTGATTTTTTTACCATGATGCATCTGCAGATGCTATTTGAACAAAAAAAATCGCTACATTCAAGTGATTTAGAAATTGTCAGCAATAATATTGGAGTGAAAAGAGTCTAGAAAAAGGATACAAAAAATCTTCTTTCACACACAACATTCCATTTAAAAAAATTTTACTTGCTCGTGTATAATGGTCTTGGCGCACCCTGTATGTTCAGAAATAATTTCCGGTTATAGATTTTTTTCTAGTTTGTGTTCTTAAATCAAGTTTCTAGCTATCATAGAACTCAAGCTATGGAAGTCAGACGGATAGGTGATTATCCATTTAATTCGTTGAATATTTTTTTAGTCCCAATGGCAATTGATATAATGATAGAATAAGGTCATATTCTCCCTTGTAGCAGAGTTAACAAATAAACCACTGCATATATGTATAAATATGTATAAGCAAAATATTGTCATCCTCATCTCACAGCCAATTGCGCAAAAATTATTAATTATTATAAATTATTAATGCGCATTTGGATTTCAGCGCTAGCAATACTTACTTTGTAGTTCCATTTAATGCGACTTCATCCGGAGATAAGAATTTTTCCATTTCGGTTCCGCCATTCTGAACCTTTTCCGTCTGCAAAAAAAATTGATTAAAATCGTTACGCAAAGTTAGGCATAAATAAAACAATTCCACGCAATTTTTTTTATCTTTCAAATAAATATAAGTAGATTATTTTGATAAAGCCGATAGCAACGAAAATTTATGGACCTACAATTATTATTGATCATTGCATTGGTATAGTATAGTGACGTATGGATAATTTGCAATATCCGGAAACTTTCCAAGAAACTCACTGATAATTCCAAAAATTGTCGAGTAGTTGAAGTACGTTACGAAATTTGCCCTGAAATTTATCAGTGAAGATCTCTACCTACGGTATCAATTTGTCAAGTTGAAGCACATGCTGGCTTATGGATAATTTATTGCAAATATTCGAAAGGAATGGCATCTGTTTCCTAAAACTTTGCACGTGTTATATTTATACTGTTTTAATCCATTAGTTATTTGCACGTGTTTTTACTTTTTGATGAAAGGACAAGTGACATGAAAAAGCTACACTAATATTAAATTTCACGGTGGAAATGAGGTAACTATTGAAAAATGTTGAATTATTATTGATTATCTAGGTGCGACGTGCTCTAATGACCCCAATACGTACTTATAGACAATGTATGTATTATGATTCGGTAATTGATAAAGGTATTGTATTTTAGTATACGTCATTACTTGGTATTGTAAAGCAATTTTCTAATATTTGACCCATTGATTATTGTAACCCTCAAAAGGTTCTTATATACTACAGTAAAACAAAAATGTATTCGCTTTGGCGGAGACACTTACATATTTAATTTTTAATACTACAGAAAGAACCAATGCCAGCTGTTATTTGGGTTGCCTACCACCTGCCAAACATACTTCAGTTTGTAATTTTAAGTTCGAAAACAGGCAATTAGTACATATAGGCCAGTGAATAGAGACATGATAACTAAAAAATTTAACAAAAATTCTAACATTTTTTAAACTTTGCCGTGTAATGTGTAACGAATCGAAACGGAACTATAAAATTTTGCAACTCGATTAAAGGTCGGCATCATTGTGAAAATCGGAAAAATTTAAATTAAGCGATATCTCGACGAAAAAAATTATAACATTGTTGCAAACTCGATAGAGTTTTTATTACAATATTCAAAATAAACAGCGAAATTTGCAAGAACTTATGAATTAGGCATAATTATTAATTGTCATTAATAACATTTTCTCATCTAATTTTCCAGCAAAAATATTAACATGCTTGCAAAACTACAATCAACTTGCTAAAATCGCCTTACAAGACTCTGTAAATTTGCAACTCTATTATAATTTACAACAAAATCAAGAGTTATTTACGTAAAAACGATTCGAAACAAAAGTAACAATGTGTACATGTTAATAACTCTTGATTTTGTTGTAAATTATAAAAAATGGACCATGCCGTCACCGAATAGAGTTGTAAATTTACAGAGTCCTCTAAGGCGATTTTGGCAAGTTGATTCTAGTTTTGCAAGCATGTTAATATTTTTGCTGGAAAGTTAGATGAAAAAATGTTTATTAATGATAATTAATTAGTATGCCTAATTCATAAGTTCTTGCAAATTTCGCTGTAAATTTTGAATATTGTAATGAAGACTCTATCGAGTTTGCAACGATATTACAACTTTTCTCGTCTAGATATCACTTAATTTAAATTTTTCCGATTTTCACAATGATGCCGACCTTTAATCGAGTTGCAAAATTTTATAGTTCCGTTTCGATTCGTTACACATTACACGGCAAAGTTTAAAAAATGTTAGAATTAATGTTAAATTTTTTACCTACTCACTGGTCTAATAGGTATTTACAGTAAGTAAATTTTTTTTATCTTTCTATAAAGTAAGTGCAAAGGTTGAACTACCAAACCCGATATAGTACTAGCTCGTATATCTTATAATTCATCCTTTTTTTTGAAGATGTAGTACGTATTGATAAATTGGAAAATAGAGACGGGTAAAAAGATCTCCTTTCTTACCTATTTCAAGCAAAAAAAAAAAAAACTAACACCTCACAACAAGGATCGAATGATTACAGCACCTACTAAAGTTTAGGTCGGTATATCATCTTCTTCGTTGTTAGTAGCATCACCCCTAACAATACTTATTAAGACCAATTTTGCAAACATGTGACAAGTTGAAAAGGATGGAAATAGTTATTGGAGATGAGTTCAAGTAAAAGTAGACAACAAATTGAAGTATAGAAGTAGAAGAAAAACCGATTAGAAAAGGCCAGGAACTGAAAACTTGAAATAAAGAGTGGCCTATCTAAGAAGATGTACCGACACGTGCAAACTAAAAAGTAAGATAAAACTAAATATAAAACTACGAGTAATATTAACTCATATATCTTTTACTAAGATAAGATCGTGTAAGATAATAATCTATTCCTTTTGTAGATCTCTTGATATGTAAATGCGTAAAACTTGTCATTTTGAAAATGAAATGATGACAGGAGATAAGATATGAAATAAAATTGTAAGAGAAAAATAACTATAAAAACTAAACTATAATAACAAAAGAAGACTGAAGCCGTTACCAAAGAAGAGAAAAGAAAGAAGAGAAAACAGAAAATATGAAAGAGGCGTTTATAAAAAACAGAAGATTAGCGAATACAGCAATTAAACAAGTAACCAAATAAACACTGGTCTACCTAGAAAGATGTAGAAGTACCTTCAAAATGAGCTGATAAACTTATTCCCGAATAAATAATAAGCAATCAATAAATCACCAAAACTAACTTAAGATAAAAAAAATCATAAAACAAAATGTCAAAAGAATCACTCATTTATACAGAGAAAAGAAGAAAATTTATAATAACTAAAAAGTCATAATCTTAGTTTTGTTCTAGGACAGGTGTTAATCGACTTCACTTGATGTTATAAAGTTTTGTAACATGTGATACATTGATAAATAAACATCATTTAAGATTTTATATGGTTGTCCAATAACAAAATAACAAAACACTACCGTAACAATTAACAAAATTAAACAACTTTCTTCATAAATAATTTGAAACTTACCATTTTTGTAACGTTGTTCTAACGGTTCTTGTGATAGTGTTTATCAGTTCTTTTCTGTAAAATAAAAACAGTTTTAGCTAATTGCTCCCAAAGTGCGGGCGATAAAATTGTAAAATTTGGGTTATAGAGATACTGTTCCTAAATTCATAAATTGTCAGACGAATAATAATTAGATCATCTGGCAACAGTCTCGGGGTGTTGTAGGAGTAGAGTTTTTAGTTCACGAACTAACAAAGAAAGCTTGTGTGGTCTGATTCTAATTAACTTTAATGGAAACTTTAAAACACTGAAAAACATGGAGTGGTTTTACGCATTTATACGGGGTTGACAAGTGAGATTCGCTCCTTGAGAGAAATTGTTCATATATTATGTTATCATAAAGACATCAGCGATCTTGTTGAGATACCGTAATTGCTTACAAAGTTCTAATATGTATTTTGCGACTATTATTTATTACCTACTACATATTTACTGTAGGCAGTTGTTGGTTACTACATTATACGTTTAAATAAATTATTTTGCTTGAATCTACAGATAATGTAGAGTACGTAAATACTAGCTAAAGGAAACCCAATGCATTTGTTCCATTATTTCATATGCTTAGTATAAATAGAAATTTTTTTAAGTTTAACAGATATACATTACTTTTGAACTTGGCTGTACATACCTACTTACATACGTAGATGTAGATATGTTAGTAGTTATTGTAGGTAAAACGTTGGTACTACAAACAGTAATGGTAATTACATCAAACATTTGAGTCAGATCTAGAAGTCAATACTTTTTCTGAGTAACTATTTAAATTTGCAAAAACACAAATCAGTTTTGAGTTTTCAAGCAAATAACCCTCTAGGTAGTAGCGATTGTTTTTTATATTTGGCTGATCCTACCAACCACCTAACACAACCCGTATCTGCATATACCTATATAAAAACAAATGTAGGTGAAGTTGAATTAGAAATTCTATACTTAGATATACCTGAGTGGGCTAGTTTTAAAACTGGGCCAGGAGAGTTACTGGGTGAAATAGTGATACTGCTGGACACACAAATGTTGTGGTTAGCCAGAATCCGCTTTTAATTAATTTAACGAAAGTAACCTGATAGGTAAGACATATCTTCGTTATCTTATACCGGAGGACAGTCACGGTACAAATATTATATTACTGAGAACCCCCCGAACCATTCACTCTGTTGATTAAGATGATGTAATAACAAGAAACTGTTCTTGACGTTTTTTTTTTAAATTTTACCTCAAAGAAATGCTACAGGTTATCTTGAATAAGAAGTTAACAGGTAACGTCAACTTTGTAACTTTTGAAAATAAAAATAAAAACTTCCAAAAAACATTAATGTAACATTAAATTTAATCTGTTTGTACAACCAACTCATAGATTAATGTTATGTTCATTGTGCGGTAAAGACCAAAGCTTGGTTGATGCAGGTAAAAGGTTGTCAGTATAAAGAATTTCAATATTTTTGAAATAGTATATCAACAACATTATCTTTCAATTACTTAATTATCTGAGTGATTGCAAAATTGTGTCTTGCAATAATTAGAGTAGGTATGTACTACATTAAGCCGTTAGAGATTCTCCGCGAGTACTTCAGAGATAATGTGTTACGAACAAGTTCAAGATATGATAGTTTAAACTGAGTATGTAATAACAATGATGCAGCAAAATTTAATTTTGTTGTTTCCGTTTTTTTATTGACCTCTGAAATTAAAATAATCTCGATTGATAGAACATTTCCAGTATGTAAGCGGTAGATACCGAGAATACTAAAACTTATTATGGATTTTGAGATATCATTGCTTAATGGTAAATATAATTAAATGTTATTATGATTTAATTTTACGAGCTATAAATATCCAAATTTAGATGTTAAACATTATTAAAATAACTGTATAATAAAATAAAGCTTAAGCAACCTCTTGTGATGAAGATGGATGTTGTACAAATGCTTCACTTATAGAGAAAGTTTATGTCACGCCTGAAGTTTAGGCGAAAAATTTATCCGCATTATCCACATCACTCTAATCAATTACTTATCACCATCACCAAACGTTTCTTAGCCTTTGCTAATTACGTGTTTAATAAATAAAACCAAATACTTACAATTCACTACTACTAACCAGCTAACGTTATACCGTTATGGCCTGCACGGAATTGCACAGCTATTCAATACGTTTCGTGTAAGGTCATTGTGACTGGTCCCAAAATTCTTAAAGGTATTTCGTACCTGATCGAGACTACCTACAAAAATCGAACATTGTGTGTGTTTGAACAACTAACGCTTCAACGTCATTGCTGTCACTTGCCTAATGCATAATTAATTTTTAATTATGGTTGTTTCTAACTTTCAATAATATTTTGAAGATTGAAGTTGTTACTAAAATAATTTGTTTCGTTGCAAGTTGCTGTCTTGGTTTTAAGTAACTGTGTGAAATAAACTTCAAAATTCTATTATCGCTTAAAATGTGAATATTTGCATAACGTCAAAACAGGTTTATTGAATTAACTGTATATTATCATATATTACAATAATTCCTGATTAGGTACTTTCTGTTGTTCTGAACAATATTAACGAATTTACTCTGCAACTGTTTAATAATAAATCTGCACAGCGGCAGCTAAATATTTTAGAGAAGGTTCTTCATTTTTTGCAAACCAACTTCCCAACGTTTATCAGCATTTGCGAGACCAATATAAAAAAAGTTAGAAAATTTTATTTTATTGAAATTAGTTTTACTCGAAAACAGTGCAACAAGAGGACCTTTTTCGTCCAAAAATTCAAGAAATTACATAATTTGATATCAAAATATGCGCAAAAAACCAGCAAAAATGTTTGAGACAAAATTATTCCACACCCTCCCTAAAAGTAAAATTCAAATTTCATCTTTTTAGGATAAAAACATTAGAAAGCCCACAAATTTTTTCGAAAAGTTCGGGAGCATTCAAATAAAAACCATTTGCTAGGACCCACAATTGAGGGGGTGCATCTTCTTTAGAGGCCACTTAAAGAAAAAATGTTACTAAAATTTTCTTCATCATTTGACCTGATTTACATGACTTTAAAAATTTTTGACATCTATTTCGGAAACACCTTGTATAGTATAATAACGTTCAGTCCTACCTGGCCCTTTTACGTTATTTATACAAGGTACTTATATTATAATAACTGAACATTATCAAAGACCTTGCTGTACTTACGTAGGTTCTCCATTGATATGGGACTAAAGTAAGCACTTTACGAAAATGACATAATTGTTGATCGAAGCAGCTGATTAAATTAAAAAAGTACAATAAATGATAAAGTTAGAGGTTATAGGTCACAAATTTAATAACTATTAGTTTTAGTTATCGCTGCAGACAAAATCACCTGTACAAATATGAAAGATAATTTTCAAATGTATTTAGTATTATGGTCTTTATGTTTAAAAGATTTGGAAAAAAATTGTATCTAATCTAAATATGGATAACTTTAGATTGGTTCAATTTGCTTTACATCCGTATTGTTAAGAAATTCCATGCCACATGGAAACCGACAACATGGAATTACCATAACGCTATTGATAACCTTGTGCACTGTGATAAGAACCGCAAATAAAACAATCACAAAAATATCAATACGCTTTTCTATTGAAATACATAGGTCGTGGCAATTAATTTTTGTCCAATATTTGTGAAAGTATATAATTATCGACAATTATTAATTTGAACAATTTTAACTGCAATTATACTTTAAACTTTAACGGCAAACCCAAATTTTGAAAATCAAAAACATTTGCAAATTTCAGAATTAATCAGCGAAAATTATGAGAAACATACAAGTAGGTTACATCAAAACTTTTGCCCAAAGTTCTCCAAGTCTCATTAGAATGTTTTCTTGTAGAGGAATATTGCGAACCTTCGAACGACTTCGCTATCATAAGCGCTTTTTTCTTACTGAATGCATTTTGACGTGCAGAGATTAGTTCTCTCATTTTAGATCACTGCGTGAAAGGAAATGGAATGAGTCAAGTGCAAGTAATTTAATGGAATGACGCCGCGCGCATGCATTGAATACGTAGCTGGTCCACAGTGGTACGCTCCGCCTTAATCCAGTGTCGTATTCACCAAGTTACTGTTTCACACGTTGTTACTTCATACAGAATAAACGTATTAATACAGGCCTGGTTTTTGCGCGCTAATATGATAATTCAACACAATATTCATAATGTTTGACGCGAGATCATTTCTAGCATTCTGCAGAGTAATGCACTACATCATTTCGAGCAACCATAAAGTGAGGCAGATGGGTATCACCCATTTTATGACTGTCGAACAGAAAACGACAATAAGCACAAAATTTGTATAATTTGCAAAAAAACGCGCATATTTTTAGTAATATAATTAAGTTTTCGTTTAGAATATTCGATAACAAATGGCGGATGATGAGGTTTACAGCAATCTGAAGTCAAATTGGGCTATTTATTTAATGTTTAAGTAAACATTTGTATTTTGTTCATATTAACATGCATGTTAACTTTCTTTAAAGCATCTAACGCTGGAGTCTCTATCGTTACGTATCAGATCTTAAAAACAAAAGGCAGATATTTTTACTTGTACGAAGCTTTCTTGGAAATACGAAATGCATTTTCTCTCTTTTCAATACGTTACCCCGGCTAATATAAAAAATCACGTTAATGCATTTTGCTGACGTTCTACAATCACAAATGATACAGCGAGACGTTCCTCTTAATAATCCTAACGGAAAAGTATGAATTATTAAGTACTGCTATCAAAGTAATGTTAATGTTCTAGTGACATTTTATCACTGCATCAAGGAAATATTATCACAACGTTACAACTATTTCAAACAATGAGTACACCAATAATGAAAACAATTAGGTAGAGCTACATTGTCTTCCATTTTTTTTTTTAAATAATGTAACCGTTCATCAAACTTAACTATAGACATGAATTACAGTTTTACTATTATTAATAGAATGTACATTGTATGTAAAGGTACTAAAGGTCTATCTATGGATGTCCCTCAGTTCTCCAAGTTTTTCATATATTTATGTTATGTAAGTATATCAGTCAAATATGTAAGTATTTATGTCAAATGTCTGTCGGTAGATAACATTTTGCTAAATTTTCTGAAAAACAATTAAACCTTCGCATCAATTAGTTAACATGTTAATTGAAATGTCAAACAAATGAACGTTCTAACTTAGATTTTGGCACACTGAACTCTCATAAATGTTGTGTAGGTAGGTATAGATAAAATATGACAAAATATGCGCATTTTATATTAATAAGACCAACACGTGCGCCAATTTTCAACAATAGTACCTAATTGCAATCTCGGATCCTTGTCAAAAATACTGCAAAAATTCTGAATTCACTGTGGCTAATTCAATACCTAATTTAGTTGGCCAAAAACGAAACATTCCTTAACTTCTTAAGTTGTATTAATTTTTTGCCTGATAGACAATCTCCCGCTCCTGTAACAAAGCAGTTGACCTCATCACTATTAGATAATACTTGAACATTTGAATTAAGAAAGGTTCGTTAGCCTTTAATCCCGCACAGTTGAGTAAAATTTGGACTTGCATCCGCATCAATTTTACAACATCTATTTTTACCATTTTATGGCCAATAAAGCTGCACATGACCGACCAAGTTTTCCTGAAATCGCAAATGTGCCAAAATTTCAGTCCAAAAATTTATTCGTTTATTGCTTTTTTCAGGAAGTTATTTTCGACATCACACCGAAAAATTAAATTTAGGCGACCGTGAAAACCCGATGTAAATAATTGAGGTAATAGGTGGCATGTAACACATAGTAAATCGTACGATGGAAGTTGATGACTTTCAAATTCCGCGTCGATTTATTTTTAAGTCCCTAGCGCCGGCAATTTTCGTTCAGACCGTCTACGCAGACCTGTTGTCTAGGCGGCTGATTTAATTAATTTAAATTTAATTGGAATAATAGTTAAGGTCAACGATTTTGGAATGGAGCAAGCAGTATTTATTCGAATTAAAGCAATTATTAGCGCAAGCCAAGCGATCAGAGAGCCAAAATCAACACAAAAAGTGCACCCAGAATGTATAATAACATTTTTAAACATTTGTAATAAAACGTAGGAACAAAAATTTTTGTCAGCGTTAAGTCATTAAATGATTAAGTTCTGTGTGTTAAATGACATTTTTTTTACTTATAGCAAAATTAACCGGAATAAGTTGTAAAATTAAAACCAAATCTTGCAATTCATGTTTATGGTCAGTTACGCGCATTATCGATACTGATTACACGTTACCTACACGTGCGGAATTTTACGACTGATTTGAAAGTTTAATGAAAATTCAATTTCAAGTTATTGCAGCAACATAGATAATTGTTTGCGATCAAATTTCTCTTCAGAAATTAATTGCCCAGTTTTATTGAGTTTTTTAGAAACTCGAAATTTGAAGTTTTTATACTTTATATTTGAAGGTTTTCCTTTTTCCGGTGGGCAGGTAGGTGCAGTGTGTAGGAATCACTAGAAGTAGGCCGGTAATTTGATCTCCTCTAAGAATTAGCGCCGCCAAATGGACGTAATTGTAACTAATAGCATTTATTCCAAAAACCGGATGATATTGTTAGCGAAAACGTAAATTGACGCTCTAATTACGTGTTATTTAAGATTAATTTCCGGTTTAATAAATGAATTCACCCCACGTTAAAGCTACGGTAAAAATAAATGTTTTAAGGGCAATTTGAATATTTTATAATAAAAATAGATTAATATTGAAAGGTCTTGATTAATTTACCCCGCAATTTTCAAGAAGACACCAATATTGATCGACTAACTTAAAACCTTGGTCAATCTAAATTTATAAAGATCGAATACTGCAGCTACTACAAGGACTTGACCACACAAAAATTGAGGGTTGGCACCGGCAAAGAGCCAAACTTAGGTAATTTTTTTTGGTAGGTATAACCCTCGTCCTTTCCAGATGACTTACTCAATACCACATCAGATGCGTTTCGTAATGCCAGAAAACAACCTATTTTCAGTATAAAAAATGTAGGAATATAAATAAAACATCAAGAAACCCACTACCTTAAATGATTTGTATGGATTTAGGCTTCCGGAACAAACAAGTACCTACCTACCACAAGAATAATATCTAAAATGTGAGTGAACCTACGACTTGAAAAATAACTGAATTTATTTTCCTTTCAGTGTAAGAAAAGTTAGCCGGTTCTGTCAATGAATGCATTTAGCTATATGTATTATGCAAGATTATAAACCGAGATTCCATTGTTGTCATGTTTACCGAAACAGTGACGTCAAGAGCTCTGAAAGTCTAATGCAAATTTATTTGCACAGAAAAACCAGGGACAAATCCCGCGGCTTCTAAATAATGATCAAGTAGTTCGGTATTAAAAAAGATTAAAATGGAAACGTTGAAAGTCCTTTAAGCCTTTGCTAATCAAATTACAACTGGTAGATTTAAAAAACAAACAAAAGCTCAAAACATTTTTATTGTTAAATAATAGTTAAAAAAAACTTTATTTACAAATAAATTTTTCAATAAATGTTAACTATTCGGTATCATTTGGTGCCTAATATTTCTTTACGATTTTGTCCTTGTTATCATGTCGATGATCTATACTTATTAAGATTACTTGAACTATGACAAAAACATATTTAGTATAAAATATGGTAAATATTGCCTGTTCTTAAATTTCTTTGGCCCCCCTTATCAATTGTGCCATTACGGCCTGTTTATCATTATTATTTAACCTTTAGTCCTAGCGATAACTTGATTATTCGGTAAACTTGTTAGCAATTAAAGCCGACGTGATGCGATTAAGTATATTAAATTATCTGTCCATTTTAGTCAATGAGCAAAATGACGAGCGCAATATTTTTTATTAGTAACGAAACAATTTGGTTTAGATAGTTGTAATTTCTTTAAAATCAATTGATTTTTTTCTAGCAAGCCCCCCCTCCCCCATTAAATTAAGTACAGATCGTCTTGGCTCACCCTGAATGTTCAGAAATAATTTCCGGTTATAGATTTTTAGGGTTGACATGGTTGACATACAATACAAAATATAATGCATAAGGTACGAGTAGCATAATCAGTTTGCCACGTTTTTGTAACGCGTGATTTGTTACTACTTCATGAATTTATAGGTACAAAGAGCAATTTGACCGCGCGGAGGTCGTAAAACTTGATTATAACAATTATTATTTAATCAATGGAAATATTTCGATAAATCTCACTCTACCTGATCGTGCAAAATCAAATATGATAATTAAAGTCACTTTATTTGTTGCTCGAATAAAACTAATGATAACCACCATCAAGCTAACATGTTTCCATAGAATCAATCTAAACTGATTTTAAGCCAAGCGGCAGCGCAACTGCTGCGCGTCTTGATGGATCGGGAGCGAGGGCAGACATATCAACTTGAGGTATGCCTAGTGAGGTTAACTCCAATTATTCTTCAATAAAAAAAAAAACTTCAACAACCATTGTTGCTATTCTAGTTATATGAATATATCTAATGGTTAAAAATAATTTTTTTTTAATTCAAGTAGGTAGTCTATTGTTGATTACGATATAAACAATATCTTTTAATTTAAGTATTGTAGTACTGGAGTACTTAATAGAGTTTTCTTAAAGTGCAATTAATGGAAAACCCCCTCACAGTGAAAAAGTAAATACTAATCACAGATGTTTTCTTGGGTAAAGAGTTTCAATTCCTTTATTAAGTATTACTTCATGATATTATTAGTTTAGAAGTTAAAGATTTTGTGTTTCCAAAAATTTCTATTAAATATCAAATGTTCTTGTTGTATAAGGAACAAACAAAATACTTTTCAACACTTTTACTGCTGTGTAATGCTGAGTTGTAATTAAGTAGTTGTTGGCGGTATGGTTAAAATGTGCTGAAAGTAACAAAAAAAGTTGAAAATGGTAAACTGTAGGTATTTATAAAAAAACAAAAAAGATATAGGTATAACACCTACGAATTGATATTATTAACCAGGTATTTAGTTGTACCATTACCCACTAATTTAGTTTTGGCAAATCTCTGAAACAGTTTATAGTGACAATAAAAAATTTAATTTATAATTTCTACAGCACCAAACTTAAAAATAAAAGGAGATATTTTAAAAATCAAGCGTTGAAGTATCAATATAATTAAGTGTGCAGGGAGATGAAAGGCAGCGTTAAATGTAAGAAAAAAAGTTCAATTAACTTGCAACTAGCGTGTTGCGTGTGGGCTAATCCGGCCCTGCCTGCCAATCAATATACCGAGCTGTTTTGTGATGATGCAATCCGTCTCCCGCCAAAATCATATTCACGGTATACGCGGTTACTAACTGTTCCCTAACTGTTTCAATGACTCATCTAATAATATAAGATTACAGATTGCATGTACAGACAAATCTTACCTAATCTTGTTAACTAGATCACAATAATTAAACTGTAAACTTTCAATAAACTGTGTGTATAAGTTCGTTTTTGTTAAAAACGCAAATTTTACACTAACCATCAGCAAAAATTCTGTGGACAACTTTAGTTTCCGTTTTTATTACAATGTTAACGTCGAGGTTAACATTTTGTTTATGTCATTAACATGATCTACGTAAAGCTGGCAAAAAAGTTGCATCGTACGTTTGCGCAATTTTTTCCGGAAATCCAGTGTTGCTGGAAAATCATACTTAATCGACTACTATTGAGAATTGTAAATACTTTATAATGTTAGGTAAAAATGCTGGAAAAAATACAATTTTTCGAGACGTCATCAACGTGTCACATTACTTTTTTTCTAATCACAAAAGTGTTTCATGGAAAAATCGATGGTATAGCGTAGGTGTAAATCATTAAGCAAACACCTACGCTCATCTGATACAATAGCATAATCAGCTTGGGTAAAGAACAACCTGAACAATCTAGGCTAGGAAGTATAAAAATAGAGATAAAACGAAAATCACAAAATTATCGCTGCCGGCATTCGAAAATGTTCTCGAAGAAGCCCATGACAAGATAATAATAATTTTTGATTTTAGATAAGAAATGTGTATTTAAAAAATCTTTATCTCCTTCTAACTTTTACTTTAAACTTGAACCAATTCTTAACCACAATTCGACACCGCTAATACTACGCCATGTTTAAATTGACGTTAATAACCGGGATTACATAAATCCAATTACTACTTATTCCACAATAGATGTAAGACAGGTATCAATCTTTTATGTCCTAAACTTTTGACCTTAATACGACGAAATATTGATCGATTCTTAGTAATAAGTAGATCAATATTTGAGGGCTTGAATCAAACCATACCGGACAGACTGTTCACCTACACTAACTTGAACTATTTATACTATTTTTAAATTCGAGTTAATTATATATGTAAATGTTTCAATAGGTTCGCTTCAAGAATGTGTCAGGTCACTAAAATTGTCGAACACCCTATATCTTCAAGCCGGAAATACGCTTCAGTATCAGCATAACGTAGGTATGTGATGTGACATAAAATATGGCCTTGCATTTGTAATGAACTCTTCAGTTGTATTAAATAAAAATTTGCACAAGTATTTGTAATTTAATTGAACTAAAAATTTATGTTTCGGTGTTTCAGGTGGTTGTTGCTGGTAAACAGAAACCAAAATTTTGGCGCAAAAATTTTTCCCCCCTAAACCTTCAATGTTAATACGCTATATTATGCTATAATCATGTTCTTGCACCTTAGTAATAAATTTGAGATGATAATTGATAAGTGAAGATATTCCAGGTGATGAAATAAATACTTGACATGCCGGACGTCATTGCATCATCTAAGAAAATCGACGTAAAAACCAGTAAAATGCATAAATTCAACAAGGATCTCTGCAAAACCATTTAAGGGGTTTTACACACATGTTGTTTTCTAATTTTGTATGTATTTTAAGACACAAAATCCGAGCCACGTGTGTCGTGAATTAGTAGAATCACCGGCGACGCCGCTAACATTGTGCGACATACTCAAACGACTTACAAAGAGTTACTAATTCATTTAAACTTATCTTTAAATATTTATCAGGTTTTCAAAAAATGATGTAACAAACTCACGTGGTTACCATGCCACTTCATTATGAAATTTCAAGACCGCCAATTTAATTCAACACTAATTAAATACAAACATGTCAGAAACCAAAAACAATTTGGGGAAGCACAAATAAAGGGTTTCATACCATAAAAGATTAGCACTATCACTAAAACGTGTTCACGGAAAGAGTAGTTCTTACTTCACAACTCCAGGTTACGTTACAGACTGCCCGCGGTGTTCATTCACTCCAGTTTATTTTATTTCAGGCGCGCTCGCCTACAAAAACCGCGCATGCGTCAAACTACTTCCTTTTCTTCCCTTTTCCCTTCCCTTTTCCTTTACCCTTTTCTTTCTTTTTACCATTCTTGTCTTTTCCGCCAGAGCCGCAATCATTTGGATCATATTGAGCATCGCGGGTTTCCTTCTTGGGAATCGGTTTAATTTCGGGTCCTCTAGGTGTACAAAGTTCCAGTTCTAAATTAGCCTTTTTCTGCACCCCTTCACTTTTTTTGCCTATGCGTAAAACGAATATTTCTTGATTGGGGTCGGAGATTTCCGTGTATTGGGTGCCGTCCGGTTTGGTCGCTACAGGAGGGTTGATGACGACGTTGTCCGCTGGACAGGGGTTGCAACCGGACATTTTGAACGAGAAAGGAAGGGTTTGATCGCCTTGTTTTACACCGGAACGACGCATCTGAAAGGACTGAACAGGTGCAGGGGTTTGACCTGAAGGAGTGCACGTGCAATCGCCGCCGGACTTTTGGCGGGATTTCTTGCCACCACCGCCGACGTTGTCGGGGGTGCAACAGCAGGCACTGCAAATGCTGTTGTTGTCGCCATCAACCTGTTTAACAAAAACCACGGGTTAAACCACATAAGTATAACTCATAATAAATTAAACTAATGGAGTTTGAGAACCAATTTAGCAAAAGTTACTTAAGTCAATATAAAGAGCATTAACATGATCGGATTTGACTGTATCAAAAAAATTGTCCAAAAGCCCAAAGCGTTTGCTTATTTCTCCAATTATTGAGTTATGACTCATTGTAAACCCAATCTACTCTCCTAACCATTTAACATAACTGTAACATTGGTAGTAAGCATGAAGGGACTAGGTAGTAAGTTAACAATTGAGTGACAAATTAGAACGGTTTCACTAATCAATTAAGAATTAAGCAATCATTTTCATCACTTTCCGTGCCACAGTAATTAAGTGGACAATTCAATTACCCGGTGAGAATAACCATAACAGTAGATAGTTGTCTAGAATGTTGCTTTGCTCTGCATTTCAGAAAATAGAAATGCACATCAGCATACCATACAATGCATACAAATTAGGAGAAAGCTTTAATACAAAGCACACTACATTAATTAGGTATGCGTTGTTCAGTGTCCACAAATGAGATTAGATTAAAGGCTAGATTTCTAGAACCAACATGCAGTTGGTTGCTGCTTTTGTTAACCATCCAATGCAGTAAATTAAGACAGAAACCGAAAAAATAAATACTTTAAATTTTGAATCTTTGTCATTCTTATTCCATTTCAATTTTAACCTTCGACAGTTGTAGAACCTTAAAATTTGTCTTTGTACCAAAATCAATTTTTTAGTAACTTTTTTGGTAGTTCTGTTAAATTTAGCACTTCTACCACTAATGTTTATTTGTATTTCAGTTTTGAATTTGAACCAAATTTTTCAATGCCAAAGAGTCTAAAGTTCCCTGCTAGATCTTTAGTTCAATGATGACCCATAAATTTTTATCTCAATTTGTTTCGAAATTTTGACCAAAAAAAAGTATTAATTTTTTTTACGATTAGATAAGAGGCTTTCGAGAAAAATACTTCTAAAAATTTGATTTGTCATCATTGCATCATGAGGCCCTATAACTTAATCATTTTTGAGTTTTCGGAAAAATGTTATAGAAACTTATGACATAATTTTAAAAGTAGGATTTTTTGATTTTTTTTAACTCTGTAAATTTATGAAATGTGATTTTTAATTATTATTATTATTTTTTAATAGAAGTTAGGTATTTCGGTTTTTGATCCACTTGGTTTTGATGTCAAAAACTCAGAATAAAAAATGACGTGGTTTTGACTTCAATTCAAGATGTCAAATTTGGAATATTGTTTAATTTTTACTGTTTGGAAAATCTCAATAATAAAATCGATATCAGATGATTTATGGTGCCTTTTGATACTTCTTGAAAAATATACAAGATGATTCACGTAGGGCGAGCATTAAACGTTTTTCCACGTGCGGTTGGATTAAAAATTTGAAATTTGGTAAGTACGCAGTAATAATCAATCATGCTCGTTTTATCTAAAATTTTAAGTCCCTCAGGTATATGTATGTACAGCGTGTGGCAAAAGTCGCTACCAACTTTCTTATTGCAAATAAAAATATGAAATTTTTTTACATGGTTCGATTGTCCTTCCAATTCTGAAAATTGACCACACATGTTAGGTAAAGTTATTTAACAATTCTTAACATAATATCAATCTTTCTGAAAAAAAAAAATGATCGATGGTACTTAATAGTTTATGAAAAAATTTGTTTTTTGTAAACCGTTCAGACTTATGAATCCAAATTTTTGAAGTAGTTAGCTAAAACTCTGATATCCCAATAGTGGTCCCATGTTCTGCCATATGAACGCAGGCGATTTTCAAATATCGCAGCCAAAAATGGTCAAAAACTTGTTTTCTTTCAATGACGGCTACTGATCACCATTAGAAAGACAATTGTATTTTAGAATGAGTTACTTAAGCATCTATAGGTACCTAACTTCCCCTGTCGAATTTATTAACAATGAAGTTATTCTGTCAATTTTGTCAAAATATTGCTTGGTTTTTCAAGTAGAATAGAAACTTTACTTTTAGAACATTTTTTTTAACGTTATAGGTATGACAAAATTTTGGGGCCAATTTTATAAATTTTTCTCCAAAGGCACAAATCATAGTTTGATTTAAGGGCAAAGACTTCGCCATCACGTATGGTTTTTTCTCACTGTATGCATTTTGACGTGTAGAGATTAGTTCCCTCATTTCAGATCATTGCATAAAAAAGAAATGGAATGAATCACGTGCAAGTAAATAACCCAGGTGATACGCTCCGCCTTAATCCAGGGTTGGATTGACACCAGGTTGCTATTTTACACGTCGTTACTTCATACTGAATAAACGTATTAACACAGGCCTGGTTTTCGCGCGCCAGTATGATGACTCAAGACAATATTCATACTGTTTGACGCGAGATCATTTTCAGTATTCTGCAGAGTAATTGCACTACATTATTTCGCGCAGCCGTAAAGTGAGGCAGATGGGTATAACCCATTTTATGAGTGTAGAACAGAGAACGACCATCAGCACCAAATTCGTATTTTCTTATTTGCAAAAGTAACGCGCATATTTTGAGTAATATAATTAAGATTTTGTTTAGAATATTCGATAACAAATGGCGGATGATAAGGTTTACAGCAAACTGAAGTCAAATTAGGCTATTTATTTAATGTTTAAGTAAACATTTGTATTTTGTTCATATTAACGTGCATGTTAACTTTCTTCAAAGTATCCAACGCTGGAGTCTCTATCGTTACGTATCAGATCTTAAAAACAAAAGTTAGATATTTTTTACCTGGATGGAGCTATTTTGGAAATACGAAATGCATTTTCTCTCTTTTCTATACGTGCCCCTGCTAATACAAAAACTCACGTCAATGCATTTTGCTGACGTTCTACAATCACAGATGATAAAGCGGAGACGTTCCTCTTAAGAGATTCCAAAGTATCATCTCAATATGATATAGATTTTCTTAAAGTCTAGAAATTGAAAGGGTCTGTATAGTATACAGGATGATTCATAATTCCATTTAAAACAACAAAGTTGTTGTCAACTTCCGGTATAAGCAGAAGTGTCACCATTTTGAAAATATTTTCAGTAGATCCTACCTCGCTAGGACTGTGACCAAACTTTCAGGTCAGTAACTTTTCCCTTTTCGAGATACTTCTAAGGTATGAATCACCCTGTATACGTTATATACGTTTTATATATTTGTTTCCACCCTTAAGTCCTGAACAAAGTAGGCTTTACAATTATGGCTAAATTCTAACAGAAGCTGTGAAAGATATAGAAACAAAAAATCTATATTTATTTTTCGCTTTTTTTAACTTCAAGACTTCGTTCGGAAAAAATGCAATTATTTATTTTTAGAAAGAAAATGTTTTTTCCAACGGAGTCTTTTCTTAGAAATTAATCTTTTGTAAATTTTTTCAACCAAGAAGTAAATTGCTATCACAATTTAGTCAAGAAATCTGTCTGTTTCCTTCTAAACTAAGCTTTGGAAAAGTTATTTGTTATCCGTTATTATAATGAATGCAAATTGTCTGATTTTCAAATTGTAATTACACTAGGTAGGACTCTTATCAACTTGACCCAGTAACGACAATAATCATTCAAAAATTTAACTGCACATAAAAGAACCAATTAACATCCAGGATACCAGCAATTTAAGACAAAGTTTGCTACAAACTACTGACGCTACTGCCCACATTCTAACCTGTTGAATTTTATTCTTATCCTTATGAACTCGAATCGTCAACGCGTTGCCCCCCATTTTTGCGCCAATCTCCTGGTAATTCCCCGGAGGATCCTGAGACGCAGGTGGCGCCACCGGCGCAGTAGCTGACTGTCCGCAGGGTGCGTTGGGTATGGCGCCGCATTCAATACAAGGACTTGATACATTGTTGAACTGAGAAGCGAAAAACTGCAGTTGTTGGGGCTGATTGATCGTCCCACATTCGTTACAGGGTGCCCCCATTTGAGATTGCTGCTGTTGAGGAGGGATACAAGGGGGCATTTGCATAAAATTGCATTCGCTGCATGGCAACAACGACTGTCCTGGAACCGGCGAGGGGAAAATTGTAGACTGGCCAGGTGGAGGAAACATTGTTAAGTTTTGTTGCATTTGCATGAACATGTTGGGGTCTTCGAAACAAGATTTTATTGGACAACCAGAATTGGCGTCAAAACCACCCGGGAACTGGCCTTGGCTCGAATTAAACTGGCCTTGACTGGAGTTGAATTGACCTTGGCTCATTGCAAACTGACCCTCTTGATTGTTGGTGGGGCAAGGAGAGCTGGGACAGTCAGGATTACGTTGAGGCTGCTTTGGTTCTCCTCCAGAAAAGCAGGAAACTTGAGGGCATTGTGCGTTGTAGTTGGTTGAAACTCTTCTACCTTTTGCCATATCTTCGATTTTGGTTTCACCCCCCTTTTTCGCTTTCTTGTACCGGTATAGTGATTGCCCCTCTTTATCTTTAAACAAAACGGATTTGTCGTCGAGATTCATTTGAAATTGGGTAACTATCAATTTCCCAAAGCACGACATCCTCACGTAGATGCTAATTTTCCCAACATTAATACCCATAGAATCCGAAATGTCGAAAGTGTCTTTTAAAGTTTTCGCAGAAGGACTCTCCCCGTTGGTAGTTTCAACACTTTGGAGTAACTCAACGAAGAGATTGGCAATTGATATTAGTGCATTGCCAACGTTAATTTTCTCCGGTAACCACCCCGGTTGCATTCTTTTGAAGATACTGACATAAACGTCGAAAAGTTCACTAGCTCTCGAAACTTGGGCAGGAGTTAAAGAAAATAAGCACGATTTTCCGCTCTTAACGTTCTCCTCTCCCTTTCCGTACTTTCTGTTGGGGGTAAAATCGGCTTCGCAAACATCTAAAGGGGCATTGTCCAAAAACTGAAAGGACACGCAAAGTTCTCCTGGTGGAGAGTCGCAATCGCACTTGTTTCCCATAGTGACATTGTCCACGAGGAACTCGAGAAGGAACAAGTTTTCGGTGGCGAGTTTCGCGTTGGCGGACGCGTTTCCGTCTTCTTGTGCCATATTTACGAGTAATTTTGACACTTTTGCAAGAATTTTGGATGTCAACGTAAAACAATAGAAGACTTTATTGACAGAAAGTTTATCGATTTCTTTTTTTTTTTAAACAAACCGTTTGGGTATGTAGCGCAAGGTTGGTGGTGGGTGATTCTGGTAGTACCGGTTGCAAGCCTCGTTTCTGTAGGGCTGTCCAATCCTAAAACACAATTTTGCATATTTCTAATATCAAATATTAAATAGAGTAAAATTTTGTTAAAAAAATTAGTTCTGAAAATTGTAACATTATGCCCCACTCTCCCCTACCAACAAGATAACAACTTTAAAACCCGAAATGGACCGTATGGAAATAAAAAATAAATATCTCATAAAATACCATTAGCGTATGTAAGAAATAATTTCTAATCAATTAAATAATAAATAAAATTGTTACATTTAATTACTTTGTGTTTTAATAAATTTGAAAAAGGCTTCTGTTATTTTCCAGTCAATTCAGTCAATAATAAAGCCTTTTCTGGAACTGTTAAATTAATAGGCATTAGGATGTGCCTGATGGATCTATATTCAGTTTCACTTGTAAATTTAAATCCTAATTAAGTCCACTTATCGCATCCTTTTCATGTTGGTACAGTGCGAATATTTATTTCCCAATTTTGATTTCCGTGATAATTTTTATATTTTTTGATTACTGAGTGAATTGACGCACTATTTTATGTGTCACGTGCTATTGAAAATATTCAAAATAAATCAACTAAGTACAATCATCCAGTGAAAAGATAATCAGCTCCAGCGATGTGAAACAGTCTTGTTGATTATTCAAAACTAAAGTTGTTTTTTTTTTTAAAACTGCAGTATACTATTATATGAAGGAGCTGGTTTATCTATAGGTTTTTCCTAGCTACTTTACTATGCTAATTACATGTATTGCCTTCTGCGTCATAAAACGTTAAAATTGGTTTTTAACCAACGCTTATCAATCTTAAAATTTCACTGTAGTGTCGCACGATATTGATATTACATACACGGTGCTGACTTAAAAAAAAATCGGGAAAAAAAAAAGAAAAATTTCTCCTAGGAAGATTCCACAGTTCGTTAATTTGTATTTTATATATTTTAAATTCTTCTAGCATTATTTAAAAATTTGCGTAATGGTGGCATTAGGAATAACCCAAATTTTATTTCTAATGGAAGTGTATAGGTGACATCTTGTCACTCCGCTCCGCATCTGTCAGGCCTCTTAGGCAAATTCGACACATTTACTTTTAAGATTTTGAAAAGTGACAAATTAAATAATCAATATTTAAATTTTATGGATAGTACACTTGTTGAAGAAGATGAATATCACGAAAAGTAACAGTAATAATAATTAAAACACAAATAAATTTATATATGTCGTGTCATTGGGCGTAATGCGTCATTTCATGAAATGCCCGGCAACCGCTGTAATGAGGATCGTTAAACTATCTGTTTTAGGGCAAGGAAAAGGTCAGAAAAAGGTGAGGAGGATAAGCAACACCAAATTCATACATTGCCTATTCTCCTCACCTTTTCCTTGCCCTTAAACAGATAGTTTAACAATCTTCATTACAGCGATTGCCGGGCATTTCATGAAATGACGCATTACGCCCAATGACACGACATATATAAATTTATTTGTGTTTTAATTATTATTACTGTTACTTTTCGTGATATTCATCTTCTTCAACAAGTGTACTATCCATAAAATTTAAATATTGATTATTTAATTGACGCATTACGCCCAATGACTACGACATATACAGGGTGTAAGGGAAATAAGTGCATTAATTTTAACTGGTAATAGAACTCTTCAAGGCCAAAAACTTTTCCTAATATATATATTTTTAA
Source organism: Schizotus pectinicornis (assembly GCA_951805265.1). Lineage (NCBI taxonomy): Eukaryota > Metazoa > Arthropoda > Insecta > Coleoptera > Pyrochroidae > Schizotus > Schizotus pectinicornis. The sequence continues at coordinate 1,848,025 of OX638203.1, read as the reverse complement.
CGTTTTAGTTTTTGTGTTAAAATCATCTTAAAATCTTACACAATTTTCTTACAAGCCACTGAAAGCAACGTTATCTAGTCAACAAGATTACCTTATGAATTAATTGTATTATTATTGTTCTTTGTTGGAGCATTTCATAAAAGGCTCGTCAATTTGTGGGGGAGAAGAATAATTTTAAAAATTCGATTTCGAAAAAATGGTTCATAGAATTTTTTTTTGTCTTGATAAATTCTACCACTGGTTAAAATTAATGTACTTATTTTGCTTACACCCTGTATATTATTACATAAGAATAATTCCGGAGGTTTTAATGACGCTGCGTCAAACTTTAAGAAATAATTCCTCTCATAAAAATTAATAAAAAAAAAACAACCCGTTCTTCCTAAAATGTTTTTTAAGACAGTTACTGACTCTTAAATATGGAAAGTAAAGCCGAGTTTTTATTAATTTGCTAAAGAAACTTGATGCACGGAGAACAATAGACGAGAGCAAGAACAATGGAGAATAAACGTAGAGGTTCAAAAGACTACCTAAAAGCTTTCTCTGCAACATAAACCATAGACCCTTTTCTATAGAGAGCTACAAGGAAGATGAAAAAACCGCAGCAATCAAATCCTTTAATAAAAATAAACAAGACGAATGGGCTAGAGAGTTAGGAGTGATCAAGTAAAAGTCGAAGTCGTCGCCTAACATCTGGAAAAAGTTTTTTAACCCTTTCGCAATAAATGAGGATGAAGAAAACTCGATAACAGCAAACCCTGAAGTTCCCTGCTAAATGTATTTTCTCATAAAAAAACAAATCCTAATCCTAATAGCAAACCTTGCCTAATAACGTAATAAATCATGCAAAAACTTTCTAAAAAAGTTTTAATTGCTTACTTTCAAATTCAACACAATACTGGAGTGGACTGGATAGTGGATACTACCCAACCCTTTGAAAAACTGCTAAGATAATTATGCTTCAAAATATGAAAAAAAAAATTAAAAGAAAAGAAGTCACCTCGTATAGACCTATAAGTTTACTTCTTATGATATCCAAGTTATTTAAACAAATGTACCTAAAAAGACTACAAGGAGCTTTAAACGATCAAGAAATAATACCAAAACACCAATTTAGATTCAGACACAAACATGGAACAATACAACAAGTCTATAGGATTGTCAATAAGATAATCAAAGATACTATTCTGCAGCCTTCCTTGACGTCAGCCAAGCATTTGATAAGGTTTCGCACCCTGGCTTAAAATACAAAATTACGAATGACTTATCTTAGCCACATCTTCAACTTTTACCTTCATATCTGAGCAATAGACACTTCTTCTTAGTAAAACAAAATCGTCAGCATCTACTCTGAACTTCATTCGATCAAACCAGAAGTGCAATAGACATTTGGTGACGATATTGCTGTCCTGGCTTCCCTCTTTCAATCCACAGCTACATCTATAAATCAACCTTAACATTATCCGGAAAGGCTGAAGAAGTGTCGAATTAAAAGTTGACGAATGAAAACAACACGGATCATATGCGCCTGCCACAGTACAAAGCAATTACTGTACAATTAATCCACAGGCCCTCGAAGACGCAAAATATCTTGATATACATCTCTAGATAAAAGGTTTAACATGGTAAAAACACATTTTCACAAAACACACTGAAATTTAGGCAAACGTATTGGCTAATGAGCAGAAAGTTTCAACTATTTTTGAAAAATAAAATATTATTATGTAAAACTATAATCAAGGCAATATAAACATATGGAATACAACTTTGGGTAACAGCTGCCAACTCTAACATAAAAATCTTGCAACGGTATCAGAATAAAGTTTCACGAGTCATTGTTGACGCTCCCCCATATGTGCCAAATTCCGTCATCCAGCGTGACATCCCGACGTTTTCAGTAAAAGGATTACCCAGTACAAGCCAAAAATACCAGGAAAAAATTGCAGAACATCCTAACGTGCTAGCAAACAGCTGTCCGAAATAAGCGATGAAATGGAGACTTAAAAAGGTTTAAGCCTTTAGATTTAGGTGGATAAAGATTCCGGGAAAGTTGAGGTTGGCAACCAAGTTATTTGATAAGATGGGTAACTTTGTTGATAGTTTTCTTAAACACTGTAGCAGTATCTTCGATGACTGCGGACACGATAAAATTATAGATAGGTCGTAGATTGGTTGGTGACTTAAACGTCAGAGAAATGACTGCCTTTAAGCACAAGACACACTCTGCAATCTTCCACGTAGGTATATGAGAAGCTACAAATTCTGACACATCATCATCTTTCAAGAATCATTTAAAAAACACTATTGAAACTAATTTCCAAACTTCTTCAAGATAAGTTAACTTCTAATGTCGTTAAACTCCCTTGATTTGCCTAATTCTTTGTAAAAAAGACGATATTAACAAGTTTTGCTTTTTGCATAAGAATGAAGATTCTTACAGTGCCATTTCAAATCGTCTCTGACAAGGATCCGCCTTCGCAGTCTCCAAATAATCTGGTTCGTTCTGCCAGCGACGATACGACGTCCTGTAAGTAGATTCTTCAGATTTAAGAGCTATTTCAGTGGCCGCAATAGCATCATGTTGATTTCTTATTTTCTTCCACCAGAACGGCGCTTCTCCCTTGCATGGTACAATTTTAATACTTTCACTCGCCGGTTTCACCGTCTTCGTATCCTCCGCCTCCTCCTGTTGAGTTTTTCTGCAAAGTTTCTGCAATCTAAAGTATTCCGCACAATCCAATTCGTATTGGTAAGGCCGGTAATAAATTTTCTCTACGTGGAAAAAAATTAAGATTAAGACAAACACCGATAAGATTAGGACAAAATAGGAAGACTGTTAAAAAAAAAACATGAATGAAATTGCGTTTCGGTCAATGCAGTTGCTTATCAACAGTACTATAGCGTTCTAGGGCTTTAAAACGCTTTGTCATTTAGGAGACAAGAATTGCGTCAAAAGTGCAAATAGTTATCTGCAGCAATAAACTACTTGATGTCACACATTCGAACTTGTTCGCGAAAAACCGCAAGTCATGCTGATGACAAAAATAAGATTGGGTTCGTAACCTTTTTTAGGTAACCAAGTACAACGTACAGCTAAATGATTGGAAAAGTGACTCAGCAAATAATGTCAGTAAACTTATTAATAAAAAATGCAAATACAATGCCTTCTAAAAACGACTCTTTCAAGCAAGAAATAAAACCCCAAGGGTTAATTGTTGGAAGAACAACGAACCTTCGTTCTTGTTCGCAATTGAAAACTTCAGCGTATTTCCTTTTCAAAACGTTTTCAACAATTTTGTCGTATAAATCTTTTTACATTAATATTATGTTATTACAGACCTTTGTGTTTGAATCTGGGATCATAGCTCTGGTCCACCACCGGACTGTATTTTTTGTAGACGTCGTGCAAAAAGTAATCATTTTTACCCGGCCGGTCTACCCACCAGGCTCTAGAATTATCGGCCCACCTTTCCAAAATTTGAGAGTTCACCTCCCCAATAACAACATTATCCAGTTTTTCGTTGTCTCTGTACGGAATCGGAGAGCAAAACTTGCCCAAATTTGCCTGCGTAACTTTGGGCAAAGCGATTGGAGCATGTTCTTGACTATGCAACTGGTTTTGTTTCACATCCCTCAAGACATAATCCTTTGGGGGAAGCGGGGATAAAGTGAACATGTTGTTTGACTTATTAACTTGACATTTACTGTTATGTCATTGTCTATTAAATTAAGACAAGATTTGTATTTGAAATAAGTTTATTACGAAATTTTAAGGTCGTCCCCATGACAGATTTACAATATACAAGGTAAGTGTAGAATACATCTTATTGCGTGTATCACTTCGATATTTTTGTTTCCATTCTATCCAGCTGTAAGCTAGCGTCATTCATGTGCTAACTAAACAAATTACACACATAACTAAAAATCTTAGTCAATACTGTTATAAAAATCGCAATTGACTCAATAAATACCAAAGGAAATGTACATCGACGGATAATAAATAGACTACATAGTTACAAACTAGTAATTTACATTAATCTATCGACCTAAATTTGAATTTTTTTCGAATATCTGGATTTATACAGTTAGTCCTAATATCGATATTTACAGTATTTACCTGGAGTTACAGCGACAACGTGTCGTCTAAAATTTACAAAAATAAGATCATTCAATGAGTAATTTCAGAATTATCAACAGTTACCCTACTTTATGGCACGATGCTTTGCTACAAAACTACAAGTTCAATTTCCAACAAGTCTAAGGAATGCAAAATTATTGTACACAGACTTTTAGGCAAGAAAACTTTTATATCAAAAAGAATGGAGCTTATTGTACTAATAATCAAAGAGCCTACTTAAAAGCTAAAATAAATATCAACTATCAACTAGCCCTCTCCAGATTAGCCTATGTTACTACAACGCTGCAATATACAAATAATTTAATAAAATAATCGCGCAGTTTGCGCAGGGGGTAAATGCAGTAATAAAATATAACGATTATCAAAAACATGTCAAAAATATATGTTTTTAAATAAAAAATATAATAGGAATTTCGATCATACTTGATGGGAATGTTTTACGCCATTTACGACAATTAGAATAGAACTATGCAATAACAAATTCGTTCAAATGAGCGGTGACTAGAGCTTTACCGCGCCATCTAGTGACGTCAGATCTGTTCAAACAGAAGCAGAATTGTGACGTCACATGTACCGTCGTTTACATTAATATAATATGACCAAGTCTGATCGCCATCTGACGTTACTGGCATCTTTATAAACTGTTATAGATGATTTTAACATTATGATTGCGCTGTTTGCATAAAAACCAGAAAGATCATCACAGTTTTGAAAAAATATTAGTTACATCAATAACCGGTGGTCTCACATAAGACACGTCCACTAATAGCTCGAGAAGAGTCAAACAACTAGATTTATCATGATTAATTTTATGTAACTTTAAAGACATCCACGTGGACATCCACTCAACCATACATGAACAAAATTCTTAACTACTGTCTTAGTATGTACAAAGAATTTATGAACTTTTCGAATACCTACATGGGTGTAAGCCGATCAAACTTTAGCGTCAAAAATAGTTTAAAATGTTTGCTTTACAAACCAATATCATTGAGATCGTACCAATTATGCACCCGACGACAATGCTAATAGCTATAAAGAATGTAGAAATTGAAACATTTTTCACGCAATAGGTACGATTTAGCTTGACAGCAGTAATTTTGTACAAAATAAATCTCCAAGTCAAAGAAAGTTAAATCAATCACAGTTATATGATAATATCGATCCCCATAATCCCGTAAAATTTTATTGCTAGTTACGAATTGCGTCACTTTAAATCTACTTCCGGGCTATCTAATCTGAAATTCTTGATTTGCCCGTGCTCTACCAGCGGCGTGGGCAATTCGTCATTGTCTATCTTGATCCGTATGCGATTAATGTCCGAAAATGAACACGGCAACGATTTCTGGACATCGCCGTTATGGGGACTCGCAATGGGCGTATCTAAAGGGGATGGGGGTACGTAAATGCGTAAAACTTCAGAGTTGTGATTGTGGGGGGTGGCGCGAGGTGTTGAATGTGTACTGAGCGCCCTCTGGATGCTGGTCGAAGCACCTATGCCGGACCCCACTGAACTAACGCCTCCAACCGAATTGTCGGACATGTTGCTGTGGGTGTCCAGACTGTTGTCGTGACCTTGTGATCGTGTCACGGTAGAATGAGCCGATATGTCTGCCGTTGACGTCACACTCGTGTCGGCGAGGGAACGACGGGAACCGGTCTGGTCGCAGTCTAACAAAGAACTGGCGTCGTCAATGCTCGGATCGAACGAAAATTTCGAACCTGTAATTTCAATTGGTCAGTGGTGTTTTTGGGAGAAGACAAAAAAATAATATGAGTGGGGAGCACTTGCTACTGTTGTGGAGATGATGGGGGATGGCCGATTGTGTTAGTGGTTAGTCCCGGTGATTGTGGTGTTAATTCGATGGTTTGCTCGTGATGAACGCATTCATGGAATCGATTGTAATTGTGCGACAAAAGTTCAAAACTATGTATATGAGCATCGCATAATATGTAGAAATAAATTAAGGTATCAAAACAAAATTTAAGAAAAACCACCAAAGCTTTAGTAGGTACTTCAGTAGAAAAGGTTGAAATTTACAGCTATCCTTGGATCCATGCTTAATGGAAACAAAATAACTGAAAGAAGTCAAGTTCATTCAAAGTCAAGATAAAACATGGATACATCAGAGAAGTTAATAAGGAAAATGCGATGAGAAAGAAGGGAAAGAAGACAAATAATGGAAGATTGCCAAAAGAAGGGCAATGAAAGAAGGAACAATTAAGTATGAGAGTTTTTGAAGTTGACGTAGGTAATGTGGAAAGAACAAATAAAGACAAGAGTCTTAAAAAAATGTTGGCAGTAGAAGAAACAGATAAGCAAGTGGAGCTAGAGGAAAAAGTTAGAAGCAAAGGTTCACGTTTTAGTGGTAAAAAATAAGATGTGGTGGGGATGACAATGGGAATAGCTCAACAGTTAGGACACGAAAAGGATACATAGATTAATAATAATGTGGGTGTGGTAGTTTGATAAATTGGACATAAAAGCTTTAAGTATGTATGTAGTTGGAAACAGCGGCAAAGATGAGAGAGTTCTAGAATACATATACAGAGGTAGCCAAAAGTGTGTAACCAAGCTTCTCCTGCTTGAACTGCTAGACTTAGAGCAAAAATAAAAACTGTTGGTGGATTTTGTAAAAAAATATGCTCTAATATGCCTCTAAATTAGTAATTTAACCAACAGTTTTCATTCTTTCTCTAAGCCTAATAATTTAGACAGAAGAACCTTGGTACCATACTTTTGGCTAAACCTGTATAAATGGAATAGTCGATCTGTCAATTACTGTAAACGATTGGAAAAATAATTCAGAAGAACGTTACAACTTCAATATCACATAGTAGATAGATGCATAATTAGAGAGAATATAAAGCAAAAATTATAAAAAATAAGAAATCAAGGAAGTTACGAAGATCTGTTAACAAAATAAATAAAAAATGCATACAATCTAACAATATGCGTGGAATGAAATATGGAGAAAAAGGAAATGATAAATTATATTGGGCTAATGGTGACGACAGTAAAAAGTGAGGTAGGTTTAAAGATTCATAGAAAAGAGAGAGGAGGTAGAAACTCAAGTAAAATTCACATAGTAATAGTAATAGAGCCAAATGGGCAAGGTAAAAAAATACATAAGAAAAAACAGTACGGAAGGGAGTACAGAATGTATACTAAAGATACAAAGTTGTATTAAAATGTCAAAGCAAAGAACAGTACAGGAAAAGCAAAGAATCAACTTTTTGTGACAGAAGATAAAAGATAAAGGACAAAGAAGTATAATATAATAATAATTTCATAAATTTGAGAAGGATCATAAAAAAATATTACTTAAGGCTTTATAAAATGTAGTAAGAATAATACAAAGCTTGACGAATGGCAATAATAAATAGAAGAAGAACAAAATTGAAGGTGGGATCACTTAAAAAACGAGCAATAAAATAAAAAAAAAACAATAAAATAATAGTATTGAGCATAAAGCTAGAAGACAACATTACAGAGACTGTGTGTAATTGCAAAATAACTGATACAAAAGTAAAATCATTGTATTGGACACCCAGGAGGTGACAACAGTTTAAAAGTAAGACGGAAAATAAAGAAAAATAAAATGGAGATGATAGTGGATACGACTACCCTCAAAGAAATAGATTAGAAGAATTATGCGTTGAGAGTAAGTGAGAGTAATGGAGGGAAGAAAGTTGATATGAAAGATGTTGACATCACAAAACAAAGAACAGAACCAGTAGGTAAAGGAATATGGGGAAAGTAAGAAAAATAAAGAGTAATAATTCGTATAATCGATGGTTCAGTTGTACCAAACGAGTCTAACTCAACTAAATTTGGCCCGTTTGCTAACATACCTGGCCCACCCATGCACCCCCTGTCTACGTCCCTGTCGGAGATCAGTGCGTTTGGTTCAATTACGAGATATTTCCAACATGGATAGAACCGTCGCTTCTTTGGACCAAGTCTTTGGAGATTATCACGAGTCTTATAACCCGTTGTTCAAACGATGATTAAAGTTAATTCATTATCAACAATGCGTTGAGATTTGATATAGAATTTTTAGCAACGGGTCAACAAATTATTATCAATATTTTGGCTAGCGTAAATTAAACAATAATCATTCATCAATGGCTTATCAATTAAGATGATAAGGCGTTGATGTACAATTAATGACTTATTTACGTAAGTACTAGCAAAATATCGATAATAATTTTGTTGATCCGTTGCTAAAGGTTCTATGTCAAATCTCGACACACTGTTAACCATCCATTAACTTTAATCATCGTTCGAACAACCAAGCATTAGAAATTAAACACCATAAAACCTTTTGTAAGTAAATTATTGGTCTCTGAGAAATATCTGGCAATGGGGTACTTGCCTCATGTTTGGGAAATATAATTTTTAGAAAATGTAGGCAATTTCATTAGACCCGTATTTTTTTATATGGTTCTAGGGTCAATATTACGCCCAGAAATATTTTTTTAATTTTTGGAGTGGGAGATTTGTGACGTAGGCGATCCCAGCTCGACGTAGTTCTCAAAGAAATCGTATGATGGCGCTTTACTCAGATTCCTTATAAATCGAATGACAAACCGCTGTACACAAGGGGCGCCCTCTGCTAGCAGCGCAGCATAGTACCCAAAAACAAGAGTCTATTCAATATAGGTGTGAGTCTTGGATACGGGGATCCAATACGTCCTCAAAAACAAAAAATGCAAATATTTACAAAAATATAAAATAAAAAAATAGAAAAAAAAATTTAAGCCTCTTATAGTTATTTGCATGCATCTAGAGAATAAAAAGTGCAATATTTTTTTTAGGCAAGTACCCCATTGTGCCATTGAACCTAAGATACCCTAACATATAAAACAAAAGACCCAAAATAAAGTAAGAAAGCTTACTTGCATGAGCTAATTTAAAAAAATTAGAACACTGGTCGCACAATCAAAGCATGAATGCATCCAAACTTGCCGAGCAGAGAAATGTTACTAACAAAAAGTTTGAAAAGCCTTACCATTTATTTGATTAATAGCACCTATGTATGTACACTGAGCACCGATCACTTCGACCAACATGTTGTGGCAAAAGTGACTAATTTTGTAATTCTTGCGAGTTTAGTCATCATCAAACAAGTATCGAGTTGCATTACGACGAACAATAGAATGTATTAGAGCAGACACATTCAAACCCAACTAACATGAATGGATTAGCAGAACAAATGATTTTAATTGTGATGTAAAAAAAGTGTGTAGGCTTCTCATCGAATTTCCACGTCCAATATGTTGCGAAAATAATTTCACTTTCGGCGCAGAATCGGTGTTGTTTGGTGTACAGGACTGGACTAAGGAGAATGTTTAAAAAAAAAATTGATTTTTTCCTTACGTGCAGAGCATGCAAACCTACCAACATATCGCAGGTATGTCCCGTAGATGAAAACTCAAATGCTGATTTCAGGCAATACTAGAATAATAGATGTACTTTACATCACTTGACTAACAAAATCGGAGCGGAAGCCCGTGCCTGGATGTCGGTCGAGGACAAAATGCGAAAATTAAAACACCGCTACTAAAACCCAACACCAACACAGTTAACACACACAGAAACTAGTGGAAAATTGCATGCGAAAGAGTCGGAAAAAGTTGCTTGACACGGCAAAATTTTGCTGGAGCTAACTACAGCTAAGTAACGATGGAGCAACTTAACACGAGTCTTTCCACAGTTTTTAAGAGAACATTCTAGTTGCAGATTTATCACAATTTTGTACGCTACTCAACAAAAATTTGTCAAGATACAATAGTACAAATTTAATCGTGCACCCCGAACGAAACAAACTTGAAAGGGATAATAACTTAAAAATGTGCCAAGTTCTGAAATCGCATTTAGAATGTCTTGCATGCTTTAGTTATTGTCCAAAAATATAAATTAAACATTAATCAAGTCTATGTTAGCATGCCCTTAGCGATATAGTTATACACGTACAGTGTGTCTCAAGATAAGTAGGCTAAGCATGGGAATCTCACTTATTTGAAGAGTGGCGACTTTGATCAAATTACAAGAAAGTTATCTCAACTAAGACTTATTTCAATAGAACACTAATATTTGACATACTTGCTATTAAATAAAAACTGAAATTCTCGATTTTGGTGCTTATTTAATAGCTTCACTGCCATTAAAGTAGTAGATTATTCAGACAATTTTTCAAGAGCAACTCGGAAATACTTTTCAATGTTCTGCGAAAATAACACTAACTTTGTTTTTCTTACAAATCATGTCAAGTTTATTAATAAATTCTCAAAACATTTTTTTCAGTCTTTAAATCGTTCAGTTCCGCAAAAATTGTATTCTTCTGATTCTCGACACTAGGCTGTGCGATTGAACTTGCGTAGCAGGCTGTTACAAAAATGTTTCAATTATTTTAAAAATGTTGTAACTTGTTCCAAATATTGTTAGTTTCTATACCAAATAATTTATTGAAGAAGAGATTTTTTTCTTTCAGATAAACAATGAATAAAGATCTTGAAAATAAAACATATACCTAAGTTACATTCAACCAGATGCTCAAAATGGGGTACTTGCCTCATGTTTGAGAAATACAAGGTGTAACCGAAATAATTTTAACCAGTGGTAGAACTCATCAAAACAAATTTTTTCTCTATGTACCATTTTTTCGAAATCAATTTTTTTTAAATCATTTTTTCCCCCTACAAATTGACGAGCCTCTTATGAAATGCTCCAACAAAGAACAATAATAATACAATTAATTCATAAAGTAATCTTGTTGACTAGGGAACGTTGCTTCCAGTGGCGTGTAATAAAATTGTGTAAGATTTTAAAATAATTTTAACACAAAAACTAAAACGTTTTTAAAAAAAAATTATTAAGAAAAGTTTTTCGTCTTGAAGAGTTCTATTACCAGTTACAATTAATGTACTTATTTCGGTTACACCCTGTATAATTTTTAGAAAATGTAAGCGATTTCATTAGACCCGTATTTTTTATATGGTTCTAGGGTCAATATTACGCCCAGAATTAATTTTTTAATTTTTGGAGTGAGATTTGTGACGTAGCCGTCCCCTGCACGGCGTAGTTCTAAAAGAAATCGTATGATGGCGCTTTACTCAGATTGTTTGCGTTCTATTTATAAATTGAATGCCAATCCGTTGTACACATGTCGCGCACTCTGTAAGCAGCGCAGCATAGTAGCCAAAAATAAGAGTCCATTCAATATAGGTGTAAGTCTTGAATACGGGGGACCAGAAAAAAAATATTTAAGCCTCTTTTAGTGATTTGCATGCATCTAGAGAATAAAAAGTGCAATATTTTTTTAGGCAAGTACCCCATTCGAAATACTTTAAGAACAATTGAATACAATAAAAAAAATATTTTCATCCGTCGGCCGAGGTATTTAGAAAGCAAAAAAATACCCAAAAGACTCACTGTTGAAAGATTCGCTTGTTTTAAATTAGCACATAGCCTTCCGAAAATAATGTGACCAATTTTTCTTGTATTTCTTGTGAGATGAATTTGTCTAGCCTGCACAAAATTTCTTCGCAAAAACATGTAACATGATAAATTACGCCAAACTTCTTACTACTGGTGAAACTCGCCATCAGAAATACTACACAATACTAAGAAGAAATTGTTAGAACATTAGTTACAAACAGTCTAAAGTCTAAAGTAATAAGATTTATTTCTAGAAATGTCACTACTTGCTATGCACACTCATTTTACACCTGACTGTCAAAAATCACAAGAATGCGATTTAAAAAACTTTTTTTCTGAAGATCCATATTTGATACATTGCTGTAAAAAAGAGATGCTTTCAGAACTTTTAATAAGCTTGCAATGATCCATAAGAAAAACAAAGTTTGCTATTCTTGTAACAAATTAAAGGTGTACAAAAATTTGAATAGCATGTTTGAGTGTTTTAATAACATGCAAATTGTATGGAAATTTTTTTCTCTAACAGTTGAGCTATTAAATAAAAACCAAAATCGAAGATTTCAGTTTTTATTTGATACCAAGAAAACCATGGCAAGTATGTCAAAGGACCTTGATTCATTGAAATAAGCCCCAGCTGGCGTAACTTCCTTGTAATTTAACCAAAGTCGTCACCATTCAAATTTGCTTAATGTTCTTATCCTAGACACACTGTATAATAGTTGGCACAATTAAATACGTTAATGGAACATTAGTGCTACAAGTAATAAGTAAAAACAAAGAAACAGAAACCAAAACCAAGAGACGATACATATAAATATATTGCTATAAAGATACACAAAATAAATTGCTGGATTTGAAAAGAAATCACAAATGTAGGCAAAAAAGTACAAATACCAAGTACAGAAAAAACATCAGAACGAGTCAAACATTCCATACCTTAAGCACGACTACAAAAAAAAAAACACAAATAATTTTAAAACAAAATTCCTATACGTTAAAAATTATTTATTTCTACTTAAACTTAAAAACAGTATTCTTGGATGAGAATATATACATTCAATTAATTTAAGGTATTTACAGCTCCTAACTGGATAGGAATAAAACTAAAATAAAAGTCTGTATCAAAAATAAATTGAATCACCGTAAAAAATGGTCCGCTTAAACAAGGAGCACTTCATTCAAATTGATATTTAAAGACTCCATAAGTAAATTTTTACTAAAAACTTTTCTGTGGTATTCATAGTGGTTGTCAGTAACCCAACATTTTGGTATCATACTCGCGTAACGCAAGGGGAGAGCGTCTACGAGTACCACCAAACTTAAAAAAAAAAAAAACTGGCACAACTCGGAAAATGTTATCAATATTTGCTTCTGGTAGTGGCGGGTTCTTTATTATACCAAAAAAAGCTACCTACATTACCTACCCGTAGGATGTGAGTGTTGTTACAACTATAAAACAGTGCTCCTTTGACATACAGGAGTGAGGAGAGCGGACTTTAATTCTGGCTAAGAGTTCTCTATCAAAAAGGAGTGAAACATTTAAAGCCTTGTGCATTCATCAACACTACTGCCATCGCTATCGTATTCACTAGTCTCGCTACATAAGGTAGTGATACTGCCAATGTTCGAATTATTATCTGTGTCAGTACCTGCAAGTCCGATTGAGTCGCCCACGGACAGCTGGCAATCTTTATCCCTTTCGGCGGCATCTCTGGCAGCTTCGCTGGTCAAAGTGACTATTTGGTTGGTGGTTTTTTCCTTTTCCGAAAATTGTTCAGTTCGAAAGCCGACGATTTGTTCGAAGGTCGGTTCTTTAAAAACGCCAAATGGTCGGGTGGGTAGTTCTTCCTTTTGGGCCGGACCCGGATGGTCAAGCTTGGTTCGTTTGAGTTCATCCAGGGATTTCTCCAGATGGTGAAGGACTGTATCGTCGTCGTACATGAAATCTTTGTACAGTTTCACCTAAAAATTACCATCAGTTACTGAGTACAGTATTGCTGCAACGTTTTACTTGAATATAATGTACTATGGCATCCATATCATTGAGTCTTAATAAATTGCGTTTATGTAACTTGAGTATCGTATAGGCCATTGCTGTGATAATTCTTTCACCGTCTAACAGGTGAACATCCCAAATTCGCAAGCACAGATTAAATGGTACCTGAAACCAACCAAATAACTCAATCGCCAACAACAAAACAAAATCAAGTCGCACCCTTTCCACGAAACAAACAAAAAACCATTTCAATGAATACAGAATGGCGTCGACTCCGTGCTTATCAAAATGTTTCTTAATTTTGGGTAAAAACTTGGCTAAAATTCGATCGTGATGAGCAAGGAACCTCGTTAACTTCGGGAAGCCCTCTTTGTACAGTCCGTGCATGGCGTATTTGGGATTGGTTAACAAAACGTGCATGGCCCAGAACGCGTCCTCTTCGTCCATGTACATGAGCAACACCCCGGCCAGACCTGACATCCCTTGGCAGTACCCCACTTCCGAATTGTACATAGCGTAAGCCGTCAGAACGTTAAAAAGCGACTGCTGTTTAATGCTGTAGCGCTCCCGGTAGTGGAGGTGTTCCCGAAACTGGCGGTTGACGTCCGAATCGATTTGCCGGGCATCAGTTGAGTATTGCCGGGCTAATTTCCTCATTTCCGCATACTTGCCGACTTGGTCCTTTTTGATTTTATCGACCTCGAGAAGCTTGCACCAGGCTTGTGTTCGGAGAGAGTTGGGGATGCCTTTGTAGACTCGGGAGTGGAGTTTTTCTTTGACGGCCGGACTGTCCCAGTTTTTCAGCATTTTCAGCCATTTCTTCTGGCGTTCTAGTTCGATTTGGAGTTTCTTCGCTTCTTGCGGGTCCACTTTGGATGGTAGCCGCTTGTCGTGGATGAAGCCGTAACGGTCGGTGGCGTGGTAGACCTCGAAGCCCGGGTCCTCCCAGGGGTCGATTTCTGCGCCTTCTTCGCGGCCCCGCTCATAACGTCTGAATATTTTCTCACGCTCTTCGGCCGACCTTTTCAGGAGATCGCCCTCATTCATCCCATGTACGATATTGGCGACGGTTCACGCAATTATAGGACAGCATGCCGTTATTTGGTAGGAGTATCCCGTATTGGACTCATTAGCACTAGCACGACTGAAAGAAAAATTGTTAAAGCTGCCGGACTGCGCCACTGGACGATTCTAAACTAATTACCAATCAAGATTTCGCGCTATCGAGCTATTTTTAGAGCAATTTAGACGTTTTTAACGGATTTGAAATATAAATTTTGGCATGTGTCAAAAGTGACAGCTCCCTTAACCAACCCTGGAGAACCAAATTCCGGATTGAACAGCAACCAGGGCCAGTTGAAGCCAAATTTACCAGTCGAACTTTGTACAATTTTATTACCATTCATAATATTTACCTTTCTATTTATATTAGCGAAGAAACAACTCTCCATACATCTCATCAAGACCCGCACCAATCACATTCACCGACAGTGTTGCCAACTTGCCAGACGGCGTAAACCAAAATTGGGAGATTTCGTCGTCAAAAATCGTGTAAAATCGTGAGTTTCTTTAGGATGGTAATTTGGGATGGCAAATTTTTGAAATATATCGATATATTGAATCATTTGATACATCAAAAAATTATATCGATATATTCGATATATCGTACAAAATATATATACAGGGTGTAAGCAAAATAAGTGCATTAATTTTAACTGGAAATAGAACTCTTCAAGACCAAAAGCTTTTCCTATGTATATTTTTTTTAAAACGTTTTAGTTTTTGTGTTAAAATTATTTTAAAATCTTACACAATTTTCTTACACCCTACTGGAAGCAACGTTACCTAGTCAACAAGATTACTTTATGAATTAATTGTATTATTATTGTTCTTTGTTGGAGAATTTCATAAAAGGCTCGTCAATTTGTAGGAACAAAAAATTATTTTCAAAAATTCGATTTCGAAAAAATGGTACATTTTGTCTTGATGAATTGTACCACTGGTTAAAATTATTGTACTTATTTTGCTTACACCCTGTATATTAAACAAAAATCGATAGTATATGATAGAACAGTTTTTATTTTACTGCTATAAATAGTACAAGTAATAAACAAATAATACAAACTTGAAAACTTATATCTAATAACTTTGTACAGTCGAACTTGGTTATAACAAACACTCGCTTATAACGAACAAATTTATAACGTTGGCGTTAAAGTGCCGTCAAACGGCTTCCTGTTAGAGTGCCGTTAATCCATATAACAGCACTTCAGTGTGTTAAGGTTAGGAAAAAGATAAGAAAAGTTCTTTTCAAGTAGTAATTTTTAATCGTGCTTTAAAAAAAAAATTACAGGGCCCTGAACTGACCTTGCATAGAACTTCTTTTTCACAAAAAAAAAGTATCGTTTGAACGAGGATTTGAACCCGAAAGCTGTCCATTGGTGCACAATCTAATAATAGGTAACAATAATAACAATAAGATTTATTCAGAAATGAAAAATTTTTTCACAAAGTTTTATGGCCAGCTTACATTTCCATAGAAATATGATCTAACAGCTTTAACTTAACTAATACATGATGATTCCCATCTAATTTCTTAGATTTACCCCTCCATTCATCCATTATTTACAAATACATGTTAATTTACAATACACAATCTGTTCTCCACGACTCTATCGACTTCGTTGGTCGATGCGAGTTCTACTGTCTCGTTTCCTGTGATGACATCACTTGCGTGTTGCGCGCGCAGTAACGGCACTTTAATGGAAAGCCGTTCGACGGCACTTTAACCACAGTGTATTTTTTACTCGCCAGACTATTGAACTCGGTTATAACAAACTATCAAGAGATGAGTTTGCTGGCCCGATCTTGAACGATGGTCGGCGAATTGCAAAAAAGAGATAATGAATTGGCAAAGAAGCAACGAAAAATTTTATTGCATTGGTGGTAATAAATTGATCAGTATTCGTGGTGGGATTTAAAAGTTTCTAGAATGTTGAACCGTCGAACGTGAACGTGAACGAGGAAAATGGCGTATCTGAAAGATGTGTTAAACGATTGTCCAGGCCTCGTTTCAAAACTGTGGATAGAATATTCCAACATTGATAATCGTAGTTTTAATACATATTGTTTCCGTTTGTCTTTTAATGTGGATTATTAAAAATGTTTTAAGCAATTTACCAAAACTTCTTGGCTGTGTGTCAATGCACCAAGAAAGCGAAGCAGAAGAAGTCTTTCGACGCGTCTGTTTCAAAGACGTGAGAATTGCAAGCGTGAACGCGTACCGAAATAATAGGATAGGTACCGTCGTGTGTTTGGCAAATAGTTTATGAGTTAGAAGATCCTACTACCGAATTAGATGACAATAGGAATGACAGTAACAGCAGTGGTTCAGTTCCCCTTAAAACGGCCAGATCATCAATCGTCATTAATTAAATTGTATAAAGATATTACAGCAATGGCCAAACTTTTGGGAGTGAAAGTAGTAAGAATATACCACATTGAAAATCGATTTCATGTGGTCGTCGAATACTTTCCGCGCCTATGCCAGTATCCATGTCAGGATTTTAGTCTGGTCGCAGAGGAACCTCCTCGTATGCGGCCAAACGTTGCAGAGGTGGAAATGAATTTCTATTCAATGAAATTAGACATGTAAGATATTTATATAATATGTTACCGGAAAAATCCGAAATTCGGATATTCTAGTTTAGTTTACGTTCAGTCATTTTTCTCAGAATTTTTCTTATACAACAACCCCTTTGTAATACATACATCGTTGGATTCAGAATTAAATTATCTACCAGAAATTGCTAAAAAAATAATGTGTTGCTTTTTGAAATAATAAAGTTGATATCATTTCTGATTAAATAACAAGTGAAAAAAAAATTTTGAAAAGCATATTTGAGAAGACTGTATTTTGTGCAATAGCTTCCATTACAAAATTTTTACATAAAGTGTATAGTTTAGCAGAAAATTGCCGTTCCCTCTCAAAATAAACATCAGGTATACAGGGTGATTGACGTAGCCCGTGCATTAGAAGTTTTTCAACTTCCAGTTGGATTAGAAATTTGAAACTTGGGAGGCAGTCATAATCAGTCATGCTCATTCTATCTAAAATATTTTGAGCTCTCTAGCTATACAGGTGGTGCCAAAAGTCGGTATCAACTTTCTTATTTTAAATGGAAACGTACCATTTTTTCTACATGGTTCAATTAGTCTTCCAACTCTGAATTTTCATCATTGTTGTTATGTGAACTTATCTGACAATTTTTGACATTATGTTAATTTATGTGAAAAAAATGATCGATGTGGTAGCTTACGAAGAAATGGTAGATGGTTCAGAATTTATGAAAGCCAATTTATAAAGTATAAAGTACTTAATTCAAAGTCCAGACTAACTTCTGATATCTTAATGATGGTTCCATTTTGTAATCTGAGTTAGAAAAAATGAGTTAAAAATGAGGGTAAAAAGTCAAATTTAACATTGTTTTTGATGTTTCGGTAGAAGTACCGGTTTTTGTTGAAAAAAAATACATAAAAAATATGAAAATGACTAAGAAAACCAGGCATAATAATCTTAGTTAAAAAGTTATTATTCACAAAAGTCATGAAATTCGTGTAATCTTCAGACCGTAGCTGAAATCGTCGGATCTGGCAACACTGTTGACCGACACGCCGACCGCGACAATTTCCGATATTAACCGATCTGACCGGCGACAGGTTAATCAAGTCGAGACCGCCTTCTCAACATAAATAATTATCTCCAGAATTGCTAATAACCAAATCGTAATTTAAACCGTCTCTATCGATATTTGACGGGTACACAGCTAATTATTTGAAAACAAGCAGGACATTATAGAGAATCAATAATAAAGTCCAGTTCAAATTCCCTAGTAAAGACTTTTATAATACAGTTGTAAGCAATTTTAGGTAATTACCAATAACTAATACTTTTACGGCAAAAATTTCAGTGTCAAATTAATGTTTGTTAACCGTGGCGATTTGTTTTAATAAGCTTTCAAAATTTTGAATTTGGCGCCTCTACCAATAACAACATGACACATCACACGTCAACTGTCAACTGTCAAGAGGAAGGGTGTCTTTATGTTGACGTTTATACCGGTATTTGCCACGTTCTTTTCCGAAGAAATTTCTCCAACCTCTTCGATTATGGCAAGTTTGTTATTGTGGTTATAGGTTTGTTTCACTGATGGGTTTGATCTTTTAGGTTGACGTTGAGAGTTTGACGAGGTACGTATCTCCTGTGAACCCAGCGGTGTTCCCCCATTTGACCCTGGTCTTGCTGGGAATTGGAATTTTCTTTACTGCCTGGTTCTTCGTTTATGAAGTGACGAGTACGAAGCAGTCGAGAGATTTGAAGAAGGAGTTGTTGGTGTCGCTGGTTGCCTCCGTATTTTCCGGATTTGGAATCCTATTTTTGTTGCTGTCAGTTGGAATTTATGTATGATAGTGTAGGTCTATATACTTTTGTACTGATGTAATTTTAAGGTAATCATTATAAAATGTCCATTTGTTGTTAATTGTCTTTGTCTTTTGATTAGTTTTTGTGTCATGTTGAATTCTTACTCTTGAGTTGAATCCTAAAGCTTTGATTTAGATAGGGAGAGTAATGTTATGGGATTTGATCCTATCAAACTGAAGAATTTGAGTAAGGAAGCTACCATGCAAATTGTTTTTCTGTTAGCTTGGCAGAAGCCAAAACAACATTCACACAAACATCATTTGGCAGCATGCATAAGTAGTGGCAGTTGGTTTTACTTGATACAGAATGTTATAAATAGTAAATAGTTTCATGTAAGTTCAAATCTACACAAGTAAAATATTTTTCTTAATGGTGTCCAATATTGTTTAATGATTTAATGTGTATGTCAAGATTTGGTGTACCTACATTTCTTTCAAGACAATTGTTATTTGATGAGTAAATTGGTGAAACTGGTGCTCTACGCCACTGCAATTTACTGTGCCCATAAAAGTTTGAAACTTTCAAAAGTTTAGGTACCAATTAATAAACTATTCTCTACATCATAGGGTCTATCCGTCTATCGAGATTTAGACAAGTTTAAAGAATAGGTTGCAAAATACCGAATGTCCCAAAAGGTCCGCACCGCTTTGAAGATGCATAATCTACAGGGTGAGTCAGCTAAAGTGAATCAACCGAAATATCTTTGTTATTAGTAAAATTATATGATACAATTAAATATCTAAAATTGTTCTCAGTACATAGGTGTCTTTAAATGTTAAGTACTTAGTTTCAATCTGCTTAGAGATATTTTAATTAAAGTATTAAATTATTTTACTAATTTTTCAAATTCAACTATTTTTTTGGCTAACATGTAAAGGGAAAAAGCCCTGACTATGATAACTAGACATTCAACTTTAAGAAAGGCATTAGAGACCGCCCATGATGGACTTCAAACTGCTCTGTTATACCAGCCTCGTTCTATTGTCAACGGCAAGAAAGGGCGGTCAGTTGAGTGAAAAAATTTCAGAAATGATCAACGACATGCTTTGCGGATCAGACAAATTTGGACAGTTTGTAGCACAGTTTTTTAAAATCAAATTATGCTCATTGCTGCAACTTTTTAATAATTTAAACAATTGCATTGTGATAGTATTGCGTTTATTTTTAACCCCCGCTAAAAAAAATACTCCTATTTGAAAAAAATTGGAAATAATTTTAGCTATTTAATTGTATCATATATTAAAGCTGTAATTTTACTAATAACAAAGATATTTCGGTTGATTCACTTTAGTTGACTCACTCTGTATATTTCAATAGCCTGTGATTGCTGCAGCAAAGTTACATATTTTGGGTTGAAGATTTACCTGGGATGATAGAACTCTTCACCAGAGAAAACATTTGAGTGGCTCAAGACGGTCCTGAGAAGAAGAATAGAGTTGGGTGAGGAGAATATTACAGTGAAGTTTAATGGAGCTCAAACTGGAGGAAATTGGAAGTTAGTCCTATCGTGCAAGTCAAGAAGAACTTAAAGAAAGTAAACCATGCAGTGAATAAATGTTATTTCATTTATACTACTCCAAAGGCTTAATTATGTTAGGTCTTACTTTATAGTTTTGAGATAGGTAGATAGGTATAATGTGTAGGTATCTCTGTGATCCAGTTTGCAAACATGGAAGTGATTTGTGTGCAGATCTTGCTGGTTTTTCAGATCGCTCAGCTTCATGGTACTGCCGTCTAGCATTATAGCTTATTGGGAGACTTCTTTGATTCCGATGTTCATTATTTATCAATTTTAATTCTTCTAAAAGAAAATTAGGGAAACACCACTTGTTGACGCCATTACGTTTCGAAGGATGGAAGAGATTTCCTCAAGAAGATTTAAGAATAATAATTAGGAGTATCCTCGGTAAATGCTAAGCGCAAGCGGTTATTCTTGCTGGTGGAGAACACGTTCGTTATTGATCTTAAAATAGGGTCTCTAATAGAATTTTGTATTATGTGTAAAATTGTGCTAACATTTTACACATAAAACAAAAATCAATTTGATTTTCGTTGTTTTTTCATTTTTAGTCCAAGTTTTTAGAATAAAGAATTGGCTGAATGTCGCCGGAGTCACTTTTTTACAAAACAATATGTAGATATGTTTCAGAATTGCGAGGGCCTACAGTTATTTTAATAATAAGTAATAGTAATGGCGTCAACAAGAAGTGTTTCTGTAATTTTTTTCAGCAGTGATTTGGATTTGATAGACAGAGTTTCTTTTATAATTTTATGTGGTTTGAGTTAAGGGCACGCTTTCTATTAATCTGAACATTTTTCTAGCAGTTTACCATTTCGCATCTTATTTCTCCCTACGTCTCCCTCTTTCATTTTTATTTGTTTAAGGCGCAAATTTTGGGATCACTCGTTTTATACAATTTTAGCACTAAGTAATAAAGACAACAATTTTATCAAAGTTCCAAGTTTAGTTTCAATATCTTGACACATGATAAAAAAGCAAAATTCGAAATGATGACTACTTTTATTTTTTTGGAGTGTAGATTACTTTTTGGGGAAGTTCTTGGAATTTTGACAAATTTATGACACGACTGCTTTATTGAAGCAGTTAAATTTCATGACAATAACGCTTAAACGGTTCCATTATTTACGACTTAATAGCGGTATCCACTCAAAGATCTTTGCAGTACAGGGACCATCATAAAATCTAATGTGGTTAACCGCAAATGAACTAGGTAAACGGCCACAATGCTGTCAATCAAAAATCCCTTCAGCGCTAAAATTTAAAAATCCATGTAATTCGATAACGGTTTGATATAAAAATATTTCAATTACTCGTTATCAATCTTGGAGGTCGTGATTATGAGCATGAAGAAAATCAAAGAGATAAAGTAAATATTTCGATATGTAATCGCGATCGAAAGTAAAAACTCACACTATTTAAAAAAAAATCCGATTATGTCATCTTGTAGTGCATTAATTATAGTTTATTCCTGCCAAATTTCAAATTTTTAACTCCATTGGAAATACGCAATTAGGCACCGGCGGTTCTCGTTGAAATACCCTGTATATTAGATACATGAAGTTAAAAATATTAAACTATTGTTTTCAACAATGGAGATAGGTAGAGTCTTCATTTTCAAGCAATTAAAAATTTGCAAGTAATTTGAAGTTGTTACAATTATCACTACCTCTTCAGAGAGTACCCACTTATTAGATTTTTTTTATAACCACCCAGTATTTTCCCACCTGGTTTTGCAACAAATGCCATATTTTTGTTATACAAGCAGATAAAAATACAACACAATTAATACACAAAATGATTATGTTAGAAACAGGTCTTATAATCGATGGTTTCCATAGCTACTGTATTATACCAACAAGTCTAATAGTGCCTGCATGACATTGTAAATGCCAGTCATAGGTTCACTAACAAAGTTCGTAGCATATACCTACATCTACAATTTGCAATAGATACGTAATAGATAGCTATTTAACCAATAAAATGCAACTAAAATATTTACAAACTATCCTAGAAGCACAGGTAAATAATATTTTATTTTCCTCGACCCCAATATTTTCTCCATTATTTTCTACGTATTATCTTTGTGAATGTTTCTTGTTGTTTTAGGACAGCGAATCAAAAATTGTGGCGCTGTGCTGGTCGCCGAACAATCAGAAATTAGCCGTGGCCACATCAGATAGACAAATTCTCTTGTTTGATGAAAAAGGGGAAAGGCGCGATCGTTTTTCCACCAAGCCCTCCGATCCCGAAGCTGGCAAAAAATCATACGTGATAAAGGGAATTGCGTTTAATCCTGATTCCTCCAAATTGGCGGTGGCCCAAAGCGATTGCATAGTTTACGTTTACAAAATTGGAGAAAAGTGGGGAGAAAAAAAGGTAAGATATGAAGAAGTAAAATACAAACATCAGAAGAAGATGAATACCTCGACGATATTCAGATTACTCTGATGCATATTTATTATGAAACATAATTACCTACCTCTATTGGTTCAATAAGTCCTTTAATTAGTTTTATTTTTAATTTTTATTATATGAGAAAGATTTTCATTTTTTCGAAAAAAAATTTACGTTTAAATATATCCTCCTGCTGAACATAGCTCTTCTGAACTTCTTATTTTATCTTCAATTTTCTAATATGGCAGAATAGTGCTATGAACTTAAGATTTATTTATAAAGTTTATCTTTTTTTTACTTGAAAGTTAGGCAAATAATATTAATATTATTTTTTAATAAAGTTATTAATCGTTACTTATTAGAAGGTCAATTAATTGAACTAATTTAAACAATGTTTATTATATTATTTGTTGTGCCAGTAATTATTTATTAATTATGAAGTTGTGGCAGCTTGATGTTCCTTACTTCGGTTTCATGATCAAACAATCTATTTAGTAGAAGAACTAAAATGCGATAACGAGTACCTACCTACCATAATTCTCACTAGGTTTGAACCAACCTTGTAGTTGCGAATGTTGATGGTTGCATTTCGATATCTAGAATGCCACTGACATACCATTGGAATTCCAGGCAATTTGCAACAAGTTTCCTCAACCTTCCCCGGTTATTTGCGTCATATGGCTAACAGCAGGACCAATAATTTGCGGATTAGCAGACGGCAAAGTTCGCGCTTTACAAACGAAATCCAATAAGTCCCAAAGTCTTTTTGCTTCCGACAGTTTCGTAGTATCTCTATGTTCCAATTCCAAAGGAACTGGATTTTTGTCAGGACATGTTGATGGGAACGTTATTCGTTTTTTCGTGGTCAACGATCATAACGAATCCGAAACCCAAGGAAGGGTTGTTCTACATTCTGTACCTCCATACGCTTTGGCCTGGCCACAAGGACATATTTTCGTAGGAGGTTGCGACAAGAGAGTCTCAGTTTACAACAATAGCGGCAAATTGGTCAAACAGTTTGATTACGGAAAAGACATGAGCGAACACGATTTCACATCAGCTACTTGTAGCCCAAGCGGACAGGTAAGATTCTGGTTCTGTAATAACAAAATATTTTTTTCTAAATTGAGAATTAGGCCGTTGTTTTTGGAAGTTTCGATCGATTGAGGCTCTATATTTGGAACACAAGGAAGTTTATTTGGGAGGAAAGTCCGAGTAAAGAAATTAAGAATCTATATACAGTTACTGCTTTAGCATGGAAGAGGGATGGATCTAAAATGACTTGTGGCGGCCTTTGTGGGGCTGTTATGTTATTCGAGTCTGGTTGGTTTGGACTATGACTATGACTATGTTTTTTATTTTTCTTATAATTTCGAAATTTTAGTTTTAAAGCGAACAGTGTGGAAGGATAAGTTCGAGATAACATACGTAGGTCCAAGTCAGGTGCTAGTCAAACCTTTAGATACCAACGAGAGAGGCGTCATATTAAAATCTCAACATGGAGGGGAAATCGATGATGTTAGAATAATGGGAAAAGATTTCTACTTGGTTGCCAGAACCGAAGACACTTTGCTGGTTGCTGATTTACATCGAAACTTACTAAGTGAGGTAAATATATTGTTTCCAATCATCACAAATCTGAATGTCAATAATCGTTGTGTAACTCTAATATGTTACCTAATTCAAAGTCTATCGGTCAAAGTCATAAAAATATTTTTTAAGGTTTCCTGGAATAATTCTGGAAGACATGAGAAATTCTACTTTGACAATGCCACAGTTTGTTTGGTTTTTAACGCTGGCGAATTAACTTTGATCGAATATGGCGACAATGATGTCCTTTGTTCTGTTAGAACTGAGTTTGCTAATCCTCACCTCATAAGTGTTCGTCTTAACGAGCGCAACCAGTCCATCGATAACAAGAAGCTGGCGTATTTGTTGGATCTAAAAACCATTTGCGTTGTAGACCTAACTACTGGTACGTTACTAGCCCAAATCACCCACGATTCCAAAATCGATTGGTTGGAACTGAGCGAAACAGCCCACAAGCTTCTCTTTCGAGACAAAAAACAAAGGTGTTGTTCTAGATGTTGGTTATTTTTATTTAAAACTATTTTGGTTTTAGATTGATTCTAGTCGACACCACAACCCAAGCCAAACAATGCATTTTCACCAGCGTCAGCTTTGTTCAGTGGGTCGAAGGGAGTGATGTTGCGGTGGCTCAGTCCGGTACTAATTTGGCTATTTGGTACAACATTGATTTACCGGAAAATCCCACTATTATGACTGTAAAGGGCGACATCACCGATGTTATCAGGAATAACGGAAAAACAGAAGCTGTTTGTGTCGATGGTAACACAGTGGTCAACTTAGAACTTGATGAAGGCCTCGTTGAGTTTGGTATGTCATGGTTACCTCAACGTTTCCTCCCACAATTTCTAGAGAAAACTTTTTCATATTATCAAACGAGCATGCATTGTGGCGACCATGGTCGCCACAACTTCTAAAAAATTGGAATCCCAACAAGCAAATAGTGGTAACTGCACAGATGCTAGTTTAAAATTTTAAAACTAAGAGTCATTTAGTTTAGAAGATTGAAAAATGATCATGATGGCTGTCGCAGATTTTCTGATTGTGAAAAAGTATTGGGAATGTTCAAGTGATCTAATGTTAGGACTCGACAAGAACCAATAAACCACAGTACAGTGGCAATACACAATACCATAATACAGTTGTACAGTGTCGAGCAATAAATAGGGCAGAGCGCAATTTGTGACGCAAAATTGGCCATTTTGAAATTGTGGCTGTGTCAGCATAGGACTGCCCAGCATCGTATTGGATTCTTATCCCTCCAATGATGCTACAGGTAATAAATATTTATTCCGTTTGGAGTTTATATCTACCCCAAAGGTTACCTACCTCCCTGGCCCTACTGCGAATCACCATATCACCGAGATGAGTGGGTCGTAATGCTCTCCTCATCCTACCAAATAGAGCGGGTTTACACTGGGAAAACACTGTGCCCTATTTATTGCTCGTCAGTGCACCTGATAATTTATTGTTTTCTATTATACAGGGTTAGTCAAAAGTATGGGACCAAGCCTCTATTACTCTTAAAAAAATTATAACTGTTTGGCAAATGACTAATTTAAATCCATATTAGAGCATATGTCTTTACAAAATGGCGCCGATATATTTTTAAATAAAAAAAATTTGGGTTGCAGCAGGGATTAGGTTATTGAGGTTTGTCCAGTTAGGGCTACCTGGAAGATGGGGGTAAGGAGTCGACATCACCATTTGACAGGTAGGGCTTGCACTTGAAAACAAATAGTATTTAAAAATCATTACTTACAAGTTTTGTTATCATCAGCAACAGTCTTCTAAATGATGTACGGCTATGGCGGTTAAGTAGATTGTTGCTTATAATAAGCGAAAATATTCGATTATGACCATATGACATAATCAACCTTGGAGACCTTAAATTAATTGTCCGCAAATAGCACTCCAAGTTGGTTTTACATTGGTAAAAGAAAAACATCGCTCTTTCCATTTCCGCCATAGCTGTACCTACCAAGTAGTTTTGTCATTTATTGTAAACTATGTACGCAGATATCGAATATTTATGCCAGGTTTCACAAACGATCATTAACGTAATGATAGTTTAATCGTTCATTAAAAATTCCGTAAAATTTTATTGAATGCTGCTATCCGCTTATTTCTAAGAATTTGAAAGGCTACAATGTTAATGTCTATCAAACATCTACGAATTGCAACAATGAATTAATGGCCAATCAAAGTGATTAAAAAACTTATGCCCAGTTGCACGAAACTTAACGGTTGTTTAATCCTTCATT
Source organism: Schizotus pectinicornis (assembly GCA_951805265.1). Lineage (NCBI taxonomy): Eukaryota > Metazoa > Arthropoda > Insecta > Coleoptera > Pyrochroidae > Schizotus > Schizotus pectinicornis. Next base: position 1,821,198 of record OX638203.1, on the reverse strand, counting down.
ATCTTTTCTTCAAGTTCTTTACTACTCTGATTGGCTATCAATCTATTGTTGCAACTCGTAGATGTTTGAGACTTCAACATTACAACCAGTCAAATTCTTACAAATAAACGGATAGTCTTGCAATAAAATTGTAGCAATTATTTAACGAACGATTAAACCACCGTTAAGTTTTGAGCAACTGGGCATTAGAAAAAAGTTAATGAACCGTTAACTTTAATGATCTTTTGTGAGACCGGATATAAGTAAAAAAAAATATTTTGAATACACCCAACTGTTAAATGCTAAATAATTAATTGGTAGGTAGACACTTACGTTCATTTAGTTTAGATGATTGTCACTGATAATCTGTTTACATAACTTAAAAGTACTAATTTTCAAATAATATTTTACTTCAAATGTAGGCTCTACCGGTCACATTCTAATGGTGTTGTCGACTGTGTTTGTCTTGGGATACACCTCCATCTTCCAGGTAGCCCGAACTAACAAATGGCAATATTTTTTCTACCAAATGAATAAAAAAACCAAAATCGAAAATGTTAGTTTTTATTTAATATCAAGTAAATAGTAGACCATTGCAAGATGTCAAATGTTATTATTTTATTGAAGCAAGTCCTAGTAGGGGTAACTTTTTGAAATTTGACCAAACTCTTCGCTCTGTGAAATCCATAAGTGAGATTCTCATGCTTAAGATTATTATTCTGAATCCACTGTATAAGATAGTCACGTTTAAATATATGTATGCCTAGCCTAATGTACTATTTTTACTGTCCAAAGGAACTGCCATAAACGATAACGACTACAGTAGAGCAGTACTCTTCTTGGAGTCCATGGGTAACTCCTCAGAAGCGGAAGCCATGTGGCACAACTTATCCCTAATCGCTCTAAAACAGCAGAACCTCATGCTGGCGGAAAGATGCAATGCTGCCTTGGGAAACGTAGCAACCGCTCATTACCTCCACGAAACTTTAATAGTTGGACAAAAGTACGTAGAGAAGTACGACGACAGTAGCGCCAATTCCCCGGAAGTTTGGGCGAGGCTTTCGATCCTCAACGGTGACTTGCACACGGCAGAAAATGTTTATTTAGAACAAGGCGATATTGATGGTGCCTTGGAAATGTATAAGAAGCTCCACAAATGGGAGGATGCCTTAAGGTAATAGGTTCTGTAATTGAAGTTATGACTTAAGTCATTTTTCTAGATTAGCGGAACAGCGCGGCTATAGAAAACTGAAAGAATTGAAAAAAGAACATATGACGCTTCTGCTGAAAACTGGACAATATGATAAAGTCGGTCAAGTTCTGGAGAATGAAGGAAACTACGAACAGGCTCTTAACATGTACATTAAATCGAACAAGTTATTGCGTGTTCCCGGGCTACTCCTCGGTCATTCTGAACTAATGGAAGACCACACGCTTGTAGCTACAGTTTTAAAGAATCTCTTGAAGCACGAAATGTTTGAGGCCGCTGCCGAGATTTATGAAAAACTAGATAAACCCGATTTAGCAATAGAGTGTTACAGAAAAGGTAAGTGTCTTAGTTAAAATTAAATTTACGATGAACAACTTTTTGTAGGTAAAGTATGGAATAAGGCAGTGGACTTGGCACGTAACGTAAGTCCCGACCAAGTGGTGAATCTAGAAGAGGAATGGGGAGATTCCTTAGTTGAAAGCAAACAATTGGATGCTGCTATCAGTCACTATATTGAATCTGGGTGCACTCTAAAGGCTCTGGATACGGCTGTAGCCGCCAAACAGTGGAAGAAAGCGGTGCATATCATTAGGGTCATCGATGATCCGGAGTCTGTTAAAAAATATTACAGTTTAATAGCTGGATATTTTGCGAGCATTAAAGTAACATTGTCTACAAGAACCTCGTATTATGTTACGTTAATTATTTTTTAGGATTTCTTTACTGCGGAGAAAATGTATACTCTATGTGGAATGTATAAAGAGGCCGTTGACATGTTCAACGAGGCGGGTCAATGGGAAAAAGCCCACAGTTTAGCTTCGCAATTTCTGGAACAAAATGAAGTGGCAGATATGTACGTTAAAAAAGCTGAAGAACTGGAAGAAAGTGGCAAGTACAGAGATGCCGAAAGGTTGTACATTTCTGTAAACTCCCCAGATCTAGCTATTGCCATGTACAAGAGAGTCGAACAGTATGACCACATGGTAATTTGTTAATAAGTAACAAATGTTCGTTGATGCAATTAAATAGTTTCTAGGTAAGACTTGTTGAGAAGTACCATCCGGATCTCCTACAGACCACCCATTTACATTTGGGGCAGCAACTGGAGCAACAGGGCAAATATCGCGCTGCCGAAATACATTATTTGGCCGTTGGAGAGTGGAAGGCGGCCATGAACATGTATAGAACTTTGAGCATGTGGGAGGAAGCCTACAGGGTGGCTAAACAAAATGGGGGACCCTCGGCCGCTAATCAAGTAGCTTTCCTGTGGGCCCGCACCTTACCCATTGATTCAGCCATCAAATTGTTGAACAAGTACGGGATTCTGGATTCTTGCATTAATTACGCCTGCGAAACGTATCAGTTTGATTTCGCCTTCCAATTGTGCAAAAATCTACCAACTAAGGTAAGGAATAAGCTAAGTCAGATCAGAACGAAAGAGTGGTATTTTTGATAAAATAAAGTACTTATGGTAGATAAATAGGTTTGTAGTAAAACCATTACCAAATGGAAGATTTTCTTTATAAAAGTTATTTTTCGCAACTTATCGATAAGTTCGTACTGGACTTGTATTTGATAATTTAACAGGTGAATGAAGTCCACTACAAGTACGCCATGGCACTGGAAGATGATGGAAAGTTTGCAGAAGCAGAATCCCACTTTATTTTGGCAGAAAAGCCCAAAGAAGCGGTTTTGATGTACGTTCATTCCAAGAATTGGATCAACGCCCTTCGAATTGCGGAAACCTACGAGCCGACTTCTGTTCCAGAAGTTTTACAAGCACAAGCCGCGCAATGCTTCAACGACAAACAGTTCTCCGAATTTGAGGTGTTGCTGCTACGTGCCCAAATGCCCGAACTGATTGTGCAAAAATACAAAAGCTCAGGTGGACACCAATTTCATTAATGTATCCACTTAAGAAATAATTTTTAGACATGTGGGTGGACGCGTTGAGGGTTTGTAAAGACTACCTTCCTCACCTCTACCCTACCTTGCAATCTGAATATAGTACCTCTCATCACAACAAAACGGCCGACGTCAATATTGAAACATTACTGTCCAGGGCTAACGAATGGGCTTTGGCCGGTCAACACAAACAAGCTATTGATTGTTTGCTCCAAGTCAACACGTCCATTACTGAAGCTTCAATTGTTAAGCGAGCGCTGCTAAGAGCTGCTGATATGGTCAACAAGTTTCTTTTCGGACAGGACGCTCTAGATATTATCAGAGTTTTATCGGCAAGGTGACTCCTGTTTTATTTGGTTAATGTCATAAAACAAACATTTTTGTTAAGGTTGATTGAAGTCAATGAACATGGGGTTGCAGCGCAACTTTACATTAGCATGGATTTAATGAAGGAGGCCATCGACACTTTGATAATGGCAGAAGAATGGGGTAAAGCTAGAAAAGTAGCGAAGGAATTGGAACCAGGATATGAGAGTTACGTGGAGAGCAGATACAAGGATCGGTTGCTGAAGAAGGGTGATGTTGAACAATTGGCTGATGTCGGTAAGATTCAGATGGATACAACTTACTCGGCATAAGTTAGATACCTAGAGATCTATACAGACATGTAGTATTATGCTATTAAAGTCCATACAGGGAAAGCTCAACATACCCCCTCTCCGCCCACAAAGTTGCGCGGTCGTCTCGGATGAGTCCAACGCTTTGAAATATGGAGACCAATGGCTTGTTTCTTGGCACAGTGTCGTTCGGTTCGTTCTTCGCTTTCGAAGCTACGCCACTGGTGTGGTCCTGTCGCTCATCTCTTGATGACTCAACATGCTGAACTCTCGTTGTACGGACTCTACCAATCATTCTTTGCAAGCATTTAAGGTGGCTTGTGACCAGAACTTTGTGTTTACTCTCAAGGAGTTCATTATTGTGAATCTTTTAAGAATCGTCATTGATTGATAATGATAAGTCAATAGAAGGTTCCATCAAAACGTGATTAAAAGTGACAATCCAGTTTTAAAACTAACCAACATATTTGATAGAGGTTTCATGGCCTTCATGTGCATACTATAGCATTGTTATCTCTTTGTAAAGCTATATACTAAAAGTGCGGAACTACCGCTCTATTCTACTGCAAAACGATTAGTCCTCTTAAATTAAAGATCTCTAGTTATACTTTTATAATTGAATTAATTTTTGTGCAACCAGGTTCTTAGACATTTATTTTCAGATATAATCGGAGCTTTAGATTTGCTCGCCGAACAAGGACAGTGGGCTAGGTGTATAGAGAAAGCAAAGACGCACAACGCTCCTATTCTTCACAAATATGTAGCGTTGTACGCGGCCAAGCTGCTCAAAGACGGATTCATCAAAGAGGCTTTGAGTTTGTACTCTACTCACGGAGCCCCAGCAATGTCTCAAAACTTTAACATTTACAACCACATAGCCTCTGAGATTTTCGCTTTGCCTGATCTCTCAGGTCCTAATAGTTACGCGATTTGGGAGCAATTAAGGCAAATGCTGCTTGAAATCGTGAGTATTTTCAACGGAGCGATTGGCAATGCTTTGACAAAGAAGCCTAAAGTTTGCTGAACTTTCTGCTGCTAATCAGTACTAAATAGTTCTGTTAATAAAGTCAATAAAATATTAATTTTAGACGATAATAGCATTGATCCTTCGATGTTATCTAGCAGTGTTTCTTGCTTACAATAAAACTCACAGTTATGTTTAGAAAAAATAGAGAGGTCTAGACATAAATAATTGTGTTATGTCTTAGTAGTATAAGATAGCGGGTTCTATCCCAGAGGAGGAGGAGGAGGATCAGGAGCAGGTCGACTTTTGTATATTGTGTTGCCTACCAGTTTGCTCAACTTACTATTTTTCATGTTCTAAACAACTTTACACGGGTTCTAAACAACTTTAAACATGTTGTAAACAGCTTTGTTTAAAGTAGTTTAGAAGTTGTTTAGAACATGTTTAAAGTTGTTTAGAACTTGTGTAAAGTTGTTTAGAACATGAAAAATGGTAAGTTAACACGCTATCTTATACTACTTGTCTTTTCAACCGGAAATAGTCAGTGTGCTCAAGATAATCATGTTTCGCAAAAATTTCAGTTTTTATTTAATATTAAATAAACCGCAGCAAGTATGTGTTATACTTAGTTCTATTGAAATAAGCCCTAATTAGGGTAACTTCCTTGTAATTTGACCAAAGTCGTCGCTCTTCAAATATGAACACACCGCACAATACGTTTCACCCTGCGCAATGTCATAACTTGACAACACTAACTTAACGTTATTGGCTGTTAATCAGTTGTTTATCATTCTTCCTCCATCTATAACGTTCAATTATCCTTTGTGCAACTCCATGCGAACGCTTTTTTAGAATGAAGGTTTAGAAGCTGCTTTCAATGTAAAGATGGAAACCAAACAACATTTTAAAAATTTGCTGTTAATAACGCACTATTACGGATTGAGAACAGCCTGTCGACAAGTACCATCCCTGAAGTCAATCGGAGTTAAGATAAGTGCTGCTTTGTTAAGATACACCGACATAATCCCAGCGGATAAAGCTTTTTACGAAGCAGGTAAGCGTTATAACTGGGTGAGTTTTGATAAAAGTCGGTGTTCCAGGAAAAGACCAGAAAGAAGAAGGAAAATTGTCAGAAGCATTTGTTTTTCTTAACCATTATTTGGATCTATGTGAAGCTATTGAAGAAGGTGAGGGCCAACTGGTGGATCACTCAGATTTAGTCCAAACGGATTTCCCTTCGAATATCCCCCTACCTAGTCAATTGTACTTGAGCGAAGACCCTAGGGAGCATGATAGTATACGAGAGTGGGTGTTAACAGTGAGCATGGACCAAAGGATTGATCAAGTAGATACGTATTTTTCGGAAATTTTAAAAGTTCACATTATTATTTTAGGCACTGCCTCTAGATGACCGTCAATTGTACGAATCTAGTTTGCAGCCAGGTGAACAAGCTTGTGTCATATCGGGGTATCCACTGAAAAAACAAGTTGTTAGCTTTTCAAAAGGATCGTTTCAAGCCAATAAGGACGTTTGGTCAAAACTAAATATGGGGGCCAAAATGTCTCCAGAATCTAACGTTCCTAGCGTCTTATCCTTCATTACAAAATGGTGTGGCCCGCCAAACAACTAGATCATCGCCTGATTTATGTTAGTTTATAACGACTTAAAATGAACTTCACAAAAGTATAAATAAAGTTTGTTCCCAATGTCCTTGTTAAAGTAATATTTTTAATTTAATTTTTTAATTTACGATTCAAGTAGACATTGTACACCCAGTTTCAAAAGTAACGTTCATCTCACACTTTTATAATTTTTCTACAGATGAAGTCTAGCTAAAGAAAACCCATTGCATTTGTTCCATTATTTCATATGCTTAGCACAAATATAAATTTTAATGTCTGTGTTGGTTTTATGTGAAAAATAAACGAGTTTGAAGTTTAACAGGTGGACATTACTTTTGAACTCGACTGTAAAAAAAGATTTCGTTCCTTAGAAGAGAATGTATAATTGAGGATATATTAAAGTGAAGTAAAAAAATACATTTTAGATTGTAATGAAACTGACATATATTTCAATTTGTCTTTCTTATAACTGCCACGTCCTAGCCAAGTAAACTGCTTCTCCAAAAAGGAAGTAATACAAATACATTCTTCCCTTTCCTTAAAAATTGAAGCGGCAATTTATTTCGCTGGTTTATTAGACTTGAGAACCAATGCAGAATACAACGAATATTTACAGCAGCACTTGGTGAACAAAATAACTCCTTTATAATTCCAAAGCAATCACTATAAAGAAAATATACAAAGCCCGTATGACAATGCTAAATTTTGTAGCAAATTTAGTAAATTGCAGCGAAAAAAGTTGCCGGATAAATTAACACAGGGTGTGCGAATCGGTCATTTTCTCCATGTTAAACTAGGAACACTTTGAGAACTACAATTACGTCATCGTGCGCGCAGAACTCAATCCCGTCCGACCCGTTCAATACGGTCGAATATTGCAGTTACCGACAGAGAATGGTAGCCCACCAGTGGTTGAAATAATTCCTTCGCGCAGCTCGCCGATGACGTATGTGTAGTTCTCAAAGTGACTTTGCTATACACTTGATGATAATTCGTGCACCCAATTGTACATTTCTAGTTTACTCGGCTATAAAATTGCGGATTTTGAGAATGCGTTGTGACGTCTAACCTTTTGCGCTTTCTTTACTTGTAATTATAGACAGAAACATTACAATCATTAAAAAGACCAGACCTTAGGTAAGTAGATACCTGTAATAGCAAATAAAAAACCGCTGATGGGTTAGACAGGACTGAACATTCTAAAACTCCCCAACTGTACAAAAACTTTTGAAAACACGGTTTACCAGTTCGCACGTTTGTTGACACGCAAAGAGAATAAAAAATGTTTGTGAAAAACGTTAAACCACTCTTACGCGAGCGCTGTACTTTACGCACTTTCTGCACGAAATTTAAGATGAGTTTGAACATCATTTTAACACTGTTTCATTTGGGCTTTACACTGAGACTTAGAAGAAAGGGACTAGTAACAAAAAAATTGAATCAAGTAAACAATCTTAGTTAACAATACATGGGCACTTTTGTCACACTTGCAGTGCGCAAAAAAAATTTGCAAAGTGCAAAAAACCGTTACGGTTGTAACTACATATACATCTATTGAAACCGCATAAAATAAAAAAAAACACACAATATGCAAATAGATTCTGACAGCGATCTCACTCAGTCTACGCAAGTATGTATAAAAAAAATTACCATTAATGAATAACTCAATTGCTTTTTCACTTTAAAGTAATGTATATTTATCTAAAATTAACTACAGCACGTGAGTTGCCTTGCAGATATTGAACTATGTTACTCATTAAGGTATTTCTAAAACAATGTTAACGAAGAGCAATTAAACGCAAGTCTTAACCGGAATAAAAGTGCATTGCTGAAACAAACGCGTTTTTTTTTAGTTACTTTAAGGCATGAACAAGTGTTCTGCGGATGGTAAGGGTGCTAGGCCATCAGTGACGTTGGGCAGTTGCGTCAAATCCGGTAAGTTCTGGATATGAGACTTTAGTTCATTTCTAACGTTGTAAACTTTAATTAGTTTATCTTGGTATTCCTGAAAATTCGTCTTGTTTACAAAGAAAAACTCGCCATAAAATATTTGTTGTAGTTGATTATGGATATGGGAACGTACCTCTAAATTTTGTTCCGCTTGCGCTAGAAGCTCCTGCTGAACTTGAAGAAATTCTCGAATCATGGTCGAAACTTTCTTTCGATGGTCCATTTCAGTCGCCAGTCGAGTGTTGTATTCGTTGATTAACGTTACGGCTTCGTTCACTTGTTGACTTAATTTTTCAGCCTCTTCTTTGCCTAAGGAATAACAGAAAAATCTAGTAAAAATAGACCATTTCAAAATCAATAAAGCTCTTTCGTTTAAATATATAGTTTGATAATCATTATAATGGTTTATAATTAACTAAAGACCTTGATAATATTTTTTTATGTGTTATGCGGCAAAAGTGCCGAGTTCTTGAATTATTTGTTGGCCGTAAATAGTCAACATAATTACATATATAAAAATATTCTAGGGGCAATAATATACTTCAACGAAATTAATAATTAATTATTGTTGGTTGGTAATCAATTAGGATAACTATGCTCACAAACTTTTGGACAGAAACCAAAATAAAAACTGAAACTAGTAAGTACGTTAGAAAAATAAAAACCTCAACATTAAAAAACAATTCGCAGCTTCCAATCTGTTCTTTACTTAGCACATTCGTAGACAAAATTAACAATACTTCATGCACATTTACTGCAACAAAATTTGAGTACATACTGGCAATTAAATAAAGCTAACATTTATTAATAATTCGGAAAAAAGACATTAAAAGTTGGCTATGAATATATTGGGTTGTAGGAAAAATGTTAAGCCTGCAGTCTGCATGTCCCAGAATAGTTTAAGTTGTTCTTTTTCTGAAGTCAGCCTTGGTTCTTACTGAACAAGTACATTTAAATTTTCTTTTAAATTGCATGGAAGTGCTGACGCGTTCTTTCCATTCCAGTGGGTGTTATTAAACGTAGATGCAAAATAATACATTTTGATGTACTAATTAGCTTTTAGAAAGATAAAAATGCCATATTGCATAAATAAAACTACACAAATTGTATTTTAGCAATAATAGGTTCTCAGAATTTAATTCCGATTGACTTTTTCTTTCTGATTTAAAAAACGATCTAATTCTTTAGAATTATTCTTAAATTTTGTAATTATTGGGCGATAAATCGAAAATGGTTACAAATAGCCATAGGGGTGTATATAGAAAAAATGTTGTTTTTTTGTTTCTATATCATATCGTCAAAAAATATACAGAGTGTTCTATTTGAAAAAATGGAGAAAATTATGTTCAAAAAGTTCTAAATTGAAAAATTAAATCTAGCCACCCTGTATAATTTTTTAAAAGTTAAAACGATTCAAAGACATTCCACAGATGTTTCCTAACTAGCCTTTACATAATTTTTTCTTAGAACTCATAATTGTGATTGTAGTGATTTTTTAACAAGCATCTGCAGATGCCATTATTTGAACAAAAAAAATTGCTACATCCAAGTGGTTTGGAAATAGTCAGCAATAATATTGGAGTGAAAAGAGTCTAAGAAAAGGCTCCGAAAAATCTTTAACACACAACATTCCATTTAAAAAAATGTCACTTGCTCCTGTATAATTGTCTTGGTTCACCCTGTATGTTCAAAAATAATTTACAGTTATAGACTTCTTTCTCTAGTTTATCTGTGTTTTTAAATCAAATTTCTACCTATCATAGAATTTGAGCTATCGAAGTCGGACGCACTATTGCTCCACCCTGTAGATTTTCTTCAAAATCATGATCACAATTGCCCCTAATTTTTGGACATTATTTTCAATTTTGCAGAACAGTAGAGACCACTAAATAACTTTGTCGTAAAATGTCTGGTTCGTACAGCAAGAATTCAGCATACCCCCTTTCTATCCACAAAGTTGCGCGGTCGTCTCGGACGAGTTCAACGACCCGAAAAGGGGGGTAGTGGCTTGTTTATCGGTGATGACTCAACATGGTGAACTCTCGCTATACAACCGACAGCAGAAATAATGTACATCTGTTAAATTGTAAACTCGTTTATTTTCCACATAAAAACAGAGACAACAAAATTCATATTTATGCCAAGCAAAGAAAATAATGGAACAGATGTATTGGGTTTTGTTTACCTAGTGCATCATCTGTAGAAGAAATTTTTTAATTTTACAAGTGTGAGATGGACATTATCTTTGCTGTCGGCCGTACAGACTCTACTCATGTTACTAGCACTAGCGTTTCAGATAAAGCATCAGTGCTTGATGAGTATTGCGTTGTAATGTTGGCTATTTCAGAAAATAACGACAATGCCATGCTTTGAGCCAAGTAAATATTTATAAATAAAATATTTATTTGTTTGTGACTTTCAAACCAGTCATAGTTTGCATTCTGTCTTCGTAGTCTTCCTCTTACCTGTTATATTTGCTATTGATGAAATTTCCGTAACCGAGGGAGGCAATTGGGCAATCCTTTGACGCACCCCTTCATCAGCTGAAGCAATAGTATTATCTAAATCCTGGATAGCCTTGATCAACTCTTCCGGCTCAGGAGGATCTCTCGCCGGGGTATGCGGGCTCAAATGCACATGTGTTTCTACCAGTCCGTCCACCTACAAACTCAATCAATCAAAACACGAACAAATCCGCTATTACCTTATTACCACCTCGACTGTAACTTCATTTTCGCTCTTTTTCCTTTCTTTTCCCGAATGTTTAGCATCATTAGTTTTCACTTTCTTGACTGGTGGTCCTTCTTTCCCTGCAACCAGTTTCAGTTAAAACTTTTACTGGATCAGCAGATAAACGTACATAGGAACTGTCGAAATTCGGCTATTTGTGAATCATTGTAGATTCCTCGATCATTCCAGATAGTGAGAAGTCTGTCCAAACTGTTTCTAGTTTTCTCGTCGGCCTCGGCCATGTGTTCGAAGGCTTTTTTGAGATGCACCCCAAACTCTTGCCCATATTCAGGTCCTTTTTTTCGACTATTTTGGATTACATCGTTGGCGAGATACATAAAAGTAAGTTTTTTGGCGTCTTTGGCTGTAACATTGGGAGTGATTGTGGGCAACAATTTCAGTTGTTATTTACCTTTTACTAGTTCCCTTATCCATAATTTCACCACTGTGCCGTAGTGCTTTCGGTGATGAATTAACCAAAGTGATAATGTTTGAATGCTTTGAGACGAATTATTGAGATCAGTTAACTTCTTGACGAAAGCAGCTTCTGTAAAACCTGCCATTTATTGTTAATTGCAGATTAGTAAGACAATTCGGGTAAATATAACCACAAAATTATGATCACAACAAGATAAATTAGACAGACTGACACTATTGACAGATGTTGATAAATTTATTCACCGCAAGGTGGCCAAGGTAAAGGAAACGTTTCTTATGCCCGTGCCCGTAGAGCCAAACTGTACACTCTGATAACAGATGGCGTCTTGTACGTCTCTCCTTCTGAGCTCTCATCTACCTCTGAATTTGTTCTAATTAATTCGTTTTCAAGTTTTCGTCTGTGGTTTCCGCTTTGCATTATTTACAGATAATAAATAGTTTGTGCTATGTGCCATTCTAGCAGTACTGGATTCACCATTATATACAGAGACGTTTTTAGCATGTGAAACAGAACAGAGACAGAGACCAAAGTGTGTTGCTTTGATGCTTTGGAAATGGGTAAGTAAATAGAAATAAGTACATAAATATATACAGGAATAGAAAAGTAATATTATTTATATACTATTTATTAAAATAGACCTGTTAAACTAAGAGCATAGGTAGGAGGTGTGTTTGTTTTGGATTTTTAATAGGTAATCACAACATAGGTACCTACCAGTGGGCTAAGTCTAGTTTTTCCATCTAATCATGTAAACCTACAGGTGTTCCAGAAGCTATTTTTGTAACAAAACACTTGTTTTTAAATGAGGCGATTTGACGATACAAAGTGTACTTAACAGTTATGTTGCACTCGTTTATTTCAAATAGTTTCATACCTACCAATGTCTCTTGTAGGTACTATCCCCGCCATTGAAAAGTTTACGCTAAAGTTGGGCTAGTGTAAACATTATAAGCGGACTTCAAAACACAGCGGAGGGTAGGTAATAAACTAACCGGTGGGCTAAGTCTAGTTTTTCCATCTAATCATGTAAACCTACCGGTGTTCCACAAGCTATTTTTGTCACAAGACACTTGTTTTTAAATGAGGCGATTTGACGATACAACGTGTACTTAACAGTTATGTTGCACTCATTTATTTCAAATAGTTTCATACCTACCAATGTCTCTTGTAGGTACTATCCCCGCCATTGAAAAGTTTACGCTAAAGTTGGGCTAGTGTAAACATTATAAGCGGACTCCAAAACACAGCCGAGGGTAGGTAATCAACTAACCGGTGGGCTAAGTCTAGTTTTTCCATCTAATCATGTAAATCTACAAGTGTTCCAGAAACTATTTTTGTAACAAGACACTTGTTTTTAAATGAGGCGATTTGACGATACAAAGTGTACTTAACAGTTATGTTGCACTCGTTTATTTCAAATAGTTTCATACCTACCAATGTCTCTTGTAGGTACTATCCCCGCCATTGAAAAGTTTACGCTAAAGTTGGGCTAGTGTAAACATTATAAGCGGACTTCAAAACACAGCCGAGGGTAGGTAATAAACTAACCGGTGGGCTAAGTCTAGTTTTTCCATCTAATCATGTAAACCTACAGGTGTTCCAGAAACTATTTTTGTAACAAAACACTGGTTTTTAAATGAGGCGATTTGACGATACAAAGTGTACTTAACAGTTATGTTGCACTCGTTTATTTCAAATAGTTTTATACCTACCAATGTCTCTTGTAAGTACTATCCCCGCCATTGAAAAGTTTACGCTAAAGTTGGGCTAGTGTAAACATTATAAGCGGACTCCAAAACACAGCCGAGGGTAGGTAATAAACTAACTGGTGGGCTAAGTCTAGTTTTTCCATCTAATCATGTAAACCTACCGGTGTTCCACAAGCTATTTTTGTCACAAGACACTTGTTTTTAAATGAGGCGATTTGACGATACAACGTGTACTTAACAGTTATGTTGCACTCGTTTATTTCAAATAGTTTCATACCTACCAATGTCTCTTGTAGGTACTATCCCCGCCATTGAAAAATTTACGCTAAAGTTGGGCTAGTGTAAGCATTATAAGCGGACTTCAAAACAGAGCCGAGGGTAGGTAATAAACTAATAAACATCAATGAGCAGACTTTTAAAACGAGACTGAGAGGGTGAAGGATGGTTAATAAAGTAAAATCATAAACTATTTTTGTCACTTTTATTTACAGACTTAAAGGGGGTGTACAAAACTATTTTACATTAAAAAATAGTACAAAAATCGTGTGTGCTTAGTGGCAATATTTTGAAAGAAATAAAATCTGAAAATTCTCATCACTTGACGCGTGACGTCAGACCGAGACGGGCTGGCCGAGAGCTGGGCGATAACTGAAATTGGTTATCAATTATTGATAACAGATTGTTATTAATAACAGATTGTTATCAATAATTATCGAACTATCGATAATTATAGATCACCATCGAAAGTTTAATATACAAACTTATGAATGCTTATCGATTAATATACAAAATTATCGATAGCTCTTTAGTAATTATTAGAATTCAGTGCTTCAGGCTCCAGTAGTCTAGTTCCAGTCTCTGTTCTGGTTAAAAGATTAAGATGAAACGTCCATTTAGGTTCAACAAATTTTATATACATGAAATTTATTTTTTAACACACACTTTCCTATACTCTATACAAAGATAAATTCAGATTATTATTATTGTTTAGTTTTTTGACGTGGGTAGTTCGTGGGACTAGTCCGGCCGGATAATGATCGATAAAAGACCTTTATAGAAAATAAATATGTATCGATACACGATAATTTTCGATAAGTAGTTATTAATATATCGATTAAAATGCGCACTCACCTTTAGGCTAGCCAATACCGCTTAGTGATATGATGTTGTGACGTCACACGCAATTAGTGTCGATTTTACACTTGGATATCTCCAAAATGGTTTGTCTCAGAGAAAGCGATTTGAAGCATTGTTCTTAGATATTTTGTTGTTCTAAAACTTTTATTTTTACAATATGTACAACTCTTTTAAATTAAAACTGTCTTTTCCAACTGCAAAGTATAAAGAATTCAAAGTGGGTCATTTCTACACCGTAAGCCTTTATGTCAAATATTTTGGTAAACGCCGCTGATAAGACCCTCTGTGCTAGACGGTCATTACAGACATGCCTGGCAATAGCAAGATATCATATGTTTTGAAAAGAATTAACTACATTTATTTTGGAGCTAATTTTATAAAGAGCCTCATATTATAGTTTTTTTAGTCTTGTTAAATCTTACGCTTTGGATTTAGATTGTTCTTCATTTTATACATTTTGGTCAATGGTGGTTATACAAAATATTAAAAATAAAATTTAATTTTTATTATTTAATTAATTTTATTTATTATTTTCTTGTTTATTGTTAAGATATTACATAATATTATTATCGAATCAGTAGAGAGATAACTCATTCTATAAATATAATTATTCATTTCTCTTACAACTCTTATTTCTCAATTAAGTATTGTTATCTTTATTTTAAACATTTGTATAAACACGATTTCTAAGAGAATTGTAATGGGTTGGAATTTTTCGCACTTCAAAATAGACCAAAATAACGTTAAAAATAAGTTAATAAGCATTAAAAAACTATTTCAAACTTTTATAAAAGGTAAAACACAGAAAAATAATATATGTCACTTTTGATAAAGAAAACGCACTTTGAAAAAATAGCTTTAGCTCAGTATAAAATCTGTTACAACATGAAAATAAAAGCAATAACTTAGAGTAATAGTCTTCCACTTTGAAGAAAGAGAATGGCACTTTAAAGTATTTTAACACGCTCTTTAAATACGGTTTGCACGAAAAACCGATACATATCACTTTGAAACGTAAATATAAACGGGTTAGAATTTTATACACTTTAAAATAAACCAAAATAACGTTAAAAATATATTATTGCACTTTGGAAAATTCTTCTAACTTTGTGTCAATAAACTATAAAATGGCAAAATCACACTCTGCATTAGGTAAAGTGTAACTTGAAGCTTACCCACTATAAAATGATACAAGAAAAAAGATTAGAAAAGTTCTTTTCAAGTAGTAATTTATCATCGTGCTTTTAAAAAAAAAATTCTAGGGCCCTGAACTGACCTTACGTAGAACTTCTTTTTCCCAAAAAAGTATCCAACCAACGCTATATCGCTGGCGTTAAAGTACCGTCAAACGGCGCCTGTTAAAGTGCCGTTAATCCATATGACGGCACTTCAGTGTGTCAGGGCAATGAAAAAGATTAGAAAAGTTCTTTTTAAGTACCTAGTAATTTTTAATCGTGCTTTTAAAAGAAAAATTACAGGGCCCTGAACTGACCTTACGTAGAACTTTTTTTTCCCAAGAAAAAGTATCGTTTGAACGAGTATTTGAACCCGAAGGCTGTCCATTGGTGCGCAACCTGTTTTCCACGGTTCTATCGACCTCGCTAGTCGAAGCGTGTTCGATCTTTGTACTTTGTACAGTCTCGTCTCCTGTGATGACACCACTTGCGCGTTGCGCGCGCATTAACGGCACTTTAACCACAGTGACGCTATCATGAACGCTATATTCCATCAGCGGGAATGGCCGTAGACCGGCGGCGGTATCTAACCGCTAGTAGTGCAAAGTGCCATTCTCTCATTTTATAGGGGGTAGAGTTAAAGTTTATTTTATTGGCACAAAGTGCAATAATATATTCCCCCGTTTGTACTTTACTAATAAAATTTTCCCAATCAAAGTGCAATCTTGTCATTTTATAGTGGTTAGGCTTAAAGTTTAATTGTGCTCAGTGCAAAGTGCCATTCTCTCATTTTATAGGGGGTAGAGTTAAAGCTTAAGTGTACCCAATTCAAAGTGCGGTTCGATCATTTTGTAGTGGGTAAGCTTCAAGTTAAATTTTACCTAATGCAAAGTGTGATTTTGCTATTTTAAAGTTTATTGGCACAAAGTTAGAAAATTTTTTGGAAAGTGCAATTATATATTCCCCAATTGTAATTATATCAATGGAAAGAAACTTTATTCAAATTAACTTACATTTAGATTACTTTTCAATTATGTATAATTATTGTCAGTTTCATTGACTCTCATTCTTACTCTGACTACCTGTTAGCCTGCATGAAAACGAAGCTTCTTTGTCGATTTCTCTAAGATCCCGGTTTATGGCTCCCTAAACCCATCGCAAACATCTACTCCTAACCATCTTATTGTATTCGTTTATAGATGTTCTCATCTCAAAGACCGAGCTGTCAATCATTCAAATGCCCAATTACACTATGCTCATTTAAGCAAAATTTCCTTCAAAACTCGTAAACTTTTTAATGGCGGGCATGGTACACCCGGTCACTTAAGTAATGCACAGTGGTGCACAAATAATCTACGTTTACCACATTATCATTCAGTATAAAGTAGAAAAAGTTGCCAACTTGTAATTTTCTGTGGTTTTCTAATGTCTCCTACAAGTTTTTCTATCACTTGATGATAACGTGAAAAAAGTTAATTATTTGCGCACCCCCTGTGCATTACTTAATTGACCGAGTGTATCTACCACTTTTCTTTTTATGTACTTATCAATTAATGAATGTTTGCGACAATTTGATTCATTTCCTCGCAATTTTTGGCTGTATGAAGCAGACTTTTGATGGTTCTTAGTCCCGTCCAATGCCTTATATTTCTCAGTCAAGACATCTTTTTCTTTTCTATTCCTCGCTTTCTTTCAATTTTGCCTTTGATTATAAGCTGCAGAATGTTATATTTCTCATCCCGCATCACATGTTCCAGGTACGCAACCTTTTTCTTTTAATTGTAGTCAGTAGTTTACGACTTCTATTTACTTGCCGCAGGACTTCCTCGTTGGTTATTCGTGCCGTCCAAGGGATTCTTAGCATCCTGCGATAGAGCTACATTTCAAAAGCCTCTACTCTATTTATGGATGCTACCTTCATCGTCCATTTCACCACATCGTAAAGGAGCACCGACCATACGTAGTATTTAAGAAACCTGGTACTGAGGTTCAGATCAAATTCAATGTTGACAAGGACCTTTCTAAGTTTAATGAATGAGCGTTGCGCGCATGTTCAATTCTGCATGTAATTTTAGCTTTTGATGTTCAACTTTCTGATACCTAGCTATATTCCCAGATACTTAAACTTGCCATTTTTTTCTATTGGTAGGCTGCCAAACGTTGATACAGTGTCCCTTGTTATGTTCGGGTCTCTGGAAATAACCACAAATTTCGTCTTCGTAATATTGACGTAGGAAATTATTCTGCACACTAGGGCGGTCTTTTTTCTACATTAACCCGTTAATTTTTTTTTGGAAAATTTACAGCTTTCTGATAGAGATGATTATGAGAATTTTTAATTTTGTTGTGCTTACGGTCAATTTAGCTTTTCATCTAGTTTAGCAAATCGAGCGTGTTATGCGTTACCTACTTGCATATCAAACCATTTAAGCTCATGTAGATTTGAATAAATACCAACGTAATAAAATTGCGTGACAAGTAAACGAGGGCATTTTACACTACACCTTACTAATAGTAGGTACTCTATTCTTCTGTAAAAGGCAACTTTCCTAATCCAGAGGTCCCATCTAAATAGTAACAGCTATTGTGGCCAAATAATGAGTTATAAGCTTTCCAGAAAGGATATTTGCTTTTTGCAAATTATCCACAAAGTTGGTAGTGCCTTGAGCTTAATTCCATCATATGATTTTGAAAGAGTATCTTCTATACATCGAGTACGAGATGAAGTATTTTCTCTTTTAGCAGTAACAGTTCTAACGGCTTTAGCAATATATGTTAGCTACTTAAAGTTATCTAGTATAAATCTGCTATCGGATAGAATAATAGAGTACTTATCGGATCTCTTCTCCTTTGGAATGACCATTGCAATTGCAATAAATTCTAACTTTTTCAAACAAAGAGAATGGTCAAATCTCTTAACTACGTTCGTTATTACCGATGCAAGAATGAAAAATACCGGCTTAAAAGACAACAAATACATCAGTCACCCTTATATGCAGTTTGTATTAAGCCATTTTGTTCTTTTCGCTCACACCGTCTTCAAACTGAAAATGGATACTAAAAATTTTGGCACCAGTTACATTATCATCTGCCAGTTTTGGGCCTATTGCCAATTTTATAACGAGATAATAATCTACAACATTGCTGCTGCTTTCAAGTACAGATACATAGACCTAAATAGACTGGTAAAACGAATACCAACATCTACCCCCATCGATAAAACTATTCAAACAGCCCACAGTTATTCACAAGACTTTGCAAGAATGATTAGTTCTTTTAATAAAATTTTCGGGTGGACTCTTCTTTTTATAGTATCTAGTACAATTCTAGATCTACTGCAAATTGTAGTTTTAGTCATGGATTGTGCAAGTAAAAATGTTGTTAGTTGCGATGATTTAGTTACTTTTATTTATACTATTGGCTTTGAACTGGTAAGTGGTACAAATTTGTTAATACAATTTAGTACAATTTAGTTCTGTAGATTCCAGCGTTTCTGGTTATTATTTCTTGTGACACTGTCGTGACCGAAAGTAGGAAAACGGAGGATTTGTGTTATAAGTTGTTAAGAAATGTTCGACGCAATTCTAGACACGAAGAGGAATTTTTAGATTTGGCCAATTCAGTCAAGTATAACGTGACTGCAATCACCGCTGCTAATTTTTTTGAAATGGATCGACGTACCTTTCTTAGCGTGCTTGGTACCACCACAACGTATATTATTATACTTATACAGTTTCACGGAGCTCATGAGAATAAGTAATTGGCGGATTGGGTCTCTTCGGCTAGCAGTGTTTACATCATTTTAAAACTATTGTTATCTACTAGTACTCTGTATGTATTACAATTTGTGATTTGAAAGTATTTAGAATGAGTTATGCCATTTTACTTCAATTCACTCTTAGACTTTTTTGTTTGGACCATACCGTTTACCAAGATTGTATGTAATTATTAGATTTGTCTTAAATAGAAACAATTTCTTCTCTTAATCCAATAAAATCATAATTTATCTTACTTCGTGGATAACTAAATTATCAACCTTTGAGTTACCTTTCAGTGTTTACCTTATGCATATTTACTTGCTTATTTAAATGTAAAAATTACATTGACAAGAATTTACAAGCTTATAATAAAATCATCGTAATGGTAGACAACCACAAGCGATACATTAGACTCACTAGACCAACGGTCAGTACCAGAAATTATCATTCAGATATTGTTGGATATTAAATGTTGCCATAAATTCATTTATTGGATTGAAAACTAAACACATTTTCTGTTTGTATAAAGCCATTTAAAGGAAAAAATCTTCAAATTATTTTATTAGCCTCTTGCAACATCAACAAGAATTACAAGCAGTAGCAGATGTAGTACCAACTAATAATCATTAATATCTGTGTCATCTTTGAGACACACTGTATTATTTTACCATATTAAATTTAAGAGATGTAGGTAAAGTATACCATACTATGCATTCTGAGAACGCACCCAGGCGATGCAGAATGAAAAATACATCTACTAGGAATATAGGTTAAGAACAACCGAGGAAAAAGCACTATTAGGAGCAGTTGAACAGCTGAAACATGAAACATTGTCAATAGAAAAGCAGACATGGGTCTACAAACCCAAAAAAATTCTAGACTTAATTGACTACTTCATAAATTTAAATGTCTGTATATCGATGATACAGAGATAGCTTAATTCCATACAAGTTCAGTTCTAGATGGGTTAGTAAATTGATTTATTGGTAAACTTTTAAATTACAACTTAAAGAAATTGTAAATTGGTCAGTGCCTCTTAAGCAACCAAGCACAACTAGATAACGAAACAATTCTTTGTTAGAGATGTCCAACAAATTACATAGAATATCATAGAATAGAATAGAATATCATAGAATATCATTATTACAAGAACAGAAAGATAATAACTACTACAGAATCATAGAGGAAGACATGTCCGCTCGAAAAGAGTATTTACCCTTAGAGGAATCTGGTATTAATTTAAAAGAAACTAGACTGAATGGCGTTGTTCAGTCAACAGCTTAAAAGAGAAATGCAACAATTTAAAAATGAATTGTTTAGTGAGTTGTCAAATAATAGCAAAATTTGGTATCTACTCTGGAGCCTAGAAGATTAAAAAGCGGATCCTGCGGAATCCATCAATAAGAAATAAGATGGAAGCTGGGTAAACCGTAATTTCCAGTAAGTTAAAATACACGTATGTAACTATCACGGAAAATTTGACTTAGGGAACATTCTAAAGCAACTTCCTATAAAAGCTGTAGTCTAACTTGTCTATCTTAATGGCTTATTTAGGTTGACATATGTACTTAAGTAGCCAAGGTAATAATGGTCCTAAGCCTTAGGAAACCATCTAACAAATTTACATCTTACAATGTCTTTATTTTTTATATACAGGGTGTAAGCGAAATAAGTGCATTTTTAGTTTTTGTGTTAAAATTATTTTAAAATCTTACACAATTTTCTTACACGCCACTGGAAGCAACGTTACCTAGTCAACAAGATTACCTTATGAATTAATTGTATTATTATTGTTCTTTGTTGGAGCATTGCATAAAAGGCTCGTCAATTTGTAGGGGGAAAAAATGATTTAAAAAATTTGATTTCGAAAAAATGGTACATAGAAAAAAATGTTGTCTTGATGAGTTCTACCACTGGTTAAAATTAATGTACTTATTTCGCTTACAACCTGTATAGTTTCTTATAGTTTTGAACAGTTTGATTAACTACTTATCTAAAACACCTTATACTTAGAGACAAAGACTTGATTTCACACCAGTTACCAGTTTGTGTTTAAAAAAATCATGGAACCATAGATATACTCCAGAAAATAAGAGATATAATCAAAAAATTATCAGAAACCAGAAGATTTGCTTTGGGTTCTTCTTTAATGCAGTGCAGTGAAGTTTTCGACATAGTGCACACGAAAGATTGTAGGTAGGTATTTTTTATTACGTCGTATCTTCTAAAATATTGAATACTAATTTTTCTTTATTTGATCAAAGTGTCTCAAAATTCTGTAAATTAACGATACTCTTCATAAGAACTTTGTAAAAAAATAAAACTGTCACCTACCATACGCCCTTAAAAAAGATATTAATGAAATAATACACTTAAATATGGGAATCATATCTTTGGAATACGATCCTTAGAATCAAGCAACAAGATGTTTACTCTAAATTAGTCTAAATCAAAGGAAATTAAACTTATTGAGAAGCTTTCTATTATTATAGTGTTTAATTCAGATCAGACCTTATAAGTTAGTTATCTGATCGTTTATGGTCAAATGATGAAAGACTATCTATAATCGCACTATCAATATTTACAAACTTGCATGTGCATGCCAAGTTTTTTGCCACTCATATATTTACGTTCTCTATTTACTCATCCATATTTTGTTTACGTTCGGTAATAAAAAGTGATAATATTTTTTTGAAGCTATATTTTTGACATAAATACATCACAAATAATTTACTCGACCAAATTCTTTTATTAGGTATTAATCCGAAATATACTTTGTATGTAGTTTTTAAGTTAATAAAGTAAAAGCGATTACTGTTCAAAATATTGCCAAATATTTTTTAACAATGTAGTCAAATTATAAAAAACAAGCAATGCTGGATGGCATCAAACTTTCAAGAAGAGACATCAGATTTATAGATCTACAGAATGAACTTGTCTCTAGCCCCCTCATATGATTTTAGAACAATAAGTGTCTCACTCAAACCTTTTGCAGCTTTGATATTAATAAACGTTATAATTAATTGAAACGATTCTTTCACTTACTACTGAATTTCTTTGTTATCACAAATTTGGCCCTAGAACTGCTATTAACATTCTGGATAAGCTAATTGTGTTAACTCTAATTTTGACAGGACAATAATAAGTTGCGGATTTTTTAAGAGACATAAGTGGCGAACACTTCAACGACCTGCAAAAGCTGTATACAAAACAAGAAAACCTTAACAAACAAAAAAAAATTGCTTTACAAAAATGCTTACGTAACATTTGCAATTTGGAACTTAATTCGTTGGATTTATTATTGTTATTGTTTGTACGTCAGACCATTACAACATTATCATTTTTATAATTTCTGCTCCTGGATTAACGTCACTATGCTGTTAGTGATGTGCAATCTTGTCAACGCCTTTGCATATCGTTACAAGAACTTAAATTTGATGTTGGAGAAAAAATTGTTGGAAGGAAACAACTGCTGGTTGCTTTCTGATAGCTGACAGTTGCTTTCTTTATCAAGGATGCTGAAGACATTTCTTCAATACTAGGAGAGACCGTTGCTTGTCAATGTGTTATGAAACTCCTAATGTCAGTGAATTTCTTGGTTTACTCTATCGAAGAAAGTTTGGAACATCTTTACAAACTTATACCTATATGTCTTCTATTACTTAACGGCAAAAATAGTCAGTTGCACCGAACAAATCCTACACCTTCATTGTTGAACTTGTATTGTATTTTGTCTGAGAGTTGCTCCCAAATACAACTATTTATTTTTTCAATAAATATTGAGATTTGACAATTTTCTCATAAAAATTAAGACAGTGGGTACACAAATTTATAGAGGGTGTCCCGGAATGACAAACTTGAGAGGCAAATATAAAGTCAAAAAATAAAGGGCCTTTTCTTAATAAACATGTTTTTGAAAACGCTTGATAACGGAGAAAGAAGCCCTCAAAGTTGAGTTTAAAAAATTGTTTTTTTGTCGTAACTCTTAACTCTTATTATCGACTATTCCGAATGTTTGCACATGTACTACTGATATAAGTTATCATGTACCGTTGGTATCCATTTTGCTCACAATTGTTCGGTGGCGTAGATATTGGGGAGTGTGTTCCCTTTGCTTCTCCCAGCTTCAACGCCACTGGAAATATTCAAAATTTGGTGACATTCTGAAATTTTGCATTTAATTTGAGACAAAAAGTTACTTTCATAAAATTTTGATTTGAACAACCGTTTCGGATAAGTTATTGACTTAAATGGTCATAACACTTCAATTAGCTTTTGCAAAATTGTGGTTTGTCGCATCGTTTCTGAATTATTTTCTAAAATTGAGATGTTTTGATCATTTAATCGATAAGCAAAGGGAACACACTCCTCAATATCTATGCCACTGAACAATTGTCATCAAAATGAATACCAACAGTACATGATGACTTATTTCAGTAGTACATGTGCAAACATTCGGAAAAATCAATCATCAGGCTTAGGAGTTACGGCAAAAAAACAATTTTTGACATTCAACTTTAAAGGTTATCAAGCGTTTTCGAAAACATGTTTATTAAGAAAAGTCTCTTTATTTTTTGATTTTACATCCGCGTCTCAAGTTTGTCACAGTTATTTTGGGACACCCTGTATAGATACGAAGAAATAAACATTAAATCAGCAAAGCTATATTTTTTTTAGTGTGTAACTCTGATAATCAAGAATTTTTTTCCCAGATTGTAATCATCATGTTCTTCTGGCTGTGTGACAATGTAATAGCAAAAAGTCTCTATACCATTTCTTTGGGTAACAAGATGAAACGAAGGTCTGGGGCGGCTTGGAAAGATAGAGAAAAAATCTGTTATTTTGCATAAGATCGCAAAGACAACGACGCAGCAATGCTCACTGCTGCTAATGTTTTCTAAATCGGCAGAAATTCTCTTCTTGGCATCCTCGGAGTCTCAACCACTTCCTTTATTGTTATTATGCAATTTAAGAAAATTGATAGTGAACGGTGACTCTTAAGGGTTGAGCTGACTCAAATAAAACTTATTATAATAGTGCTAATTAATAATTAATATGACTTAATATGATTACTAGATACACACTATCAGTCTGCAATTATTCAATTATTTTATGAACTTTAATTAACTGAATAAATAATAAGGTAAATGATACATAGGTTTAATTAGGTAATTTACCTTAGTGTTTTAATGTCGAAAATGAAACAATTAGTGCAATTTGTTATATTTTTTTTCCATTGATATCTGCATAATTTCCTAAGCGTAAATCTAAAAAAATATTTTTAGATACTGAATGTAGGTAACAAATAATGAGTTACCAACTTTTAAAACGAGATATTCGGTTTTTGAAAATACAATACAAAATCATGAACATTTTAGGGCTAGCTCCATCATATGATTTCGAAAAATCTGTAATTACACATCCCTTACGCGATAAGATTCAGACCGCTCTATTAACAGCATTTTTAACTCTTGGAACAGTGTATGGATTGTCTCACCAAGATAACCTGCTCGAAAATCTTCAACCTCAAACTATTATTTTACGTATAGATTTACTCCTTATTCTGGCCTCAATTTTCGTGGCAGTGCTGGATGGCAGTTTTCGCAAGCGCAGGCAATGGTTGAAGCTCCTCAATAGCTTTCAAATCGTCGACAGGAAGTTGGGAAATAGAAACTGTAACGAGCCAAATATTTTAAAAAACTCTTTTGTTTTATTTGTTGTTTGGAACTTGTGCTATGTTGGTTTCATAAGTTACACTAGTTATATGTGGAATTTTCTCCACGTACACTTTTTCAATTTTGTTGCTTACTCCGGATTGGTTGTAATGTTAATGATATGTAATTTAGTAGATGCTTTTACATATAGATATAAGGATCTCAATAACTTGTTGAAATCAAGAAATAATTTTATCTCGCAATACAAAAGTACTAAAGTTCAGACTGGAAGCTTTATTCGAGAAATCGAGGATATATCAGCTATTTTGGGAGAAATGATTGGATATTTTAACAACATATTTGGATGGTATCTCACTTTAGTTATATCTTTAATGGTTACTAAACTTCTCGTGTCTATTAATTACATGATTTACGGCTTGAAGGCCGGTGGTCTTGGAGTACACTTACTTGCTACTCACATGTATTTGATGTCGCTTGTTATGGTAAGTTCGAAGATTGTGCAAACTTAAAGAAGAATTAATACAGATTCCAGCTGTTAATTTTATATTATTATGTGATACCGTTAACATGAGAAGTAAGAAGATAATCGTTTTGTGCCATGCTTTAAAGAGGACCTTCCCCGAAGGTTGGGAAGAAGGAAAAAAGTTTCGAAGGCTCGCTAAGGATTTAATGCATAATATTGTGCCATTCACAGCTGCAAATTTTTTTGAAATCGACAGGCGCACTTTGCTAAGTGTACTCGCCACAACCACAACGTATTTAATTGTGATTGTACAGTTTAGCAAAACCAATTATGTGTTTGATACCGCAGCATAAATAGGTAAAAAAACAATAAAAGAATTTGTACATATAGGTATTGTAAGAGCGATTTATTCAGTAAAGTAGTAAAACAATACATCAGGCGGTTACAAGAGAAACTACTGTATTAGTCGGGGCACACGGGCCGCACCATAATCGTAGGTTGGTTGTTCCGCCAAGGAAATCGTCTTAGTAGTCGTCCGAATGGATGGTGACTGTAGACTGCCTTGGTGCGTTTGATTGTCTGACTTCAACTGAGTGCGGTCTTTCGACCTTATCACTCTCGATCTAAGCAGCAGAGGCCGCCAGATGGGGCGACCTCCTTCTACACAGAATGTCAAGTATGTTCACCAGTCCCCAGGGCAGTGACCAACTGGCACCTCTTTGCGAACGAAAAACCCACTGCCACCGGTGAAGAACTTGTGCATTCAATCAAACATTATGTCTGATGAGAACAAGTAGAAAGAAGAAACTAACTACTAAGCGGACGAGAGGTGCAAAGTAAAGCCTTCCCGGACCTTGAAAGACTTTAGATCTGAGGGGGAGGAGGAAAGGTTGCGGACCACATTCGCGCCTGGTTCGCAGCTATTGTCTGTGAGGCAAAAATTTCAACGGAAAAGTCGGACTCAGAGGTGGAGTGCCATTCTCGGCCTCTTTACCCTGTACAGTGCATGATCGTAGTCGACAGCCTGACGAATGAGCGGATTCGCGTGTGATTCCGCGTTCTCGAAAATTTTGACCGATTGGTCTCGAACAAAATCTCGCAGAGTTGGCATGTTCGCCTCCCGGTGGAGTTGCTCATTACGAACAAACCACGGGGCGTTGAACGCGTATCGGAGAGCTCGATTCTGAATGACCTGTAGGCCGTGGAAACGAGTCTTGGACACGTGTCCCCAGCACACAGAACCATACGTCATCGTTGGTCGAATGATTGACCTGAACAAGTGCAGCTTGTTCCTTGCGGACAACCTGCTCCTGCGCCACATCAGACAGCCCAGCTGCCCCGAAACTTGCTTCGCTCTGGCCACGGTGTTGCGGACTTGCGCATGAAAGTTGAGGCGTCGGTCAAATATAACCCCAAGATATTTGACCTCGGCCTTCCAAGGAATCTCGCGACCGAACATGGTGATCCGACCGTGGGGTTCAACTCTTCGTCGCCTGACCAAGAGAGCCGAGCTTTTCTCTGGATTTACGGCAATCAACCAGAGTTTGAACCAGCGCTCAAGCTCGTCCACTGCACGTTGCAGTTTCGAGGTAACGAGCCAGGGCTGACGAGAGCGAACAAGGACACCGGTGTCGTCTGCGTAAATCGCGAGAGACGCGCCTGCGGTTTTCGGAATGTCCGCCGTAAAGATGGAGTAGAGGGTGGGTGCCAGGACGGAGCCCTGCGGGACTCCGGCCTCAATCGGGTGGGGTTGAGATAAGGAGTTTCCGATTTTCGCTCTGAAGGAGCGATTCGAGAGAAAGGACCGGATAAGACGAACCAAGGGCAGTGACAGCCCCGACCTGATCAGCTTATAAATAAGCCCATCATGCCAGACGGTGTCAAAGGCCTTGGATACGTCGAGGAAAACAGCGCCAGAACAATGACGCCATTCTAAGGACGTGGAAAAGAACTCCGTGACGCGGAGAAGTTGGAGTGAGGTAGAGTGGTCTGGACG
Source organism: Schizotus pectinicornis (assembly GCA_951805265.1). Taxonomy (NCBI): domain Eukaryota; kingdom Metazoa; phylum Arthropoda; class Insecta; order Coleoptera; family Pyrochroidae; genus Schizotus; species Schizotus pectinicornis. The sequence goes on along the minus strand of OX638203.1, from coordinate 1,793,868 downwards.
AAAGCCAAACTGCTCGTCGGGAAGGATATGGTTTTCGGCGACGTGTTCCGAAAATCGGCGCAGGATGATTCGCTCGGCTATCTTGCTGACACTCGAGAGTAGACTGATGGGGCGGTAGTTCTGAGGGAACTTGCCGTCCTTGTTTGGCTTTTTCAAGAAAATTACGTTGGCGCATTTCCATCGAGACGGGAAATACTGCCTTGGTGATCGAGGCCCTGTCCATATATAGGATTATACCGTGGACAGGGTAGCGGGTGATTGTATGCTGCGCCATCTACGGAGGGGCGCAGTAACGAGCGAGGCGACGATGCAGTCCCCGGACGTTGGCGGCGCTGCATCGTCCAGCTGAGTCGCGCGAAACAGGCGGCTCTAGCGGGGGGGCGTGGTCGGTCGGGGAATTAAGTAGAGACTTGTGTTACAGTATATAATTTGCTTACTCTTGTGTAATACTCATATTAATACCTTGATGTTAGTAAATAACCAAAAGTGAACTTAATTTGTTATGTTTTGATGATTCTAGAGACATAACTTCTACTTTGTGAAAAACTTATTGCGGGTAGGGCAAATATCAGATTTATGACAAAGTTTTTTTTATTTTGATCTTGCGGTAATCTTTTCTTGGATAAGGATGGGTCAGAATAGGTTGATGGAAACTTTTAAAATTCTAATGTGAGTTGCCAACTGAAAACGGGCTCAAGTAATAACTCAGAAATTATTCTCTTTAGAGAAAACAGCTTTTAATCAATGTTTTTGGATATTGCAAAATTTTCTTTTTTTTTTTTTACTTTTAGTTAATTTTCTCTTTTTTTATAGTTTTTGGTATAACCGGAAATAATATTAATTTTTGCTTTTTTAATGGAAACCTTGGCAGATTTTACTTTTTTTTTAAGAGTTAAATTTTCTTAATGCGTCTGTTTCACTATTGTTTGTATTACTGTAAGCTATACTATAAGCTGTTGGTCTTGGGATCAATTTGATTTTCAATTTACAATAAGAAAATTAACATTTTTGCCACTAATTGTTAAAAAGTCCGCTTTTGACCCAAATTGTAGGGTAAACATTTTTCTGAAACCTGATTTATAAACGGGGCGAGAAGTGTCATTTTTTTTGCTACCCAAAAATTATGTCTATGCGATAGTCTATGTTTATGTTCACAAATTTGTCTGTAGTTGTCATTTCTTCAAAATGATTTATTTCTTTTTATACTTCCTCGTGTCATATTAATATGCATTACTGACTGTGAAACTGGAAAACTTTTCTAGAAAAAGTATTTCAGAAATTTAGCTTTTAATAGCTTATAGCTTCTTGTAGGTATTGGTTAATACGCTTATTTTCTACATCATAACATAGGTACATATTATGGAATACTGTAGCTACAGAGATGTGTGGAGAGATTGTGAGATCTTGTTCGGAACATTTTAACACTAGTGTGATCAAGGGTTGTAGTTTTTGCTTGCTAAGGTTACGTCCAAAGTGCCGTTTAAAGTAATGTACAGTACGTATCAAAAAATAAGGCACAACTTGTGAAACGAAACTGGCGATTTCCAACTTGTGTGAAACGGGTTGTAAAAGTGATCGTGTCAGCGTAGGCGTGTCAGCATCATGGGGATGTACAATCTAAGATTTTGATGATATTTTGATTTAATAAAAACAAATTCTCAAACAGCAATTTTGTGTGATAATTAGTTTTTAAAATATTAAAGTTTAAGCAGTTGCACAAAATAGTTACTTATTATTTAACTTATCAAAAATGGTTGACACCTGTATTTATTCGGTGTGGGCAATAAAGTTTACACACACCGGAACGTTTACCTACCACCGGCTGCCAGCGTGAATGAGCCGGTCGCAATGGCACTCCCTCTTAACAAATAGAATGGAGTACTTGCCTAACAAAAAAATAATGTTGTACCTACTTTTCATTCTCTAGATCATGCAAATAACTAAAATTAAATTAAATTTTTTTCACCATTTTTTTATCTCATATTTTCGTAAATATTTGCAATTTTTTTTTTGATGACTCATTGGTCCCCCGTACACACCTATATTGAATGGACTCTTGTTTTTGGCTACTCTGCTACCAGAGTGTGCGACATGTGTACAGCGGATTGGCATTCGATTTTTTATAAACAGAACGCAAGCAATCTGAGTAAAGCGCCATCATACGATTTCTTTTAGAACTACGCCGTGCAGGGACGGCTACGTCACAAATCTCCCACTCCAAAAATTAAAAAATTAATTTTGGCCGTAATATTGATTCTAGAACCAAATAAAAAAATACGGGTCTAATAAAATTGCCTACATTTTTTAAATATTATATTTAGTATTATTATATTATATTTTTGTTTACAGTGGGAAGAAACCGCATGCCTTATTTATTGATAGATACTGTACTGTGTGCTGTGCCACACAGTTTGTGGTTGGAACTGTTAGCTGGTATTTTCATTAAATTTATTTGTTGCATGACAAGATTGAGTGGTTTGATCTATTGTTTCTTTTGGAGTTTTAAGTGATCACTAGTTCCTATTTAAATACATATCTACATCTGACGAATATCTACCTGCTATGATGCAGATACTTGATATCTAATTTCTACTATTTTTGATTTTATTACAATTATGTTCAACTTCGCCTGAAATCCTTTATTCAGCTTAAGGGCGTATGGTAGGTGACAATTTTATTTTTTTACAAGATTTTGATGAAGAGTATCGTTAGATTACAGAATATTGAGATGCTTTGTCCAAATAAAGAAAAAATAGAATTCAATCCTTTCGGAGATACGACGTAATAAAATATTAATTTAATTGCGAGAGTTTCTAGTGAATCTTTTATTCAATACCCTTCGGGCTTGTTAACGGCGTAGGGGTGGGATTACGATGGATAGAATTCTATTTTGCTGACGTCACAAATTTTGCCGTTTCGATCTTCGAACGACTTCGGAAGGTAACTATCCGTTCCAAAATTATAGGTGATTTTCAGGGAATTTAGCGTCATTTTAGAGATTTTGCCGTCATTTTAGTAAAGTTCTAGGGATAATTTTGTTTTGATGGCGTCACGTTGCTTAGCAACGCAGAATTTTTGCTTTGGAGCGACAATTTGGTACCATCCCCTATCGACAGTACCTCCATCGCTCCTCGCAACACCCGCAACCGATCGTCTTAGAACTTACTAAAATGACGGCAAAATCCCTAAAATGACGCCAAATTCCTTAAAAATCACTTATAATTTTGGAACGGATAGTTACCTTCCGAAGTCGTCCGAAGATCGAAACGGCAAATTTTGTGACGTCAGCAAAATAGAATTCTATCCATCGTAATCCCAGCACAGATCGTTTTGTAATGGATAGTGGAAGTGGTAGCTAGACTCTAGGGGAGTACATCTACCCGAAATTCGTCGACAACTACTAGCGCCCCCATAGCGGATTCAGTTGGCTGGACAACCTACCAAATGACCTTAATGGCTTCAGAATGTATTGTTTTGTACAAATCTTTAAAAATAAAAGTTGTGGGAATCTATGAGTAAAAGTTGTGATAACAATATGTTAAGCCCTACTCAAATATTTCTTAAATATTACTTTAATTTCGACTAAAATTTATGTTGGAAGTGTCAGTTTTGCACCTTATAAGATCCAAGATTTTTATTCTGAGATGTTAAAGAAAATAATAAATTAAAATTTTGTGAACGATCTAATACTCTAATCATATAACCATACATGCCTCGATATCTACATGCATTTAAAATAAATTTTCAACACAACATCTAAAACTAAAGTAGATTGAAATAAAGATATTGCTTTATGGCTTATTGCTAATATTATTGTTTAGTGGTACTGTTATAGCAGGAGGGTTAGTGCTGCCACTGAACTGCACAACGACAATGAAGTAAGTAGTAGTGGTGCCGAGGATACTAAGAAGAGTACATCGGTCGATTTCGAAAAAATTCGCAGCTGTGAACTTATTAGAATTTTTCTCCAAATCTCCAGCAAGATGGCGTAACTTCTCTCTTTCATTCCAGTCATCTGGAAAGCTTCTTTTTAAATCATGACAAGAAGCTATAGAATCCCAGCATTTCGATGTGACATTATCACAAAGTAAAATGAAAGCAAGAGCTGGAGCCTGTCAACAAAATTAGAAAACTTGCATTTAAATGTAAATTAACTTACCATCATTAAAGTGGTTACATATATGTAAGTAACAATAAAGCTATACTCCAGATGATTGGTGTAAATAGTGTAGTTCAAGGACATTAAGAGTTTTAAAATAGTTTCACAAATTATTAAAATTACGGACCATCCAAAAATATTGTTGAAAGACTCGATCGATTCGCCCAAAGCTGAGGAAAGATTTTCGATTTCTTGAAGATAATCGCTCTTCGACGATCCAATTTTATGTTCTACTAAAACTTTCTTTTTTAAATCCGTATTCATATCTTTGTATCTGTATGCGAAAGCTTCAACAATGTTGCACATTAACAGCATCATATTCATATTGATGTAGTGACAAATGTTGTAAAAATATTTTTCCAAATTGGTCGACAGATAAAAACAATAGCAGGTGTAGAGAAGAAATGTTAAGTTACAAACAATCATGGGTAAGTAGGCGCTTTTTAAGAAAGTTTTCTCTTTGCAATTAGTGTTTTTTAATTTTCTGTCCGTCTTTTGAAAATTGTTGAGAAGTTTCAACCATTCTTCTCTGTTTACGTATCCTGAATTTATAACGGCAGTTAAGCTAATTAATAAGAAAATTATAATGTCGGCGAAAATTATCACAACTTGAGGATTAAAATTTTCAAGGTCATCGTATTCTTTGTATAATCCAAAGCTTACTATGAGTAACAGCATTATGGTAAGCAAAGCTGTGTGAACTTTGTCTCTAAGCGGATGAGTAAGTAGTTTCTTCTCAAAATCGTACGATGGAGCAATGCCTAAAAGAGTGGCTATAGCGTATTGTACTTTCAAAAAACGAATGTCTCGTCTTGAAAGCTTAAAGGTGTTCACCATTATTTAGCTTCGTTTAAATTGCTTCTTATGTATTTACAAATTTGCTGCAACTTTGGTTTATTTTTAATATTATTTAATGTTTTTTTCAAGAGTGAATTCAGAATTGAGCCGAATACACCACCTCGCGTAACCCAAAATCAAGCATGACAATTAATCACACGCAAGTAAGTTATAGTAATGAGTATGTTTAGAGAATTAACCCTTAATAGAACATGGTAAATAATGTTTGCATAATGTATTTTAAATTAAAAGATATAAGTAAATATTGCCCAAATAGAAAAGGGAAAATACTTCTTTATGCTATTATTTTTTAATTTAATAGTAAAGAAGATCTTTTTACGGCAATTCTTTATGTTCTCTACGTTGAACAAAAGATCTTATGGGTCGCAGTTCGGAAAGGCTAGAAAGCCAGATTAGCCAGACGACCCCTCTGCAATCTACAGTCTATCTATGTTCTCTACATTTCCAGTAAGGTGAAGCAAAAAAGTAGCAATATAAAACCCTTTTTGTAAATTATCTGAACAACATCGACTTAAGATTTATTATCTGGTTCTATAATGCAATAAATAGTGTTATTTAAGATCCAAAAAAAGTATAGAGTTTGTTTAAACACTTTTTTATGAAAAAGTTAAGATATAATATACAGGAAGAAATTCTTTATACTTTACCTCTTTCCTTTTGGCCTCTATTTTTATTTGTCTGTTTTTGCTGCTTTTTATCTACTCTTAATCTCATTTAAGAAATTTTTTCTGCACTGGTTCCATATCCTTCTGACTCTTATATATGCACAATCTTTTTCCCAGACTCTCAAATACCGTTTTATTCTTCTAACAATCATATTCAAACTTTTTTTCCTAGATTCCTCATAACTGCCTCCTATTATTTTTCTCATTTCTATTCCTGACCTGACTTCCACAGTGACCTGGAAATGGACACCGTTAACCAGGCCATTAGCTGATTTGCCTAGAGTCACCACTCACCAACGGCGACTCCTTCAGGACGATATTGTCAAGGCCATCCAACTTCTTGATAATACGAATTAGATCAGAAGACTAAAGAGAAGCAAAGCGTTTCAGTTAGTCTTCTGTTGTTTTCTCTATATTCACCGTCAATATTTTGCGTCATAAAAATCTTTTCGAGCTTTTCATTACTCTCTTCATTTTCTGTCAACCACACCAGATTTTCTGCTTACACAAAGGATGCCCCTTATCACCACTTTTTATGTCCGTGGTAGCTTTAGCAATATAAATAATATATTATCTCAAATATTGGCTGCAAATTAACTAAGGCCTAATTGATAAATTCGCTGTAAGCTCTCACTTGACTTGTTCTAGTTCTTATTCACTTTCTTTACTTCGACTTTCCATTGTCTTTTTCTCAAATGTATCAAACGCTGCTTTCAGGTTGATGGACAATGTGTGCCTACAGCTTCTGATTACTTTACTTTCTTTATTTTGAACCAAACGGTTGAGTTTGAACAGTCTGTTCACCATGTTTAATATTTGTCAATAACATTTACTTTTTCTCACCTTCAGCCCGCAGTAGTTAGTAATTATGATTTCATACTTTGTTCGTAAGTTCTCAATTTTTCTCCTTTTTTTCTTATTTTTGTTGTTCCATGCACCAACACTTTATTCTGAAATGTGCCCAACCTCTAGTGCTTCATTTCTCCAACTTTTTGATTTGCCAATTCTTTTTCTTTTCCTTCTTCTATTTTACTTTATGTCGCTTTCCTTCCAAGTTCTTTTCTCGTTTCTGTTTTTCTTTTTTATTTACTATTTCCATAAGATCTTTTGTCAATTTCTCCCAATTCCACTTTATTTAGAAGACAATCAGCTTTAATGCATATCACGGATGTTTGGTCTAACATAGGTTGTTTACCATTAGAATGTGACTGGTGGGGTCTATATGTGAAGTGACGGTCACATTCTAATGATGAATATTCTATGTTAAACCAAACATTTGTGATACAGAAAAAGGCTGAGTGAAAAATAGTAGGCGTCATTTTGCAAAAAATATGCTCTGCATGTCTTCAAATTAGACATTTGACAAAGAGTTCTTATTTTTTTTCTAAATCTAACTGTTTAGACAGGTGAAGCTTGGTTCCACACTTTTGACTAAATGCATAGAAACATCTTTTATATCGATTTACATTTCTAAAAGACAACATGTGGTCCAAAACAGGAAGTGAGGGCTACGAATCACTTTCTAATGGGTGGTGGTAGCTTATTGTGTGATGGGATACACCTCAACACTACACTATCTTCCAAGTAGGGAAGATTTTGGACGATCCATCCGCCCTTTAGGAGGAATGTTCAACTTTTAGAAACGTTCAACACAAATTATCTTTAAAATACTTATTTATTTAGTTTCTTTAAAAATAAACTGTTTGATGTAGGAGTCGGAGGAAAATAATTTTATTCGCAATTATATAGGTAATATGTCCATTCCTAATCCTTTAAGAAGTGGGGAAGTTAATCATTTCTGACAATCCATTCCTGACCTTACTTTCCCTCCCTAGGGGAGGAATGGGCCCATTCCTAACCTGCTGTGAGTAAGAAAATCGCTCGGTAGATGGCGCAGAGTGAAATTTCACAAATTAATTTTGGTTTATTTGCCAAAAATGAATGATTGCGAATAAAATAGTATACAAACCTTGGTGGAAATTTTCTTCTGTCTCGAGCATTAGCTCTCGACAGAAATGAATCATTTTCCACCTCGGTGTGTAATCTACTATTCATGTCTAACGAAATGGAAATTATACCTACTACAGTGTGGTTTGAAAAAATAAAAATCTAGCACCATAAGTAATAATGGCAACAAATATTTTGTAACAAACGATGTTTTAGGCTTAATAATTTGGCTTCTTCGTTTTTATTGGAAATCTACATAGAATGTTGTTATTAAATAAAAACTCCTATTTTTGCAACAAGTTTGTTTATTAAAGTGACGTCCACAATACAATTCAATGTAATGATGTGACAAAATTGATGAAACCTGGTGTCCTTTTAAGAGTGTCATCTAAATGTGAGTGCTAAAGCTCTTGCCGGTGCCACTGAATTGCACTATGATAATGAGATAAGTGGTGGCGCTACCAAAAATCGTAAGAAGGATGCGTCTGTCAATCTCAAACAAATTTGCAGCCGAAATGGGAACCACGTTTAGCTCCAAGTGTTCCGCCAATCTTCGTATTCTTTGCTGTTCTGTGAAATTACCAGGAAATTTTTTTCTTACAGCATTAGACAATGGAACAGTTTCTTTGCTTCGTCTTGCAACTTTATCACACAACGAAATTAAGTTCAAAGCTGGAATCTAAATAAAATTTACGATTGAACAAACTGATTTTGTCATCTTACCAAAACGAAACACATAAAGTACGAATGAGTGCCAATTAAGGCAAAACCAAGATTGCCGGCATCTAAACCGTAAATAATATAATTCAAACATCCCAGAATTTTGGTAACAGTTTCAAATACCACCACTACCAACGACCATCCAAACACTTTATTAAAAGTTTGAACAGTTTCACTCAACACATTTGACAAATCTTCAATTTCGTCAATATAACTTTGAGGAATAGCAGTTGTTTTGTATTGGGACAAAAGGATTGTTTCTAATAGTTTATTAAAATCTTCGTACCTGTAAGCAAGAGCATCCGTAAAGCTGCACATTGTCAAAACTACTTGCTGGTCAACGAGATGTGTGAAGTTGAAGAAGTGATATTGCACATGATTCCATTGATAAAAACAGTAACATATGAAAAGAAAAAAAGTGAAGTTCCAAAAAAACACTGGCAAACATGGATTCTTTAATAGCGATTCTTCTGTGGAATTTCTATTTTTCAGTTTTTTGTCTATGTTTTGGAGATTGTTGAGAAGTTTTAACCATTCTTGGCGGTGGCGAAAATTGACATTAAGAACACCGATAAAATTTGAACCGATGAAGATGAGAAGATCGATTCGTAAAAGAACCATTTGAGCTTGCAGATTATCAAAAAGATTTTCTTGGATATGAAGTCCGTAAGATGTGCCAAGGGTCAGGAAAGTTAATACTATAACTATATTGAATTTGTCACGGAGAGGATGAGTTAATGTTCCTTTTTTGAAACTGTATGACGGAGCCAACGCCAAAATGTTAAGGAAGATGTAATGGATATTCAGAAAGCGTATGTCCCTTTTTGATAATTTGTAGTTCATTGTATCTTTTTAAGTTATGGATAGTTGTGTATGTATTCATAGAAGTTTCATCCATCAGAACTACTCATATATTTGTGTTGCTGAAAACTATATGTATAAGACAAAAGCAACAGAATAAATTGATTTGTAATTATTTTCTCTGTTTACACAAGGTAATGAATTATTAATCAATTGTGTGAGAAAAGAAAACCGTGAACAATCCAAATTAAACAAATTATATTTATTACTAGATTATTATTTACACACACACATTAGGTTTTGAGATTGTGCTTGATAGGTTCATTAATTTTATTTTAGGTGTACAATGTACATACATAACCATATGTAAATATAAGCGTATGATAAGTGAACTTCATATAATCGACCAAATTTTGACGATGAGAATAATTACAATTGTAAAATATTTATTTGTAGTAATGTGGGCGGAGGTCTGTCAACTACGGTTTACAACTTTAAGAACCATAGAAAAATTTGATTTAATGTAAATTATAAAGAAAAATATATAAAATCTTAGATACACAGATTAGCCACCTTTAATATTAACATTTAATTATGAAACACCTTGTATATTGTTAGAATATTATTGTAAAGGCCCCGGCATGTAGCTGCCAAAAAATTTGAGTATTTGGTGGAAAATTCTTTCTTGTGAAGCATGTCGTAACGTCTACCAGAGGAAAGGTTGTATTGAACTAAATAAAAAAAAATAAAAGTTTTTAAAACATTTTTAATACACCTACCCAAATCTATTACAAGACAAATACAAATTGTAAGGAGTATTTTAGTAATAGTACAAATAGTTTGCATGCTGCGACCTGAGATAGAGAAAAATTCTACCAAACACAGAGATAAAATAGCCATTACTCTCGTTTGGTTTGTAGGCTACTTGTACTCGTTCATCTATGCCTAGGAATACATAATAATTACAGCAATTCACATTGCTTCTATTCTATCCATTAGTATTGGTTCCAGTGAATTGAACAATTACTATTAAATAAGTTGTAGTAGTATCTAGAATACTGAGGAGAGATTGCCTGTTTATTTCAAAAAACTGTGCTGCGGTAAACGGCGTAAGGTTTTGCTGCAGATCTTCTGTAAGTCTACGAAGTCTTTTTTGTTTCTCCAAGTTATCTGGATACTTCCTCTTTAAAGCGCGACACAAACGAAGTGTTTCTTTGCTGTTTCGTCTAACCCGGTCACATGATTCTATGAACATGGTAGCAGGAATCTAGAAAGCAAATTTTAAGAAAATTATATTAAAGGATAAATAATAACTTACCAAGACCAAGCACATCATAAAAGTGTGAGTTATGGCCAAATGAAATCCAAGATTCCCAGCACCTACTCCATAAATTACGTAATTTAGAGAAGTAAGTAGCTTTGTTATAGATCCACAAAAGATTAAAATAACAGACCAACCAAATATCGTGTTAAACGACCTGATCATTTCCGACAAAATTGCCGAAATATCTTCAATTTCTTTAATAAAGTTTCTGCTAAGCAACCCCGTTTCGTACTGCGTCAAGAATTTTGTTCCCATAAGGTTATTTAAATCTCTATATCTGTAAGTAAACGCATCCGAAATACTGCACATCATCAGTGATACTTGCAATGCTATGTAGGCAGCAAAATTAAAGAAAGTTTCTTGTAGCGAACTGCTGATGAAACTGTATATCATAAAACTAAAAAATGATAAGTTCCACAACGCAAATGGTAAAGTTGGGTTCTGGATAAGCGACGATTCTAAACGGTTGGTGTTGTTCAGTTTCCAGTCGACTCTTTGGAAATTATTGAGGAGTTTTACCCATTCTTTGCGATTGCTGAGACCGCAATTTAATACTCCTGTGAAAGTTGATATCAAGAAAATGATGAGGTCTATTTTGAGAATCGCATTTTGCAAATTTTTAAAAATGTTGGATTGTTGATGAAATCCATATACTGTTCCGAGCATTAGAAATAGTATTAACAAAGCTGTGTGGATCTTGTCTCGTAAGGGATGGCTTATTCTAGCTTTTTCAAAATCGTAAGATGGAGCAATACCAAAAATGTTAGCCAAAGTGTACTGCATTTTCAAAGAACGAATGTCTCTTCTTGAAAGTTGGTAGCTCCATTTTTCTTGGTTATTAAAGGTAATTGTCGGATTATAATTGTAATATTTCTTTGCCATATTATCAAAACGATCGAAACTAATATTGAAAAGAATTTTGCACAATTATGCGCCTGCGTTATTTAAGAAATGACTAACTTTTATTATAATTTTGTATGCCGGCTGCTACTAAACTCTTAACTATAAAAAATTCCGCTCATTTTTGTCATTTCAGTGTAAGTTCCATATTTAATCTAAACAATTACAAGATAGGTGATGTTTGCATTGGAACCGTACACAAATTTATTTAGTTTAACAGTATCTGATGCCAATTCTTACAGTCACGCAGATGTGATACTAGGGCTACGTTACATAATTAGAAGCTTTCTCGATTCAGTAACGATATTATTTAAAGGGACAAAATAACTAACAAAATTATTCATATATTATTTACAGGCTGTCAAGTGGTATGCGTATGAACTAAGTCGCAGTTACAGAACAATAAAGTAAACAAAAATAACAAATACAAAACTTAATCTTAAACTAAAAATCAGCTTTATGCCATTTATCAACAGTTTGTCAAGCTCAAGCTTAGTGAAGTGAAACCGATGCAGCAACAATCAATGATTAACGACCTTTTCTGATACCTACCGTTTCCTGTAAAACTTAAATATGTATTAAATATTTCTCGATACAGCTTTAACATCATCCACGTAACCTTTTTTACATAGAACTTCAAATCAAGGAACAGTATTCTAATCTAGAGCCACCTTATGTATAGCATAGTGTTATAGACAGCTTATTACGCCACAAATGTTTACAACTTCTGATAATCTAACACTACATATTCAGATAGGATGAAATAGACAATTAAGTATGTTCAGAGAAATACCATTTACTGTTGAAGACGATACCAAGGTCCTTTCCCCAGGCTTCTTACCGTCATCTAGAAAATAGTCATTATGATACCAAAACTTGGCAAAAATCCAGAAGAAGTAACATAGGCTTATTAGTGTATTACCAGTCTTACCTTAAGTGTTCTGGAAGATCCACGTAAGAAAGCTCCGAGAGACACTTTATGGTAAAACAAGACAAGAGCGGACAGATTTACACCATCTACCATTCCACAGTATAGTATATCAGGACTTATTTACCTTATCTTTCTTATACACATCAGAACCATCAACGGGTTTGAACACGTTGGCTGATAACAGTAGTTTTAACATCACATTCTGATCCATTATCGATATACAAGGTAATCTCCATGAGATTCAGCACCGGTTTAAGGAATGAAAGCAAAAGCTAATGAATCCAAATCTACACATTCAACCCTATTGCGTATCCAAGATGTTTGGCCTAACATGGGTGTTTGCCATTAGAATGTATATTCACTAAGAGCAAACTGCCCGGTTTCAAAATGAGTCAAATGTATTTTGGATCATTGGTCTGATTGGTCACAAAACCAAATTATCTTTTGACAACAAGATTTTATTCTGTAAGACAATCCTGAACTTTGGGACATACAGAATTTGTTATTGGAATATAGCAACTTAAACATGACCAGACCAGTATTCAGAGATTCTGCGTATTGTTAGTCAATGCATCCTACTAAGTTCTCAACCATGCCATTTCTCAACCTTCAGTGAGTGAAGTAATTTATTCAGAAAGGTGACTCTCCACATTTCTAGTTGTCATTTATAAGCTTCCAGCTTTTGGGAACATTGCGCTTGTAGAAAATTAGAAAAATTATTTAACATTATGCACAAAAAATAAAAATAAAATAAAATAATCTCACATTGGTGCCTGTATATAGCTGTATCAGGAAAGCTGAAAATGTCCAAATATGTTGAATGTTGAAGTTTTGCAATCTAAAAAAGAAGAAAACTTAATGACTTTTTTGCATATAAAAATCAGTGTTTTTGTCTGTTTAGTCACAGATATTGTCATATAACTATGTGGGAGAAAATGACAATTTATTATGTTAAACAGGGTTAGTTAAAAGTGTGAAACTGTTTCTTCTACCTAAACTATTATGCACGGTTTCACAAACGATCATTAACGTAAAGTTGGTTTAATTGTTTGTTAAAAAACCGTTAAAATGTCTTTGTAGGGTTATCCGCGGGTTTTTAGAAATATGAAAGGTTGCAATGTTAATGTCTATCAAACACTTATAAATTGCAACAAAGAATGAAGTAGGTAGTAAAAAAATTAGAAAAAAGTTAATCAACTGTTAACGAATCATTAGCTAATGTGCGTTTGTGAAACCGGGCATTACTTGGAAAAAATGAAAAAAAAAAAAAATTAATTTGAGTTTACATTAGAGCATATTTTTGTACAAAATGGCCCCGACCATTTTTGCCTGCGGCAACTTTTTTTAATACCTACGTACTAATATTTTTATTTAGCCTGACGTAGGTAATTATTTTTCACATAAGTGTGAATTTTTTTCTACATCATGCCGTTATTAAATAAATAAAGTTCGGGTTTTAGCCAAGCAAAGATGACACTTTGCACCTAAGCTTCGCCCACACTGAGTTACCTGAAACAGAGAGCTGGATACAATAAACAATTAACAATATGCACTCAAATTAGTTATTTGAGCAACAGTTTTCATTTTTTCTTTAAGTCTAACAGTTTGAGCAAGAGAAGCTTAATTCTATACTTTTGACTAACTTTGTATAGAAAGGTACAAAGAAACGTTCAATACAATTCAGAACTGCTTGGTTTTGTTTCTGTATTTGATACAAGATAAGGCATCGAGTTTTACTTCTGCTGAAATAACTGTCTAGATTGATTAAGTACAGTATGAGAGTTTTTAAAGTTAACGTAGATAATGTGGAAAGAACAAATAAAGACAAGAGTCTTAAAAAAATGTTGGCAGTAGAAGAAACAGATAAGCAAGTGGAGCTAGAGGAAGAAGTTAAAGGTAAAGGTTCACGTTTTAGTGGTAAAAAATGAGATGTGGTGGGGATGACAATGGGAATAGCTCAACAGTTAGGAGACGAAAAGGATACACATACAATAATGAGGCTGTGGTAGTTTGATAAATTGGACATAAACAGCTTTAAGTATATATGTAGTTGGAAACAGCGGCAAAGATGAGGGAGTTCTAGAATACATATACAGAGGTAGCCAAAAGTGTGGAACCAAGCTTCTCCTGCTTGAGCTACTAGACTTAGAGCAAGAATACAAACTGTTGGTAGATTTTGTAAAAAAATATGCTCTAATATGCTTCCAAATTAGTAATTTGACCAACAGTTTTCATTCTTTCTCTAAGCCTAATAATTTAGACAGAAGAACCTTGGTACCATATTTTTGGCTACCCCTGTATAAATGTTATAGTCGATCTGTCAATTACTGTAAACGATTGAAAAAATAATTCAGAAGAACGTTACAACCACAATATCACATAGTAGATAGATGCACAATTAGAGGGAATGTAAAGCAAAAGTAAAAAAGAGGACATCATGGAAGTTACGAAGATCTGTTAACAAATAAAAAATGCATACAATCTAACAATATGCGTGGAATGGAATACGGAGAAAAAGGAAATGATAAATTATGTTGGGCTAATGGCGGAGACAGTAAAAAATTAGATAGATATAAAGGTTCATAGAAAAGAAAGCGGAGGTAGAAGCTCAAGTAAAATCCATAATATTAGTAATAGAGCCAAATAGGCAAGGTAAAAAAAGAAATAAATAAAAAAAAACACTACGGAAGGGAGTACAGAATGTATACTGAAGATACAAAGTTGTATTGGAATGTCAAAGAACACTACATGATAAGCAAAGAATCAACTTTTTATGACAGAAGATAGAAGGTAAAGGTCAAAGAAGTATAATATAATATTAATTTCATAAACTTGAGAAGGTGTTCAGCATATGTATGTTCTAGAACGTTCTAGACTTTTCTAGAAGTTGGGGTAGCCACTCCTACCCACTACCCCTTCTTTACCACACCGTACCCCTAGGCCAAGTTTACGTTTGTATATAAGCGAGGGTTTCTTCAACAACAGCCTCTTTGCTCTTTGCTCTTTGCTCTTTGCTTCTCTCCACTCTCATCTTTGCTCTTCTGTTTCCACCAGCTACCATCACTGTACACCGCTTCCAACTTTAAATATATTGTTAAGTTATCACGCTTTTCATTATTCGCACAACATATTTT
Source organism: Schizotus pectinicornis (assembly GCA_951805265.1). Taxonomy (NCBI): domain Eukaryota; kingdom Metazoa; phylum Arthropoda; class Insecta; order Coleoptera; family Pyrochroidae; genus Schizotus; species Schizotus pectinicornis. The sequence goes on along the minus strand of OX638203.1, from coordinate 1,778,429 downwards.
GGTCACTTCGTGCCGGATTAATTAGCGCAGCAGCATAACCAGGTCCTTCGAGTATTCAAATAAAACAGTAAATCGTGATTCAACATCGAAACAATTTATATCAAAACAAGTTGAGAAGTTAGCAGTGTACAGTGCAACAATTAGCAATCAGCATCATCGGGCAGCATCATCATCACAAGTCAACCAGCAACAGCAAAACAAGGTTAGTGATTCTCTGATCCCCGTATTCTACAATCCCACAATCATATTCTACTAATCGAATAGTTAGCATTGTATATATTGATTCGTACATCAATAAAATTAACTCTAACTTTATAAATCATGTCCGAATTAACGGAGTTAGTCGCAAAGCGCGGCATTATTAAAGGCAAATTGACAAGGATGATCTCCGCGGTAAAAACTTTCAAAGAAAAAGATAACATTAACCAGTTAAAAATGAGATTACCCACGTTGGAATCAATCTCAAAAGAGTTCGATGAAATACAGTTTAAGATAGAAAGCTTAGGCAATACTTCCCCGTCGTCAGTCACGGATTCAGAACGTGAAAATTTTGAAGATCAATATTTTACAGTTTTAAGCGATATCCAAACGATAATAGATAAAGCGGCTGTTCCAACAGGTTCAAAATCTTTGCAAAGCAAGACAAATCAGGTAAAAAGTGAGTCAATGGATGAAGGACAAATAAATGTTAAGTTACCCGTTTTGAATTTACCTCACTTTGGTGGGTTATATTCGGAATGGATGTCATTTCATGACACATTTAAATCTTTAATCCACGATAACCATGTATTAAACGAATGTCAAAAATTCCACTATTTAAAATCATGCTTGAAAGGTGAACCAGCTAGTGCAATTGAGTCACTTGCAGTTTCAAATGCAAACTACAAAGCCGCGTTCGACATTTTGAAAAAACGGTATCAAAACGAACGTTTAATTGTTCAAGAACATGTCCATAATATCATCAATTTTCCCATAATGTTAAAATCATCACAAGTAGAACTAAGAACGTTAACAACCACCATAACCACAAACATCGAAGCTCTGAGAAATTTAAAACTACCTGTAGATTCTTGGAATGCCTTAATTGTCCCTTTAATTGTCGATAAAGTAGATTATGCCACAAAGCGTGAGTGGCAGTCGACATTAGACAGTAAAGTACCGACATTGGCTGAATTAACGGACTTCTTGGAGAAAAGATGTTTGTTGTTGGAATCGCTAAATTCAATTAGTAAGCCAAAGGAAAATCCTTCTAATAGTTTCCAAAAAACTAACAATCGTTTTAGTAATAATTTTTCGAAATCAAATCAATAGTCTTTTGCAACTAAACCAAGAACTGCCACATTTACGGCAACTAATAACGGTAATAGCAAATCATTCTGTCATATGTGTAAAAATCATTCACATCCAATTTACAAATGTAATCAATTGTTGAATTTGTCAATTATTGACAGAATTAATCAAGTACGCGGGTTAAACTTATGTTCGAATTGTCTAAGAAATAACCATCAAACTTTTGAATGCAAGTCTACGACAAAATGTCGTTATTGTCATCAGAATCATAATTTATTATTGCATATGGCGGAAAACAATACACAGACACAGATACAGAATGCTAATACGGTAAATGTTCCGGAATCTTCAAGTACCACCACATTAACGGTGGCAAATCATTGTCTGCCAGACATTATTACGACTCAAGTATTACTTTCCACCGCTATAGTACTCATAGCAGATCAAGGAGGTAATTACCACAATTGTAGAGTGCTGTTAGATGTAGGATCGCAGTCATCATTTATTTCAGAGAGTACTTGTTCAAAATTAGGTCTTAAAAAACGTAAGTCTGATCAAAACATTTTGGGAATCAGTCAAACTTCCTCCAGCACCACTCATGTGGTAGACGTAAAAATTAAATCAAGGTTTAATAACTATTCAGCTAATTTGGCTACGTTGGTGTTGCCAAAAATTACTCAAAATTTACCATTACATAATTTAAGTCATGGGCTAATTCGAATTCCCACTAACATAAAGCTTGCCGATCCAAATTTTGACATATCCAGTCCAATTGAGTTGTTGATCGGCGCAGAGTTGTTTTGGGATCTGTTGTGTCATGGCCGTATTCAAAATAGTAAGTTTGAACCTCATTTCATAGAAACTCATTTGGGCTGGATAGTTGGAGGTACAATTCCAATATCAGGTAGACCTAAGAGTGTTTCATGCCATATCGCATTAAAAGGGGTTTCTTTGGAAAACGACGTCGCGCAGTTCTGGGAAGTTGAAGAAGTTAGTAATCCGACAGAAAACAAATTTTTGACAACGGAGGAGCTCAATTGTGAGCAACACTTTATGACTACTCATAAAAGAAACGCATCGGGGCGCTTTGTTGTCAAACTACCGTTCAAATCTAATATAATCGAGTTAGGACTCTCCAGGGAAATGGCTGTTAAACGTTTTCTTTACCTGGAGAGAAAGTTTGCGCACAACCCTAGTTTAAAAAAGGAGTATTCGCAATTTATTAAGGATTACCGTGATCTCAAACACATGGTTCCTTTACAGACCGGTCAAACGGAATCGTCAAAAATACACTATTTTTGTCATCATCCAGTAATCAAAGAGTCAAGTTTAACGACTAAACTACGGGTCGTTTTTGATGGGTCCGCTAAAACAACTTCCGGACTTAGTCTAAACGAAACGTTAATGGTAGGGCCAACTATTCAACAAGATTTATTCGCTATTATCACAAGATTTCGCACGCATCAATATGTGTTAACCGCGGACATTTCAAAGATGTACCGACAAATTATTGTAGACCCTGCCCATCAACAATTTCAAAGAATTCTTTGGAGAGATGATCCGTCTAAAATTATTCAAGAATACCAATTAACAACAGTAACATATGGAACTTCTTGTGCTCCATTTTTAGCCATCAGATGTTTACAACAACTAGCCTACGATGAAGGAAATAATTTTCCTGAAGCACGTAAAATCATTCTCAGAGATTTTTTTTTTTTTTTTTTTTTCTTAGGGAGGGGAAATCCCTTCGGACACCCAGCGCTTGGTTCAATCACGCTGGGTAGTGCCGGACTTGAACCGGCTAAAACCCCTCCGGACGGGCCGGGACACTGTCCCTTCACCCCGTTATCTTCTGGAGAAAGCGCTCGCGGTGTGGAAATGTGTGTAACCTAAGTCAATGTCGTGTGTCGCGGTTCGCGGTTCGCGAGTTGACGCGGATGGTTTTACCCGTTTAAAACCATTTTCGGCCGTTTTAATCGATAGGGTGGTTCCTCGCCGTAGTCGACGGCTCTACGAACGAGGAGGTTCGGGTGGTCAGCTGCTGTTGCAAAGAACTTTATCGCGACATCTTTGAGATGTTCATTGATGTATTTAATACTAGCGTCTTTATGTAGCTGGTTGTTTCGAACAAACCAGGGTGCGTCGAAAACAAATCTGAGGGACTTGTTTTGCACCACTTGAATTTTGTTTAAATGCGTAAACGCTGCGTGACTCCAGACGGGAGACGCATAAGTCATTATGGGCCTGATAATTGTGGTAAAAAGTCGTAATTTACTTCGCGGTGACAATCTGCTCTTTCGGCAGAGCAGTGGATAAAGTTGGGCGATACATCCTCGCGCCTTGTTTCTGGCTGTCTCAATATGCTTGGCGAACGTCAATCGCTTGTCCAGGGTGACCCCCAGATATTTGGCTGATGCCTGCCACTGGATGGGCTCACCAAAGATGCTCAATTCTCTATCAGGTGTTACTAGGTTACGACGTGTGAAAAGGACTGCAGTACTTTTGGCTGCATTGACGTTAATGAGCCATTCGCGATACCATGTTTCCAGATTTTCCAAAGCTCTTTCGAGCTTATTTGAAATTTGGAACGCATGTTTGGCGCGCGCGAGTATAGCGGTGTCGTCGGCGTACTGAGCAAACTCAACTGTCGCGGGCTGAGGCATGTCTGAGATGTAAATATTGAACAACTGTGGCGCGAGTACTGATCCTTGTGGTACCCCAGCCGCCAGGGGGCGACTGGTTGATCTGATACCATCAATTTTAACGCGAAAGCTACGGTCCGAAAGAAAAGAATAAATGAGTTTAATAATTTTGCCCGGATAGCCCAAATTGATCATCTTATATATGAGCCCAGAGTGCCAGACACGATCAAAAGCTTTTGAGACATCCAGAAAGACGGCCCCGGTGTTGTATTTCCAGTCGAAGCTGGTGTAACAGTGCTCTACCACCCGAAGGATTTGTTGTGTTGTCGAGTGTTGTGCGCGGAAACCGAACTGAGTGTCGGGGATAACGCCATGATCCGTCGTGAACATATTTAGCCTATGGAGAATGCATCTTTCCGCAAGCTTTCCAATGGTCGAAAGAAGACTTATGGGGCGGTAATTTGAGGGCTCTTGACTTTTGCCAGGTTTTTGAAAGAGAATGACGTCCGCCTTTTTCCACGTTTGTGGGAAGTGACCTAGCCGAAGAGTGGCGTTAAAGATTGCGGTTAGATGCATGATTGCTAACATTGGCAGATTTTTCATTGACAAGTTGGTGATTCCGTCTGGGCCTGGCGCGCGACGTTTGTGAAAAAATTTAATGTGACTCGAAATTTCCTGAGGGGTAATCGGATTGACGTTTCCGACGTCGTTTTCTACTTGATTTTCCAAATGTTGTTGAACAAATCTCTCTATGAAGCCAACACGGCCCAGGTCGGCATGGGTCGTGTCGGTGGTGAATTGCTCTTGCAGTGAATCTGCAAAGAGTTCGACTTTGTCAACTGGCGCGGACACGGGTCCCGTTGGTCCGTTAAGCGGGGGGATTTTGCGAGGAGCGGAATTTCTAAACACGCGGGTCATTCTCCAAAGACTTTTCGAATTTTGCCCGTTTAAAGAAGTGAGTTTGTCTTGCCACGAGTCATTGGCGCGAACTGAGAGCGCGTCTCTCACCTCGGTTTGTCGTCGGTTCAATTCGGTTTTATCTAAAGGAGCTAAAGTCCTTTGATATCGCCGTTTTGCCCGATTTTTGTCACGAATTAAATTTTTTATAAAATTTGGAAGAGCTGGACGGTTATTTTGCGCGGGTTTTGTGAATTCTGCTGACTTTATTGCCTGAATAATGATGTTTTCTAACTGCCCGACGGTTGAATTTAATTCCGGAATTGAATTTATAATTGGAACGGGGCCCAGTGAATTACCAACATTGCTTTTGAATTCTTTCCAGGCTACCGATTGTAGCGGACTTGGTCGATTGTTGGGAATTGTGCCCATTTGGAGTATCACAGGGTTGTGATCGGAGCTAAGGGCTGACAGTGCATAGATAGAAGGGTGTAGGGGAACATTTTTCAAAAGAGCTATGTCTAGGACATCAGAGGTCCCATGGGTCGAGAAGTGAGTGGGTTCTCGGGGGCCCAAGGGAGTGATGTCATTTCTCAGCGTAAAGTCATGCAGCAGTCGGCCATTATTACTAACGGTGCGACTGTTCCACATGTGGTGTTTGCAATTTAGGTCGCCAGCCACAATTGTGGGGGCGTTGTCTGGGAAGAGGGCTTGGAGGTCTAGGTCTTGGATAGGATTGTTCGGCGGTTTGTAAGCGGAAATAATTTTGATCGGCCCGGATGTGGTTTCGATTTTGATCGCGGTTGTCTCGATATTAATCGCGGCCGGATTGGGTAGTTCGTGATGTTCGATTTCATTTTTAATATAAATCGCGGTTCCACCGCCCTGCCCGGTAGTTCTATCGGTACGATAAAGCTGATAATTTTGAATTTTGATTGCGTTGCAGGGTCTCGCGTGTGTTTCGGATATGAGCATGACATCGATATCGTGCTCGTTCATAAACTCGCCCAATTCGAGTTTCTTCTTAGGAAGCCCGTTCGCGTTCCAAAAACTAATCAAAAGGGAATTTGGTGTAATTTTGCGCAGCATAAAAAGTTACTGAATTAAATTAGGTTGTCTAAGATAACGCGGGTGTTTAAGACAAATTCTTTAGTTTGGTCGTCTGTTGCATTTGTTTGGCTGAAAGTAAGTAGCATTTGTGCCAGAGCGGCCGAAATTTTGGCATACTTGTTTCCGGAGTTTTCGCGCGGATTCGCGGTAGGCTTTGGCACCGGTGCCGGTTTTGGGATGGTGGTGGAGGGCTTTAGGGTTGGTGCCGCAAGGACCAGAGGTTTGGCCCAAGCGGAGGTTTTGGGAATGGGAGCCGGAGATGTTTTTGGGATGGGAGCCAGGGAGGTTTTTGGTTTGGGGTAGGCTGAGCAACCCCGGTAACTGGCCGGATGCGCAAGAGAACAATTTGCGCATTTCGGCGGATCTGATTTTGCCATGGGGCAATTGAAGGCTTGGTGGCCGAGCCCGCACTTGACGCACCTGAAAGGCGCCGTACACTTGCTCTGGGAGTGGCCGAAGAGTTGGCAACGATAGCATTGCCCTTTGCTTTTGGACTGCCTAAGGGCCTCCACTCTGACGCGGAGGCCGACACAGGTGGTGAGGTCGTAAATCTTACGACACTCACGCGGAACAATGGCTATAAATAGGGGCATTGGAGTCTTATCTATTCGGATCATTGGCGCAACCTTGACCGGTCTGTATCCAGCTTGTGTCAAATCGTCGATGATGTCTTCCGGATTTGTCGTTTCCGGAAGTCCGCGTATCACTACTTTTAGGTTGCGTTCCGACGCGAAAGTGAACGTATGGTACGGTGTCTCGTTTTTGTCAAAAAGAGCGGTGAGCGCGCGATGTGTGTCAGCGTCCGGAACACTAATTTTAATCCCCTCGTGGGTTACTTGAGCCTTCGTGTAAATAATATTTCTCCTCTTTAGATCGTTGGACACGCGGGACCAAATGCTCTTGTTGCGCATAATAATGGGAGGAATTCGTTCGCGAGTTACAGCGTTGTCGGTGTCAACTTGTTCTTGTTCCGGGCACTCATGTGTGCGCGTGGCAGCTAAGGGGCGGGGCCTAGTTGTGTTCGGTGTTTGGCGCATGCGCGGTGTTATGCTTACTTGGTCATAATCAATTTCCTGTTCGTTGTTGTCGTCCTCTGCTTCTTCTTCTGCTTCCTCTTCGTTTCCGCTCAGAGGGCTGAACGGATTTCCGGTGGCGACTTCCATTGGGGTTGTAGGGGAGGCTGGGCGGGCGGTCTTTCTGGGGGCCTGAAATTCTTCGTCGTTGTCCGATTCTGCACGTCTCTTGGACATCCGCTCTATCTGGGCGCTGCAATGGAGAATTATCTCCCTCAGCTCCTGGATAGACCAGCTGTCAGAGGACGTGGCTAACTTTTCCATCGCTTGTTCCTGTAATCAATCTCCTGCCGAGTTTTAATAAAAACTTGGCAGTCGATTTCGACTCCACACAAGCAAATTCTTCTGATTGTCGGCTTCAGCTATTCTGACGAACTGCCGAAACCGGACTGAATTGGTCAAAAACCACGTGGATTTTCCTAACCGTTTGCCGCAGTTTTTCTGACGAACCACTGAGACTAGGGTTAGGGCTGTTCGCAAACTCTCACAAGACCCGAACTGATTCACTTTCGCAAAACTGTTCACAATCTCTCACCGTTTGGAAACACGTCAAGTCACATCTAGCGCTGCCACTCGACTCCAGAGATTTTTATGTCGATGATGTTCTAACAGGAACGAATACTTTTAACCAAGCTATGGAACTTCGCAATCAATTAATAACAGTTTTAAAACGTGGAGGCTTCGGATTTTGTAAATGGGCTTCAAATAATCCAGATTTACTTCCGGATAGCAGTCAAGTATCAGATACATTATTAATCAACTTAGATAGAAATATCATTTCAAAAACTTTAGGTTTATGGTGGAGTTCTGCTTCTGATAATTTACATTATTCATTTAAACCATCAATAAATTCAAGTAAAATAATAAGCAAAAGAACTATTTTATCTGCAACAGCTCAGATATTTGACCCCCTAGGAATTCTTAGTCCAGTTATCATAAGAGCAAAAATAATTTTGCAAAAACTATGGTCTCTTAAATTATCATGGGATGAAAGCGTACCTTCCCAAATCGAATCAGATTGGCGCGAAATCGTGAGTGACTTATGCGGCTTAAACGACTTAAGGGTTCCAAGAAAAGTCATACCAATTTATCCCTACAAGTTTATTGAACTTCATGGGTTTTGTGATGCGTCAATATTAGGGTATGGTGCATGCATTTACATTAGAGTGTGCGATTTATTCGGGAATTATTCAGTCAAATTATTGTGCGGGAAATCTCGCGTAGCACCTTTGAAAACAATTTCCGTGCCTAGATTAGAGTTATGTGGCGCCGTGCTCTTAAGTAAATTAGTGTGTAAGGTAATTAACACTTTAGAATTAGACATAAAAAACAAATATTTTTGGACTGATTCAACAATTGTACTTGCCTGGCTTAATGCATCGCCTCAAAGGTGGCAAACTTTCGTTGCAAACAGAGTGTCGGAAGTGCAAAATTTGACGTCTAGTAAGGATTGGTACCATGTTCGCAGTGAATATAACCCTGCGGATATAATCAGTCGTGGAATGACAACTAACGAGTTAATCGAATCAAATCTATATTGGCATGGTCCAGAATGGTTATTAAAAAATAACAGTCAATGGCCAACGTATAGCCCAATTATTGAAATTAATCCGCCAGAAGAACGTAAAATAGTTACAATTGCTGTGAACAAACTCAGTCCAGAACTATCTGTTATAAATAAATTCTCTTCATTCACAAAATTAGAAAGAATATTAGCATACTGTTTTAGATTTATTTACAATTGTAAAAATAGAAACAATAAGAGTTGTGGATATCTATCATTTCAAGAATTACGTCAATCACATAATTGTCTCGTTAAATACGTACAACGTCGTGAATTTATTAACGAAATAACTGATTTAACTAACAATAAAGCTATTAAGAAAGGTAGTAAATTAATCTCTTTAGATCCATTTATAGATTCGGATGGTTTGTTACGAGTGGGTGGTCGTTTGAGACATGCCAACGTTACATATAATCAAAAACATCCAATTATTTTGCCTGCAAAACACTATTTAACAAAATTAATTATCACACGTGAACACGAAATTCAATTGCACGCTGGTCCTCAATTAACACTTGCAGCTTTGAGACAAAGATACTGGCCAATATCAGTAAGAAGTTTAATTCGTCACATAATTCACAAATGCGTAATCTGTTTTAGAAACAATCCTAAAATTATACACTCAAAAATGGGTGATTTGCCAAGGGATCGTTTAAAACCTACTCGAGCGTTTACGATAACCGGAGTGGATTACGCAGGACCGATACTTTTAAGACATGGACGGGGTAAAACTCAAACAAAGGCGTATATTGCTGTATTCGTTTGTTTTGCCAGTAAAGCTATTCATTTAGAACTTGTTGGTTCTTTAACAACTCAAGCCTTTTTATCTGCTCTCAGTCGTTTTATTGCAAGACGAGGAATGGTGTCTAAAATAATTTCAGACAACGGAAGTAATTTTATTGGAGCTAATCGAGAATTAATCAAATTGTTTAAATCATCAGAATTCGAACACAAAGTCATTGATGTTTTAATTTCAAAGCAAATATCATGGCAATTTATACCTCCTAAATCACCGCACATGGGTGGTTTATGGGAGGCAGGAGTGAAATCCGTCAAGCAACATTTAAAGCGTATTTTAGGAAATGCTTTATTGAGTTACGAAGAAATGTATACAACGTTAACAAAAATTGAAGCATGTCTTAATTCTCGTCCACTAACACCTATGTCCAATGATCCAAATGATATGTCTGTCCTAACACCCGGTCATTTCCTAATCGGAGAATCATTAACGGCCCCATTACAACCAAGCTTAATCGAGGTGTCACAAAATCGATTGTCAAATTGGCAACGATGTGAACAAGTTAGCCAACATTTTTGGCGTAGATGGCAACGGGAGTACATATCTCAACTACAGACCAGGACCAAGTGGCGTCAAACCGCAGCAACAGCCGATTATTTGAAAATCGGTGCAATGGTACTCATCGTAGAAGACAACGTCCTTCCATTACATTGGAGATTAGGCCGAATAACTAGCTTACATCCAGGTGAAGATGGAATTGTAAGGGTGGTGACTATTCGAACTCACAACGGACTTTTCAAACGTGCTGTAACAAAGGCGTGCGCGTTGCCTTTGGATGACTGAACTGTCAGTGTGCATCTGAAGTAATCGAACTTTTGAAGGTGGAACTACACTTGTGCTACGTGTTAATGAACATTTGCGTATTTTTTTTTTAATCTTTACAAATTACTGTTATTGAGCAGTCATTATTTAAACATTAGTTAGAATTAATTATATTATGTATGTATTTTTAAGTTATTTTTAAGCCCTTAAGGCCTTCAACGGGGGCGGTATGTTCAGCATATGTATGTTCTAGAACGTTCTAGACTTTTCTAGAAGTTGGGGTAGCCACTCCTACCCACTACCCCTTCTTTACCACACCGTACCCCTAGGCCAAGTTTACGTTTGTATATAAGCGAGGGTTTCTTCAACAACAGCCTCTTTGCTCTTTGCTCTTTGCTCTTTGCTTCTCTCCACTCTCATCTTTGCTCTTCTGCTTCCACCAGCTACCATCACTGTACACCGCTTCCAACTTTAAATATATTGTTAAGTTATCACGCTTTTCATTATTCGCACAACAGAAGGATCATAAAGAAAATATTACTTAAACTTTTACAAAATGTCGTAAGAATAATATAAGACTTGGCGAATGACGATAATAAATAAAATAAAAACAAAATTAAAGGTGGGATCGCTTGAACAACAAAAAAGAAAAAAAAGCAATAAAATAATAGTGTTGGGCATAAAGCTAGAAGACAACATTACGGGGACTGTGTGTAATTGCAAAATAACTGATGTAGGTAAAATGCTCCCTTATGAGACACCCAGGAGGTGACAACAATTTAAAAGTATGTAAATCAAAAAATAAAGAAAAATAAAATGGAGATGATAGTGGACACGGCTACCCTCAAAGAAATAGATTAGAAGAATTATAGGTGGAGAGGAAAGGAATGGAGGGAAGAATGTTGATATGAAGGAAAGATGTTGACATCACAAAACAAAGAACAAAACCAGTAAAGGAATATGAGGAAAGTAAGAAAAATAAAAAGCTACTGGCCTTTTCATTAAAATTAAAGTTGACCTCTGCAGTACATCAAATTATAAAGACAGGAACATTTTTGATTTAAGCAAGTTTTTTTAGAACACACGATTTAATTTCAATCTTTTCCATTCATAATAATGTTTCTAAAGATTTGAAACTAAACTATTTTTTTCTTAAATGGCAGACGACAACGGCTACTACCTAGGTAGTTGCAGCAACCAATGAATGTGAGTCCTTTTCTTCCCATTTTTAGAATAATATGGAATGAAAGTTGGAAACCAACAGACAATAGATAGACACTGAATAGATTTCCTTTATACATTTCGGTGAAAAAGTAGGTATTTATATTTAGCATTTTATTCATCTGATAAAGAAGTAAATACAGGAAATAACTAGTTTTCCAGAACGGAATTTGACGTATGTAAAATAACTCGTAATGATTTTCCGGTGAAAGTAAAGCTAATATTTAAAATATTTATGTAGTAGTTCACAGAAACTTTACTGCTATGTAACACAGTGTAGGTATTTGTTTACTTGCAAGAGTTTCAACATGTATATTACTTTTTATATAAAGAGTTTTCCTTTGCTATGAATACAAAAAAGGAAATTTCCTTTCTGAAGGACGTTCAAAATGTGGGAAATATTTTGGGAATCACGCCTTTTTACGATTTTAAAATTAATTGTTTACCTCACGCAAGACGCAATAAAATGCAAGCTTTATTCATGGCAGTCTTACTAACATTAGCAGGCTCTTATACGATATATAAAGACAATCAATCTACTGACAAAATTAAAGCTCATGATCTCGTCCTACGCTTTGACACAGTGATTTTGGTGCTGCTGTCTATTTCCGCTACACTAACTTCCGGCATCTACAGTCAAAGGCAATGGTTAAAATTGTACAAAAATTTTCAAAATGTTGACAGAAGAATTAGTAAAGTTAGCGAAAACGACACTTCTTTTCTAAGTCCTTACGTTCAGTTTGCTTTCTGGAACGTTTCTTGTTTCGCCTTTATTAGCTTTACAACTTATATTTGGGTGTGTTTTTATGGAGTTGAAAATCTAATTGAACGACTTACTGTTAATTTTTTAATATACAGCGAGCTTTTTGTTAAATTGCTAATGTACAACATTGCATCTTCTTTAACTCGCAGATATGGGGAATTAAATAAACTGTTTAAATTAGGATTTGTTAAAAGCTCGCATGATTATTTGGAAATTTCTAATGTTAATGTTAGAGAAATTGACAGAATTTTAACAATTTTGGGAGAAATTGTAGATTCTTTGAATCATTTATTCGGATGGCCGCTAATCTTGATAATAGGTCGAACAATTACCAACCTCTTAATTGCATTCAACTTTATGATATTTGGGTATAGTGACAGTATTGGAAAGAACATAATCCTGATTGCGCATTTAACCGAAATGGTTTTGGTATTAGTAAGTATTCACCTAGTAAGCTTGACGGAAATATTCCATAAAATAAATTAAATTTTAGTTACCAGCAATTTTGGTTATAATGTCGTGTGACTCTATTGTTGTTGAAAGTCAGAAAACCCTAACATTGTGTTGTGACTTATGGATAAATTATTCAGATAAATCTAGAAGACAAGAGGAAGCCATGGAATTGATAAAAAATGTTGAAGACTGCAGAGCAGTGATTACAGCAGCAAAATTCTTTGTTGTTGATCGACGGACTTTGTTGAACATACTCGCAACTACCACGACCTACTTAATAGTTTTAATTCAATTTAATGTCAGTTAGGACAATCTTTGCACATATCAAATATTTAATTATTTGTATGTCTTAAATCTGATTTTACCTTACTTTAATGTAATTATTTAATACACCAACTTGTGATTACTGGTAGATATGCAGACTGTCTTACTGAAAATGGACCCAATTAATAAGTCAAAAATTTATTATTTTCTTTGGAGGAAAAAGCTTTTAAACAATGTTGGATATTGTAAAATTAGCTATCTTTGTTTTTTTTTTCAATTTTTGTATCGTTTTTGTTTTAGCCGGAAATGCCACTAACTTGTGTTTTTCTTATGGAAACTTTGGCAAACTTAACTTTTTTCAGAAGAGTTAAATTTTTTGAAGACGTCTGTTCAATTAGTTTTTGCATTATTGTATAGAAAATTGAAATAAACAATGTGCAAAAATTTAGGTAAATTGTATTAGGGATAGCTGCAGTCCAGAAAATTTTGAATTATGTATTAAAATCAAAACGAAGTAGGTTATTGTGGACTATCAATGACTCAATTATTGGACAGGCTTTGAAGAGTTAAAATGACTCATTCATGCGTCAGTTACAAATAATCGAAGATTCGATTTTTATTTTTGATAAGCATTTATTAACTGCACCCTCACATTTTGTATGCACAGAAATCGGTGGGATTGAAGCTATTGCTAATGTCAACTCATTTTTGTATAACGTTTATCTAAGTTGTCTTTACAGTATACTGCAAAAACTAATAAAACAGAAATTAAGAAAATTTAACTCTTTTGAGAAAGTAAAATTTGATAAGGCGTTCATAAGAAAAACAAAAGTTAGTGTCATTCTTCCGGCTAAAATAAAAATAAAGCAAATAACTAAAAGAGGAAGAATTTTTTGCTGAAATGTTTAAGATAAACTTGAATCGCCTTGTAATTTGTGAAGTATTTTTTGACAGCTGGAGAAATGGGAAAAACGAACAAAAAACCAAACAGAAACAACAAAGTAAAAAAAAACAGATGTAACATAACCTGTGATACAGAATTATAGGTGTTGGATGCAAATGATATTCATATTATAAAATGTGATAAAAGTACATATTCAATTTAACATGAATATAATTTAAGAGCATATACATACAGTAATGCTTACAAATAACAAATTAATTATTTTCATATTTAGCTACAACCAATTTGTTTAGTGAACAACTTATTTTAGGTTTTAGTGGTGTTTCCATTAAACTGTATAATAACAATAAAGTAAGTAGTTGTAGTACCAAGTACACTCAAAAGGAGACTTCTTTCAATTTGAAAAAAATCAGCAGCAGTGAAAACCACTTCATTTTCCTCAAGAAACTTTGTTAAACTAGTAACATCTTTACTACTTTTAGAAGAACCTGTCATATTCTCCTGTACACTGTAGCACAGAAAAGAAGCATTTTTGCTCGAAGTTGTGACACCATCACATGACATTATGACCAACACTGCTGGTATCTGCAAAATTTTCTGATTGAAACATACATTTTAGATAATGACCCAATTTTTTTTCAACATATTAATATAAAAACTATTAGGTAATAGTTAAATATATCTAATGTTAAGTGACTAGACCAAAACAGATTTGATACTTACCACAACAAAACTTGATAACAAAACATCAGTAATAATAACAGAGGAATCAAAGGTTTTTGCCTCGTTTAAGTTGGCCATTATGAAATTTAACGACATCAAAAGTTGTAGAACAGTTCTTGCTATTATAAAGAAGAACGACCACCCATATATGCGATTAAATGAGCGAGAAATGTCCGTCAATAGCTTGGAAATGGTCTCAATTTCTTCACAAAAATCGTGGTTTTTGATTACATTGACCTTAGCAAAAAAATCCATTCTAATGATTTTTTGCAGGCCTAGATAATTATTTTTTAAAGTTGATGTTAAATTTAGCATAAAAAACTGTGAAAATAAGGCGTGGTAAGCAATGAAATCTAAAGGTAGAAACGCTATTAAAGCTTTATCTAAGAGATTTTTGCGATTCCATTTGTAATAAGAATGAATAATTGAAGCGATGAAAAGGCAACTAAAAATTCCAAGTTGAACAAATGGATGACTAAAAATTTTTTTGTTTGCCCGATTATTATTGATCAATTTTCTGTTGAGTAGTTGAAGGTTCCGATATAGTTTTAGCCATTCCTGTTTATTATAGAAATTTGCACCTAAAGTTACGGATAAATTCAGAAGAACTAAAAAGACATAGGAAAGAACTACGGTTAGTACACGAGATACTCCACTAAGGTATTTGAAAAGGGTCATTTGCTGATAAATGGAAAACGTCATCCCGAATGTAAATAGAAATGCTAAAAAAACTGCCAAGATTTTGTCGCGTTTTGGATTTGATATTTGATTTTCCTCAGAATTGTACGATGGAGTTACAGCAAGAAGCGTGGCAAGTTTTTGAATAAATTTAAAATATCTGTTGGTTTTTTGTGGTAATTTGTCTACCATTTTTACTGGTTGGTCTTAATGTTGTGGTTTGTTATTTTTATAATGGAAAAGGAATTTGTGTCCACAGATGGCTGGATAATACTTTATAGATCAATAGCACTTTTTTAATGGTGGCTGGATCGTTTATCAAATTAACTATTGATAAATTATTCACTCTTATCCCTTATAATACCCGCGCAAATTATGTTCAAAATTTACTGATATTTTAGGTATGTCATAAAGTAAGTTTTTTATGTTAAGTTAATAAATTAGAAATATTCAGACCGCAAGAATTATTGTTCCTAATTATCCATACAGAAAATACCAGGAAATTTAAATTGCTACAATACTGCGATACAGAGCAAACAAATTTTTATGGGTATTAGACATTTCCAAGTACGTCACTCCATCTCTAATAACTCACCACGAACCACTCACAACTTTGGAGTAGATTATTGTATTCTCTATTGACTTATCGTAAAAGACGTTATTCTGCTTTGGTTCTATAATAAAGCTATTACGAAACCCAAGACAGTGGTGAAACAGATTTTTGGGTTTTGCAATGGCAATAGTGCAAATTGCATTTTTCAGGTTGGTAGTTATGATTTTAAATTTCATTAAAACTTCAAATAAACGTCAAACAAAAACGATTCAAGAGTAATTTCGAATCGGACATATTTATCTAACTTTGGTGTACTAACCACGACCAACGTCTCTAGTATATAGAACTCGTTTATAAGACCATTATGGCACTTGTCCATTACAAAACTCGCTGCTGTGCGGCTCGTTTTTTAAACTTGGACTCTTGCCATCAACTGTGCGTGCCTTATGCCACTTGTTCTTTGTTTTTTAATGTACTTCTTGTGTACAACAATAAAGTAACTACATATTTTGCTTTTATTATTTAAAAAACAAGACAATTTTATCTCTTTCTTCGTATCCACTTAAATATTAGGGTAAAAACTTGCTCATTATTTAAATCGTTGATATTCATGCAATTTAAGGTAGTAACAAAAATTCAATTATATGCCATGCTTCTTGAATCATATGTAGAAACATCGCGTTACGTTTAGAAGACTAAGATTTGAAAAGTCTTGGCTAAGATACCACAAGACCCAAAACACAACGAATGCAAAAACAATGGAAGAAAAATTAAACGCCTGGGGGGTGCACGCTGGCAATGGTGCGCGGATGTCTACACCAATCCAGGTTACCTCGCAATGGTGTGGTGTAAAAAATATGCTAAAGCAAAAAACTTTAATGTTTTAAATTGCCGTTTCCCACACTCACACCTACCAACAATTTCCATTAGACTTCCGACCATCACACAAAAGTCAACAAGGAAAACGAGAGAACGATAAGACTGCCAGAAGACAAAGACAATCTGCGCAAGAACGACAAGACGCTACTTCTAATTTTTATTGGTTTCTATTACCTACCCCAACCCAATAGCAATATTAATAATAAATAATCAAAATAGGAAAAATAGGTAGTGAACCTATTATTTCATTCAGTAAAGTTTAGACTGTCTCGTTAAAAAAATTGCAATATAATATGTTGATGCACGAAGTATACTAAAAATAATTGTTGGTCTTAGAACCCACAATTTGAAGAAAGAAGATGCTTGTTGATGCGACAAATCGTAAACCCTAAAATTAACAACATTTACCAATAAATTAAATAATTTCTTAACGGGGAACGGAGTTAGAGTACTAACCTTAATTAATTGTTCGTAATTTAATTGAACAACGCCCGCAATGCCCAAAGCTGGAGGTTCTTGAGCGTTGACCATAAACGTAATGAGGATTTTTTTGTTCGGGAGATTCAAACTAGTCCACGGAAATTTCACAATGGCGTTAAAAATGTTGGTAGCCTAAGATCAGTTAAGATGGAGTTAAAATTGAATCAATCTCATTGCCATTACCTCCGTTGTAAGCGATTGACAACAGTAAATTACGATTAATATGGCCGCAACTGCTCCCAAACCACTCATACTGATGCCATACGCAATGCGTCCGTTCATTATCGTACCGTCCTTAAAGCAAGAAAAATTACGCATTGCATGAATTTAACACAACAACGTACCGCCATAATGTTGAAGAGCAGAGATACGAGTACTATTTGGGCAAGAGGTATAATCGTGCTGATAGCTAAAGAAGAGATTTCACCCAATTTTCCTTGAGTCCTGAAAATATAAGTTAGATAAGTTCTTAATATAGTTCCTGCTTTAGCTTACCTTTTAAATAATATATGACGTTTTATACAAAACTTGAAGTCCTGTAATATTTTGGATTGATAATTTCTGTCTCTGATTGTATCCCAATCATTAAGTTTATTGTTCTCAATTATTGATAAGTTTTCAATCAAATCATTTATCATGTAAACTTGAAATTTCTGGTACAATATTACATAAATCAAGGTGTTTGGGCAGATTAGAATTGCATAAACCACAATAGGAAAAGTGACGTAATAAACCAAACACAAAACTTGACCATATTTTGGAAATTTTTCTTGTAAATAATTCGAAGCGTAGAATAAACTGGCACGATCTTGAACTAAAATAGGCAAATATAAAATTACCCCAACTATTATAAGGAGTGACGTAAATATCATCAGAATTGTTATTAATCGAGAATCGTTTCTAAGTTTATTATATGCGGGATACGTAATGTTCAAAAACCAAATATTTGAATGCATGCAAGAAATCAATTCTTCAGCCAAAGGGGTAATTAATACGATAGCAACTATGGACACCTCGGCCTGCAAAAGTCAAAATAAAATTAATTCAAATGATGTTGTTGATGGGTGCACAAACTTCATTAATATTTTGAATCATTTCCGAACATAAGTGAGCTTAAGAGAGTAGCACAAATAATTGAGTAGGTATTATTCCAATATCCGTTTTTTTCTTTGGTTAAAATCAATAGGTACCTAGGTACCAATTATAACAAAAAAAGTTAAAAAATACCTTCCTTTCAATCATTCTCAAATCGGATTCTAGACATTTCTAGCAATTTTATAGTCACTTATATCCTGAAATGATGGCGAAAGTTGATAGATTTAAGTAACAAACCATAATAGTTATAAAATAAACTGTTCCATATTTCACGAGAAGATCACTATCAAAAGTAACCAAGATATCGTTGGTGTGTATTACAGTTACTGTACCATGTAGTAGAAATATTATAAGCAAACTTCCTTGAATGAATTTGTAGTTGAAAATTTCTGTGGTAAAACTCCGTAATAGTTTCAGTGGATCATCTTCTGAAATATAAAATAAATAAATAGTAAGAATGCAATCGATAATTACCACTCATGTTAAACCCGAAGTTAGTGGGTTCCACCATTTTAACCACTAGGAAACTATGTCAATGGCTTTATATTATTGATGTGATTGATTTCAAATTAGTGTATAAAATGACGTACCCAAATTACATAATATTAATCAATAATGGACAAGCACTGTCTTCAAACTCTTCAGTAATTGGTTTTTGATAGACAAAGTAGTATAATCATTATTATGGTAATTGACAGATGCAGAAGAACAATGTTTTCAAACTTAACTTCGATAACCACGTTGATGGTAAGCACGCTTTCATAATTTATGGAGGAACTCAGGAGTCCCTATTTATTAAATTTACATTAAATTATAGGTATGTTTAAGAATGTTTTTTAAAAAATACCTCAACCCTAACTCCGTTATTTATTAATTATTCGATTTCAATAAACAAAAAACTTTAATAAAATTATCCTTTAAGAGCAACGACTTCGCCATCACATGCGTTTTTTTCTTACTGTATGCATTTTGACGTGCAGAGATTAGTTCTGTCATTTTACATCACTGCATAAAAGGAAATGGAATGAGTCAAGTGCAAATAAATAACAATTTAATGGAATGACCCCGCGCGCATGCATTGAGTACGCAGCTGGTCTACAGTGGTACGCTCCACCTCAATCCAGTGTCGTATTCACCCAGGTTACTGTTTCCACGTTGTTACTTCATACTAAATAAAACGTGTTAATACATGCCTGGTTTTTGAACGCCAGTATGATAACTCAAGACAATATTCATAATGTTTGATGCGAGATCATTTCTAGTATTCTGCAGAGTAATTGCACTACATCATTTCGAGCAGTCGTAAAGTGAGACAGATGAGCATAACCCATTTTATGAATGTCGAACAAAGAACGACAATAAACACCAAATTTGTACTTTCAAATTTGCAAAAAAAACACGCATATTTTTAGTAATATAATTAAGTTTTCGTTTAGAATAATTGATATGGAATGGCGGATGATGATGTTTACAGCAAACTGAAGTTAAATTAGGTTATTTATTTAATGTTAAAGTAATCATTTGTATTTTGTTTATATTAACATGCATGTTAATTTTCTTCAAAGCGTCTAGCGCTGGAGTCTCTATCGTTACGTATCAGATCTTTAAAAGAAAAGTCAGATATTTTTTACCTGTACGGAGCTTTTTTGGAAATATGAAATGCATTTCCTTTCTTTTCAATAGGTGCCCCTGCTAATCCTAAAGATTACGTCACTGCATTTTGCTGACGTTATACAATCACAAATGATACAGCGAAGACGTCCCTCTTAAACAGTACAATGAGACGTTAATCGTAATGTTTTTAAATCTCAAATTTATTGTCAAACTATGTTTAACATTTTTTGTCAAATAGAAATGTAGTTTGGTTGGATAAAGTATTTTTTATAGAAAGTGGTATTTGAAATTTTAACGCAGGGAAACGTAGAGAACGTAGAGAAAAGGGAATAACTTGATAGCTATTGAGATTGGTAAGTGTTGCAAAGTATGATATACAGTGTGTTTGAATTAAGATCGAGATAACTTGACGTTTTTAGGGTTTTTAGGGTTTATAGTACACTGAATAAAATTAAGTCTATATGGTGTTTTGTTCTCTTTTTCATTATATTTTTAATATTCTCTGCAATAATAATTATATTTTTGTAGATAACTTTAAATTTTGTTCAACTTTAATGTTAAATACCTAATATTTTGTTATTGTCTGCAAGTAAGTAGTAAACAAAAATGTACAAATAAATAATTTTTTCTTTAAAGAATTCAGGAAAAAATTTCGGGAATTTTATTTTAAATAACAAAGTTGATATCAACTTCTGGTATACCTATGCGGAAGTGTCATTATCTTCAAAATATTTTCACTAATTAGATTCTACCTTGCTAAAACTGGCTGACTTTTCAGTTAAGTAGCTTTTTCCTTTCCCGAGATATTTCTAATGTGCGTCAAAATAAATCACTCTGTAACTCTTAATCTGAAAAATTATTGTAAATAAGTTTCTTACAGCAGTCGCACAGTGCAAGTAAAATAATAATGCTAATATACGAAGTTAAATGTTAAATAATTTTGCTTCTTTTGACTACTGTAAAATTAATGAAATACTTGTTATACTAGTTACACTGCTTTTAGGGATTTAATATTATTAAATGATAATTATTTTCATGGAATTGCAGAGATCTTAGAAAATATAAAGGAATTTGTCACGGTGTGTGTATAGCATACAATATTTTGCAAAACTTTATACTCACTCAATTTTAGTAATTAACTATTAGTCTCCAAATATTTCCAACCTTAAATAAATTGTCAATTGAAGTGATTTTCTTAAGATCGAGGAAATAGTTATTTATGTATCAAGGGAATAAACACCGATTTTAATCCCGAGAATGTAAGTAATGCACGAGGCGAAGCCGAGGGCATTTTTATTCGAGGGATTAACGATGTTTATTCCAGAGATGCATACAAAACTTTTTTTTATAACCGTTTAAGTTAATAATAATAATAAATTAGAGAAGGAATAATTGTTATAATTGACAGAAACCTAAATAACGTTGGCTGACGTTATTATGGAAACGAGTTTTTTTATGTTAGGATCGGCATTTTTTTACTTTATTCCCTCATTATGAGGGAATAAAGTACCACTTTATTCCCGGTTGGGAAGAAAAGCATTTTATGTACCTACTGCCTACATAACGCTGGAAATTGACAAACACACTCGTGTGATTACTGCACTCGGCCTGCGGTCTCGTGCATTAACATGCACGTTTGTGAGGTACTTCCATGATCGTTATATAATATTTTATTTTGTCCAGTGAAACAATCATAAGGGTGGTAAACCAATAAGCTGGGCTGATGGGGAGAGTAAGCTATTTGTAGGTTATATGATTAATGTAATTATTTGCGGTCTAACTAAATAATTAATTATTTATTGAATCAATATTATCTAGAAATCAATATCAACATTGTAATTACTCCAACCTTCATTGAACACAAAGGATGTAACCAATAGTTATTTTAAGGTAATCGCTCATCATGAGTTACAAACTTTCAAGAAGAGACATTCGCTTTTTGACAATTGCTTACAATATTGGTACTATAGTAGCTATGGTCCCGGGCTACAATTTTGAAAAACGATTAATTTCTCATCCAATACGTAACAAAATTATTTCCGTTATTGTTGCAATTCTTGCCACAACAGGAACATCATACGGATTTTATATTCAAGGCAATACTTTCGAATATGGAACTACCAATCGAATTATGATTTTTGTCGTCTATTTGTTAATGGTCTTGTTGATTGATACTTCATCTCTGTATATGTCTTTCTGTAACCAAGAAAAGTGGAAAATGATTCATGATACTTTTCAAAGCATTGATAAGAAATTGAAGAACGTTAATAGAAAAGACAAAAGGTTTTTTCATAACCCTTACGTCCAGTTGTTGGTATTTAGTTTTTGTTATTTTTGGTGCGCAATTTATGACTACTATGATTGGTTCTTGGATCATGGTATAGATGTCTTTAAAAGTTATGTGCCGGTAGATTTTTGTTTGTGTTATACTTTGTATTTACAATTCTTAATTTACAACCTCTCCAGCGCTCTTAAGTATCGATACAGAGACTTGACAAAATTGCTTAAAATCAGTTTGCTACCAAAAGTTCATTTTATTTCAAACACCAATAGCAACATTAAAGAACTCAAAATGATTTCTATAATGTTGTTCGAAATTGTTTATGCTTTCAATGAAATATTTGGGTTAACACTGCTTCTCGCAGTTGCAAGAACAATTTTAGAAGTTCTGACTTCGATTAACTTCATGATGGAAGATTTCACACTTCACATTGACGACTTCAAGATATCGATATTTATAAGTGAAATAATTATGTCTATATTTGTTTTGGTGAGTTAGTAAGAAATTGAGTTAAACTTATCTCTAAAGCTGTTTCTGTTTCAATTAGACGCCAGCTATTTTGATTATTGTGAATCTCGATAGCATTGTACAAGAAAGCAAAATGATAACTTCCCTATGTTACCGACTGCAAGAGGAGCTACCAAGTGAATCGTTCGAAAGAAAAGAACTGCTACGTTTGGCCAAACATTTCGAGAGCAACGAACCTGTTTTCACGGCAGCTGACTTTTTTGAGATCGACAGACGCTTATTTTTGACTTTACTTGGAACTACCACAACGTACCTAATTGTCTTGGTTCAGTTTAAAGGAAATATTCTAAATAAGAAAACAAGTGTGTAAGAAATATAAATTTATGCAAGAGCTTTTCTCTGTTTAATAGATAATAAAGAATCGCTACTACTTTCGAAAACGTACTACATCGAACCATATAAATGGAGCCAAGACCCGCAAGGGTGACATACAGTTAGATAGTTAATGAGTTCAACAAATCATCAGTTTGACCTTCCGCAGCTACCGAAACCGATAGTCAAGTTGTATTAGGGCCGGTTTTACAAAAGTCGGATAAGTATTAGAATAACTATTCTGAACTATAGGTCGGTTTACATATCCTCGGTCCATAGTTTTTACCTGCATTTATCCCATTCGACTTTCGTGAAAGCGCATTTATTTCGAGTTGTTTGGGAATGGAGTTATACCTGGTATTCATGCATATATACCCCTTTCGAAAACCGACCCTAAGTGTTGTAGTTGTGAAAATAAAACGTTTCTATTTTCTGAACACAATTATGATCACTTGTGAACAACTTTCCCACAGTTATGTAATGCTTATCATTAAGGTGATTAACCATACTTACAATATGATAGATATACAAATAGTTCGAATCATGGAAGATCAAACAAGCTCGGTATGTTGAAAGGCTCGTGTGCAGGTATGGCATGTAGTGACGTATGGCGAGATATTTATTTTATTGTTAGTATTTTATTACTTAAAATGGCGGCTAAATAAATCGACACTAATATTTATAAGTAAATTTTAATTTTCGGACAATTAATATGCAAACATCACTTATCACTTAGAAACGTAAAATTTTAGATTAAATTATTTTTCTGATAAAAACGACTTGACAATGAAAAATTTAAACAATGCACTTTCTTTTGATGATGATTTTTCATGTGAAGCCGATTATTTTATTTTCTACCAACTATTTTTCTTATTAACAATATTTCCTTTAAATTGGACCATAACAATTAAATACGTTGTTATGGCTCCCAGTAAGCTCAAAAATAAACGTCTATCAATTTCAAAGAAGTCAGCAGCTGTAAAAACGGGTTCGTTACTTTTGAAATGCTTGGCCAAACGTAACAATTCCATCTTTTTAAAGGAATCATTTGGAAGTTCTTCCTGTAGTCGGTAGCATAAAAAACTTGTCTTTTTGCTCTCTTGTACAATACCATCGAGGTTCGCAATAATCATAATTGTCGGAGTCTATTAAAAT
Source organism: Schizotus pectinicornis (assembly GCA_951805265.1). NCBI lineage: Eukaryota > Metazoa > Arthropoda > Insecta > Coleoptera > Pyrochroidae > Schizotus > Schizotus pectinicornis. The sequence continues at coordinate 1,754,389 of OX638203.1, read as the reverse complement.
GGTTATTTAAGATTTCGCAGTTAATAAGTGTCTAAGATACTCACCATTATAAATACCGACATGATGATTTCACTCATAAATACAGATAATTTGAATTCATCTATGTTGATTGTAAAATCTTCCATCATAAAATTAATCGAAGTTGAAATTTCTAAAATTATTCTAGCACTAGCAAAAAATAAAGTTAAACCGAATATTTCATTGAAAAAATAAACAATTTCAAACAACATTGTAGAAATAATAGTAACTTCTTTAATGTTGCAAATAGAGTTTGACACTAAAGGAAGTTTCGGTAATAAACACATTTTAAGCAACTTAGTTAAGTTCTTATATCTGAATTTAAGTGCACTGGAGATGTTGTAAATTAAGAATTGTAAATATAAGGTATAATATAAACTAATATCTATTGGGATATATCCTATGAAAGTGTCAACACCATGATCGAGAAACCAATCATAATAGGCATAAAAATCGCACCAAAAATAACACGATCCACAGACAACTAACTGCAAGTAAGGGTTACGAGAAAATGCATTCTTGTCATCATATCTGTTGATAGTCCTTAATTTCTTATCAATGCTTTGAAAATTATCATGAATCAGTTTCCAATTCTCTTGGTTACAAAAAGCCATATTCAAAGATGATGTGTCAATTAACAAAACCATTAAAAAATATTCGATAAACAGTAAAATTCTGTTTGTAGTAGCAAATTCAAACTCATTGGCTTGAATATAAAAAGCGTATGGAGATCCAATTGTGGCTAGGATGGCTACAATCACTGAAATTAGTTTATCGCGTGTTGGATGGCAAATTACGCGTTTTTTAAAATCGTAAAGAGGGACAATAGCTACAACGTTGCCAACGCTGTAAGCGATTTTCAAAAAGCGAATGTCTCTTTTTGAAAGTTTGTAACTCATGATTAACAGTTGGTTCAGATTAACGGTCCTGGATTTGGTTGTAGGTATAGCGAGTTTTGGACTAATAATAATGATGTCGAATTGTAGATGGCATTGATAATAATACATAATAATCAACTGGAACGCCGTTATTGATTAATCGTAAATATCAATTCTGGGTTAAACACTCACTTTTTATATTAAATAACCGATAGTTTTGATTCGTTATTATTTATGATTAGGAAAAAATGTAAAGTAGAGTGTAAGCATTATTTCTTTCTTAGTAGTTAGTTGTTGGTATACGAGGTGCTCAAAAGACACAAGACATAATAACAAAATTTAAATATCTATACCTGGTGAACATAAATTTTTTGCATTTCCTTTCCAGTATGTTGTAGACTTATAGAGAAACGTTTCTAGAGTCTGAGAAAATAGTAAAAAAAATTCCAACCCTTAATTTACCAAGATATGAACAGGTAACAGGTAATTTAACAAAACACCAGTTTTATAAACCTTTTACTATTTCCAATAGAAAAATTTGTAATAGTTTACTTTCCTTTTATTTGATTTGAAAAATCAAATTTTTTCAATTACGTTGACTGAACTGACATTAATGAATCTATGACAACTTTAACGTTAATATAGGGGGATAGTAAATTTTAAGTTTTCGTACATTAATAACAATCAAACAAACTGACTTGTGAAGTTTGATTGTAATTACATGAAGGCGTCTCGTCCGAATAATATTATGTAGTACCGTCCCCGCGGTTGGTACGCCACTGTTTCAAAGATCTCGTTTCCCCCCTCCCTGGTCTATAGTCTTCATTACGTTTCTGCACTGGGATTCCCGACAAAGCGTTTCGACTGCGTCGCTTCCAAAGCGACCAAAAAGCTTAAATGTCGAACAAGTCGACTTGCATTTCTATCGGTTAAACAGAGAGTTTTGAGAGGCTATCGCTTTTTTGGTCGCTTTGGAAGCGACGCGGTCGAAACCCTTTGTCGGGGATTCCAGTGCTGAGTTCCCATCGAGCTAGGATGGTCTTATGAGCCAGTAAAAATCTGTTTGAAAAAACATCGAGGATGACGTACTGGTCATATACAGCGGTAGTAAGACCCATTGTTACGTACGCTCACTTTGTACGGTGGACAAAAACTTTGCAAGAAACCGTGCAAAAATAGCCACAGAAGCTACAAAGACTTGCTTGACTTGGAACTTCCACGGCTATGTGCACTAGCCCCACAGAGCCCCTACAGGCAATGCTAGACATGACCTCATTGCATCTTCATGTATGTACATACTTACAAGGGGTTGCTCTGCAGGATGCCAGCTGTTCCAGACAACGAATATTTATCAGTCTGATACAGAGACGAACCAAAAAGCAATCTTCTGATTGCTTTTTGGTTCGTCTCTGTATCAGAAGACAGGCATGGGAATATGTGGGCCTGGCTATAAAGAAACTATAGACTTAGCGATGTCCGTACAGTTATGCAAGCTGAAATGATTGACATAGATTTCTATGCAAGAGAGTGCTAGCAAACGAACCTCAAAGGAGCGGAAATTTATATTCTGACAGATGACCAGGCAGCAATTAAAGCTCTAAACGACTAGAGCGTAGAGTCTAAAATTAACTGAGAATGCAAACAACCTTAAAGCAACTAGCAGAAGGTTACAGACTTACCCTTATGTGGGTGCCAGGATATCAACGTATTGAAAGAAATAGAACCGTCGACGAACTAGCCAAACGGAGCACGAATGTTTCACCTATAGGACCCGAACCGTTCTGTTAGCTGAGCAAAAGTCACAGAAGGAATGAAATCCATAGGTGAGAAAAGAATTCTTAAATTTCATACATATTCCAGAACAAAGACAGACGAAACAGTTTATAGACTACTTGCCAAAGAAGGCTCCAAGGCTTCTCGATCTGACAAGAAACAAAATGAAACTTATTACTGGTCTCCTCATTAAACACTGCTCAGTGGCCACTGAGATACCACTGTGAATCGAAACAGAAAACCTCAGAACACATACTATGTCACTGTGACGCCCTAGAAAGCCCCAGACTAACTCACTTTGGCAGAGTAAGTTTATTGCTTGACGAAGTGAAGAAAAGGTCTTCCAAGGTCATTGTAAACTTTCCAAAAGGTTTATACTTTTGGGAAAATATTTAGAGGCTGGGTTTGAAAAAAAGATCTTATTTGTCGCAGTTTGGAAAGACCCAAACGACCTCTTGAAAATCTACAATCTATACCAAACGAAACGAAGATGGAAAGAGAATACTATTTATGTGGTATTGGTTTAAAGTTAAATCAATTGTGTTCAAGGAAAATTCTTCAATGGACTTTACAAGATCTAAAAATTTGGAACAACCTTTGTGAACGAAAAGTTAATGGATTAATGGGTAGGATGTTATTAAGAACTTTAAGTAATTGCTAGCAAAAAGCAGTTGTTGTATACCATCTGTTACTATTACTGCGAGTAAGAGTAAAATAGTTTTATTAAGAAGAAATAAAATGGGAAATAGCACGGGTTAAAGTTTTATGTAGTAAAATTTACATGAAGTAGAATATAGACCTAATTAGCAACAAATAGAAATATAAGTATTAAAATGTAAAAATGAGAGCACAGCACTTTAACTTCAGGTTGAAATAGTACTATTTTAATTTTAGAACTTCTAAGGTAACTATGCATTATAATTTGCTTAAAATCGGAAATTTAGAAAGATGATGCTGTTTAAGGTATTGATCTTAACATGATATGGTGATTAAATTAAAGGAAACACAAGGGGAGTAGGAAAAAACATAAATTGTTGTAGACGTGTGCTTTTTGTTCTTACGGTTTACAGTCTGTGAGGGCCCGCTGCTGTATGTACCTTTTGTACATTATAAATCCTTTTACTCATTAGTTTTTTTTTTTGTAGAAAATAGGTTGTATATACAAGGGAGACATCAATGAACTCTTTGGGAGTCGCAGCTGGGAAGTGTGTATGACTTCTAGTTATCAAAGCAATGATTTACCTTAGATGTGGGGAGGGGTCTTATCCGTTTCACTCTAGAGTCAGTTCTTTAGCTTGATAGTCCTGCATCTTCATATACAACAAAGCTTTTACTACAATATATGAAGATGACTACAGATAATAGAAGCTTATCTCTTTCTCTTTTTGTGTCCTTTGATACATTTTTTACTTTTAGATAATCAGATAGACATGAATATAAGCCATTATCTTATCCTGCACCCGAGTTGTTCTTCAGTTTTATGTTTCAAGGTCAGATGTTTATACAGAATGGTCCAATTTGATAATGGTCTTGATACCTCTTTGTAGAATGACTTTATTATAATAATACAAGTGATGGTTTTTCTTCTTCATGATTTTGTTATTGATCTTTCTGCCAATGGTGCATGATATCCCACAAGTCGAATTGCTTCCATTCAATTTTATAAACTGCACCTACTCCGTAGAGTCTTGTTAGTTTTGCTAGAAATACTTGACACTTAATTATTATCCATAGCATTATGATGGATATACAACAATAATCGTACTAGTTGATCGAACCAAAAACAGAAAAATGTTGCCTCAATAAAAAGAATGGTAGGCATTAATGGTAAATTGAAAACTTTACGGTCTAATATTGAGAGAGCGTAGTAATAATTATGATAGAGACAGTAAAGACTATCGTAAAATTCTAAGAAACGAATTAGTAATGTGAGTAATATTCTCAATAGTTTGGTACTTGACATTGACAAGAAATGTGGTCATTTCCATAGATATCTTAGATATCTTTTTCCATTCCCTATAAATAATTTGATTTTGGTTTCTATGTAAAGTATATCCTTATAAAACCGATAGTAGTTGTAATCTATTGGCAAAAAGTTTGTTCTGCTTTTTGGCAGGTCAAAGCGTATATTGGTAGCCAATTTTCTTCTTAAGGTCAAACCACAACAAACTGCGATCGCACCATCTTGTGCAAAGCAAGGAGCTAGTTGGGATTAGCAATATCTGTGATTTACATTCATTTTTACTTAGTATTCCATTTTAACTATCTCCTTTGGATCCGTTTACGATTCTTGTCACTTGGAAGAGCGGAGGCAGCTACACCAAGACGAGTAATTTTACTAGATCAAGATTTCAACGTTATAACATCAATGAATAAAATGATGAAAAAAATAAAATCGCATGTGTTAGGCTACAAAGTTTTCAATCTACCCCCTGGTACGCATTGTAAGAAACATAAGAACTGTTTTATATAAATTTTTCGGATAAGCTTTATTTTTTACTCTTCAGTTTGTTAAGATTATTTTTATGAAATGCAAATACATAGGACTAATATGTATCTAGTACCTACATAACTCTTTAGTTAAATGTGACACTAACCCTTGTTAAACGAGTCAATGCTACCTAGGCACATAAATTTCTAAGGCAAGCAAAACATAATGTAATCATTTATGTGATTCATTTGACAAAAAGCGACCTTCAAGCATTCCTGTCTACAGTAGTTATCGACAACTGTATCAAAGGCTGATACCTACCTAACCCATCTATGCGTCATTCGATTTATTTAAATCGCCATGATTTCCGAGTAGGATTGACCAATCCCAAACGTCGTCACATTTTCCCATCAACATCCTTTTAGATTCTCCTAACCATCCGTCGTCGGCACCTGTAGCCTACTTAATGATCGGCTCACCTAGAGGATGCTGTCCGGATAAATGAAAGCTGCCAAAGACCATAATCTCGTATTCCACTTTCCTGTCCAGCAAAATACTTTCCCACTAGCCGATTCTTATGTTAGACCAAGCGTCCGCTTCAGTTCTTGGTCGGTCCCGTTCAGTATAATCCACCGTTTCGGTTCCGCTCCGTGCATATAGTTGCAATTCCGTTCGCGAAATAAATGCACCAAGATGCGTTTGCACATTTACGGAGTTTTCGCTTTAGTGATGGTCTCTCAGTGCGGACATGGATCGTCCGGCAGCAATTTTCGCAATGGTACGTCTGCAAAAAATGATGCGAGATTTTTATAACACGACTAGCGTTCTCGTGCACTCTTAACAACAATTTTATTGGTTGTTACGTAATCGATACCATCACGAATTATTGGGAAATTAATAAGTTTTTGGTGTTGGTGCAAGTTAGTTGGCTAAACCTCACCTTCGATTCCCAGAGTACTAAAATTAATACATAGACAGAATCGTGTCGGGGGCGTAGGTAGGTGCTTAAATATTAATTAACGCTTTGGAAATGCACCATGAACTTAAATTCTTGTACGATGACAATAAATAATATGTGCAGGCAGATACATGTGTGGTTTATTAAACCCCTTAATTATTACTGTCGCCATGAGCTTTTCATAATAAAAGTAATGAAGTGCGAGCAATTAAGCGCACGCGAATTTTTTTCTTGGTATCCGGAAGATATTTAGCGATTTCACATTATTGCACTTTCCTATCAGTGACGTGTAAGTCGTTATAAAGATTTGACGGATTGCACGTAATGTTTCTGATGGACAAGTTTTAAACTTTTAACTGTTACATAAGTGAATCAGGTTATGGGGTTCCTGTTGTCGGTTTTTTAATCCCAATTAAATTGTCGGAACAAATAGCTGCACACCATAATGAAAGTTGCTTAAAATCTTGTTGGATAGCTGCAAGACTTGGCAATTCTTTAATTTAAGTTAAATTGACAATCAGAAGGTCTTCTCGAAATGTTGGTCCAAGGTTAGGTTAGTGGATTGACATAGTTTCTATTTAGGTAAATTGGAACAAAATTGGGCAGTACTAAATGAGCATGTTTGTGGTGTTCATAGTTGAAAAGAAACTTTGCAAATAATTTATTTTACACACATTACCCACATGTAAGTACAACATACCTAAAAAAATTAAAAAAAAAAATTACGGTTGTTTGGGAATTTGATAGTAGAGTTATTATAAGTACGTAATGATTTATTACTAACAATAACAGCTAAGTGCTGCTGTCGTGTAGGTAGTGAAAAGTAATTTATGACAGTTTAGTTTTCTCACAAAAAGTAGGACTTACGGTTGTTAACCTAAACGCAACTTTTCAAATTATTACCCTCAAAGCAATTTTTTTTTAAATTCATGTGAAAATAAAAAAACTGTTTATAGAATTATCTATGAATCTAAATGTAACTTGCTTATTATTGAATTTTATAACGCTTTAATACACTATAATTAGCAATTTGTTAATAATTGTCATTGCAGATTGATTCAGTTTCTTCTTCTCTTTAGAGGTTTTCTTTATTTTCTTAATTTTTTTTTATTGTTTTCTAGTACCTGTGGCATTACTTCATTCAGATTTCAAAATTTCTCAACTTTTTGTACGTGCCTGCATAATAATTACGCTGTACTTACCTACCTCTATATTATAGAGGTATATATCGTCTATAACTTCAATAGACAACGTTTTTCATCCATCTACTCGTTATGCAAAAAGTTTTAATTACATTATTTGATCCTTCTTTTTTCCCAGAACATCGTGGTATAATTTAATCGTGCATTTTTGGCTTTTAATCATTTACATTTACATATTTGGTTTATTTTGAATAACTTGTAATATCCATATTCTACTATGTATTATTTCTGTATTATTCTAAGTAATGTTAGTTTTATGTATGAACAATTTTTCTTTTTTTGATTTATCTTTAACACGATCCGGATAAAACAAATCGGTCTTTTTCTAAATTGCTCTTTTGCATTAAGACATTGTTTAAACTCTTGTTTACTTCATTTTATGATCGATAGAGTTTTTTGCTAAAAATGTATATGGGGAACCTTTAGTATACTATACTATACGGGGGTGTTTGAATAAATTATTGGCCTACTATAGAAATAACAGTCATTTGAAGATGTCTTCAAGTATATCAATATATAATTACTCAACATTATATTTTTTGATTATCCACCACTCGACGATACAATGTTCTAGGAAAAAACAATTCTTCGTGCTTTTCTATTCACTGTTCACTTGTATGCAGGCGCGTTGTGCTCCCTAAGCAAAACACTTATAGTATGATTTACAAAAGAGGTCTTAAGTTTTAAACCCAGTTTAGTTTCAAAATTTGAAGTTTAAAACAACTTTACGGAAAAATTGGGGTTTTTTGTTAGTTCAAATAGTAACAAAGAATTAAATTTTAAAGTTGGTATTTAGTTCTTAAAAAATATGTAATAAATTTGTGCGAAAACTTATTTTCAAAAGATATAACTGTCAAGTTAAAGTGGTTAGAGCGAGAGGGACTGTTAGAAAACAGATATATTCCAGCAAGTTTTTAAACACAAAACTTTTTTGGCCTTGAAGAATTGTAGAAGCGTATTTCCATTGTTTACATTTCCATGTTTTTATAATTCATATCTAACCTGTGCCCGACAGATGAATCAAAATGCATTCAATTCCATTCTCTTTTAATCGGCATTTAAGCATTTGAAGGTCTAATTTGCAGAATATTTTATCATACCGCAATGGATGCATTTACATTTTTAATTGCTTGATACTCTGCAAATTAACTTTTTGGTGTGATTCTACATTGACATAATCAAGGTAAGTCATTTTCACTGCAATGGTAAAGAAATGTTTATTTATGCATGTAACACTGCAGATGCTATCTAGATATCGTTAGCATAGCTGCAACATCCTTAAAGTATTTACAAAATACTCGTTATGCCAATAAACTTAAAAATTGTTTTTAAAATTGTGAATGCTAAAGCTAAAGTGAACAAACACATGCTGCATTTTGGCGTAATGAGTTCAACTTTATTTTTTAAATGGCAACGTGCGGTTTATTACGTAGTCCCATCAGCCGACGTTAATGCCTGGCCCAATTTTAATATTAAATAACTGAAACACGTGAAGAAAATGGAACAGAAGAGAAATAAAACCAATGCTAATGTAAGAAATTTAAAAATCAGATAACGTTGCGTGGTATCACATACATAAATAGAACTCGTGAGAACTCGTAAATAAACAATAAAAAGTGACGTTTTGTAAAGTAGATAATTACTGTACTAATAACCAGGTATATGTACAATAAGCGATTCCACGTTGCATGTCTGCCTATTGTTTAAAGTTTAAAGAATTACTTACAGAAAAAAAATATTTTCAAATTCTATTTGTGTTTCAGATTTTGGTTGCAATATAGACATTATAGGGGGTCTCGGATTTTGTTTTGTCTTTTGGGTAAAGTAGCAGTAAAGCTCCATGAAAATATAAGATTTAAGAAGTTCTAGCTTAAAAGATACCTAAAGATTTAGAAGTGGCCTTACATTGATATTTAAAAAAAAAATACCCCTTTTTTCTTTCATTTTTTTTAGTTCTCGATACAAATTATTGCAATTCCACAATTACAAAAAATACAAAAAAATTTACGTTGAGAGGGCACGTCCGAATATTAATAACAAAGAATGAGTTTTAGTATTTATTTAAATATAAAACATTTTCCTAAATTATTTTTCTTGTTTAGGAATAAAATTTACACAATTTAAAGAGTGTGAATTTTTTGAGTAAATATAAATGAACCAATTCGCAATTTAAGGTTGCGCTGCTCCAAATATTGCGATTTTCTTTTTGTTAACTTCAATGTTAAATTTAATTGAACTTGACTTTACGATTCCTCTAATTTGATTTAGATATAGGTATAATGGGTTGTTACAATGACCAACATTTTCTAAGTAAAGCATAAATTACTGAACTGATCTGGATCGACCTAATAAATTTCTGACCAATATTGAAATACCTACTTTAAAAACGTGAGGTAATTACACGAATTGTACGTTAATCTATTGAAATAATTTCTTACACAGATTGAAACCGGGATTTCATAATTTTATTTATTGACGTGGATCGTCAACAGATATTGTGCAAAAGGTTTGAAATAATGGAAGTATTTTCTAAGTGGCTCACTGTCACATGATAACAGATTAATCGATTAGTTTACACAATTTGATTAGTGGACGAGTCAATTAGTCAAATACTTGTCAAGTTGATTAATTGATTAGTCTACCATTTTACCAAATGTAAATATAATAAGGGCATAGTAAGTCACCAAATACTCATACAATAGGGTTGTACATGTGATTAAATTATTAATGTATAAAGGCATTGTGAATATTTTGCAAGCAAATTGGCATCGTCGTTGCTCCGTTCGGTTAATCGTCAAGATTAAAAAAATGTAGAAATGGTTTATCAAATCAAATTGGCAGTGGAGACCATGGACAAGTTGTTCAAAACTTTTCATGCATGGAAGTGTTTGGTTTTTGTTAAACTTTAAATTATTTCTTTAATTCTTGTCTCTTTCTGATTTTTTTTAAATCTCTTTCTTTAAAGTCAATTTTTATGTTCAAGGCTCTTTTTTTCCATTCTCTTTCTCCCTTTTCTCATTTTCTTTGCAGTAAGTAACTATATCAGTTTTTCACCCTTGCTATGTAGTAGTTCAATCACGCCTCCATCACTTATTTTCTAAGCTCGACCACATGGGGACCATATTTCCTGTTGATTGATTTAAGTTGTAGCAGACGTAATACAACATTTTGGAAGCCGAAACGAGAACAACATTGATACCAAAATCTGAAAAATTCTTTTAATTTTATTACCAAATTGCCTTCAGTGTTACAAAATTATTATATGGATTATTTAATGGTTTAAATAAATTAATCTTTTGGGTCACCAAAACTTAATAACAGGTATTTTTGTTAAGAGAGATTTTGATCATTAATTTTGAGAGAAGATGGGGAAATAATATTTCCTTTCAAGAACATTACTTATTGCTGAACCTTGATATTCAATATTATACAATAGCATAATGGAACAGCTAGATTGTCGTGCGTGTAGTCTGATTAGACATCTCCTTAACAAGAGTCTGCTAGTTGCTACCCAAAATGGCTACTGTAACTTATTATTGCAAAATTAAAATACCTACATAACTTGTAAAATCTTTTTTGAACTAATGCAATTGACTTTTCTCAGGTTGGTAGTTGTAATTATAAATGTCATTAAAACATCAAAAAAACGTCTAAACGATATGATACTTTGGAAATTTCGCATCTGACATGTAACTAATCTTGGTAGTATTAACCGCGATCAAACTGCAGAAATTTTAAAATTGTGTTTTTTTTTTTTTAAAGTCCAAAGTAAAGTATAAGGCAATTATGATACTCGTTCATTACAAAACTTGTGGCTGCGCCACTCGTATTCTAAACTGCCATAAAATGTGCCTTATGTTACTTGTTCTTAAATGTGCTATTTTGAATAAACTTTCAGTTGGAGGTAAAAAGTAGGTATGCAAAACTAGTTTGGGAACATCCTAGAGTTCAATACTAAAAATTCAACGACAGCCCATAATTACTCCGATGACAAGCAGACACGACTTCATGAATTGTGAAGCAGTCTTTAAAACTAAAAAACGTGGCTGTGTTTTGTTTTATCTCCATGCTTATTACTAATTTTTACTGGATTTGCAATATAAGGCAACAAGATGGCCTTCAGAAACAACAATTACTTTTACAAAGAAGCAATCTGCAGCGACGCTTTTAATAACTCCAAATATTTATGCATTTTATAACAACAATCACAAATTCCACTAACTGAGGCATTTACAAATAGATAACAATAACCACTTTACTTTAGAAACGAGTATGTGCAAAGAATTAATGACGTTACAATTTATTTTACGAGGGTATTTACCATAATCTCCCGAAATTCTATTGGTCACCTGCTCATAAATAAATAGTGTCCAGTTCGAAATTTTACATAATTTTAATATTGCACAGGTGGAAAAAGTGATGATTTCGCCAACAAATATTTGCAAAGAAAATCGAGAGACCCATCACGTTGTGCTAACGCAAAATCGCGTTTGTAGATATTACGTTCAGTTATGCAACTGCTGTAGTTTTTGCATTTGGTAACCTAGATTCATCTACTGGAAGACGATCAGATTCAACTAAAGTCTCCTTGATATTTACAAATATAGTTAGATGACTGGTTATTAAAATTATCCGGAACCATGTGAAGAGTTTTCTTATTTTCATCCTCAGCCTCTCAGCATTTTTAGCATGTTCAAAGAATTCAGCGGAAGAAAAATAAATCTATTTTATCGATAAAATTTTAGTACTAACAAGGTGAGACTCTAGGGACTATAGGCTTAATTATTACGTTTGGAATGTTTATAGGGTACTTTCAAGCAATAAATCACCGAGCCAGAAAAAGTTACAATGCAATTCTAAAAATTTTTGGCACACATTTGCATAAAACCTACTTTTCTCGGTCCATGTAAAAAGTTCACAGCAGTGAATTTAATAGTTTGATTACAAAATTAGGTAGGTCTCATGCGTCTGCTTTCCTCGCCATAAAAAATTACTGAAATTTGTGAAATGTTGCGTTCTCTGTCGCACCCACAGAGCACCATAGCCACAAAAATTCATATTTATTTTCCAAAAATATAACGAATTTTATTTTGCTTGACAGGTAATGAATAACATGGGTTGTCGAAATTCCGAATTGAAAATTCAATTGAATTATGTAGGTAAAACTTCTATATATTTTTATTTAAAATAAGAAAGTTGGTACACCTTGTACTTAAAATATTTTAGATAGAACGAGCATGATAATGATTATAGCTGCGTACCAAAATTAAATTTTTAATCTAACTGCAAGTTAATAAACTTTTATACATTATCTATATGAATCAGTCTATCCAGATTATAACAATAATTATTGTAGAAAAAATTGCATTATTGTCTTTTTTTACTTTTAGTTTTAGGTTTCTTCTACAATTGAATAAGTTGTAGTGCATAATAGTACATACATAACTATAAACAATTGACGTAAGAATTAACATGTGCTATGGTACTAAAAGCTCATCTTTTTAAATTCGAATCTCCAAAGCTTGGCATCCCCACTCTTAAATATTTCCAAATTAAAAGATGTGGTCTTATTACTTTCACTCATTAATTCATTAACAGTCTCGTTTCAGTGATCTCAGGGACTAAATGGCATCAGTCTTTGATCGTCTCCGTGCGATAAGATCTCAAATTTTCTCTTATTAATGGTCAACTCTCGACCATTTGCATAATGGTAGTAGTAATTTATGGGTTCATGTCACGATTGCGGCTACTGAAAGATGCATACTTCTTGAAAGACGTCCACCAGATAAAATCGCTTTAATCTATTTGCATAATTGCCACAATTCACCATTGCAATGGTCATTGTTGGTGACATTATACAAGTGTCTCGAAAGCAAGCGGCCATCGTGATACGCCACTTTGCTGCAATAACTTCCGGATAACTTCACTTTCCATTTTCCCAACTTGACCCGGATAGTGTAAAAGTTGAATGAATAATTTGTTCTGCTTGCGTCGATAATAAGAGGCCATAGGGCGTAAAATTTCTCGTCAATAATTAGAGGAGTCGAAATTGAAACTCTTGAGATTCAATAAAATTTTCTTATCTGTGTGACGAGCTATGAAGAGACAATTTGAATTAGTCATAATAATCATAGAAAGTTTGTCGTAGTACCTACAGAGTTATGATTGTGCCGTAATTATATACTGGGACAAAAATTAGAATAATTATTAGAGATCAAGTTTCACTCAAATCTATTCACTTGATCGACGCCCTCAGAATACAACTGACAATGGGCGAAAGTAAAGTACCAAATAAAATCGATCTTTTATTGTAGGTAATGTCCAATGTTCTTTAGTATATTTGTATATAAACAAGAAAACAAGTTGCTTCTTCAATACTGATAAGACCCGAATCACATCAGTGATGTCTGCCTGAAGATGATTAATTACATTTTAATTTGACGTTCAAGGTAAAAATTGTCGTTTCTTTAAACTATCACACAAAGCACACCAACAGTTAATTAAGCAATGTATCTTAGTTTCGTGTGTGGGTTTTGTAAGTATTTATTAGAATGCTGGTTAGTGGTTATGACATTGACATTTACATTGTTCATCCGATGAGGTTTCGGGAAAATGAAAGGTCAACATTTTATTGCTGATTAATTGACTTTTCACTTTAGGGTGTCTTCACGGTTTCTTTAAACATCCCTTGCTGGTTAAATAACGAAAGAAGATCAAGCGTTGTCATCGCGAAATTGAAAACTATTTTGAAACGTTAATAGCACTTTTTTAGCAATGTCACTGTATTATTTTATTGTGAAAGAAGACGTCACAACTTTCATTCATTCGTTTTTTAAAGACTGAAAAAATGTAGTTGCACCAGGAATTCAGTTCAAGGAGGAAGACTAGTTTGTAGTTATGTAATGGGGAAATTAAAGATGGGGATATAAATAGATAATAATAATTATTATTGCAACTACTAGTTTCACTTTCTTTGTAAAGAAGCGATATAAAAAACGCAGGTAAATACTTCTTTTGTGACAAATAGGGCAGTCAAATTAAATCTAATTTGCGGAAATAAAAAAAATAATTCCAAAAGTCTTAAAATTTTACGGGGAGATTCGGATTGGCTTACTTATGAACGTGTTAAAAGTCCTGAAACATTAAAGTCGAGCTCGAGCCCTCATCTTGGAAAAATGAATATGTGGTATAATCTTTTTAAACCATTTACAAGTCTAGAACAATAAGTATATAAATACCTACATATAAACAAGTGTATTTGTAAACTTTTGATTGTATCATTTAATTAAAGCATATTGATATTCCTCTAAATATTTGAATAAATGTATTGTTTTTTTACTTATAAGTAGAAAATGATGATAAGTAGAGAATGATGCTATTCCAATTTGTTATGTGAAAATGTAAATGAGTAATGATTAATTTTGTAATCCATCTTTATGCTATTGTTAACTTTGGGGTACTACAAGTAGATATGTGCATATTTATTTAGCAATATGATCGAAATATTCTTTTGCAAATAATTAAAGTCTCAGTTGAACAAAAGAGAACTGATGATACTTCATCCAATTTTACTTTCCATTTTTGATTTTTGTTTATTGTTTCTTTACTCTTTTAGCTATCTCCATTTTGTTCATCCTTAATAGTTGGTCTACCTTTTACGTTATAATTACCCTTAACTTTTGTATTGAAGTTTATCTTTAATTAGTTCTTTTTATCTCAATAATGTTAAAGTTTAATTATCTTGCTGCATATAACCTCTTCTTTGATATATTCTTTATAATGCTATACTCTTGTTCTAGATGTTATTTATTTGTCTTTTGCTACATTTCCAAACTCTTCTTTATTCGTTACTTTGTGTAAGCATCCTTATTTTTGATTGTATTTTACTATTGTCTTGAAATTCGTACCTTTACTTTGTTATAGCTTCAATTCTTAGTGTGAATTTTTGTTAATTTTGACCAGGTTTATATCTAATTTTATGTACTTTTTATAACGATGTAATAATCTTGAAAATTTTTCTCGCATATTCTACTTTATTTTGAGTTTTGAAAAAGGTTTTTGATTTAAAATTTATTGAAACTTTTTAAAAGGGCGCACAATTAACCAATTCTGGCTTAATGCAGGTTAAAATATACAATCTTGAAATTACTTCGTAACATAAGAATAATTGGCGACAGTAGGTGATGAATTAATTAAAATTTCAAAACTATTGGGCATACTTAATTAGCTGCCGACAAAGCATCACCATCCGCTTTCATCAAATCCATACAATCGCGATCCATAACAATCCTATCTGGAAATAAAATCACCAAAGCGTGAATTCAACATTAGCAAATTACAATATCCTGCAATTGAATTTTTGCGTTCTCCGATCCCCAATCCCCAATACACAGCTTTCATGCATTTAGGTTAATGAACGAATCATTTTCATTCTGTTACAACACTTTTACTCAAAAGTTTTGTATAACTGCAAGTAATAGAAGAATTTTTGTCAGGCATGACGCGTTTAATCAACCACGTTAGCTGCGAAGACTAATTTGTTGTTAGACTGCCGGTAAATTGCTCCAAATCGACGAGTGTATCGCAAACTGATGTTGAATTAATTAGATTGTGAAACGCCCATGTGGTCTATTATTAATCATTGATTTTGACGTTGATGTTTGCACAAAAATTTCTCGTTATCTAAGGCGTCTGCCGATAGGTAGCACCTGTAAGGTTAGGACCGAAATAATTAAACAGGTACGTTTCCAATCGCAGACGTTAATTTATTACGCATTAAAAGGAGTTTAGATTAAATCAAAACTGAAGCCGTTGGTGAAAACTAACCTGACAAACCACATTTGTGACGTAGAACGGATTAATCTGATTTCGTTAAAGATACCTACATTATCCGATCGTCGACCAAGGTTTAATGGTAATGTCCGCAGTCCAGCAAAAAAGGGGATATTGACCCCAGAATTTTTAATAACAGACGATCAAAAGTCCATGGGCGGTATAAAATCTTTGTGAAAAACTGACCTGTGAGTTTATTATTAGCATAGATGTTTCAATAACAATTAGCATATTAAGTTCAATCATTCTTCTAATTCCTCTAAGAGGTGTGTTTAGAGATTTGTTTACCATGTAAAAGAAATTAAATTCGGTCGAACTCACTACTTAGAGCTGAAATTTCCGAACGTGATGATTTACGTCACGTTGGCTGCAAAGACAAATTGTCGTATTTCCTGAGGAATCCAATTTAGGGCTCCTGATTCGATCAGATTAGATGCGACGATCCTTTGAAGTAATCTTTTTAATACCTACGCTAAGTCGATAGATTTTCCAGCGAAAGTCTTTCATTGGGTCACTAGCCCTAATGTATGTTAAGACGATGCCCAGATTTCTATTTCGTTTTAATTGTGACATAAAAATTAAATATTGTTCAGACTATGTGGGTTTCAAACTTAGGTGGAACAAAGACCTATATTGAAATAAATTGTAAAGGCGAGGTGCAAATTTGCTAATGTTGTTTTTCTGTGAGTAATATGTACTTCTATTACTCTACTATGTATTATTTATTTACTAGTACATGTTATATGTATAATAATTAATATATAAAAAGGTGGGTAGTAGTAATTTTTAAATACAGTGGTTAATTGTTGCGTATTGATGCCATCAGTAGTCATTGGGCGTAACGCGTCATTTCAGGGAATGCCCGGCAATCGCTGTAATTAAAATTGTTAAACTCTCTGTTTTAAGGCAAGGAAAAGGTAAGGAGAATAGTCAATTTATGAATTTGGTGTTGCTTATCCTCCTTACCTTTCCCTGTGTTTTCTTTGCTGTAAAACAGAGAGTTTAACAATATTAATTACAGCGATTGCCGGGCATTTCCTAAAATGACGCGTTACGCTCAATGACTACGACATATAGAAATTGAAGAATTGAAGAATAATGGGCCAAACTTTTTTGAATTGACCAGCTTTCTATACTTGTGCGTCTCATGTGTCATCAAACCAAACAAATAAATCACATTAAATTAAATCACGCTAGTCACAACACGTTAGTAGAAAAAATGTTTTTACTTATAATTATTATTATTTCCGGAAATTTTTTCGAATGCATTTCCAAAACGTATTAATTAGCCCGAGAGGAACACGAGGGCTAATTACGTTTTGGAAATGCATGAGAATAAGATTTCCGGATATTAATCAATGCACGAGGGCATATTCGGTAAGAAAATCGCAACGACACGGACATTGGTCCATTATGTCATTATGATGTCATTATTAATAAATAAATGATTTTGATTGGCTGAAACAATTTTCACTTATTAATTTCATGCTAGGTGCAAAAATTTCCAGAGAACATAAGCTTTTTCTGATATTGATCTACAGATTACAGAGGGGTCGTTTGGGTTTCTACCCTTTCCGAACTGCGATCCATGAGATCTTTTGTTCAAACCCTGTCTCTAATTTTTGTCCCAAAGGCATAAACTCTTTGCAAAGTTTGCAATGACCTTGTAAGACTTTTTCTTCACTTCGTCAGGCGATAGACTGACACTGCCGAAATGAGTTTGTCTACGGCTTGCTAAGGCGTCACAGTGACATAGTAATGTGTTCGGAAGTTTCTTCTTCCGATTCACATAATCTGCATATCTCACTGTCCGTCTTTCCCATTTTCAGCCTTTCTGTGGTTTTGTTTAGTTCACAGAAGAGCTCTGGTTCTATGGGTGGGGCCTCCGTCCCTCGTTTAGCTAACTCGTCGGCTGTTTTGTTTCCTTCAATAATATTGATCTATTGAAGACTTCTTTTCACTAATTGATATAACGTGAAGTCTCTGTAAGTATCTACCCATTTCGATATTTTTTCTTTTTTCTATTACCATCAATGTCCGTTCATTGCCAGATAGTTATTTAATCTTCTTAGGTTTGACACGTTCGCTACCGGACGAGCCGGTTCGTTTCTTACCATAGACTGTTGGCTCAAATGTGAGCCGAGGGTATGGATATACGCTGATGTAAATTTCTTCCTGCGGTCTATTCCTAGAAATTTCATACTGCACCATGCATGGTCTAGGTCTAGACGAATGTACGACTCTCATGTGCGCCGAACGGTTTTTGGATATTTTTTAAATTTATGTTCATTTTAACGCTTTTAACGTTACAATTGCGTTCTAAGTAGCTTCAGTGTTGCCTTCAAAGAGAAAATACTTAACGGACCCTGAGCTGCTTAAAGAAGCGAGTAAAATTGTGGAGAAAGTTTTTTTTCCAATGATTATAGCTACGATTCCCCTGAAGAACCCAAGATTCTGGAAGTGATTAGCAAATGTCTTCACCTGAAGAGTCAGATTCAGCGAAAACTGAAAGTGAAGGCAAACATGATGAAGAAGAAAAAAGTCACAAAAGTTATGAAAATTCAAATCAAAGTGACAAAAATTTAATTCAAAATGACGAAGATACAAATAATGTTTGCTCGCAAAATAAAATATGAAAACAAACGTGGTTTGTGTGCAATAGGGAACCTATTTGACTATGGCCAGATCCTTGTTTTGCACCACATCATTGATAACTCTTTCATTACATATTTCTTACGAAGTATAATTATTAGGTTTCTTTTTTGGTACAAACTTATGTTTTATTTATACACAAATTGTTTCTTATGAGTTTATTATCATTTTGTATTTTTTTATGTTACATGTTTACGGCATAAACATTTTATTGTGTATTTGAATGAGTTTTGTTCGTTTTTCAATTTGTTTGGAGCTACACTTCATGCCTCACATGTCAGACATGTCTATTGATCAAGACTATTACCACAGACCGCTGTCCCAGATAAAAGTCATAGGGATATATACAAAAAAAACTATTTTTTGCTGAAACAATCATCAAACTTGCTGTAATACTAGATTTACTTGCAGTGTTTACAAAAACACGAGTTGGTCTGTCACAAGTTTTTTTTTATGGCGGTAGCAAACGTTAAAAACATTAAAAACCCACAAATATTTATCTCTTTATCTTGAATGGTTACTTTGGTTCTATGACAAAGCTATTACGACACCCAAAACAGTGCTATAATAGCTTTTTGGGTTTTGTAATAGCTCTAGTTCAATTTGCCTTTTTTCAGGTTGGTAGTTGTGATTTTAAATGTCATCAAAACATTAAATAAACTTAAAATCGAAACGATTTACTAGTAATTTCAAACGTGACATCTAACTAACCTTGGTAGTACCAATCACCACCAAATTTTCCAAATTTTAAAGTTGAATTTTTATTTAAGAAAAGTTCAAATTAAAAAAATAGTATGAAGAACTCGTCCATAAGAGAATTATGGCACCCGTTCAATATAAAACACGTCGCTGCGCCATTCGTTCTCTAAAGTTAAACTCGTGCTATAAAATGTGTACGTTACTTGTTCTTTAATGTACAATTATGTGTATGTATGTTCAAATTTAAATTATTATAACGTGGAAGCAAAATATTGATTAATTAATGAGTGTTGATCATTTTGAGTAAAAACTTAAAAAAATTATTACATATACCAAAACAATACTAGCTTTAGGACGACATTTTTCTACTTTTGGATGAAGAAGGGTTATGTTGTGAAAGAACAATAACGAGGAGCAGGTGTTGTTGAATGAAATGCCAGAGCACAGTGCGTGAGAAGTAGTCAAGTCGTGAAAAGTTAAAGAGAATTAACTAATTGACGTCAAAAATTTCAGAAAGTACATCCGTGATCACTTGGTTTCCTCACGGGCCCGAACTAAATATGTCCAAATACCAAGATCACAATTACAACTTCATCTAATCATGCATCAGAAATTCTAATTTATGATTGCTGGGAGATAAGTAATTCAAACAAACTCCATTTACGTAACATCTTAAATAGCACCTTCATGTCAAGATCACAGGTGCCTTCAGCGGAAATTGGCGTTATTGCTGCAATTATTTCTTATTTGGATCCTGTCATCTTCTGAATCCATTCTTAATTAATCAAATGACCTTATCCTCGTTAAAACCGCCGGTATTTAGAATTTGTTGGTAGATACGTGTGCATATAGGAAAGAATGCAGCCGATGCGGTTAAAAGTCCGGCTGAATATGAAGGTGATCCAGTGTCTTCATGGAAATGGAAAAGTTTAAAAAAAGTGCACGGTCGTGAAGCCAATTGGAGTAACTGACCAGATTCAATGACATTTGCTTCTTTTCCTTGTTTGTGCGTTAGTCCATAAGTGCTTTATTGACTAGATGATTGGGCCATTACATAATGTCTGAATCTGAAGCACAACCTCTTATTTACAAAAATTGTCAATAATTATAGCTCACTTTTTTTCTTTGTAAAATAGTGTTGCCAAGGTTACAGATCAGCTAAGTCATTGGAATTTAAGTTATAAATAAATAATCTTTAATGTGTTATCAGCAGGAGGCTAGTTCTTGGCGATGGCTACAGGAGATTAATTATTTAATTATCAAAACAAAAATATTTAGAGGCTACATTGAAGTTGTCATCAATCCATTAACTTTGCAGTGAAATTTGATACCGTAATTTGACTTGAAGAACTGTGCGCACTCAAATCGTGATTCAGATTTTTTTAAATTTTCCTTCATAACCTTCATAAATCAACAAAAAACATTTTATATCAAAGGTTATATAGGTATAATGGTTTAAAAAGATTGCAAGACTTGACTGGAGCATCATAATTTTTTGCCAATCTTATAATGGTTTGTTTTCATAAAATTTATGAAAATCACTTTTTTACTGTAACTAGTTTTTGTCGACCGAAATATTTTTGTATTCTTATAGTGTAACGTCACTGCTTGATTTTTTTATGGGGAAAGGTGCTCTTGAACTTAGACAATTCTGTTACGTATGTCAAGTTGATATGTCTGCCCTCCGATGCAACACGACGCGCGAGACCTACGTTGCCGCCTGAGTTAAAAACTACAGCTTTTCTAGAACACACGGGTGCAAGGTAAGGAAGTATATAATGGTTATTATTAAGTGAAGAAAAATTGTCGGTCCCTGATAAATCTACGTCATCGGTCTCGACACTCGTCAGGAAGGTTTTATCCAATGTTCTTTAACGACGTCTTACAAATCAAAAACAGCTCCGAGGCTGAAGTTTACAGATTCTTAAAATCGAAAAAAATCCTGAAAATTTGTTAAACTGTTCGGTCTTGACTCGACGCAATCATGAAAAATTCCCTATATCGCCCATTGAGAGCGAGAAGGAAGCGCTATCTTCATACTTTTCTCTTAAATCCAGGCCTACATGACTTATTTGTAGAAATTAAACAATATCCATGAAATAAAATATAGAATCCCAAAAACAACTTTGAGTTCAGTGTTATTACATAAGGTGTCCAACCAGGTGCTAATTCCTATCACTCAATTGATATTAATTTCATTGCTCATAATTATAGCAGAGCTATCACAATTTCGCTAAATTATACATAGAAAAAATAGAGAAATATATGTGACACAATCATAAATTTCAAAAATTACGTAATAATCTACGGTGGGTATTTGTTGATTCTGTTTTTTTTACTGTAATTATCCCCATTCAGAGCTGTAACATAAAATTACCGAGCATTATCAATAATTCAAGCTTGCACGTGATCTAATCGGAGTGGCTACTGTTGCAGATAAATTATTACAAATATTTAATCAGAGAGCGTAAAAAATTGGTAACGTTTTAGTTGAATTTTTTTTTACTATTGTTTGGAATTATGGCGTAAGGGTACGATTACCTTCGTAAATGAATGAAAAAGAATAGCAAAAAGAATTATTTAATCTCAATTACTTTACCGCAATTTTATCGGCATACATACATATAGGGGATGTTAAATATATGCATATAAAAATGTATCATGCTTAGCTGTGGTATTAGTATGAAATTTAACTTTAAATTTAACTACGGTGTATTCCATCAATTTGAGTATGTCCTTCATGTCTGTTCGACTGTTTAAAATGGCTTGTTCCAAAAGAGGAAAATTTGCTCTTGATGAATTGAGCGCCCAAGAGAAAACCGGAGAAATCTCCAAAAAGGACGAACAAATAATCCCTAACAAATTTTTTTTATTCCATCCAAGTGAATTTCTCGTAATTGTTGCTAGGTGGCTTAAAATGCTCTGATTGGTCGAATTAAGATGTTATCTTTTTTGAATAACGAGTCAAGTTAAAAAAAAATTTGAGGGATTATTTGTTTGTTCTTTTTGGAGATTTCTCCTGTTTTTTCTGGAGCGCAAGTTCTGGGACAACCTGTTCACTCAATCTATGCTTATTTTAAAATTATGGTAAATTCTTGAGTTCTTCAGTGTTGTTCCATAAACTTGAGTTGGGTATACTATGATCAGAAACCGAAACAGCAATGGGGTACTTGCCTCATGTTTGGGAAATATAATATTTAGAAAATGTAGGCGATTTCATTAGACCCGTATTTTTTTATTTGGTTCTAGGGTTAATATTACGCCCAGAATTAATTTTTTAATTTTTGGAGTGGGAGATTTGTGACGTAAGCGACCCCAGCTCGACGTAGTTCTCAAAGAAATTGTATGATGGCGCTTTACTCAGATTCCATATAAAATGAATGCCGATCCAATGTAAAAAATGTAGCGCCCTCTGCTAGCAGCGCAGCATAGTAGCCAAAAACAAGAGTCTATTCAATATAGGTGTGAGTCTTAGATACGGGGGCCGATGACGTCACCAAAGACAAAAATTGCAAATATCTACGAAAATATGGAATAAAAAAATGGGAAAAAAAATATTTAAGCCTTTTTTAGTTATTTGCATGCATCTAGAGAATAAAAAGTGCAATATTTTTTTAGGCAAGTACTCCATTCAAGTGCTTTCCAGGATTCTCCAAGACCCAAGAATCAATTATCGTTTTTGAAAATCTACTGAAAAAGTTTTTCCGTCAATTTCTGGGATTTCTGTGGACCAATTATTATGACTGACTATCTTAATAAGACTATAATGATAATTTAGTCAAAAAAGTCAAACAAAGTTCTATTGATTTTGAAGAATAATGGTTTTGCATAAAAATAGCAACTTGCAACTTCTTTCTATAGTTCAAATTTTTGTCAAATTTTACTCTTTTAATTATCAACCAAAAGATAAAAACTGTGAGTACTGTGCAGAACTGAGAGAAACCATATTTCTAAGAAGTTTGCCGACGTTGCACTTCTAACTATTTTTATCTCAAAATTTCTGTGATTTGCTTAGTAGAATAAGAACTTATTATACACTTTCTTCAGAAAATAGACCGTACATAACATAAAAATTTTCTTCCTCTTTTTCCTTCTATTTTCATTATAAAACGCTTAATCGTAATTTAAAAATTGGTAACTACTAAACAATAACAGGTGGGTCAACTAGGATATGAATTGCTAATTTTGCAAAAATCAACCTTTCTTCATTAACCGTACCTCTATGGGTATCCTATCTGCAAAGTTGCATCTTATCAATTCCGCAGCTTGACATTTGCCAAATACGACCTCAGACCTGCATTACGTAATTCATTAGTCTAACTAACTGTAGACAGTTAAAAGTTTACATAATTGATCCAAAATACATATTCATTATTTATTACATAAACAAACAAATATTCCTGCGGCTGCGCGATTCCGCATCTTCTTTAAAAAAATGCACCAAATATTAGCTCAATTTTCCCAACTAGCAGTGCGGGGTATAATTTTAGAATAACAATACCAATATCCTCTCTAGATAATTTATGATCCAGTAATCTAATTAATTAAAATTCACGGCCGACGTTGCCCCCAAGCGGGGGCGCGGTCCTTCCCAGTGCTACGCATACCCGTGGTCGCATACCTGATCCTGTTCCCATAAGCCAAACGCTTGGCCAAACGTTTACACAATCACACGTGCTGACATAGACGTGGGATGCAATAATTCATTCAATACGCGAAATCGGGTTAGTGTAGTGGGATCATACTGGTTGATTTAATTAATTCTCGATCGCAATAATTATAGAGGTGCCAAAACAATGATATAAATAATCCTGCTAGCGATAAGGATCTTAGGATAAATCAAACTTCTCAAGGACGCACGGTCTATTGTCCAAACGACCTAAATCATGACTTATTTGTTCCAATAAATTAACCAAAACTGATGGCGACGAAAAAAAAACTGTAAACAAACGTTTCATAATCGAAATGAAAGTCAAGAACAGCAATGAATAACTAGAGCTGCTGTTTCGGTTTACCTTGCGACTGGCGACGCAATTTATGGAATTCGCATACTATTATTATCAATAACAATAAGTCTGGTTGTTTGAAAAGTGATCTCATGGTAGTTGCATGAAAGAATTCGATCGCAATGTCGCTGTTTTATGCTCACTGGATGTAGGTATAATGACATCAATGAAAACAAATTGGAGCAAATGTACCTGCGTAATCAGGCCCACGGGCCTGTCAATCATTCAGCTTTTAGTTGTTTCTAAATATGTATCATTAGAAGATATTTGATTGAAAGGTGTGAAATTTTAAGCTAATATCACTTTTTTCAAGTGTTACCGACACTTTTCACTACTTGATACGTAAGAAATAAAAAAGTTTTCTCTAGAAAGTTGTCAAAAAAATAAGTTGATATCTATTTTTGTTTAATAACAGTTATTTTGCTTGAATAATTTTCACTGTACTGCTGTTAATTTATTCATTTTTTTTACGAGTCCTTCGGCTATTTACTTATAAAGTGTTTTATTACAGCAGTTAGAACCGCAGAACGAATTTTATTGCTATACATACTTATATTAAGTTTTGCACTCACTTGTTTATGTTTAAGGTAATGTTTTATTGGTTAGGGAAAGTACAAAATGAAATATGAAGAAATAATAAGGATTTTAAATTCAATCAATGTTTGTCTCTAAGGCCCGGTTTTACGAAAGGGGAATATGCAAGGTATAATGCTATTCCGGAATAACTCAGGATAAATGGGCATTTACGAAAATCGAATCGGATAAATCCAGGTATAAACTGTGAACCGAGGCTACGTAAACCGGCCCTTATTCCGGAATAGTTATCCTAATGCTTATCCAAGTTTCGTAAAACTGGCCCTAAGTCTGTTTTAAATTAACATCCCCATCTGTTTATTTCATAATGCCTACATAAATTCCTAATAATGTTTCTCAAAAAGCGCCTCAAGCCGAGAGTTTTTTATTTATTATCCGATTTGAATAGACAAGAAACTTTATGAAATAATTCGTTAAACGCTACAAAGTGGCCCATATAATAATTCTTTTTAAAAAACTACCTTTGAGAAAAAGGGAAAACACAATATACACTTAATTTTGTCTAGTGTACTGTGCTTACAGGTTAAGAGCATCAAGTTGTTTTGATTTTCATTGCAACATACTGTATACCATACCTTGATCTCAACACTTAAGGTAGCTATCAAGTTTTAACCTCTACTCCCTACGTTGAAACTTCAAACACTAGATATATTCTTTAAAACACTCCATCATACCAAAAAAGACTCTATTTGAAAAAAGGTTAATGTTGTTTGACGTTAAAGTTTATAATAAAAAAATGCAATTAAGGCTACTTTGTAGTGTTCAAGGAATAATTTTTTAATGTGTATTGTTTGTTCAAATCGTTTAAGTAATAAATAACGGAGTTACGTCTTGAGGCATTTCTTAGGAAACACCCTGTACATATGTATTATATTTTTTTATTATATTTCATACAGAATTTATTAGATACTAGGTCATGAGGGCGCGCATAAATATTAATTATTAACAATAATCATTTAGTTTTCAAATTTTTGAAATTTAATGTTTCCGAACGGCGTGATAGGGTATGCAAGCAAATATACTCTTTGCATTGTGGTTGCGCGCGCATTGTGGCGTGACAATTTTATGTTAAGAGGAACGTTTCCGCTGTATTATTTGTGATTGTAGAACGTCAGCAAAATGCATTGACGTGATAGTTTGTATTAGCAGGGACACGTATTGAAAAGAGAAGATGTGCATTTCGTATTTTCAAGAAAGCTTCGTACAAGTAAAGAGTATTTAACTTTTGTTTTTAAGATTTTGTTACGTAACGATAAAGACTCCAGCGCTGGATACTTTGAAAAAAGTTAACATGCACATTAATAAGAACAAATTACAAATGTTTACTTTAACAATAAATAAATAATCCAATTTGTCTTTAGTTTGCTGTAAACTTTATCATCCGCCATTTTTTATTACATATTCTAAACAAAAACTTAATTGTATCACTAAAAATATGCGTGTTTTTTTGCACATTTGAAAATTTGAGTTTGGTGTTTATTGTCGTTCTCTGTTCGACAGTCATAAAATGGGTTATACCCATCTGCCTCACTTTACGGCTGCTCGAGATGATGTAGTGCATTACTCTGCAGAATACTAGAAATGATCTTGCTTCAAACATTATGAATATTGTCTTGAGTTATCACACTGGCGCGCGAAAACCAGGCCTGTATTAACACGTTTTATTCAGTATGAAATAACAATATATGCTGAATACCCTGCTGAATACGATACTGGATTAAGGCGTACCACTGTGGACCAGCTGCGTACTCAACGCATGCGCGCGGCGTTATTCCATTAAATTAACTGGGTTATTTACTTGTACTAGACTCATTTTATTTTTTTATGGATTAATCTGAAATGAAAGAACTAATCTCTGCACGTCAAAATGCATACAGTGAGAAAAAGACGCATGTGATAGCGGAGACGTTCACCTTAAGGATGGCAGTTTTCTTATATGACACAATATAAGAAAAATTTAAAAATATCTTGATTATTTATCGTTCAGGTTCCATCCTATGGTTATAATCCATACCCATTAGGTACACTTGGCCAAAGAACTAATGCACAGGGGGGGTCTGGGTGACGAAGTAAAGCAGGCAACACTCCTTGCACGGTTTACGGCCGAAGGTTCGGTACACATAAACTGTGTAGTTTTTTGCCGCAGATCAATGAGCTGCTTGACTGCTGCCAAATGTTTGTGGAAAATATTATTTAGGAAATATGACAAGTTTAATCAGTACTTATTTTTTTTGGTAATTTATTTGTCTCCAGAATTAACTCAATAGTTAGATTTGTGTGGGAAATCACTGTAAGTTGACTTCGCAAGAAAAGTGTATGATGGAGCCACATACCAAATTTCAAATTCCGCCGACCAGGTCCAGGTTTTTGTTGTTACTTAGTGTTACTAATCCTTATAATTCTACTGTCTGATGTTCAGGTAAAATACCCGCTTTTTGATTACTCACACATTACCAACGCTGCTACTTGAGGGTAGATCGAATTCACGACGATTATTGATGTTCGGTTCTTGTAGCGCCATCTCGTAGTAGCACACCGTAATGGCTTAGAACGGTAGAGTTTATTTTAAAAAGTGGAATATTTAATTTACGTCATCGCAAATTGAAATTTCAAATGTTTCCCAAAATACAAAATTAAAATATGCCACGTTTTCTTCAATTACTTGTTTACATTTAACAGTTAAAAACAACTCGTTTTTTAATGGAAGTACTCATTTAGTATAAACACGTTCCTGGGCCGTATGACACGATACTTATTTTAGTACTGATTTCAGTACTGAAAATTTAGTGCTACTACATTCAAGAAATTTAAACCTGTTCTATTTTCTTGTATGCAAGTTGACTTTAATTGGCGCTTAGTGATGCATTTTGTTTTTGTTAAAATTCCCAAACTTGTCCCAAATTCGGAACTGAAACTGCCGAAAAGCTGCGCGTACAGAATTTTTACATTGTCATAGAAACGACATCGAATTCTATTTTTCTATTGGCTACTTTTCGGTGTCGTGCGATTTTCATCAAAATGGATACCAACGATACATGATAACTTAATTCAGTAGTACATGTGCAAACATTCGGAAAAATTGATCATAAGAGTCAAGAGTTACCACAATTTTCAAGAACTCTTCCTCCGTTATCAACCGTTTTCGAGAACATGTTTACTAAGAAAAGCCGTTTAATTTTTTGATTTTATATCCGCCTCTCAAGTTTGTAACAGTTATTCCGGGACACTCTGTATACAAAAATTGAGATATGCGTATGGATTCAAACTTGCGTTTTAATCTGACAGAGTTAGAATATAAGCTACTGTATATTATGTATCCAACAAATTATTATAAATGTAACAAAATTTGTGGAGGATATTATTTTGGTATAGAAACATACTTTATGGTACGATTGTATATCTAGGACTTTTGTTTACAGATATTTTTTCTGAATGTAATTACGAATGTCCAAGTTGACTGGGATATAACGTTTATTCAAGGAAATAATTAAAATGTTTGTCGACATTAAGATTTTGTAAAATTTGCAAGCACGTTTTGAAGAAGAAATTCAAATAATCTAGAGATCATTTAAAAGTGGTTTCGGAAATGAAAATTGTTATTTTTTACCTACAAAAGTAATAATATTGGTACATATTATGAACAACAAGATAAAGATTATTTAAAAACCCCTTGTTAATCTCCAAATAACGATAAATATGCAATATCCGAAGAATCGCTTTTAAAACAGCACCTTTGGAGTTGTAGAAACGGTTTCTACCAAGAACAGGTAAACTTGGGTGCCGGAGGCCATAACCCTTCTACTTGTACCTGAAAATATTTGAAAATCCAGCCCCTAAGCCGTCATCTACCAATGCCATTCATAGGGATGCACCTTCGGCACACCAAAAAATGCGATAGCCTCTCGGAACTCTCTGTTTAACCGATGGACATCTATTGCGACTCGGCTGATATCTATCCAAAGCAACCGTTTTCGGTTGCTTAGAAGCGACTCGGTCGCAATCGCTTTTTCCAGGATCTCACTACCAGTACTGAAATCAGTACTACAATGAGTATCGTGTCATACGGCTCTTTTAGACTTAATATTTATTTGCGCCGGGTTATTATTTGACGAATGAAATAAATACCTAGGTACGTAAGTGCTGTTTTATTAATATCAGAAAACAATAATATTGATTATAGAAAAATACTAACTTTTACCTAAGAAATTAGGTATCTACTCTAATGAAATCAATACAAAGATGAAAGTACTTCTTCGTTATCTTGATATTTACAATATATCGAGCAATTCCTACATTGATTGTGACATCATATTCTTGACTGTTCACGGATGAGTAACTCAAACCAGTTCAACTTGCTCCAGTTTTTTTTGTCTAAAGTCTATTCTTACCTGTCTGTCGGTATACAGTGGTTCATTATTCTTTAGATTATTTATTATTTATTTCTTAATAATTATTGACTGTATTTATGTAACGTTGCAAAATATTAAGCTCTTTCTACAAGTCATTTTAATCTCGTACAGTTTTTTCCAACTTCTTTAAGTGCATAGTGTTAAGTTATATTTCAAGTCTTACGATCATGTTACATTTTTACAAAATTACAAAATACGTGTAAAAGTTAAAGTACAATTTTACGATTATATCTTAGTCAGACAATAGGTGTTGATTCAAGAAACGATGCAAATTTTGTCTCCGAGTATAATGGTAAAGCACTCGACATGATGAAAATATAATGCACAATGCACCCGAGTCAACCTCAGCCATCTATTGTTTGTTGCACTTTGAAGTTTTGCAGACTTGTGAACTAATCTTCTCCCCTACTGTGTTCAAGACACCCTGTTTTCAGCAAAAGCTCTGATAAAAATAAAGTAATGGCGCACAGAAGTTATACAGCACAAATTTTAATATTTTGAAGAACTTATGTAGAGTTAAGTTTCATTGATTATGTAAGTACCTAAACACTTTGTTGCTTGTTAAGAAAAATAATACTATGGTTTGCGATAATCAGTTAATTAGACAGTATAAATTTGAGTTAGTTATACTCGAGTTTTAATGATTAATAATAGTTTTCTTATTTGTTTGACTTGATAAAAAAAATTTAACGACAAACATATATTAGTTTCTATTCCATTAAGAAAACGTAGCAAAATTATTTTACGGCAATAAGACGCGATTTCTTGAAACATACTCTATCGATAGACAGTTTGATTTCTTCAACTATCTGTTAAAAATTTCTATTATTTTCCAGTTAGTGACGCCTTGCAAGAAAGTTAACCCAGTTCTTTGAGAAGCAAGAATTTTTTTTTGCTAAAGACGCTATAAGAACTGCGTTTAATTTTACGATTAATTACCTAGAAACTTGCCTGGAAGTCACACTCTTCCCCAAATGCTTAACCTTCTTCAATAATTACTAGTGTTTACCTTGCAACTATAGGTTGCCTGCGGTTGCCAATTTGTTAAAAGATCTTTTATAAATCTTAAATGAAGGATATTGGTTCAAGTTCACACTGCATTGGCAATAAAGCAATTTTGAAGTCTAAACGAATTTCTTAACAATACACAACGCATCATTACATAAGTTTGACATTTCACTTTATGATGGATGCTGACAGAGAAAAAAACTAAACCACAATTACATTGCACCTTCACTCCTTTATAATTTGCCTGGTTAGAAAGATTTAACAATTCTAAGAACTAACAACATAATCAGAGAAGTTTTATAATTTTAAAGGACAACCAAATTGTCAAATTTCCTTTAATTGTCATTATAAAATAAAATAACGATGTTACTGACTGTACCTGGTAACTTTTAGAGCAAAAAAAAGATGGTAGATATTTTCCTCTAAGGTCTAAGGATATCAGAATCAATTACACAGATCAAAACAAAAACAGTGATACTATTGGAAGCAGCAAGTAGTAAAATCTCTCTGAAATTAACCTACTTAGAGACCAGTCGTTGTTGTTTCAGTATCGACTTCTCTTCAATCGTGTACAGTCGCCGTCATTGAAGAAGCCCAGGGTGAAGCGAAATTCATTCTAAATTACGTTACACTTGCATCCAGGCTAAACCACGGGGTACAGTTTGTTTGAGAACCGCACAAGTGAACTAAGATTAGTCGAAATAGAGCGGTACATTTCAGTTTTAAATTATAAACAGCTTCAAACGCACCGTAAGTTGGAATGAATTTTACTTCACCCTGGGCTTCTTCAATGACGCCGCTGTACCTACAGTTTTATTAGTAAACTTTGAAGAACTATTTAATTATTTATTAGGCATTTGTGCTACACTTTGGTCATCGTGAAATTTAAAGTATGTAATTAATAATAAAAGAAGTGTGAGTGTAAACCAATACAACAATAATCTTATTTGTAAACGATTAAAATCATGTATCTGAGAGCTTTATTATCATAACGATCCAATATATCGTTTCAGTGTTATGGGAACTAATAATTGGGCAATAGAATTTCGTGCTTACGAAGAACTTTTGCAGGTTACGTCAAGCCTACAATTTTTTGCTAGGAATTGAATAGGTTAAACGATTAAAGTAAATCTCTCACTATGCGTGAATGCACCATTGAAGCTTTCATAATAATACCGAAACAACAGCAATGATCTCGTTCTACTTGTGAATTTATCTTACATGAATATGGGAGCACATTTAATTATGCAATCAATGGGCATTACTTCTCGGATAATGGTGTAATGTATCTTAATGGATGTTGTCCGTGTAAAGCGTGTAGAGTAGATTGAGAGTGGATCACTTTAGTGTAATCACGAAATTAATGCTAATAATAATACCCATAATCTCACGATTAGCAAGGGACCACACCTCGATTAGTGAATAATTTGTTTTTCTTCTTTGTGATATCGAGGGTCTCAAGTTTGGGTATAAATCTATTTCTTTTAATTGTCATTAATTAGCTTATTGCTACATAATTTACATAATTGTAACAATAAGGATTTTTAAAATAGATGCAAATTAATACAATTGTAGTAATTGAAGGGACAAGTGGATGAATGTGCTTATACCTGTGATAAGTAGGTTACATATATCTAGGTACAGCCGGATTATTTGAAAATGAAGCACTTGAATAGCTGGTTTGACTACTGATTTGGCAACATTGTAGACTGCATAGCAAAGTCTGGGAATATCGAAACGTTGATTGAGATATTTACTAATCGGTTTTATCATTTATCCCATTTACCCCTGACGCAAGTGTAGCACCATCATCGTTCATTGGTACCATATTACAGTGTTTGGCAAGGTACTAAGTGACAACATCATTTCATCTTGTTGTCGTAATATTATAGCTATCTGTAATTTCTGAACTCGACTGAACTGCATTTAGTAGATATGCTGGCCAACAGATGGATCGATTCTGAACCCCTAGCTACCCCTAGCGGCCAGCATACTTTTTCAGCACGATTCTGGCGGTAAGGTTGGGCATCTTCCAGTAAATATCTTAATCAACGATCGAAGGCACCGAGGTTTACCAAACCGACTCAACCGCCGGCACTAAATGATCTATGCAGCCTACAATGTTGCCAAATCAGTCAAATCAGTGATTCAAGTGTTTCATTTTCAAATAATGTCAGTGTACATACGATATAGTAATGATAGTTATAAAAATTGTTCAATTGGCTTCTGAAAAATGTAATGATTGAATTAAGTATAATTATTAAAATTATAAAAAATCAAAAAGTAATAAAACAAGTATTTACAGAATTGGTACCTAATAATTTGTTAACTCAATTATATCTTCTAATATTTAAATTGCAAAATGGAAAGCAAAAATATATTCTTACTTTACAGCTAATAAAGTTTAGGCAAGTTTTCGTCCTGAACCTTTGTCAGTCACAAATATGTGAAATGTTACCTAATATCCGCCACCTTGAAATCGTACGTTGAACATTTCGATGCTGATATCAATACTGATCAAATTCAATTAAGGAAAAACAAAAATATTCCACACTTAATTTTTTATTAAAGTTCGGCATGTTGTAATTTTTCACCAGAAGGCGCGCCTGACTTAGATGTGTTAGCAAAAAAACAGTTGGTAATTACTATAGTTGAGATTTGATATATAACCACGTTACATCGTTATAAAAGTCGATCTGGTCAGGTATTTCTTAATTCGTTTAACATGTGGCCAATTAAGAGATTATTTCGCTTAGTAAAAACATAAGTATCTAATATTTCCAATGTTTTGAACTTGCTTGTGATTGAAATAGCAAGGAAGCAATTAATTTAATAGGTTTGGTAATTGTCGTCAATATATTTTTTAAAATAAGATGGTGCCCATTTTTTTTAGAATTACTTATAAAAATTTTGAAAATTGAATACGGAAAAAAATCGTCTTGTTAGTCTTAAATTAGCAATAACTGGTGGGCAGGTACGTAAAGACATTTATTTGGAATTGTCACCTATCTTATTAAAAAAGTAATTTAAAGATAGAAATCTGAACGCAAATTATAAAAGCTCAAATTATCTGTCCGTAGTTTGCAGTAGTTGTAGGTAGAAATACTAATCAAAAATATGAATTATTGCAGCGATTAACATTGAAAATAAATCTAAACCAGTTGAAAATAATTTAAACGTGTCTAAGGGCTCTATCTACGGCATGCTACGGCAATTTCCTTCTTATGTTTTTATTTTTAAATAAAATGTAATCAAAATTTTACTAATATATTTGAAGAATTATTATAAATGTGGGATGACTCTAAAAATTGTTTTGTTATAAATAAAAGCTATTATTATCGTTGTTATATAAACAGTTGTGTTTTTTTAGTCATCCCAAATTTAGTATAGAACTTTATATAGATCAACGAAATTGTGATGCATAAGTATGAAAACTATAACGATATTAGACGATAATTTCAATAATCGTATTTGTCACCGTGTAGTAGTTGTAGCTGACACTTGTAAAAAAACTTATGTGCCTAGCACTTCTGTGATTAAACCACCCACCGCCTTTAGTTAAACGTGGAAATTTTGCAGGGAGCTTGGGGTGTCAAGTGCTCTTAAGCATTATAGTAAATGCCAAGCAGGAATACAGAAGAGACTAAAGTGGTTAATGTTACTTTTATTGATAACCGCCATTGAATTACATGTATTTATAAATGTTAACCTTTAAGGGGACAGGTCTGTAAGTCGTTTAGGTACTGACTGCCTTTGTGGCTACCCATCATTTATGGTTATGGTAGCCCGCTGCTTTTACTGGGACTTTACATACTTGAAAAGAATTTCCATTAAACTATAAATAACCGAAGCTTTATTAGAAATATGATTTTAGGCGCCAGCGGTTTTCTATGAAAGACTTTGTATGTATCACTGTCTCCTCTTTAAGTCAACATAATACTACGGGAGCATATGCAGAGAAAATAATAGAAAATCAAGAACAACAAAGTAAGTAAGAAAGAAAATTCTGCTTAGACAAATATTGATCAAAAAACTCATGGTAACAAAGTTGGTGCTAGCATGGCGATTTTTTGAGAGCCCGCAAGTTATATCTACCCATACTAGTGGTTACAACTTTTTTTTGTAGTGATCGTGTCAAGAACATTAATGTCATTAGTCAATATCTGTATCGGATAGCGAAGGTGCGCAGAGGCGCAGAGGGGAGGTTATAATGACTATAAAGTAGAAGATCCAGAAAACGGATAAGGAACAAAAACGTATACCTTAAAAACCTGTCAAAAAGAAATGTCTACTTGCTTTTCCAAAAACCACATTTCTAGTTTTAGTTCATAGCCATTTTGATAAAGGTGACAAATTAATTGAAACTTTTTGAGGAGTCTTCACAAAGCTTTAAATAATTCCATAGTGTGTATAATGGTGTGAACTAAACACATTTTACTATACAGAACTTTACAATCTTCCGCTACATCTCAATCTAGAGAAAGGTGCTAAGGAATTGGTATACTGGGTGTCTCAGCGCAACTGAACCATATGGAAATAGCATGGGAAATTATAGGACCTATATTCATAAATTATATCTTTCCTGATAAAATTTGGTAAAAACGCAAAACTCCACACGGATTCTTAAAAGAAGGGGCATGCTTTTATGTAAAATTAATGGTAAGAAAAGACTTAATCAAAAGTCAAAATATAAGAAGTGAGAATTGATCAGGTCAGAACGTTTCTTCCGAACATGAGGTCCGAGGTTCAAATCTCGATCAAGGCAGCATTTTTTAATCTTTTTTTTAGCCTTTCCTTTGAAGTGGCGTAGATTTTTGAAGGGAGGAACTATCCCTACGCCTCTGCTGTGCGCCTCTGGTAATAGCAAAAAACTCTATTTTACCGTAGTTTATTTAATGTGTTTTGCAGGACTCAAACTTTCTGCCGAATATAAAAAAGAAATATTGAACAGTGTCGAAATAATTGGCCAAAATAATTTTAAAATGTTGAAATTAAACACCCCGTGTCCTCACTAAGGAGGCACATTTTATCTAGCTGTTCTTGTTCCAAGGATTCTCCAGTTAACTTATGCACAATTGTTAATGAAACACCCTGTATAGAATGTGAGAGTTTGGATACCAGATTTTGCAACAAATTTATTGTTATCTTAACACTGAATGAATTCCTATCTAGGTACTTACGATTTATAGTACAAATGCTAAGTATGCAACGAAACTAGTGCAAGTAACTAGGTGTATGTATATGCGCCAAATTGTTAACAGGCTGCGTAAGTGCCATTCCAATGCCAAATTGCGAAAGTTGATGAATCAATAAAGGCGTCCGTCTGGAGAAACAAACAACTTAAGGCATTTATGGCAATGTCAATCGAGTAAGATTTCAGGTAATATTACCAACCATCTTCGGTCAATTACCCAATATTGCAATTAATAATAATTTATATTGCTCAAATAATATCGACTCGAAAATCTATAACGTTAAAACGTAATCAACATGACAACAATTATAATAAACTCTTAAAGTAATAAAGTTAAATTGTTATTGTTTGAAAGTTGCAGTGCAGTTACTCCTTTCACAAGAGATTGCTCTAGATTTGTTTGCGAATCGCTGCAGATTTATTGTATTACCTCGTATTTTAATTAGGTACCTACTCCAATATTTAATTGCAGGAAGCTATAAATAGTTTGTTACCTACTAAGTGAAACCTCGTCATCGACTCCAATGATTATTAATTAATTAGATAATATTAATCCGCTTGCCCTCCTAATCAAGTTTGTTCTAACATAAAAATACCGCAATTTAACTTGTTACGACGATGACGTAATATTTCAGGCTCATTACTGTTTTTAATGTAATAACAATAATTGTTATAGTGTTTGCCAATATCATCTACATTCATTGACTTGAACAATGTGTGTTAAGGTTACGCAGTTGTGACTTATAACACTTCCCAAATATTTGTTTAAGTAAGCATTGCTCCTTCTTGCGTTTTGTCTTCTAAGAAATCTTCACTAATTTATAAGGTTACCTCAAAGTACCTAATTTACAAAAATGGTCTGATTTGTAGTTAGTGCTTTATGGCATTTGAAATTTATTAAAATGATCAGTGTTGTGCTAAACCGTAGTATTTGTTATAAATTCTGTAAATAGTACTAATATTGCATGTTGTTTATGCCTGTACACAAAACTAATAACCTTTGTTTAGTAGCTGTATATAGTGCACACTTTGGATTGTTTTTATGCACAACACTGATGGTTTTAATGGTTTCAGGGGATCATTTGGACTATCGGGAGATAGCGAGGCAGAATCGGATAACTGAGCAGATTTTGCAAAATTACTTGGAAAAAAAGCTGTTTCCTCACAACAATCGCCCATCGAAAGCACCCACGATCTGGGAGATTCTGCCGCGAGCACGAAGGAAGCCCAATAATAACATACAGGATGTGCTCAACACCACGCAGGAGACTCTCGAAAGCGGGGAATCGGAGCAAGTGTCGTTTTATGACGATAAAAACGAGATTACAGAAGAGGAATTTGAAGGCAGGCATTTTATTTTTCTAATTAGAAATATGCAAACTGTTTTAGTGTTATTTTCATTATTATTGTTACTGTTATTAACAGATGTTAGATACCGTTTTATAACTTACTCATATTATGCGTAACAATGATAATTTTATTTTCAATATTTTGACCGTACTGACATCTTCTCGACATAATTGAAAAACACTTTTAGGACATGTATAAGAGAAGTTATCAAAAACCTAAAACCTTTGACTGTATCATGGTTCAATCAAAACTGTTTCAACCATAGTTTTCAGAGTTGACCATTAGCTGGTAGGGTTGGAATGAGCCGTTTTATTTTTGGCGTGGTAAGCTGGTATCTTTAACTCTTGACTACACCTGGTAATTATAACGATATGAACAATATGAAGACCCACTGACGATCTACAAACTTACAATGAACTAAATCGACAACTACAATTTAATTTTGGCATCTAACCTTATATATTTCTAAAAATTTTAATTTCAATAATTTTTTTCAGATATTGACAAATTACTGAATCAGTTACGAGATAATAGAGATAGTGAGTACGACCTTCTGCATAAATTATGCTTTTTCCTTAAAGCAGGTGGTAGGAAGATTTGAGGGATTAAGGAAATTTACTAACCATTAAAACCTTGGGATAAGGAAATAATTCTTCCATCATGTTCATGAACAGCTTACTACTGAACATTACTACAAATTACGATATGGAGTTCATTGTAATGTGTTTATTAGTTTTGTACGTGTCGGTACAGAAATGGATACAGTTAAAATGCTGCCTTTATTTGAACTTAATATGTTCAGATGAATCGACAGAAGTACATAGAGATTTAAAATGTGGTGTATAAAGATACTCAAATATTGAAATTATTTTTTTATAATAATGATTATAAAATAAGAAGTAATTAAGAAAATTGGAAAGTTTTATGCTTAACACGAAGTTAAGGTGCATTTTGAATATTGTAATAATAACTGTATCGAATTTGCAACGATGTTACATTTTTTCTCATCGCGGATATCGCTTAATTTAAATTTTTCTAATTTTTAGAATGATGCCGACCGTTAATCGAGTTGCAAAATTTTATAATTCCGTTTCGATTCGTTACACATTACACGGCAAAGTTAAAAAAATGTTAGAATTAATGTTAAATTTTTTAGTTATCATGTCTCTATTCACTGGGCTATCATACTATCATGTTTGAAAATCTGTGAAAATGTGATATTAAACAACATAACTATTTTAATTATCAGAATCATACCTAATTAGAACTATAATAATGCACTGCGCAAAAAACTTAAGAAATTACTTCTTGCTGACGCCATTACTTTTAAAATAGTAACGCCATGAAGATGGATCGTCGAAATTCTGAAAGATAAGCATTTTTTCGTAAAAAAGTGACTTTGGCAACATTCAACCAATCTTTTATTCTAAAGACATGACCAAAAATAAAAAAACAATAAAAATAAAAATTAATGTGTTGCAATTCTTCGTTGATTAAATTAACAAGTGCCCATTGTTTTACTGAAAACTAATATTGAATGTTATCTAACCACCAGAGTTACCAGGACGCACACGTTATTGATCATAAAATGGGGTCTAATGGATTATTGTTTATGTGTAAAATGTTTGCACATTCACTTTGATTTTCTTTGTTTTTAAATTATTTTTTTTTCAAACCTTTAGAACAAAGAATTGGTTCAATGTTGCCGAAGTCCCTTTTTAACAAAAAATTTGTATCTTTCAAAATTTTATTAACAGTGTATTACTAACATTCCAAAATTTTTATCAAATTGGCACTACAAGTTTTGCAAATCAGTGTATTGAGTATCTATATGTTTTCCATTGATATTCACCCGGCGCCTCCACCAAAATGCATCGGCTTACCGTTTCCTTGTATAGGAATGTATTATATAGTTTTAAAAACCTAAGAATATTCTGGAAATAATAAACAAAGTTTAGAAGGTATTTAATGCTTTAATGCACACATAAGATACAAGAAAAATTTGAAGACCCAGAATATAGAAGAATTACTGTTAGCAGTATCACGTCATGACATAAAATGGCGGTGAAACTTATGACAGGTAGCATGGTCTTGATTCTTGCATGAGAGAACAGATAAAACTGAATATGTTTTTAACTTGACAACGACACTTATTTTTATTAACAACATTTTGCTTTACAACTATCTTTTTTTTATATTTTTTACTATGGAGCTTTTAACTTTAGAATATTTCTAAAAACAATAGACCCATCGCAAACAAACCAGAAAACGAGTTTGGTGATATACTAATGCATTACTTGTTAGTTACAGAATTAATAAAACAATTAAAATACAATCTAATTATAATTTAAATGTAACAGCTCGCATGTTTAGCAATAAATAATTATTAAGTAATGAACCCAGACGCTATGAGAGAAGCACGAAACACTGTTAGAGCAATTTCCTGTTTGTCAACTTATCTTAATTGATCAAACGTTATAGCCAAATTGTATTAGATTAGCTTTTATATTTTGAAGATGTTAAAAATGAATGGTTGTAACAAATAATGTTCAACCATCATGCATAGTAATGTTTTAATACGTTTTTTAAAACAGCGGTTAAGGCACATTAATCTTCTATAATCTCCAAAGATCAAGCAGGTAATGGCTCGGTTTTTGTTCATCTTTCAGTCAGTCCATTTAACTTCAGTTAATCGGAAGCGTAACATATGCATTGAACCGCTCATTTCATGCTTGATAATTTCAATATTACCTCACTAAACCATTACTAACATGCACTATTAAAATTGATAAAAAAAACAAGAAAGCTGAGCAATACAATACAATAAGAAACTGCTTAAGCCTCATTTCTACATTTTTCTGCCTTTTTTTAGTGCTATGATTTTACTTACTAAATTGGAGGAAATTTTGGAAAACCACGTAATCACTCACGGGCAATAAGTACGAATACATTGTCTTGAACAATGTTTCTTTCAATATTGTGTTTTTAAATAAGAATTAATCATAATGCTCGTTTTTAATTAATTACATAAATACCTAATTAAAGTAATTAAGAGCCGTATGACACGATACTGATTTTAGTACTGATTTCAGTACTGAATTTGCGCGCGCAGCTTTTCGGTAGTTTCAGTTCCGAATTTAGGACAAGTTTGGGAATTTTAACAAAAACAAAATGCATCACTAAGCGCCAATTAAAGTCACCTTGCATACAAGAAAACAGAACAGGTTAAAATTTCTTGGATGTAGTAGCACTAAATTTTTAGTACTGAAATCAGTACTAAAATAAGTATCATGTCATACGGCTCTAAGTCATTCTCATGTTAATGATAAAGTGGAGTATTTCAAAATAGAAAATGTAGATAATCTTGTATTGAAATGCAATAACAGCACTCAGTTGTAGGTAAAAATGTAATTTTTTTAATAATCTTCAAATATCTTAATGAGAGAAATGTGATACATGCTTCAAACTTTATTAGGTAAGGTAAGTAATGTTAAAGAATAGCTATCAAAACGAAAAAGCAACTATAAATAAATCAGAAAAATTTATGACAGATATTTCTCAAACAGCATGGAATAATGCGCTAGAAATTAAAAGTAAAGCTACAGGAAAAATGATCCTACAGAAATACGTAAGTGGTCTGCTAAAAGAGAAAAAAGTGCCAAAAATCTAGAACAAGAGAAATTAAAAATAAATGTAACAATCTTACTATACAACTGAAAAGAGAAATTTAGAAAATCAAAAATGAATCAATGAATCATAACCTAAGCACAAAAAAACTCAGTTTGGAGAATTATAATAGTACAATAAAGTACAAGTGACATAAGATAAGATTTGATAGCACGAGTTTAAGTTTAGAAAACGAGCCGCACAGTGGCGTGTTTTATAATGGAGAAGTGCCATAACTGCCTTATAAACGAGTTCCTTATACTATTTTTTTCTATTTTGGACCAATTTTGAATAAGAAATCGCAATTTTAAAATTTGGAAAATTTGGTCGTGGTTGGTACTGACTACCGAGCTTAGTTAAATGTCAAATTTGAAATTACTCCTACATTGTTTTATTTTGATGTTTATTTGATGTTTTAATGACATTTAAAATCACAACTACCAATTTAAAAAAAGCAAATAGCACTACCGCTCAATTAAAAAGCTATTATAGCACTGTTTTGGGTGTCGTAATAGCTTTATTATAGAGCCAAACTCGAAAAAGGTGATCTAATGTTCTTTGTTTTATAATAAAGCAATAGATTTAAAAAAATCTAAATTCTGCTTCCTAATTAAAGGATGAGATGATAAAACAGCAACTTTTTCTTCAAATAATTTTTGTATCAATACTACTTAACTCAGTCATCAGGATAGATGGCATGAAATAAATTTGAAAAAAATAATTTGAGCCTGGGAGCAAACACACCCCTTCACCAAATGTTGTAATAATAATTGTAAATAGTAATTTACTCTATTTAAACTGTAATTTACAAAATATATTTAACAATTGTTGGTCTGTCAGCGGTATGCAGCTAGTTGAAGTAACAATAAATAATTTTGATTATTGTGTATTTGTCAATATTGTGACACCATAACTAGAAGCAAAAGTTTTATCTTTAATAATCAGGTATTGGTGCTAACTGATAATAACAAACCACAAACGTTATAAACTATTATGGTGATCGATTCAATAGTTTCTGCACAAAAGTTAAGTAATCAAATACTCTTAAAAGTTATTTTGAAATGTACTTAGGTGCTTAATAACAATAATTAATTTTTTTTGCCTATTTCAAACAAATATTTTTAAAAATGGCAATAATAGACTTTTTCTAACTGCAATTATTTACAAAAGAAACAGAAAAATAACATTACTTTGTATCAAATGTGAAGAAATAACTTTTTTTACATAATTAATTTTACTTCACCTTACAAATGAAGTGACAATACGATAATGCGTTTGCGTTGCAAATAAGAAATTAAATAATTATTGGCCGTGCGAAAAACAAACAATTACCAAATAGCGTTAAATCACGCACTC
Source organism: Schizotus pectinicornis (assembly GCA_951805265.1). Lineage (NCBI taxonomy): Eukaryota > Metazoa > Arthropoda > Insecta > Coleoptera > Pyrochroidae > Schizotus > Schizotus pectinicornis. The sequence continues at coordinate 1,712,363 of OX638203.1, read as the reverse complement.
CGGCGACCCTAGATGTGCGATGCACCATTAGCACTTGTTTCTCTTTTGTTCTACCATTATTGCTCAAGAAAATTTCTCCTTACGCACAATAATAGATGTTCAAGTTTATTATTATAGCATTCAGCAAATAAGCGAAACGTAGAAAGGTGGATATATCAATCGAATCATACATTTTTTCCAGACTTGCACTAATTATTACCTCACTTGAATGAGCATGCAGCTTTCTATAAAAATTACTAATGTCGCATGGACGTGAAAGTGAAACAAGAACTTTCAAGCATTAAGCGCCATAATGAAAACTGCAACCCAACCATTCTGAAATTATACGGAAGAAAACCGTCAACTTTGCGACCAGTTTTTAGTTACTACGATTTAGCAACTAATAAAACCTTTTGGACCAATTTCAATTATTTCACTAAAATTCAAGAACTGTTTTTTTAAATATTAAAGGTATCTCTTAGTAGAATTCTTCTCTATAGGATGTGCCCTGACTCACATGTTTCCTTTTTTGGTGTTGACCTATTTAGGAAATGTTGTCCAAATTTTAATAAAATTACACTTCTGCAATTCACAAGATATCCAACATTAGACCATATTTAATGGTGTCATTTTAATTGAATAAGTAGAATAATTATCTTCAGTTGTCTTTGATGGTAAAGGTTGTACATAATTAAGATGAATAGTTTTAAGTGGGCACAAAAATGTTTTTATGATGTTAATAATGGCATGCGTAACATACATTTGCATGTATTTAATATAGCATCGCAACTACTTGACAGCTTTAAAGGTCAGGATGTTGATTTTGTGTAAAAATAATCCTGCAATCAGGAATGCGTACCCATCCAAAAACGAATCTCGTATTATTAAGTGTGACCTTAAAAATATGCACATGTGAGAGATACGAAGTTGGTGCACTTTGCAATAATTTATTATATCAAATGCCTTCGAATTATGAAGAAATCCTTTATTTTTCAAATGTTCATTGAATCATTGTAGATTTCACACCAAGTAGGTAAATTAGACAATAATTTTTCTAAGTTGCACTGTAAGTGGTTTTAAGCGAAAGCTAAAATTACTTTTTCCAACAATTAAGAAACTTCTAGTGGCAACATTTAAGTTGTGTTAATCTGGGTAATTATTATGCAATGACTATTTTAATCGCTCCGACTGCTCATTTTCCTCTTGTGATATTTGGGAAAATAACAAGTGTTGTTTGTTTTTGAAAAAATTTTACGGTACTTAATAGCCCAGACAAAAACAGAAGTAAAGAAATACAAATTACATGTTTGTGTGTTTGCCTCATTCACCAGAGATATATTGCTTGTGATGAAAATGAGTAATAAAAAAACTGCAGAGACAAACAACAATTTATACTACAAAGGTAGATCTTATGATTCTGTGCACGAGCAAAGTTGATGAAATTCAAAATGCGTTTTGAAGAAACGAAAAACTAACTAAAAATACATAAACTAATAATACATATATTCAAATCGCAAAACTTCTGGGATAATTTTATAATAAATAAACTATTGGTTTGTCGCTTATCACAGTAAGAGTAAGATATAACATTATTGTTTTGAAATTTCATGAAAAACGAGCTGCAGACACGTAAGAATATTATTTTTTGCGGATAAGTAAAAAAAATTGTTTTCTTAGTTCAAGTCAAAGGAGAAAAATCAAAAGTAGCAAATTTAATATAAATAGGAGGTTAGTTTAAAATTTTTGACACTAAAATATTGAAATATTTGATGGCAGCTTATTTACATTTTCATTATTACTCAAAGCTTAAACAGCTTTACTAAAGTAGCAATCAAAAACGTATCCGTTCGTTTAGTTTAAACTTTACTAGGAAAAGGAGCTTAGTTGATAGAAAGATTTAAATCTGTATGCTGAAGCATCTTATTTAACATTACATTCTAGATACGTTTCTAACTGAACTACTCAGCACTAGAAGAAAGATTCAAATTCTAAACCGGTTTAAGTTATCATAGTAGTTGTATATAAATTGAATTCTGTTTTAAATTCCAAAACGGCATGAAATACTATAAATAATTGTTGCTGATAATATTTTTCATGCCATGTTATTTTAATTCACTTTTATACAATTTTGCCAAGTGTTAACCATGTGTTGTTTCGTTATTTTGACAATTATAATTAATTTTGTCGTAAATTTTGGTCATATTGGTGTAAAACTATTTATTGAATCCTGATGGTAATGTTTTGATACGTTTGTCACTGCCTGAAAACAAAATATTCTAAAACAATCATGAAACATTACCCCTCTGTTGTCTACCTTTTTTTATTTCTATCATAGATTGATGCTAATCTGCTGTAATCTTCAACTGCAATAAATGCAACATGTAAAATACCTACCACCCTCAAAGAAGGCTTTTGCTATTGAAACCTAAAGAAAACTCCTATAACATTTTTCAAACTTTCTTTATTTATTAGTAAAAAATAATGTGCGTTTAAGACAAAAGAGTAAAAGTTATTTTTTTACGTATCCGTTAATAGGTACTAAGATAGATTATTGCTATAAATAATTATTGTAAGTGTAATATTGTAAGTGTAAATGAGACTGTGCCATCTGAACTTGCTGGGGATTATGTGCAGCTCCGTCAGAATGTGGCGATTGAAGCGAGGATGAATGTTGTACCAGTTGATCCTGTTGTTGACCTTAAAATCCTTTGGCGTGTGAATGCAATTATACATATGTATTATGATGCAAATTCAAGTAGTTTTTTGCTGTTTACGTACTGTTTTTTTTTATAATTATCGTGTTGCACTAAGACATTGATTTGTTTCTGACTTATCGAATTCTTGTAGAATCAACTCTTGTTCTAGTAATTTTTTAAACAATTTTTCATCATTCTACTGCAATTCTAGATAACACACCTTCAAGGTGGTACGGATCTTTTGGGACACCTGTATAGATATCTCTAATGCCCGAGTTCTAGAAAGAATGATTTTCAGGTCATGAGATGTTTTTTCAATGATCCGAGCCGGTCACGTGGCTTTAATAATTTTATCTTTTTTTCTCTCGTTCTAAAAGTATAAAAAAGCATAAAGTATCTTATTATGTTCCTTCAATGTCAATAATTTTTGTTCGTTATTTACAACCGGAAACTTGGTGAACTATGAAATCAAGAGATACAAGCAATAAGTAGTATAAAGTTAATATACTTAAATTGCAAAGACTACAATTTGTGTATTAGTAAGTACTAAATAATCTGAGATTCAAATTTTTATTTCATATTTATCAAGGAAAAATCATCTTTTAATTATAAACTGTCAAGTACAAAAGTTTCATTGATGAAAAACAAATAAGTTTCAAATCATCACAATTTTGACGCCCTACGTGCTAATTCAGCAAGATACGTTTGGTAATCTACAGGGTCTTTCTGAGAGAATCGCCTAAAAGCATATTTCCACAAATTACCTACAAATTTTAAATTTTGCGGAAATAAACTTTAATTAACGCGCTACAATATGACGTCATAGCTTGGCTTGTAATTAATTTTATACGCTGTCAGAATACTGGTGAAAAATTTTCAGTATTTTTTTCTTATGATTACCTTTGTAATATCGTCAAATATACGTTCGTGACGATAAAAATTTGAAATTTTTAGTTGAATTGTCTTTCATTATAATTTTAAGGAGCTCCTGGAAATTTTGAGTGAAAACAAAACACATAAATTGTGGGTAGCCACAAAGGCACTTGTAAACGAGAAATTTAGAAATTCATGTCATTTAACTGCGGTTTAATATAAAAATATTCCAATTACTTGTTACCAATTTTGAAGGTCTTGATCATGGGCTTGAAAAAAATCAAAGAGATGAAGTGAATATTTTTATATGAAATTGCGTTAAAAATGAAAACTTACACGGGAATAAATTAGGAAAAACCGATACTGCCAGTTTCTAGTGTAAGAATTTCAAAATATTAATTTTATTAGAAATACGTTTTAAAGCGCCCGCGGTTCTCTCAGAAAGAGCCTGCATAAGTGTATAATGTCTTGTATAATACAATGGAAATTAAATTTTACATATAATTCTGCCCATGTAACTTCTTATGAACAAGACCCTTTGTTGATATTTTCCTTCATAAAACACTGCAGTTGACTGTATTACATTGGGAATAACAATTAAAAATTGACATAATAATAATATTGCGAGAGAATACGAATATTTACATAAATATATATTATTTTGGTTCAACATTTAAATTTGTGGTATGTATAATTATATAGCATTAAAACTCAGTCCTAAAAGTGTTTTCAAAGGCGTCATTTAATTAAAATGTTACCTCTATAATTCAGTGGAGATTCTCCCGGCGCATCCGCCATTTGCATCTTATGCATCCAAATTTATGTGATGACCAAATCGATACATAAAACTGAACGTACTTCGAAAAATAATTAATAGGTAATAATATTTTAAATAAGTTTAATAGAAAATGTCTTTCCTCCAACTGGTGATCCATGATTAGGGCAGTCCAGAAATTTATGAAAAAAAGAAAACTTAAACATATAATTAACAATTAATCCTACATGTTAGAATAACATATTACATTAATAATACAATTTTATGAAAAATTCAACGCTTTTTTTATCAAACACATTAGATGAGTTAGTACAATCAATTATTAACATTATTCAAATCTACCAAATTTGTCATGTTATTCGTGCAAGTCAGGGAATAAATATGTATACAGGTTGGGGCAATGGTGCGTCTGACTTCGATAGCTCGAGTTCTATGATAGGTAGAAATGTGATCATCTAGCATCTTTGATGGTTTTTCAATACCACCACAAAACTTTGAAGAAGGGGAATGATGTTTTTAATAAAACATGTAAAAAAAAAACACTTGTAAAGTTGATCATAGTATAGTTCTAAGAATTTTGCGGTAGGTATATGTATTAGTGCCAAAAGTGACTGCAGCGTACATTCCAAGATTGCTCATACCTTCGTGACGTCAATGTGTGATAGCTCTAGTTTAAAGATTTTTTGTATTTATTTTGCATCTGGCTTTGTACATTAATAGTTTTAAACTTTAGTATATATACTATATAATTAGTTTTATATAATATACTCGGCATTAATCACGAGACCTTTTGGGCTCTAGTTACCTTGAGAACACTAACTTAAAGAAATCTGTTGACGACTTTGACCATTTTTTTTTAAATTTTTTTTGCAACCGTATACTTTTTAATACGGAACAAAGTTAGTTAAAGCATGAATGTAAGACACCTTGAACTTCATTTTAATTACATACATACCTACTAATCATCCTAGTAGTAACCTTACGATAGGTGTTAGATCTTTGACACGTTAAATTAAGACGATCTCTAGGATGCTATTTCTATGTTTTCATTGGTTCTTAATCACACTTTCTCTGTTCTGATTATCATATTCAAATAGTCACATCTATAGATATATGTATTGACAAAGTTGCAGAGTTGCATCAGCTATTATTATCGTTGTCAAATTTTAAGATCTAGCTTCTAGCTATTTAATTTTGCTAATCTATATGCTAATTTTATCTATTAAAGATAAAAATTGAGATAAGCAGAACTGCTCATATTTCTTGGCCCAGGTTATCTGAATCTGGACACATATTTATTACATTTGCAAAATATCTTGTTAATAGGTTAAAAGGCCTAACACCAACTCTATGATGGAAGTTTTTGAAGAAGCGATTGCATGATATCGAACACCCAACTTTCCATTTCGTAGACCGGAATTCTCAGTAAACACGTTGCGTTCGCCCCACAACTGCAGGTTTTCCTCAAAACCCAGCATTCCAATGCCAGCCAGTCACGTTAACACTCGCGCTTGATTAACCGCCTCATTGCCTAATTCTTAATCTAACTCAAGTTCAAGTGGCGCGAAGACACCACCTATGTCGGCATCTGAATTATCGAGATAAGTGTAGGTCGTCGGTTCTTGCAAGAAACCACTTTTTCTGTCGACAAGGTCGCAAACACCGGGCCAACTTAGCAAAGAAGCAGACGCGCCTTCGGTCTTCAGTCATACTCGAGAGCTTTCAGTGAGTCGATTGTCGAACGATAATGTTTCGGTTGACGTGCTTGGTGTTGTCGGCGCTTTTCTTGGGGACTTTGGCGGCCGCTGGGCCGTCGGTGCGTAGCGCTTCTCAAAGTGCAGGTTATTAACGACCCTTGATTTCTCCTTAGGATCTATTGATAATTTCTTTTTGTGCTTTTGCCGCAGATTGCCCCAACTGTATCGACGATTCGCTGCCCACTACGAATAGGTGGACGATGCCCTTGCTGAAGCTTGGCGAAAAGAGATATTATCTAGGAATATTCTTCAAGGTGAGTCGAGCTTTTACCTAAAAACGCACCAAATTCCTAAAACTGGATATTTAGCTAAGTGATTAATTTCGACTGGGGTTTAATTTAAACCTTGAAACTGTTAGAAAATAAATTTAAAGTAGAGACGTAAATCAAATTGAGATCTGATAGTTAATAAAAATTGTGTCACGGTCTATTATTGGTGTTTGCCTTTACCCCTTATTAAAAAACTATTGAGGTGTGTATACGGACACATAATTTAAAAATTCCGGTATCTCTATTGTTTGAATCTTATTAAAAGTCTTGGTAAACAAATGTCTAATAAAACTTAAAAAATGAAATCTATTTGTTTAAAGTTCCATAATATATCAAGTTTAGCTACTAATATTCCTTTTCACAACTGAATTACTTAACATGAATGATCGGCTACTAATAACTAGATTAGTGTCACATAAACTACAACAGGTGCTGGAGACTTGCATGTGTAGTGTCTGAATATGACAATAAAACCGGCTGACTGGGCAATTATCTAACCGTCTTATCACTATTTTTTCTAACCATAGTCAAACTTTGGTGTTGACATTGATTACAGTTTCTTCAACTTATTATTATTATCAACGTTATTTTATTAAACTAAATAATTTACTTGATCTAATAAAGTAATAATAAATAATTAGTGAATTAATAAATTTTTAATATAATGATTTATTATTTAAAAATTTGTATGTAAATAAAATAAAATAATGCATTTTTTAATGTTATTTAAAAAAAATTATATTTTGATTAATGCTAGTGTAATCTGTCATTCTACACAGCGACGTTCTATATGTATAGACAAGCTGATGTTTCATGATTAGATTTTTAAATTAATACTAGAAATTTAACAGCTCCAAGGTGAAGAGTGCAGACTTCGCCAACGGTGATAATAATAGTACTATTAAAATTTAGTTTAAAGACATATTTTTAATTTCTTTTAATTAAAAGGTACTTACTACTTTTCACTTCTAGTATTATTTTTTTTTGAAAAATATTAAATAAACACAAAAAATATTGCGTAAACTTAGCTTTTCGTGAAGTATTAGTAAAAAGAGTGAGATTATGGTAAAGTAAATATTCAATTTTATTTTAGTTTTCATAATTGTTCTGATAGTTATTTACGTACTAAGTGCTCTCCGAGGGCGACAGGTTCAAGAGCGGAAGACCTCTGGCCCGAGACTTTGAAGTCGCCCGAGGGGTATGAACATCAAGTAATGCCCGTGGTGCATACAAAATTTTATGTTTCATAAAGTTACGTATTTTTTATTTTTGGAAACAAAGTGGTTTACTTTCAAAATAAACGACGTCTATTAAAATTTCTCAAGAAATTCTGAAAAAAGCTCGTTGTTGTTGAACAAGTAAAACATAAATAAATGTATGTAATTTTTCTATCAATAATACTCCTTCTCGATTTAAACTCTTTAATCTACTTCTTGTATTAAGATTCTTCATACACCCATTACCCCATTTTCTTCACGTTTTATAGTTTGTTAGCTTAAGATTTCTTTTATCTTATTCAAAAAACATTGAAAACAAAATCTGCGTTCTTTTCTCATTTTTAAAAAATAACGCCATAAATCGAAAGATGACAGTAAATGTTTATCTAATAAATTAAATATAATAATGCTTAGTGCTGAAGTCAATCACTTTTTAAACAGATAGTTAGAATAAAGATGTCGCTTTGTTCACAGTGTTCTGCTATATTAAGAAGATATTGTCCTTTATAAATACTTTTTCCTTTGCAATAAATAACCAAAGTTGTCTTTTAATATGACAGTTACTGATTAAAATCTTATCAGAATCAATTCCTTTTTAACTTTGATATATTCTTCAGATCGTATGAAGTTAGATTCGATTCGATTAGATTTCTAATGGTTGTTTGGGCTTCTAACTATTGCGCCAAAAGCTAAGCTTTTGGCAAAGTTTACAATGCCTTTATGAGATGAGTCAGTCTCCGGCTTTTTAGGACGTAGTATGTGTTCTGAGGTTTCCTCTTCTGATCCACATAGCCTGCATTTCTTACTGTCTGTCTGTTCCAGCTTCTTGAGATTGTATCTCAGTGGGCAGTATCCAATGAATAAGTTTCAGTTGGTTCCTTATCCGTTCGGGGAGCTTTATGGCATTCTTTGGCAAATAGTCTATATGTCGTGCTCACGACATATATACATCTTCGCTTGTCTTCGTTCTGGAAGTTGTTTCCAGTATGCTATTTTAGCATTTCTTTTCGACTTATGAAATTTTGGGCCTTCCTTTTTCTTAGCCTACAGAACAGTTCCGGTCCTATAGGTAAAGTCCTATAGTTTATAGCCTGCTTTATTTGGCCCTATACCTTGGTGCGCCGGCACCCACGTGAGGGTGTCACTTGCTTTAAAGTTTCTTTGCATTTCCAAGCAGCCTACTCAAAGCAGCAGGCTTTTAAAGCTTTAAGTCCTGTCTGGCTATCTGTTAAAATATAGATTTTTTGCTTCTTTGAGGTTCCCTGCTTGAGGATATTGTCTGGGACAGCTCTATGGCCTCTAATAGTTGGTCGATATGAGCATTTTAGGTCATTTTATTGTCTAGGATAACTCCGAGGTATTTTATCGCTGTGAAGAATTTTTGTGTTTGTCTATTCATCGAGGAGTTATTAAATTAAGCTTCATTTGCCTCGTGAATGGAACTATAATGATTTTGCTTGTGTTGACACTAAGTTCTTCTTTCCATCACCAATTTTTAATTACATCTAAGATATTCTACATAAGATTGGCGATAGCGCCTTCGTGCTTATCTTTTATAATTTTTACGGAGCTATGAGTTTAGAAAAACTTTTTTTTCTGGACTTTTTTACATCTGTGAAAACTATAAGCCTCCGTTGTCGTTTAATAAATTATTTGGTAAAGGTGAATTTTTTACGTTTCAGGTTTTATTTTTGTTTTTTAACTTTTCTATACCTATAGGCGGTGTTTCATAATGAGACCTACAAAATTGGGATGCAGAATGGATACAGAATGAAGTGCTCTTATTTACTGTCCTTGTTATACGCCACATCTTGCTGAAATTGATATTAATAGAACAACCATTAAAATGATTATCAGATTTTGAAAATTGAGTAGTTTTCTGAATCTAAGTGACCTTTTTACTGGGCAAAAAATTTTTTATGGCCAATTTTATTTCTTAATTTATAGAGTGATAATTCTGTCTGATTGATCTTAAGCGAACATAGCAAGGCCAAAAATATTCGTATATAATACCACTAGTGGTGGCACTTTTTGTCAGATTATCACGAATAGTTGTTGTGACGAAAAAACAACAACTGTGAGTGGTAACTGACAAAAATTACCAAAAGATGCCAAGCACGTGTTGTATTCGGCAAGACAATCCAAAGAAAATGCCAGATTGCAGCTGTAATCACCTACTTCTTAGTATGGAAAGATTGTCAGTGAGATCAGATTGGCTCAAATTCAAAAAATTGACTGTTTTTATTGGTTGTCAGAATTTGCGTTGGATTGTCAACAAAATTTGTATTGTCTATGTCAAGAAATAGAATGTCAGGTAAGCACATTCGATATGCCAAGTTTGAGAAACTTATCTTAAAAAATTTAAGAGGATCACAGCCAAAGCGCTCACCCACATTTTGACAGACTGATTATAGAACACCTCTATGTGTCCCCCAATTTGTGGAATTTTGTGAAATTTATGATTAATTTTTAGTAAATAAATAAATATTTGCATTCACCTACACCTAATTTATTATTAAAAATTTGCAAATCAAATTAATTTTTAGTTCCTTAATTTTTCACTAATTAATGTGAATGTTAATCAAAGCAGTTCTTATCGAAAAAGTACAGTTTAGGCGATAACATCACCTTGAAATCTTCTTTGAGGGAATCGGTCGCAACGTGCAGGAAATGTAATTGGGGAGAGAGGAATAAAATTATAAAAAAGTTTTTTTTAAAAGCTTTACCAATTAGAAAAGTTGTCGGATTCTATATTACTTGTTATACATTTTAGTGTGTAACACAAAAAGGTAGTTTTCTCAAAATTTCAATTTTTAAATTTTTGAAGAGATCCAATTATGAAAATTATAAATAAATACTAAGAAGCAAAATGTTAATTTTGAAAAGTAAGTAGTGGTACGCAATCCAGTATTTAACAAAATGAGTTGCACAATGGGTACCTACATATTTGCGCCGATGATCTTTGATTAGATTTATGTTTCCTAAACAGGTGCATTTCTTACAAAATGTGAAAATATATGTATGTGGCACGGAAACGCCAGATGATCATTAAAATCGAGGCTTTTGAGATAATGTGTGTAATTTGCTTAAACGTAAGTAATTGCATACATTTTTAATTTCTTAATTCTTGCACAGATATAATTCTTTAACATCCAACCCTTTCTTTAATATGCAAACTGTTATGGAATAAATGTCAGTATTTGTTACACTGAACAAATTAATGTAATTAAGTAGAATCGTGACAGAATAATTCCAAAAATGCCTGTACTTAGTGCACAAAATTATGTGGTGGAGATTTAAAATGTAAATCTCATCGACTGCTTCCACTTTCTGCCTAAGGATTATGTTTACCGTAATAGTTGTCACCTGTCAAGAAATTCTTCTTTCCTAAACACATAAAAGCTAAAGCTGACATCAAAATTGCTATGTACTGACAATCCTATTCTTCTTTATTAAATTTTGACTGTGACCGGTTTGCTTGAAAATAAAGTAAGAATTGTTTAACCACAGACAGTAATTACAATAATTATTATTTTGTATTAGGATACTGCATAGAAACTAATCATTACTCGCCAATTAATTTGCGTAATAGCATTTCGCTAGCTGTTGATGCGTTTAACAATACTTAAAGTTGTTTAAGTTAAAATTCAACAATCCTGGTAGTTTCGCAGGTGCCTCCGCCAGAGGCACTTGTGAAAGTTTACTGTGTCATAGAATCCTAAAAAATTGCATTATTTATTCAACAATTTAATTCAGTCCTTAAAAATTATTTTACGGAAAGCCCCAAGATAGTCAGTCTGCCAGTCAAGAAAATCCAAAACAATTATTAGATCTTTTCAACTTGTCTCGATCTCAACAAGTGAAAACGTCATAGACCTCCACAGTTACTTAACTATTAGACATCCGCAAACTACAGCGCTTGGTAACATAATTAATAGCTTAGCTGCAAGGTAAGCGAGACGAAGATGAAATTTGACCGAATTGGCATGTCTAGATCTAGTCTCGTCTACAAGCAATATTAAATAGCAAAAAGGGGGGTCTATCGAAACTACTTGCAATAATTGGGACGTTTCGATTTGAATCATCAGTAATGATGCAACTAACAAACAATTACTTGTTTCTTCTCTACATTTCCTCTATGAACATCCTCAACCTGGCGGCGACCTCGATTGCAAAACGCATTTTTTCCTTTCCAAACTGAAGGAAGTCGCCGATACCCGTCGCCGTTCTGAAGTACTTCTGCAATCAACAAAACTTTGTTAACGCGTTGTCTCTGCCTCTGTTTACGTAATTTGATTAATTTGAATATTTTCTAAATCTAGTGTAGGCGCCAATCGGCAGCGGCTTTTGATTAATTCAAATTTTAAATAGTTACAGTGATTGTAAGTGATTCAGTGTTTGATTATTTTCAAAATTTCCCTTTCGATATTACGCAACTAACAAGAAAATTCAATAACTATCACTGTTCTAATTTGCCGTCTAATTAGTGTACTCGACAAGTTTGTTTGGTAACTAAAGGTCAAGAATCACTTAAAAGTCATACAAGGAAAAAAATTAATTATAATGTTCTATACGTGTGGCATCCTGACATTACTAACAGCGTTAGCTTCGCTGAGGCATTTTAAAGCTATAAACAATTTTGACTTCCGAGAATAGATAGATGATTAGTGATTTAACAATAGAAAGAATTTACTTTACAATTTTCTGACCTTTCTACCTTGCGGTGTAAGGCTTGGTCAAATTCTTAATCTTAGTTAGTTTTCTTCCAAACATTCTGTATTATTTTTTATTTTTTCAATCCAGTTTTTCACAATATTAATTATAGTTTTTTACTTATTAGTTCTACAATTTTACAAAAAGTATAGATACTGGTACAAAAATTTGAACTCATTGAACAACGAAATGACTTTTGCTAAATATCTGATTTTATTTCCAGGTTATATTTTTTTTATTTGATTTTTATTTTATATTTATTTTTCCCAGTCTTTATCTTTCCTCTGTTTTAATTTCTTTATGTGTTCATGTTTGTCTGCTTCTTTCTCCCTGTTTTATTCCTTCTTTCTCTTAGAAAAACTGAGAATGAGAAACAATTTTTTTTTTACTTTGAACATGGGTGGACCGGCTTGTCGCCGAGCCGCACACTGAGGCCAATTAGGTTTCTAGAGACCCCTTTAGAGCATGCCTGTGATCCTAATGAAGCCCAGTAGCCTGCTCATAGGAGCTCTCCTGATTTCACTCACCTTTAAGAAGGGAAAGTCTAGATACCTGGATGTCTGTGCAGCAAGAGCCGGACAGTGACACAGTACATGAAGAAGCGTTTCTTCCTCCTCTTCACACCTTCTGCACATAAGGTCCTCAAGAGAGCCCACGATGTAGAGGTGTCTTCTGAGGAGGCAGTGTCCCGTGAGCCGTCCAACCGCCCTCCTTAGGTCTTTTCTGTTGAGTCTTAGCAACTCAGCTGTTCGGGCCAATCAGGCCCATTTCTGATCCCTTTTTGGCTAGAATGTCAGCCTTTTTCTTTCCCCCATGCCCCTGATGACTTGGGATTCAGCAGATACCAAACTTGTATTTCCAGGTTATAATCCTCGATAGTCCGCCGTACTGAAACTTAAACTTATTATTGTCTCCCATTGACTCTACAGCAATTTGTCAGTTCTTGATTTCAATATTCATATCCCTCCAGCCAATGTAATAATCACTTCTTGAAATTCTTTTTTCAAGAAATTTTGATGACTTTTGATGATATTATGTTTTACACATTGTCTTCTGACTTTTCTGTTCTTTAGGTTTCAATTTTATATTGGAAGAGGGGAAGAGATTATGACTTGGTTAACTTTTGCTCTTTATTTAATTTATTCTATTATTACCTCTTAGCTTTTATATCCGTTATTAACACCTATTGTATTAGAATCTTATATTCTTGATTCTGTTAGTGTTAATGGGTAATTAAATGTTTTTATTCTGCTGTTATATAGATTCCTTCTGTTTTGAGCCCCATTCAAATAATAAATCTGTAGATCCAATTAAAGCTTAATTTTTTTTTCAATAAACCAAAAAAATTTATTAGTGTATAAATTTAATAAAATTATCTTATTATGTCTGATTATTAGTCAGAATTTTAATTAATCGGAGGTATGCAATTAAGTGACATGTTGCCTTTTAAGGTGAGCAGGCTTACCTGCCATTCATGAACTTTTTTTTTTATTATTTTTGCAACATTTCCGTAGCCCAATTGTGATTGTATCTTTGTCATTGACTTGAATTGGAACAGTTTTTCGGTTAAGAATTTCAATTGAAAATTCTAGGTTGACGGAGCCTCACCTATGCAAACATAACCGGGTCTATGCCATAATGAATAATTAATTGCAAGCAGCAACTTGCCAAATTTTCTACAAGGAGAAAGTTTAATCTTCGTCATAATGATTGGTGATCTGAAATAAAACAGATTGCTTACAGTAGGTGCTAATCTGACTTAAACTACTATAAAACCGCCATCCAAATCATTAATTATTGCTGTAACAATTCGTCCAATTACGTTGCAATTACCCTAAGGCCAGTCCAAATAAACATTTTTTGACACGAATTTATGACTTTCTATCATAACTATGTTGTTATCATTATTACTCGCCACTACTCTAACAAGAACACTAATTGAATACAGTACACCGTTAAGGAATTTGTGACACTAATTTTGGTCTGAAATGGGACTATTAAGGAAGTGGTTGCTAGTTAATTCAAGAAAATGTGGTTTTCTGTGTGAAAATTTATAAGATGTGGTGAAACGTTTACTTACGTATTCCAATTTTATGTCTGCAGGCGAACTACTTTCGAGCTACCCAGTATTGTAGATTTCACGGAATGCATCTAGCCAGCATCACGTCGCAAGAGGAAAATGACAAGCTGGAGAAGTACATTAAAGATTTCGGTAAGTACGATGACTCAAACGTTTCACTATTTTGTAAAAGATTCATTAGTTAAACACGGTCAGCTTCGTATGGTAACTTGAGAAATTGATACTTCTTTTCCTAGCACTTTTACTAGTGACAAACAGCAAAAGCATATTATAGGATTTGAAAAATGATGAAACCCGGCATACAATTTCTTTTCTTTAATTGACTAATGCCCGGTTTCACAAACGAACATTATCGTAATGTTGGTTTAATCGTTCGTTAAAAAACCGTTGAAATTTTTTTCTAGAGTTATCCGGGGGTTTTAGGAGTATGAAAGGTCGCAATGTTAATGTCTATCAAACACTTTACGAATTGCAACAATGAATTATAGCCAAACAAAGTAGTAAAAAAAATTGAAAAAAATTAATCAACAGGAAAATTTTAGGTTTCATATCTTAATATTTTTTAACATATTAAATAAAAATATTCAAGGGACTGTAACTCCGTTATTAGACACTTAACTTAAAAACTTTATAAGGGTTTTGGTCGTCGATTTACTTGAGCGAGCTGCCTTTAAATTATGAATGCCTGGCATACGTAAGTTCTAGGAACCGAATAATTCTCTATGAACAATCAATTATAACAACTTGCAACAATTTAGGCAAACATCGATGAGATTATTATGCGTTCTTTTTTCTAAAAAAAACATTTGCTTTGAAAATGACTTTACCTAGTAAAGAGATTTACATTTTATTTAATTAGAATAATAAGAAATTGCAGGATTTACTAATAATTTTAGATTTATCTGATTGAATATCATTCTAAAAAACGCGCGTTGAAATGTGAAAATGTAGAAAATACTCTTATATTCTCGATGAACCTCGTTCTTGATTTCTGGATTGCTGCGCCATCTATGCGCAACACCCGTAACTTGCTATAATCATGTGGCACATTCCATAAATTTTTTATTAATTTTTGCTGCAAATCCTAGTTTCAAAAGAACAAATTTTTTTATTTAGGTGAATTAGAAACTATCTAGTTAGAATCGATTCTAGCTCACAATGCGCTAACTGCAATACTGCTAACTCGTAATATTTACAATTATTTCTCGTTTTTCTGTTTTAACAAACTTGAATTTTGCAAAACTTTATATAGATAGTGCTGCCCAAATCTCATTCGAGATTTGTTTACTACTTAGAATTGTAATAAATGAATATTTAATATTTGTATATGCAACATTAAAAGATTACTGACTCTAATAATTATTCTTTGTGTTTAGGATTGGGACACGAGCACTTCTGGACCTCCGGCACCGATTTGGCCGACGAAGGCAAATTCTTCTGGATGTCAACCGGCAGACCCATCACGTTCACCAACTGGAACGCTGGCGAACCCAACAACTTTCAATATGAAAACGGCGAAGAGGAGAACTGCATGGAGTTGTGGAACAGAGACGGGAAAGGATTAAAATGGAACGACTCCCCTTGTTCCTTCGAAACGTTTTTCGTGTGTGAAGTGCATCAATGAAAGTGATATGTTTTTGAACAATGACGTGATACGTTGCTGCGGAAGTGATGCATCGTCTGATTCACTGCCCTTAAACTCGAGAACCATAAACGGATTACGGATTAGTGTTGCATTACATAGTATTATCCGATTAAGAGACAGTTTTATGAAACTATCAGCGTAATGCTAAGCTGGGTGTTCTATTTTAAACCTCTTGACGAAATCAATGAATTTAAATTTTTCACTCAGTTTTCGAAAATTTGCGACAAAATGTAGGAACAGTAGTAAAATTATCTAATTTTACCAACACTTGTACCAATTGTTAATAATAAGGATATTCTTAGTCGTATTGTTACTTTACTCTTATATTTCACCAAGTTCATAACCTAAGTCATACTCTTACAAGTTTATATGATAGGTGTGTACTGTCGAAGTTCATTGTACAAAGTCGAATAAAAATTAATATTATTTAAAAAATCCAGAATGTTTGATTGAAAATCATTATTGACCTGAAAACGAAGGTTGCAGGGTTGCGATGAAATATTAGGAGCATAGCTCAGCTTAAAGGCAAACGTTTCAAAGTGCAATTACAATCCAGAAAAAGGTAAAGGAAGCGTAATATCTCGGGAAGCGGCTGCTGTATTTCTTTCATCCTAAGGATTTAGATTTACGAGTACGGTCGCTACTCTCAAACAGTTTTGGCAAAAAAATTTATTCAGCCGTCTCACAATACTGAAATGCAAATCTGGATATACCGGGTGTCTCAGCGCTACTGAAACAGGAAAATAGCATGGGAAGTTATATTTCCTTAAATCAATTATATCTTCCCAGATAAAATTCCGTAAGAACGAGAAACTACACCATGATTCTTAAAAGGAGGAGTACGGTTTTATATAAAATTGATGGTTAGGAAGGCTAAAAAAGAGTTTAAAAAATGTTGCCTTGATTGGGATTTGAACCTTGGCTCTTATGTTCGGTAGAAACGTTATTCTTAGATTTTGATCTTTGATTAAGGCCTTTCTAACCATAAATTTTACATAAAAGCGTGCCTCCTTTTCAGATTCCGTGTTGAGTTTTTCATTTTTACCAAATTTTATCAGGGAAGATAATATAATTTATGAAAATAGGACTTATGATTTTCCAAGCTATATCTTTATGCTTTAGTTGTGCTGGGACACCCGGTATGGTGCACTGGCTCGAAATGTTTCGTCTTCAGAAAATTAAAAGGTCTATATTTGTCTTTTTAAAATAGCATCTGGGTTACCAGTTTTGTTGTATAATAATACATTTTAAAAGTACTTACGTATTTACTAGTTGTTTATTTTGGTCTGTCTCCATTCAAAAAAACAAAATCAATATCGCAGTCCGCTAATAATAAGAGACTAGTAATTATTTTATGCACTAAAATTAGACTATATTTAGAACAGCCTTAAATAAGTAATGCCAAAACGTCGATAGGGTAGGTCAAGATAATCGTTTCGCTTAAGAGTCAGAGCCTCTACCTATTTAAACATCAATTGGAAGCATTTATCTGCACATAGCCATTAATTAAATAATATAGTTCTGTTAGATTACTGTTTAGTACTAAGCTAAAAAACCTTAAGTTTTACTGCATTACACGTAAATACTTTTGTTTCAAAACTAGCCCTAGCCAGATTCCATAACTATCGAATTATTACGTTCACCCTATTTCAATCAACCATGCAGGGCAGGATTTAAAGAGATGGAGACCCTAGGGCAATGGCGAAGTGGAGGCTTCTTTTCAGAAGCAAGATGAAATTAACATTGTTATAGAAATTGGAAGAAATTTTTTGCCGAACAACAAGTTTACAATAAGCAGCATAATTATACAGGGTGTCCCAAAAAGTTTGCACCACCTTGAAGGTGAGTAATCTAGAATTGTAGTGGAATGTTGAAAAATTGTTAAAAAAAAAATTATTTAGTTTTCAAATAATGGCTCTTTAAAGAAGACACAATTAAAGTTTAAATTTGAGGATTCACACGGTTATTTCATAACAAAAAAAAAATATTTTGGAGTAGGAGTTTATTTCTTTGAAAAGTTTGAATTTTTGAAAAAGTCGGAGAATTTATGCAAAATCATAAAATAAGATCTCTAATATAATAATGGAGAAAACCTGACAACATGGCGAATACACTTAATAAAGGTAACAAACGTATTCTAGGAAAACAATTATACACGATTTTCCTGAGTATAGGTAAAAGGTAAAAATAATATTTTTCTACAATTTTTATTAAATCAGGCCTTGCAAACATACCCACATCGGTAATTTTAAGTTTCAGAAGTTTCTTATGATAAAATATAAAACATTGCTATTAGTAATTTTGTTTATAAATTGAGATTAAAATGAATTAAATATAGCTTCAAAAAATTTTATTTTATTGAAATTACAATTTTTGAAAATTTTACTAAATATAGAGGCATTAATTTTAACTGGTAATAGAATTCTTCAAGACCAAAAACTTTTTGTAATATATTTTTTTAAAACGTTTTAGTTTTTGTGTTAATTATTATTTTAAAATGGGTGGTATTTAAGTGTCTATTAAATTTACCCAATATTTTCATACAAAAAAATACTTTTATTTCCCAATAATACTAAATGCTCACCAAATTAAGAAAATACTTAATCCTAGAGCGACAACTAAATATTGACATAATGCTAGCTTTTTATATATTTTGTTTGCCAAAATAAGTTTTGTTGACCATAAATGCTAAATGTTAACCAAATTTTATTCCGCATTTAATTCTAACATAATACCCAGATATTTAATTTTTGACAGTGTCTTATATTATTTAGCGGTTAAAAACACTATTTGTTGATCAAAAATATACAAGCAATAAAATGTTGTGCAAATGGTAAATAATTTTATGCAAAATTATAGATGTAGGTGTGCTAGGGCAAGGAAAATAAGAGTAAAAATAAAAGTGATTTGCACAAAAAAAGATATTGATTTCCGTAATATATAAATGCTTTGCTGTAATTGGCTTTTTAAAAACCCAGAAGTCGGTAAAGTAAAACTTTTTTTAGTCGTAATTTCTAATCGTGATTTAAAAAAAAATTACAGGGCCCTATAAGCTGACCTTGTACAAAACATTTTTTTGCGCGCCTCTTGTCTGGAAGCGCGAGCGGCAAGGAGAGATGCGCGAGCTTATTTTATTTTTGGAGTAATAGACAATGGAGTAATACACAAGTAGTTTTTTTGAGAAACATCAAATATAAATGGATAGCTCGAATATTTATTATGTACAGCACGGACGCGTAACTTGAGCGTTCTAAATTTGGGGAACATATAGTATATTTGGGTTCCATTAAGATTTTTTGATGTTCATTAAATTTTTTGGTGGACAGTGCCAGGGATGTATGGTTTAATTTGGTGTACATTATATTTGTTCCCTGTTAAAATCTTACACAATTTTCTTACACGCCACTGGAAGCAACGTTACCTAGTCAACAAGATTACTTTATGAATTAATTGTATTATTATTGTTGTTTGTTGGAGCATTTCATAAAAGGCTCGTCAATTTGTAGGGGAAAAAAATAATTTAAAATAATTTGATTTTGAAAAAATGGTAGGTACATAGATTTTTTTTTGTCTTGATGAGTTTTACCACTGGTTAAAATTAATGTACTTATTTCGCTTACACCCTGTATAGGTAGATACAATAAATTTTCACAATGTAAATTGCAAATAGTAGCGACTTGGCAAGTCGAGTATAATGTGGAAAAAATTGGCAATTTGCGATCACTCTGTGCTTCTCTTATGTCTTCTACAAATTTTTGAACTATACCCTTGCCATCATCCCTACACATACATCCTTATAGTTCTTGTTGTTTCATTATTTGATTGAATTTTCTTCCTTCTCCTTCATTTGTTTCTGATATGCTACAACAATGCGGATCGACGTCCGAAGCTTCCTCCACACGGTCGTGTCACATTCGCCGCTCATTCATTGTCACACTATTAATTTGATTAAAAAATGTATTAAACGTTTGCTATTGAAAATTTAATAATCTTTAATTTTTTTAACGGCAACTTTTTTCATGAATTTGAGCATTTGTGTGATAAATGCAAAAAACAATGAAGGTGCACACTTTTTCCAAGATAACGGTTTGAACTGGTATTACTTCTTTTATTTGTTCTAATTTGATTGGCCTAATTAAAATCCATATTTATTTACAAGAAATATATTATGTTAAAACAATGTAAAAATTACTGAATAAGAAAAAAAGATTATATACCTATTACATAACAATACAGCAATAGAAATATTTTTCAAGGTACTTCTTGAAAATGTCAAATTTTTGATTTAATAAAAATTTATTACTTAATTATTGTAATTATTGCGTGACTTGTGAAAAATTAAACGAATAATGTTAATCAATTAGTAATTGCGATTTATTACTATTAAGAAAGCAGCAAGTAGCATATCCATTTAATGAATTTGGATAATAATAAGGTAATTTGCATTCATTAGAAGCAATTGCCTTTCAAAAACAATTTTTATTGGCAACGAAAAAGTGCAAACTCACGTTTTGATTATAATTTAACTAAAATTAGTTTCAAAAACTTGTAATTACTACCTGAATAATTTAAGATTAACATGCAATTAATTTCTAAAGCCATTTATCAATATTTGGCCAACGAGTTGCGTCGAAAATGACAAATTTTTAATGGTATATTAACGGAATCCAAAACTAAAAAAATGGACCTGCGTAATTAATAAACAAAAATATCTAAATTAAATTTTTATAGATATATACATAAATAACACTTGACTTCTGGGCGTAAAATTGCATCAATTATTCACGCAAAATTGGGTTATTCCGTTATCATGCGAGAAAACGCAAAGCGACCGAGCCAGATCCTTCCTTGATTTCCTCCATCATTTCCCCAATAAACCTCCCCCGAGTTAACCTCATAGATTCAAGATTTTTAGCAAAACTAGTAAAATGCCACTTTTTCTAATGAAGTCTCGTCTTAGGTTGCAATATTTCAAAAGTCGCAATTCTCTAAATAGGTAATGCCTGGATAAATAAATAAACGACGACGGTGTTTTATGACAGCTTTGCAGGACCTCAGCGCGCAGGACCGGTGCGCTTTGGGTGAACGCCTAACAGTGCCATAAAATAGGACAGGGGTGATAACTTGGTTGCCTGGATAGAGCTGCACACTCTTTAAATTCTTTACATAATATTTTAGTAAATACCAGTGCCTGCGTCCGCTTTTAATCAAAATAACGCTAAACGAACGCAATTCCGATTCAGTTTACGTTCAATCAAAAGGTCGGCTGCGTGTGTTTCGTTCTGCTCGATAATAAATGGAAATTGGTGCGTGGTGAGTATATTTTTAGATTTGTGTACGTACCGGAGGTTTTTAAACTATTCGAGCTAAATTTGAGCTATTGCAGGCCTAATTGGCGACTTCGCGACCTATCTTTACCCGGAACACACCTCCTTTGTCAGCTGATCGTTTTCCTAAATAATCATCGTTTTGTTTTAGCCGGTTAAACCGCAATACCTTCTTGTTTACAACATTGCGATGCACATTTAATAAATTACAACGCAGTTGTAACAACAAAATTTACTGTGGTCCTTTTCCATTGATCAGGAGAGCCTTCGGTTTCGATGTTTGACAAGGGTGATTTCCCCTAATACTGGCGCCTTAAACCTGTCGATAATCTAATGACGATTATCAGTGGGGTGTCTGCTGTTTCGTGCAAGGGTGGCGAAAGTAGTGGAGACATCCGAATTTTTAGGACGTAAATAACGTTTGACATTTTGACGCGTAATGCTTTAGAATATTGGTTTTTTGTGTCGTCTGGATCTGGGGAGCAGGACTTCCGGACGAGTTACCTCGTACCCTTTGCGCTCTATCCTGACCCATTTCCCTTGTACCTCCTGTTCGCGTTTAAGCGGTTTTCTGCTTGGTATTAATTAGTTTCGGCATGTTATGGCCGTTGTATTTTTGCCGCAGAAATGCGTTGATGACGTTGAATGGATGTTTAATAACTAATTCAGGAACAAATTAATGACTTTAGTCAACATTAGAGCGCGTACTCTTGTACCTTCAAACACCAACATACAAGCTCTCTAAGCAAATTCATTAAGCTTGTTGCGTCCTTCCTTGTTCGATTTTGTGGCGTCTCCCTCGACGGTTTCCTCCTGGTAAACGCCGGTGATGACGTATTTCCAATTTGTAGAATGTGTAACCCATTAGAAATGAAACCATCTAATGATTACGTTAATTATAACTTATTTTTCGTATTTAACTTCTTGACCGTCTTTGACAAACTCTGTTGATCTAATTTGGAAAAACGACTCACTTATAGTAAATTCGAAAATAAATGTTCACTGCACAGACCGGAAATGTTTACAAAGAAGTCTAATTTCTTAACTTTTGTTTGCTATTCGAACACATTGCACTTGTGTAAGTACAACTTTCAAAGTAGCTTAAAAAATATTACTTTTTGCCTCGTCTATAATTAATTTACATCATATATATCATTTTAATAATAATTTTAATTCCTTTTGAAATACAAGTGTATGCATGTACTTTCAATAAATTTGGATTGAAGTTATTTGTAAATATGTATTTAATTAATTTATCTTTTAAAAAAGAGTATATTGTTATTAAATTTTAACACGTTTGACCTTAAATTAGACAGTTGTCGTTTCAAAAAACAACCAAATAATGTGGCATCCGTTTAAAAAACAAAAATGTTGTCAGTTCCGGTTCAGAAATGGTATTTAAAAAACTCATAGTAGTTTAAAAATGAAACTACGGACTGGATTATATTAAACCGCTATTGAATTACATGGATTTTTTAATTTCTGGCTTTATTTCTGGTTTATTAAGTACTTTTGTGGCTACCCACCATTTATGTCTTTTGTTTTCACTGAAGTTTACCTACTTGAAAAGTAGCTACCTCCATTAAGCCATAAATATCCGAAGCGTTATTGTCAGGAAATTTGACTGCTGCAAGAGAGCCGTCTTCTCATAAATCAAAATTTCCAGGGACTTTTTAAATTAGAATTAATGATACTTCAATTAAAAACTTCAAATTTTTAACATCAGTAACGTGAACGTGTATCTGGCGGTATTACAAACGTAATATGTAATAAGAAAAAAATATTGAAAATTTCTGACTAAAACATTTTCTAGCGTATGCAATTAATTACAAGCCAGGCAATGACGCTAACATTGTAGTGGATTGATTAAAGTTTATTTCTGCAAAATTTCGAACTTCTAGCTCTATTAGAAAATATGCTTTTAGGCGCCCGGGGTTCTCTCTGTAAGATTCTGTATAGAACCATTGGTCACTTTTCAACCCTTTATCATAAGCAATCATAACTATTATGCGTCTCCTGTGTGTGTGTGTGTGCTGTTTCAGATTCTTGGCGGATTCTTGCCGTTTTTTCAGTTACTTCGTCTTTATAAGATAAAGACTTGTTACAGTACATACCGGTATTGCTAGACGTTAGTTACGAAGATGAGTAGCGATTTCATGCAAAATTGTGCGTATTTGGAAAAAAATTATTGCGAAGTAGAACATACAGTCTTTCCCCTAAGGCGGGAGCAATTGAGACACATTTTTCTTTTAAAATAGATAAATACAATACAGAAGCATTCCTTAAAATCAAGGAAGGTAAATAAACACTTCTGTTTATTTTGGGTTATCAGGAAAATGATAGTCTATTCCAACACAGTGCACCGTCGACAATACCATTAGAATATGACTGGTAGGACCTACATTTGAAGTGATAGGGGTGAGTTACACCCTTTGTCTTCTAGGTAGCTCAAAGTGATGGGTAGACCTTCCCAGGAAAAACTCGAATTTCCCTTCTTTACTTAAAAATAAACGGCTTGATGTAGAAGAAAAAACATGCTTATGTGAAGAATAACTCTCTACTTCAGGCTAATTAAAAATATAAGTACGTTGCTATTTAAGAAAAAAAGTCGCTTAAGCCAAAAATGATTGGCGCCATTTTGTAAAAAAATACGTTTAATATCACCTCAAATTAGTTATTTGACAAACAGTTATCATTTTTTCTTTAAGTTTAATAGTTTATGGAGAAGAAGCTTTATTCCATACTTTTAACAAACTCAACAACAAAAACAACAAACAAGTGGAAAGAAAAGAAAATTATATGGAACGGGTACGAATGGTGAAGGAAAAGCTTTAAATATTTGCAGTACTTTTTCAAATTTACGAATGAAAGCTTATCCATCATGTAAAATTTATTTAGTACGGATTGGCGGCTCTAAAGATAAATTAATTGAGGTGGAACTAGCGTAAGTAACGCATTGTTTTATGAATCTTTAAGGTCTTCCATTGCCCAGTTTCGTGCCCAGTTTATATAATACCTATATGCAACTCATTTGACAAGTTTTGAGCTAATTTAGAAAACATTTAGTTAGAAATGAGGTTCTTGACACATTGTATTGCTTCAGAATTTGTAAAATGTTGTCGAGGACATGATATTTTGATTAGATGACCAATTTCTAACTTTAACAAATTTATTTTTTATAATTTTATGCATGGTTTTGATTTATATGTCGCCGATCACCTTAAATATACACTTTTGAAATCTCGATACCTATCACACTCTTTCGCTACCACTCTACCAACTTATTAGCATACCAACGTTTTTAAGAGATTTGCAATGCTAAATAAAAGAATCTCTAAGTTAGACGAGAAAATCTTTTAATTTTGAAAATATGGTAAGATTTACGATAATTAAGATTTTTTTTATGTATTTTTAACTGTTTTAAATGTATATACTTTATCGATTTTATAAGTTTGGACTGAAATGATTGCTTTAATTGTTCAGTTGTAGAAGTAAAACAATAATGTTCAAGTAAGGTGGACGTCTCCGCTTTATCACTTGTGATTGTAGAACGTCAGCAAAATGCATTGACGTGATTTTTTGTATTAGCAGAAGCACGTATTAAAAAGAGAGGAAATGTATTTCGTATTTCAAAAAAAGCTCCGTACAGGTAAAAAATATCTGACTTTTGTTTTTAAGATCTGATACGTAACGATAGATACTCCGGGGCTAGATGCTTTAAAGAAAGTTAACATCCACGTTAATATGAACAAAATACAAATGTTTACTTTAACATTAAATAAATAGCCCAATTTGACTTCAGTTTGCTGTAAACCTCATCATCCGCCATTCGTTATCGAATATTTTAAACAAAAATTTAATTGTGTTACTAAAAATATGCGTGCTTTTTTTGCAAATTTGAAAATACGAATTTGGTGCTTATTGTCGTTCTCTGTTCGACAGTCATAAAATGGGCGATATCCATCTGCGTCACTTTACGGCTGCTCAAAATGATGTAGTGCAATTACTCTGCAGAATACTCAAAATGATCTCGCTTCAAATATTATGAATATTGTCTTGAATAACCATACTGGCGCGCGAAAACCAGGCTTGTATTAATATGTTTATTTAGTATGCAGTAACAACGTGTGAAATAGTAACCTGATGTGTATACGGCACTGGATTAAGGCGGAGCGTATCACTGTGGACCAGCTGCGTATTTAATGCTTCCGCACGGCGTCATTCTATTAAATTAACTGGGTTATTTACTCGCACTTGACTCATTCCATTTCTTTTATTATGCACTGATCTAAAATGACAGAACTAATCTCTGCATGTCAAAATGCATACAGTGAGAAAAAGCCACATGCGATAGAAAAGTCGTTAGCTTTAAGAAAATTTTGAATGAAAAAATACTTTCAAAATATTTCTTAGATCGTCTTTACATAATTATTCCATAACTTGGGACGCAGTTCAAAGACTGAAAAATATTACAACTTTGTACGAATAATATTTACTCTCTGAGCAAATAGTAAATTGAAAAACTGCAGTGAGCTTGATACAAAAACAAGAATGACTTGTGTTAATTAGTGATCTAGAAATCGTTCTCCAATTAAATACATTTATAAAAAGCATACTTTTTGAGCTGCAATAATAATTATTGCTACATGCACGATTGCAAACTTTGAATTGTTGAAAATTACCTGGTATCATCCCATTTTTCTGAAACGTGTACTGACTACTATCTGTATTATTTTTCTAACTATTTTTACGACCACGTGATTATTTTTAGGTAATAATATCTATTGAAAACCTCAGAGCGAAAAATATTGATATAGCAGAAATTACCATGACGTTGTCAACAAAAGTCGAGGACAAAACTCTTAAATTTGCCAACAATACCTATAATAGCTGTAATCATGGAGTAGTTGTAATAATAACTTTAATGTACTTTGCTTGTTTAGGTCGCATTAACGTGGTATAGATTTACATTAACTAGAAAAATAAAATTTCAGAATGTCTTTTTACGACCAAGATGTTTGCCTCAAGTTGTGCTTTATGACATTTATTAGTATCAAATTAACCAAGAATTTGATATTAAAAGTTTTTGTTTTTTTTGTAAAGGAACTGATTACAAATAAATGTAAGAACATGTTATCTGCTTTAAGAAAGCAATTTCTGAACTTCTGTTCAAGAAGATTGTTGTTGAAATTACCTATCAAAATCACAATAAAAAAGTATTTATTTGAATCGGCTGTTTTAAAAGATTATGTTTCGGCATCAAACTTACTTCTTCTAGTTTCTAGTACTTACATACCTACTTGTATTATTATGTCATTTCTTACAAAATTATATAGAATTTTATGTGCACTAATTTTTTAAAATTTACTGTTTGCGTCGTAACTGTAACGGTTTTGTGCTACGCACGCAAATGGAATGGCTAAAGTATGGCATCATAAATTTAACTTTTTTCACCGGTTACAGGTGTGTGAGCTAGTGACGCAAATCCTACTGACATCACACTTTTTGCATTTTCTAAACGCGACGCAAATATTATGCGGTCTTAGCATTGTGTACAACAACTCCACTACAAGTTTGTCGATCGCTAAAACTTTTAATAAAACGTGCTACAGTTATTATCGGTGAAAGTGCATTTAAGAACATTCTTATTAATTTTCCTTATAGGTACGTTAAATATGCATAATTATGTAAAGTTGTGGGCACTCTGATCTACCGAAGTTAAAATGTTACTTAATGCATAATCAACACAAAAATATATCTCGATTTGTAATAATGTACATAGCTAATTTATACAGTGTTTATTACTTCATTTGCAGGTTCACATATGCCATAGAACCTTTGATAGCGACTACGAACATAATTAGTGACTATAATGTCAAGTATTAGGAAAAATAATTCTTTTAGTACATAATGAGTTAATAACTTTGTCGTTTGGTAAAGTACAGTTTCGTTAAGTTTATTATTATTTATTGTGATTTTTTTACTTTAAACCTGAAGATGCAATAAAACAATAAAGTAAATTGGCCTCTGTTAAATAATGTGTGCCTCTTGGATTCAATTTTCTTATTACTACCAGCGGTTACATTACTTAGGACGCATAGAAGATTGTTTTACTAATTGCCTTGCAGTGGCAAACTGACAATTGAGACGTGATTGCACAAATATTAATTTTCAATTGAATATTGATTTCAAGGCAACCCAACAGTTTTCGATGCAACATATCACTAACTAGCTTTTCGTTTACAGAAATGCAGAACTCCAACACTGAATGAGGAGTTATTATGAGTGATCTGCAATCAACAATCGAATTTTCCGTGGAACTATACAAATTTTATAATGTCGATTTATTTCAAAGAGGGTAAGTACTTTCAGCATTCACCCATTGCAAACTTCTAATTATTTACGTTATAGTATGTACCAAGTGCGCTGCTCTCTCCGCGTCTCCTCAAAACTCAGCGTAGAAGTAGAAGTGACGACACCAGAAGTCAGTGCTGGACTCGGCACTGCTATAGTTTTGGGCAACTACGGTGCGTGTCGTCCCTTCCAGATTCTCTACAGAAACGAAGAAATTTCGTTGAAAGATGTGGTTTTGTTCCGCTGCCACATGTTGGTCGACGGCAATAACTTAAAGGAATCTCTTGAACGAGCTGAGTTCTCCATGGTTCTGGAATTGTGGTTCAGCGAATCGTCGCCGGTTTCGATGGTTATGGTGTCATCAAGGACGTTACAGTTGAATATGTCACCTGCTGAGGGCTTACATTATCATCTGCCGGTCTTGTTCGATTATTTCCATTTGTCCGCCATCACTTTGACCATTCATGCTGTACTGACTGCCTTACATCAGCCATCAATGAAGTGAGTTAGCCGTTTGCATGCTAGAAGTTAGAAGGTTTGAAGGATTGGTAATCGAATTAATCAATCAAGAGTATTGAAGCTACCCTTGTATAATCAAGCATAATATCGAGGTGGACAAATGACCGTTAAGTTAACATATATGTACTTCTAAATTCTATATTCAATAGAATCTAGCTCATAAAGAAAACAAAGCTTTTAAAAACGCTTTGAACCGTAAGAAGATCATGTACAGCCACGTTCACTGAAAAAGCGCAGGGTAAAGTAAAATTCATTCCAACTTACGTTACACTTGCAACCAGGCTAGACCACGCGGTAGAGTTTGTTTGAGAACCGCACAGGTAAACTAGGATTGGTCGAAATAGAGCGGCACATTTCAGTTTCAAATTCAAAACAGCGTCAAGCACACCGCTCATGACGAGAAATTTTAGTCGCTTGGTTAGTGACGCCCATTGTCACCATTCGAGAGAGTTGGGATCAGGGGTTTGATTCCCTTATCTCCTCGTTTCTTTTATTTTATATTTATTATTTCATATGCAATTTAGTAATAATTATGACCTTAATTTGTGTTTCTGATATAATTACAAGCCTCTTTCTAGAATATTAAAATAGACAACTTTCTGAAGCAATTCCAGTAAAATATTTTCAATTATAATATTCCTAGTGTGTTTCGTAGTGTTTGAGATAACTACGACCATGTCTCCAGGCAGAGTCAGTAGACCTGCTTTAATGGAGAGCCAAAAATAGCGATAAAGAACGAACGAAAATTAATTCCCACAAGGGTTTGGACCTACCTTATAGTGGAGAATTTGTGATGTAGTCGGCTTCGGGTGTGTGGTGCTCTGGAATCGTAGGAGATCTCGCACAAAACTATAAAAAACCTTAGACCGACTGACTCGAAAAGGCGACTGTCTCTTCCAAGTTTCGTAAGAGAAGTGTTGGGTGACTGTGTGAGTGTAAGGGTGGAAGAACTTTTAAGATGGATGCTTTCCACACCACCCTCAACACGTCACGTGGGTCCCACCCAGGGGGGAATTGCTACGCGGTCGCGTGCATACAACGAAACTGTTTGTTCTTATACTAAACTAATCTAAAGAAAACAAACTAACTACAAAAGAAAAAATTAACTAAATATCTAAGTGAGGGTACGGAACATTCCGCCCACCAAAAAGGCTATGCTTTTTCATCAGTAACCTGAGGCAATGGACACAACTTAACTACTGGTCTTTGGACTAAACCGCTTGCAGTGCGAACGGTTGCAACTCGCACGACACCATCTTTTCCAGGATGTGCCGTTTCTACCCGACCCAGTTTCCATTGCAATGGAGGAGATTGCTCCGATTTGATCAGAACGAGAGTGCCTGGAGCTAAATTGAGGGAATTCTTATGCCATTTGCACCTCTGTTGCATGGTATGGAGATACTCGCGATGCCATCGATTCCAAAAACTATGATGCAATTGTTGAAGCAATTGCCACCTTGTAAGACGATTCCTCTTAATATTAGTGAGGTCAAAGTCAGGCAAACAAGTTAAAGGGGCCATTGTCAAAAAATGACCTGGAGTCAAGACCGACATATCATTAGGGTCAGTGCTCTGAGCATAAAGGGGACGCGAGTTTAGTACCGCTTCAATTTGAGTTAAAACTGTATATAACTCTTCAAATGTTAAAATTTGATCACCAATCACCCGACGTAAATGTGATTTTGCCGATTTAATCCCGGCTTCCCACAGTCCTCCAAAGTGAGGAGCCGAAGGGGGATTGAAGTTCCAGGTGATCCCTTCACCTTGGACGGCTTCGCGCATCAAACGGATTTGGGCAGCAGCCCCAACAAAGTTTGTGCCACAATCGCTGTAAATGTGGCTGCAACGCCCGCGGCGGGCCAAAAAACGTCGTAAAGCGGCGAGGAAGGCTTCCGTGGAGAGGTCGGAGGCTAGCTCCAAATGAACTGCCTTTGTCGCGACGCAAACAAACAAACAAAGATAAGCTTTCATGGTCTTACCACCCCGAGTACGATTCATGGTGATAGTGAATGGACCACCAAAATCTATACCGACTCCTTGAAAGGCCTTCGCTTGCCGGACTCGAAATGCCGGCAAATTTCCCATTGGGGGCTGCAGTGATTTTGGGTTCTGCCGAAAACAAACGTGACAATTTGCCAGGATAGATCGAATGGTTTGCAGCGCGGCGGGTATCCAATAATTTTGGGACATTAGAAAATGTACGGTTTTAACTCCAGGATGTAAATATCTAATGTGGATATGTTCGATTATAAGTTTCGTAAGCCAATTATTCCTTGGTAGTAAGGCGGGATGCCTTTGGTTGAACGACAACGCAGAATTGGAAAGTCGCCCGCCCACCCTGATTAAGCCACCGGGATCAAGGAATGGCGCAAGTTTTCGAAATGGTTTGGGACAAATCTGATCTCCTTTCAATTGCCTTAATTCTGGCGCAAATTCGACGCCCTGTACGTATTTAATTAGGACGTCCAGAGCGGCTTGTTTTTCTTGAGAGGTCAGCCCTCCGTAATGACGTGATTGTGCTGCTAATCTACAATTTCCGACAAATCGACGCATCCAAGCGAGAGTATTTTGGAGTAGCGCAAGTTTCGAGTGAGAGCGAATTAGCGATTCCAAAAAAGCAGGTGCTGTAACATGAGTCATAAGGACTACGCGGCGCTCTTCTTGCTGAACGATATCAAGTTCAGCAGGAGCTAGTCCCACTTCCTGTTTGGGCCAATAATTATGCGTTTGCTGAAGCCAGCCAGGACCTGTCCACCAAAGTGGATGACTTTTGAGCTCGGCAGGTAGAAGACCGCGAGAAGCACAATCGGCAGGGTTGTCTACTTTAAAAGGGAGGGACACTGTATACCTGCCGCTTTTATTATCTCGCACCAAAGATTTTGAAAAAAGGGTATTACAAGTTATTGTGTCCTTATCTTCGGGAAGTTTCGTTGGAATTTCTTCCAATTCCCAAAAGGATTTTACAGCCTCTTGTAAATCCTCCGTATCTATGGTGGTAAACAACGTATTTGTTATTTCCGGAGAACTTTGTCCGGTTTTTCCCGTTACCACCCAGCCGAAGATGGTTTCTATGGCAGATGGTTCCTTTACGGTCCTTCCGTGAGTCACCCCGGGGCGTAATAGATATGCGTAAATGTCGCTTCCTAGAAGAACATCGATTTCACGCGCTTTATGGTATTCCGGGTCTGCCAGCGGCAGCGACTTCAGGTGTTGCCAGTTAGATGGGTCAACGGACATTGCGGAGCGAGAATTATTAATAATTTTGGGCAGAATATGCGCGCGAACTGTACCCAATGGTTGGTTTTGGAAACGCGAGCGAATTACGCAATCTGCATACCCGGGGGATGTTATGTTAGTCTTCGAATTGATGCCACGGACCTGAATCTTTGACGGATTAATTTTTAAATTCAATCGCGCAAGGCAGGCGCGCGTGACAAAACTACCCCGACTCCCACTATCCAACACGGCTCTAACTAATTGAAAATTTCCTCGCGAGTCTTGAACTTCAATCAGTGCAGTGGCAAGCAAAATTACATTGGTCGACAATGAACTCGCGAGAGTAGTCAAATTCTGAGATATCGCTTCTTCACCGCTCGCATGATCCTGATTTACGTAGGTCACCGCAGACGATGTGGAGTTTGTAACAGACTCTTTTGAGATACGCTCTCGTGAATTTGCCCGCGAATTTGGAAAATGTAATAGAGAATGATGTTTTCCCTGACATGACCGACAAACTACTTTTGAGGCACACGATTTAATCCGATGCGTTGAGCTAAGGCAATTGACGCAGAGATTCAGGGACTTTACCGTTGTGAACCTTTCTGCAGGAGTCTGGGAGGCAAGCTTAGGACATTTATGTATCCTGTGCTTGTCTTCGCACAGAATACACCGATTCCTTGTGTTGGATTGCGAGTCAACCAACAACACTTGTTTCGAAAATACCTTGCTTGGGGTACCGTGTGACTTTGTTTGAAGTCGCGACCGGTTGAAAAACGATGGTTCCTGTTGCTTCGGTACGGCTTCAAGAACCCGGCACTGGCTTTCTACGAAATTTGTTAATTCTTGAAACGCGGGGACCTTATCTGCAGAAAGTTCACGTATTTCAGCTTCGAAAGCTTTTCGCGTTTCGGGGTCAATCCTCTCTAACAATAACTGAAACCACATGAAATCTTCTAATGAGGTAGTTATCTTCAATGCTTGCAGTGCCGACCGATTTTCTTTAAATTTATCTAAAAGTTTGCGAAGGCCACGTGCAGATTCAAGCTTTAATTTCGGCAATGCGTTAATGGCGTTCCAATAGTAATACGACAACTTCCGCTTATTCTCGTATCGATCAACCAAAGCATTATATGCGATTTCGTAATTGTCATTTGATAGTGAAATTGACTTCACCATATTAAGAGGTTCTTGACTTAAACTACTAATTAAATATTGGAACTTTTCTATGTTAGACAACTCTAGCCGATTATGAATGGCATTGTTATAAAACTGAATAAACGGTGTCCATTCATTAAAATTACCATCAAAAGTTCGCAACGACAATTTTGGTAACCTTAAATTAGATAATGAGCCACCAGAAGTATTACTTGTTATATCTGGGGTAGTAGGGTGTTCAACGTCCGGAAATAGTTGGAGGTACGTTACTTCTATAGTATCGAAATAACCCTGTACAACCGTCCGAATTGATTCCTCCGCCGGTAAGTCAGCGTCCGCCTGTGTCGATAAATGCGTGATAATAGCTGACTGTAAAGTTAGAAATTGCTCCAAAATTTCGCGAGCGCGACCAATACGCCGCTTTAGCAAGGACTTGAATACTGCTTCCTCCTTGGCAGTGTTAGCAATTTCCACAATTTCCCGCATTTGATTAATGAGCATATCTCTTAACGCGCGGTTAGTTTTATCCTGTGTCTTGCTAGCCATTGTGATAACGAACACGTGTCGAGAAAAAGTGAAAGTGACCCAAGCTTTTAAACGAGAACGAGAGGGTCGTAAATCTGCCCGTTACCAGCAGGTAGTGGCTGGACCCTTCTCGAAACTTTGGAAACACGTGTTACCCGCAACGTAATGGTTCAAAAAATGCCTTTGTTTACTTTCAAAAAATGCATAGCTTAATTGGTGATTTTTTTCATACACAAAAACAACGATGATACTAAGAACTATTACCACGAACAAACAGTTTAGTTGCACTGCTTGGAGACAATAGACAAAAATTTTGAAAAACGCGATATTTGCAAAAAACGACAATTTAATGGACAATTAATCCGATTGATTAACTATCCGGCTCGAAGGACCAAATGTTTCGTAGTGTTTGAGATAACTACGACCATGTCTCCAGGCAGAGTCAGTAGACCTGCTTTAATGGAGAGCCAAAAATAGCGATAAAGAACGAACGAAAATTAATTCCCACAAGGGTTTGGACCTACCTTATAGTGGAGAATTTGTGATGTAGTCGGCTTCGGGTGTGTGGTGCTCTGGAATCGTAGGAGATCTCGCACAAAACTATAAAAAACCTTAGACCGACTGACTCGAAAAGGCGACTGTCTCTTCCAAGTTTCGTAAGAGAAGTGTTGGGTGACTGTGTGAGTGTAAGGGTGGAAGAACTTTTAAGATGGATGCTTTCCACACCACCCTCAACACGTCACGTGGGTCCCACCCAGGGGGGAATTGCTACGCGGTCGCGTGCATACAACGAAACTGTTTGTTCTTATACTAAACTAATCTAAAGAAAACAAACTAACTACAAAAGAAAAAATTAACTAAATATCTAAGTGAGGGTACGGAACATAGTGCATTGATTATTTCCGGAAATTTTTTCGAAGGCATTTCCAAAACGTATTAATTACGTTTTGGAAATGCATGAGAATAAAATTTACGGATATTAATCAAAGCACGAGGGCATATTCGGTAAGAAAATCGCAACGACACAGACATTGGTCCATTATGTCATTATGATGTCATTATTAATAAATAAATGATTTTGATTGGCTGAAATAATTTCCACTTATTAATTTCATGCTAAGTGCAAAAATGTCCAGGAAATTTTTGTCGTAGAAATGACACCGAATTTTATTTTTCTATTGGCTACTTTTGTTTTTTGAACTATTGCAACAACGGGCACGAATCAATTATGGATGTGAAGAAAGAGTTAAATTCCTTTTCTTAAATTATTATTTCATATGCAATTTATTAATAACCATTAATCTCGTTCTGCAATGTTAAAATTGAAGTAAAATATTTCCGTTTAATTGAATAAGGCCCGATTTCTTAATCAAATTAATGAAGACTTTAAGTTTAAAGGACCAATTTTCCTTTGTTGTAACAATGGGTAACTATGGTTATTGTCAACTCTAAATTTAATGCCTCTTTTAATTTAATTATGAAACCGGCTCTTAGTATTTATTTTTAATTGACTTTTTGAAAAATATTATTGCAACAACGGGCTCGAATCAATTAAAGATATGAAGGACTTGAATAGGATAATGATATGTAGAAACTTTTCAACGGGATTAATTAAAACTGTAAAGTTGCAGGTTGTTACGGGTAGGTATAATGTTTAATTTTAACACCCAAATTTTACTAACACATTATAATAGTTTGCATACAATAATAACATTATTTATTATTATTAATTAACAAATACAAACGATCGGTGAATCCGGTGATTAAAATATCAACAATTAACAAAATATATATCTAATAATCAATGGTCAAACAAGAATACATAGACAGTAATAAAAATAGTTTCGATTAATATTTGATGTAATAACCATTACCTACTATCTATGCATTCTTGCATTCTCTTTCGCATCGAAGCGACAAGTTGGTGGCAGATGTTGTCGCCTCGATCGATAACGTGCAGCCCTCATTCTTTGCCAAGTGCCAGTCACGTGGGCGTGAAGGGTACTACCTATACCCCTTCGAAATTTATGAGGTGGGTCATAAAGCTGACCATCTCTTTGAAGAAGTATGCCGACGAATGGGTTCCCTGCTCCGTTATAATGTGTTTCAATGTGTTGGTAAAATTCCAGTGTAAAAATAAAACATTATATCTATAACTATTCAATTCACCTGTAATTTTTCAAATATTAACCAATAAAATGGCAAATATTTACTTTACTTTCTTACGAAACTTTATCTACCAGTTGCTATGAAAATGAAATCATATGTAACACAGATTGGCGAACTAGCCTTTGAAATATTTTATTTTACGTGATACCACCACAATAATATTCGACAATTTTTGACTACTTGTTGTATTATAACTGACAATTCTTTGAATAAAAATAATAACAGGTAGTATACAATGTTAAAATTAATTAGTATGGCACCCTTCATCCTGCCGTCTTTGAAATTTGGTTTACCTGGGTTTCTAACTGGAGTCACTTGCTTTGTGTCACTGCGAATTTACGTAGGTAGAAAGAGAAAGGATGAAAAGGAAACATAAAACAAGTCGATTTTTTTCATAGTTATGAGAAGTCTATATAGACTGTTTCACCATAAACGGACGGATTTCTAATCGAGTTATTTGAAGACGTAGAGAAAAAACTCCAAATATTTCTTGAATTGATAAAAAATCTCTATAATCGACGTGTAAAAAACTAATTCTGGCACTTCCGGTTTGGACCGAAGTTAACCAACTTTTGATTTTTAAATACAAACATATCTTTTTTATTACCCTATCTGATAGAAGAGGTTCTGCTGATTACAAAAATGCATTACACTTATCACTTTTCTGCTCAAAATTGGTTCAGTCCTTGATTTCTAATGCAACTGTTTCTCCAAAACTTACGGATTTCTGCCCGAGTTATTTGAAAACGTAGAGAAAAAACTCTAAATACTTCTTGAATTGAGGAAGACTCTTTATGCCAGAATTAGTTTTTGACATGTCGATTATAGAGATTTTTCCTCAATTCAAAAAGCATTTGGAGTTTTTTCTCTACGTCTTCAAATAACTCGACCAGAAATCCGTCCGTTTTGGTGAAACAATTGCATTAGAAATAAAAGCCTGAACTAATTTTGACCAGAAAATCGATAAGGTCAATACATTTTTGTAATCAGGAGAACTCCTTTTATCAGATAGGGCAATAAAAAAGATATGTTTGTATTTAAAAATCAAAAGTTGGTCCACTTCCGGTTGATATTTTAATCACCGGATTCACCGATTGTTTGTATTTGTTAATTAATAATAATAAATAATGTTATTATTGTATGCAAACTATTATAATGTGTTAGTAAAATATGGGTGTTAAAATTAAACATTATACTTACCCGTAACAACCTGCAACTTTACAGTTTTAATTAATCCCGTTGAAAAGTTTCTAAATATCATTATCCTATTCAAGTCTTTCATATCTTTAATTGATTCGAGCCCGTTGTTGCAATAATATTTTTCAAAAAGTAAATTAAAAATTAATACTTATTCAATTAAACGGAAATATTTTACTCCAATTTTAACATTGCAGAACGAGATTAATGGTGATTAATAAATTGCATATGAAATAATAATTTAAGAAAAGGAATTTAACTCCTTCTTCACATCCATAATTGATTCGTGCCCGTTGTTGCAATAGTATTTTTCAAAAAACAAAAGTAGCCAATAGAAAAATAGAATTCGGTGTCATTTCTACGACAATGTAAAAATTTCCTGGAAATTTTTGCACTTAGCATGAAATTAATAAGTGGAAATTATTTCAGCCAATCAAAATCATTTATTTATTAATAATGACATCATAATGACATAATGGACTAATGTCTGTGTCGTTGCGATTTTCTTACCGAATATGCCCTCGTGCTTTGATTAATATCCGTAAATTTTATTCTCATGCATTTCCAAAACGTAATTAATACGTTTTGGAAATGCCTTCGAAAAAATTTCCGGAAATAATCAATGCACTAGAAATATTATAAGTGAAAATATTTTACTGGAATTGCTTCACAAAGTTGTCTATTTTAATATTCTAGAAAGAGGCTTGTAATTATATCAGAAACACAAATTAAGGTCATAATTATTACTAAAATGCATATGAAATAATAAATATAAAATAAAAAAAGACGAGGAGATAAGGGAATCGAATCCCTGATTCCAACTCTCTCGAATGGTGACAATTGGCGTCACTAACCAAGCGAACACAAATTCTCGTCATGGGGGATGTGCTTGACGCTGTTTTGAATTTGAAACTGAAATGTGCCGCTCTATTTTGACCAATCCTAGTTCATCTGTGCGGTTCTCAAACAAACTCTACCGCGTGGTCTAGCCTGGTTGCAAGTGTAACGTAAGTTGGAATGAATTTCACTTTACCCTGGGCTTCTCCTATGGCGGCAACTGTACATCTTCTTCGAAGGTCTTGTAGAAGCATGAGAAGAAAGTATGCTAAACTGTTAAGAAACTGAAAGCGTGGGGAAATTTGAAAATCACGTAAGCAGACTTCTAAAATAATCTTTATTTTAAGAAAAAACTACGTCAGTTACATCTTCAGCAAAAGTGATGATAAAGCTAGAGATGGCCAAGCGCGTATCAACGCATTGTGAGCATAATGTCGTAGAACAGAAAATGTAAAAGAGTTAAAAAAGTTTCAATTTAGTCATGAGTTGAATTGAGGTACTAGTTATGTAATTGGTTAAAGTACTTAAGTTATTGAGCTGTTACAAACTTTTTATTCTGAACGTCTATGAAACTGAATAATTACAATTAAAAATATAGTTGTAGTCCCAACGATGCTGAGCAAAGTAGTTTTGTTGATTTCGAAAAAATTGGCAGCTGTAATTCGAGCCCCACCTTTCTTTATTTTCTCCATTAACAAAAACAACTTTTGTTGTTTACGTTGTGTAGCTATTGTTTTCGTGGGAATTACATAAATAAATGGATTTTTCTCCCTTCATTACAGAATCACAAGATGTGATAATGAGTAAGACTGGAATGTATAAAAATTGATAACTGTATGTGCTAATAATGACCGGCGATATTTACTACAACTTAAACTTAAACCATTAGATGCACTTGATCAAATTTTGTTTCAAAAAGAACTCTGCTGCTACTATAAGTAAAGCAATATATTATGAAGCTGATTTAAAGCCACTTTAGTGATATTATAATGCTGAACATGACATAATTGTAAGTATAACCCCCAATATGACAAGAAAAACAGAAAATAAAAGTGAAGGACGTTCTTAATTCCAAATTTCGCATTCAATATGTAAAATTGATAAAAAAAATACTACGGAGCAATAAAACTTCAAGATATGAATTGAATATAGACTTTCCTGCAGTAACCGTTTAACGCCGAACTCTTGATTGGTGTGTCTTTGTTTTGAAATTTTCTGAACGTAGTCCGCTATGATTTAAGGTTGTTGAGGAAAGAGGATTGCAAAATAGAAAACGTGAACAACATCATAGTGGAATCTTGAATACACAATAAACTAGTTATTATAAGCAAATTGGTTGGACGTAAAGTAAATTACGTTCTGTAAATGACGTATGCTGTTTTTATTGATGTGAACACCGTTGAAATGGAAATCTTGATTCGATCCCATAAAGGGTCAACAATTATATCTTTTCCAAAGTAGTAAGACGAAATGATTCCTACTGTTTCCTATTTGGCAAATTAATTTTAAAAACTTGACATTTTTACTCAACATGTTAAGGATTCGATAGATATACTAAAATTGAATTAAAGAATTTTTTTGTACACAATCCTGTTCGAGTTTTTACCATTACTATTGATTAAGAATGTTAAATATTAGAGACCATTACATAATACTTTATTATTTAAGTACACAATTGGTTGCATATTATCTTATCTGTTGACACGCAGGCTGAATTGTAGCAACTATATTGAAGTAATGAAAATCAAGCTTCTTTACAATTGTTACAAGCCATAAATTATTGCGCTTGTTTTAAACAATCATTGTAAAATTACTTGTTACTCACCAAAGTTGCACAACACTATTTTATGAGATTCGTTCTCTAACATCCATAATGGCCGAGCTTAATCTACAATAGACAGTTATTATGTTAACCTAGTTTTATATCTATAAGTAAATAGTCCTGAGAAGGGTGAGTTGAACATTAATAAAAGTCTAATTGACCCACTTTAATGCCGAATTATTTAATTAGGTGAAGTGTTACAACGATTTTGAATTTTTCATTGATGCTATAGAATATCGCTTCAAGTCGCTTCAATCAACATTTATAGAGTTACATCAAATTGATTTACAAAAGGTTTTGACAGTTTAGAAAGGTATTCTGCAACATTGTTTAAAGATTGTTGTTACATATTAAGGTAACTTATAAATTGTTTTAAATTTTTAAATCTAACATACGACATGTGCATATTAAAGATAGTGAAATCATTTTCAACATGTTATTTTTTGACTAATGCTTTAAAATATCTTCAATCAGCCGCTCTGTTTCTGATGATTATCCGCTGTATTATATGCGATTGTAGAACGCAAGCAAAATGCATTGACGTGATTGCTTGTATTAGCAGGGGCACGTATTGAAAAGAGAGGAAATGCATTTTGCATTTCCCAGAAAGCTCTGTACAAGTAAACAATATCTGACTTTTGTTTTTAAGATGTGATACGTAACCATAGAGACTCCAGCGCTGGATACTTTAAAGAAAGTTACATTAGAATTTTGTTAAGATGGTTTTTGATAGGTTTTGTTGTTGTTGTTTTATAAAATTAGTAAGGTATTTATTTCATAATTAAATTGTTGCAATTGTCTTTTGTTTCCATGGCATACTTGAAAAACAAAAAAATTTCTCGGCAAGATTGATGGAATTTCTAGATTTTAATTTTTAATTTGATAGGAGATGAAGTTAGGTATAGGGAATGCTTAAGTAACTCATCTCAAAATACAATTTTCTATTGAATGCTGCAAAAAAATCAGGAGGTGCTATTTGAAAAAAATGACTTCTTGACCATTTTTGGTTGCAATATTTGAAAATGTTTACTCCCATATGGTACAAAATGGAACCACCATTAAGATATCAGAAGTTAGTCTGGACTTTGAGCTAAGTACTTTACAAATTGGTTTTCATAAATTCTGAACCGTCTGCCAGATACGAATTTCTTCGTAAGCTACCACATCGACCATTTTTTTCATATAAATTAACATAATGTCAAAAATTGTCAAATAAGTTCACCTAAAAAGTGTTATGGAAACTCAGAGTTGGAAAACCTATGAAACCATGCAGAAAAAATGGTACGTTTCCATTTAAAATAAGAAAGTTGATACCGACTTTTGGCACCACCTTTAAAGCTAGAGAGCTCAAAATATTTTATATAGGTAGAATGAGCATGACTGATTATGACTGCCTCCCAAGTTTCAAAATCCAACTGGAAGTTGAAAAACTTGTAATGCACGGGCTACGTGAATCACCCTGTATACGAAAACTTAATTATATTACTAAAAATATGCGTTTTTTTTGCAAATTTGAAAATGCAAATGTGGTGCTTATTGTTTTTATTCAGTATGAAGTAACAACGTGTGAAACAGTAGCCTGGTGAATACGATACTGGATTAAGGCGGAGCGTACCATTGTGGACCAGCTGCGTACTCAATGCATGCGCGCGGCGTCGTTTCATTAAATTAACTGGGTTATTTACTTGCACTTGATTCATTCCATTTCCTTTTATGCAGTGATATAAAATGAAAGAACTAATCTCTGCACGTCAAAATGCATAGGTACAATGAGAAAAAAAGTTGTGTAATAGCGGAGACGTTTGTCTTAAGGGTGGAAACGAATGTATCAAGCATAATATGCTATGCAGACTCTTCCAATTTCTGGACTTTAAGATAAACTATATCATAATCATATTATGAGATGGTACTTTAGAATCTTGTAAAGCAAACTGTGGTCTATGACTTTTGAGCAAAATTTATAAAATTGGCGCCAAATTTTTTTCATGTATAAAATCTAGTAAAACTTTTTTCTAAAATTTCTAAAATTTTTCCAAAGTCAAAATTCTGCAAAGTCCTCAGGTTTGCCCCCGTTTTATTCATATAACCTTTCTCGTGATTGTAATTGGAATAATACGCGCTTATTGTAACATTCTCAAACTTCTTTCCATTATCGAAACTTATCTCTGTAACGTTTGTTGGTGACAATTGTAAAGTAATTATTTAGCATGGGCCTCTCACCATTGCTGTTAACTTACCACAAACCACATAACTTTAACGAAAGAATTACGACAAAATATTTTAATTTAATCAAATTAATTCAAAATCCTCTAGACTAATACAAAGGAACATGATTTGTTAACAAAGCTAAATTTTGCATAGTCATCACATGCAAATGTCGCCATAACGCCTCCTCGAAGATGGCAAAGGTTCAGCATACTGCTGACTGCTCTTCATTATACTCGAACCCATGTTGCTGATAGTGTCCTGATATTCGCTTCTGCCGGTCAATAAAGATTGCCAATCCAACACGGTGCACGGTGCTGAAATCACGACAGTTAAAACCATAAAAATCACAATTAATTGTTGAGTACTTTGAACGAAATGAACTTGAGGACAAACGTCTATAGTAGGTCTGATAATCGCAGAAATTCTAAACTTAGTCGGATCTACATAGCCTTTGCCGAGGCTTATGATGGGGGCTTCGAAAGGTACCCCAAGGGGGGAATCGATCGCCGGCATCAATTGTCGGTACTCCTTGGCATTCAAACCTATAATTCGATTAATAAATTTTTATGATGTTTCACTAAGTAGGTAAACAAAGTTGTGCCTCGTTTGTTGTAATGAGTTTGATAAATAGTTTTCATTTTATCATCGTAAGTGTCGCAAGAATGATCCAAAATTTCTCCGGCAAGAAGTGCCATTTCTTTTCCCAAACAGTCCATCTCTTTGTAAAGCAGTTTTTCTTTTTCCACCAGCCTCTTGTAACGCCCCATTTGAGGCTCGTATAGGTGAGCATCGCAATGACAATAAGGTTCTACCAATTTGGCTACGAAAAAATTGTTCGGCTTTGTGGTCAAAGGGGGTTGAGCTGGTCTAAAAACTATTGATACCATAAAACCTTATAGGGGATTTTTTAATCTCACTTTGGTGATAACGGGACGGTGCATGGCCACTTATAGTCTCTCCTTTGGTTAGCTAGAAAAGTTTCTTTGTCGACTGTCATCACTATAAATTTTGACTTTGTTCCTCGAAATTAATCAGTTTGTTTTTTGTTCCACATAAGCGACAGTTTTGATCCAACAAAATAGAGAATTACTCGAAGGATTAGGTAGAACCCAAAATTTTGCACTAACCTTGTCAAAAGTGTTACAATTTCCATTTTTCGACTTATTAAACAAAACAAACTGACAAGACTAGCACTCTATTTTATTGTCGTTGTGACAAACTTTGGTGGTGAATTTTGTCCCTGATTATCATTTGACCTAATCTGGAAACGGCGTCTTGGTATTCGGTTGCACCAACTGTTACAGTGCCAAGTGGACCTCGACACGTCCCCACTGAAAACAGAAATTGATCAGTTACGAGACCCGTTCAATATTGTTATTTAGCACCGCAATAACTAGAAGATTCATCTCCTCGTCCACCCGTTCCATCTCCTCCTCGGCCACCACAATTTTTACCGCCACCAATCCTATTAGTGATAACAGCAGGACGAAATGCTATAGATTTTTGGTTTGGTCTGCAAGGATCGCCTGGTAGTTTGATGGGTTCCGGGCA
Source organism: Schizotus pectinicornis (assembly GCA_951805265.1). Classification (NCBI taxonomy): domain Eukaryota; kingdom Metazoa; phylum Arthropoda; class Insecta; order Coleoptera; family Pyrochroidae; genus Schizotus; species Schizotus pectinicornis. The sequence goes on along the minus strand of OX638203.1, from coordinate 1,669,476 downwards.
AGGACTCTCGCCAGATACACCAGCAGCTCTCAACAATTCATCATAAGGGGCATCTGGGTATTCCTCTAGAAAGAAAAGTTAAGACTTGTCGTTAAGGTTTTTCATCAGGTTCTACGCATTCCGCAATAATCAATTTGGTAGGTGCTCCTGAGTCTGTCTCTGTGTATCCTTGAAATCAAATCATTTGGGGGCGCAGTTTTAAGGCATTCATAAATATAGGGATATTTGTCTTTTAGCTAAAATTTGCAATTACGAATTGTTCTCAAGATATCACAAGTAAGTACCTTCTCGAGGAAGACATTTGGTTGGTTGTATCTACTTATTTGGGATTGGGGACAGGATCCAACTTTTACCGGGTATATTTTAGGATCCAACAAGGGACCCATTGGCCCTAACCTAGTCCATGCCACTTCTTGTTGAAGACCTGTTGGTTGTTCTGGAATCTTAGGACATTGACACTTGCGTTGGTTTGCTTGAGCAATAACCGAGGGATCTTTCATTCTGAAGTTGAAAAAAAATATTAGTTTTTCTTAACGGTTGGTTAAGAGTTAAGATTCTTCTTACTGTAGACCATAAGCGCGAACATAAGGCCAAATGTAATCCTTGCGATAAGTTGTATGGAATTGATCAACTCCCATTGCAAATTTTGGTTTTAAACACTACGATTTAGAAAAATTGTCAAATTTTGACAGTCATTCAACTGATTCAAGATGATCGCTGGCACGTTTACAGAATGGGTGAAATATTTTTCCATTTATTTTCTCAGTTATTGCAAAATCATCTAATTTTCCAATAATATCTATGTATTCGGAGTTTCCTATTTTGATGTTGATTTCACTTGATTAAATCGTGTTAACTACTGTATGGAACACCATTAAACCATGTAGGTAACTTTAAAACGAGACCAAAAACGCAATATTATCTTTAGGTAATTCAATAAGAATCACAAAAATGTCTAAGAGGACCGAACGGCTGAGTAGTTACAGTTATGCGGCTTTGCCCCACATCACCATTCCTCACCATCTATTATTAGATTATTGATAGGTTTTATTAATTGAACAGGTTCCAAAGCTTTTTAATACTAGCTGGCTACCTGTAAGCTGATTGTTGCGTGGTTTGGGGAAGATAGGTATCTTTGGGAAATCTTAGTTGGTTTTGGCGTCAGTTCTAAACCCCTAACTAAAACCATTGTTAAATTGCTTTGCCTTTAATTACAATTTAGCACGAAGTACCTAGGTATGTCCCTCTATTGCTGTATTACATTTGATATTTCGTTGTGTTGCTTCTTATTTGGTCTTGATGAATAGACACCTTGTGAAATGGCTTGGAAAAATATCTTTTCCGCAGAATCTTGCTATTTTTCTTATGTTCTGGACGAAGTAGAAAATTGACTGAAAAATTTGAGAGCTATGACATGGTGTATTTTGCGCCAAGCGCGGAGGAATTTATTAATAAAACTTTAAAAAATCTGGAAGATGCAGAAACACGATCGGACTACGCTTTATGGAAAAATGCTACAGAAAAGAGATGGTCGTAAAACCAAAAGGAGCGTAATTTATTTCCAGCAAGTGACTTCGCCTAAAGAAAGTCATATGGTGAAATAGTCAAGCACAAGGCAAGGCTTTTTTGCAAATGATTTTATGCAACCGAGCATTTTGACTACGAAGAGATTTAAGCGTATGTTGCTAGGTTAACAACAATTAGAACTTTACTGGCCATTATAAATAAAATAAATCTCTATGTTCAGCAGATGGACGTCATATCGGTATTTTTGCCCGGAGTACTGGAAGAAAATATTTACGTGTGGAAGCGTGAAGGATTTAAAGAAAAAAAATCTCTTGTGCAAATTAAATAAAGCACTATACAGTTTGAAGCAGTAGGCACCATTCTATTGGGACCAATGTTTCAAGAGTTTCGCCCATCAGCAGAACTTTGTTAGATCAAAGAATGATTCATGCTTGTGCGTAAGAATCATTGACGACAAGACAATGTACTTACTTGATTTTATTCTTGTATGACATCCTGATCGCGAGTAATGACAAGAACAAAGTAGCAAAATTGAAGGGGAAAGCTGAGTGAAACATTCAAAATGTCAGATATTGGAGATTTGAAGTAATTTCTAAGAATAAATATTATGCAGACCTAAGATGGAATTTATCTGGACAAGAGGAACTATCTGGAGAATCTCTTGAAACGATTTGACGTGCAGGACTGCAACCCTATTAAGACACCAATAGAATTCAAAACTTTTTAAGAGTCTTTGTTGATTGATTAGGATATTGCCAGGCTTCTGAATGTCTCTAGTTTAAGCATTTATTATGAATCTTTTTTTTTCCTAAATATTGAATAGCCCGATATCTTGTTATAGCAAACTGAATCTCTATAAACTAATAATTATTTTATCGGTTTCAGGCTGTAAGAAGGTCCTTAACATTCACAAAAGTTGGTTTGTAATGTACAGCTTGGAGAAAATGTTTTGTCGTATCGGGCGACATTGCGGACCGCACGACTAGATTGGGCGACTGTCCCGATTGTTCTGTTGGCTTATTTTGAACCCTTGGAGGGAGGCTAGCCCGAAATTATTTGCTTGAGTCTGCACAAGGATATTCCCGGCTAGCTTCTCTTCAAGGGTTCAATATTAGCAACACGACAGTCACCCAATCTAGTGGTGCGACCCGCAATGCCGCCCGATACGACAAAACATTTTCTCCAAGCTGTACCTTATAACTGTATTAGGAATGTAAAAATGATATATTGGTAATGTTATATTTTTACAATACAATTAATAATTTGCTCCCATTGTTTGATTTATTTTGATTTATTAATGCAGTCATAATAATTCATCAAAATGTGGAGGTGGTCGCCTGAAACCGATAAAATATTCAACAAACCTCGATGTTATGACATATTACAGTCTTGGATGTCTTGGATGTCACCATGGATGTCCTCGCTCTTTGAGCTCGGATTTCAACCTGACATCTGCGGCTGTAATAAATGTCATAACATTTCTCGGTATGTTAATAGCTATAATACTCTTTATTTTATTTACTATTTAAAAAAATCAAAAGTCGCACGCCTGCTAAACCCTATAGTACCTATTTTAATTCTACAAAATCTTTTGTTGAGAGTATAAAGAAACCAATCTGTAAGTTATTACTGTATTTCTTTCCTGAATCTGCAAACCTTATGAATACAACACTAAGTTTAATAAATATATAAGTGGGCTTTAAATTCAGATATTAAATTAAGTTGGGGATATTTTCTGTAACTCGAAAGTGTTTAGAATCCAAGTGGAAAAAAATCCGTTGCTATTCATCCGTAATGTGAGTAAAAATGTTTAGTAGGTGAATTAAGATTAGAAATCTGCCAAAAATATTTTTAAGTTATCTTAGGAATTGTAATTCGGTTGTATAAGACTTATTTACACGTTAGACTTCTCCATGTTTACCAATTCCAGACTCACCACCTCTTAGCTGGATTAACACTATTAAATTCGCACTAGTAACATTAACCAGAGAAAGCATAGTGCCTCTCGTTATTGTGAGAAAATTTGCCATCTTAATTTCTGGAGCGTTAGCTTTTAAACGCCGTTTTAAATTACGCAGTAATTTGGCCATGTGCAAATTATCTTTAAAATGTATTTCCAACATACAATAGAAGTATAACGTTTCTTTGCCATTTCTTGTGATATTGTCAGCTGCCTCTATAATTAATCCCAGGGGTACCTACGGTCATAAGTTTGTCATATACAATTTGTCAACAGTGAAAATGTTGTTTACAATTGTTAATCCAACAGTACTTAGAATTGTTAAATCATTTTCTAGTCCAGGATTATTAAAATGATATAACACCATATTTAAACAGTGGAGTATTCTCGCAATAGCTCCAGCCATGATTAAACCAAGAGCCCATCCAAATATTTTGTTGAAGGACACTACTGCTTCATTAAGTAACGTAGCAGCATCATACATTTGTTTTATCGTCGTATAGGACTTCACCTCAAAAGCATTTGTCGAATTTATATATTCCAAAATAACTTTTATGTGGCAGTTCAAATTTTTGTATCTGGTAGCAATTGAATCAAGAGTTACATACATTATAAGTGTGGCAAATAGCAAGCGATAGCTGAAAACGATGTACCAAATATTGTTCACGAAGTCGTGTACACTGTTCATTTTATAAAAATTAAAACTTAATACAATGTAGAAGAAAAGGTTCCAAAAAACAAATTGAAGTCGGGCATGATTTGATAAAAAGTTCTTTCGATTAAAATTTCCCTGTAAAATACCAAGTAACTTTATCCATTCAGCTTTATGGAAACTGCTAAAGTTTAATAGTATTACGTAGCTTAATACTTGCGACATAAATGTAGCTACAAAGTGTACAAACAGCTCTAGACGAGTTAATGCCAGGGATACGTAAGTTGTTCTGTCGATTATTATCATTATTGATAATACTGTTAAAATGGTTGCAAATAAAACTGCTTGGGTTTTATCGCGTCGAGGATGAATTATGTTATTTTTTTGCAAGTTGTACGAAGGTACTATTCCTAAGTAATTTGCCATGTTATACACAATTTCCAAAATGTTAATATTTGTGAAACTCATTTTGAGAACGTAACTGTAACTACTTTCAAACTACAATTAATTTTTCCTGCAACTGAGCAATAGCTATTGATTTATCTAATCACTGCATCATCAAGTTTCATGAAAAGCATGAAAATATTAATTTATAACTGTAATTATGATCTCTTATAATACGAGCAGTAGAGACAACTAATGCACGTGCAAATTTATATGGTTAGCGTGATAAAAATAATTTAGTACATATTATTGTAGAGCGAACAAGTAAGTCTTTATTTACGATTTAATTCTTTCTCTTCCTCTCTCTCTACCTCTATCTTTGTCTCTCTCCCTTTGATTCACCCTGTATATTAAATTTTAAAAGTCTGCTTCGTTATTAGCCTTATTTAGAACATTTTTACATTACCTCAAAAATTGGTTGGTTTCAATTGAACGTTAACAAATTTAGATTATTTTTTCCTTTGTCATGCAAAACTTATTAACCATCAGTATGATTATTCTAACCCTTTTGAACACCTAACTTACAGGAAATTAGTGATCTAGTTAGTAAAATAAAATTATTATAGATTACTACTATACGAAGGAATAATAGGAGGCATTTAATTGATGTAATTCATTTTTGAGGAAAAATTGACGCCCGGTTCACTGAGAAGGTTTAAATCTAAATTGACAGATAAAAAGTTACTCAAAAAAGTTATCAGAATCATTAGGTACATTTTTGTCAAAATTATCTTCACATGGTTTACTTGTTACCCATCTGCCAATTTCGAGTGGTAAAATTTTTGTCTATCCGGGTGTTAATTAATGATTAGTATTTTACGGCATTTTTCTTTATTTAACTATTTCCATTTTATCAAACATTTTCTATATTATTATAACAAGCAAACTACAACTTAATTCTTGATGTCATTTTAAGGATTATCACAAATTGTGCAATTCTTCTACTTTAATCTAACTTTTTTGAATTGACGTTCGAAACTGCACAACAACAATAAAATACTGAGTGGCTGTTGAAACAATATTGGCAAGAAGTCGTCTATCAATTACGAAGAAATTAGCAGCTGTAACTGGTTTTACGCCGTGTCTCAAAATTTTTTCTAGGTTTCGAAATTTATCACTAGTATTCATGCCAAAGGCAAATTGTCTTTGTAGTGACTGGCATATTATTAAAGTATTTTGATTTTCCAGCAGATGGTTGTCACTGGTAAGAATTAAGGTAATTCCTGGAATCTTAAAACAACATTAGCAAAATAGCAGAAATAAATATCAAAATTACCATAACTATAGCCATCATGCCCACGTGCCCAAAAGTAACCTCGAGTTGGAGCCAATTGAAATCATACGTCACGTAATAAATTGAATGCAGGAATCTGGTAACCATTGTAGCAACTATAAAGATTATGGGGCCGCCAAAAATTTGGTTAAAAAAATATACAATTTCTCGCAAAACAGCAGAAAAGCCAGCAATATCTTGGACACAGTACCTTAATGGTTTGCTTGAACGTTTTACTTGTGGCTTTACAATTTCTGCGAAAAGTCTATTTAAATTCTTGTTTCGATAGATAATAGCATCAAGAATACTATACATTAGTAGTTGAACGTATAACCCGCGACCTACGCAGAATATGAATGAGCTTGCTACCACTACGTCCATAATGTGGTTTTTAAATACTGAAAAGTATACGTGATAAACGAAAAATGCTGCTCCAACGACATGCCAAAATGCAAACTGAACATACACATTTCTGGAAGTATTTCCTTTTTTGTCAACGTAAGGAATTAACTTGTCGGCTACCAGAAAACCGTTGAAAAGTTTTACCCAATTCTCTTGGTTTACGAATCCTAAATTAAAAATTAGAAGAAAATTTGACATTATAGCAAAACTTCTATGAATGTTAAACACGGCTCGTTCTACAAGAGGCAGTTTGCTCGGGGCGTTTACTACAATATGTAGGGCTGCGTACAGTAGATAAATAGTCAACAACGCTGCTATAATTTTATCTCGCAAGGGATGTAACAGTTTTCTCTCTTCAAAACTGTACGATGGTACAATTCCCAGGAAGCTGCCAATCTTGCAGGCAAATCTCATAAAGCGTATATCTTTTCTCAAAAACTCACACTTCATCCTGTAGCTGGAAGCTATTTAGAGAACAATAGCCAGATATCTAAAATAGTACAATGATGAAGCAATTTTACAAGGGAATTAAAGTTTTTTTAGTGTTTGTATTGTGCAATTTTTTGCAATTTTTTTAATTTTTTAAATAGTTTTTGTTTTTAATAGTACAAATTTCATTGTTCAAAAAACGTTAAAGCTTACCTCACTTAAAAAATTGCAACTAAATATGGCTTAACAGTTGTTACTTGTACCGGTCTGGCTTGATAGTAAATCTACTTAGGTATATTCATCTTACAGAACGTATTGTTATCTCCATATTTAGATCTCGTTTTTAAATCAAAAACTCTCTTACCCTATTTTTTTGTTTTTAAATAATAAACCACAACGTTTTGTGAGCAACACCGGTTGCGACAAAAATTCTCGTAAATTATTCAAGAATGAAAAAGGAAGTTGCTATCTAATACTATATCAAGCATGAAAATCTGGGGCACTTAAAGGACCCATTAAATATGGACAAAACATTTTTATGTAAAATAATACAAAGCTGCGATTTATCACCCCCAAAATATTAATAAAAATAAAATAATTTTTTTTATCAAATCACTATAACTATAAACGCATTCCTAGACCAGTTGGACAATCAAATTTCAGGCTCTCTAACACCATAGTTATATTATATTTTGGGGCTGCATATGAGAATTAAAGCCAATTATATTAAATTTTAATAATTATATGTAAAGGATTGTGTGACAGCCTTTTGCAGTTACGTCACAGATGACTCTATCCCAGATTGGACACTTAGAAAAAGCGCGTGAATTAGAGAATAATGTAATATTAACCAATTTAAACGTCTCATTGACGCATGATCAATAGAGGTTTAGACACACTCTAATATAAGACTTGCTCGCTTTGCTAGAACGTGGATACGACATTTGTATTTACGATTGGCTATGGCTTCTAAGCATTCCGAGTCTTTATCCGATTTTGAGGTGCGTTTTGACATGTAGTTGAGAGGTTAGGTTTTGCCACCAAGTGCTAGTTTTCACAGTTTTGTTCTGTTTATTGTGGTTTTTATATTTAATATATTCTTCAAATGACACTAGCCGACAATAAAATGAATAGTGTTAAGCAAGGAGATGTCTGCTTGGCAACAGCGCTTGGATGCGACATTACGGAAATAATGCTGCGCGCGGCATCAACGGTTTCGACGGGAGTGTCCAATCTGTAGCCGGATCCTGGAAAAAGCGATTGCGACCGAGTCGCTTCTAAGCAACCGAAAACGGTTGCTTTGGATAGATATCAGCCGAGTCGCAATCGGTTAAACAGAGAGTTCCGAGAGGCTATCGCATTTTTTGGTGTGCCGAAGGTGCATCCCTATGAATGGCATTGGTAGATGACGGCTTAGGGGCTGGATTTTCAGATATTTTCAGGTACAAGTGGAAGGGTTATAGCCTCCGGCACCCAAGTTTACCTGTTCTTGGTAGAAATCGTTTCTACAACTCCAAAGGTGCTGCTTTAAAAGCGATTCTTCGGATATTGCATATTTATCGTTATTTGGAGATTAACAAGGGGTTTTTAAATAATCTTTATCTTGTTGTTCATAATATGTACCAATATTATTACTTTTGTAGGTAAAAAATAACAATTTTCATTTCCGAAACCACTTTTAAATGATCTCTAGATTATTTGAATTTCTTCTTCAAAACGTGCTTACAAATTTTACAAAATCTTAATGTCGACAAACATTTTAATTATTTCCTTGAATAAACGTTATATCCCAGTCAACTTGGACATTTGTAATTACATTCAGAAAAAATATCTGTAAACAAAAGTCCTAGATACAATCGTACCATAAAGTATGTTTCTATACCAAAATAATATCCTCCACAAATTTTGTTACATTTATAATAATTTGTTGGATTCATAATATACAGTAGCTTATATTCTAACTCTGTCAGATTGAAACGCAAGTTTGAATCCATACGCATATCTCAATTTTTGTATACATACTGTCCCGGAATAACTGTTACAAACTTGAGAGGCGGATATAAAATCAAAAAATTAAACGGCTTTTCTTAATAAACATGTTCTCGAAAACGGTTGATAACGGAGGAAGAGTTCTTGAAAATTGTCGTAACTCTTATGATCAATTTTTCCGAATATTTGCACATGTACTACTGAATTAAGTTATCATGTATCGTTGGTATCCATTTTGATGAAAATCGCACGACACCGAAAAGTAGCCAATAGAAAAATAGAATTCGATGTCGTTTCTATGACAATGTAAAAATTTCCTGGAAATTTTTGCACCTTGCATGAAATTAATAAGTGGAAATTATTTCAGCCAATCAAAATCATTTATTTATTAATAATGACATCATAATGATATAATGGACCAATGTCTCTGTCGTTGCAATTTTCACTTATAATATCCCTAGTGCATTGATTATTTCCGGAAATTTTATTCTCATGCATGTTCCACTCGAGCTAATTAATACGTTTTAAAAATGCATTCGAAAAAATAAGACTTGTGGTCCACGAGGTTTACGTTCACGATACTTAGGTTAGGTAGTTTGAAAATTCAGTCTTTTCACCTTAACAAATTGCTGAAAAGTGATTGGTTTCGCATTTTTGAAAAGATCCTCCCCTAAACCCCTTCCCTCTAAAGCGACCGAAATCGTAAAGATAGCGACTCGATCGCAATCGCTTTTTCCAGGATCCCTACACTGGTATAGAGTCATCTGTGGTAACGTTCAATAAAAATGCCTTTCAAACTAACACATCTGCAGTTACCCAATACAATTAAGTGTGTCACTTCACATGTACCCCCCACGAGTGTACTTGTCTTGTGTCCATTAATTGTACATTGTCCTAAGTAAGCCATCGTTGCCTACTTGCAGCTCTTAAATTTAGAACAAATCATTGTCATTTATGTTTTAAAATAATTTTGTGCAGATTTTGCTTTCTAACATTACCATAGTTAAATACATTCGTTGAAATTAATATTACATTTATTCATATTTTCAATATGTACTTTCCGATCGTACTGCGTTGAATGTACACACGAGTGCGCCATGTATTACATTTTCTGTTTCACTCTAACTCATCATAACTTATACAGGATGTCCCAAAACTCAACGTCATCCCTTGAAAGGCAGATAAGCCAGCTCATAACTGATTAGAATATCAAGATATGACCTTGACAAAAGATTGTTAGTTCTTAGATAGATACTTTTATAAATTTCATAAAAATCGGCACTTTAGATCAGTCTTTTGAGTGCCACAGCTACAAAATTTAATATTTTAAGGTTTTAATTTTTGTTACGCAACTCTGAATGGACCTGCTATTGATCACACTTCAAAATAAAATTAATAGCAAAAGTATTACCTTTCTCAAAAAACATTTTTGTCCGATTCATATTTTTTTACTAACTTAAACTCTTTACACTGTAAAGAATACAACGCTAACTTGGCAAGTTATTTTAAAAAATTGCTCATTTAGTGTAGTTTTTGAAATGATGTACGTACATCTTTTATAATCCATAGGCCAAAATCGCCAAAATCTGCTGGGCGAATGGCCAACAGTCCGTGACAATAATTTTCTTTGATTGATTAATTAAATAATTAATAACTAATGACAATTGTCACGAATAAATTACGTGTCATTGACTTAGTGTCATTTACCTTACGAAATTAACCATTAAGCTAAAACAGTTGTTGTAAATTCTTATTACTTCAAAAGAGCAGCTGTATTAAGCATGAATAAAAAGGGTTTGAAAAGAGATATTTTTTTCCTAAAAGTTGCTTGCAAGATTGGTAACTGGTTAGCCCTAAATCCGTTCTACGATTTCTACGAAGATAAAATTTATATTTCTGTGAAGCATACAATTCTAATAATATTCATAACAATCTTCATAATAACAGAAACCGTTTTTTCTCTCTATAAACAATGGACTAATTCTGAAAAATTTTATTCGAGCGCCGACGCTGTTATAGAACTAATTCAAAGAATTTTTACCACGTTTGCCAACGTATCTTTAATTTTAACTGCACGAAATGAAGAAGGATGGAAAACACTTCTAGGCGGTTTTAAAAAATTTGATGACGCTATAATGATCCGAAATGTGAGACTGGACAAGGTTTTACGAAACGTTTATTTTCAGGCAACATTTTGGCCAATATTGGGTTTAATTGGTATAGTTCCTACTGCTTGGACATTGCGTCATAAATCTTTTGAAAATTTTGACTATTTTCTTACCTATTTGTGTCGTTTTCGAGCGGGTTATTCCCAGATATTGATGTACATTATTTTAGTCACTTTTACTTGTAGATATAACGATCTAAATCATCTTTTAGAAAACGAGTTACGATTGGAAACGAGTTGTGCACTCAATACTTGTTCGATTGAAATTGTAACAATGTTCAAAATTTTTAAAGAAATGACAGCAGCTTTTAACAAGATATTTGGTTTTGCAATATTATTAACTTTGGGTAGAACTGTTTGTAGGATTTTACTTTCGATGAATTACGTAATTAATAGATATATAAACAACAATTTTATGGAGTTTTCTACTTTTCACCAGTTAGCTATTTTACTACTTGGATTGGTGAGTACATACGTAATGAAAATTGAATATAATTTTTAGCATTTGGCAGGCACCGTTTATTTTGTTGATGATATCAAGTGATGACGTTATGAGAGAAAAAATGAGAACCTTGCATTTGTGCCACATTCTCAAGAAAAATTTTCAAGCCAACTGTGGGAAAAGAAAAGATTTAGACAAGTTAGCTAAAATGGTGAACAAACAGATAATGCCAGTTACGGCCGCAAATTTCTTTACATTGGATAGACGCACCTTGCTTAGTATGTGTGGCACCATTACCACATACCTAATTGTTCTTATACAATTTCATGCTTTAGTTAATTCTTAATGTTGTAATATAATACATGTTTAATAGAAAAGGATTATATCATAGTTTATAGGTGAAAACCTTGCAATGGTGTCACAATCCTTAAATAGTATCATAATGTAGGTATTTTGTTAGCTGTTTCATAAAATTTCTTAAAACGGTTTCAAATGATTGAATTCAAAGTGGCTGGAATAACATAATTGAAGTTGATGCTCTAGAGTTCGCCTCGTGAATAAGTTTTCTTGTTTCAAGATCTAGCTTGTGAATATGATAAAACCCAGTCAGTATAACACAGAGACAACAGCCATGTAGTGACTATGCAATTCACTTATTAATTGTTTTTTGGGCTTTCACAGTACACAGTACATAGTGTTGTATATTTAACTGACACTCACATACTGACTTAGGTATCTACATGGTAAGAATACCTCTGTAAAACTTAGTTAAAGATGGTTTTAACGTTTCAAACTGCAAAAATATTGCAATACATATATATCTGCGAGTATTGTAGTACAGATCTGTGGTACTCATGATAAATCTGTTGACAAGAAACCATTTTAAAGTAGATGGTAATTTTTATATAGAAAATAAAGAGATTATCAAAACAACCAAGTAAAGGAAACTCTCTCACAGTTGTCCCTGAAGCCAACAAACATGCACGCCATTTTTTTTAAATATACTGTATGTACTAAGAACTTCATAGCACGCTATAGCCTTATGCTATCGGTTTACCAGATTCACCTGGTCTCCAAATAACTTTGAACAAGGCAACTGTGGAATGACTGTATCTAAGTAGGTAGTGAAACTTTGCAACGAAAACCTGTTGGTTTGTGAAATAGAATACTTTCGTATAGTATGGAAAATTATTTTATAGTTTATTTTGGGGTAAATTAAAATTAAAAGGATAAATAGCTCATTGTTTATATCGGCGTGTGTGCGTATTCTTTTTAGGTTACTTATTGTTTATTGGTTTTTTGGTTTCTGTTTTTTGGGGGGGAAGGCCGTGGCGTTAGGTGTGCGTACAGAGAGACTGCCGGTTTTTGAGTTTTTTCGACTGTACCACACCTTCTGGGGGTAACCAACCCCTTCGCATAATCGCCACAACCTAACACCAGCCGTTCATTTGACTCTTTCGTTTCTCGTGGGTTTCTTTTAACATTCGTCCGTTTCTGAGGTCCCGTGTCACGTTATGTGTTTGTGTTTCTGGGAGACTCCTCCGACCAACAGAGAGTTGCTACCAGTCGAAAATTAGAAGAACCTATGTGGAGAGGTAACACACAAAATGTTTTAAGATACCTAGTTCAGAAGTTACTAGAACTTTGGAGATCATTGGTATAGTGCGATTCGAACTCAGCTAAACTGAACACTGCTGAAGCTCTGATTAAAAAATTAGTACTTTACAATGAAAGTAATTACGCTTTCAGAGTAACAGATAATTAATTAAAGAATCTTGAGATTGAATTATGGAAATCTAAGGCTTTTAACTTTAAATTTTGTCTTCAGACACGCTCAATCTGTCTTGAACCAGCTATTCTTTAATTGAGAACATATTTTGGTGGTGGACCTCTACACTAGGTTGGTTAACAGATGAAGGGGTACTTTTATCTACTTGTATGAAGTCTTCAGTACAGAGCTTCTTTGCCAGCTTTGTCTATTTACGTAAGATGACAGTCAAGGTGCTGGAGAAGCCAGCTACATGTGTGGCTTCTTGAAATACTTGAGTCAAATCAAATATTTATACTTATGTTTGTGAGTTTCTTGATCGCCCTTTAAGACTACATTATTGGTTTCGCACCTAACAAATTCAAGCTCATACATTCAACCATCAAGAAAACAGGTAGACCTGTGATGGAGGAAATGGGCACCGCAGGCAATTTTATTCTGGTGGTTGATTTTAGCATTCATCTAGATCTACTCTAAAACTCCAAATCAGAATTCGAAATATTATCAAGATTTTGAACAACCGAATCTGTATATTCTCTTCTGCGCGGTTTAATCTATCAAAATATTTTTTAGTCATATTAATAACAGAACAATAATTATAATATATTTTATCAAAATTTTTCGCATTCTCGTTGCCTACGAATATTGATTGTTGTTCCTAATTGATCATTCCAGTTGTGAATTAATAACGAGCCGACTAAGCGTTATTTAGCTCCGCAACATAAAAAGAGATAACACCATTTAGACTACACGCATATTAGGGGTTAAAAACTATTTCTACATTTATTTTGAACACGCACATAAATTACTACTTTCAAAAGTCACGCTAACATAAATTCGCAAAAAATTATGCAATGCGCACAAAATCAATCGAACAAATTTCAAAAGAGACATCTATTTTTTGAAAATTGTCAGGACTTTTGGAAACTATTAGGTTATAAAGCCGTTGTACAATTTTGAAAAGGACAACATACTTCACCTTTTGGAGGATAAAATTAAAGTACTTATAGTGGCAATTATTCTAACTCTGGCAGAAGCCTGTCCGCTTTATAAGTAGGTGAACACTATGCAAGAATTTAATTCGATTTCAGAAATAACTGCGACTTTAACTCAAAATCTTTTAACTATGCTAACAAATTTGGCGTTAATCTTCACTATTTGGAATCGGGTTTTAAGAATTTGGCCTTCAGTTACATTAGGTGGAACACTTTTAGCTTTTTGGAGATTGCGACATGCATCGATATGATCCAGTTCTGCAAAAAATTGCGGGTTATCGAGAAATGTACTCGCAAATATCTACAACATTCTTAAAGCTTCACATATAGCTATCACGATTTAAATCGTTTTCTCAAAATGAAATGTGGACCCACTTCCAAATTTCCTATAAATAACTGTAGAAATTCGAACATTATTAAAGATTTTTGGAAAAATACTAGCTTAATTCAACAAAATAGACGTACTCTTCTTAGGGCCAGTTTTACGAAAGTCGGATAAGCATTGGAATAACTATTCCACACTAAGGGCCGGTTTACATACCCTCGGTCGACAGTTCATACCTAGAATTATCCTATTCAACTTTTGTAAAAGCGCATTTATCTCGAATTATTCCGGAATAGCGCTATTCCTGGTATAATCCCCTTTCGTAAAACCGGCACTTAGTGTTATTGGTACAATCTCGGGTACAACAATATATCTTATTGTTCTTATACAGTTTTATGGAATGAGACTGCTCTACTAAATGTTGATAATAGTTTATCAAATAAAAACTAATCAAATTCAATAGATCTATTGTATAATAATTCTTTATTAAGATTAACTTAGAAAAGATGTAGTTTTACGAAAGTTGGATAAGCATTGGAATAACTATTTCGGAATAAGGGCCGGTTTACATACCCTCGGTCCACAGTTTATACCTGGATTTATCCGATTCGATTTTCGTAAAAGCGCCTTAACCTCGAGTTATTCCGGAATAGCGTTATACGTGGCGTATTCCCCTTTCGTAAAACCGGCTCTAAGCAAGTACATACATTGCGAGACTTGAAGCTAATAAAATTTTTGATCAAACTCTATCAAAAATTAGATCAATCATTACAATTCGTTTATTTCAGATTGCATATTGCATGATGACTTGTTGACTATACTCACTACGATTGTAAAAGAGCCAGTAGCGGGATCCCCGACAAAGCGTTTCGATCGATTTGCTTTCTTTTCGATGTCGGTCGCTTTCGAGGGAAAGGGTTTAGGGGAGCGTTTTTTGAAAAATGCTGAACCAATCACGACAGTGACTATTTAGAGAGAGCGATAGCCTCTTAGAACCCTCTGTTTAACCGATAGAAATGCAAGTCGACTCGATCGACATTGAAGCTTAGGAAAGCGATGCGATCGAAACGCTTTGTCGGGGATCCTAGTGCAGGTGCGACTAGCTTTGGTTCAGAGACGACTAGGCAGCCACAAAGTCTTCGATTTTACTTTTTCTTTCAGAGAGAATAATAATTTGATATCAAAAACTGCGGAAAAAATATACAGAGAAGTTAGGGTCAAAATTATTCTACACTTCCTCTCCAATTTAACAAACCCTCCCAACCGAATTGTAGTGAAATTCAAATTTTATTTTTTAGACTTAAACACATTTGAAAACCCACAAATTTTTATTTCTCTATCCTGAAAGGTTTGGGAATAATCAAATCATTGTATAAATGGAACAAATCTAAACTGAATGGCTTGGCCATTAGTTCTCTAACTTACATAAATAATTAATTTTTTTGTCAAAATTATTAACTTTGACTTCATTTCCTGTTTCTGTACTCGTGCATATTGATATTTCATGAAAATGAATAATTAACTATTTGTAGTGACTAAAACTTTATCCATTTATTTAAGTTACAATTTAGAGCCTTTTATGCGTTAACAATTGATACACGCGTTCGTGTAGTTTGAAACAGCATGATTTCTAGGACAGACCTACGTTTTTTGAGAGCAATAAGCAAAGTAGGAAATTTCCTAGCCATTGTTCCTTCATACAATTTTGAAGAAGCTAAAATTCGCCATCCGATAGTAGATAAAGTTTATGCGATACTTCTAACAGTTATCATGATAGCCGGAACTACTTGCATAATAATGCGAAGAAGAAACGACAACATTTCTAATATGGAAAATGTTCTTTTCAACACCCACCAAGGACTGTCAATAGCAGCAAACTTTGCAACAATTTTCAACTTTGGAATCTACCATCAACAGTATTGGATTAAGCTTTTCTACAATTTTCAAGTATTTGACAAAACGATAAAATTGACTGAAGATGGACCAAGAATTTTTCGAAACGTCCACATACAGTTTGTGCTTTGGAATCTCTTTTGCCCAATTTTCATGTTTTTTTACATTATAAAACTGAAAAGTGGTTCTTTCGAAATAGTAACTGATTCGATGTTTTTGTTTTGCGTATACCGCACTCTATACGTTCAGCTGCTAATGCATCAAGTTCTCGCTGCTGTTAACTGTAGAAATCAAAACGTAAAAATGCTGCTAAAATCTACAGGTCCCCAACTAAAATTGAAGTCTGCGAAAAATTTTGCTAAATACTACTTCAAAGAAATCGATAGTCTTTCTGCGCTTTTGAGCGAAATTGTTGATGCTTTCAACAAAGTATTTGGGCAAGTTTTGATTTTTATTGTAGCTATGACCATTACGCGACTCCTCTATGCTTTGTATTTTGTCATCTACAAAATTAACACCGCTAAAATTGAATTGATAATAGAACAAACTTGTATGATTTTTCTGATAATGGTAAGTAATCTATGAAACGGTAATCTTGAACCTACCTTTGTTTCTAATTAGATTCCGGCTGTGACAATAATTGCATCTAGTGACATCATTTGGACTCAATCTAATGAAATGCTATTATTGTGTCAATCGCTGCAACGAAAGTTTACTGGCGATGCAATAGTTGGAAGAGAGCTTCTGAATTTGGAAGAAAAATTAAAGAACGACGTAATTCCCGTTACAGCTGCCAACTTCTTCGAAATAAACAGACGTACTATTACTGCAATTTTAGCAATTACTACCACGTATTTTATTGTTGTAGTGCAGTTTAGTGCGCCCCAGAATCCATAATAAAAACAATAATTGAAAAGGAATACAGTCCATTTGTGGTTACTTCTATTTAAGGAATTCCTTCACGTAGAACTTTGTGCTTTTATATACGAATTAAATCGTAGAACAATAAAAATAATAAAAGCTAAGTAGAAGGCAGTTATGATGTATTGAAATGGAAAATATGGAAAAGTCGAAATACTTTGAAAATGAAGTAATTTTTTTCACAAAAATACAATGATGTCACCATTTGCAATTGCATGCTTAAGGGGTCGTATCTCATGCTTGTCACTTTGACTGCTAACTAAATTTATAAGGATATAAGGATAATTTAAAGGGGGCCTAGAAAAGACACCCCTTTCGATGGGAATATAGTTTAAAGAGAACTTTAACTAAGCATTTCAAATTTTTAACATCGGGAACGTGCGTGTATTGCAAAATAATAAAAGGAAAAAATTGACCAAAACACTATATAGCGTCCCGACAGCAGTAAAGAACGAGTTACATAAGATATATTTTATGGCACGAGCTCAAGTTTAGAAAACGAGCTGCGTAGCGACGAGTTTTGTAATGAACGAGTGCCATAATTGTTTTATAAACAAGTTCTTTATACTATTTTTTTTTACTTTGGACCAGTTTTAAATAAAAATTCGTAATTTTAAAATTTGGGGAATTTGGTTGTGGTTGGTACCCGCGCAAGCAATATTTAAGGCACGGTGTGTCTTCCCGGTGTGAACCAGCTCTATTTGGAAAAGGCATTGCGACACACCCACTTCCATGTGATTTGCGGCCGGGCAAGGGAGGTAGATAACCGTTGGGGTAGCAAAGGAAATAAATAAATATTTATTATCTATAGCACCATTGAGGGCGATACGGATTTGCCGAAGTCCACTAGGGCAGACTGTCAGGTCTGCTGCCACAACCACTCCTACAGCTCGATTTACACAACTTCAAAATCGCCAATTTTGCTTCACGAGTCGTGCCTTAAATATTGCTTGCGAGTGTACTACCAAGAGATTTTTAAATTTGTAACTATTAGAAATACGCTTTTAGGCTTCGACGGTTCTCTTTGAAGGATCCTGTATGGCCATATGATATTTTTCTTTATTATTGTAGAAAATTGTTTTAACTATTCGCTTGCTCCGCAACTTTCCTGAAAGCCTCTTGATATCCTTCTCATCTATTCTACGTTTTTCATATATTTTTCTTCCCGTAAGACATTTGACATTGGTAAAAAAAGTATTTCCGCAGCAAATATTTTTGAATTATAGCACTGTAAATAAATTACTTTGAAAAATTCAATTTACTGTAGTTTATTAGATTTTAACGGTTTCATGAAACTGAATTAGCACTATAAAGAACGTTGTAGTGGCGCTCAAAACAACTAAAAGAATTCGTCGATCAATTTCAAAAAATTTGGCGGCTGTAATCGGCTTTATTCTAGTGGTCACACTTCTTATCAACAATCGTAAGCCCAACCGTTCAGTGGAATTAAGTTGAAAAGTCCTCTGCAGTCTTCGGCATAAATGCAAAGTTTGCTTCTTTCCAGTCACAATGCTATCGCAAGCCATTACGACCAATATTGTAGGTATCTGAAGAAAAACTAGGCATAAAATTTTACTAGGGAAAACTATTCAAACTTACTATGGCCACAACCATCAAAAATAATTGGTAAATAATCGAAAATTGAACCAAATTATCACTTCTGAAGTTAAACACCATGTAATTCAAGGAAATCGAAATTCTTGCAACAATTCTAATCGTAAAAATCAACAATACCTTTCCAAATAATGCATTTACTGCCTCAATCATATCTCGTAAACAAATTGTTAAATTTATCAATTGTTTTATATAGAATTGGAAAACAACTGCAGACTGAAACTTAGTTGTGTTGTTTTGCTTCAAAACCGTGTTTAAGATTTCATATTTATTTCTGACGGTTTTTAATAAAACGTATATTAATAATTGATGAATGACTCCTCGAAATCCAGAAATGTGATAAAAATAATAAGCCAACAGATTTCGATTCAGACCATCAAACATCCTAATGCCATGATATAAGACATAAATCTCAAAAATAAAAAAGGTTGCAATCCAAAAGGTAGCTTGTATGTAAACTACTTTGCAAATTCTCTCCAATTTCTGGTTATTTGTTTGAATTATTTGATCAACAATTTGGAAACCGTTCAGTAGCTTCAACCATGCTTCTTCATTGTAGATTTTACAGTCTACAGCTATCAGTATGTTAACAGAAGTAACGCTGAAACTGTGAAAAAAATTTAACGATTTTTCTGCTAAGGAGTGAAATTGTTTAATGGCCAACAATTCATTGTACGAATTAAAAATAGTTCCTACTGAGAAAAATAGGAAAATTAAAACACCTTGGAATTTATGTCTTGTTGGATGTAAGATCCTTTGATTCTTAAAACTGTAAGACGGTGTTAAGAGCAATAAAGTGGTAATTTTGTAAATGATTCTCAAGTAACGAATATCTCGTTTTAACGGATTGTAACTCATTGTTGTTTCTTTTTGTTTCCAGAAAGAAATACTTAATTTAAATATTCTCAACGTTCTTTATGGTCAACGTTTAAAAAGCTTTGAATCCGACGGGGTACAACATTTACATTAGGAATCGTAACAATTAGTAGAAATTAAATCCAGTCACGCACTATGGATCGCCACTAGGAATAATTTGTGTAACATGTAGTTATTGTAATTATCAGGACCAAAACATAGCAGATATTTATTTTATAACTAGATTTTTCAAATTTTGTAAGCAATTGGTAGTTTCAGGAAACCTCACTACAAAAAATGCAAAAATCTAACTTTGTTGATACCTAGAACACTCATTTTAATGGTTATTTAATTAACTGTTTTCTTTCAGTTATATTCATCTTATCTAAACACAATGAAACTAAATCAGTTCAATCACTTAAAGAGTAGTACTAAGTCAACTAATCATAACTGCTGCTTTATTGTTATTGACCACATTCAACTGTAATACTTTTTTGTATTCAACACAAGAAACAATGCGTTAAACAATAATTATATTATTGTAATTCTTGTCTTATTATTTTTATATTTTAATTTCCACAATTATGCGTTATAAACTATTCGATAAAAGTGCAAAAGTCCGCAAGTTAAAAGAAGCAGGCTAGATATTAGTTGGAGTATAAGGAATTTACATCGAATTAAGCCAAAGAGGACCGATGCCGACGTAACTTGACGTTTTTGCAAATGTTAAATTCGTTTCAATTTCGTAAATATGGCCGCTAAATTTAATCCGTGGCAACTTGCATTTAGCAGTTGAAATTGAGCGCAAGCGATTTGGGCTGCTCCGCCCATTTATGCCAGGCGTAAATCGAGTTAAAATTGATCCATAAGGAGATTCCTGTGAAGTTTGCAAATAAGTGTGACTTGGAACTTAACAAGTAATTGTTGTGATATAACATAGCCCAGTTAGTAAGGATTTTTGCCTTGCAAATGGTGGAACAGAAATGAGAGTACATTTTTTTACAAAGTGGCGCCGGCTATTTTTGCTTGTGGCCATTTTCTTTTCAATTATAAATTTCAACGCACTACATCAAACCGTTTATTTTTACATAAATAGAGAAAACTTGCTTTTAAGGCTGTGTGCTTTGACACAATACACAATGGTATTGTTGATTGTGTATTATGTTAGAATCTAACTCCTTGCTTCGGGTAGCTCGAAGTAGACGGAGAGTGGGAGCAAGGTGCCATAGGCAAAAAAGATTATACTTAGACGGGAGAAGTTTGGTACCATACTTTGTACTCACCTTGTATATTAGATTTACAGCAAAATCATTATACAAAAAAATGTAGAGAATTTTATCTTCTATTTTGTTATATAATATTTTTGGAATTGTATTAACCGTTGAGGTGTTATTTTAAAAAACCAGTCTTAAGCACTTGTAGGATTATTGAATTTGCTACCCCACTAGGTTGGTAGCAGTTAGGCTGGCACCAGTTAGTCAATCTGTGAGAGCCACGCACACTACGTTTTTGTGTATGCATTTTCAAATTGTTTAAATTTAAATTGTTAATAAAGTTATTATTGAGTGGGACTGGCCTTTGCTTGACCAGCACTTCCACACACCTTTCATCTAAGATGGCAGATGGCGCCTTCTTCTCTTGAGGTCGAAAACTTGCCTTTTTTATCATGGTCTCGTCGTAAACAACATAGATACTTATACCTATTAAAATTCTTTCGGCCAGTGCGCCTCATTTTGTGAGCCGAAGCTATTTTTTATCTTTAGTAACTGGATTATAATTTTACTGTAATAGAACAAATTAAACTTTGTCTTAAAAAATTAAACCATTAGACCAATGTGAAAAGAAAGTTGATAAGGTGTGAAAATAATGGTTATACATAATATAATTGTTTAAATGGAGGTATTGCCATGAAATTGTATCAACACAATTACATAGGAAGTGGTCGAACTAAGAACGCTGAGCAGGGTGCGTCGGTCAACTACAAAGAAATTAGCAGCTGCCAACGACTTGATGTTCTTCCTAACGATTTCCGCTAAATTAAGTAGTTTCAGGCATTCCTTCGATTGATCGTGATAATTTTTTTGCATGATATGGCATAAATGTATAACTTTTTTCTTTCCAGTCACAATACTATCACATGACTTTATAAGCATATACATTGGTACCTAAAGAAAAAAGTGGATAGTTGTTGTCGACAATTTGCACCAACTTACCATTGCAACGAGAAACAGAACCAAATGAGTTATTGATCCAAAGGTGACCAAATTGTCACTTGTTAAATTAAACATTGCAAAATCCAACGAAATCAAAATTCTTGTTAACGCTCTACCAACCACCAACAGTAGACTTGGTCCAAAAATTTTATTTATGCAGTTTGTCACTTGTCCCATTGTCAAAATTAATTGTGTCAATTCTTTTGCGTTCTTTTTATTCGTCAGGGTTAATTCGAAATGTACCTTAAATAGCCCGGGTAGCATTTCAAGTTTATAGGTGAACACTGTTATGAAACTGTACATAAACAATTCGTAACATACGCCTCTATAACCGCAAAAATAAAAGAAGTAACTATAAAGAGCAGTTATGCTCGAAAACCCAAAAGTTTTAGTGCTCAAATAAGTTGAATAACCAATAAAGGTAGAAATTACCAAAAACCAAAGAATTGATTGTAAATATACACATCTGAGTATTTTGTCGCGTTTTCGACCATTACGTGTAATGGTTTTGTCGATTATTAATAAATTTTGAAGAAACCGTATCCATGTTTCCTGATTACCAAAACCGGAGTTAAGAGTGGCCGAAATGTTCATTGCCATGACTATGGCGCTGTAAGATAGATGAACCATTTTTTGTGCTATAGACTGATGTAGACCTATATTTGAAATTTCTCGATAACCGGTGTATGTGGTTCCAATGGTTAAAAACAGCAACATTAGTATTGAAGCCAGGAAGTCACGAAAAGGGTGCAAAATGGTTTGTTCCTCGAAATCATAGGACGGAATTACGGCTAACAAATTTCCGACTTTACAAATGATTTTCAAAAACCGTATGTCGTTGCTTAAAGTTGTTTGATCCATCTTTAATTTCGAAATATATGGGAAGCAATTAGCCTAATGATTAAGATTGTTAAATGTTTAATATTTGATGCGGGCAAATATACAATTGGATAATTTGTTAGAAATTGTCGCCACCAACACGCACCTGGTCGGAAATGGTGATTATCTTAACTGAGGTGTCAATTTTTTTAATCAACAACTATAATGCGTCATTGCTTCATTCAAATTAACAACGTTCATTAAATGAAGCAAATAATCTTATTACATCTAAGCGAAGTCAAAGTTTAAAAACTCTTCTAGTAAAGAAAGATTAATGAAGAGCTACGACAGCAGTTAAATTCGAATACATAACTAACTTACTTCAATCGCTAATTATTGAGAATTCAAAAGTGCGTGACCAATTATATCTATCGATTAGCAATGTTTTAACCACCGTTGTTAATGCAAATGTAGATCACCAACACAAAAAGTTGTAACATAAATATTATGGTTTCTGGTTTTTTAACCCGAGATGTTCGCTTCTTTAGAATCGTCTGCAAAATTGGAAACTTCTTGGGAATAGTGCCTAATTATGACTTTGCGCACCGCAAAATAAAACGTTTATTTGTAGACAAGGTAATTGGAGCTGCGATGGTGGTTTTTCTAACTTTTGCTATTGCCTACTCCACTTACAAAAACATTATAAATGTTGCTCAAGATCAAATAATTGCAGAGAAAACTGTACAAATAATTTACACAATCAGTGTTCAGTTTATAAATCTTTCTATCACGATTTACTCAAGAATTTACAATCAAAAAACTTGGCTGAAACTGTTGCGCCAATTTCAAATTATTGATGAATTAACTACCGGAGAGAGAGATGGGTTTTTAAAGGTTTTCTACCTACAAACTAGTTTTTGGTTTCTGTTTTCTTGCTCTTATGCTACATATGGGTTTATTCATAGCACTTCTCAAATTGCTTTCATAAGTTCAACAACATTGGACAATTTTCTTTATCATTTGTTTGGCGTGCGATTAGTATGTACTCAGTTAATAATATATGTTGTTTTATCTTTGGCAAAAGATAGGTTTGAAAATCTTAAAGTTATGATTAAAAAACACTGGAAGTTAACTGCACATGGATTAATTTTGTTTGACAATAATGTTGTTGAAATCACAAAATTAATTATAATATTGGGACAAATTGTTGATTGCATAAATAAAATATTTGGGTTCACCTTATCGATACTTGTTGGTAGACTTATTGTAAGACTCTTAATTAGCTTCAATTTTCTAATATTTCACATAAACTCAGATAACATTTTAACTATTCCAACTTTGTTCGAACTTCTTTTGATCTTTGTGGCAACGGTAAGTTAAAGTATTATTTGTAAATTTTAACTTCCATGAATATTTTCCTTCTAGACTCCAACGCTCTTAATCATAATGTCATGTGATAGTATTGCAAATGTAAAAAAGGAAACATTGTTCTTATGTCAAGTATTGCAGAAGAATTTCAATGAAGACTCAACACAATGCCGAAACTTAAATCATCTTCGAGAAATTATAAAAAGGCGTATTCATGCGGTGTCAGCAGCCAACTACTTCACTGTTGATCGACACACCTTCTTTAATATAGTTAGTGCCACAACATCGTATTTAATTGTTATTATTCAGTTTCACGGTGTACATCAGATTTAATAATATTGGTAAATTTTTCACTTATTTTGAATCCGCAATTTATTCTCCAACTTCCTCATCTTTCTTTATTCTTACAAATTTCAGGCATTTAAAACCTGCTGCATTAAAGTTTGATATTGTAGCACCTTAGACTCGCTTACCCCATTAGATTTATTCCTCTCAATAAGGGGATTATCGCTATGGTCAATAGCAGCTCCGACAATCTCTTCAAGAGTGGTGGTTGGTCTCTCAAAGCGTAAATCTATTCTATAGCTATCATCTGGACATTCACGAAAGTAGTCATAAAACAACTTCATTCTCTTTACTAAACTTTCTGCAATTCTGCTTAAGGTTCAACCTTATGACGTTCTGGAGGCAAGTACTTGACTTTGGTAAACCCCTACGAAAAATGCATTATGGCTTTGTCCTGGTATTCGTTTCAAATACAAGTCATGTTTCTTAATAGCTTTTTTCCTAATCCCTTGTAGTACTGGGGTATTTTTCTCGTTCTGATCTTTTTTTGTCTTATCTAGCTGTACGCAGTTGTGTTCTGAGAGTTTCGACTCTTTTACTATTAACGTAAACTCCAGAACTTTTAGAGTTGCTTAGTTGTCTGTGACGATGCAAATTTTTCTATCAATCTATTAGGCCAGTGAATAGAGACATGATAACTAAAAAATTTAACAAAAATTCTAACATTTTTTAAACTTTGCCGTGTAATGTGTAACGAATCGAAACGGGACTATAAAATTTTGCAACTCGATTAAAGGTCGGCATCATTGTGAAAATCGGAAGAATTTAAATTAAGCGATATCTCGACGAAAAAAATTATAACATCGTTGCAAACTCGATAGAGTTTTCATTACAATATTCAAAATACACAGCGAAATTTGCAAGAACTTATGAATTAGGCATAATAATTAATTATCATTAATAACATTTTTTCATCTAATTTTCCAGCAAAAATATTAACATGCTTGCAAAACTACAATCAACTTGCTGAAATCGCCTTACAAGACTCTGTAAATTTGCAACTCTATTCGGTGACGGCATGGTCCATTTTTTATAATTTACAACAAAATCAATAGTTATTTACGTAAACACCATTCGAAAAAAACGTAAAGTGTGTAGATGTCAATTGCAAATGACTGCATTCGTAATGTTTATTAATGATAATTAATTATTATGTCTAATTCATAAGTTCGTGCAAATTTCGCTGTGCATTTTGAATATTGTAATGAAAACTCTATCGAGTTTGCAACAATGTTATAATTTTTTTCGTCGAGATATCGCTTAATTTAAATTTTTCCGATTTTCACAATGATGCCGACCTTTAATCGAGTTGCAAAATTTTATAGTCCCGTTTCGATTCGTTACACATTACACGGCAAAGTTTAAAAAATGTTAGAATTTTTGTTAAATTTTTTACCTACTCACTGGCCTATATGCCTTCTATACCATAATATATTTATGCCGAGGTATACACCTCGTGTTCTTTGTGTTCTTTGAACACGGTTACAATTCTACTTAGGTGTAGACAAAAATCTCTTTCTGGTGGTTGTCCTTTGACATGTCTGTCCATATTATATCTCATTTTAACTTTCGTGTACTCTACAAAATTAGCCAAAAGTGAAGAATCAGGCCATACTATAAAAAGGTAATTAAGAGTTATGTTTTTAGCATTTGTTTGTTACAAATGTTTACCGCTATTATTGCTCACTGCGCTTTATTTTAGTTTTTCGAATTTCAACGCATTTATATTTCTATTTAGACACAGAAAGTTTTGCTCAATATACATGGTACAAACTTATTAACTTATTATCAAGCGTTTTTAAATGATAAATTAAACTTTCTCATCCCTACTTGCGAGATGGACCTTATCGATCATTTTCTAAATAGTGATGCCGTCGTCTTGTGCCAGCTTTTAGAAAAATTAATTGTTGAATGTAGACAATTTTTTTTTACATCTGTGTTGCGATTAGTTCTCTACCTAAATATTCTAAATATAGGTACATTGCCATTTGAAAAAGAGAATAAAGCGCTATGAATGACTTACCTTCTAATATACCTTCTAATCATTTAAGGAGCAATTATTACTTTTTTCTACGGATAGCTACATTATATTTCGAAAATACAAATTCTCAATAGGATGCCTTTTTTGTGACATTCTTTTTTATGTTTTGAGTATAGCGTTTTTGTTTCTCTTATTGGCTTATATGGCGAGCATTTTGTTACTATTTATTTTTATATGTCGTATGTTTTTCAGCACTTTATTTTTTTCTAGAATTTGTCTCTTGTATTTAACTTTTTTCTTACTTTCAATCCTTTATTACATCTTTATTCATATATACACTTATATATTCTTTATTTGTTTTTTATAATTTGTTTTATTGTAATATACTTTAAAATACTTTGGGTTGTCTCCATGCAGGTTCGGGGGTAAGTTGGAATAAAAGCCCTTTCGGGTACTAACTAATTGCTGTATTCAGCATTGTTCACTTTACACCGGCTCAGTCCTAACTAACTTAAATAATTACTTACTTCACTACCTAATAAATGCTTACACTAACAAATCGAGCTGGTTCGATCGAGGTGCATTGGACTTTGATTGTGTTGAAACATTTAGGCTAAGCAGTTCGTTAAACTAATAATTGCACAATGCTGAATTAAAGAAATTACAGTTTAATGCCCATCACATTATAATGGTTTTCTACGTTTTTTGGTGATCTGATTTTCTCTGTTATCAACTACACTTTATGATTTTTATACGCTTTGAAAACCAACTTAACTAACCAGATTACATTTTTGCGACGATTGCCAACTTAACTACTACAACAAATAACTAGATGTTAACTGGACGTTGTCCGAAGCACACGTTATAATCAAGCTGTACTCAGCTACGCACAACCCAATAAAGTATAATATATTAATATCTCAACGTTACAATTTTGTAGTAAGTAGACTATTTATTTATAACGAGCTTGGTTGCTTTCATCGTATAGCAAACGTCTTAACTATATTATCAAGTTTTAGTTTTCCTGAAAAATCGATGTTTGAAGGCATTGTTTTACTTCTTAGCTCTTCCGAACTGCAACCATTAAGGCTAAGGGCTCTTTAAACCCCGCTTTAAATTATTGTCCCAAATTAACCTTTTCCAGAGTTTACAATGTTTTGCAAGAAATTTTCTTCACTTCGTCAGGGGATAAGTCTACGGTTTGTTAGGGCGCAGCAACGACGTAGTATGTGTTCTGACGTTTCTTCTTCCAATCCACATAATCTACATATCTCACTGTCCGTCTTCCCCAGTTTCTGGAGATAGTGTCTTAGTGGTCAATGTTCAGTGAGGAGACCAGTAATAAGCCTCAGTTCGTTTCTTTGCCAGTTCCTGCATACTATTTTCGTATTTTCTTTTTCATCTATGGATTTCAGCTCTTCTATGGCTTTTGCTTACCCCACAGAACGGTTCTGGTCCTACAGGTGAAACCTCTGTACTTACCCCATTTGGCTAGTTCATTGACTGTTTCGTTTTCCGCTCTACCTTGGAATGTCTACACATACAACTTCTTTAACTAATTAGTTAACTATTGTTATCTAGATTTTGAGGTAGATGTTCTTACCCAAGAAGTTTAATTTTTTGTTTGTTGGTGAAATTTTTCTTTGAGCTCGATTTTAAAAAAGGTCAGTTTTGTAAAAACTACCTATCACGTTTGAAGTTTTTTTCGTTAGTTTTTGAGTAATCAACATTTGGTTTGATTTTTGCGTTTTTTTTTTAATTTTTTCGTGATGTCTTTAGAGTAAAGGATTGGTTGAATGTTGCCGAAGTCACGTTCTCACGAAAAAATGTGTATCTTTGAGAATTTCAAAGGTCCATCTTCATGGCGTTACTATTTTAAAAGTAATGACATCAACAAGAAATATTACCCAAATTTCTTTGAGCCGTATACTACTACGAGGTACTTCCTTTCATTACTTTATTCCTATTAGCATCCTTATTGATTTTATCAAATCAAGGACGCTGTAAATTAGTGCGATATTTTATTAATGTGCTGCACGTGCGTCATCACATAATTGTAATAACGTAACAAATGAACAATCATTTCTGTCATTAGCACCACTGATTGTTATCTTACGGTCATCGTGAAAAGATTTTCATACTTAAATTTTCCCTCAACAAACAATCATGAACCAAAAATCGCTAAGAAAAGATTTACGTTTTGCTAGAATCATTTGTCAAATTGGCAACTTTGTAGGTGCCAATCCTTCCTATGATTTCGATAAACAAACAATAATTTATCCACTAAGAGACAAAGTTCAACAAACCATTTTAACAATTATTGCGGTGACCGGAGGAACTTACACACTATACAAAAAGATGTTGCTTCTAAAATTTGATGGAGTATCAACGCAACCGTTTCTAGATTTTATTCATAATTTTATGCTGGTTTTTCTCAATTTTTCTATTGTTGTTATTTCTAACATGTGGTACAGAAACGAATGGACAAAACTACTGAAACGACTTGAAGTTCTTGATCACGTATTGAGAAATGTGGACAACGATCTAAGTTATACTTTTATAATTGTGTGCTTTCAGTTTGTATTTTGGACATCTAGTTGTGTCGCCTTCAATGTATATTACTATATTGCTTGGAGCAAGGAATCTGGATTTCTTAATGTCATCGACTATTGTTTTATGTATTATTGCGGTTTTATCGGAATCTATACCCAATTATCGATATATTATATCATAACTGCGTTAAAATGTAGGTATGACATGTTAAACGCGTTGATTAGGATTCAGTTTCGACCAAAATTAAACTGCATTACAAATCAGAATCTATGTCAGCAATACGATATCGAAAACTTGTTTAGGTATATCGGACTAATGTTAAAATCCATCAACAAAATTTTTGGTTGGCCGATTGTATTTATAATGGCTAAAAGTGTAACTAGATTACTGCTTTTCTTAAATTTTACTTTAAACCATGGTGGCTTAGATGGAACCTTAAGTTTAGGTCAAGTATATTTAATGGCTGCATCACTGGTAAGTACTGGTAATAACTGTATTTATCCCTTATAACTCATACCGTTTCAACAGATTCCCGGATTTTTAATTATAAGAGCTAGTGACAGTATTGTGAAGACAAGAAACTATAGCATTTTCCTTTGTCACATGTTGAGAAATAACTTTCCCGACAATTCCAATTATGAGAAGAGACTACGAAAAATTTCGTATAGTGCTACAAGGAGAATTTGCCCCATTACTGCTGTTAAATTTTTCGAAATCGACAGGCGTACGATGCTCGGCATG
Organism: Schizotus pectinicornis; assembly: GCA_951805265.1. Lineage (NCBI taxonomy): Eukaryota > Metazoa > Arthropoda > Insecta > Coleoptera > Pyrochroidae > Schizotus > Schizotus pectinicornis. Next base: position 1,639,800 of record OX638203.1, on the reverse strand, counting down.
ATGGGCACACTTACAACGTATTTTATAGTTGTCATTCAGTTTTATGGAGGAATTTAGAAAAGGATAACACAACACGATATCATATTGTAAACAAAAAGAATATTAGGAAAGTATTTAAATCCCTAAAGTTTAATAATAAAGAACATAACCATTTAATTATTTCCACATTCTGGATTGGAAAGATAGGATCGAGCCCGACACTTACGCACACAAATATGGGCTATTGTACCCTTTTTAATTTTACTACTAGATTAGATTACAGAGAGGTGGTTTGGCTTTTCAGCCTTTCTGAACTACAACCAATAAGATCTTTTGTTCAAACCCTGCTTTTAATTTTCGTCCCAAAGACATAAACTCCTTGCAAAGTTTACAATGATCTTGGGAGACTTTTCCTTCACTTTGTCAGGCGATAGACTCACGCTGCCGAAGTGAGTCAGTCTACGGCTTGCTAAAGCGTCGCAGTGACATAATATGTGTTCTGAAGTTTCTTTTTCCGATCCATGTAATCTGCATATCTTACTGTTCGTCTTTCCCATTTTCTTGAGGTGGTACCTCAGTAGACAGTGTTTAGTGAGAAGACCGGTAACGAGTCTCATTTTGTTCCTTGTCAGATCGAGAAGCTTTGTGGCCTTCTTTGGCGAATAGTCTAGAAACTTTTTCGCCTATCTTTGGTCCTGGAACTTGTTTCCAGTGTGCTATTTTAGCAATTCTTTCCCACCTACGGATTTCAGCCTTTCTGTAGCTTTTACTTAGTCCACGGAACGGTTCCGGTTCTATGTGTGTGATCTCTGTGCCTCGTTTGGCTAACTCGTTTCGTTGCCTTCAATACCCTGATGCCCTGGCACTCACATGAGGGTGACTTTGTTGCCTCTGGCCAGTTGCTTCAAGGATTTGTTTTATTTCCCAAGCAGTTTTAGACTCAAAGCTGTAAGCTTTTAGAGCTTTAATTACTGCCTGGCTATCTGTTAGAATATAGATTTTCGCTCCTTTCAGGTTTCTTTGTCGGCACTCTCTTGCTCAGATATCTATGGCAAGCATCTCAGCTTGCATAACTGTAGGGACATTGTCTAGGGCTATGGTTTCTTTATACCTATATTCCTATGGTTGTCCCTTGATTGCTTTTTGATCCATTTGTGTACTAGACGGATGAATGTTTGCTCAGTTGTGCTATTGTTCTCCGCGCCGTCACACGGTCGTTTTACTACTATCTTTTTAAATCAGTCTTCAAACCATCTGATTTTCTTGATGATGCTAACTATAGGTATGTGGCCAGAAATCTCAGTATGTATTCTCCAGTTGGTGTGAGGACCGAACAGTGGCACAGTGTAAAGTTTCACTGTGTTGTCCTTATTGCAACCACTCTAACAACCCTCATTCTGTATAAGTACACTTTCTACCCACAATGACTAACACAGATCCCTATCAACATTCACAAATCGTCTCTCAACTAAGCTCTGAGCAGATGTAACACCTGGAATTCTATTTATGCAACCAGCGATGTGACATGCACAGATCACGTCACATCATTTGCCACCTAATTGTCAAACAAACAGTCGTCATGCTCTGATCATACCTGCCACAGAAATAGGTACCTTGTCTATTGTACATACAGGTTTACTTTAGCGATGGCAGCTGGTCCTGGCTTTAGAATTATGTAAACGATCTACTAATTCTCCATATTTTATACAAAGCAAACTTGAACAAAAAGTTACAACTGTTAACTGAATTAGAGGTAAACTTCGTGGCATATTAGTACTTAAAGCTCTTACAGAAATCGCATATCTTTTATAGTTAGACAGATAATTTTCCCAATTACGTTTATATGTCTATTTATTTATTTACAAAAGTCCACAAAAAATTACTGTATCTAAGATGTATCTTCCTTGCGGAAACTTTTCTGATTGAACTGGATAAGAACAATTAAGTAGGTGGTGGCTGTGCTATACAGAGTGAGCAATGTGTGCTTGTTGATTTCGAAAAAATGTGCTCCTGTAATAGTTTTAAAGGTTCTCTTTGCGAAATCTTCTAAGCGATAAAATTCTTCTCGTTCACTCGAACCGATGGGAAAGTTCCTTCGCATCATTCGGCATGACGCCGTAATTTCTTTTCTTAACCTTACAACGGTATCGCAAGACGTTATAGCATACATTGAAGGAACCTTAAACCTTTTTGATCAGATCACTTATTTGAATATTTAAAAGTTACTTACCATTGCCATAATCATAAGATAATAATCTGTAAATCCTAGTTGACGGTGGAGGTGATTTTCGTATAGAATAATATGAAACGTTTTCAATAATCTTATAATAGCTTTAGCTATTGTAAGAACCAATGGCCATCCAAATACTTCATTGAAAGAGTCAATCGTGTCATCCAATTTGATTAGTAATCTTTCTATCTGAATTAAATTATGAGGAGAACTTGAACTAACTTTTCTTTGCCACAAAAATTGTGTTTTGCACAACTTTTTCAATGTTTGGCATTGACTTGCCATAGAAGCGGTTATATTGCAAATAAGGAGTTGTGCGAAAATTGATCTATATCCGCACGATTGGTAAAGAGACTTGTCCATTATTGTTAGCACGGAAAGTTTCATTGTTGTGAAGGTGTAAATATTATACATAGCAACTCCTAAAGTGCCACAACTCCAAAGAGTGAAGTAAAAACTATGACTTTTTAAATGCTCACATATTTTTCTTTTTGCAAGGTCAGTGGAGTGGAAACTGTTCAACAACGTTTTCCACTCTTTCTTCTTAGTAAAGCTTCGAACTATAGAAAAATTTAAAAGTAGCATAGTAAAATTGTTGATTGCGTACACTATTGTTTCGGAAACTCGTTTAGCGTTACCAATTTTTTTGGTTACGTTGTGGATTTGAAAAATGGTTTCAAAAAGAAAAGAGCATCCTGTTATGATTATTATAAATTTATCGAAAGATTTGCGTTCTATTTTGAATTGTTCAAAATTATATGAAGGAATAATTCCTAGGAAGTTTCCAATTTTGCAACCAATCTTTAGAAACAACATTTTTTTTAATTTTAAAACTCAACCTTGTGGGTCTCACTGTTTTAAACTACTGCCACCATTGTATTAATATAGCAATGCTAATAATGCTGAACTGTTAACAATAGCATAGGTTTATCACCTCATCATGAAGCAAATATATAATTATTAAATTGGTTAAATCGGTTTTACGTGACAATACGTTTGCTCTCTTTGAAGTAGGGGCTTGTTCATTTTACAATTTCCAACTGTTCAAATATTTAAACCTGATGTATTTACATTTGGATAATATAGTTTACATACATCGTACAGTAACTTGCAAAAGAAAACGGATCTTGTGCTTTGTTTACCTTATTTCTTCTTTCTTCTTTAGATAAGGGTGATAGGGTTTCTTTTTTAACTTACTAACTTAATCCTTCCGCTTAGATTCCAACACAAACTGCGGTCAAATTAGTCAGCACTCGCAAGAGTGATGATCTTTCTCGTCCTTCAATAGCTCAGCATCTCAATACTAGCAAAAGGAATTCAACATCAGTTTTTCCGTTTTTTGGCGAACTTATAATACCTACCATAAATTAATATTCAGTAGCCTCATTCTTTGGTCAATTTGTAGTGGAAAGCTCAATAAAATATATGTAGGTACATGTTTGTCAAATATCGCAACCTCTGTCAAAATTTTATAGTAGGTAGGTATAGTATTTTCTGTTAGTTTATTTAAAAGGTTTTAAGCAGTACATGTTGCATTGGTTTACAATACGTGAAGAATTGGTTTATAATATACAGTGTGAGTCAGCTAAAGTGAATTAACCGAAATATTTTTGTTATTAGTTTTAATTATTGTATACTTTAATATAATAATACAACTAAATTGCTAAAATTATTTCTATTTCCCGTACTTGGATACATTTAAATTTACCATAACTTAGTTTCATTCTGCTTAAAAATATTTTATTATTTTTTTTTATTTTTCCAAACAATAATATTTAACGGTTTAAATTTGCCTGCTCCGCGAAGCATGTCTTTGATCATTTCTGAAATTCTAAAATTTATCCACTCGTTGACAATGGAACGAGGAGCACTTTGAAGTTCACCATGAGCGATCTTCAATGTCTTTCTTAAGTTGAATGTCCTTTTACCAGCAATTTGCTGCAGGTACTTTATCCCATTGTAGTTAGTCCAACCCACATCTTTCACAACTCCACCCAATTGGGAACCTTCCTTGGAGCTTCAAATTTCTTAAAAGAAGTTGGCGATATACGTCGTTGAACCTCAGGATTCAACAGTAGCAGTTTCTGATCTCATTTAGAACACTAAAATGTATCTTTTAATTAATTTTATCGCCAGTATACTGGTTTAATTAATTTGATCACAAGTATACTGGCGATAAAATTAATTAAAAGATTATGACATATCATAATTAAGGCTTTTTCCTTTACATGTTAGCTAAAAAAATGGTTGAATTTGGGAAATTAGAAAAATAATTTAATACATTTAATTAAATATTTCTAAGCAGAATAAAATTAAGTGACATTTGAAGGTACGTACGGACTGGGAATAATTTTAGCTATTTAATTTTATCATATATATTTGTTGCGGTTTCGTTGAGTTCGAAGGACCATAGATTTTTGTATTATTTATTGATAAAAGCAAAACTAACAAGCCACAAAACCAAAAAAACACATGCGTTTCCTTTCTTAGGTTTTTACCGAATGCCAACAAACGTTATCTCCGGTCTTGCGCACACACACGCGCGGCACAGAAGTCATGAAGGCCTAGAGCGCAAGGCGCATAAGCAGTAACATAAGGTAACATAAAAGTAATAAAAGTAACATATACTCCCCCCGTTGGAAGAGTAAAGTTATAAAATAAATTTGAAATTCCAAAGAGTACTATAAAAGTCAATCTGGAAAACTCAGTAAAGGTGATCACTCACTGCACTAGGCCGCGAGTGGCAAAACACAAATTTTGTTTATTGCACGTTGGGTGTCACCGCTGGAAGTGCGAAGCGTGACGACTCGAACGATGTTGTCAGCTCCTGGATGCAGCTTGAGGATGCGTCCGAGGCGCCATTTGGCAGGGGGTAGGTTGTCATCTTTCAAAATGACCAGCATGCCTTCCTTCAAGTTTTGATGGCGAACCTGCCACTTATTGCGGCGCTGAAGCTCTGCGAGGTACTCCTTGGACCATCTTGACCACAGATGCTGTGTAATGAGCTGGATGTGCTGATACGTGTCGAGCCTATTTGGCCTCAGGTGTGTCAGGCGTGGATCCGGAACCGTAGTCAAGGTTTTACCCAGTAGAAAATGTGAGGGAGTAAGAGGAGTGAGGTCGCTAGGATCACTAGATAGCGGACAAAGCGGCCTTGAATTTAGAATGGCTTCAATTTGTACAAGTAGAGTGTTAAGCTGCTCAAATGTAAAAGTTAAATTTCCAGTTACTCGTCGCAAATGATTCTTAACTGACTTGACGCACGATTCCCAAATACCACCCATGTGAGGGGAATAGGGGGGTAAAAAAATCCAATTAAACTTTTCGTTTTTGAAAGATTCTGTTAAATTGTTATCGATTAGGAATTGACCAAGTTCTTTTAATTTGTTGTTCGCGCCAACGTAATTTTTTCCATTATCGGAGTAGATCTTTGCAGGCATGCCTCGGCGAGACGCAAATCGTCTCAATGCTAAAAGAAACGAATCTGAGCTTAAATCAGATACCAATTCCAAATGCGCAGCTTTGGTAGCAAAACAGATAAAAACGCAAATGTAGGCTTTCGAAACTTTCGCACCCCGACCTTTTCGGTCTTTCACTAAGAACGGACCGGCATAATCGGTACCTACAATTGTAAAGGGCGAGTGAGGAGTGACGCGATCAGCGGGAAGATCTCCCATGAGGTTGCTGATAGAAGAAGGCTTTGCCCTAAAACATGAGACGCAACTTCTAACAATATTTTTGGCTAAGGACCGGCCACCAAGAGGCCAGTAAGTTTCCCTGATGGTTGAAAGCAATAATTGTGGTCCAGCGTGCAGTAGGCGGGAGTGCTCCTTAAGAAAAAGCGCTTTGGTTAAAGGATGCTTTCCAGGAAGCAGTATGGGATGTTTTTTGTCGTGGGAAAAATCAGATCTCGATAAACGCCCACCTACTCGTAGTAGTTTTTCGGTCTCATCAAAATATGGGTTTAAAGCAATTAATTTGCTGCATTTGCTTAGACTTTTAGAAGCCTTCAAATCTTGTATATCAGTGGAGAATTCTTCTGACTGAGCAAGCCTAATCAGGAATAGCAGAGATTCGTGTAATTCGACAATTGTCAGAGGACTGGTTTGGCGGACATTTTTTGAGACGCGGCAGTTTTGAATAAATCGCCGAATATATGCGGCTACGCGTTCCATTTTTGAAAGAGAGGAAAATCTTTGAAAGGGAAAACCTGACATGGGAATTTGTGACAGGCACGCTTGAGTCGTGGGTTTAGTTCCCTGAAATCTGTGGCAGAAGACAGATTTTTGCTTGGGCCATTGGCGCTCGTCCAGCAAGAGGAAATCCGGACCATGCCACCATAGCTTTAAGTTCGCAACTTTGCGAGGGCTAACGCCTCGTGATAGCAGATCTCCGGGGTTTTCGCTGGTATGGACATATCGCCATTGCTCGCGTGGTGAAATCGTGTGTATTTGAACGATCCGGTTGGCTTCGAAAGTCTCTAGCTTGTAAGGTTCAGAGTTGATCCATGCCAGGACGATTTCGGAGTCTGTCCACAAGAATATAGAGTCGACATTCAAGTCCAAAGAAGATTTCACTTTTTTGAGAAGTTTTGCAAGTATGGCAGCGGCAGACAATTCGAGTTTGGGAATGGTTAGGTGCTTCAATGGAGCAACCTTGGTTTTAGCACAGAGAAGATGAACTGAAATTTTGCCCTGCCTATCTATTGACCTAGCGTAGATACAGGCGCCGTACGCTTTCCTGCTTGCATCAGAAAATCCATGCAACTCGATTTTAGAAGGCTGATGGCACATTGCATGCCGAGAGATTCGTAAATCATTTAAGATGGGCAGTTCATTGCTGAAACTTTCCCATTGGATTCTTAGATCAGGTGTTAGAGGGTCATCCCATTTTAGCTGAGCCAACCATAGCTGTTGCATAAAAATTTTTGCAGAAATAGTACAAATACTTAAAAGACCGAGGGGATCAAAAATTTGACTAATAATGGACAAAACTTCACGTTTGGTAGGAATTGATGCATGTTTTTTGAAACCAATGCTAAAAAACAGCTGGTCAGAATGAGGAGCATATGATAGACCAAGAGTCTTAGTGCTTTCATCCTGTTGAAAGTTTAATACCATTTGCGATACGTTGCCATCATTGACACAATTAAGAACTTGTGGCTCATTCGACGTCCACTTGCGGAGAACAAATCCCCCTGATAGAAGAATTTCTGATATTGTCTTACAAACATATCGAGCTTGCTCAAAGGAATCGATACTGGTCAACAGATCATCGCAGTACATATCTCTTCGTATGATTTTAGAGATTTCCGGCTGTGTTTTTTCGTGAGAAGCAGCTAACTCGAATAAGCACCTTATGGCAAGGAAACTTGAGGCCTTTTGACCATATGTGACAGTACATAGCTCATAACCTTCAATCGGAAGCGAAGGGTCGGGTCTCCATACAATTCTTTGCAGAGAACGTTGAGCAGGATCGATAATGATGGAACGATACATTTTGGAACAATCGCTGGACAAAATGTACTTGTAACGGCGGAATCTAAGTGCGATAGAGAAAAGATCATCTTGAATTACGGGGCCGCTCATCTGAATGTCGTTAAGAGATACTCCAGAAGTAGTGGGAGCTGAAGAATTAAAAACGACTCTCAGCTTTGTAGTCAAACTCTGCTCGCGTATAACCGGCAAATGTGGCATGTAATAGCTGTAAGAAGCTATATCGGCATCGTGACAAAGCTTGACCATGTGACCAAGAGATTCGTATTCGTTAATGAAATCAGAATAGGCTGTTTTAAGAGCGGCATTAGAAGAAAGCTTCTTTTCAAGAGACAGAAATTGCTTAGTCGCTCTTTGTTTTGAATCGCCTAAGACGCTAGGAGAGCTTTGTAGCGGGATGGTGACTACGAAGCGGCCCTCTTCATTTCTTTTAGTTGTCTTAACGAAATTGTCTTCGCAAAGTTGTTCCTCTTCAGAAAGAAGGGGTGCTGAATCTTCGCAGACTTCCTGCTCCCAAAAACGAGATATTTGTTTCGAAAGCGTGGAAACGGAAAGATTACAGCTTATGTCATTATTGGTTTGATTCCTTAAACATGAAAAGCTACCAGAGATCAAGTAACCGAGTTCTGAGTTGATGATGTATGGATATTCGTGAATGTAGGGCTGATCAGCCTTTATGAGCTGCCAGAAAACATCAACCCCTAACAATATGTCTATTCGCGTGCTCTTAGCGAAATTCACATTGGCTAAAGCGATTCGAGGTGGAATGGTCAACGATTTCATGCTGAAGTTTGCAGCAGATAGAGTTTGGGTTATATTTGGAAGTATTAGAAATGATAGTTCCGCTGCGAAATGGCTATGAATTGACTTTATCTTGGCAGAAGTGCTGAAAGAAATCTTTGACCTTGTTTGATTAATGCCAGCGATTGAAAAGTCGCTATGAATGGTAGGAAGGGAAAGCCTTTTGCATAACTGAGAGGTCATATAAGATCTCATGCTGCCAGAATCTAGTAGTGCTGTGCATTGAATTTGCTTACCATCCTCCGAGATTACAATTATTTTTGCGGTTGGCAAAATTTGTTCTGCGTTGCAATGAACGGTATGGTTCGAGAGAGTTAAGGGGGTAGGAGAAGTACGCTCGGCTTGATCAGAAATGCTGGTGTCTTTATGCAAGAGGGTTGAATGAAATTTGGAACATTTTTTGCAATGTCGAGATCTGCAATTAGACTTTTTGTGACCTTCTCGCAGACAGTTAGAACAAACTCCGATTTTGTTTACCTCCTCCAATCTTTTATCGACAGGCATGCTCAGGAACGAGCGACATGCATATAAAGGGTGATCATTTTTGCAAGAAGGGCACGCGTTATACTTTGTCACAACATGAGATTGAGACTTTGAAAACTTACCTTCGTATTTGTTTTTGCTTAACGCTGAATCAGCATTATGCAGCTTGGTCATTTTTTCTAACAATCTGCAGCGCTTTTCTAAGAAGTTGACGAGATCGTTATAAGTTGGTAGATCAACTTCCTTTGCTTCTTCAACCTCATTTTCCCATTCTTTTTTGGTTTGATACGGGAATTTATCAACTACTAGGTATATGAGCATGCTATCCCAGTGCATTACTGGTTGCCCTAAACTTTTCAAGGAACGATAATGCGTTTGAAGGTCATCGAGTAGCTGACGAAGAGATTGAAAAGACTCTTTTGGAATTTTAGGCGCATCAGCAATGGCTTTGACGTGATTGTGAACCATTAGCTTTTTGTTTTGGTATCTTTTCTTCAGAAGTGACCAAGCAGTAGCATAGTTAATGGAGGTGACCTCTAATGATCGAATGACCCGAAGCGGTTCTTCAGAAAGTGCCGACCTAAGGTACAAGAATTTTGATAAGTCGTCAAGCTTGCTATTGTTTTCTATGAGACTTTTAAAAGCATCAGAAAAGGCGGGGAAATGTTCAGGCTTGCCGTCGAAAGTTTCGAGTTTTAACGCTTGTAATTTAACAGTAGTTTGTTCTACAGCTGCTTGCGCATTTTGCGGCAGCATAGGTGAGCTAAAGCTTTCAGAAGCACTGTCTGATAGTGAATTTTGAGCGTTTGCACCAACTTGAAGCGGATTTGGAATTTGAACCTGGTTTCCCGATAACAACTGGCTTGTGGTTGCTAATAATTCGTAAAATAAAGATTCAAATTGCTCTCGTTCATTGGCCTGCTGTGCAAAGAGCTCCTCCGATACTGTAATGTCTATTTCGTCTTGAATTTTGTTAAAATCGCTTATGAGTTGTTTAAAACCTTCACTACGTTGTTCTACCTGCAAGAAAAATGTTGAGGAAGGTGTGATTTGAGAATCAAGCGTGTTTTTGTCAAGAAAGTTTTTGAAGTTAGTAAGCTTTGTTTTTAAAGCGGCCCGTTTTCGTGTCAATAATTTGACGTTCGCGTCTTCAGCCATATTTATTGTTTTCCGAAAATTGCACGTGAAATTAAGGGAAATTGCTAAATGAAAGCTGGAAAGGACTCACTTTTGTTTGCGTGGGTGTAGGTTATTTTGTTGGCGAGTTGGCGTCCCCGGTCCGGCCCTGTTGTAATGGCGGCGGTTACGCTTGCTTCGTGGCTTCAACAATTTCTCGGTGAAGTTGCTGGTTGCTGGGCGGTACAATCCGGTTCGATTAGGACCATTTTATGTTGCGGTTTCGTTGAGTTCGAAGGACCATAGATTTTTGTATTATTTATTGATAAAAGCAAAACTAACAAGCCACAAAACCAAAAAAACACATGCGTTTCCTTTCTTAGGTTTTTACCGAATGCCAACAAACGTTATCTCCGGTCTTGCGCACACACACGCGCGGCACAGAAGTCATGAAGGCCTAGAGCGCAAGGCGCATAAGCAGTAACATAAGGTAACATAAAAGTAATAAAAGTAACAATATTAAAGCTGTAATTTTACTAATAACGAAGATATTTCAGTTGATTCACTTTAGCTAACTCACTCTGTATACCATGTAGACATAAAAGTGTTATAACAGAGTTTCAACTTAAGCTTATGTGATTTCTAGAATTGAGTACTATAATCCATCTTAGATGCTACTAATAGTTTCAAAAAAGCACACGTGTTCGGTTAGAATTTGGAACTAATAACAATAGTAATTTAGTTTATTCAGGATCTTTTCTATTTTTAACATTCTTAACATCGAGGGAAAACAGCCTGGAGTTACACCAATAATATTTAATTCCATATTCAAATATTGCTACAGCAACAGTGATGTGCCTCAAACAAACAGGATGTGTTCGAATGTATTGTCTTAGTTTTCCTGTTCAAGTGCTGCTTTTGAACTGTACGAGAACAATTAAGTAAGTGGTAGCCGTGCTTAAAATACTCAATAACGTGCATCTCTTGATCTCGAAGAAATTAGCGGCTGTTATTGGCCTAAAACCAATTTTAGCCTGCTTGTCCAAAAAATTTAGCTCAGTTTCTTCTAGTTTTCGTTGAGGTGTTTTTGCTAAATTACTACAAGAAACCGTAATCTTCTTTCTCACTGCCACAAGATTATCACAAGATATAATCACCATAACAGGTAACATCTACTGACAACAAGATGAGATCACAAAACAAGTAAAAGAAATTTACTTACCATAGTCTCGCTTATGAAATAAACATTTCCCACCTCAAAAATTTTTCTAATATTATTTTTATTATGGAGAATTCCGTTAATGACTATCAACATTTTTAGTATCATTCTGGTTATATAAAGGAATGTTGACCATCCAAAAACATCATTAATCGATGTTATCATTTCATCAATAATTTTTAGCTGTTTCGTTATTTTCTTTATAGGTGCAGATTTCGGTAGTGGTTGTGACGTAATTTTTAGCTGCTTCGTTATTTTCTTTATAGGTACAGATTTCGGTAGTGGTTGTGACGTAATCAAAAAATTCAGACATTCACATCGACATCTAAGGGCTCTTACCACGTTGTACATCAACAATTGAGAGTAGCATAAACGTATTGCGCAAGTGTAAAAAAAATAAGACCGAATTAGGTTTAATACATTATCAAAAAGCAAAGTCGTTTTGATGATAGCATATACTGCAACCACAATAATGTTTGTACTCCAAAAGAGAAACCCAACATGGGTTAGCTTCATAAATGTATCTTTATTTCTGTTCTTGTGGTCGATAATATGGAAACCGTTAAGCAGAGTTGTCCAGACTTCGTTTTTGTTGAAACTTATCAATATTTCGATATAAGCGACCATCAGATTGCAACTGTAGATAAAAGTAATAGTGTCTTCAATAATCTTTCTCTGGTCGCGAAATTTACTTGCGACATTGCAAAATTCAATTAAGATGCCAATTACTCCGAAACAAGTTGTTGTAGTAGTTAGAACTTGGTCCCAACAAGGATGAACAATTTTAGCTTCTACGAAGTTATACGAAGGCACGATAGCCAAAATGTTCCCTAATTTACAAGCAAAACTTAAGAACTGTATGTCTTTCTTCATAAATCGGACTCGCTTCATAGCGTTTATTGGAAAAACATAAAGCACAATGGCAGTTATCCTGAAATCATGAGTATTTAACAGCTTTATTTTTATTATTTGTATACATTTCAGATCTATTTTACGTGCGTGTGTAAATTCATGTAAATACACTTCAAAATGCATAAAGTGTGAAATTTCAATTATTCAGTTTTTACGTATAACTTTTCTAGTTTGTTGTTCTCTTTCTTTCATTGGAAACCATATAAAATTAAAAACCAAGGGTAGCTTTCTGATACCTTGAAACCTTGACAAAATATTTGAAGATTAAAAACGCAAAGTGTCTGTTGCTTTGTTTTCAATAATTGTTGAGTATCTCTAATAATTTTTCTGTTTTTAGGAGGGGAATTCTGCGTTACATGCAGAGTTGGTGAGTGTTCTAAGTTGTCCTTGCACCTCATTTAAATCGATTCTTGACCTTCCAGCGCTCCAAAGTCTTCGAAATCATGGAGTAAAATTCGTTCGGCACATTGTTCTTCATTAACGGATCCCGTCCTTCCAGTGAGTAGTCATAAGATTTATAGCAAAATTAACGAATCTCCACAAATACATTTAGAAGCACGTGATGTTCTATTAGATGCTAGCAATAACTTAAAAGCTACTATTAAAGAATATAAGATATTATTTATGCAGAGAGAAGAAACTTTATCTGAAAATTACGATACTTTAGTATTGAAACCTCAGAGATACGATTCCAGAAAAGTAAGAATCTACTAACTACATTACTTTGTTACCTACTAACTTTTTTTGCAGTCTCTGAAGAAACAAATTCCGTTAGTTTCAAGCAGTAACTCTTGCTTAGCAGAGTTATGTGCTGATAATATAAGACTGTGGAACTATTTCCTATTAAATTTCAGTTGTAAAACCACTATTCAGCAGCATTTAAGCAGAAAGCATCATAATCTCAGAGTTAAAAGGTTCGCTGAGTTATTTTTTCTCATCTATAACCCAAGAAGATCCGCCATAGGATGCTTCGACACAACATACCAGAACTACCTTTTAATTGCGGAAATCGCCAAGAGAAGCAAGTACATGCAAAACTTACCTCAATTACCGGTACATTGTTCGGCGCTAGACGGCGATTGCACCACCATGCCCATCATTTTCGAGGACCAGTACCAGCCCCCGTTCGAGTTCGAGCAGAGGAACCTCGAGGAGACCTCGCTACTGCCAAAACAAGGTACCCAAAGTTCTCAGAGCCCTCCCACAACAACTCAAGAATATTGATAAGATTTTTAGATATTTACTTTAATTTTTTTCTCTTTTCTAGATTTCAAGAGGTCGAAAAATCTGAACGACACGCAATGCTCCTGCGGTGTTGACAACTTATGGGAACTTGGGAAGTGCTCGGAAAAGACTCTGGTCAACGCCGATTTGTTCAATTACGAAGATACCACGACCTCAATACCCGCTAGACATAGTAAATCGTTAGATCAGCTACAAATGTGTTCAAGAAATAGTTTCCATTATTCGTTAGGTAATATATTTGGTCCAAACGACTGCTACACCAAGGGCCAACGCGACAAAACCAATTTTTATAAAGTAGAACCAAAACTCAAGAACGTAGCGAGCGAACACAACATGAGGAGCCAGCGCATGTACATTTTCGACGAGGATCTTAGATTTCCTCATTATAACTTGCAGAACAGCACGTGTCACTGTTCATCAAACTATTACTTAGATGCTGTAAAGCGACCTAAACGGGTTTATCCTAGCGAAAATCTATCGAACGCGATAGATTCGTCGATAGATCTCCATCAAATTGAAGCCGATATTTTAGATCAAAAATATAAACAGTTCAGTATTAAAAATTTGAGTAACGTAAAACAACATTGTCAAAAGATAGTAAAATCGATGAGTCACACTTCGACGGATAGTACTCAAAATATTTTTCGTTCCAACTCCATGCAGTTGTTTTCACCAAAGAAGAAAGCTGTGAATGACGTCAACAAATTTAATTCGCTAGTAACGAAACGCAATCAAAATCGAAAATCAGAACGGATCGACGTTTATGTGGGTGAGTTGAACGGAACCGCCAATACATCTCCGGAGATCACCAAGAATCAAAAGAAATCAAATTTTTACAAAACGAAATCGAAACGTCACGTCGAGAACGGCAAACATTTCGAAATTGGTTCCACCAGTAGCTCGACTGAAAGCTTATCGATCAAAAAGAAAACAGGGTTAAATAGTGAAGCTTTATTTAGCGTAGTTGGCATTAGAAAAGTTCGAAGTACTTCGTGTTTAGACGAAGAAACGTTTCCGTTGGTACTTTCGGGGACGGAATCACTGCCTAATATTACCCCGAAATTGGAACGAATGCAGTATCCGGAAATGAAGTATTACAGTAGCTCTACCTCATCAACTACAAGCGAACAAAGTGGTTGGATCACTTCCAGAAGTAGCTCAATAGCTTCCAGCATTGACGTAACAAATCCTGCCGCGAGTACTGTTTTGGCAAATCTTGAAAACGTGCAAAAGAAAATATTGAATATATCATCGGAGACCAGGAGGAGTAAAAGAGATAAAAATAAAGATAGCGGAAGTAAAAGCGGAGGTGGCAGGTTGGGAAATGTTAGCTTCAATGGACATCAAGGGAAATCTGCAAAGTACGATCGGGAATTAACAAATAAAGGTGAGTTTGTTCGTACGTTTAAACTTTTTATGGCATAGTTGCTGTTACAGGCTGTGAATTTAATCAAACTAATTTATGCGAAGACATCGCTTTACCTCCTCCAAAGCAATTCAGAGATTTGGAATCGCCGTCAAGTTCGATAACAAACGGGACAAACGACGAAGAAATCAACGCCGTCGATAACATTCTGTATCACGTAGTTGACACTCACACTACGCTTGAAAGAAAACACAGCAAATTGAACCATAATTTGAAAAAACATTCTGATGGTAAGTTATTCATAATCACCGAACATCCCCGCCACTAAGAACGCACCAACATTTATCACTGCAAAAGCCATATTTTTATAAATTATACTTTTTTGATTGACACTCATTTACATATTGTTTCCTATTTAAACGTTTCTTTGCTAAGCCCATTCTAAGATTTTGCTGTCGAACGAGAATACCCACTAGGATTTGAACCTACCTTGTAGTGGCGAATGTTGTGGTGTAGTCGGCTTCGGGTGCTAGGAAACGGGGTGCTCTGGAACCGTGGAAGGTTTCGCACAAACTAGAAAGACTTTAGACCAACTGGACTAGCGACTGTCCCTTGCAAGGGTTGTAAGAGAAGTGTGTGACTTGTGCTAAGGCTGGAAGGGAAGTGTAAGATGGATGCTTTCTGACCACCACCATTCACTATGCACGTGGGTCCTACCCTGGAGGGAAACTATTTGTTTGTATAATAAACTAAACTATCTAACTAAGTGAAGGTACCGAACAATTATTAAAGAAATTAAATAAGAAGTAATCTACGATTCACACATTTTTTGGTTTCACGAGATGCTGACCTCTACCGACAACTCAAATTTTTTCCAAAAATATGCAAAATATTGCAAATTTAAAGGTATTTATCACTTGAAGGGCTTGCGGAACCCCTCTACTTTTCTCCATAATTGGTAATGGAATCAAAATTAATAAATTCGAATTGGGATTTATTGACTTAATTAAGAGCTTATGAGTATGACATTTGGAGTAATGAATTAATTACTCCAAATATCAAGAGAAAAACAATGGGCAATAGGTTGCAAAATTAATGGGCAAAAATAGAAAAAAGGGGTCTTAAACTGGAGTCTTAACGAAGCTTACTGAATCTTATCTGAGAGATACAAGAGATTAAACCACCTAATGGTGGTAAGTAAACTCCTGGCTACAAAATCTGAAAATTAGCTAAGATATAAATATTTTTTTGTCAAAAAATAATAAGCAAAAAATAAGTGCAGAATGAACCACTTGATACGAAGTCAGAACCAGTAACAAACATAATGAAATTAATTATTTCACAAAAAATAGGAGAACCAATAAAAAAACCTTGAGGCATCAAGGCGCATCTACTAGAGCCAATAGATACCTTCTCAGCTGTACAATCATACTTTGAAAATGTTTGCTCCTATCTAACCTTTAACTCGTCATTAGACTACCTTCTTCTAATTGCAAGTGAGGTAACGTAAAAGAGTCGAGTCACATCATGTCCCAGCAACCAATAAGACAACGGTTGGCACTTTTGTGATAGACAACAAACGTTGATAGATTGGCAAAACCATGGAAAATAAACCTAAACGAAAACAAATCAGGGCATTCAAAGTCTTGTACACGTGGCAATGTGATAATTTTTTGTCACAATCGTAAATTGCATTTTATTTGTTTCAGACTACCCCTCTTCCCGATCGAAATCGGAGTCAGAAAAGTCGTTCGTCCGCGCAAGAAATGAATTTAAGAGTCAATTAAACTTTCCCGGCATTTTATATTCCGACCTCACTTCATTCGCTTCGTCGGTTCCATACTTCCACATCAGCGACGAATTTCGGATATTTTCACCGGAAGGGATGCACCTAATCGTATGCGTACACGGCCTAGATGGTAATTCAGCCGACTTGCGGCTAGTCAAAACGTACTTAGAATTAGGACTTCCTGGGGCATATCTCGACTTTCTTATGTCCGAACGTAATCAAGGCGACACTTTCAGCGATTTTGATACAATGACTGATAGGTAGTGCCTTCCAGTGTAAACTGCTGAATTAGTTTGATGATTTTGCCGGTTTCAGACTTGTCAACGAAATTTTGCATTATTTAGATACAAGTAGTATACGACCAACCAGGATAAGTTTCGTCGGTCATTCTTTAGGTAACATTATCATTAGATCTGCCTTAACCAGGCCCCAGATGAAATTTCTACTACCAAGACTGCATACGTTCTTATCACTTTCTGGACCACATCTGGGAACTTTATACAACAGTAGTGGATTAGTTAACATGGGTCAGTCACTTGTTATTATTTTGCATTCACTGATAAATTTATTTTTTAGGTATGTGGTTTATGCAAAAATGGAAGAAATCAGGGTCTCTTCTTCAACTGTGTCTGAAGGATAGCGTCGACACTCGCCAGTCATTCCTGTACCGCTTGAGCCAGAAGAGCACGTTGCATCATTTCAAGAACGTGTTGTTGTGTGGCTCAGGTCAAGACAGGTCAATTGTTAACTTTTTTATTATTATTCTGTTCTGATGATATCATTTTAGATACGTACCTCTGCACTCAGCGAGAATCGAATTGTGTAAAGAATCAATCAAAGACACTTCAGACCAAGGTGCAATTTATCGCGAAATGGTTCACAATATTATATCTCCGATCATTGCTCAGAAGGATGTGAACCTGATACGATACGATATTCATCATGCCTTACCAAACACGGCTAATGCTTTAATTGGTAGAGCGGCACACATAGCTGTTTTGGATTCGGAACTTTTTATTGAGAAATTTATGGCTGTAGTTGGAATTAAATACTTCCGTTAAACTATTCTATTATTAAGTTTTTAAAATAAAATACATTTACATAATGATGCCTTTTCTTGTGTATACAAAATGTTAGTGACACGTCAAATTAGCGAGCCTACTTCAAGTTCTAATGTAGGACCACAAGAATTCTTTCATAAATTATTATTAAGAGCGACAGTTGAATCACTCCACGCAAAAATCTTATCAATGGCAACCCGATCTTTGAGAGTTTTTAAAATGAATGAAACTAGCTTTGCACATAACACGTCCGCAGATACTTCAAGGCGAGGTATGGACAACTTCTTCAAAGGAGCGATTTGAACTTGGCCGCCAATAACGAAACTGACACGTGACTTTTGTCATCAACAAAACGAAAGTACACTACACCAGAGTATCCTAACTGCGAAGCTTCGCAAAACGCGTGTGGTTGGCAGGATACCACGGCAGAAGGTTTCAACTCCCGAGGAATACGTAACGAAGACAACTTAGGGTAAGGTTCTGCTTTGTTGAAACGATGCTTGCAAAAACTATCAACGGCGGAAGAAAACCTAACGGGTCATAGATTTGGGCGACCTCTAACAGAATGGTCCTATTGGTGCAAGCAGATTCTACCAGTACGACAAAGAACGAGAACGCGTCTGACGTAGATTGCTATTGAGGGCCTAGAATTTTGATACAAGGCTGAGGTTCACTACTGAACGTTAGAGTTTGAGGCTGACAATGTTCCAAAGGAAGAGTAGTCAACAACGATGGATGATTGCTAGTTCACTTTTGGAGTTCAAATTTACCCAGCTTCAACAACTCCATCAACTAAGTCTGCAACCTCGTTGCTTCACTAAATTCTTGATACTTGCCAAATTCATATAGAATACTTTTTGAAACTCTAACCCCTTCTCTAACTACGTCATTGGCTGGTATCTAAATACGCTTTGGTTGCGAAAATTAATTTGAAAGTTACAGGGTTATTAATTCTTTGGGTACATCTTCTCGAACATCGGATAACAACTAGGAGTAATCTAGAAATATGTTATAATTCACCCTAGTTTTGTATAAAATGAATAACAATAAGTGAAGAATGTAGCTAAAGTGAAATTTGCAGCAAAAGAATTAAGGAAAAGGACAAAAACAAAAGAGAATAATTATTGACCTCTATTCTTTTAAGAATAGAATATTTACATTAATGTTAGCAATAGTGGTCACTATACCATCTACTTTAAAAAGTCTCCTTAAGAGTGCTTAGAAGGAACAATTTGAATAAAGAACACGCTTGTCGTTGTCACAAACTTTAAAATCTAAAAGTTTAAAAATTTAAATAGAAATTTAATTGCTACATTAACATATCTACCTGGATAAGCATTGGGTAGCTAATTTCTACGAAACCAGGCACTCCCCAAACAGGACTGGATTGTGCGTTTAACATCACCATTAAAAAAATTTTTTTGTTACAAACGTCCCATGTGTACCATGGCAGTTTTGACATTGACGAAAGGATTTTAAGTGCCTGCATTTCCGACTGAATTATTAAAATAACACCGTTAGTAGCTTACCTCGTTAGACACAGATTGACAACAGTGAAAACCATATATTATCATTATAAATCCACCAAAAGCACCAACACATAGAGAGTCATAGTAACTCTCTAAACCATCCTAGAAACCGAATATTTATATAATAACACGAAATGTTTCTTTCTTAGGGTGGAATTCATAGTCACCCCTTAATCTTTACGTGATCTTCACTTAAGGAAAGTGTAAGAATTTCTCAAGTCAGAATTATTCTTAAGTGGTATTCATAAACAATTTTAAGGTAAGTGTCCACTTAACTTTACCTAAAGTAAAGTTTAGATTTACCTTACTCGTATTCAACGCCTATTGGTAGAATTTTCCTCGTAAAATCTGGGATTACACGACCACGGCACGGAGGCCAGGCGAACTAAACTAGTAATTAAATAGCAGACACCACTCAAGCGCAAGCACTAAAGTGAACCGTCGTAAGTGATCCACCTCCACCCCTCAAGTATGTCTTAAGCTTTTCTTAACTTTTCCTAAAAATGGCGGGTAAAAACAACTGTGAATGCCAAATACGAAATACGTAAGGAAAGTTGAAGTAAAGTGTAAGTAAATCTCAAGTGGTGACTATGAATTTTACCCTAATCCCGCTTCACATCCACGCTGATGGTCTGCGCGTTATGCCGTTTGACCTGTGAGCACAGGGTAATATTAATTTGCGCACGCAAAAAAATTGTTGAAAAATGTTTACGCAAGTTTGACTAAAATGACAAAGATACATTTCAACACACCCTTTGCTCAACTATAATCATTGTCGTTTGAAATAAATTGACAACGTTCTGACCATCGGCGTTCATTTGAAATGGCGCGTATGATCAACGTACAAACATTGAATGAAAAAGGACAGAAATTACTGCGAGCTCTGTCAAGAATGCAAGACTCACAATCGCCATGCCACTAATGTCCGTTAGATTCTTCTGATTCCTAAGAACATAATGTGATAGATAAATGTGTTTCGAATATTAATATGTACCTAAACATACCTTTTAAGAATGACGTGACGCTCAATAATTGTTTTAAGTGATTCAAATATATATCTTCTTGATATTTCCTATCTCTCAGTTGTTGATCAGTTCTACTTATGTTTTGTGCTTTCGTTGATGTATCGTTGATAATGTCCATAATTATAAACATTTGAAATTTTTGATATAACACCGCGTAAAGGAATGCAAAGATCACAATTAATACTGGTAAACTCTCGAGCGGCAAAGTGACGTAATAAATGAAACACAATAAATAACCATAATTGGGAAATTGAAGGTTGAAATAGTGAATTGCATAGAATAAATCCTCGCTTTCTCTATCTACAACAAACAAACTTAAGATCACACTTATCAGTAATAATACGGTACTAAATATTATCATAAAAGTAGATAACCGAGACTCCCTTCGTATTTTGTTAAATGTTAATTTGCTAGTAATGCCTAGACTCCACAAATCTGATCGCAAGTGATTAATGTCTGTTTTAAAACGAGAACCAACTTTTAAAATGGTAATCATAGATACTTGCGTCTGTAATCAGAAAATAATAAATAAAATAGTTTTATGTCATAGACTCACCATCAAAGTTGTAAAAGTAATTATGTTGTACTTAATTAATAGATTACTATCAAAGGTTATCAATGTTTCGACGAGAAAGATAATAAGAACAGTACCATGAAATAGAAATACCATAACTAAAACTTTTTGAATGACTCGGTGGGTAAAGAAATCGAATGCAAGGAATCGCAACAGTTTTAAGGGATCGTTTACCACTGAAATGAAAATGGAAAGAATTTGCTTTGTCAAAATAGTAAATATTAACCATAAAATTTCTGTGATAAATCCGATGTAATACTCTTCATTTTTGAGCGATTAATATGTTAATCGACAAACGTGGCGATAGAGAAACCTGTTAAAGCATAGTAACTTAAACCGCTTCTGGTAAAACTGTATATCATTCTAGTATAATTTAAGTCCTATCTACAGTAAGTAATTGAAAAACATAATCTTATTTGAACTGCTAATAGTGCTAATAGCGGACCCATTCTCATTAGGATCTAAGAAACTAAATACAGGCCTTTCAATAATAATGCTGTGCGTTTAAAGGTGATCATCATCACGTTGTAAATTAATTTAAATAATTCAACGTAATGGAGATTACTTTTAAATGCACAGCGTCATTTGAAAGCATGTGTTTAGTTGCTAAATCCTAAGTGCTAAACTAAAAATAATGCACCATTTATCCTAATCACTGTATTTTTGGAAAATGTTACTGTGAATTTTTGGCGATATAAGTCCTGCCTCCTGAAAGTCAAACTTTTCAAAGAACCTTTGTTTATTTTGAATTTTATTTAAATATAACTGTCTAAATAAAGTAAAATTATAGAAATAACAGTTACATTGTTTTACAAGAAGAAAAAGGTTGGCTTAGCTGTTTTCCACTAATCCCTGTCATACTTGTGCTATTAAGTGCTTCTTAAGCAGGTTGATACCTTTTTGAAGGGGTTCGCCCGGCGCATCCGCCATAGTGTTGTGATCCGACCGCCTCAGCAAAGCAGATGTCACTGGAACCCCTGCTTCGTCGTCTTCAATTCCGACGGCCTGTGCGCGTGAGACCACCATAGAAGCGTTGATTATAGAAGGCAATTTGCGACCTGTCTTAATAAAGAATTCTTCTTTTTGACATGCTTTCAGCACATTCATATAATTGTATCTTGCTCAAATACTTGTTCGTTTACATTTGGAAAACATTAAGTAAAAGTTGTGGAAAATTAATATTAAAATACAAGCTATAGTTAATATTAAAATAAAAGCTATAGTAAACCAAAAGGGCGCGTTGTTGTTTTAGTAAACAAAAGTTTATTTTTCAAACTATCATTATTTTATGCTTGTTAACTATTGTCAATACATAGTAATTTTATTTTTTAGACGTCAGCGCTAAGGATTTCCAATTTTTCAGTCTTGCTGCTAACTTTCAACCAAATTCTTATAGAATACTTTTTGAAACATTTAACTCTTGCTCTATCTACGCCATTCGTCGGTATCTGTGGTTGTGAAAATTAACTTGAAAGCTACAGAGTTATTAATTCTTTGGGTACATCTTCTCCAATATCGGATAACAACTAGGACTAATCTAAAAATATTATGCTATGATACTATCCCGTTTTTTTTAATGAATAACAATAAATAAAAAGTGCAGTTAAAGTAAAATTTGCTGTGTATGAGCAGCAAAAGAATTAAGAGAAAGGAGCCGGAAGGACAAAAACAAAAAGGATTGTTAATCTATATTTTTTATTATGAATAGAAGGTTTACTTAAATGTGAGCAATAGTGGTCACTGTATCTACTTTAAAAAGTATCTTTGAGAGTGCTTAGAGGGAACAATTTGAATAAGAAACACGCTTGTAGTTGTCACAAACTTTAAAATCTAAAAGTTTAAAAATTTAAATAGAAATTTAATTGCTACATTAACATACCTACCTGGATAAGCATTGGGTAGCTAATTCCTATGAAACCACGCACTCCCCAAACAGGACTGGATTGTGCGTTTAACATCACCATTAGAAGAGTTTTTCTGTTACGAACGTCCCATGCGAACCATGGCAGTTTTGATATTGACGAAAGAATTTTTAGTGCCTACGTTTCAGACCGAATTATTAAAATTACACCGTTATTAGCTTACCTCGTTAGACACAGATTGACAACAGTAAAAGCCATGTATTATCATTATAAATCCACCAAAAGCACCAACACATAGAGAGTCATAGTAACTCTCTAAACCATCCTAGAAACCGAATATTTATATAATAACACGAAATGTTTCTTTCTTAGGGTGGAATTCATAGTCACCCCTTAAGCTTTACTTGACCTTCACTTAAGGAAAGTGTAAGAATTTCTCAAGTCAGAATTATTCTTAAGTGGTATTCATAAACAATTTTAAGGTAAGTGTCCACTTAACTTTACCTAAAGTAAAGTTTAGATTTACCTTACTCGTATTCAACGCCTATTGGTAGAATTTTCCTCGTAAAATCTGGGATTACACGACCACGACACGGAGGCCAGGCGAACTAAACTAGTAATTAAATAGCAGACACCACTCAAGCGCAAGCACTAAAGTGAACCGTCGTAAGTGATCCACCTCCACCCCTCAAGTATGTCTTAAGCTTTTCTTAACTTTTCCTAAAAATGACGGGTAAAAACAACTGTGAATGCCAAATACGAAATACGTAAGGAAAGTTGAAGTAAAGTGTAAGTAAATCTCAAGTGGTGACTATGAATTTTACCCTAATCCCGCTTCACATCCACGCTGATGGTCTGCGCGTTATGCCGTTTGACCTGTGAGCACAGGGTAATATTAATTTGCGCACGCAAAAAAATTGTTGAAAAATGTTTATGCAAGTTTGACTAAAATGACAAAGATACATTTCAACACACCCTTTGCTCAACTATAATCATTGTCGTTTGAAATAAATTGACAACGTTCTGACCATCGGCGTTCATTTGAAATGGCGCG
This sequence comes from Schizotus pectinicornis, assembly GCA_951805265.1. Classification (NCBI taxonomy): domain Eukaryota; kingdom Metazoa; phylum Arthropoda; class Insecta; order Coleoptera; family Pyrochroidae; genus Schizotus; species Schizotus pectinicornis. The sequence continues at coordinate 1,616,060 of OX638203.1, read as the reverse complement.
TATGATCAACGTACAAACATTGAATGAAAAAGGACAGAAATTACTGCGAGCTCTGTCAAGAATGCAAGACTCACAATCGCCATGCCACTAATGTCCGTTAGATTCTTCTGATTCCTAAGAACATAATGTGATAGATAAATGTGTTTCGAATATTAATATGTACCTAAACATACCTTTTAAGAATGACGTGACGCTCAATAATTGTTTTAAGTGATTCAAATATTTCTTCTTGATATTTCCTATCTCTCAGTTGTTGATCAGTTCTACTTATGTTTTGTGCTTTCGTTGATGTATCGTTGATAATGTCCATAATTATAAACATTTGAAATTTTTGATATAACACCGCGTAAAGGAATGCAAAGATCACAATTAATACTGGTAAACTCTCGAGCGGCAAAGTGACGTAATAAATGAAACACAATAAATAACCATAATTGGGAAATTGAAGGTTGAAATAGTGAATTGCATAGAATAAATCCTCGCTTTCTCTGTCTACAACGAACAAACTTAAGATCATAGCAATCAGTAATAATACGGTACTAAATATTATCACGAAAATAGATAACTGAGACTCCCTTCGTATTTTGTTAAATGTTAATTTGCTAGTAATGCCTAGACTCCACAAATCTGATCGCAAGTGATTAATGTCTGTTTCAAAACGAGAACCAACTTGTAAAATGGTAATTATAGATACTTGCGCCTGTAATCAGTAAATAATAACTAAATAAAATAATTTGATATCATAGACTCACCATCAAAGTTGAAAAAGTAATTATGTTGTACTTAATTAACAGTTTACCATCAAAAGTCATCAATGTTTCGACGAGATAAATAACAAGAATAGTACCATGAAATAAAAACAGCGTAACTAAAATTTTTTTAATGGCTGGGTTGATAGAGAAATTGTGTGCAAGGAATCGCAACAGTTTTAAGGGATCGTTTACCACTGAAATGAAAATAGAAAGAATTTGTTTTGTCAAAATAATAAATACTAACCATAAAATTTCTGTGACAAATCCAATGTAGTACTCTTCATTTTTGAGCGATTAATATGTTAATCGATAAACAACGTGGCGACAGGGAAACTTGTTGAGGCATAGTGACTACAAGTTATTGGAAACTACTTTTGGTAAAACCATACATCAGTCTAATAGAATTGAAATATTTACAGTAAGTAATTGAAACACATAATCTTAATCGAACGGCTAATGGCAAACCCATTCCCATAGGATCTAGGAACTAAATATGGGCCTTCCAATATAAATGCTGTGCGTTTAAAGGTGATCATCATCACGTTACATTATTAACGTAAATTAATGTAAATAGTTCAACGTAATGGAGATTTTTTGTTGTGTATGTGAGTTAAGCAATAAACTTGTGATCGGGTTTCAACTTGGAGAGATACCATGTATGTATTTGATTTCGCTACAAATATTTGAACATGGTAAGTATAACACTTTTAAACGCACAGCGTCATTTGAAAGCATTTGTTTAGTTGCTTGGAAAATCTTACTGAGAATTCTTGGCGATCCTGCCTACTAAAAGTTAAACTCTTCAAAGAACCTTTGTTTATTTTGAATTTTATTTAAATATGACTTAATAATAATAGTATATTAAAGAACGAGTAATATGGGGCACATTTGCCATAATTGCCTTAGAGCCGCATGACACCTGACACTGACAATCACAGACAAGATCATGTCCTAAATCTTATTCTAGCTGTTTCGCGCGCCGATTCAGGACAAGACTGGCAACTCGGAAGTAATCATTTAGAACGCGTTTTAAATTATTTTCGGCAGTTCGAAGAGCTTGGGATTTGCGCAAGGTGTAGGTACGCGCTACACAATTGCAGCGGCGCAGCGGTAATTTTGGAAAATATTATGTTTCTGGATTATTAGTTGAAAGTGTGGGATACCAAAAGACCCCACCGGCACTTAGGTACACAAGCGGGTTCATTCCACCTCCCCTCGAGTTTGCCGCTCCCGTTCCCCTCGAGTTTCCCCAGCTCAGCTCCCAGTTCATCAGCCGATTTTCTCGACGAACCTGAGAACCAGCCCTGGTGAGATGTCAGCAATACTGGCCATACTCAGCCAGAAGTCGCACAGTATGGATCCTCTAATTCTAATTGGTGCGAGCGCCAAACAGTGACATGGTATGTACAGTTGCGTGCACTGGAAAAGCCCAGGGTAAAGTAAAATTCATTCCAACTTACGTTACACTTGCAACCAGGCTAGACCACGCGGTAGAGTTTGTTTGAGAACCGCACAGGTAAACTAGGATTGGTCGAAATAGAGCGGCACATTTCAGTTTCAAATTCAAAACAGCGTCAAGCACATCCCCCATGACGAGAATTTGTGTTCGCTTGGTTAGTGACGCCAATTGTCACCATTCGAGAGAGTTGGAATCAGGGGTTCGATTCCCTTATCTCCTCGTCTTTTTTTATTTTATATTTATTATTTTATATGCAATTTAGTAATAATTATGACCTTAATTTGTGTTTCTGATATAATTACAAGCCTCTTTCTAGAATATTAAAATAGACAACTTTCTGAAGCAATTCCAGTAAAATATTTTCACTTATAATATTCCTAGTGCATTGATTATTTCCGGAAATTTTTTCGAAGGCATTTCCAAAACGTATTAATTACGTTTTGGAAATACATGAGAATAAAATTTACGGATATTAAACAATGCACGAGGGCATATTCGGTAAAAAAATTGCAACGACACAGACATTGGTCCATTATGTCATTATGATGTCATTATTAATAAATAAATGATTTTGATTGGCTGAAATAATTTCCACTTATTAATTTCATGCTAAGTGCAAAAATATCCAGAAAATTTTTGTCGTAGAAATGACACCGAATTCTATTTTTCCATTGGCTACTTTTGTTTTTTGAACTATTGCAACAACGGGCACGAATCAATTATGGATGTGAAGAAGGAGTTAAATTCCTTTTCTTAAATTATTATTTCATATGCAATTTATTAATCACCATTAATCTCGTTATGCAATGTTAAAATTGAAGTAAAATATTTCCGTTTAATTGAATAAGTATTCATTTTTAATTGACTTTTTGAAAAATATTATTGCAACAACGGGCTCGAATCAATTAAAGATATGAAGGACTTGAATAGAATAATGATATGTAGAAACTTTTCAACGGGATTAATTAAAACTGTAAAGTTGCAGGTTGTTACGGGTAGGTATAATGTTTAATTTTAACACCCAAATTTTACTAACACATTATAATAGTTTGCATACAATAATAACATTATTTATTATTATTAATTAACAAATACAAACGATCGGTGAATCCGGTGATTAAAATATCAACAATTAACAAAATATATATCTAATAATCAATGGTCAAACAAGAATACATAGACAGTAATAAAAATAGTTTCGATTAATATTTGATGTAATAACCATTACCTACTATCTATGCATTCTTGCATTCTCTTTCGCATCGAAGCGACAAGTTGGTGGCAGATGTTGTCGCCTCGATAACGTGCAGCTCTCATTCTTTGCCAAGTGCCAGTCACGTGGGCGTGAAGGGTACTACCTATACCCCTTCGAAATTTATGAGGTGGGTCATAAAGTTGACCATCTCTTTGAAGAAGTATGCCGACGAATGGGTTCCTTGCTCCGTTATAATGTGTTTCAATGTGTTGGTAAAATTCCAGTGTAAAAATAAAACATTATATCTATAACTATTCAATTCACCTGTAATTTTTCAAATATTAACCAATAAAATGACAAATATTTACTTTCGTAGCCTAGCAACAGCAAATTTCAGCGAGTATTTCACTAGTGAAAATATAGCTGGGTAATCCACTCGTGGTCGAAGTAAATATTTTAAACTAGCTTTATTGTTTATTATTTATTATTATTTTTATTCAAGGAAATTATTACTTTCTTACGAAACTTTATCTACCAGTTGCTATGAAAATGAAATCATATGTAACACAGATTGGCGAACTAGCCTTTGAAATATTTTATTTTACGTGATACCACCACAATAATATTCGACAATTTTTGACTACTTGTTGTATTATAACTGACCATTCTTTGAATAAAAATAATAACAGGTAGTATACAATGTTAAAATCAATTAGTATGACACCCTTCATCCTTTACCGTCTTTGAAATTTGGTTTACCTGGGTTTCTAACTGGAGTCACTTGCTTTGTGTCACTGCGAATTTACGTAGGTAGAAAGAGAAAGGATGAAAAGGAAACATAAAACAAATCGATTTTTTTCATAGTTATGAGAAGTCTATACAGACTGTTTCACCATAAACGGACGGATTTCTAGCCGAGTTATTTGAAGACGTAGAGAAAAAACTCCAAATATTTCTTGAATTGATAAAAAATCTCTATGATCGACGTGTAAGAAACTAATTCTGGCACTTCCGGTTTGGACCGTAGTTAACCAACTTTTGATTTTTAAATACAAACATATCTTTTTTATTGCCCTATCTGATAGAAGAGGTTCTGCTGATTACAAAAATGCATTACACTTATCACTTTTCTGCTCAAAATTGGTTCAGTCCTTGATTTCTAATGCAACTGTTTCTCCAAAACTTACGGATTTCTGCCCGAGTTATTTGAAAACGTAGAGAAAAAACTCTAAATACTTCTTGAATTGAGGAGGACTCTTTATGCCAGAATTAGTTTTTGACATGTCGATGATAGAGATTTTTCCTCAATTCGGTCCAAATTCGCGAGCAGCTTCAGCTGGAGGTTTCCGCTACGACAGTGAAGAGGCGATTGAAGGAGCAGGGTGTTAGGGAGTCTTCAACTCGTTGTGTTTGTTTAGGTTTTTTGTGTTGGTACTTGCGCGGGTGTACCCACGAGCCGCTTGCCCCCTCTTAATTTTAGTCTTCTTGTTGTTACCTAAAATGGCAAACACTCGCCCCATTGCTCGTCAAAAGTTGAATTATGTTATTGTTTAGTGTAAATACAATCTAAGTTAAAACCAAGTGGGTATCATTTTCCCACCATATTATGGTCCTTCGTTAGCCGAATGGAACTAGCTCTTTCTACGCCGCTGCTGCAAAAAACGTGTGTGACAACGCTTTCCGGCTCCGCCACCCACGTCCGTTCGGGCTCGCGTTTGTTGTAATGAAACTCTAATGCAGCTGAGCTTCGCAACAAATTGGCCGCAATCTACTGCAAGTGTCCAGTGCCGTTTGTTTTGTGCAGTCAACAGGTTTCGCCGTTGATGCATTTCATTGCCATTAAAATGCTGCGAGTTTCCAACCAGCGTCATCTCGCAAAGCCGCCATGTTTGTTCTGCTAGCCAACCAGCAACCACCAACGCCAACGCTGAGACGACCATTGGTCCAGATGGGAGGGAAATTTGAACTTGGGCTCGCTCGATCTGCTACGATAAAAGTGTGAGTCCCGTATCCATTTCCTTCTTCTTTTAAATATTGTTTGACTTTTTTTATTGTAGTTTACTTACAATTTTCTAAATTATAATGCGGTTTTCGTTGGTTCACTGCTAGCTTCACGAGTGTTCCAGTTTTCCTTTTTCTTTGTTGTTATAGTGCTTGTTTGTCACACATGGTGCGCTATTGTTTAAGAAACTGCTCTATCACCGTCAAAGTTTGAAACATAAGCTTGCAGCTAACTCGTCTCTTAATTGCACTTAATTAAGGGACTCAAATTTGTCTTGTTTGCAGACGTAATCGACGTCGCGTTTACTAGAAAGGCTCCAGCAGCTCATCTAGCTCAGTTCTTTTTTCACCTTCTTTGTTCGTGCCAGTCGCGACATTAGACAGCTATAGCTACCAGGTAGTTTAGCTTCAATATTTGCTTGTCTTTCGCAATTCAATTGCCATCCTATTTCAATCATCATGCCACCCAAAAGGTCTGATATTGTTGCAAGAACAGTGGCTCAACATAAAATTGAAGAAATCTATGAGATTTCTGAGTCAGCAGAAAATGATACTTCACTACGGAGTCTTTTTCGCATTCAATCGGCCACTATTAATGATAGCTACGACAGTTTCAATACGCATCATCTTGCTATTGTGTCATTGGTAGATGACACTGCTCTGATCAATGAAGAAGTTATTCGAAAATCTGTTGATCAGAAATACTATCAGATTCTATTAAAAAGAGATTAATGGTTTCCTGCTCAAACAAGAGGCGGCTCTCCCGCTCTATCTTCGTCAGACTCGCGAAATATTTCCGCCGGAAGCGCAAGGCTTCCCAGGTTAACTTTACCAACTTTTTTAGGTGATTATAGTACATGGCAATCCTTTAAAGACTTGTATGACAGTCTCGTGCATAATCAGGATATTCCTAAAATCGAAAAGTTTCAACACTTGTTACGCTCGTTGGCGGAAGAACCCGCTCAGCTTGTTCGTACTATTCCAATCACTGCCGACAATTACGATTTAGCGTACAAAACGCTTACCGATCGTTATTCAAATCCGCGTTTGTTGACGACTCACCATTGGCATGTATTAAAAAATCTTCCCTCTCTCTCAAAGGAAGATCCGAAACAGCTACGGCAAATTGTGGATGCTTTCTCTGAACACCTCGCCGTCCTAGATAAATTGGGCTTGACTACCTCCAACTGGGATTTTGTACTGGTTGACTTGATGATGGACAAGATTGACGCTGCAACTCGCAAACGCTTTGAGCTTTACCACAATTCGTCAGAAATTCCTACATTTCCGTTACTTAAGAAGTTCTTAGCCCAGCAGTGCGTAGCTTTGGAAAACACTCGCCTTGCTACTCATTCTGAGCCATCTAGTTTACGTGTAACTAAGCCCAAAGGCTTTTCCTTTGGCAGCTCCAACAGTCAATCACCTCGTTACGGCAATTCTGCCTCTCGTCTTGCACATCAACAGCCCAAGGCTATGGTTTCAAATTCAAGCGCCACTTCTCCATCCACATCTTCGCCAGTTGTTTGTCCCCTGTGCAATGGCGAACATTTTTTGTTCCGTTGTGCAGATTTTCTGTCTCGAACTCCACATGATCGTCATGCATTTTCGATCCAGAATCGAATTTGTCTTAATTGCTTACGGAAAAACCACATGGTTTCTAATTGCCCGTCAAAATCCACTTGCAAAACTTGCTTCAGACAGCACCACACTCTCTTGCACTTTCCCCGGACATCCAATCCAGGTAGTTCAGAAAGTGACCAAACCAATAATAGTGCAGGAAATTCGTTCATTTCTGCCCATTCCACTACTTCCTTTCAGGTTTTGTTACCGACTGCGTTGGCTAAAGTGGCTGGTGCACCTCATAACTGTTCAGTGGCCAGAGTCCTGCTGGACAGCGGGTCAATGTGCAATATGATCACCCAAAATCTATGCGACAAGTTGAAGCTGAATACAAGGCAAACTGACGTCACCATTACTGGCGTAAATAATGCCTCTACTCGGCTAAATACTGTTGCCGACTTGTACCTTTGCTCAAATTTTACTAGCTTTAAGCGTAAAATTACATGTCTAGTTATGCCAGCCATTTCAACTGACATGCCGCAGGTAAAGTTTAACATGTCCAATTTAAAAATTCCTGCTCATCTATGTTTAGCTGATCCTTCGTTTAGTTCACCTTCTTCAGTGGATATGCTCATTGGCTCTGAACTGTTCTTTGCAGTTTTGCTTGCGGGCCAACACCAGCTTGGTCCTAATTTGCCCATTCTACAGCAAACTCGCTTCGGCTGGGTTATCTCTGGTCCAATTCCCCACTCGCCTATTTCAAAGACCCTGTGTCATTTCAGTCAAACACGACCTGATGTTCAAGACCAGCTTTCAAGGTTTTGGACTATTGAAGAAATCTCCTCTCCTCCTCGTCTTTCCCCCGAAGAACAGTTCTGTGAGTCCAACTTTGTTCAAACAACCAGACGCGCCCCAGATGGTCGCTTTATTGTATCTTTGCCACTCAAAGATAATCCAAACGTGTTGGGCGATTCATATCGTCAAGCTGAACGCCAATTCTTCTCCTTGGAAAAACGCCTTCAGTCGAAACCGGCTCTACGCCATCGATACGTCGAGTTTATGAGTGAATATGAATCTTTGAAACACATGTCACCAGTCGTTCCTTCTCCCAGGGAGATTTCTTACTTTTTGCCACATCACGGCGTTATAAAGGAAGATTCAGTCACCACCAAACTACGAGTCGTCTTCAATGGATCTCAACTTACTACATCTGGCAGATCGTTAAATTCGATTCAAATGGTAGGACCTGTCATACAGGCAGATTTGTCTACTATCTTGTTGAGATTTCGTAAACATCGATATGTTCTGTGCGGTGACGTCAAAATGATGTATCGCCAAATCTCCATAGATCCTTCTCAAAGGTCATTGCAACGTATTCTTTGGCGCTCCGATCCGGGTGAGCCTCTTCGCGTTTACAATTTGAATACTGTCACATACGGCACCGCTGCTGCTAGTTTCTTATCCATTCGCTGCTTGCACCAGCTTGCCATTGAATGTTCTTTAACCGAACCGATTATTTCAAGGATAATAAAGGAGGATATGTACGTTGACGACGTCATAACTGGTGCTGACACATTGGAAGAAACCCAGAACATCTGCTCTCATCTCCCTCGCATCCTGCAACTCGGCTGTTTCAACCTTCGAAAGTGGTTGTCAAACGATCCTCGTATTTTGGAATCTGTTCAACCCGACGATATTCATCCGACCATGCTCAATTTTGGATCTCCTGAACAGATTAAAACTCTTGGGCTGCGATGGGATGTCCCCTCGGATTCCTTTATTTTTCTCATTTCTCGTTCTGATGTCACCAAGGTGACTAAACGTTCCATGTTGTCAGAAATAGCACAGATTTTTGACCCTTTAGGTCTATTGGCTCCGTGCATTATAATAGCCAAAATTCTTCTTCAAGCATTATGGCTCGAAAGGCTTGACTGGGATGATTCATTGCCTCCTTCTGTATTGCATACATGGACAACGTTTCGTAATGAGTTGTTTTCCCTTAATACATTAAAAATACCACGCCATTCGATTTGCATTCATCCTTCATCCATACAGCTTCATGGTTTCAGCGATGCCAGCACTCAAGCGTACGCTGCATGTTTGTATATTCGTTCTGTTGACTATAACAATACCGTTGCTGTTCATCTTCTTTGTTCCAAGACCAAGGTTGCCCCTCTCAAACCTATGTCTATTCCTCGTTTAGAGCTACAAGGTGCTCTTCTACTTGCTAGGTTGATGGTACAAATCCGCAAGGATTTTAATATGCATTTTGATGATTTTTCTGTTGGACTGACTCCACGATCGTATTGGGTTGGCTTCGAACTCCACCACATAAATTGAAAACCTTTGTATCTAGTCGAACTTCTGAGATTCAAGAAAGCACCCAGTTTGCTAAGTGGCTTCACGTTCCTTCTAAACTTAATCCATCAGACTTAGCGTCGAGAGGCGTCTCTCCTGCCGCTATAGCATCCTCTGCTATTTGGTGGCATGGACCACCATTTTTGTTACACGCTCCGTCTGATTGGCCCTCATCCACTGTCACTATGACAAATCTTCCCGAAATAAAGCCAGCTAAATTTCAGTCCTTTGCAACAACTCAGGATTTTTCCTTCCCGATTGAGAGATTTTCAACATTGATTAAGCTACAGCGCACTGTAGCCTTTATGCTTCGCTTCGCACACAATTGTTTAAAACCACTGGCCCAGCGCCACTTTGGCTCCTTGCAGATCACAGAATTGCACAGTGCCCTCACTGCCATCGTCAAGGCCTCACAACGTCAATCGTTTGCCGAAGAAATTTCGTGCCTTTCAACTGGCAAACCGTTAAAATCTAGTAGAGTCCAAGGATTGACCCCGTTTCTCGACGAAAACCACGTTCTCCGGGTTGGCGGTCGGCTTCTCGAATCTGACTTTTCCTTCGAAAAAAGGCATCCCATTTTGCTGTCAAATAAACATCCACTGTCCAAACTAATTTTTATCCGTGAACATTTGCGTCTGTTGCACGCTGGTCCTCAGCTTTTGCTTTCTTCAGTTAGGGACCAATTCTGGATTTTGTCAGGAAGAAATCTTGCCAAAAAAACTGTGCACAACTGCGTTAAATGTTTCAGGGCCAAGCCTCGTTTTTTAAACCCTATAATGGGCAACTTACCTGCTTCCAGGACTCAGCAACAGCCCCCCTTTACCACAACCGGCGTCGATTACGCCGGCCCCATCATGATCAAAAATAAAAAGACGAGAGGTTGCCAGCTTGTCAAAGCCTACATATGTTTGTTTGTGTGCTTTACGACTAAGGCTGTTCATTTGGAGCTGGCCACCGAGCTGACTACTGCAAATTTCTTGTTGGTTCTCCGCCGATTCATTTCGCGACGTGGAAAACCTCATACCATTTTCTCCGACAATGGTCGCAACTTTGTTGGCACAAGAACTCATTTGCATGATCTTTACAAATTTTTCAAGGCTGAACAAAACGCCATTCAAGCCGAAGCACTGCAGGAAGGAATCAATTGGTCCTTCATTCCCCCTCATTCTCCTCACTTTGGGGGCATATGGGAATCAAACATTCGTTGCTGCAAGCACCATCTTAAACGCATTTCCGGTAGTCGAAACTTTACTTACGAGGAATATAGCACCATATTGTGTCAAGTCGAAGCAATCTTAAATTCTAGACCTATATCTCCCCTGTCCGAAGATCCTAACGATTTTGCCCCTCTCACCCCCTCACACTTTTTGATCGGCCGCAAGTTAATCGGTTTTCCATCTGTCGAGGTACCCCCTGGGACGCCATCTGGAAGACTGACGCTTTATCAGTCGATAGAAGCAGCCCGCCAGCAGTTTTGGACTCGTTGGAAAAAGGATTATATCAGCGAGCTGCAAACCAAGACAAAATGGAAGGCGTCCGGCTCCGACCTTCAGCCAAATCAAATGGTCTTAGTAAAGGATGACCAACTTCCACCAATAGTATGGAAGTTAGGACGAGTTCTCCAAGTTTACCCTGGATCTGATGGCGTCAATCGTGTTGCAAAGGTTCAAACTGCCAGTGGTGAACTAGTGCGTTCCTTTTCGCGACTGTGTCCTTTGCCAGCCCAATAATAATCATTTGCAGACATTTGTTACGGCCGCTTAGCAGACTATTTTTTGCATGTTTTTTCTTTTTTTTTCAGGATTTGATGTTATTGAGTAGTTGCATGCCCTAATTTTTGTCATCAAACCTTTTTTTTTGTTTGTTCTTAATTTTAGTGTACTTTGTTAATAATCTTAACTTTTAAGAACTTCCTGAGCTATACAGAACGCTCAGCGGGGGGAGTTATGTTAGGGAGTCTTCAACTCGTTGTGTTTGTTTAGGTTTTTTGTGTTGGTACTTGCGCGGGTGTACCCACGAGCCGCTTGCCCCCTCTTAATTTTAGTCTTCTTGTTGTTACCTAAAATGGCGAACACTCGCCCCATTGCTCGTCAAAAGTTGAATTATGTTATTGTTTAGTGTAAATACAATCTAAGTTAAAACCAAGTGGGTATCATTTCCCCACCACAGGGATTCCATCACCGAACTCCTGCAAGGAAGCCGCTCATCACTGAAGCCAATGCAGCGATTCGAATGGCGTTCTGCGAAGCTAATTTGGACCGCGACTGGAGTCGGGTGGTTTTCACTGACGAGAAGACGTTCTCGACGGCCCAGGATAGTCGGGTAGTTTTATGGCGGCAGAACAACACCCGATATGATCGCCAGCATGTTATTCCCAATACCAACAGTGGACGAATAACGGCTGGGTATTGGGGATGGATGTCAGAAGCTGGTCCTGGCGATTTATTTTGGGTCACGCCGCCTCGATTTAATGCAGCTGCATATGTGGCCCTCTTAGAAAATCAAGTTCTGCCAAGTTTGCGTGCTGCATTTCCAAATTCCGCACCATACACAATGGTCCAGGACAACTCCCCCATCCATGCCGCAAGAATTGTGCGGGAATGGTTTGCACAATATCCGGAGATAGAGCTTCTCGAGTGGCCAGCGAAATCTCCGGATCTTAACCCCATAGAAAACTTATGGGGTGAAATGGTGCGAACCTGGAGGGAGGTAGAGGTCCCTGGAGGCGGCGTTCGGGCGCGGAATTTAGAGAACCTTCACGCCCACGTGACTGGAACTTGGCAAAGAATGAGGGCTGCACGTTATCGAGGCGGCAACATCTGCCACCAACTGGTCGCTTCGATGCGAAGGAGAATGCAAGAATGCATAGATAGTAATGGTTATTATATCAAATATTAATCTTATTACTGTCTATGTATTCTTGTTTGACTATTGATTATTATATATATATTTTGTTAATTGTTGATATTTTAATCACCGGATTCACCGATCGTTTGTATTTGTTAATTAATAATAATAAATAATGTTATTATTGTATGCAAACTATTATAATGTGTTAGTAAAATTTGGGTGTTAAAATTAAACATTATACCTACCCGTAACAACCTGCAACTTTACAGTTTTAATTAATCCCGTTGAAAAGTTTCTACATATCATTATCCTATTCAAGTCCTTCATATCTTTAATTGATTCGAGCCCGTTGTTGCAATAATATTTTTCAAAAAGTCAATTAAAAATGAATACTTATTCAATTAAACGGAAATATTTTACTTCAATTTTAACATTGCATAACGAGATTAATGGTGATTAATAAATTGCATATGAAATAATAATTTAAGAAAAGGAATTTAACTCCTTCTTCACATCCATAATTGATTCGTGCCCGTTGTTGCAATAGTTCAAAAAACAAAAGTAGCCAATGGAAAAATAGAATTCGGTGTCATTTCTACGACAAAAATTTTCTGGATATTTTTGCACTTAGCATGAAATTAATAAGTGGAAATTATTTCAGCCAATCAAAATCATTTATTTATTAATAATGACATCATAATGACATAATGGACCAATGTCTGTGTCGTTGCAATTTTTTTACCGAATATGCCCTCGTGCATTGTTTAATATCCGTAAATTTTATTCTCATGTATTTCCAAAACGTAATTAATACGTTTTGGAAATGCCTTCGAAAAAATTTCCGGAAATAATCAATGCACTAGGAATATTATAAGTGAAAATATTTTACTGGAATTGCTTCAGAAAGTTGTCTATTTTAATATTTTAGAAAGAGGCTTGTAATTATATCAGAAACACAAATTAAGGTCATAATTATTACTAAATTGCATATAAAATAATAAATATAAAATAAAAAAAGACGAGGAGATAAGGGAATCGAACCCCTGATTCCAACTCTCTCGAATGGTGACAATTGGCGTCACTAACCAAGCGAACACAAATTCTCGTCATGGGGGATGTGCTTGACGCTGTTTTGAATTTGAAACTGAAATGTGCCGCTCTATTTCGACCAATCCTAGTTTACCTGTGCGGTTCTCAAACAAACTCTACCGCGTGGTCTAGCCTGGTTGCAAGTGTAACGTAAGTTGGAATGAATTTTACTTTACCCTGGGCTTTTCCAGTGCACGCAACTGTACAGCTTGCCGAGAAATTAATGTCGTATCGAGAACCATTGCGGACAGCATGCACGATTAGTTTGGGCGACTGTCCGGATTGTCTTGTTGGCTTATTTTAAACCCTTGGAGGGAGGCTAGACCGAAATTATTTGCTTGAGCCTGCACAAGGAGATTCCCGGCTAGCCTCCCTCCAAGGGTTTTATATATAAGCAACACGACAGTCGACCAATCTAATCGTGCAGCTTGCAATGGCTTTTGGTACGACATTAATTTCTCGGCAAGCTGTACATGTTCCGCCATCTTGTTCTCCTCATTGCGACCACGACACGTGGAGGACAGACGAATGTATCATGATATTGCGCATGTGTAACATGTTTTGATATAATTTTAACATAGATAAGATAAAATTTTCTGAGTATGAACAGCAAAAGAATTATGAGAAAGGACAAAAACGAAAAAGAATAACTATTTACCTCTATTCTTTATTATGAATAAAATTACATATTATAAAAGACAGTGTTTACATAAATGTGAGCAATAGTCAATAGTGGTCGCTGTACTATCTACTTTAAAAAGTGTCTTTGAGAGTGCTTAGAGGGAACAATTTGAATAAGGAACACGCTTGTAGTTGTCACAAACTTTAAAATCTAAAAGTTTGAAAATTTAAATAGAAATTTAATTGCTACATTAACATATCTACCTGGATAAGCATTGGGTAGCTCATTTCTATGAAACCACGCACTCCCCAAACACGACTGGATTGTGCGTTTAACATCACCATTAAAAGAGTCTTTCTGTTACGAACGTCCCATGCGAACCATGGCAGTTTTGATATTGACGAAAGAATTTTTAGTGCCTACGTTTCAGACCGAATTATTAAAATTACACCGTTATTAGCTTACCTCGTTAGACACAGATTGACAACTGTAAAAACCATATATTATCATTATAAATCCACCAAAAGCACCAACACTTAGAGAGTCATAGTAACTCTCTAAACCATCCTAGAAAACGAATATATAATAACAAGAAAGGTTTCTTAATCCCACTTCACATCCACGCTGATGGTCTGAGCGTTCTGCCGATTGACCCGTGAGTACAGGGTAACATCAGCTCGCATACACAAAAATATTAATAGTTTTGCGTAAACGCTACTTTACACTTTATTTAATAATGGTCAAGATTTTTTCAGAGTATTAGAATACTTCAGTTCTCTTTTCAGTTTACTCAAGTAGTTCTAGACATTCGAAAGTAGTTGAAAAATGTTTACGTAAGTTACTAAAATGACAAAGATACATTTAAACTTTAAACACACCCTTTGCTCAACTATAATCATTATTGTCTGAATTTCATAAATTGACAACGTTCTGACCATCGGCGTCTATTTGAAATGACACTTATTAACAACGTACAAGCATTAAATGGAAAAGACCAGAAATTATTGAGAGCTCGGTCAAGAATGTAACACTCACAAGCGGTATGCCACTAATGTCCGTTAGATTCTTCTGATTCCTAAGAACATAATGTAATAGATAGATCTGTTTTGAATATTAATATGTACCTAAACATACCTTATAAAAATTACATGACGCTCAATAATTGTTTTGAGTGATCCAAATATTTCTTTTTGATATTTCTTATTTTTCAGTTGTTGATCAGTCCTGTTTATATTTTTTGTTTTCGTTGATGTATCATTGATAATGTCCATAATAATAAAGATTTGAAATTTTTGATATAACACCGCGTAAAGGAATGCAAAGACCGCAATGAATAATGGTAAAGTTTCGAGCGGTAAAGTGACGTAATATATGAAACACAATAAATAACCATAATTGGGAAATTTGAGGTTAAAATAGTGAATTGCATAGAATAAATCCTCGCTTTCTCTATCTACAACAAACAAACTTAAGATCACACTAATCAGTAATAATACGGTACTAAATATTATCATAAAAGTAGATAACCGAGACTCCCTTCGTATTTTGTTAAATGTTAATTTGCTAGTAATGCCTAGACTCCATAAATCAGATCGCAAGTGGTTAATGTTTGTTTCAAAACGAGAACCAACTTGTAAAATGGTAATCATAGATACTTGCGTCTGTAATCAGGAAATAATAAATAAAATAATTTTATGTCATAGACTCACCATCAAAGTTGTAAAAGTAATTATGTTGTACTTAATTAATAGATTACTATCAAAGGTTATCAATGTTTCGACGAGAAAGATAATAAGAACAGTACCATGAAATAGAAATACCATAACTAAAATTTTTTGAATGACTCGGTGGGTAAAGAAATCGAATGCAAGGAAACGCAACAGTTTTAAGGGATCGTTTACCACTGAAATGAAAATGGAAAGAATTTGCTTTGTCAAAATAGTAAATATTAACCATAAAATTTCTGTGATAAATCCGATGTAATACACTTCATTTTTGAGCGATTAATATGTTAATCGACAAACGTGGCAATAGAGAAATTTGTTAAAGCATAGTTACTTCAACCGCTTCTGGTGAAACTGTATATCATTCTAGTATAATTTAAGTCCTATCTACAGTAAGTAATTGAAACACATAATCTTAATTGAACTGCTAATAGTGCTAATAGCGGACTCATTCTCATTAGGATCTAAGAAACTAAATACAGGCCTTTCAATAATAATGCTGTGCGTTTAAAGGTGATCATCATCACGTTGTAAATTAATTTAAATAATTCAACGTAATGGAGATTACTTTTAAATGCACAGCGTCATTTGAAAGCATGTGTTTAGTTGCTAAATCCTAAGTGCTAAACTAAAAATAATGCACCATTTATCCTAATCACTGTATTTTTGGAAAATGTTACTGTGAATTTTTGGCGATATAAGTCCTGCCTCCTGAAAGTCAAACTTTTCAAAGAACCTTTGTTTATTTTGAATTTTATTTAAATATGACTGTCTAAATAAAGTAAAATTATAGAAATAACAGTTACATTGTTTTACAAGAAGAAAAAGGTTGGCTTAGCTGTTTTCCACTAATCCCTGTCATACTTGTGCTATTAAGTGCTTCTTAAGCAGGTTGATAACTTTTTGAAGGGGTTCGCCCGGCGCATCCGCCATAGTGTTGTGATCCGACCGCCTCAGCAAAGCAGATGTCACTGGAACCCCTGCTTCGTCGTCTTCAATTCCGACGGCCTGTGCGCGTGAGACCACCATAGAAGCGTTGATTATAGAAGGCAATCTGCGACCTGTCTTAATAAAGAATTCTTCTTTTTGGCATGCTTTCAGCACATTCATATAATTGTATCTTGCTCAAATACTTGTTCGTTTACATTTGGAAAACATTAAGTAAAAGTTGTGGAAAATTAATATTAAAATACAAGCTATAGTTAATATTAAAATAAAAGCTATAGTAAACCAAAAGGGCGCGTTGTTGTTTTAGTAAACAAAAGTTTATTTTTCAAACTATCATTATTTTATGCTTGTTAACTATTGTCAATACATAGTAATTTTATTTTTTAGACGTCAGCGCTAAGGATTTCCAATTTTTCAGTCTTGCTGCTAACTTTCAACCAAATTCTTATAGAATACTTTTTGAAACATTTAACTCTTGCTCTATCTACGCCATTCGTCGGTATCTGTGGTTGTGAAAATTAACTTGAAAGTTACAGAGTTATTAATTCTTTGGGTACATCTTCTCCAATATCGGATAACAACTTGGACTAATCTAAAAATATTATGCTATGATACTATCCCGTTTTTTTAATGAATAACAATAAATAAAAAGTGCAGTTAAAGTAAAATTTGCTGTGTATGAGCAGCAAAAGAATTAAGAGAAAGGAGCCGGAAGGACAGAAACAAAAAGGATTGTTAATCTATATTTTTTATTATGAATAGAAGGTTTACTTAAATGTGAGCAATAGTGGTCACTGTATCTACTTTAAAAAGTATCTTTAAGAGTGCTTAGAGGGAACAATTTGAATAAGAAACACGCTTGTAGTTGTCACAAACTTTAAAATCTAAAAGTTTAAAAATTTAAATAGAAATTTAATTGCTACATTAACATACCTACCTGGATAAGCATTGGGTAGCTAATTTCTATGAAACCACGCACTCCCCAAACAGGACTGGATTGTGCGTTTAACATCACCATTAGAAGAGTTTTTCTGTTACGAACGTCCCATGCGAACCATGGCAGTTTTGATATTGACGAAAGAATTTTTAGTGCTTACGTTTCTGACCGAATTATTAAAATTACACCGTTATTAGCTTACCTCGTTAGACACAGATTGACAACAGTAAAAGCCATGTATTATCATTATAAATCCACCCAAAGCACTCACACTTAAAGAGTCATAGTAACTCTCTAAACCATCCTAGAAACCGAAAATATAACAAGAAGAAATGTTCTTTCTTAATTCCGATTCACATCCACGCTAATGGTCTGAGCGTTCTGCCGTTTGACCTGTGAGCGCAGGGTAGCATCAGCTCGCGTACGCAAAAATATTAATGGTTTTGCATAAACGCTACTTTACACTTTATTTAATAATGGTCAAGATCCTCTCAGAGTATTAGAATACTTCAGTTCTCTTTTTAGTTTACTCAAGCAGTTCTAGACATTCAAAAATAGTTGAAAAATGTTTACGTAAGTTACTATAATTACAAAAATACATTTAAACACATCCTTTGCTCAACTATACCTAATCATTATCGTCTGAATTTCATAAATTGACAACGGTCTGACCATCGGCGTCCATTTGAAAGGGCACTTATTAAACAACGTACAAACATTGAATGGAAAAGAGCAGAAATTATTGAGAGCTCGGTCAAGAATGTAACAGTCACAAGCGGTGTGCCACTAATCTCCGTTAAATTCTTCTGATTTCTAAAAACATAATGTAATAGATAGGTGTGTTTCAAATATTAATATCCAAACATACCTTTTAAAAATGACGTGACGCTCAATAATTGTTTTAAGTGATCCAAATATTTCTTCTTGATATTTCTTATCTCTCAGTTGTTGATCAGTTCTATTTATATTTCGTGCTTTCGTTGATGTATCATTGACAATGTCCATAATAATGAAGATTTGAAATTTTTGATATAACACCGCGTATAGGAATGCAAAGGCCGCAATGAATAATGGTAAACTCTGGAGCGACAAAGTGACGTAATAAATGAAACACAACAAATATCCGTAATTGGGAAATTGAAGGTTGAAATAGTGAATTGCATAGAATAAATCCTCGCTTTCTCTATCTACAACGAAGAAACTCAAGATCATACCAATCAGTAATAATACGGTACTAAATATTATCATGAAAGTAGATAACTGAGACTCCTTTCGTATTTTGTGAAATGTTAATTTGCTAGTAATGCCTAGACTCCATAAATCAGATCGCAAGTGGTTAATGTTTGTTTCAAAACGAGAACCAACTTGTAAAATGGTAATCATAGATACTTGCGTCTGTAATCAGGAAATAATAAAAACAAGTAATTGAATGTCATAGACTCACCATCAAAGTTGTAAAAGTAATTATGTTGTACTTAATTAACAGATTACTATCAAATGTTATCAATGTTTCGACGAGAAAAATAATAAGGATAGTACCATGAAATAGAAATACCATAACTAAAACTTTTTGAATGACTCGATGGGTAAAGAAATCGAATGCCAGGAAACGCAACAGTTTTAAGGGATCGTTTATCACTGGAATGAAAATGGAAAGAATTTGCTTTGTCAAAATAGTAAATATTAACCATAAAATTTCTGTGATAAATCCGATGTAGTACTCATCATTTTCGAGCGATTAATATGTTAATCGACAAACGTGGCGATAAAGAAACTTGTTAAAGCATAGTGACTTCAACCGCTTCTGGTAAAACTGTATATCATTTTAGTAGAATTGAAGTCTTATTTACAGTAACTACGTAATTAAAACAAATCATGTTAATTGAACTACTAATAGCGGACCCATTCTCATTAGGATTTAGAAACTAAATACATGTCTTCCAATAATAATACTGTGCATGTTAAGGTAATCATCATTAGGTAGGTACGTTACATTATTAACGTAAATTAATGTAAATAATTTAACGTAATGGAGATTACTTTTAAACGCATAGCGTCATTTGAAGGCATGTGTTTAGTTGCTAGATCCTAAGTGCCCAACTAAAAATAATGCACCATAATCACTGTATTTTTGGAAAATATTGCTGTGAATTCTTGCCTACTAATAAAAGTCAAACTTTTCAAAGAACCTTTGTTTATTTTGAATTTTATTTAAATATGACTAAATAAAGTAAAATAATAGGAATAACAATTACAAGAAGAAAAAGTCGGCTTAGCTCTTTTCCACTAATCCCTGAGATATTTTATTTAAATATGACTAAATAAAGTAAAATAATAGAAATAACAATTACATTGTTTTACAAGAAGAAAAAGTCGGCTTAGCTCTTTTCCACTAATCTCGGAGATACCTACAATTTCTTAAAGCAGCTTGATAACTTTTTGAGGAGGTTCGCCCGGCGCATCCGCCATAGTGTTGTGATCCGACCGTCTCAGCAAAGCAGATGTCACTGGGACACTGCTTCGTCAATTTCGATTTCATCGGCCTGCGCGCATGGAACTACCATTGAAGGCAATTTGTGACATGCAGGATACATCTGTGTAAGAGACAGGATAAGATAGACATTGACGATGCAACCCCGAAGGCACCCCATCCTGGAACCGCATCCGCTTCCCGTTGATGACGGTACTCCAGGCACTACAACGAGTACCACACCCCGCCACTGGAGAGTACCGCGAGAGTGCGCCGGTACAGCCGGACATCATCGGGACTGGACGAACACAGAGACGAGAGCAAAGCTAGACCAAGGGAATGGAGTCAGTGGATTATTAGCTTTACCATTGTGCTTTACTAAGGCCCATGTGATGTAATTCAGGTGCACCCCCAATTAAATATTGCAAAGACACTCGTGCCTCAATTCAACCTCTACAAACGCTTACATCTGTGACACTAGGAGTAGTAGTAGATGCTGCATTGAGCTTGGTCAGGGATTCTAACCACGTGCTGGATACGCGGGGGCGGTGGCTTTTTGTAAATCAAGAATACTAATCAAGCCTAAGACCGGTGGAAGACCAACTTAAAGACTAAGTCTAATGTGCTTAGTGCAGTCGGGCGGATTGTGTCCGAGATATCGATTAGCGATATAAAAAATACTGATGACGGAGAAATAATAATCGTCTGCGGTTGCGAGGAAGACTACTCGAAATTAAAATAATGTGGCTGATAAAGCGTTATAAATTGAAGTCGGTGCGTCTTCGTGTTCGTGTTGTGAGTATGTCAGAGGAGTTCAGGGAATCTGCACATTACATCGAGGTCCAAAATGGGTGGATCGTGAATAACGGATTTAAATATAACATGATTAAAATTAAGCCAATTAAGAAGAATAGCAGTAGGTATCTACCAACCACTATTGGAGTTAGATGTGGAAATTGATTGCAGAGTACTACGGAAGGGTCACTCACTTATTGAACTGGATCCCTGCGATAACAACTTTTTTAGGAGATGAGATCATGTTGTGCGTCCTAAAGCTTTGAGTCGATATGAGTGAGGCAAAAAAACTGCTGGTTGCTTTAGTTTTACAGCGGGCATTAAACGGAAGTTGTTAATGCAACTTAAAAGATCAAAACTAGAGCTTATGGGGTTGATGGCATTAACAGCCGTATGTTCTTCTTGGTATCTCCCTTTATCTCTGAGATTCTCACCTTTATCCTCATTAGTTCATGAAGAATGGGGTTGTTCCAGCCATTTGTAAGTCCGCACTGATCTTACCTATTCTAAAAAAATCTCGCGTAACAGAGCTGGGCGACCTCCCTTCCTACGATGACAAAGGTGCTTGAACGCGTAGTACTGGATCAACTTTTCAAATTTCATGATGCTCATTCTGTTCTCTCTTGCTTTAAATCGGGCTTCAGAAGAAGTTGTGGGACAAGAACTGCTCTGCTAAAGGTATTGGATGATTTGAGCTGAAACATTAATGCTTTAAGAAAAACTATTCTCGTGCTGCTGAACCAGAACAAAGAGTTATCTGAATGATAGATTGCAGGCGGTTAAGCTAGAAAGCAGGATCTCAGAGTTTCCATGTAGGTACTAGAAGTGCTGTTCGGCAGGGAAGCATTCTGGGTAATGTGAGGAAAACAACGTCACTTGTATTTTAAAAAATACTTTTACTGTTATTTTGCGTTGCTTTAACAAATTTTGAATTAAAGTATCTATGTACGGCTTTTTATTCATTTCAACTCATGAGGCTGATGAGGCCCATTGTTCAGAAATCTGCTCTGCGTCAGTATACAGATGTTATCAGAGTTGGTGATTTGTTATTTTAATTAGACATACTGTAGGTACAATTAAGATAAGATTGTTTCAGAAATAGAGCCAAATTTTGTACAAAAAATGGGGTCTTAATAGTCTAAAATGTAGTTAATAAGATAAATAAGATCTTGAAAACGAAGGTACCTACTTATAAATGAAGTCATTTGCATTGTCTTTATATTTAGTCGAAACAATTTACCCAAAAGCGTGGTCAAATCAACCATTTGCAGGATTTTAAGGGTAAATTTAATTGTGTGCTCATCTCAGGTTTGGCGATGTAGCGGTCACTTCACAAACAAAGGTCCGTCTCTGTGCAGGCTACTATCGATAAATAACTGATAGGCTGCTTGATTTAACTACTTTAATAGCACACTAACATATAACAAATAAAGCGATATTAGAACTATGGACAATCGCGATCTCGCCGTAGACAACGTCCGGTCGTAACCCTGGTTTGGTCGTAACAGGTTGCGGAGTCTCCTGGTCAGGGTCTCGTCCAAGAGCTCCCTACTCCCCGATTTCCCCACCTCCAATAGGGGGTGGAACGCGTTACCTGTCGGGGATCGCACAGTCTCTGTGACTTTCCACTATGACTACAAAAAGGGAGTCAACTGTAACTTCATTGTTGAGGTCGTCAGATGCCAGATAGATCTCCTCGAAACCGCCAACCCCCACGGCTTTGCCCAATATCCATTGCTTTCTGGTGAGGTCGAACTCGTTAGACTTCAGGTTGATGGAATACAATAATACATAGATCTGCAACCGAAATACAATTCAACCGATTTTTGACAGTTCAAAACAACTGACAAAGTTTGTTTTTAAACAAAATCATTTATTCAACACGTCAAAATCCCCCAATTTTCAAGAAAGTGTATCCAAAATGATGCGGTGATGACAATTGACTGTAAGTACTTACTGTAAGATTTTAGTATTTGGAGTAACTTCCCACGAAATGGGCGAAAACAGCATGTAGAGGTCGACGCTGCTGAAGTGAACCATACCGGGTGGACCATCACTTGTGGTCGAATTTTTCCCGCCCAAACGATAAAAGATTTGAATTTGAGCTTCCGAAGATACAATCGAACCATTAAGATCTACTTTACAAAAAAATTTGAATTTTTTTGCCCCACCCCGTACGTATCTACACAGTGATTCATTCAAAATTGTAAAACAGTTGACAATAAAGTTGCAACTTTTTTTATACCGTTGTACGCAGAAAATTTTTTAGATTACGGCGGTCTCTTCAGAATTTCGAAATTTTGATTTCTGGAGCCGTAGTATTTCGTAAAAATGCAACAGCCAAGTTGATTCATGGAATACCTCCCTTGCCTCAGATAATTTTCAACAAAATACTACAGTCCCAGAAATCAAAATTTCGAAATTCTGAAGTGACCGCCGTAATCTGAAAAATTTTCTGCGTACAACGGTATAAAAAAAGTTGCAGCTTTATTGTCAACTTTTTTACAATTTTGAATGAATCACCGTGTAGATGAGCACGGGGTGGGCCAAAAAACTTTAAAATTTTTTGAAAAGTAGGTCTTAAGGTGGCCGTTCGTTTACCCTCGAATGCAAAAACTGCTGAGATGGCGCTACTTTCGCTTGCCCTTTTGAAAAAAATAGTTAGGCAGCCCAAGTTACTCCAGACTGTGCCGAGGATGTCAAAGAACTCGGCCCCTGTGAGCAAAAGGGATTCCAATTGACTCGACCCGACACTCGACTCGACTTATGCTGGCGCATAAGCAATATTACATTGATTTAAAAAATTACGTGAATCAAGCTATTAAACGTGAAAAAAAGGCGTAAATAAAATTCGTAATTGAGCAATGTGGAAACGATACGGCTAAATTGTGGCATGTTTTGAGGACCTACAACGTGCGTGTTAACAGGAATAGATCAACGGAAGATAATTCTTGTCTTGAATCGCACGGTTTGGATGCTTTAAATGATTATTTCAGTACTTTGGCGAGTAACATTGATGTGGATGAAGCGCTAATTCAATATTATGAGGATGTTGCTAGTGCGTTGCGGGGTATTCGGTCTACTGCCTACGGTGTGTATAAAGTAAATGTCACTATGCTTAAATTAGTTATCCTGTTCTGTGAGGGTATCAATGATTCTATTCACTCTGGAATTTTTCAATCTATATGGAAATCGGCATACGTTGTGCCCGTACCAAAAACTCAGCATCCCAAAACAATTTCAGACTTCCGACCTATAAGTTTATTGCCTGCATTATCTAAAGTGATTGAGAGACTTGTGGCCGACCAGTTAAGAGTTTACTTGGAGGGTAATTGTATTTTGCCTGAGTATCAGTCGGGGTTTAGAAAGGGGCATAGTGCGGTTACTGCGTTGTTTAAGATGGTGGATGACATTGGTCGAGCGATGGATGGATCAAGGCTGACGTTGCTGGTATTACTGGACCAGAGTAAAGGATGATTTACATTATCAGACAACGACACGACACGTAGCGTAACAGACACGACACTAAAACATTATCCAATGTATTTTAACGAAATTGTTCTGCAACGACACGTATCGGCTCAGACAAGACGCGGCGACAATCTGACCAGCATAGGGATTCCAATTGACTCGACCCGACACTCGACTCGACTCGGGTCACTCGACATAGCGACTCGACTCTATACTCGACTGTAGAC
This sequence comes from Schizotus pectinicornis, assembly GCA_951805265.1. Lineage (NCBI taxonomy): Eukaryota > Metazoa > Arthropoda > Insecta > Coleoptera > Pyrochroidae > Schizotus > Schizotus pectinicornis. Next base: position 1,591,602 of record OX638203.1, on the reverse strand, counting down.
TCGACCTAGCGTAAGAGCGATTCCAATTGGTATGGAGACGTAGTAGTTGTTTCCGATCGTAGCGAGAATACTTTCGGCTCGTAGCCGCTAAAGGTCTGCTTAGTAACCAATCGCATTTCAGCGCACGAAGGGTAAACGTTGAACGAAACGACACATATTAGAATGAGACACAAAATGTCGAGAACGGTTTTCACGATACCTCCTCATGTATCGTGTTCAACTACCTGCTTTACCCGATATCGGATCTGACCCGACAGCAATTGGAATTGCATTTCCGACTCAATTTGGCTACCCAAGTCGAGTCGAGTCAATTGGAATCCTACAGCAGGTGAAGAACGAACAGCATTTGCGATCATAGCGATCATAATGATCCAGTGGCAATAACGTGAACTTAGTTCACTGACATCTAGGCAAACTTTTGGCTACACGCAAGTAATGTTGCCTAAAATTTGGCTGAAGTCAAAGGATGCTTCAATCATTCTATTTCGGACAAATCTCAATAATGACATCATTGAAATCAAAAATATTTTGAACATACATTTTAAACATGATTGCCGAGTGCTTATGCTAGTTTTTGGGGTGAAAAAAGAAAATAAGAAGTAAAAACGTAACAAAAAAATTTGACCATTTTTAGGAATTTTTTATACAGTAACTAAAGAAGATAATACAAAGAAAATTAGATGAAGCACTTTTCTTATCTTTTCTCGTTCTTATAGTATTTTTACATTTTCTCCATCTCATAGAGGAGAGCTAATTCGTACGAACGAAATTACCCCAAAATTGACGCGTTTTGAGCATTTCGAACGGCCACCTTAATGGTTCGATCATATCCTCGGAAGCTCAAATTCAAATCTTTTATCGTTCGGGCGGGAAAAATTCGACCACAAGTGATGGTCCACCCGGTATAGGCGACGTCAGCTCAAGAGGAATAGGCTGAATTTAGGTTTTAGTACAGCTAGAGTTCAGCATTGTAAAAACAAAACTTTGGATTTTTCAATAATCGCAAAAATGTACTATAGAAGTCTTACAGGTCTCATATGAATATGTTATTATACTGACAAGTAAAGTACGAGGACACAAAAGGTAAATAGATAAAAGAGAAGTGTCATTGGAGAGTGGTCATTGTCATCTAATTCAATTGCTTTAATAAATTCGTCTTGTCATAAATGCCTCAAAATTTCCAGAAACTCCCTCAAATTACAATTAATGATATTTTAATTAGAAATTTCAAATTTTTAACACCGGAAACATGTACCTGGCGATATCACGTACGTAATAATAAATTACATTATTCTTTTGTTAGGGATTGGAAGGAGAGACCGCGGAGTGCCACGGAAACTATCGGCAAGAATAAATAACAACTGTTGATAAGGCAACGAATTCAAAATTCAAAAATCTAAAATCTCGTGACTTTAAAAATCCAAGTTTGGAAAAGGACATTCAAAATGAACTAATCAGAAACAGACGTGTATTGCGAAACGGTAATTTCGATAATACTTATAACGAAGTTATTAACGCTATTAACAATATGCGTTTAAAAAAATTGCTAGAGGCCAAAAAAAGAACAAAATGGACTAAAGGCAAAGCTGTAAATAAGTTGAAGAATGTAATACAGTCTAGAAAGGTCATCGATGAAACAGAAACTAAGCGCCGAGCTAATGATGACGGTAAATTTTTGTTTTAATAATAATACTTAATAGATTTGTAATACATAATCAATTTGGTGGTATACAGCAGTGTGTCCAGGATAAGAAGGTTAAGCATGGAAATCTCACATTGGTATTTGAAGAGTGACAATTTTGGTCAAGTAACAAGATTGTTTCCCCAGCTAAAACGTATTTCAATAGAACAATAACATTTGAGATACTTGCCATAATTTACTTAATATTAAATAAAAGCTAAGATTTTTTATTTTGGTAGGAAAAATATTGTCATAAAACTTGCACATTATTAGAACACTTCTTTAAGAGCTTATTGTTTTATTGAACTAAGCTCTAGCTATAGTAACTTTCTTGTAATTTGACCAAAATCGCCACTCTTCAGATACCTACGTGAGATTTCCATGCTTAACATTCTTATTCTGGACACGCTACTCGCTAGTTGTCACTCATTGGTTTGCATTTGTTATCTACTCATTGATAGCAACTTTAAATTTTAATTTCAGAGTTTCGACGTTATTAATGGAAAATGCGAAGTTTCGGTAAACAACGAACGGAATGTTTTACCCAATAACAATACAACAGTATTGTTATTGGATAAAACATTCCGTTTGTTGTTTGTTGAAAAAATGTTCCGAGAGGTGATTGTAATCGGTTTGGAAGTTTGGTCGTGATTTTATTTTTTGTGATTTGTAGGGTGTGCGTACTGCGTACCTAGTTACTCATTAAAAATTATATATTTTATCGTAGTTGTATATGTACTTCCTGAGTTTTTTAATTATTATAAACTTTATACCAGACTGTTTAAAGAGCATTAACTATTCTTAGTTGAACAAATTTTTTAATAATGATTGATCTTTACATTTTTTCATTACTATTACAGAAAGGTCTGTCAAGTGGTGACTTTTTTATTAAAAAACTTTGAAATAAGCAAATGTTTGGCTACACTCATACTGGTTGTTTTCCTAAAAAATTATTCTTTATGAGTAGAGGAAATTATTGAATTGCTGAGCCAAAGCCTATAATATGAAACAAGTGGGGCAAAAGTAAAAGCTCAAAAAAATGTGAATATGATAAGTATTTAATAATGATTCAATCAGTTCACTTGCAAAAAGCAATATTTTATTTACTTCATGTAATAATAGCTTTTATAAATGAAGTACTGTCATATTTCAGGAATATATTTGGCAAATCACATTAGAAGCACTTTTTTCTTCAAAATTTATATTAGCTCCAGAACTTTCACCAATAATTTGACGATATTTATCTACTGTGCGTTCCTGTGGTAGAAAAATGGTCGACCTCATCATAAAGGATAAGAACTGTGATTCCTGTTGCAGGAAACTTCATTAAAAATCATGGAGCTGAATTTGTAACAAAAATACTTTTTAAATGAAGTATCCCAAGGTGGGTCATCCCATCTAATATTTTTGAGAGGTGCTTGATGGGGGCAAGGGAATACGTTATACAAATGTCACTATACGCCATGTTGTAATAAAAATCGTCGTGTTTTAGAAATTTTTTTATTATTACTTTATTTTTTGAGATATTCAGGGTGACCACTTTTCAAAAAAATTACTCTGTAAATTGTTCTTACCAATTGCAACAAGCTAATATTTTTAATTACATTTAGGCACATCCCAGTGTAAAACTATTCGGTAAGATGGAAAGGGCATTGCGACCCACCCACTTCCAGGTGATTTACGACCGGGCAAGGGAGGTAGATAACCGTTGAGGTAGCAAAAGAAATAAATATTTATTATCCATAGGACCATTGGGCGATAAGGATTTGCTGGAGTCCAATAGGGCAGACTGCCAGGTGTGCTGTCACAACCACTCCTACAGTTCGATTTACACAACTTCAAAATCGCCGATTTCGGTTCAGGAGTCGTGCCTTATTGCTCGCGAGTGTACAGTTGCCGGCATAGGAGAAGCCCAGGGTAAAGTGAAATTCATTCCAACTTACGTTACACTTGCTACCAGGCTAGACCACGCGGTAGAGTTTGTTTGAGAACCGCACAGGTGAACTAGGATTGGTCAAAATAGAGCGGCACATTTTAGTTTCAAATTCAAAACAGCGTCAAGCACATCCCCCATGACGAGAATTTGTGTTCGCTTGGTTAGTGACGCCAATTGTCACCATTCGAGAGAGTTGGAATCAGGGGTTCGATTCCCTTATCTCCTCGTCTTTTTTATTTTATATTTATTATTTCATATGCAATTTAGTAATAATTATGACCTTAATTTGTGTTTCTGATATAATTACAAGCCTCTTTCTAGAATATTAAAATAGACAACTTTCTGAAGCAATTCCTGTAAAATATTTTCACTTATAATATTCCTAGTGCATTGATTATTTCTGGAAATTTTTTCGAAGGCATTTCCAAAACGTATTAATTACGTTTCGGAAATGCATGAGAATAAAATTTACGGATATTAATCAATGCACGAGGGCATATTCGGTAAGAAAATCGCAACGACACAGACATTGGTCCATTATGTCATTATGATGTCATTATTAATAAATAAATGATTTTGATTGGCTGAAATAATTTCCACTTATTAATTTCATGCTAAGTGCAAAAATTTCCAGGAAATTTTTACATTGTCGTAGAAATGACACCGAATTCTATTTCTCTATTGGCTACTTTTGTTTTTTGAAAAATACTATTGCAACAACGGGCACGAATCAATTATGGATGTGAAGAAGGAGTTAAATTCCTTTTCTTAAATTATTATTTCATATGCAATTTATTAATCACCATTAATCTCGTTCTGCAATGTTAAAATTGAAGTAAAATATTTCCGTTTAATTGAATAAGTATTAATTTTTAATTTACTTTTTGAAAAATATTATTGCAACAACGGGCTCGAATCAATTAAATATATGAAGGACATAGATAAGGTAAAATTTTCTGTGTATGAGCAGCAAAAAAACAATTAAGGGAAGGGACAAAAACAAAAAAGAATAATTGTTGATCTCTATTCTTTATTGTGAATAGCATGTTTACATAAATGTAAGCAATAGTGGTCACTGTACTATCTACTTTAAAAAGTGTTCTTGAAAATGCTTAGAGGGAACAATTTGAATAAAGAATACGCTTGTCGTTATCACAAACTTGAAAATCTGAAAATTTGAAAATATTAATAGAAATTTAATTGCTACGTTAACATTATCTACCTGGATAAGCATTGGGTAGCTAATTTCTACGAAACCACGCACTCCCCAAACAGGACTGGATTGTGCGTTTAACATCATCATTATAAGAGTCTTTTTGTTACGAACGTCCCAAACGAACCATGGCAACTTTGACATTGACGAAAGGATTTTTAGTGCCTGCGTCTCAGACTGAATTATTAAAATAACACCATTATTAGTTTACCTCGTTAGACACAGATTGACAACAGTAAAAAGTATGTATTATCATTATAAGTCCACCCAAAGCACCAACGCTTAGAGGCTTATAGTAACTCTCTGAGCCATCCTAGAAACCGAATATATAATAACAAGAAATATTTCTTTCTTAATCCCGCTTCACATCCACGCTGATGGTCTGCGCGTTATACCGTTTGACCTGTGAACAGAGTATATTGTTATTACATCAGTTCACGTACGCAAAAATTTTAATGGTTTTGCATAAACGCTACTTTGCACTTAATTTAATAATGGTCAAGAACCTCTCAAAGTATTAGAATATATCCGTTCTTTTTTCACTTTACTCAAGGTAGTTCTATGCAATAGACATTCGAAAATAGTTGAAAAATGTTTACGGAAGTTTAACTAAAATGGCAAAGATACATTTAAATACATCTTTTGGTCAACTGCAATCTTTATCGACTGAATTTTATAAATTGACAACGTTCTGACCATCAGCGCCCATTTGAAATGGCAACGTACAAACATTGAATGGAAAAGAGTAGAAATTATTGCGAGCTCTGCGAAGAATGCAACACTCACAATCGGTATGCCACTAATGTCCGTTAAATTCTTCTGATTCCTAAAAACGTAATGTGATTGATATAATAGATATGTTTCAAATATTAATAACCAAACATGCCTTTTAAAAATGACGTGACGTTCAATAATTGTTTTAAGTGATCCAAATATTTCTTCTTGATATTTCTTATCTCTCAGTTGTTGATCAGTTCTATTTATATTTCGTGCTTTCGTTGATGTATCATTGATAATATCCATAATAATAAAGATTTGAAATTTTTGATATAACACCGTGTAAAGCAATGCAAATTCCGCAAGGAATATTGGTAAACTTTCGAGCGGCAAAGTGACGTAATAAATGAAACGCAATAAATAAGCATAATTGGGAAATTGAAGGTTGAAATAGTGAACTGCATAGAATAAATCCTCGCTTTCTCTATCTACAACGAAGAAACTCAAGATCATAGCAATCAGTAATAATACGGTACTAAATATTATCATGAAAGTAGATAACCGAGACTCCCTTCGTATTTTGTTAAATGTTAATTTGCTAGTAATGCCTAGACTCCACAAATCTGATCGCAAGTGACTAATGTCTGTTTCAAAACGAGAACCAACTTGTAAAATGGTAATTATAGATACTTGCGCCTGTAATCAGTAAATAATACCTAAATAAAATAATTTGATACAATAGACTCACCATCAAAGTTGAAAAAGTAATTATGTTGTACTTAATTAACAGTTTACCATCAAAAGTCATCAATGTTTCGACGAGATAAATAACAAGAATAGTACCATGAAATAAAAACAGGGTAACTAAAATTTTTCTAATGACTGGGTTGGTAGAGAAATTGAATGCAAGAAATCGCAACAGTTTTAAGGGATCGTTTACCACTGAAATGAAAATGTAAAGAATTTGTTTTGTCAAAATAATAAATACTAACCATAAAATTTCTGTGACAAATCCAATGTAGTACTCTTCATTTTTGAGCGATTAATATGTTAATCGACAAACAACGTGGCAATGGAGAAACTTGTTGAGGCATAATAACATCAAGTTATTAGAAACTATTTTTAATAAAACCGTTCTAGTAGAATTGAAATATCTACAGTACCTAAGTAATTGAAACACATAATCTTAATCGAAAAGCTAATAGTGGACCCATTCCCATTAGCATTTAGAAACTAAGTAGGAACATGTCTTTCAATAATAATGCTGTGCGTTTAGGTAAAGGTAATCATCATCACGTTACATTATTAACGTAAAATGACCTTACTGTGAATTCTTGGCGACATAAGTACTACCTACTAAAAATCAAACTTTTTAAAGAATCTTTGTTTATTTTGAATTTTATTTAAATATGACTAAATTAAGTAAAATTATAGGAATAACAGTTACATTGTTTTACAAGAAGAGAACGGTCGGCATAGCTGTTTTCCACTTATCCCTGAGATACTTATGCTATTAATTGTTTTTTAAAGAAGCTTGATAACTTTTTGAGGGGTTTTGCTCGGCGCATCCACCATAGTGTTGCCTTAGCATAGCAGATGTCACTGGAACCCCTGCTTCGTCGTCTTCGATTTCGTCGGACTACGCGCGTGAGGCCACCATTGAAGGCAATTTGTGACCTGTCTTAACACGTTAACTGCCGCAATGGTAAGACAAAATCCCTTCCCGAGGTGCCAAAATTTAAGTTAACATATTTTGAGATTACCTTCTCGAGTAGATAACAGGGGTATGATTACAAAATATTTGCGATTTTTTTTTGCCGGTTTTTTGTAATAAAAGCTTTGTGGCACAAGGTTTGTGCCTCGAGGCACTGACGGTCATTTTTGACTCCCAGTGCCGCGAGGCACAGATAATGTGCCTCACCTCGCCGCGCATTTCCTGAACGCATGCAAGTCTCAACTTGCATGTAATCAACTTCAATGTAATCCTTGGGGCTGGCTTAGTCTCTGTGTTGATTGTTTACGTATCTCGAGAATTCAAAATGGATTATGAGAAAGAGCAAAAATACTTGCAAAAGTTGTGGGATGATCTGATGTCGGATGAAGAATTAGAACCGTTTGCTGCTGATGCGTCTTCGGATGAATATTCTCCTGTGATTCCGAAACTACTAGTGAAGATAGTGATAGTTATAATAAACATCCCCCAAAGAAATTTGCATCTTTACAACGAAGCAACAAAAACCTTTTAGTGTCAGGGAAATCAAATGTAGTAGAGAAGAAGGCAGCATCAGTACGGAAAAAAAAACATCCCTAACATCGATACTCCAGGTTCATCAAAAACGCCTGGTAAGTAAAAAAATTACAAATTTTAATCAATTATCTAAATTATAATTTATTTAGATAATCATAGCGAAACAGATTCTGATGTCGATCTAATTGACGAAACAATAAATGATGTTATACTTCAATATATTGATGCCCCTGCAGCCCCAGACGATAGGAATATTGTTCAGCCAACTGAAGAATTACCAAACTGGAAACTCATTGACGACACTGCACAACTTGCTACATTTCGCTTTTTAGAAAATCATGTAGGAGTTCGGTTGGACTTATTAGAAAATTATATTGACAAAAGTCCCTTTGATTTTTTTAAGCTATTTTTGACCAACGATATAATAAACTATATTGTGGCTGAAACAAATAGATATGCAAGCCAGTTGAAAGCAAGTACGACTAAACCAAAATCCCGTGTTCACAAATGGTCAGATACTAACGCAAATGAAATGGAGCTATTTCTAGCAATACTGCTGTGGATGGGTTTATGTAGGTTTCCGAAAATTTCAGATTACTGGTCTAAAGATGAGATGTTTTCAAATAAAATAACTAAATATATGAGTAGAAATAGATTCCAACTTCTTGTGCGTATGCTGCATTTTTCTGACAACGAAAATCCTCCCAATAATGATGAACCTGACAGATTGCGCAAGATTAGACCCTTGATTGACATGCTGGTAGAAAGATTTCAATACATCTTGATTCCTCCGGAAGATGTTTGCGTTGATGAAACTCTTGTCCCATTTAGAGGCAGAATTGGCTTTCGACAATATATCAAGAACAAACGCCACAAATTTGGTATAAAATTATACAAACTCTGCGTCAGAGGCGGTTATACGTATAACTTGAGCGTATATTGCGGAAGAACGACCACAACTGACCGTGAACTTGCGTCGTCAGCACAGGTAGTCATTGAATTGATGCCATAGTCTTTTAGATAAAGGAAGAACTGTATTTGTTGACAATTATTACACCAGCCTCTCTTTAGTAAAGTTGCTACTATCGAGACAAACTCATTTAGTAGGAACACTAAGAAAGAACCGAAAATTTAACTGCAAGGAAGTAGAACATGTCAAGCTAAGAAAGGGAGAAAATTTTGCAAGAATTTGTGAGCCCGGTGTTGTTATGATGAAATGGAAGGATAAAAGAGATGTAATGACTCTAAGCACTAAGCATTTAGATCAGATGAAAGATATGCCTAGCCGTAGGGATCCAGAAAGAAAAAAGCCACAGTTGATTATCGATTATAATAACTCAAAGGCCTTTATTGATTTATCTGATCAGAAAAAAGCCTACAATTCGCCATTAAGAAGAGGAGTAAAATGGTACAGAAAGCTAGCAGTAGAGCTGATTTTAGGTACCGCAATGGTAAATGCTTAAGTTGTTTACACTGAGACGACAAAGAACAAAATTAGCATTACACAATTCAAGCAGGACATTATATCTACAATCTTCAAGAAACACAAGGAAGAGACTGCTGAAACGCCTGAAAATTCTGAAGTAATACCACATGAATTAGAAAATACTGGAAGCAGGCTACGATGCACAGTGTGCTATGAAAATTTGTGTGCAGAAAGCGGACGAAAAATCGCACAAAATAAAACTCCAAGATCAAGCTGGTCATGTTCTGCTTGCAAAAAACCATTTTGTGTTAATTGTTTTTTTAGTGTGCATAAAGCGTATGTCGCTAAGTAATTAATTTTATTTGTTACAGCTCTTTTCATTCAAATAAATTGTATATCGATAAATATTTATATTTTTGATTGTAGAATTTTAACAAAAAAAAAAAATCGAGGGGTTTTTGTACGGTATCGCTCGCCGTGCCGTGCCGAATTCAGACCCGTATAGTAGTGCAGTTTCCGTGGCACCGCTGCTGTGCCTCGCTCCAACAAAGCAGAGTAATGCGCGAGGCACAGCATACGTACCTCAGAGCGGAGGCGGCCAAATATTTGAGGCACAGCTAGTGTACACCCAGATTCAATAGAATTGAGACACTTGAATAACTGGTTGTCTACCTTTATTTTGTAACCCAAGAAATTTGACAACACTGTAAAGATAGTAAGGCCGTAGGCACGGAGTGACAGAGCTGACGGAGGCCGTTATTCAAAATTCTGAAACTGAAACGCACGTGGACGGGATTGTTTGGTTTGAAGGCTCCCTCGAACCTCGAACCAACGAAAATTACACAAGTCATCGACACGTTTTTTGGATTTAAGTTTAACGAAAGTTTGCTTTTAATTTATTATAAATTATTATTTAATTTGTATGAAAATTGCACGACACTGAAAAGTAGCCAATAGAAAAATAGAATTTGCTGTCATTTGTATGACAATGTAAAAATTTCCTGGAAATTTTTGCGCCATGCATAAAATTAATAAGTGGAAATTATTTCAGCCAATCAAAATTATTTATTTATTAATAATGATATCATAATGACATAATGGGCAAATGTCTGTGTCGTTGCGATTTTCTTACGCCCTCGTGCATTGATTAATATCAGGAAATTTTATTCTCATGCATTTCCAAAACGTAATTAGCCCTCGTGTTCCACTCGGGCTAATTAATATGTTTTGGAAATGCATTCGAAAAAATTTCCGGAAATAATCAATGCACTAGGGATATTATAAGTGACAATAATTCAACTAACATAATCATAACTATATCAAAACTAATAAAATTTAGCAGTTTCGACCAATCAGAAAACAATTTAATGGAAATCTCAATGCACTTGGAAAACTACGGTCTCTTCGGGCTATTCCGGAAAAATCTTTTTTATATTACTTATTTATTCCTTGCAATTGAAACACAAATTTTGAAATAAAAATAGCGTGCTTAGAAAACTAGATTCATAATTGTGTGAGTTTTTTTAAATTGCAGTTTTAGTTTAAGTTGTCATGTCAAATTCAGCTCGAGACTTTGCAGATTCCGGAAATTTCCGGCTTTCAAAGATTCGTGCTTGTCGGATTTTTAAATGACCACTCGCGCGCGCGTTGCGCTCGTGGTCATTTCACAAGCCAAAAAGCACTATTGTAAATTACTATTAAGTAAACAAAATTTTTTTTATACATCCTGAGTCATTTTAGCCTGTTAAAACGAGGAACCGTTTTTCTGTTTCTTCGGAGTGTTGCATCTATTTTTGATGTTAAACTTCATCTTATTATTAAATTCTTTATGTTTTCTATATGGTTTTTGAAATGCTTATGATTCCTCATTCTATATAAATTCTTCCAATGGCTAAAGCCGATAACCAAAAGCAAATGACTGATAAAATAATACAGAATAGAGAACTCGACATAGTAAAGGAACCATTTTTGTTCAAAACATTTACCATTTACTATTTTAAATTGGTAAGAAAAGGATAATTAACAGACAATAATTATTTACGACCCGAGTCTTGAGAATTTATTTCTTAAATGCAGCACAGTAGTTACCCAAAGTGCATTCACCCGAATACGCAGGTAAACCTTTCTGAAAGCACAAGTAACTATTTGTTAATGAGCTGGACCATAAAGTTTATTGAGGGTCGCATAGACAGCGAAGGGTTCTGTCTGATGCTGCCAGCTGGTGAAATGTGTAGTTTACCCTCCGTCAGCTCTGTCACTCCGTGCCTACGGCCTTACTATCTTTACAGTGTTGTCTAATTTCTTGGGTTACAAAATAAAGGTAGACAACCAGTTATTCAAGTGTCTCAATTCTATTGAATCTGGGTGTACCTCATGGCAGTTAACGTGTTAAATGGAAAAATTGTGTTGACCACACCAATAAAATAATTGAAAAATGGTATCAAAAGGTTATAATCGAGAAAGTTGCACCCATTATAATTAATATAAATAATCCTAAAGACTCTGAGTCTGATGAAAATGCAATATTGGATGAAAGTGATTAAAAGTTGCCCATATAAATCGACCAAAGCATGTATTGTTTTTAATAAACTTTATGGAGGAGACAACAGCCAAATATTTGAGGCACAGCTAGTGTACCTCATGGCAGTTAACGTGTTAATAAGTAAGAACGAGTTATGCAGAATGTATCTGTAAGGTGTGTAGGTAAGTGTACTCCTATCCATCAGAACTTTGAAAACCCATCTTCATGGCGCTACTATTTTAAAAGTAATGGCGTCGACAAAAAGTGTTTCCCTAATTCTTTTGAGCAGTGTATTTTTAAATCTGCTTCTTAATTTATTATTTGCATGAGTCTATTTTTATTTTGTCTACTTTGGTTCGAATTTATATTGAGTTAGGTTGAAGTACCTAAGTGACAAAAATCGTCAGAAGAGATGGGGCATGACCCCTTACCCAACCAACATGCTAGTTGCTGTTGCTAGTCAGTACTACTTGACTCATTTATTATTAATTTATTTAGAGAAATTGACAGGAGAATTAGAAATTTTGAGCAAGTCCGGCTCTGCCTGACGCTTTTGACAGTGACACTTGAGAGTTTTGACAGTTGACAGTTGACACTGACACTGACAGTTCGTTTAGTGTAGTTTGAAGTTGTAGGAAAGAATCTCTGTGTTATAATTTTACGCAATATTGATTAATCTGTACCAAAAACGAATTAAAATGTCTCTCAACGAAAGGTCAGTACAACCCTTAATATAACCCTCAAGATTCAGTCATTTGTTGTAGAGTGCAAGAAGAACTAGAAGCTTTAGAAGCAATATTAATGGATGATATTACTGTGACTTACAAGGAAAAGTACGATTTCTAACCCAAACCCGAGATAAATCAACGCATCTACACCTTGATTTGATTTTAGCGGATCTCTGGACTTGGTCAAGTCCACCATATTTCCATCGACAGCTGACGATCCTGACAAGCAATATGTTTGTGTTACGTTAGAAGTTAAACTGCCTGAGGACTATCCAGACTGTGAACCTATCGTGCAATTGCGGAATCCCAGAGGCTTAGACGACGCCACGCTTAGCCATATGCATAGAGCCATAAAAGACAAATGTAACGAATTCATGGGTCAACCGGTCATCTATGAGTTAATAGAGGTATCAGCCGTTTCATTGGAAAGACAGTTTACTAATTTTTAATTGTAGATAATACGCGAGAGTCTGACTGAAAGCAATTTACCCACTTGCCATTGCGCCGTTTGTTTATACGGATTTTCGGAAGGCGACACTTTTATTAAAACCCAATGTTTTCACTACTTCCATTCCTATTGTCTTGCAATGCACTCCATAACTACGGAGAAGCATTACTTGGAGGAACAAGATAAGCTGCCAGCTTGGCAGAAAAGCACCAAAGGGTTTCAAGTACACACAACAATTATTTTGTTGTAAAACTCGATTGTTACCTGTTGGTTTTTCAGGCAACTTGTCCGGTGTGTCGTGAACCAATTACCTGTGATGTTAATGAACTGAAAACCGCTCTTCCGCCAAAAGAGCTTGAGAAAGCTCAAAACTTTAAGGTTACCAAGGAACTGCAAGTGTTGCAGGCGCAAATGAAGGAGCTGTTTACGTACCAGAAAAGTAGGGGAGGGATCATTGATATTGAGGCTGAAGAAAATAAGCTACTGCTTATTACAGAGTCGTCAGAACCCGAAGGGTCTCCAGGCGATGTAAGTCTTTTTCATTTTATGGAGTAAGGCAAAGCTGGACGCTCTGAATTATTTGGTACTTACTAAATATACAGGGTGGGGCAATAGTGCGTCTGATTTCGAGATAGCTCGAGTTCTATGATGGGTAGAAATTTGATTTTAAAACACAAATGAACTAGAGGAAGAAGCCTGTAACCAGAAATTATTTTTGAACAATGAGCCAAGATGAGTATACAGGAGCAAGTGACATTTTTTTTAAATGGAATGTGTGTAAAAGAAGATTTTTCAGAGCTTTTTTCTAGATTCTTCACTCATATATTATTATTAACTATTTCCAAACCACTTGGATGTAGCGATTTTTTTTGTTCAAATAATGGCATCTGCAGATGCATATTGAAAAAATCACTATAGTCACAATTACGAATTTTAAGAAAAAATTATGTAGTAAGTATTGACTAATAATGGTTAGTCAATGGTACTAGTTAGGAAACATCTGCGGGATGTCTTTGAATCGTTTTTACTTTTGAAAAATTATTCAAGGTGGCTAAACTTAATTTTTCAATTTAGAACTTTTTGAATTTAATTTTCTTAATTTTTTTCAAATGCAACACTCGTATATTTTTTAACGATATGATGTGTAAACTAAAAACGAACATTTTTTGTATGTACAAGCAGATTTTTTGAAAATGAGATTCAAGAGTCTCATTTTCAAAAAATCTGCTTGTACACTCCTATGGCTATTTGTAACCATTTTCGATTTATCCCCTAATAATTACAAAATTCAAGAATAATCCTAAAAAATTAAAAAAAATTTCAAATAACTCGACAGATAAAATTGTAATAAGTGCTCCAGATGTTTTGCCTATAAAAACAGTATAAGTTTTTTTAGTAAGTTCACTTTATGTTTGTATCTTGATCATTTTTTGCTTCTTATATTATCCGACAAGCAATACACACTTATCGCAGTTACCTGTCGTCAGTTGTCATTTGTGTCAATTTTGAAACATTTTGAAGTTTTTTGTCGAGTTCTTTTGAAAACGATCTAATTTTTTAGGATTATTCTTGAATTTTGTAATTATTGGCGATAAATCGAAAATGGTTACAAATAGCTGTAGAGGTCTACATACAAAAAATGTTTGTTTTTAGTTTCTACATCATATCGTTAAAAAATATACAGGTGTTCAATTTGAAAAAATGGAAAAAATTAAATTCAAAAAGTTCTAAATTGAAAAATTTAATTTAGCCATCCTGTATAATTTTTTCTTAAAACTCGTAATTGTGACTGTAGTGATTTTTTTAACATGCATCTGCAGATACCATTATTTGACACACAACATTCCATTTATAAAAAAATGTCACTTGCCCCTGTATAATCGTCTAGGCTCAGCCTGTACGTTCAGAAATAATTTCTGGTTAAAGTTTTTTTTTCAAGTTTATTTGTATTCTTAAATCAAGTTTCTAACTTAAGTCGGACGCACTATTGCCCCAGCCTGTATATTAATACCTACTCAGTAATAATACTCAGTATACAGGGTGTTTCATTAATAATTGTGCATAAGTTAACTATAACAAGATATGAAGATTTCACTTAAAACAATTAGATAAAGTGTGCCTCCTTACTTAGAATTTAGAGGGGGGGATTTTATTACTATTTCTACAAGTTGCTTTATCCACTTTTCCTATCAATTGTGTCAAGTTCAATTTTTGTTGTTTTTTTGAACAAGATTTTTTCCCATTAGGATCCTGGCCCTAGTCTTGCCCATGACTCGGACAGTTTGGGGGACGGAGTACTCGGTCGAGGCCAGAAGTGTGTACCGAGAAATAGCTCAACTGCCAGCAGGTGACCAAGGTGCTTCTTGTATGATGATTCCAAATTAAGAATAAGTGTCATATTTATATTCTCGTTTAAATGTTCGTTCTACATGTTTCTCTAGTGACTCTGTAACAGATGTTAGAAATCTGTAAATGTGTTTCATTTATTTTTGTGTTTTATTTATTATGTTAAATAATGTGTTTTGTTTATATTTCTTTTATAAAACATTATAAATACAATAGACAAAGACTGTTTGGCGATTTAGCGATTTAATAAAAAAAAAATGGTCCAACACCAACTGCGAGAGTTAGTAGCTACCTATAACCAAGGTTATATAAATTAATTGAGTTTTTTTGCATTATCCTCTTCAGGCACTGCGATAAAACTTAAATTAGCCAAGTTTCAGTGAAATGTATAAATGTCAAGAGCAGCTTATGCAAGAAATATAACTTGGGAGCGAGTTATTTTTTATCCAACACTTTGTTCAAGAAACTCGCTTCTAATAATATTTTAAAGCAGACAATTTGATGGACGATTTTGCCCTTTATAACGTAAACCTATTCATATGCGGAAGTGGATACGAAGTGAGATCTTCCATTGTCCAAAATACAGTGCCGTTTTTATGTTTGGATCTTAATTTAAAGAGCTACGTTAAACTTGGTCGTGGTTAAAAAGAAGTTGACATTTTAGTTGCTAAAATTTTAGTTTTTAATCCAAATTTTTGTCTTTGGTGCTCACATGCGTTGATCGCAAGTTTTGTATAGTCTAGAGAGGACACATTTCTCTAACTTAGAATAATTTATTTCAAGAAGTTTTCTCATTATACTTGTTTTTGTAATTCGTTATATTTATTGAAAGTTATGCCATTCAAACTGGGGAGCATGTCAACAAAAATGTAAGAAATGTAAAAGTAAACATAAATTATTTGTTTCTCTAGAACAGATTGTTTAAGTTTTAAATTATGACTTTCAACTAAATCCCGTTTAATTTTTTGGGAATTGTGTCAATTGTGAATAACAAATTTTTAAAAATACCAACTGACAAAAAGCAAAAAAAGCCCGCACTATGAACTGTGATAATTGATCGGTTGCTGACGTTACGCACCGGCAAATGTAACGATAGAGGATGCGACATCTTTAACGAAATTCTTTATCTGTAGTGGGTTGACCGTTGCAGCTTCCATTCTTGCCGTCTATCATAACACCCTTCTGAGAAAGCGCCGTCGTGAGAAAACGCAAAAGCATTGTTATAAAGAAAAGTGGGAAACGCGCCACCTGTTTTACAGGTTCTGAACTGTTTACGTCCAGAACTTAACTAAAAAAATGGGCAATGGTTATAAACACTGTTACATGACTTTTTAGTCTTATTTAAAAGCTTTTATTAATATAATTGCATAATCTTTGAACTAAAAAGACTACATTTGTGCCTTTGGAAGAAAAATTTTATTTTTTGAACACTTTTTTTAACGTTACAGGTTTTATCTCTATGACAAAATTTTGAGGCCAATTTTATAAATTTTTCTCCAAAGGCACAAATCATAGTTTGTTTTACAAGATTCCAAAGTATGTACCTATCTCATAATATGATATAGTTTTTCTTAAAGTCCTGTAGTTGGAAGGGTCTGCATAGCATACGCTTTATACATTCGTTTCCACCTTTCCCTTAAGAGTAAATAAAGAATAAAGGTTGTGCAGGTTTTCTTTGCAACTTAGGTACAAATTATCTTCCCTAGTTTTGACAATCTACAGTCAATTTCAATGGAATCTAGTAAATATCTAGTTTAGATGACTTCTGCCATTTTCAAGAAATTTTTGGTGAAAATGGTAAGAAAAAAGGCTTATTTTAACATATTCTGTAAAAATTAAGATGCAAAAATAGTTTTTTTACAAATGTCTTAGGGCAAGGAAAACCAATGAAAAACATATTGATAAGTGAGGATAAACACCACAAAATTCATTAATTTCCTATCCTCATCTTTCCCTGCCCTATGCTTTTATTATGCTGGGTTCATAGACCAAAGATAAGGTGTAAGGCATAAGACGTGGCGTAAGGCATAAGGCGTAGGGAATAAGGCATAAGGAATAGTGGTGGTTCTGACTGGGGGTGCAGCTTCTAAATTTTTAAGAAAGAGCAAACAGTCCTGAAATCTTTTATTAAAATCCTGAGGATCGCTTATTGTATTACGTATTGTAATTACGTATTTACAATAAGTTTTATTTTCAAATAGAAAATAAATTAATCGACATAACCTAAAAAGTGAAAACATAAAGGTGGGTTTATATCTGTCAATTTTTGACATATCTAAATTCAGGTAATCGTGGTTCGTGGTTTACGTCAATATGTATTGATACATATTCACAACCCTTTTAACAATACCCACAGAAAATGCTTCCGCCGTTAATTTTATATTAGTTTTCTTAGCCTAACCCCAAATAGAAAATATTGAAAATAAAAATAAACCCACCTTAAGACGGGTTAAATGACGGCAATTGCGTATATATGTTCAACCAAGGTCAATTCTGTCATTCTACTACTGTCACTGTCAACCTGCTGATTGAATTGGCGGTATTTGCATTTCGCAAATTATAATACTCCATAGAAGTTGTCCACCTGTGCTCTGTTTAAAACACGTAATTCTATTGCTATTTGTTCGTTACCGATTTTCCCGTAAGTTTCCATAAACATGTCTGGAGCAAATCTGAGCCCCAGTCCTTCTCTGAATTTGATACCCAGCCCTCTCATTACTAGGCGGAATCGAACGCCGTCCGTGTGAGTAGCGCCTTGTCAAGTTTGTTAGAAAGTGTACTTATTGCTAAATTTTAGATGTGAAAGAATCCAGAAAAACAAGGATTTATATGGCGAAATCAAAAGTTTCTGCCGTGAGAAAGGCCACGGATTCATCAAGCCCGAAGACGGTTCCGCAACCGTTTTCGTACACATTTCAGAGTAAGTTTTTATACTTTTGACTGCATATACATTTTAAAGGAAACGTTGAATCTTGGATTAATGAATAGCAGCCACACCTATTATTTGGTGGAAAACTATTACTCTAATAATTGGTAGTGTCCAGTAATCATAGTTGCGGTCTCGAGGATCCTCCTTTATAAACTAACTTTGTGATGACGTTTCAGCATTGAAGACGAGTATATTCCATTGGCAGGGGATAGGGTGAAGTATCAGCTATGCCCCATTCCTCCGAAATATGAAAAGTTTCAAGCTGTTCATGTCCACATTGTCGAGCTGAAGCCGGATATTCATAAGCGATGGGAGTTTTAAGCATTTGATGATTTAATATTTCTTTGATAACAGTATAAGTTTAGGTGCATTTATTTTAGTTTCTCATATTTGACTACTTTATTACGTCACATTATGATTGTGCTTGTGTACCCCTGTTCCTATATTATTTATGTGGTTTTACTTTTATTACCCATGTAAAATTTATTATATTATCCTCATTTGGTCATAACATTTTATTGTCTGGTACACTCGACCAATTAAGTACGGCACAGGGAGTGCGCAAATAATTTGCTTTTCATACTTTATCATCCAGTTTAAGATAGAAAAACTTGTAGAAAACATTAGAAAAGTACAGGGGATTACAAATTGTCAACTTTTTCTACGTTATACTGGATGATAATGTGGTAAACGTAGATTGTTTGTGCACCCCCTGTGCACTACTTAATTGGCCGGGTGTACCTTAAAATTTTTGTTTCATGCATATTTGGTCTAAATGTATTGTTTGACGTCAAGTTTTCTGTTGCACCTAAACACTTTGTCATAGTATTAATTTTTTGTGGTTATATGATGAACTAATAAACATTTTTTTAAGAACATTAATAATGAATGATTCAGCTATTTTTTCAACTCAATTGTGTACTTATCCATAAATAGTTTTACTTCTCAAATTTTTTCTTAAATTTTATTAAACAAGTAGGGCATTGCAGTTTAACACCTCCCTAATTCACCCCTACTAACCTGTTCTCATTGTATTTTTATATTAGAGTTTTCTTAAAAACGACAACCAATGTTTTTAGATGTAGTCCTAATTTTCAAAATTTTTGTGACATGGTAAGAAGATAATTAAACTGATTAATGGTCGATATCCAAATTTTGACAAATAAATAGCAACATTGTCTAATTGTTAATGTTTTACGTAAACATTGATGATATAAGGATGTGAAAATTTGGTTAAATCAACTTGTCTATGAGATATTTGGTCTGTAAACTTTGCTCATAATGTTGAAAAATGGTGGTAGGTGGCTTCCCACATTGTGCTTGGTAAAAGGACAAATCGTTATAGAACTTATAAATTAGTGTCTTGCACGGTTGATTTCCGGAATACGATTTTTGGTAAATTGCATGTTCTTTGCGTTTTGATCGTTATCTCGCGACCTTCATGAGAAGATAAGTCATTCGCCTGACGTTAGAATTCCGCTTCAGTTGGATGATGTCATTTACTCCCCTGTTCTCTTGTTGGAAGTTAACGACATAATAAAACCATGAGGTAACGCAGTGAATTCAGTAAAAAAAAAGTTAGTGATCTTTCGGAATAAATTAATGACGTCGTAATTATGGCAGCAAAGGAATGATACTTTACCACACTAGTAAGGAAAAACTTGTGTCAGAAACTTATCTTATAAAGAAGGTATAGCGACAGAACAACTAAAACGTCAAGAAAAAAAGCAATTTATGGCTAAAATTTATCATCTATTGCAAGAAGAGGCTCACGAAATTTGTGGGGTGGTCATAAGTAAATAGACAAATTAAGGTGATTAGTTGTAAAACAACGGCATTAAAATGTGTTGAGGAAATCGGTGTACACTTGGATTCAATAGAATTGAGACACTTGAATAACTGGTTGTCTACCTTTATTTTGTAACCCAAGAAATTTGACAACACTGTAAAGTGGATAGTAAGGTCGTTCTCTGATTGGTCGAAACTGCTAAATTTTATTAGTTTTGACATAGTTATGATTATGTTAGTTGAATTATTGTCATACAAATTTAATAATAATTTATTCGAGGGAGTTTCAGAATTTTCAATAACGGAACGATAACGGCCTCCGTCAGCTCTGTCACACCGTGCCTACGACCTTACTATCCACTTTACAATTGGGGTTTTCATTATCGTATCTTAATAATCTCATAAAAAATATATGCTTGGGGATGCAAAACTGCCCACTGTGCCCCACAGTGATGAAGACAGTGGGCTACAGTGGTCACTGGTCACACAGCATTAAGCGCACACATTTTTTAAGAAATTTTGTATTTTAGTGAAAATCGCACGACACTGAAAAGTAGCCAATAGAAAAATAGAATTCGGTGTCATTTCTATGACAATGTAAAAATTTCCTGGACATTATTTTTGCACCTTGCATAAAATTAATAAGTGGAAATTATTTCAGCCAATCAAAATCATGTACCTATTTATTAATAATGACATCATAATGACATAATGGACCAATGTCTGTGTCGTTGAGATTTTCTTACCGAATATGCCCTCGTGTATTGATTAATATCCGGAAATTTACTTCTCATGCATTTCCAAAACGTAATTAGCCCTTGTGTTCCACTCGGGCTAATTAATACGTTTAGGAAATGCATTCGAAAAAATTTCCGGAAATAATCAATGCACTAGGGATATTATAAGTGAAAGTTTTTATTATTCAGTAGAAATGTGTACAAGAATTATATAAAAATAAAAATACTAAAATACGTTTTATAGCAACTGAGACATAACTATTCGGTAATACAAAAATTTGTTATTGAATCCATTGTTCTCCCTCGAAATCCATAGAAAGATTCATATTACAATAGCGACATTTCGCATCTTGATCATCTTGAGGACGCTCCGTTTCTAGTTCATAATTTGATGACTCCTGTAAGCTTATGTCGTCAGGTTTTGTATCATATAATATTTCTTCTTCTTGTTTAGGTTTTTTGGATTTCGGTCTTTTACTCGTTTTCTTGTTGGATTTTGCATGCCGTTTCTTTTGTTCGTTGCTAATATTTTGGAGAAACCTGTTTTCTTCACCATTCTAACCTTCTTTAGGTCACGTTGAATTGCAACTTCTTTGATCTTTTCTAATTCCGACGTATCGGTTAAAATCGTAGTAATTAAATAATATTAATGACAATCTTGACATTTTTTAGGGTCTAAGGAAATCAGTATTATGGTTTTTTTGTATTTGCGTCTAGTAAATAAATATTTAAATTTTTTTTTATTTAGAGAATAAAGAATTTGCAAAAAGATATTTTGGAAATTTTGTAGGGGATACTCAGTTCTTTTCAGGGGAGGCTGAACCTCCTCTGGCCATAGCCCTAAGCAGGGCACTGCATTCTCTGGTAAAGAGACCTCCGAAACTAAAACCACTTTTGCGTTTTTTTTTTATGATGATGAGCTTTGCAGTGGCTTTAAAATCGAGCTGATAATTACTAACCATAATGCATCCCATACAATGGCATTGTGGTAGCAATTAAATCTTTGTTTAAAGCCTTTGGTCGCAGTTGCAAAATAGTATATTACATAATAAGCATAAAATGATGGAAAGAGCACTTAATACAAAAGTGTGTTTCCAGTGATTTATGCAAGTATACTTACAATACTCTTCCCTCGACTTTTTCTCACAAAACCAAAAAATCACTTTACTCAGCAAGTTATTTGATTTTTTCCAGGTCTAATTATCAGTTTTGAACTTTTATAGCTAAAGTTCATATTTACTGCAGGCCCAGATCCCTTTAGTGCTGTAAATCACGAGTAACTTGCCACACGTCTCTATAATACACGTGAGATGAAAATAACGCAGTAGACGTCTAAAATCTTAAACTTTCGTACTTACATCGAATGAAATTTAATAGTTTCGTAGAGGATCGTGGGAAAAATAGTTTTTTCTGCCTTAAGAATCACAAACTAATAGAAATTAAATACATCTTCGTTTTAGTTGCACATTCCTTTATTAAAAATTTATAAAAATATTAAATTATTTAAGAAATATATAAAACGGACGGATTCTTGGTCATGTGTAAAAAAGAGATTCAACCTCATAATATAAATTAGTGTAAACGGTCTTGATAAACATTGTATGTAGTACATCATTCAATTAAGTGTGCAGCCTTGTGCAATGTAAAGAAAAATTTTCAGTAACTTACAACATTGGTCAAGATCCACCAAATTTGCTCCTTCAAATTTAAATATAGCTGTTTTTCGTTCATAACAGATTTAGCTGAAATCACCCTGACTCTGATGTAAATATCAAATTGGAAGGCAATGACGAGCTGATATACAATAATTTTTCAGTGATTTAAATAACATGGAACTATGTAGTGCTAGCTATGCTAGTTAAATTGAACATTACTTTATAACAAATTAAATCATGTAGTAAAGTTAAATGATCTAACAAGGCACCAAAAACGTTTGAATTATTTTATCATTACTTTTGTAAAGTAGCCTACATTCTACAGTGCAAAACTAAGGGTGGTTCCCATAAACAATACGTAGATATCCCTTACAGTAAAATACATTTTTCGTAAGCAAGTTCTGAGTCACTGAAACACTAGCTCCTTGAATTTTACCTTAACAACCATTTAACTCATAAATTACTCTCAATTTAATAAAAAAAAAATTGGTTAAGATAAGAAAAATCTAAGCATCATCTATGGACGTCACCCTAAATCTATTTCAAGCCTAACACTAATTATGCATAAGACACTTTTTGCTCGTATGCTTTCTCTTCCCAGTCAGTGTCTTCGAAGGCAACATGTCTGGTTTTGCATATACGTGGCCCATATTTCAACATAACCATAATAACCCCGACAATAAGAAACAGGGTAAGACAGGCCGTTGCCGGCCAATAAACGTGAAACATTTTAATCAAATATCACTTTCGCGTTTCTGCAACTCCAGATATTCAACCTTCTGTGCCGGGGGTGGAGTGTAGATGACTTGTTGAGGGATTTCGATCAACTCTAGTTCGGTTAGGTCCAAAGGAGGTTGCTGGTGAGGGGTTGCGGTCCAAAGAGATGCTATCCACCTGTTTCCTAAAATACCAGGATCGGTCAATTAGATTTATAAAAAAAAAAATTGGTTACCTGTGTGTCTGTCGTTCCAATATCCAGAGTATCTGGAACAGCAGCCTAAGACGATGTTGAGAATAAAAATTGATATTCCGATAATGGTGCAGATGGTGATGGTGATGTAGAATGCGGTGAAGTCGCCGTATTCGGCCTTCTTAAAGTAGGGATTGTTCTTGTAGGCGTCCCTTTCCTCGAAAACAGACGACATTTCAAACCATCGACGGGTTTTTTATTAAATTCGGCTGAAAAATGAAGACATTTGATGGTTAAACTCACTTGAACACTGGAGTGGGTGTGGTTGTTCCTTCTCCAACTCAACAAGTCCGTTAATTGTGTTAATTGATCCCAATTGGTTTATTTATGATTGAATTGATACGTAAAACGAACAATGAACTTTACAAGTTTTTATCTCACCTCTTAAGAATCTTTTTAGTTTAAAGAATTACATACAACATACATGCACACCAGAGCAACTGGCGATGTAAACAATCAATGACGTCATTCATTGGAATGCCGAAAAGAAACCGTTGCTTGCAGACAGGTGTGTAAGAAAAGTATTGTTGGTTGCATAATGCATATGCAATCTAAGTGCAAAATGCCACCCAAATTGATTTTGAGGTAACTTAAGGGAGTGGAATTATTTCAAAAACGGTATTACGTTCCTCTTTTTTTTTTGTTACTTCAAAAAATAAAATCGAGAACACGTAAAAAAACAATTTTTAAACAAATCAAAATAATTGGCACAAGTTCGTAGTTAATGAAGGAAAAACAGTGAACAAGAAAAGTAAACTGACAAAGTTGAAAAAATAATTAATAATAGAACAGAAAAACAAGTTATAAAATATAAATAGTTACCTTTCTTGTCGCAAGCTTGCTAGGGTTTACAAAATACAAATTAGGGAACGTACCCATACTACGTGACCTATTTTTTAATATTTTTTGACCCCTCCCGCCCCTCGGTGACTACTCGTTTAATATTTTTCGACCCCTCCCTCCCCTCGGTGACTACTCGTAGTATATGACAACCGAACCCACCCCCCCCCCTCTAAAGTTGTTACGTAGTACTGACAAATGTGATTTTTAATCATTTCGCAGGCAGAAAGTGAAAGAAATAAAAATAATTTGGCTCACATTCCTCTTCATTAATATGGCGTTTATTGCGTAAGATTGCATACATACTTATAATTACTAGTAAATTAAATATTATAAAAAAGAAAAACTTAATGCTACCGAAAACTTAATTTATGAAAACAACAATTGTTTTCTGTTTAATCACTAAACCCTCCGCGCCATATTCAAACATAGTTCGAAAAGGCGCGAGATTTTTCTCGGCGAAATCGACTACGTACCAAACATCTAACCCCCCCCTCCCTCTGTGACCGAGTGTAGTATTTTAAAGACCTCCCCCCCCCCCCGCCCCTAAACGGGTTACGTAGTATGGGTACGTTCCCTTACAGGGTGGGGCAATAATGCGTCCGACTTCGATAGCTTGAGTTCTATGATGAGTTCTACAAACTTGATTTAAGAACAAAAATAAACTAGAAAAAAATCTATAACCGGAAATTATTTCTGAACATACAGGGTGAGCCAAGACCATTGCAAGTGACATTTTTTTAAATGGAATTCTTCTTCTTCTTCTTCTTCTTTTAGCCTTGTGTTGTCCACTTCTGAACGTAGGCCTCCTTTAATTGTTTCCACAAAGTTTTGTTTTGGGCGAGATGGTACCACCCTCGTCCAGCCACTTCTTTTACGTCATCCAGCCATCTTCTTTGGGCTCTTCCAATACTTCGTTTGGCCTCTCTAGGCCTCCAGGAAACTATGCGATTGGTCCACCTGCTGTAATCTTGCCTGGCAACATGCGCTGTCCAGCTCCACTTAAGTTCTGCAACTTGCTTCATGACATCTGTCACGCCGGATCTCCTGCGAATTTCTTCGTTACGAATTTTGTCCCTTAAGCTTGTACCCAGCATGGCACGCTCCATAGCTCTTTGAGTCGTTCGTAATCGGTTTGCACTTTTTATAGTGAGTGCCATAGTCTCCAGACCGTAAGTTGTCACTGGAAGAATGCATTTATCATAGACCTGTCGCTTTAAATCATTTGGAATATCTCTGTTTTTAAGTATGTAGCCAAGTTTACCAAACGCGGCCCAGCTATGCTGAATTCTTCTTGCAATTTCTGCAGTTTGGTTATCCTTACCCAACATGATCTTATGTCCCAAATATATGTATTGGTTTACCGTTTCTATTATCTGATCTTCGATAATAAAGTCGCTTTGGCGTTGGCTCATGATTTTGGTTTTTGTTAGGTTCATCTTCAGGCCTATTTGTTTTGATGCAGTATTTAGTTGTTTTAGCATGACTTCCAGCTGGTCTAGGTCGCTACTTATAAGGACAACATCGTCGGCGAAACGAAGATGATTCAGGTATTTCCCATCAATATTAATGCCATTCGTCTGCCAGGGTAGTTTTTTAAATATAATTTCCATTGCCAGAGTAAATAACTTTGGAGATATTGTATCCCCTTGCCTAACGCCCTTTTCTATAGGAACCTTATCAGTAGACGCATCCTCGTCTATAGTCACTTGGAGCGTAGCATTCCTGTAGATGAATTTCAGCAGGTTAGTATAGCGCGAATCTATTCTTGCATTGGTCATTGCTGTCCATATGGCCCACAGTTCAATTGAATCGAACGCTTTCTCGTAATCGACAAAGGCGAGATATAGCGGAATGTTGTACTCTGCGCTTTTTTCAATAATGGATCGTAAGGACTGCAGATGATCAGCTGTGCCATACCCCTCTCTGAAGCCCGCCTGTTCTGGAGGTTGGTAAAAGTCAAGCTTACCTGACAACCGGTTTGTGATTATTTTGGTCAGTAGTTTATACATATGGGATAGCAAGCTAATGGGTCGATAATTCTCAATTTTATTGATGTCTCCCTTTTTTGGTAAAAGGATTACGTTGGCATTTTGCCATGCGGTTGGAATCTTGCCCTCAACTAAGCATTTATTGAGAAGAATGCGTACTACCTCCAAGACCTTGCTACCCCCCATGCTCAGCATTTCGATGGTGATTCTATCTTCGCCAGGCGCTCTCCTCTTTTTCATCTGTTTAAGTGCTGTGCTTAGTTCGTTCATACTGATGTCTGGTATTTCCTCGGAATTCATATTCATGACAGTGATGGACTTGGTGTTGGGATTCTGCATACTTGTACTATAGAGTTTGATATAGTATTGCTCTATAACGTTCTTGATGCCTTGTTGATCTCTTATTGTCACTCCGTTCTTGTTTTTAATTTTAAAAATCTTAGTTTTTTTTAGAATCTTCATATTCGAGTTATCTTCTATAACATCTTTGATCTTTTGTGTATTATATGATCTTAAGTCTTTTCGTGGTCTCTTCTAATATTAGTGGATATCTCGGCATTAAGTTGTCTATATTCTGGTGAAATGCGGCTTAAAGTTCTTCTTTTCTCCATTAATTTCAGTGTTCTTTGGCTTATTTTCTTGTTCTTGGGTGTTCTAATCATTGAACATACTTTCTTGTTAGAGGTTTGGATGCTCGTTACAACTTTCTCTGATAACTCTTCTAATCCAAGATTTTCCAAGTTATCTGTAAGCCCAAGCCGTGCTGAAACCTCTTTTTCATATTGCGCCTGGTGCTGTTTCAATTGATCTTCGATGTTGCTATGGGTTCTGTGCTTTATCAGTTTTGTTCTTTCGATCTTGGTATTAATAAGAAATGTGGCTCTCACAAGTCTATGGTCGCTTCCAGTACTAAATTTATTTAGTACAGACACGTTTGTAATCACGGGTTTGTTGTTTGAAAGGATATAATCTATTTCGATCTTCGTGCGGCCGTCTGGGCTTAACCAGGTCCATTTTCGTTGAACGGGCTTTTGAAAGAATGTGTTCATGCAAAAAAGATTCTCATTTTGCAAATAGTTTAGGAATGGATTGTTGTGTGTAAAAGAAGATTTTTTGGAGCCTTTTCCTAGACTCTTTTCACTCCAATATTATTACTGACTATTTGAATGTAGCGATTTTTTTGTTCAAATAATGGCATCTGCAAATGCATGTTAAAAAATCACTAGTCACAATTAAGAGTTCTAAGAAAAAATTGTGTAAAGACTAGTTGAGAAACATCTGTGAGATGTCTTTGAATCATTTTTACTTTTGAAAAATTAAACAGGGTAGTTAAATTTAATTTTTCAATTTAGTTTAATTTTTTTCATTTTTTCAAATAGAAGATTCATGTATAATTTTTAACGGTACGACGTAAAAACTAAAAACAAAAATTTTTTGTATATAGCTATGGCTATTAATTTGTAACCATTTTATCGACCAATAATTACAAAATTCAAGAATAATCCTAAAAAATTAGATCGTTTTCAAAACAACTTGATAAAAAATTTCAAAATGTTTCAAAATTGACATAAAGTGACAATTGACGACAGGTAACCACGATAAATGTGTTTTGCTTGTCGGATAATATAAAAAGCAAAAAATAATCAAGATACAAACATAAAGTAAACTTACTAAGAAAACTTATGCTGTTATTATAGGCAAAACATCTGAAGTACTTATTACAATTTTATCTGTCAAGTTATTTAAAAAACAATCTAATTTTTTAGGATTATTCTTAAATTTTGTAATTATTGGGCGATAAATCGAAAATGGTTACAAATAGCCATAATAGAGGTGTGCATACAAAAAATGTTGGTTTTTAGTTTCTACATCATATCATTAAAAAATTTACAAGGTGCTCCATTTGAAAAAATGGAGCAAATTAAATTCAAAAAGTTCTAAATTGAAAAATTAAGTTTAGCTGTTGTACGAGTCATCGTAAAAAAGGTTGAACAGTTTTAAAGTCATACCTTGTGATACTAAAACTGGAAAAATGGTCTCGTTTTTTAGTGAAATATTTCTCTAAAAGTTTTCATTTGATTAATTTGGTTTCCACCAGTAAATTAAGTAAAAAAAAGTTTTTGAGCTATGTTTTTGGTTAAAAAAAATATCATATTTTTTATTTCGCTATAGAAGAAAGTACCTACATATCGCTAATTCAGATGTTAACACATTATTCAAGTATATTATATGCAGAATGGATTAACACTTAATTGTGTTTATTGTTTGCTTTATTGTAACAGCAGAAAGTGAGTGGCGGAGGGCCTCCAAGAGCCGCCAAGCGCTTTATATGAACTTTTAATACTATTTCTATCTACTACACTCCTCAAAACATAAATGTAGTCATCATTTCAAATTTCGCTATTTTCATCATGTGTCAAGATATTAAAACCAAACTTGGAATTTTAATAAAATGATCATTTGTTCAAGTAACTGCCAAATCTTACTCAAATTCTATCAGTTAAAACTAACATAGGTATAGTATAACAGACTTTGTAAAAAATTATACTCTAATATGCCCTTAAATTATTCATTTGGGAGTTTTCATTTCTTCTGTATATTGCAGAAGTACTATAGAATTTTACCGTGTGATATCTTGGTAATATTAGCGAGTAATTCCCAGATATTACAGGGTGGCAAGTAATACCCAGCCCACGTATTATAGGTCTACAAAGAGGAATTAGTGTAAAACATTTTTTCCTGCGGTTTACCCCTCGGTCTTCACAAGATTTTACTTTTTTAGAATTATTTTTCAATTTAATATATTAAAATAATTTTTTTCTACTCTGGGTTCCACAGAGTGTCTCGGAATAAGAAAAGGGGGATTCAAAGTTGAGTTTCAAAAATCGTTTTTTTGACGTAATTCCTAACGATTGACTTTCCCGAAGGTTTGCATATGTAGGTACTACTGAAATAAGTTATCATGTACTGTTGGTATTCATTTTAATAACAATGGTTTAGTGGCGTAGATAATGGGAAGTGTGCTCCCTTTTTTTCTCCTCGTTTGGACGTCACTAAAAATTTTGAAAATTTCGTGAAATTCTTTAATTTCGGAGAAACTTTTGACTTCAATGATCAAAACATCTCAATTTTTTTTAGAACGCGACAAACTACAATTTTGCAAAGGCAAGATTTTTTTAAAGATGGATTGTGGAATCCAAAAACATTATCGTATTTATAAAATAGTCAGTGACAAAGAAGCTAAGGGGAAAAGAGTTGCCACGCCAAATTGCAATATTTCTTCAACCTTCAGCTTTCAATCCCCACCTATTTTAAAGTACCCAGAAAAAAATATTAAAATTATTTTTAAACCCTCAGCTTTAGAATTCCAATGTTTATTTGGATTGCACAATTTCATTGCGTTTCCTTGACCGGCGTGGAAATTATTCATAAATAGCCAGTGATAGCTCCCATTTTTAAGGTTCTTTAACAGTAAAAAATAAAAAAAAATGTTTTTATATTCAGCATGTAAAGAGTGTACATGAGTAATTGTGTCATTTTGATTCCTCTAATCACCCCAATAACTTTAACCTTTAATTACAATTTTATGATTTATTCTTCTAATTTTTGATCAATTCAGTTTGACTAAGATCAAGATTTTTGACAGTACCTATAACACTTATGTGCTTAGAATCTAAGTTTCGTATATCTAAGCCTTAGATATACGAAACTTTTCTACGCTTTAATTTTGCAGCATTTAATTAAAGTTTCACAAAAAAATTAAAAAACCAGTTTCTTTATTTTAATATTTTATATTGAAAGTTTTATTTATACATGCATTATCAAATAGAACAGTTAATAACAATACCATCGAGAGTTTATAGCTGGTATTTTAGGACGCATTTTGAACGATATACACTTAATAATTTGCAACGTTTTTTAAAATATTTCAAGAAATAGAAATGGAAAAAGTGACACTACTGGGGGCAAGAGCAATTATTTATAAGACAGCAAAGCTCCCAAAAAATTACACATTTTATCCATGTTATGCAAACCATGAAATATTTTTCTAATGAAAGACGATCAGAAAATAATTTATCACACTTCCAAACACAGAACAAACATAGAAGTGCGCATCGATTTGTATGATATATGTGGGTATTATGGCGCTTCAGGGGGTAACGTGCAAAATATCGAGTCCTAGCGCTTATAACGAGCGCTTTTCTTGGTTGCTATTGTTATCTTTAATGTTTCATCACGTCGTGGTGTAAGCGGTTTAAATAATTTATTGCTCGTAGTCGGCTTGTTAACGTTTTATAGCACATTGATTTTTCGGAAAGGCAAACTTTTTTATGGTGTAATAATTATAAATATCCAAGGGTATCAATTAAATCTGCTGAAATAAATGTCACTACTATTGTTGTCGTCTTTTATCGACACCACCGTACACTTATTAATGTCAAAAATCCGCTCATATATTATAAATAACTAGGGCGAGCTGTTGTTTTTTTTATAACGGAAAAGAAAGTAACATCAGCATTTCTCGTAAGTATAAATCTATGGAAACATGAAAGTACTGCGTATTAATATGCCTACCTATACCTACAGGATTAAGACAAGTTTCCCAAATGGTAGATTATTTTTCTTAGTTTGAATGGGACTTTCCCTGAATTTGACACATTGTCCAAAATAAAAAATTTATTTATATTTAAAATATTGTAGTATCTATAGTTTATTTAGCAGAAAGTGATTTTAACGTAATTTTTTTAAATGGAACACCTTATATTTTACATTTTCTAATGCAATATAAAAACTTTTGTCAGCACCATCGATACTAAAAGCTTTATTTATAAAAGAAAGTTAATAACAAAATAAAAAAAAGTTAGCAACAAAATTGAATTATTGTCTTTGAATGCTATGATAATAATAGCCCTAATTGTAAAATTGTAATAACTTAAGATATTTGGTAGGTGTGCTACTTGTCGAAAATGCAACTAGTGTTCTATCTAATAAAAACAAATAAGTTGAGATGATTTCAGACTACACTGAAAATGCAACAAAATTAATTAGAACAATCATGAATAATTTTTTTTTTCACCCAAATAATGAAATGGCATCAGACTCAACAACGAACAGAAAATATTATTAAAAAGTTGGAAATTTCAAAACTAACATAAATTAGACAATAGGGAGAAAAACAAAAATTTAGAAAGCAGTTGAAAAATAAAATTAAAAAAATTATGTATAAAAATAAGAATAATCGAACATAATATGAAAGATAATCATTAAAAATATTTATTAAAAACATTAACTTGATCAAATAAAGTTCTAAAAAGAGAGCTTGAACTAACAGTAGTAAAAGTGGAATATGATAGAAAAATGATAGAACGTGAAATTAAAATGCGAGCAGAATGTAAACAAAGGGCATTGTAATAAAATGGAAAGTAATAAAATTTGCATAAAATTATCAACAACAGAGAATCAAAATTAAGAACAATGCGAAGAAGGAGCTAAAACTTGATGTAGAAAAATTAGAAGTACAATAAAAAAATTGAGATCATCGAAGGTAATAGTTTTTGCATATACATATTATGCCGATGTTATGTATATAAAATACTATGTATAAGAAAAACCATAGTTTGCATTATTTCCGCAAGAAATTGAAGGTGTAGAAAAATCTGAAGAGCATACTTGAGTTGCTCACAAAGAAGTGTCTTAATAATGTACAATAATGTGCCATGGCGATATCTCTTCTACCAGTTGAGCTAATAAATAAAAACCCAAATCATTTTTTTTATTTCATATCAAGTAAACCGTAGCAAGTATATGAAATGTTAGTATCCTATTAAAATAGGTTCCACTTGGGGTAACTTCTTTGACCCTCCAAATAAACGAGATTTCCACGTTTAAAATTCTTATATTCGAGTGACTGGGCACCGATAAGCGGTCCAGGCTCTTCACTTAGCGGCCCGGTGACCAAATTTTGAGATATATACATATTTTTCCTTGCAACATTTTTTAAAGTGATGACATTCAGAGAATTCGGCTTACAAGTCCTCCTGATTGCCCGGCCGGTCATCAGTCCGCCATTGCACTGTATATCTTCCATTAAAAATTCCACAAGTTTTCATGATTACAAATTTAATAATTTCTTAAAATACTTCAGATGCTGATGCTAACCCAAATGGCATTCTTTTGAACAAATGAATCTCTTCCAGACGACACTGTGAGGAGGCTCCGTTTACTACCTTAATGTGTCATCGAGTAGTGAAAACCATTTCACTCCTTTGAATTTTGCGGTAGTTTTTTTTCTAGATTCTTTAATAAAAACAGTGTTTTTCAGGATATTTAATAACGATGAATCAAGACAAGTTTGTCTTGTCATGGCCAAAATCCTAAAATGCTACAATGCAAAAGTTATTGGCTTGTACGGTTCGTAAAAGTACTGGAGGTTAAAGAGACTTGAGCAAAGTGCTTTGTAGATTAGTTGTAACAATATTTATATTAAAAAAAAAATTAAATAAGGAATAAATGTTAATATGCAAAAGTAACAAAGTTATCAAAAAAATGGCAAAATAAAAAGACGCAACGTTTTAAAATTAATTAGGTACTTGATTCCGCTCTGACCGTAATATAAAATATAATTTAACTGATAATTTAATTGATGAAGGTACGGCTGACAAACAATTGATGATGAAGGTGATAAGAGACCTTTTCGGTGACTTCTCTTGGGCTTCGGCAGCGGTCTCAGTGATGCCTCCAGCGGTGAGTATACCGGGAATTAAAACGATGATAAAGGCGGTGATTAAATCGTTAAAGGCAACAGGTGATATTTAACGACAAAAAGTATCAAAAAGACCTCAAGAGAACCAAAAGAAGAAAAGGCTGCAATTTGGACGGTTTTTGATGTTCGTTTGCTATAGAAAAATAACGAAAAATAGTTCAACGTTGTATATTGACGATGCAAACTTACCAGAGAAACAAAGATCGACCTTGCATTCGACAAAATCGAGATGAATTATTTTTCCTAATTCATTCGGCAAAAGTAGTAGGGTCTTAGTTTCTTTATCGAGAGTTGCACAAACTGCACAATTGATTGCATTAGCCTAAATCAAAAAGAATTTTTGGTTTAGCTATGCATATTTTCTGTCTAATGGTCATTCTCTCGTCATATAAGTGATCCTGAGGATGATCCGAAAAATGAGGAGCAAAACCACTCACAGTTTCACTTGGTTCATATGATGAACCAAAGGAACGTTGATGTTCAAAAC
This sequence comes from Schizotus pectinicornis, assembly GCA_951805265.1. Lineage (NCBI taxonomy): Eukaryota > Metazoa > Arthropoda > Insecta > Coleoptera > Pyrochroidae > Schizotus > Schizotus pectinicornis. The sequence goes on along the minus strand of OX638203.1, from coordinate 1,558,178 downwards.
AGTTGTACCCTGAGTCTCAATAGAAACCTCGATAGAAACCAAAGCTGGATTACCATCACCTTCTGACCACCAAGTCAACCCAAACCAGAAGTAGTAGGGATAGGATTATTGACTATATTATTTACGCATTAATAATGGAACCATCATTCGTGTAGCTTAGACATTAGAAAAGCATCTCTCTAATGACTGTTGCAACAATACTAAAGTGCATTTAAATTTTTTTCAAATTTCATAATGGCAACATATATGATAGGTACATTTTGCTTAGATCATTAGATGCTAGTAAAGATTAACATTATAACAGCGCAGATTTTTTGTGTAAAAGGTAAACTCGAACCTCGGTTCAACAAAATTTATCTCTTTATAACATGAGACTCGTATATAGTCCATATTTCAAATCCGAGCAATGTAGATTTATCACAACAGGCAACCCAATGTAACACAATATGGGTCTTTTGGAAAGTGCAGCAATTTTTGAAGCAAATTGCTCCCATTAAGATGAGTAAATTTCTCGATTGTTATCTCTTTGTGATATAACCGGGTTACTCAACATGTTTAAAGACAAGTACTGCACGACTTTGAACTCCAAATTACTACTACTCGAACAAAATTGATACTCATTTACCTTATAAAGTTTTTCTTCTTCTAATTACGTAACGAATTAATTAAGCATAATTACTCACGTATTTTACCTAAATGTGTTAGAGATAAATCAAATTTGTTCTAATGCGTCTTGACGTGATTAATCATCACGTTTGATTGTTTTGTAGTAAATTGGGGTAACAGCAATTTCGTGTGACCCCTTATTAAAGAGCCATTAATTATTTATTCTAAATGTCACTTTAAAATAACACAACGCTCGGGAACATGTGGATGCATTATATGGTCATGGCTAAGGCCAAAAGAATTCTTCAGAACCTTGCTGTAATAACATCCTTGACTTACAAAAATGTACTTAATGAATCAATAATTGTAATGATCTAATTTTAGGTAGGTGGATGATACAAAAGAGGATAGGCAGAAAAGCCAAGACAAAGGAGCGTTGTTCTTTAATTGTTTTAAGGGTTAGTCAAAACTAAGAAATCAAGCTTCTCCTATTTAAACTTTTATTCCCAATTGCACGAAACTTAACGGTTGTTCAATCCTGCGTTATCTTTTCTCAAAGAGCTTTACTACTTTAATTGGCTATTAATCTATTGTTGCAATTTGTAAAACAGAACGTCCTGCAACAATTTTTTAACGAAGGATTAAACCACCGTTAAGTTTTGTGCAACTGGGCATTAGACTCATACTCGGTGTCTCGAACTGAACGTTGACATGCTGCTAACAGTATATGTCGAAATTTGACAGCAGTGGATCCACTGCAGTATTAATATTTACGTTAGTACAAAAGTAAATCAATCATTCACCATTCATCAACGTCTTATCATGTTAATGTAATCATGTAATAGAAACTAACCGTTAGTTACCATGTAATTTAATATTTGTTCCTAAGACATCATAAGCGAAGCGAAAAATACAGTTTACAGCCCGCCGGGCTGTAAAATTTATTTTATGGTCACCTAGTTGTAAAGTTATGGTTACGGTGTAGGTAAGTACGTATGTACTACTCCCGCCATATTAATCTGACCGGGGGTTTGTCCGTTTTATGACAACTTCTAATATACCGATTATGCCCATTTATTATTGCGGGTAGGTCGCCAGTCGCCTACTCGGCTACCTAACAGCAGTCCCATTACAGTTTATGATCTGATTATTGGACTTGGAGCATTAGTACTTTCATAACTTACAGGGGGTTTTATGGTTTCTAACATTGTGCAGTAAAAGCCTTATTCACACAGCTATTTTCAAGGCGTTCAGATTAATATGACGGGAGTAGTACCTACCTACATAGGTATGTTGTACAGCTTGCCGAGAAATTAATGTCGTATCGAAAGCCGTTACAAGCTGCACGATTAGATTGGTCGACTATCGTGTTGCTTATATTGAACCCTTGGAGGGAGGCTAGCCGGGAATCTCCTTGTGTAGACTCAAGCAAATAATTTCGGCCTAGCCTCCCTCTAAGGGTTCAAAATAAGCCAACAGGACAATCCGGACAGTCGCCCAAACTAATCGTGCTGTCCGCAACGGCTCTCGATACGACATTAATTTCTCGGCAAGCTGTAATTAAGAACCGCTTTCTCCCAGTAGTGCATAAAATAAAATATTATTAATTTTTTTATTTATACCTACTTTGACAAAATATGAATCACTTTGAAGGATAAATTTGGTATTCCATCATGTTTTTTGTCGATTTTGATCGTATACGGAACAGGAAGAAAACTAAAATAGTTTATTATCTCACTCATGTAATTAGAAAACTGGGATTTTCCTTGCTCTGTAAATTACATTTGTCAGCTATTGATCCTATTTGCTGAACAAATAGCTATTTTACCACTCACTTTTGGTAATCTTATTTCCCAGATGTTTCTATGTCATATTACTATATAGGTATTACAAAAATAGTTAAGTATTACACCTATTTTACAAGAAAACGATGATTTCAGTGGCAGCCAAGCACTTCCCACTATTTCACCTCTTCACCGTATTAGTAAAACCAAACAAAATTACACTGTGGCAACAAAAACACTAGTGGTAGATGCCAAGTCATGCATTTTAACACATCGAATACAAAATTAGTTGTTAGAGATCTAAACGGCCCTTTCTCTAATTAAAAACGGTCACCATTAAAGACAGAAAAAAATGGCGCATTTTTATGTCGTGAATGTAAATATTTTTCAGTTCATGTTAATTTTGTTAGTGATTGTGTTGCTGCTTGTTGATGCCATCTGATTATTCTGAAGAGGCATCTCCGTTGGCGTAATGATTTCATAACCCAATTTCAAGAAACAAGGATGCTCGCCAACTGAGTAATGCGAATAGGATAAAGAACGGAACGTACTACATCTTGGTCGGCCCTGAGACGAGCCTATATTTTTATTATTTCGTCAACTGCAAATTTAAGTGCCTAATCTAATATTCAATTTCATTGTTCAGTGCGGTACAGTTGCCTTCTGGAACTGGTGCATCTTCGTTTGTTGAAGCCGCGACGACCTTGTGCGGACCTACCTTGCGGTTTTAGCATTTCACTAACATATCACGTCTCTTTGAAACGAGGAAAAATGATGAATGCTTGGGTGTCTTATCAGATTAGGTTAAGCAGACGTCTGGTCCGATTCTATAAAAACTTGACAACATCGGCCGACAACACATTTGCAGAATATAGTAAATGGCTGCGTTAAAAGTTATTGCAGAACGAATCCACAAAATGTGAAGAAATTTGAGTGGATTAAAATTTTCATAAGTAGTTATGACGAATCGCAAATGGGCAGGCAAAATTCACGTTGACAACGTATTTAGTTATCTAAATTGGTGTCCAGAAAGCTGATCTTTATAAGATCGTGCAAATGTTGAGTAATTTGATATTTTATTATAATTATGGCAGGGATTAATTATTGTATTTTGGTTGTGAAGAACTTTTTCGCCATAGAGCTTTAGCATTAATAACCTGCGGGTCAGATGAGTAGCGCCGAGAGCAAAATACCATTCAAATGGCGATAACATCTAATTAGCTTGATAATATTGAAGAAACGTGAAATTTACGAAGTATTTGAAATGTAGGGAATGCGCCCATTACGACAATTTTTTTCAGGCAATTATAAATGTGATAAGATCAATTTAAATTGTTTTATTAATTGGTTTTTGGGTACCTACATTCCATTGTAATAGATATTATTTTATAAGTATTTGCAAAGTTGTGAAAATCGGCAAAACGGTCTTTATTGTTGATCTTAAATTACAATAAAAGCTGAAATCTGCTTATCTGCTACCTACCTAAGATCATAAAACAGTGGGGTATTATAGAGTCGTAAAAATAAATGGCGACAATGCAACAGAATTTATATACACACGAATTGACCATTTAATTGAATTTCAGTGACAACAGGTAGACAATTTATTGTTTTTTCGACACTCTTGTAAATCCGGATCCAACGGGAAGATTAATGGAAACACTAGAAAGAACTGTGAAACTTTTATTTACTTGGACATTAGAAATTTCTAACAAATTGCTTGATTATAATATATACAGGGTCCAGATCTTGAGGATAAAGACTGGATTTATCTCAAACCCTGTTAATTTTAGTAAGTAGGTACTCTTTATTTTTACGATGTCTTCCCTAACAAATAGAAACGTATAGCAATTTTGTCATCCATCGTAAAGTGTATAAGAAGATATAAACGAGGAAATGAACTAAAATGTGATACAGAAGTAATGATTAGATTGATTTAAATTATGTTCAATTGTTTTCCATGGTGATTTACCGTTTAGGTGCCTTTTTTGAATTAGCTTGACAAAATATTATAGTTTGTGCAACACTTGGAATTCTGATGATCTTCTTTATTGCACTTGTTGTTTTTGGGAATTGTCTTTTTTTCATGCGGATTTATCAAAAAAATACGGAAACAATTAAGTAAATGAAATCAAAATAGCCTTCTATCGCATTTTTTTGTATTTGCTTCATTACAATGATTGATGTTCCCATTTTTGAATGTTCTAAAAAAATCGTAAAAATAAAAAGAAGATATTTACCTACTTAAGACTAAAATTGTTTGCAGATTTCAGAAGAAGAGTGAAATAACGTGACGAGTTGTGTTTTTAATGAAGGACATTCAAGTACTATACAGGACGTCTCAAAACTCAACGTCATTCCGTGGAGGGTTGATACTGACCAGAATATCATAATATGACCTTAGTAAAAAGTTATTAGTTTTTGAGATATTGGGACTTTTATGAATTTCATGAAAATCGACACCTTAGATCAGTTTTTAGAGTGCCACAACTCCAAATTTCCATATTATAATATTCTAAATGTTTTTACGTAACCTTGAATAGCCCTGTTATTGATCAAAAGGCAAAGAAACATTACTAGTGCCAGACCTTTGGGAAAGAAAAAAATATTTTTGACTAATACATAATTTTTAATAATGACTTAACTTTGACTCTTCATACTTTTGAAAAAAATACCACGCTAACCTGGCAAGTTATTCTTAAAGATGGCTCATTTAGTGTAGTTTTTAAAATCGTGTAGCAATTTCTATATTTTACATTAGAAAAAAAAGATATTTCCATTTGACTGCAAGTTGTAAAGCTCACCTTGTATACGTAAAAATAAGGCATGGTTGTTACTCCGTTATTTATTATTTGATCTGAGTGAACAAAATACTTAAAAAAAATATTTTTTAAACACTACAAAGTGGGTTTAATCGTGACTTTTTTAAACATTAAGCTTAATGTCAAAGAAAATTAAATTTTTTTCAAATACAAACATTATTCTTAAACATTAGTTTGATATTATTCAGTTTACAAGGTTTTTGTAAAACTACTGTGACTTTAAAGTTTCTTTAGTTCCTATAATACGTATAGATACTGTTCAAACTTATATGAAATAAAAGAAGCAAGAACTTGAAACATTATTGTTAAATAGGAATCTAGTTTTATTTCAGTGATTAACCTTTGCATCAACCCATTCCGTTTCTATTGTAACTAATTGCTTTCTCGTAAACAAAGGTTCGATCTTATTCAATCCATCTTTAATTAGGCTACCACTTTACGTAACACATGCACTTCATTACCATTTACGCAAGAACTCATTAACAGTCTGAAATGATACTCTTCTAAACATGATTGTATCATCGCATCGACAATTGTTATTTTTTAAATCACATTCTTTTATGCAATCTCGCGAAGAAGTATTACTTTATATTTATGCTTTTTGTAATTTATAAAAGTATTGACATAATAAAGTACTTACACCGATATCATCACAACAATATAATTTTACCTTAACCACGTTTTTCAATGATCTAATGTACCAACCATTATATATGTTTCTTGATAAGGTGATTTAAATAAATATAATTAATAGATGCGGTTTTAAGCACGATCAAGATAGAATTAGATAGCTAATTAAGTAAGCTTTGACGATAAATTGTTACAATTGAATAATATATTTGCTAACTTAAGCAGTAATTTCTTATCATTGCTAGAAACTAAGAACTACTAGGTAGCAAACAGAAATATTTACGTCATACCTACTTGCGCAATTCGATTGGTTATATGCGTTTCGAAGCTACTATTACATTAGGATAATATTATAAAAGTACCTAGCAGATTGCTAAATATGGATTAAAAAGTGAAAGAAGAAAGTATTAAATAACCATTTGACTAAAACTAATTAACATAACAAAAGGATTAAGCAGGAGCAGCATGATTATAACAAACCTCAGGATTCATGGGAAAATATTAAATGTTCCGTAACTTGATTTACGTTTCCGATAAACTTTAGCGCTAGACCTTGATACCTTTTTTACGGACGGCACCAGCTCAAATATCAAGCGAATCTCATGACGGAAACTAGCTCTTAATCAAACAGTCAATTAGCGAGACTAAAAGGATCTGAATAATGTTTCCGCTGTCTAAGTGAATAACATTTTTTTTTTGTGCTGAAGAGCCTTAAAAAATCGTCGATTTTCATATTCTAGATCCTGATATGGCGACAGAGAGTGAAAAGCATCATGAGGATTAGCATTCATTAGGAAAGAAGATTCCTTTTTTCACAACGTAAAACAATTAAATCTAAGTGAAAAGATCAAAAGTTACTCAGTTGTGATATCAAAGCTTCAACTTGTCTGACGATTCGATACGTCTATTAAATCATTGTATTGATGACTTAATGATCGATGTCTATGCTAATGAAAACTCTCATCGATCTTTAGTCCTAACGGAGGAGGGCAAACAGTAGTTTAATATCGGTGGGCGTATAGCGAAGTATTATTGTCCTCTAGTGGCAAGTTGTGTAAGAATAGTCTTGGATCCTCTGTGTCTTATCCAAGCAGTAAACAATCTTTTGACAGTTGGTAATTGAATGCTCGTAACTTCACATTCTAAATATCTTCCTCTGTTATTAATTTAATTACTGCCGCCGAGATGTTTAATTGCTTGCGTAAATTGCGAATTTTCAATCGCAGTGCCATTGACCACCATTCCACACAATTACTCGTAGCATTTTTTCCATAAATTTACAAAGCACTGGAGGTTATTAACGAATTAATACGACTCAACCACGCATTTTCGACGAACAAAAAAACATAATTAAACTTAGGTTAAAGAAGCTAATGACACAATCTCTAAGTGATCATTATGATCGTGCCATTTTCGTCATTGTGGTTCATTTCTCAACGCTACCATCCAATCAAATGTCACCCGATCTTTGAGAACTATCTCAGATCCTTCGATTAAGGACGATTAATTTCAACAGGCTCTTTTTTCCTGAAACCATTACGTGGACGGACGCGTAATTAGCTCCGCGGAGAATAATTGGACGTTTTGAGAAGATAAAGCGCGACCTTCACTTGTAAAATATTTTTTATTGTGGTAAATAAAAAAATTACATTACGACACTTGTTTTATATGGGGATTTTTACCGAAAACGGTTCTCGCACAATTTAATCCGGTGATCATAAAGGTGGCCACCTAAGCCGATGCTAATTATCGGTTCGATGATACAATACGTGCCTCGGAGGTGTTTAGTACTGAATCAACAGCACTGATTGGTATTTGTGAAGAGTTTCCTCATATTGTAACAATCATGGTTCCGTTTGTTGGTAATTCGTAGGATTACAGCGGTGAAAAATGAAAACTAGGGTTTAGTTTGAAAGGTTAGGTAGTATCTAAGGACGAATCTCGAAGGATGATGGCATAGATTCAAAGATGCCGAATTCAATACATTTCTTGAACCCGTATTAAAGAGCTACAAATCATCTGTGAGTAAGACTTAAAAGGACAAGGACAATGAAAATAGTAATTAGTCGGCAATCAAAAAGTTATTGTGATATTTTTCGGGCTTAATAATAAATTGGTGGCAATAAATCAATTTGAACGGTATGTCCCTAAAAAAATAACAATATTGTAGAACTGATATTTACGAAAAGTGACGGGGAACAATTATTGTTTTATCCACTGCGTGCCAGTTTTAAAGGTGTTCACAATTATTTAAGCTTCGTGAAAGCATGATTCACGAATACAATAGCAAGAACCCATTCAACTCAACCCAAGTTTTTGTCAGAGGTTTACCATTCAAGGCAAATAATTCCCAATAGATTAATGAATGGATGGAATCTACTAGTGCTTAATTTTTATCTTTCATTTATTAACAAAATAAACCATTTCAAATTAAAAATGTTTATTTTTTTACGCTTAACAATGTGCACTCTCTAAATTGACAAAAATAAAATTTGCTGATCCCTCAGAAGTTTTACATAGTTTCAGTTTTTTGCCAAAATTAGTAATTGCCACAAAAGTAAAAATTTAACCTTTGCTTTATAGAATCTTCAATACAATCTAGGATAATACGGAAGTATATGCTCTCAAAAATTAACTTAACCAATTTCAAGAAAATTATTACGTCAACAATAGTTACCGTCAATTTACACTACGTTTCAACAAAACTAGATCTTAAACATATAATATCCCGGTTATTATTAAATAGATTTGTTTAAAATGAAGACCAGGGTTTCATCTGATCAGTAAAACAAGTCATGGATACTGTACTGTCTTAAATTTTTCTTTTTGGCTTGTAAATTTTTTTAGTATTTTCTTATAGAACTAATGTTATAACATGTTCAATTACTTTGGTCTCTTTACAAACGTTGGCAATAAATAATAGTTTTAATTTCACGAAAAAAAAGTTATACAGTTTTGAAAATAATTATTGCTTTGAACACTAATAAGTAATCACAATTTAAGAAAATCAAAAACAGTTATTGTAACAAACAGAAAGCAAAGTTTATATTACAGAAAATGTTTAAAAATTACTCCATTTGTCTGAATGCTTCAATCATTTTATTTCGGACAAATCTCAATAATGACATCAATGAAATCAAAAATATTTTGAACATACATTTTAATGATTGCCGAGTACTTATGTTAGTTTTTGGGTAAAAAAAATAAAATGAAGAAAATAAGACGTAAAAGCGATAAACCAAGAAAAACGAATTGGCACATGGAATGTGCAAAGCATGTACCAGGCCGGAAAAGCGGCAAACATAGTAAAAGAGATAAAACGCTTTCAGATTGACATACTAGGATGCAGTGAAACAAGATGGCCAAACTCCGGCAGCCGCATCTTAGACGGACACCACATATACTTCTCCGGAGATAACACCACTAAGAACAAAAACGGAGTCGCAATAATACTCAATAGTCACACAAATCAGGCCGTAAAAGGTTTTATCCCTATCTCAAATAGAATAGCAATAATTAAAATCAATGCAAGACCATTCGACCTAAATATTATTCAATCGTACGCACCAACATCTGAAAGCACTGAACGAGAGGTCGAGGAATTCTACGACCAACTCAGAACTGCCCTAAAATACACAAAAAAGGAAGAGGTGAATATATTGCTAGGAGACATGAACGCTAAAGTGGGACAAGGAAAGGTCGAAGACGTGGCAGGCTGCTTTGGATTAGACATGAGGAACGATAGAGGCGATCGCCTGATAGAGTTCTGCCAGGAAACGGAATTTACAATTATGAACACCTATTTTAAACTACCCCCACAAAGGTTATATACTTGGAGATCTCCGGCCGACAACTACCAGAGAATAGTAAGAAACCAAATCGACTATGTAATAATAAATAGAAGATACCGCAATGCAGTCAGATCTGTCAGAACCTACCCAGGTGCCGACATACCATCGGATCACAATCTTCTAATGGCGCGCATCAAACTAAGACTGAAGAAAATAACCAAGAGGAGACCTCCAAAAAGAGCGGACCTGCAGAAACTCAAACAAGACAACGTACTACATAAAACTAAAGATAGGATAAACAGCGAACTCACCACTATCTCTAAAAATACCAATTCTGAAACACAAATAGAAGACTTATGGAATAAAATAAAAACATCCATAGTATCTGTTACAGAAGAAGAACTAAAACCGAAAAGAACAGAAAGAAGACAAGAATGGATGACAGATAGCATAATAAACCTCATGGAAGAGAGAAGACAATACAGAAACAAAAACATAGAAAAATACAAAGAACTACACAAAAAAGTAATTAGGGCAATTAAGGAGGCTAAAGAACAATGGCTACAAGGAAAATGTGCTGAAATTGAAATACTGCAGGCAAAGCACGATAGCTTTAACCTTCATAAGAAAATAAAGGAAGCAACAGGAAGTAATCAAAGAAGGAGCGGGAGCACAATCCTGGACTCAGACAATAATATCATAACAGAAATTGACCAGAAGCTTTCAAGGTGGAAACAATATATGGAGGAGCTATTCGAAGATGCAGATGTGAATAACTATGCAACTATAACACCCGGCGACGAGGGACCTGTTATTACTCAGGGAGAAGTGGAATCTGCTATTAAACGCTTAAAAAACAACAAGACTCCAGGACCTGATACCGTTCACGGAGAAATTCTCAAACTACTTGAACGCGAGCAAGTGAAATTGCTAACTACGCTCTGCAACAAAATATATGCAGGCGGCCAAATACCAAATGACTGGCTAATATCAACATTTATTCCACTTCCTAAAAAGGCAAACGCAACAAAATGCTCTGATCACAGAATAATCAGCTTAATGAGCCATGTTCTAAAAGTATTTCTCAACATAATACAAACTCGCATATACAGAAAACTAGATGATAACATTAGCAATACACAATTCGGCTTCAGAAAGGGACTAGGCACTAGAGAGGCGTTATTTTCCATACAAGTACTTATACAAAGAGCACGCGATATCGATGCAGATGTCTTTACATGCTTTATAGATTTCGAAAAAGCATTCGACAAAGTCCAACATAACAAGCTCATCTCAATCCTACGGGAAACAGGAGTCGACGATAGAGATACAGCTATAATAGCAAAGCTATACCTACAGCAAAAGGTCAGGGTTCAAGTAGAAGATCAAACATCAGAAGAGTTTAGAATAAAAAGAGGAGTTCGGCAGGGCTGTGTGCTATCACCGATTCTATTCAACGCCTACTCAGAACACCTTTTTAAAGAGGCCCTAGATAACGTAGAAGAGGGTCTTGTAATAAACGGCAAAATGATAAACAATCTAAGATATGCTGACGACACGGTTCTGATGGCTGATAGTGCCGAGGGACTGCAAAGACTGATAGACTGCATAACACCAGTATGCGAACGATACGGTATGAAGCTGAATTGCAAGAAGACTAAAATCCTAACAATCAGTAAAAACCACATCGATAATCTCCAGTTTACCGCCAACAATACAGTTCTTCCAATTGTCGAGTCAATCACTTATTTGGGATGTACACTAAATAAACATTGGAATCATTCCCGAGAAATAAAATGTCGAATCGCAAAGGCGAGAGGTGCATTCAACAAGATGAGAAGCATCCTATGTAACTTAACTCTCAGCATTCTTACTCGAATTAGGGTCCTAAAATGCTACATACTGTCAGTTCTCCTGTATGGGGCGGAAGCCTGGACTCTCTCTGAAGCATCCTACAGACGAATAGATGCATTTGAGATGTGGTGTTATCGCCGTATGCTCAGAATCTCATGGGTTCACCACATCACAAATGAGACGGTAATACTACGGGTAGGAAAAGAGTTGGAGTTTCTCACAACTATCAAACGCAGAAAAATGGAGTACTTCGGACACATCATGAGAAACAAAAAATATCACCTTCTCCAACTAATCCTACAAGGAAAAATAGAAGGACGCAGAACACCAGGGCGCCGCAGAATATCATGGCTACGAAACCTGAGAATATGGACCGGAATGACCTCCACAGCTCTATTCAGGGCAGCAGTGAATAGAGTAATATGGACCAATGTGATAGCCAACATCCACAGAGGATAGGCACAACAAGAAGAAGAAGAGAAGATAATACAAAGCAAATTAGCAAAAGCACTTTTCCCATCTTTTTTCGTTCTTATAGTAGATATTTTTATATTTTCTCCATCTTATAGAGGAGAGCTAATTTGTACGAACGAAATTACTCAAAAATTGGGGCGTTTTGATCATTTCGAACGGCCACCCTAATTCCTTATTTCACTGCGCCGCCCAATTTACATCGAATTAAGTCAAAGAAGACCAATGCCGACGTAACTTGACGTTGCGCGTTGCATTGCGAGGACACCCCGTGTATTATAATGTATGGATACGTATCAGTGGCGGCCCGTGCCCCTCAGAGTTGAGGCGGCCAATAATAATAATATCTCCATTTTCTCTCTAGTTTGTCAACGTGAATTTTCTATTCTGCAAAAAAATTCGGTCTTACTTTACCCACTCTTCAATTTTTAAAAACTAATTACACCAACGCATTCCTCACTATGTATACATTACGAAAATCAATATCTTTTTTTGTGCAAACCACTTCTATTTTTACTCTTATTTTCGTTGCCCTAGCACATCTACATCTATAAATTTTATATAAAATTATTTATCGTTTGCACAACATTTTATTGCTTAAAATGGCATTATAATGATGTTTCACGATGGTTTCCAAAAAAAAGACCCCAAAAAGCGAATAGTGGGCATTGTAAACAATTACCAAAAATTCAAGTTGTCCAGCAAGAACCAACGGGAGGTCTAAGAGTTTCCTTGCCAGGATTGTCATTTCTCAATATCAATCAGGCATTGGTGAACTCAATGACCAATCAAATAAATGTCCAGAAGTTGCGGTAAGTTTAAATGTAAGACGCCGTGCCGGACCTAGCTGCTAAAATCGTTGATTCAGAAAATTCATTAATTCATTACTGTTAAAAAGTTCTGGAATTCTGGGATGTCCTTTTGAAATTCCCTTTGATGAGGACTTGATTTCGGGTGAACTTGGATGCAGTTAAAATCCTGTTGTTATTTTATCGTTAAAACAAATGGAAAACACGTGACCTAAGCCGGCTCTCCCGGCCCTGGCCGACTCTGGGGAGTATTCTTCGACATACGTGCTGCTCAAACACACGGAGCTGGGTCAAAGACGTACGCGTGTTCTTGACGCTCAGCATCGGCCAAACATCGCCGCGCCGTAGCGTTTCCGAAAATGAAGCGAATTATTCCGAGCCGCCACGAATCCTGTATCTACATTCCGCGGCACAAGTTTTTCAAATTTTCAAATATGTATTACAATTTTAAAGTAAAAATTAAAAAGAAACAGTTTTTTTCTGTCTCTGAATTCTTTGGTACGGCAGGGCCGTACTTGCCTCCCCTGACCAGCCGCCACTGATACGTATTCTCACTCACTTTAGTGCAACTGAGGCATACCCATTTTCGATACGAAATCGTTCTTAAAAGTACAACTGGTGTTTTTGCGCCGACGGTACTTTACGCAAAACTCTGTAAATTAATATAATATGTAGGTACCTACATAAGCGGCTGTCGCGGCTGAGTAATAATATAATATATCTCTTACATTATGCTATTTTGACAGCTCCTAAGTAGGTACGCGCTTTTGCGAATTATGATGTTAAGGAAAGTTCAAAGATATTTATTTGTTAATTGCAGCTAACTAAATCATAGTTTAGACTTATTGCCAAAATATCTGATGAAATGTTAGCAAATGCCAAATTAATAGTTTTATTATTAAATCGTGATGATCAGATTAGCGTATGCATTTCTCCCTCTACTTACTACTTCTCCGTACCGACTTGTACGCCTTGGCCAATTTCGATTTCATTTGTCTGATTCGTGAATTTACGATGAGAAGTAGATATTTAATTGGAAAAGTGATATATGGTCCTGGCATCCCTCACATAGGTAGGTAGTCCATATCTACACCACTAGTTTCTAATTAATTTCGGCGCATTCCTTTATATACGTGTAAAGTGATTTTAAAATGTGGCATTGAACTTTATTCGAAATGCATAAAAAGAATAACTGGAACTGAACATGGCCCAGAGTCAATAAATTATAATTTTATTATGCCAAATTGCCATTAACATACTTTTTTACCAAATTTTTGGCGTCAAACTCAAAAAAGTTGCACTAATAAACGAAAGTTCACCATTGTTGCAATCAGACAAACGACTTTTCTGAAACAATGTGAAAATTTGTCGTGAGTACTGAATTTTATAGCCTAGCCCGTCTCGTCTCAAATTATTGGCGTGTATTTGTGTCCTATTCAAGTGTGATTAGGAAACGCTGAAAGCGAAGGTTCTATTTATTATTACGTAAAAAGGTTTGTCTTTGGAATTTGTTCTATTTGTTCCCATTTCATACAGTTGTTTATGCTAATGTTGCAATCCTTAACAGTTTTAGAGGTTCATGGAACGAGAATAAATCATGTCATCGCACCGCCCGCGTTTACATGAATACATGACATTCATGACAAATATTATAGATAGTTGCTTTTCCTTTATTCTCACGATACCTATTACTAAATTTTTATTACTCCTTCTACGTTAACTCTTTAGATGTCGCAGCTGATGCTCCTCCGAAGTGTAACATGCGTTTTAGTTCTTGAGATTGGTATTCACCAACTGTAGTAAGGTAAATTGTTTTCTTTCTACTATACATCCTACAACCCTTTTGAATTTTTTCCAACAAGTTGATTTGAATATAATATTTATTCAAGGAAATAATTGAAATATTCGTCGAGTTGATTTCTGGTAAAATTTTCAAGTGTGTTTTTAAGGAGAAATTAAGATAGCCGTGAGATCATTTAAAAATTGTTTCGAATACCTTAATAGAAGAAATTAAAATTCAAATTTTTTTTTTTCTACCTACACAAGTAATAATTTTGGTACATATTATGAACAAAATAAGCACACTGCTCAAAATAATTAAGAAAACAGTTCTTGTGACGCCATCATTATTAAAATAATAACGTCATAAAAATTCTGAAAAACATACACTTTTTCGTAAGAAAGTGACTTTGGTAACACTCAACTAATCCTTTATTTTAAAAACTTAGACAAAAAATGCTTTACACTCCACTTGGCCTTATAAATAATCTACTCATTCCACACATTTTAATTCTGCTGACTGGGAAGTTGAAGGTGTTCTCTGCAATCTGATGCAGACAGCACTGTACATACGACTTGACAAATGGTGCAGCGAGAAGCGAGAAGAACCTCTCTGTTAACCCTGCCAAGACGGAGATGGTTCTGTTCACTAAAAAGAGAAAAATTGGGGATTTATAACTCAAACTTTATGGATTAAATAATCGTCAATAATTCTGCTTAATTAACTAAGATACAAGTGAATCCAACATTCAGAATATTATCTGCTCCGCTACGATCACACTTTTATGTTGAGATAGATTTATTTATAATTAAGTACCTAGCTAAGGTTAAAAAGGCTATTAAGTCATAGATTTGGGAAAGCTATGTAATTATTGTGATCTACGAGTCTACAAGATCTTGCAAATTTATTGTGAATGACGAAGAAATCGCTCACGAAATGAACTTACGATCCCATTCCTCATTCTGACACAACACTCTAATGTTCGCTTGTCTAAAAATGTTAACATCACTTATCCATCCACAACTTGAGATAAATAGTTGCGCTATTTAATTATCTAAAATAAAAGCAAACACGTGTAAACAAGAGAAGGAAATGATAATCCAATGATTTGTTACGTTCAGGTTACTTTTATGAAAGGTATAGTAGATGCTTCATCATAAATTATTCTAAAATAATATTATTGGCAATAAATACATGGACATTCAATAAAAAATAGTTTTTAGGAAATGCCACGATGTCGGCCTCATTAAACAAATTAAGATGATTATTTTGTATCTATCAACAGAATAAATTCACAGCATCTTCACCTTTAACGTACCAACACCACAAGTCCGTTAATCACGTACCTACATTATGTATAACAATAACAATTATGTATGTTGTAGATGTTGCATGATTTTGTGATAATAATAATTACTTAGCACATTTTAATTTGTTAGTTTCGCTTAAATATTCGTTGTGTGATGAATTCGAAATCAATCACCATGATCGAATAAAATAAATCGTGTGAGAATCTTTGATAAATGAATTATATTTCGACCTTGACTTTTTGAGATGGGTTTGAATGGTGGTAATGATGCGAGGCAATCCTGCAGGGCATCCTCAATAGACAAAAAGTAATATCAATGCCGCGACTACGACTGCACAACCGGAATTTAATAATATAACAAACGATCAAGTTAGTAGAGGGAGCCTCAAAAGTAAATGTTAATCAAAGCATTATGCTACCAATTGAAAAGACAGGTGTGTAAAGATGACTAAACATGTTGAAAGAATTCGACAATGCACCTTCCAAGGATTGCAGGATAACAAAAATAAATAATATTTTTTTGCAACAATTCCATTAATAACTTTACATAGAGGAAAGATTCTCCAAGATGTCTAAAGGAACTTCGGGAAATAACACTAGAAATTCGTTGTCACTTGTCACTCTTACATTGCACAAAGATAAGAAAAGGCCGAAAGCTGTCATGATGAATATTTGTTATACGGTTGTACATTCAGATAGTGGCAGTATCGCAAAAATTATGTGCTCTTTGATTAATTAACACCTTGTTTAAGTACGATTGTTTGGTCAGATTAGATGTACACCTTATTTGAACACGACTGTTTAGTCGGATTGGCTAGAAGTTATTGAAGCTAACAATGCAAACATTGAGATAAGAAGAAGTTCTGTCATAATACTGCCATAATTTAACCTTGCCATCAATCTTAAAACGTTTGGCATAAGTACTTAATTAAGTACATCCCAAAAAGTGTTCAATGAATGTGATTTACGCTTTTTAACCTTTCTTAGAAAATTGTTTGTAATTTAAGCTTTGACGATTCACGCACTATATGCGAACGACGCAGTATTATGAGAAAGTGAAAACAACGTGCAACAACTGTTGTTGTTGAAGATGACCAACCATTGTCGCTATTAATTCGTTTGCAAATATTTTTATTACGTGCGCAATGGAAGAAACGATTCAAATTAAAAATTTATTGGCGGGCGTTACGTAAATTTAACATTTAACGTATCACGAAGAGTCCCCATTGTTGCTTAACGATTCACAAATCTGACTTATTCCAAACCTCAAAATATGACGCGAACTCATATTCACTCGTCAATCTTTAGTTACACAATCTCGAAAACAAGCAATTTCAAGTAAAAAACGATATTCTCAGAGAGTCGATCCATAGAAATATTAGCATCTTTAATCTCTAGATTCACGCAGAAACAATTTGACAGCCTTCTCGAAAGAGCGTTACTCTTTCAAATTAAAAAGATCTAGTAGGTATTTTTTCTATTTCGGTCCAAACTGTCCTTGAATATCTATCAACTCTATACGAAGATGGAGCAGCATGCAGCACGCTGAATACTGCTGGATCGCCTAAACCACTTACTACGCCTGAGATTTCTAATAATTTCAGAATCAAGAGATTCTTTAAAGGGATTCACAATTTAAGACCCCAAGTGTTTAGATACAAAGCATCTTAGGACATCATAGTTGCGCTGGTCTATTTAAAATCACCACACCCAACAATGTTATTAGATTTATTTACTCTCCTTTACTGTCTTTCTCTTTCCTTCCCAGCCTTCGGCCATTTTTTCAGTTTCTCTTTATCTTCGCCAATTTATCTCTTTCCGAACCTCTCGGTCTCCCAAAAAGAATAAGTGAGAGAAAATTGAGAAAAAGAAAAAGTTGTGGAAGAGAAAAAAAGAGAGAGAAGAAGACATGCATTTACAACCTCTCTTTCTTTTTTAAATAATTCACTCTTTTTCTTTTTTCTCAAGAACACTTTACTCATTATAACAAAAATGTGTAAAATATGTGACGATTGTCTATGATACGGCCAGGAAGGCTCCAAGACCGCTTCTATGTTAGAACGACGGTGGATGAAAGTAAAGAAGACATGCACATGACTTCTGTTTATGGAATTTTCTGGGTCAGTTTTTGTGCAAGCGATCTGTGGAAGGTGTATCTTCTGGGTAAACACCGCGTCAACAATCAACGAATCGACAACCCTAAGTTGAAACTCGTGGGCAGTGGTTAGTCTGAAAAATACAAAGTAAAAGATAATTTTTTTTACTTTTAAAACAATTATGCTATTAAAATTTAACAAATTAATTTTTGCTTGTACATATACAGAGTTTTCCTGTGAGTACCGCTGGCGCCTAAAAGCGTATTTCTAAGAGCTAAAAGTTTGGATTTTTGCAAGAATAAACTTAGTTAATGCGCTACAATATGACGTCATTGCTTGACCTGTAATTAATTTCATACGCCGTCGGGACGTTATAAAGAGTTTTGGTCAGAAATTTTCAATACTTTTTTTTCTTATTCTTACGTTTGTAGTATCGATAGGTAGACGTTCGTAATGATAAAAATTTAGAATTTTTACTGTGTGTATGTTTAATTGTAAATTTAAAAACGTCTGTAAAAATGTTGAGTATGACAAAACGGCTTTGTTCAAGCAATTAAATTTCGTGACAATGACGCTTAGGTATTTATAGATGTACTTTTCATGCAGGCACAGCTTCAGTGAAAGCAAAAGAAATAGTGGGTAGCCACAAAGACACACAGTAAACTTGAAATAAAGTTGTCAGGAAAAGCGCCGTTCGAAAAATTTATTACGAGGCAATTTTGGAAACATTTTGTTCATACAAATTGGCTGTGACAAAGAAAATACAAAAACACAACAAGAAAAAAAATATGGAAAAGTCAATTATCTAAACTTTAGATAATTGGCTTCAATATTATTTTTACTGTTAAATCAAGAAATTATTCAATAAAGTTATTTCGAACAAAAGTTAATAACGACTTCATTGAAATTAAAAATATTTTGAACATACATTTTGAACATGTTTGGATGAAAAAAAAATAGAGGATAATACGGCGTAAAAATGTAACAGAAATATTTGGTCATTTTTTGAAATTTTTTGTGCAGTAACCATAAAGAAAATGTTAAAGCAAGCTATCTGAAGCAGTTATGCTATATTTTCTCTTTCTTGTACAGTAGAACTTTGATAATCTGGATGCATATAGTTTTCAATGGGTCCGGATTAATGAAATTGTCCGGATTATTAAAGTATAATTTTTCAACCCTTTGAATGTCTTTAATAACAAATTATTACACTAGCATTTCGATTTTTTTATCATGTATTTATTATAATGTATATAGGTATTTACTTATGTACTTAGTTTTTGTAAAATTTTCTTAACATAACGTTCTCTAGCTTTGCCTTGAATTTGCTTCAGCAATAATATGTCTTGATAAGGATCATTTTCTTCTGCTCACTGAACACAGGTGGAAAAACATTTTTCTGCTTTTGAATGTTTAACTTCGTCTCTTAGATTGTCAACTACAGCTTCAGGGTCATTTTCTTCTTCATTTCCCCTTGTTGTCGTGAATATGATTCATTTTTAAGTCCAAATGTCCGAATTGTAGAAATGACATTTCTAAAGTGTCCAAAGGCGTCCGAATTACTGGAGTGATAGAACTAAAGCGTGTCCGGATTATCGAAGTTGGACTGTATGTATTTTCTTCATCACATCCAGGAGAGCCAATTTGTACAAACAAAATTACCGCAAAATTCCCTCATTTTAAGCCTTTTGAACGGCCACCCTTGTTATCAATTTTAGTGGTCGTGATCATGGGCTTGAAGAAAATCACAGAAATGAATTGAATATAAGAAATGCCGATCAAAAGTAAAAACTCACATGGAAATAAATTTGTGAAAACCGATACTTGCATCTTATAGTGTATTAATTATAGATACCTTATTTTTGTTAAGCTTCAAATCTTTAAATCTACTAGAAATATATTTTAAGTAAGTTCCAGAAAGTCCGTGTATAAACCACCGACTGAAATATAGCAAAATATTTTTTTTAACACATTTCGTTTATGTACCTAGATCAAAAGTCGTTGATTTTTACCTGAAATTATAATGTCATTGTTAATGAGACAAGTTCTTCACTGTAAATCTGAACTGTTGTCTTTAATGTTATTTAATTTTAAGTATAAAGTTGATGGTAATGTATTGTACTGTAATTGCAGAATTGCATAAAAATTAATGTAGGTAACATCTTTAAGCATAATAACCATCTCGATTTACAAAATTATAAAGAACCTTATACGTAATTCATTTGCAGGTGCAGATGGATGGCCTTTGAACTTCACACTTCTCTTTTAGAGGTGATTTTCAACAAAGTTTTAATAATTAGAGCAATAGTAAAGTTGGGTTTTTCAGAATTTGAATTAATAATAATAATTTTTTTATCACAGGATATTTGACCAGATGGCGTCTGAATTAAGTTATTCAGGAACAAGTTTAGAAAAATGTTAATTATGTTGATTAACTTGAAGCGTGACCAGAAGAATGCAGAAATGCCATCTTAAGTACAACCAAATTAATTGTCATTAATTAAACTAAAAATACAAACACCGTATCTTGACGCCTGTTGCATAACTGAATTCTTCCGACAAGTGAAACCAATCGATGAATACTAAATCGATGACATTGGCCTCCTGAAGATTCCTCAATTAATTACAATTCTTTGATACTGTAACGGATAAGGATAACTCACTGGAGTCTTTTTACCGGCACCGATCTGATAGTGTTATTACACATACATCACGCTAATCCATCGTGTCATCGCGATGATTTCATAACGCTGTTTTGTGTGTTTGTCTCAGAAAATTGTGAGCGTGTTTTAAAAAAAAGCAAAATTTTGACAAAATTATCAATTACTGTAATGATTTGGCAAAAATTTCAAATGTTGTTCCGCTGCATTTTGCAGACACGTCCAAGGCTAGTTGACGAGACGATGCTTCTAATTACGTACGGGATTGAGCAAGACGACTAGATAACACGCCGGATCAGAGACATTTAAGAGTGCCACATAATAATTATGATTTTTACTTCAGCAACAATAGCGCACCTCAAGGATGTCAGTTGAAGTCAGTGAATGCAGTCACTTTGTAGAATAGCAATGTCCGATGGAACAACTTGCAAAACGATTTTCCGCATTTAAACACGAATTTCGTATCGTCTTCACAGGTGTTGAGCAACCCCAACGAAAACCATCCTAATTAAGCGGTTCACTACATCATTATAACGCAACAATGGACGTCACACGGGAATTGAAATTTTCGGATGCTATTGATAGTTGTCACAAACTGTTTCGAAATCTACCGCAATATGACTGGGCTTGCAAATACAGAAATACTGCGACATCCTCAAATTTGGTTTCTTTGCGTGGATATTTGAAGTAAATGGAAAGTTTTCAATCAATTTGGTTACAAAAGTCACACGGTCTTAACTCTGGTGAGTATGGTAGTGGATGGTCTTCGCTTATCATTTATAAAATTTTTCCAGATTTCTCCTAGTTTCCCAGAAAGCAGCTTTCTTAACAAAGGAAACTGCAAATAACGGTTGCAACGAAAATTTTACAAGGGTGTTTATATCATGCGTCGTAATACAGATGATATATTTATTGTAGTGAGAAACTCGTTACAAATTCTCTTACCGTTTGTGTTCATTGTTGTGGTAAATTTATACCAAGTAACGAAATCCCCAGGAGCTTGGTAGTTTCGCAACTAATCCCAAAGTCTAATTAGCCAATTTCAGAACCAAGATTCTTCAAGATCAATCGATTATATTATTATTGTCGATTTTCGCATCAGCATCCAGAACTACTGCACACTTTACAGCACTATAATTGCAAGGCTTACGTCATGTCAAACGACAATAAAGAAAGTTGATCTCTTCATGTACTTCAATACCTTTTAACGGAATTCGTCCTTAGCTGAAACGGAAATCGGCATTAACTTGATTTCTTCAGTTCGCAATTATCCGACGATTATGGCGGATTAAGCAGCAGGTCACACAACGTCCTAGCAAATAAATATCAAGGGTACAGACACAAAAAACAGTGCCCATCACGGAATTGGGATTTATTTACCTTAAATTCTGTTTGCGTCATTGCAACATCTAATAGCTTCAAGCTAATTCGATTCATTTACGTAAATAACTGTCGGAAGACGGCAAAGAAGTAAACTGACACGGTGGATGGGAGCGATAAAAATCAGTGCGTTAACTGCGGCGAAGAAAAAAGGAAACTCTTAATAGGTTTGGACGGTTGTTTTGTCGATCGGCGCCTCGTAACAGAAAGTGAAACACCTTCTCTTCGAACTAGAATCTAGTTAGATTTTTTAACAATTTGTGAATCGTCTGGATGTCGTTATACATCACTTTCAACAACAAGATCAAAAGAGAGAAGGCTTAACCCACAGTGCGCGCTAGACAGAAAGCTTAAAAATCTTACCCAAATTGGGTATATTCCTAATAATTTAGAGGACAATAGGAGCATTTACATCACTGATTGCAATAGAGGTGCTACCAAATTGAGCGATCGGTCTTGAAAACTGCACAAAATGCAAGTACTTGAGTAAAATTTTACTTTCGTTCGCACATATAATTATGACGTAACGACCACATAACAAACAAAACCTCATAGGTTGCGCTTCGTACATATTTCACACATCATTATTTTAAATATAATTACAACTTGGCCAAATTACACTGACGCGCTTTCGTATAATTCATGTTATTATCCGACCTAATCGCATCTCGGAATCGGCTTTAGTCAATGATATTTGCCCAATCGTTGGAATCCGTTACCGGGAGGATTTGAACGCGCTAAAAGGTCTCGTAGTCGTGAAACCATGATAATATTGACCTGAACAAATTTCAGATCAGAATACTTAACCTTTACCGGGATAGCTGGAAAGCTCAGGACCGGGTCGAGCAAATTTAGGCCTCTTAACAGAACTTCTATCTAATGCTACATTTCTTTAAATAGCAATTATGTAACTGTATAGGGGAGCGAGGGGCTAGTTATAACAATTTTAACAAATAATTATATATCTTGAAGTGTATTGGCTTAATTACCACTAACTAAACTTTGATTGATACTCTAACTATTCTTCTATTAAGTCAAATCGAAAAAATATCAAATCTACAGGTAACTCTTTCACAATTAATTTTTTTTTAAAAAAAAGGGAAGTGTTACAACTTACCCCGTGGTTGGGGCTAGTTGTAACAACAATAAAAAACAAAAATGTGACACCTTCAATCGTTTAATTTTTTCACATCTTGGATCATTTTGCTTTGTTTAAAACAAAAGCTAACTAGGTATTTCTATAATATGTATTTTTTATTAAATAATTAACTGAAACATACTTTTTTTATAATCAACAAATTAAAGATTTAAGTTTTTAACTATCTATCTTATTTTGTACTTATGTACTGCTATAGGTACTTATATATCAACATGGCACTTTATAAACCTCCAAATTAAGTCTTGTAATTATCTCTTAGTTATACCTTACATGTTACAACAAACCCCGAGGTTTTGTTACAACTAGCCCCTAGGTACAGTTCTTAATATTTATTACGATAACTATTAAATCAACTTAGTAATCTCGAAAACTGTTACACAACATCATAAATAGTTATATTTTAGCATCAAATAAAATACATCAAGCTCCAATTAGTCGAAAATAGTAAAGCTAACCAAAAATTTACGAAAATAAAATTATAGGTTATCTGTCAACAAGAAAGCGTTTGCACGTACCCACTCACTGCGCCGCCTGGTGGGACACTGGCTGTGATAAAGTGGCGTGGTGCGGTATAATTTTAAGATTAAGTAAAAAAGAATCGTGAATAAAGTTTAAATTCTTATTGAAAAAGGTCTGTTACTACTTACCCCTGTTACAACAAGCCCCGCGCTCCCCTACGCAATTTTGACGATGATCAGATAACTTTTTTACACTTCCTCCATTTAAACAGTAGTATTATGTTTCAGGCTGACGGAATATTGGCCCAAGTGCAACGCGTTTCTTTAATGATATTCAAAAAATCAGTTTTGTTGAACAGTCAAGTATAAGGAAGAATAGAAAACTTTGGGGAGCAAATATGAAGAGCTAGAGATAGTTATGTATCAATTTGATTTTATTATGCTGTGGCTTGCAGTTTTGGAAATCATTATTAAGTTTTTCAAAAGTCCTAAAAACTTTACAAGCATTGCCTTTTTATTGATAGTTGTATCCTATTGGATGACATACATAATATTATTATTATAATAAATCCGTGTTCACAAATAAATCGTTTCTGGTACCTATATAGAAAATAATTCTCTAAGTTTTTTGAATTAAATTCCTCAAATTTGTCACACCAAATATATTTATCAAGCGCCACTTTCTGACTTAACAATAAATTTTTTCAGCTTTAATCGAAGAATGGGAGAGAATTTTTCAAGAAGATTTAAGAAGGATAATCAAGAGTACCTATGTTTTTGTAGATGCCAGGCGGTTATTCTTGCTGGTAAGAGGCCACGTTAACAGGGGCGGACTGAGCACCGATAAGCGGACCCGGGCTCTTCATTTAGCGGCCCGGTGAATAAGTTCTGAAAGTTATAAGGATGAAACTACCATTAGAAAATTGAGAAAATATTTAACTCTTTTTTGGCTTTAATTTTTGACTTGGATTTTGCTGAGACGAGGTAGATACAAGGTTTCAGAAAAAGTGAAATAGGAAATACTGGAGGTTTCAGCGCTACCGCGTCATAGGGAAATAGCACGGCAAATTGTTTTTTGCTAAATAATATTTCTCCAGGTGAAATTAACGTACCACTCTATTTAGTAATCCCTTACACAGTTTCAGTTTTTACGTATGACCTGGTAGCGTTGAGACACTCGGTATATCCATAAAAGAGTAAGTAAGCGCCATTAAAGATTAACTTACTGTTTTATGATTTGTTATAATTATACAAGTACCTATAAATCTTTGCCGGTAGAGTTGAACTCCTTTGCGTGTGGTTAGTGAGGTTCTTTGATTTATAGTGGCGACCTTTGCGGCTGGATGAAATGCTGCTGTAAACTTTAGCAAATAAATCACCAAAAATTAATTATAAAGAATTTAGCAAAGTCTTAATGACAAACGTAGCAAGTATTTACCGCGCAAAATAAAATTTCCGTAGAAATAAAGGAAATATTTTAGGCCCAAGGAAGAAATCCAAAAGTATAAACACTGAAGAATTTAGGTTCATCGATAAAGCGAAATAAATGTATCATATCATTTTAAATCTATCCATGCATTTCAAACACACTGTGAATAAAAAAATATTTACAAATCGTGTGTAACTTCTTCAAAAAAGGCAGGAAATCATTCAATTTTTATTTACGTTCAGTTGATATTATTTATATTACTTATATCTTATATGCATCACAACGGCAACAGACACCCTCAGAGTATCAGGGTATTTGGCTAGAAAGCCAAACAATCCCGCAGAAATCTACAATCTATAATCTATGCCTCATAGCTATAGAAAATATTTTACTATACCTAACTTTGCTCCCGACCCTAGATCACCTACACACAAATGGTGGATGCGATACCATTCTATAAATTCATTATCTAATAGTTTTCACATTAATAATTATACTAGTGACATTAAAAAGTTATAGAAAATGAATAAAGTAATTGTAGATACTTGATAGTCAACATATCCGTAATATTTCGAAAAAAAAATTAAATTTTAGAATAGTGTTCTCCTGATCATATAAAAGCAAAGTTTAAGAAAAGGAAAACGCGTTTTCTCTCGTTTATAAACATAGAAAATAATACTTATTACTCAGAAACAAATAAGAATTTAAAATTTGTTACACAGTATAGTTTCTGGGACACTAGGGCTCTCTTGGCTAATGAAATAAAGTTGTTACTAATCGTCCTTTCATAGATGATCTACATGATACCTACTTGTAGTAAGTGTCGCGTGTCGCGTCTCTAATTTTGGCAGAATGAACTAAGTGCGTCAAGCAACAAGTTTTGTATTTTTGGCAACACGTAAAGTATTATTGATTAAATAAGGTCTGTTACAGAGCAAAACTTAAGCTATATTTTGTCAAAAACTTTAAAATTATGAAATTATCATAAAATGAGACATCAGCAAAACCAAGAGACATCCTCCGAGTGTCACATAAATTAAGGAGTATCTGCTTTAGATAACTTAAAGTTGATCTTACAGCGCAGAACCAATGGGAAGACAATGCTAACTGTTGTAATCTTCATCTGGTTTACTACAAGTATACCTCTCAAGTCAGACAGGTTTCAAATAGCATTGTCTGGGAATTATGAGTAACCGAGGAAGCTTGCGCAAGTTATGTCATCACTCATCAGTATAGCTGACACCTTGATCAAGAGGCACTGACCCATAGGGACTGCAACTTTGCATTTTTAATATTATAAGTAGAGGTGTAAATGTTGTTTAAATTTTAGATTTTATCGTTGTTAACGTGCCACTTCTCTCTATAAAAATATGTTTTTTTTAAATAAATCTTAATAAGTTTGGCAGACACGTATCAATGTCAATCAAATGGTTTCCCGAGAATGCCGCATGCCACGCATATTCGCAAAAGTGTTTTCGATAAGATCTTTGTATGGTAGAGCATACTCGTAGACTTTGTGAAGAACACATTGCCGTTAGTTCAAATTGATCCAATGACTTCGTAATTAAAGACATGATAAAACATTTGTGGATTAAAATTAAAAACTCATAGCTATAGATCTATTTTTATAACCTACAACATTAAAAACAATAAAATTTAATACACGTTGTAACAGAAACCGAATAATTCACACTGAAGAGAGAGGAAGATGATAAACAGTCATCTTTTAGATGTGCAATATTTTGTAAGACATTTATTTTTATTAGTATTTTAACATTCTGAGTAATTTGAGAGTACGATCAATAATATAAAATTTGTAATCGAAGAACATGCCCGAATAAAACTTTTTCTTCAGAATTAAGAAAAGAGATTTTAAAGATAATTTTACTTAAAGTATGAAAAGAGAGTGAGGCATGGTTGTTACAATTCTCAGAACTAATCGAGAAGCTAATTTTCTTGAAATGAAAATTTAGCAACCAAACGAGAAAATTAAACATATACATTCCCATTAGAGTAAAACAAAATATTTTTATTGTACTGGTAAAACCTTTTAGTTAAGTTTTATTTCATGTAATGTAGCAATTTATCATTTGCTACATTACTTCTTAAGGAATATAACGATATATTGTACAAATATAATGTCAATTTACCTTAGACCTTAAGAAAGAGTTATTTTTGTCCCTAGGTTTAAAGCACGGAAAACTTGGTTGCTAATTTTTGACTAATCCTGTATGTATAAAATTGTTAGGAAAACAAATAGTGATATTCTATTTATATTCTAGCGTGGCGCGCATTAACATTGAAATTCGCTATAACCGTTTGGGTAGAAACCACACTTCTGACAGCTTTTTGGAAGTTGCGAAGCCAAATCTCTTCTTTGCTGCGGAATCCATAACAAATGTCGAGAATGCACGAACAAACCTTTAAACTGGAAGGTTCTTTCATCGCTGTCTAAATTATTGCTGTCCTTGTTAGTTCCTTACTCTTTGGCTGTAACGCTCAATCGTTATGACTTATGGTTTTTTGATAATAATTGATTCAAAAATTGATAAACTAATACCAAAACTATAATTTGCTCTAATTTTGGCATTACAAAAATTTTCTTCACTTTTAAAACCTACTTAAACATAATTGACAAATAATGAGTACCTATAGGTTTGCAAAATACAAATGAAAAAATTTGCATTAAGTAGAGATAACCTAATCTATTCTCTAATTGAAATTCTCACAATGCTTTTTGCAGAGGCAAACCGAAAAAAATGGTAAAATAATAATAATCCTCTTTACAACCGGTGACGGTTTGCTTTACGCAAATAAAACAAAACAATAGCAAAAAAACCTAGGAAG
The DNA here is from genome assembly GCA_951805265.1 of Schizotus pectinicornis. Classification (NCBI taxonomy): domain Eukaryota; kingdom Metazoa; phylum Arthropoda; class Insecta; order Coleoptera; family Pyrochroidae; genus Schizotus; species Schizotus pectinicornis. The sequence goes on along the minus strand of OX638203.1, from coordinate 1,530,293 downwards.
CACCATCATCATTGACAACACATACATACAATTACTATTGATGACCGACGCGCTTTGAGGTCGGACACATTCCACCATCCTTTCTCGCATCACCATCCGCCGCCGTCGAAAAATTTGCGTGAGAAGAAGAAAGGACCGCGTTACGAGGACACCGGTTTTGATCCAAGTGTAAATAGATGCATGGATGTTACATTATTACACATAATGTAACAAAGATGCCCCCCCTATGACGTCTCCCACTTGAAGGTTTGGTATAAAAGACAGTGTTATAATAGAAGCATCCCAACTCTTCGTGCACAGTGTCCAAAAGGGGTTTATTTTTGGTGTTCTGTTGTTTTCTTGCATAGTGCGAGGATTGGAACATGATAATCCAGGTAGGTCGATACAATTTTTATTAAATTAAGTCATCAATTTTACAAAACCACGAATTGATTTACAACAATTGTTTAATTATTTTTTTGGTCGTAAATATTATGGTTTATTAGTTATATACGGGCGCCTCGCTGTTATTCCTAGTGATAAGTGGCAATAAAATTTAACGGCCGGTTTTATTCTTAACCGATAATCACGTTAGTACAACTAAAATTAATTAATTAAACTGACTCTAAACTGCACCTGAAAAATTAAATAATATATTCAAAATTATTGCACAATTATTATTTTCATTGTATTGAATTTTTGAGCAATTAAAAAAACTTTCGTTTTCACTTGCAAAACACTTTCAGTTAATTTCTGAAATTGGACAATAAATTAAAGAGTGCCACCCACAGCAATTAACATAGTCCGATGAGGAAACCGAAATTGTTATTTAATCGCGGATTAATAATCCCACCTCTGACTGACGCTGGAAGGAATCTCTTCCTCTCCGCCTTTTTTCAAGTCAGTTCTTTAACATTAATCACGTTTCTTGAAAATCGCGTTGTAAACAACCTACAAAAATAATTCATCATTAATTAATTGACGATTGCGGTAATCGGACGTGTAAGAACAACTAACAAGCTCGGGTTCAATTTTAATTTCGCGGTAATTAGTCAAATTGCTGGCTACCTATTGATAAATTTTCGCGATAAGGCGTGGAAAAATTTAATTAAAATTTTGAGGCAATGAGATGATTGGAGATCTTTTGACATTTAGGTGGATTAGAGTAATTGTATTGTGTGCGGAGCCATCGGTTTGAATGCCAATTCAGTGCACGAGTTTTACGCTGATAGTGCTGGTTGTGAAACTTTTGAGTTGAAAATGTTAGCAAAGAATAAAACGATTTTGATTTTAAGAATTTGAAAAATACCGAGGTGTGGAGGATAATCAGTAATAACGGAACAACGTGATCGGTGCTCTTACTATTATAGATGAATTAATACATAAAGTACTGCAAGGAGAAAGGTCTTGAAGATAAACATCTCGATCCAACTTTTTCAACAGTTTTTGAACTAGAAGTGCAGAAGTAGATTAAACGTCGATTATTATTATTATGATGCTAGTTCCAAATTTAATGATAGTCGTTATTTTAATTTTTAGATTCCAAGCAGTTTTGATGAGTCGTAGGTATCGAAGAATCACTTTTTTTTTTATCTAAACTCAATTGTTTCAATTTCCTTTATTTAGCAATTTTTTAACATATATCGCCATACAAAAAATGTTCGTTTTTAGTTTCTATATCATATCGTTAAAAATGGAGAAAATTAAATTCAAAAAGTTCTAAATTAAAAATTAAATTTAACCACCTTGTACCTATATAATTCTTCAAAAATAAGAACGATTCAAAAACATTCCACAAATGTTTCATAACTAGTCTTTACATAATTTTTTCTTAAAACTTGTAATTGCGATTAGTCTAGGAAAAGGCTCCGAAAAATCTTCTTTTACACACAATATTCCATTTAAAAAAATGTCACTTGCCCCTGTATAATCGTCTTGGCTCAACCTGTATGTTCAGAAATAATTTCCGGTCATAAATTTTTTTTCTAGTTTATTTGGGTTCTTAAATCAAGTTTCTATCATAGAACTCAAGCTATCGAAGTCGGACGCATTATTGCCCCACCCTGTATAATTATTTGTTTAATAAGACAATAAAGTTGCTTTTGTTCAAATGTGGATATTATTTGACGAGGCAAAGCCGAAGGAAAGAATCACGTGGGTGATAGAAAATATCTCTAGTGACCAGCTGCCAATTTTTCTGAAATAGGTAAAAATACTTGAAAAGTAATGTAAAAAGTAATAATTGTAACAAATAATTAAAATTCTAAATCTTACAATAATAAGCAACTTAACTGCCGATTACAGAACAGTTACTTAATACTCGTAAAATTCTTACATGTGAAGCGCCATTCTCTTATTTAGAAACGTCAATTGTCATTCTTAAATTCCACGATTGAACATAATACTTATTACCCCTTAGTCAGCAGAGATTTATACTTCCCTATAATTAAATAAAAAACGGAATATGGGAAATGACATTTTATAATGAATTTAGTTGGCAATAAAATTTAATGCTCACAACAATGCGTCAAAAAATATGGTAAATTTCAAACTCTTCGTAGTTCTTTCACATATTAGTACACGTGAAGGTAAAATTGCAGCTTATTAGTCATGCACATCAATTTTTTTGTTCCCTAACCTTTCATATTGATTTTTATTATCTCGCATTTTGTCTACGTAATTTATGTTGCTAGTTTTAAGAAGAAGACGACCGTGGTTTTTTGGTGAATCGAAGCGTGTGTATCACCGTGTAGATTTCACGATTATAAATCAATAATGTTAGGAGTGTCGTGAATCAGCATGACGATTGGATAGTTTCTTAAAGCTACCAGGTTCACTGTCATCTAATAAAAAATCGGGTTAATGGTGTTTTAAATATGGGAAAAAATTTGACATATTTTTAAAAGGTTTTACAGACATTAATTACACTTCGACATGACATAATTTTAAAATCATCTTTGAGCATGTTTGTTGACGTTGAATGTTTGTAAATATTGGATTTCTAGACGCCTTCGTTTCAAATAATTTTTAATTTTATTTGCCTAATCTGGGTAAAAGTAGAGGGTTGGCAATTAATACTTAACCACGTAGTTGTATTTACCTATGCCATTCTTAAACATTCATGAGCAAATAAAATATCTACCGAGAGTATCATTACAGCTTCATATCGGTCTCGAACTTACAGTTAGATTTTGTAATTTTTATGGAGTTGTGACAAATATTTTAAGAATTAAAAGAAAGTGAGTGTAAAATAAAAATCATGTCAATATATTATGATTTGAACTTCTGAATAATGACAATATTGCGAAGTAAAGTTGACATGATAAATGAACCACCGTAAAAAACTCCCGCTGTTTCAGTGTTGCCACGCATTCTTCAGCTTTATAAGCAAATTCCTAACACTTCGGATCATACCTTAAACATGTTAAACCAATGTTACTTATTTTGCAACATGTAGATAAATCTCATTTTCTCATCTTATTTCTAGGTAAAATTCTTATAAAACAGCAACTACCAATGACTTCATAAAAATTGTTTATATGACAGCATTTGACTAATTATTTTAAGCGTTCTAGGACAGAGATAGAACCGAAAAGTTTCCAAATCGTGAATAGAAAAAAATCAATAGATTTTAATTCAAGATAACAATATGCTGAAGGTTTTTGAGACAGCACAATAAAAATTGAAATTAAGGCTGGCGCAAAGAAGAGGAAAAATTAGATAAAAACATGGCATTATAGATTTTCAATCATATAGATAAATGTTTCACCTCTACGATTGGCTTTGGACCAAATATAAAATTAATGAAATTGAATTTTATTTAGACTTACTTCTTATAATAATATTATACAGGGTGTTTCATTATTGAATGTCAATCTTGAAGGGGGTTAATCTGCGTATGATTCTAAGATAAAAGTTTTTATTGGCCCGTTTTGGCGTCATTTTTTATACATATACAGGGCAACAAAGATTTTTTAATTTTCTTGTTTTTTTTTTTTAAATAAATTCGAAACTACATTAGATATATTTTATTAAGCTTGGTGGGTGTTTAGGGGACCCTATTTTGCATACTTGATACACAAATAGCTATTTTGTGAAAAATAACTAAACCTATTCAAAACATAATGCAATAGTAGGTGCATTGTAAAACGAGTGACCTAAGGCACATTTTATGGCATGTGTCCAAGTTTAAAAAACAAGCCGCACAGCGCGAGTTTTGTAATGGACGAGTGCCATAATTGCCTTATTACCAATTTTAAATAAAATATCTCAAAAGTTGAAGAATTTGGTGGTGGTTAGTACCTACCTACGATCAAGGTTCGTTAATAAATGTCAGATTCGAAATTACATGTAAATCGTTTTGTTTTGACGTTTATTTGATGTTTAATGACATTTTAAATCACAACTACCAACCTGAAAAAAACAAATTGCGCTATCGTTATTATGAAACCCAAAAAGGTATTACAGCACTGTTTTGAGTGTCGTAATAGCTTTATTAGATAACCAAAGTAGAGAAAAATATAAACCTTTTCCAAAAATACTCACCTACGACCATTTTTAAATAAGTAGACCATTTCTTTTGCTTAAAACAAACTTTATATGTATTTTTTTACTAGTATTTTCTTGTAAATAGTCATATGCATGTATATTAGGAGAGTGGTAGTCTAAGCTATACAGCAAAAACATTTTTATAATTCTAGTCCCCAGAATTTCTGGTTTGGAATTAAATATACCTACCCGCATACCTATGTACTTACCAAAAATAAAAGAAATATAGGTACAAGTAATATACTAATGCTATTGGGCTCATTTTACATAAATTTATTATTAGAATAGAACTGCTGTTTGGTTAAACTTCTTTATTACTTCAAACGCGTTTGCTTTTAAAATTAAATAAAACCTTGTTAAAATACAGCGACTAAAAACTCAGAATTGACTTTGCCAAACAATTTAACTGTAAGGTCAAAAAGTTCAAAATTAATAAAGTAATTTATTAGATAAATTTAAAAGCGCAAAATTACTTCTGCAATTTCCACATCTAATAAGTTTTCTACCAGTTATTTTAAGTCTACCGCGGCTCATCTTGTAAACTACAAATTTTTATTCGACAATAAGTAGGAAAATGAAGGTAAAAGGATACATTTCTAAAAAGTTCTGGCAACTTGACAGTTCAATGCAAACCAAAACCACATTTAAATGAGGATAGCATTTCCTTGAAAAAAAATTGAGGTATTGAGGACTTAGAAAAAATTGGCTTAAGAGTCCAGGACCACGCATTATCCTTCCACACGCAACGTGTGAACTGTCATAAGATCCAACAGTAGCCGGTAATTAAATTAAGCTATCGCAATTATTGTCCCATTCAAACAATTTGCGCGGTTGCACGCATCAAACTAAAGGAATTGCATTAACGTACCGCGAACAATAACCAACAGGCCGATTGTGCTGCAATTGGGCAGTAACCAACCATGGTAATTAAAGCTGAGATGACAATGATAGGTTTAATCGCAACCTGACCATGGGCTACATTGCAACCCAGTGAAACAGACGGCTAATTTCGTGTGAAACTCAACAAAACTCATTCGATTTTAATAACTTAATTGCAACCATTTACAGCTGAATTTTTTTTCTTTACGTTAACATTTTTATTACTGCAATTTTTTAATAATCGACTATAATAGGCTCGACGATTTTATGTTTTTATTATTTTCCAATTTGTAGGTGTAGGAATTTTTTTATTGTCGCTATTAGGTACTGGAGACTTGAGAGATAAAAAATTGCGGTTGAGTCATTCGATGTCACACCATCGAGATGTATCTATTTGGATTATGAAAAAGTGATTACATAAGATCCGTTCTCAGCTTCTGCCTTAATAGTTTTCTAGTTGCTTCATAGTGGGTGGATATCCAAGTATGCGGTTCTGTGTTTAAGGTGTGGGAGGGTGAGTTTATGGCGTGTAGTGAAGATGGGATTGCTCGCATGCACTGCCTCTGTTTATATTTCCTTCGTCTCATAAATATTGAGTCGCGACCTCATTAACATATTTCTATGGACTCGCACTTTTCTTATGATCTAATACCGTGCGAATCGACTATATTTTATTCAACACACTAAACCTACTTCACACCATCTGAATAGGCCAGTGGAGCATGATAAGCATAATTAAGAATTTAATTCAGATCTTTATTCATTGAAGAAACTCTATAGCGAACGTAAACATCGTTTACAATGCAATAAACTTACTACTCTTGAAATCGCGCCCGGTGCCAGTGGAGACTTCAACGGGCGCACAGACGAGTACTTACCCACAATCATTTTTTAATTGGTCACCAAGATAAGATTCATAGGGACACTTTAATAGCCTCAACTAGAGTCCTTCAAAAATCAGAAGACAACATAGGTAATCATAGGTGTTTTAAAGGCTACATTTTGTTAAAAACTAATAATTTTTCAACAATAAACAAAAGTTGTTGTGAAATATATTACTGATCGAAGCACTCAACTTATTAAGTACTTATTTGTATCTCATAATTTACTGCTACTGCATTGATTTGTTCTGCATCTTTAACGTGTTCATTATAGTTAAAGACGAGAGTAACCTTGGCCTCCAGGCTTACCTACTTAAGGAGTATGCAGATGCCACTTTCTCCGTAACTTAAACGATTTTTTTTTATTTTTGCAAATGTGAAAGTAAAACCATCTGAAATTTTCTGCTTTTATATAAAATAGCAGAACTTACCTAAAATATTATGAACACATAATTAAATTAATTTTTTTATTTGATGACTCATTAGAATGTTTGATGCTTTGGATTTTGATAGATTTACAATCTTGGCGATGAAGGTAAAGCATTGCTTGTATGTTACCCTTTTTATAATATATAAATAAAAATTCTTCTTCTTGCCCACAATAACATAAGTGGATGTTAACTATCTGCGTACGTAATGGGGGCAAATCCATTAAAAAAGTGAAGCTATGGTGAACCCTTAACTAAGGTCGCTTTAGTACATACATATTTTATCAATTCATATAATATATAACATAATGTAAACTAAAAGCCATTTCTTAACTTGCTCAAGGAGTTGTTCTTTGATTTCCCTCTGTGATGCGAAAATTTTTGATGGTCAAGTTAAAAAAATTGGAGCTTTTGAACCGCATCAATGGTTCCAAGGGGTCAAGTGTAGTCGTCGAAATTGGCACTGGAAACTCGGTGGCGCAATCGACAATACCTATTCGTTGTTAGAAAGTAAACGGTCAGTAAACCGCTTCACTGCATCCTTCCGTCCATTGTGGTCTAGAGCGAGCAACACAGCCTTAACCTATGGATATGCCGATCACGACTATTCAAACTAAGCATCCGGTTGCGGCATGCAACACCAAGATTGAACTTTATTAACAATCGCAATCGGTGCATGCCATATATGTGGGAGGTAAAATTGGGGTTAATAATAAACAATTCGCCATGCACCGGAAAGATCACAGTAATTATGCCGAAGATCGATCGCAGATCGTTAACAACTTCGGAGGAATTCAACCAAACCCTATCATTGATCAGCAAGTTGTTTAAGCTATCTCTTATTGGAAATTGCCACGTCCAAGACTTTGAGATTTAATAAGGCAATGTTGCCACGATCTCGTGTGCAATTCTTCTATTACATTTCCTTAATTGAAATATAAATAGTTTGACGCCAAATATTTAAGGAGAATTTGATGTAATGATAAATAAAAGATTTAACATCAAAATTGCATGGACTGGAAAAAATAATGCAAAAAGACGAAAAAGTTTACAAAGTCAATCAATCAGAATAAAATCAATGATACAAAATTGGAGTTGAAGCCGTTAATGTTATTAAATAAATAAAAATTAAACATTATTAATTCCACTAACATGAGGCCAGAGAATATTCCTGCTGTTGTATAAAATGTTTCTATATTTTACTTCGTGCAAAATGTCTTAGACCATAGTAAAATTAACAATAATGAGCAGTAATCTTGATAAAATTTGGTTCTAGACGAATCACTAACGTACTGACAAAATCAACAAATAAAAGATAGTAACACATTTTAATTTTTAAAAACAATATAATGCTGAAGGTGCTAATACCAGAAATATGAAAATGCATTAAAAAAACTAAATTAAATAGTTAAAGCAATAGAACTTATAGAGTAACTACCAGAACTACTTTTGTAGGTATCATCTAGCTTACTGCAGTTAAGACGCTGAAATAATTCACTTTAATAAAAATTAATGTTGTATGTAGCGTGGCTTGATTCTACTAGCAGCAGACAGTAACTTACATGAACTTATCTTGCTTTACTACTGGATCAACGAAACTTTAATCTCTAACCACTCAAGTTGCTATTTAATTAACCGCTTGTCTAGTAAAACAAATATCTCTTGACTAGACACCTTGTTCTTAATAGATAATTGTGGGTGTCTATAAGCATATGGCAATTATAATTATTCATTGTTAATTAAGGATACGTAACGAAGGACGCATTGATGTATTTTATGCAAATGTCCGAAATTATCTATTACAAATGAATTTAGTAATAATTGCTGAAAACGTCCTTACTTGTTAGAAATGAGAAATTGTATCCAAAGGTTTATGATTAATAGCACATAATTTTTGTCTTTCTATAAGTTTATGTTTACATCTAACTATTGACAATTACCAAAATAAATTATTTTTAATACATGGAGTGGGAGTTTAATTATTTAAGTCACGTTTGTGCAAACTATACATTTGAAACTAATACAAAATTATATAAATTTAAATTAATTTGATTCCATGTACTAGTTTAGACTGAAATTTGATAAATGGCTAGTAATAAAAAAAAATAATTTACAGTCAACAAATCATAATTGTACTGTCAGTGACTATGTCGTTATTTTTATAAGCAATATTTTATTTTCACACTTGGATAATTATTATTATAGAATAATACCTACCTAGAAAAAATTTGGAAAATTAAATGATTGAATAAATATTATTAAACCTTAAAATGTTTCATAACTATTTTAAATAATTACATCAATCTATGCAAAGTTTAAGAGTAATTATAACACATTAAATACCACTTTCTTGGAAAGAAATGTGTTACTACAGAATTTCTGCAAGTTGAGAAGTTATTTAAAAAATAAAGACGTTTCACAAATGATAGTTCTAACTTTTCTTTTCGTTGATTATGATAATAATTTCTTGAATAATGTTAATTATAATATTTCTCCTTACATTGCAAAATTCCTTGATAAGTACAAAAATATTAGTAAATTCTTTCAAATATAAAACTAAAGGTATATCATAAATTTTATTAAATTTCTGAGGACTCTGGCGCTCGGGGTTTATATAGTCTAATGTTAATTAATCCTGAACTTAAGTTGTTACGTCACTGGACGAGGAGTTAGATTATGGCCCAGCAACAAATTAAATAAAGCTAATCGAGTTCACAACTTAATGAGATTTTAAATATTAAATAAGCTTTTATGACTTTATGGGATCAGAAAACTGAAATAAACACCTAATAATAAAAATTGTGCTTTCTATAAAAGGGCACTTCCAATAGACGGCGACTTGCATGTTTAGTACTATTCGAAACTGCTAAGGATAAATAAGAAGTACTAGTTTATTATTTAAAATGGTTCTAATTAGCCAAAAAAATATAATTTCTTCAACAATTTAAATATTTGTTTCTCATTGAAGAAGTTATCTTAGATGTTGAGCTTAAACTGTAGCAAGTGGTTTAAATTCATATTAAGCTTAATTACACGAATGATATTAGTTGTAACAACTTTTTTTTACAACGGATGTAATTCTCCCGGCGCATGCACCAATTTTCATTCATCGGACATAAATTGTCGGGTTAAAAATTCAATAAGATCTTATTGTGCAAGTAGACGGTTACCATGGTGACTCCTTTTTAGGCTCATTAAAAAAACATTCTTTCTCTTTTCTTTTATAACTTTCAATAAACCTAAAAGCCCTAAATAATATTGAATCTACAACTATAGGAAAGGGCGTTTTGATAAGAAGAATTACCATCAATTGATGGATTTCTCAATTGAATTTCTTCTCGTAGCCTAAAGTACATAATTAATTTGTTCCTGGTTTGGGCAATTTTGCGGACAATTATAGAAACGTGCTAGCGGGAAATTTCATAATGAGCATAAACATGAAAGATAAATGTGAAATTTGACCAACAAATCCGCCTGTAAAATAATTATTGAAATGAGCCAAGGAAGTTTTCCGGTGAAAATCACGTATATCGCGTGATTTATCGCTTTGCGTGTTTCTTGAAAGATCAAAGAGCGGAATTTGGAAAATCAAACAACTCAATCAATTACACAGTTACGTCGTTTTAGTGGAAGTTTTGAATTAGCTATTAACTTGTTGGCCTGAAGTAGATTTCTTACATGATGCATAACCGTATTTGTGTTTGGTCAAGGTGAGGTTATGACTGTCAGGTTTCGAGGTGGCATCAACCTGGGTTGATGGATGACGTAAACTTAAAGTTACCTTATTGCCATTATTCTTCTTTATGTCTTTATTTGTAATGTTACTCGATCTCTCTGTTATCTATGGAGCTTTATTCTCCTACAATGAAACTGTTGTACTTGCTAACGGCGTGACTGCTGCGACTGGCAATAATAAAATTGTAATTGTTAAATTTCTTTAATTCACTGGTATAGTGGTTAAGTAATCATTTTCCTGTCTAATAGATTTCATATTCAGATATCAGATATGAATGGGTAGGCAGCCACATCCTAACAAATAAAAGGATTAAGACATCTCGTTGTAATTGTTCACAAGTAACTTATTTTCATAACGAATTGATGCGTGATATAAGAAATGGAAATTGCTTGTACGTCTCCTACTTATAACATAAGGTCTAGGAAAAGAAATCATCGCAAAACCCGCAATCTTTTGTTTTTAAAATACCAAGGGGATCACTTCAGAAAAATAGAGTTAAGTAAAATAAAAGGTTAAAGCATTTTTAAGTAAAAATGTACATTTTAAGATAACTGATCAAAAAAAGAATTATTTAAAATTGACCAGAAAACGCTGACAGATTCAAAAAAGTATCAAAATGTAAAAGGTAAAATTTTTCAAATATGTAACGCCAACGTAACCTACAGGTGATATCAATAAAAATATGAACAAACCACAAATGCTAACTTGTAGTTAAATGTGTTGAGAAGACAACAAAATTATTATTTAAAAAACAACAAAACTACAAAAAAATTTAGAAAAGCTGTTAGGTAGATATATTTCATCTACTTATATGAAAGTTTTAATCCAAATCAGATCTCAACTCGGAATCAAAAAAAATTTTCTGAATCTTTGTGGTTATTTATCATGTTCTAAATCTAAGAGGAACATATGTTTAAATTTTGTTTCTTTTTATGGAAAAAGAATTTTGCAATACAATTTTGCCCCTGTCGCGTCGTCCACGAAACCAGATTTTATCTGCAATCTGTTGACTGCCAGACCTCCATATTTAGCCAACTTTGAACAAAAATGCAAATTATGCAACCTCTGATTTCCCATAAGAATCTAAATATTATTATTCCGACTTGGCACACAATAAGAAGATTACTTCACTAAAAGTTTGTTTAGACAATACTTTTCAACAGATCTTCAGCAGGTGGCTTAACTTGGATTCCTCAATAATTGAAGCATTCGTTGATTTTTAAGAGGAGATTAGAAATTATGTTTGGACAAAGACAAATCTTAAATAAGAGGCGATAAGGTGACAAAGCGACAAAACTTGTTTCTTCGCATTGACAGGATGACGTTAATTTCTGTCGACGGGTTAATCCTCGAACCATGTTGATCCTTGCCTCGATTCTTTCAATAAATCAAGGACACTTTCGCTTTGATCTACCGCTGCTTGATAAATCCCAACACTTTCAGTTCCTCTAGCTCTAACACTTCCTTAACTAAAAACACAACGGGATTAAAACATTACAAATTATCCTGATGACGGCAATAAAAGAAAGTGATTTTAAATAACGTAATAAATTACAAAAAAACAGACAGCGGCTTGTCACAGTTGAAATTCCGATGTCAAGTTTTTCGTTTTAATGGATGTTTCTGTCGTCCACACACGATTATCATGACCATCAAGAAATGTTGGATGCCTCTGATGCCCCATTTCGATGCAGTTCTTGTGCATGATTGCAACATCAAATAACCTTAATGGACTTGTTTTATACAATTGTAACTTCGTAGCTCCTGAACAACTTAATTGAGCCTCCTGCGAGGTAATGGAAGAACCTAACTAACTAAATCATAACTTACGTAGCTTGCGCACTTTAAGTAAATGGAATTATTATTGACATTTAGCGCAATATGATGTAGCGGTAGTCATTAGTGCTAAACACTAGAAATTGAAATTCTTCTTGATTAAGTAGTTAAAGAGGAAGAAGCTTATAAAGCATGGATCTCTTAAGCGATTAATTGGTTCGTGTAACATTTAGTTGCAATGATTGCGCTTGATATTTTGCAACAGAATCACGACTTTACACAAAGAAATAATAGTAAACCAGTACGTATCAAAAACAGTCGATATAACTCAAATAATTGTTTGTTTGGCGTCGCTGCGTTACGTAATGATCCGAGAAAAGATCTTCCTTTAATGAAGCTCGACTCTTGCACACTTACGCTTATTTTTCGCCTTCAATGGAATTTATTTATTGTTGTGTAACGGATGGCTGTTATCCTCTCGCAATCAGGTTAGTAATGGAACTAGGAAAGCAGTTGTTGAGTTTCGGTCGTTGGATTTATCTCTGGTATCGGAATGCGATTCTGGTTGGTGAATATTTCTGAATGGTAATCACGGTGGCTTTCTTCGTTATGTCGATTCGAGAAAATCGTTTAGATTTATCACTATTTTATGCTTTCATAAAGAAATGCGGGGTCGAGTATCGTTGACGTCAACTTGGAACTAAACGATCTGGCATAAATCACTTTTCACTGCAGACGGCAATAATTGCATAATTCTGGCAAGACGGGTCACGATTATCTCTGAATTCTAAATAATTGTTACTTATTATCGACAATTTGTCGTTTGGATGAACTTCAGAATCTTCCGCGAATACACAAGAACCGCTTTTGCAGGTTTTTATTAATCAATTTAATATTTTTAATATTTTTTTATCGCTCACCTACAGAGTGCTAATTAGTAGTTTGAAATTTTGAAAACGTTGTTTTTAAAATGTTTAAAATTTCGTTTATTTTATTTCAAATTGACTCTAAGGATTTTCATCACTCCATAGTTAATTTGTTTAACTTCACATTTACCTGGTAAAATCAAATTACTTATAATTGATTGATCATTTATTAAATTTACCATTAATATACCTACGATTTAAAATTTTTACATTTTTTTGATCAAATATTTTGTGTCACGGAATCTATCCGTTAATTGGTCATCAATATCTTTGTGATCAACGGAAAAAAAATTATGAAGAAAATCCAAATCTCCCATGAGAAATCACCGAAAAATATTTTTAGTCTCCATTTTTTTGAAGGGGTCCACAATTGGTAGAAAATAGCATAAAACTGTTTAAAGTTCTTGAATGTCCTCCATTGAAAACACTAGCCAACACGTTATTACCCTTTCTTCTAAAATCCACCATCAATTTTTATAAGAACTTTTAATTTTTAGGATTTCTCCAATAAATTAATACTTAAATATATAGGAATTATTCTTTTATTATCATCGTAAAGCAGCGCTTCTCAACCTTTTTGCATTCGCGCCCCCCTTTACCCTGTCAACTTTTTTTGCGCCCCCCTTCCAGTCGTTTGATCAAAATTCTGCTTAAACAGCCGTAATTAGCAATATAATTTTACATCTCAGATTTTACGTTTTTTGATTAAATCTGTTAAAATATCGATTGAAATCTACTGTAACCATACATTGTTATCGGCTTCGTAAAAATTGCATGTCGCCATCCGACGTCTCCCACCGTATTAAAAATTCTCGCAGTTTCACGAAAAGTTCCGATCTTGTCCCGAATGTACTAGGAATGCACGTGAGACACCCCATCACTTGAGCGCGTATCTGCATTGCGATTTCAACTCTGATATACGGTAAAAACAAACTATTTTAACTATTTTTAATATAACAACCATGGATAAATTTTTAATTGGATGTAAACGAGCATCGAACGATTGCGAAGCATCAACATCAAAAAGTGCACAGAACAGCCAAGTTCCACAAGTAAAATCAAGGAAATATTCCGAAGAATATTTAAATTTTGGATTTACGAAGACCGAAGTAAATGGTGAAGAAAGACCAATGTGTGTCATTTGTTCGAAAATTTTGGCGGCTGATAGCATGAAACCTAACAAACTTAAACGTCACTTGGAAACTTTGCATAGTGAGTACGTTAAGAAACCTCGGGAGTTCTTTGTTGCTAAACTAAAGTCGTATGAAAAGCAAAAATCTACTTTTAAAAAAGCTTCGACAGTAAATGAAAGAGCTTTACTAGCTTCTTACAAAGTTGCATATAAGATAGCCAGATGCAAAAAGCCGCACACCATTGGGGAAGAACTTATTCTGCCAGCTGCTATTGAGATTGTTAGAATAATGCTTGGAGATAATTTTGCCAAACAACTGCAGGCAATACCTCTATCAAATGATACGGTTGCTCGTCGAATTGGTGATATGTCTGAAGATATACAGCAACAACTTTTATCGAAGCTTTGTGGAAATTTTTTCTCAATTCAGCTTGACGAGGCAACAGATAGCAACAAAGATTGTCATTTAATTGCTTATGTTCGATTTTGCGATGAATTGTCAGCAGTTGAAGAGTTATTGTTTTGCAAACCAGTGGAAAATAGAGCGACAGCACTCGCCTTATTTAATATATTGGACCAATTTATATCCAAGGCAAACATACAGTGGCGAAACTGTGTTGGAATATGTACAGATGGTGCACGAACAATGTCTGGGAGATTCCACAGTTTGCAAGCGCTTGTGAGGCAAAAATCACCACAATGTATCTGGACACATTGTATGATTCACAGAGAGGCTCTTGCTGCAAAAGAAATGAGTCCTGGCCTAAATATTGTGTTAACAACAGTTGTGACCGTGGTGAACTACATAAAAATGAGGCCCTTAAAAGCAAGACTTTTTTCTGCACTTTGCAATGACATGGGTGGAGAACATTCAGCGTTACTATTCTACTGTGATGCTAGATGGTTATCACGCGGCAAATTCTTGCAACGTGTTTGCGAATTAAGAGAAGAAATCGCCATATTCTTAGAAGAGGAAAATCGCCAGGAAGCAAAGCTGTTTCGAGACCACTTGTTCGTGATGAAATTGAGCTATTTGGTTGACATATTCGAGAAATTAAATATGTTAAATCTTCAACTTCAAGGAACAAATACACATATCTTGGATATGAGTGACAAAGTAAATGCTTTTTGTAGAAAAGTGGAATTATGGAACACAAACGTAAAGCGGAAAAATTTAGAAATGTTTACAAATGTGAATGAATTTGTCAAAATCTACAAAGCAGAAGAAACACACCTCAAAGTCCTATTTTCGACCATTGAAAATCATTTAGCCATGTTGGGAAAAAATTTCAGAAGGTATTTTATAACCGACGATGACTTGATAACAAGATACGAGTGGGTCAGAAATCCATTTCAACTCACTCCTGAAGGTCTCTCAATTGAAGAAGAGGAACAATATATAGACTTCACGGCAAATGGTGAAGTCAAAAGACAGTTTGCAAATAAGCCACTCTTCGAATTTTGGGCAAGTGTTGATGATGAATTTTCCGCATTAAAAGCTAAGGCATTTCGTATACTCTTGCCATTTCCGACATCATATCTTTGTGAAACCGGATTCTCTGCAGTAGCTGCATTAAAGACAAAATATAGATCGCAGCTAAATATAGAAAGAGAACTCAGAGTGTCAATTTCCAATATGTTACCATCTTTTGAAAATCTTTGCTCTGCGAGACAGGCCCAAGGTAATCATTAATACTTAGTTATTAAAATCATTGTTCTTACAATGAGTCATTTATTTTGCAATATTAATAAGTACCTTACCTACGAATAGGAATAAGTTTAAAATTTTATTATTATTATTATTAGAGTTTATGTTTTATGTTGTTGTTTTCTATTTTTGAGCCAATAAAAAAATTTAATTTTTTCCTATACATTTTCTAAATCCTTTGCTTTCTCAATCCTTTGCGCCCCACTAAATATATACCGCGCCCCCCTAGGGGGGCGCGCCCCACAGGTTGAGAAACGCTGTCGTAAAGAGAATCTGATAAGATAAAACAGATCTGAAAGTCTGACAGCATATTTTCTCCACTACTGAATTTGATAATTCATAATTTAAGTTAAACATGTCGAAGTGTAGGATTAATTTTGTTATCGACTGTATTTTATAAGGTTTACAAGTTACTGTATTTTTCAAATATTGGTGGAGATAAAATCTCTACGTAGAAAAAATTATTAACGATAATAGCCGGATGCTAATTTAATAACAATAATGGAACGGTAGATAACTTGAAGTACCTGATGCTTTAAAAATGCTTTAAGAGAGGATGTTTCCATAAGATACTTGACATCAAACAATTGGCCATTCACTTCTGTTACCTACTACCTACATTTTAACTCCATTGCTATTCCTTTGTGTGAAAGAACAAACGATAGAAATTTGGCTGCTAAAAGTTATAATCGGCAATTCGATTGGACCGTTCAATGGTACTGAAGTAAATCTCGATGTAATTAATTATAATTCCAAATTAATATAATCGAAAACAATTCTGCAACGTAACGTATACATACCGGAACTCATCTACTCAGATCCGCCTTCCTTCGACATTTTCGAAATTCTTTCCAGCTTTTCTTACATTTATTTTCTTAAATCTGTTGATTACTCTTCCAGTTGTTTAATATTTTTTTTTATTTTAGTTGTATAAATTCATTTCTTTGCCCAATATTTTGATCCTTGCGTGCTTAAAAAAAATATTTCACCAAGATACCTATCCATTTGCGCTTCGTAGCAAAGAGCCATTAGAATGTTCTGTAGGTCTTATATTTCAAGTAACCCTGCCCGAGGTAACTCGGGGGTGGGTGGAGCTTAGAATCAAAAGATCAACTTATCTACAACGCAAATTTTCTTTTATTTATTAAAAATAAACGGTTTGATATAGAAAAGAAATATTTTTTGTTTGTGTGGAAAATAATTTACTATATCGGGATAAATAAAAATATTACAATGTTTCCATTAAAAAAAAGTTGTGTCAGGCAAAATTTGTCGGCGCCTTTTTGAAAAAATATGTTCTAAAATGCTCTAAAATGCTCTAAAATTAGTCATATGAGAAACAGTTTTAATTTTTTTGCTATGTCTAATAGTTTAGCAGAAGACCCTTTGTTCCACAGTTTTGACTAACCCTGTATGTTGTCACTTTGACTATTACAGAACGCCTGTAGGTCGTAGGTGATCTTCACTAAATCAGAAAATTTAACTATCTATGCATTTTTAATTGAGCAGTTATTAATTTCTGTCACATTCGAGGTACTAATGATTATTTTATAGAAAATACATATTTTTTTTGGTTTTCTATTCATTCTTGTATATTAATAGAATTTTTTGCATTACATTCGTATTGATTCTCATTTTTAGTTTTTTTCATGGATGAGTATCTACTTACTGCTAATATTTGCGTAGATTTAATATTAAAATGTGTTTTTATTAAAAGTTAAAATTCTACTTCCTTTTACTTCATTACAATTTATAGAATTTTATACGCCTGCTACTGCAGTAATCTTAGATAAAGTAAAAAGTATTTCCGTTTTAATAATTCTTAATTACTTAAACCTGTTTAAATTTATTTTTGTTGTGAACACAGTTCTTTTCAAATGAATATTGTCAAATCACATGTTTTGCACAATTCTAATGTTGAGATTGCACTTTATATTACGGAAACGCTAACATTGGAAATTCATTAATTTATTTTTCTATTAATTTTAAGTACCTAATTATTTATTATCATTTCAATTTACCGATTTGTTATAAGACCTATTCTTACACATTGTTCCTGCAATGAGTTTCTGCAAAATATCATTTGCTCTTTTTACTCAATAGTAATTTTAAACAAAACTCTTAAAGAGTAACAAAGTTGTAAAAGTTAACTATTATAAACAATATAGATAATTAACAGAATTTAAGTTTAATAAAAACAAGAGACATTAATACTGCCAAAATAACGGAAAATTAAAACGCTTGTGACTTTTTGGATTTTGTAAACGACCTGAAGCTTAGAATTATTTGGTTTTGAGTGACTTACCGTTTCTTCAAGCCAAAATTTTACTACTAGTAACGTCGTCCAGGGAATTGCCAAAGTAATAAAACAATAGGAACTGAAAATTTTCACTTCTTAGAGACCATTTGATAAGTTTTTTTATATAATGAACTTAATTATAATATCGCATGGCTTCGTTACATAAATGTTAATAAGAACTAAGGAGAAAGTCTTTTAGGCATTAAAATTGTGGTCAAAAATTCACAAGAAGTCAGCAAAAAATAAACAATCAATGCTCTACATGCTCGTAGTATAGGAAGTATTGCCCTATAATTATTTATACATTATTGTCTGGGACAGCGTCGATCCTCAAATGCAAAGAGTATCTTTCAGCGAAAGTTTTCCTAAACTAATTTTTATTTATTTACATCATAATTTTTTATAATCAATGATATGGTATTAATTAATTACATTTTGCCTCAAATCTATTGAAGATAGTTGTGTTGTGTAATCCGTGGAACTGAGAAATTCCTCAACATGATTATGTTGAGAAAATTTTCACTATTCTTACACATAGCATGTAGGTGTTGATAATCCGCAATTTAATCAAACAAATCAAATGTATAATTTAAGCGTAAGATTGATGTTAATATAATTACATGGAGACTTCCTCGTCAAGATTTTCTAGCCAATGCAACCCGCATTCCGCAATTACAATCATTCATAACTTCGACACCTACATAATTTAACACGTTCTCACGTGATATTAGTATAATTATAATAATTTTCATCATTATCAACAACAATTAATCCGAGATCTGCATGGATGTTAATGCACCTACCTCACTAATGCAATTACCGTTTGTGGGCAACATCTGTCAAAATTAATTCCTTAGATGGCTAATTAAAAGAGGTTTTGCATAACTTTTTCAAATCTCTGAATAGCTTCTAGCCTGTGTTAAATTTAACGAGAAAGACATGAAAAGATTTAACGTCTTCTCGATCTGAAACGGCGATCAGCTTGCACCATTTCCTTTCATCGTTTACTTTACGGTTTTATTAGTGTCTTCTAAAAATGTGTTGCGCTCCTGCAATAGTGCAGGCAATTAAAAAGCTGCTCTGCCTTGGTAGGAGATTACGTAAGAATTTTTATAGAGAAAAATGTCGTAAATAAGTCTGAAGACAATCCCATTACCTGCCCCATTGTTGAACTATAATTTTTCAGCAATAACCTTTTACCGGATGCTTCAGTGATGAGTGCATGAATACAAATATGTATCCTTGGCTTTAACTAAGGCAAGCGTACTTTCAATTTAGTAAGTGAAGCACTCTAGAATACTCCAACAACCGCACCCTAGCGATGCAGCTAATAGCGCTCGCGGTGTTATTCAACCGCGATGTGAATCCTGTTATTGTCCTTGACTACCATTGGTGTGGTAATATTATTATTATAATCAATAATGTTGAACTGGCATAATTATTAAAAAATGAACATTGTTGCATTCCATACGGTGCTTCCTGATTGAATCGCGTTAAAATAAATTATTTGTCGAGTTTTGTTCAATTAAATTTTTTTATTTCAGGTATCAGCAGCACTATGCTGCATAGTTGCAGTGTCTTATGCTGCGATAGCACCAGGTCAAAATGCCTATCTTCCACCCAAAGACGGATACAGATACGATAAGCCATCGGTGCCATTCCCCCCACCTCAACAACCGACAAGACCAACCCCTCCGCCTTACCGACCAACCTCCCCACCATATCAACCACCAACATCTCCACCTTATCGACCAACATCACCTCCATACCAACCCCCAACATCACCTCCTTATCGACCACCTACCTCTCCACCTTATCGACCAACCTCACCACCTTATCAACCACCAACGTCTCCGCCTTACAGGCCAACACCGCCACCTTTCCAACCTTCCAGGCCAACATCACCACCATATCAACCTAGTCAGCCCAGTTTTCCTCCGTATCAACCTTCAAGACCCACTTCTCCCCCATATCAACCACCAAGACCCACATATGGACCACCACCAACAGGTCAACCCACCGTCAGACCACCACCGTATTCACCTCCAACAAGAGGACCACCAGCTACAGTTCCTCCTAAATACCAGCCAACTAGGCCAACTCCTCCCCCGTATCAACCGCCAGCAAGACCGGCAGGACCTGGATACCTACCCCCACCTCCCCAACCACCACGACCAACTTATGGTCCCCCGAGTCCACAACCACCTAGGCCGACGTATAATCCTCCACCACCACAACCGCCACGACCAACTTATGGGCCTCCAAGTCCTCAACCACCTAGGCCGACATATGGACCACCAAGTCCGCAACCGCCTAGACCAACTTATAGACCGCCAAGTCCTCAACCTCCAAGACCAACTTATGGACCACCTTCACCTCAACCACCAAGACCGACTTACGGTCCCCCTCCCACTCCAACAAGGCCGCCGTATCAACCATCAGAACCCAAGCAACCTCCTTATGACGGACAAGGAACTCACGATGTAATTAATAACAATTTAAGTTGTTGTAAAATCTGGCATATTTTTTAAGCATGAACATCATGATCATCATCACCACCATGAACCTGGAATGCCGTTCGACTTTAAATACGCGGTAAACGAAGCCGAATTCGGAAACGACTACTCTCATAATGCCGTGAGTGATGGAGATGTAACCAAGGGAGAATACAGGGTACAGTTACCCGATGGTCGAACACAAATCGTTAAATACACAGCAGATTGGGCGACTGGATTCCACGCCCAAGTAACTATTCGAATCACTAACAATAGTTTTAGTTATTAACAAAATACTTTCAGGTCAGTTATCAAGGAACTCCAAATTACTCTCAGTTCCAAGGGCGTCCTAGTGGACCTTCCAGTCCCTCATACCCAAGCGGCCCTAGTGGACCTTCATACCCAAGTGGCCCGAACAAACCTGCGTTTCCAACTGGACCCAATAAACCTAGTGGACCCTCATTTCCAAGCAAAGTACCCAATCAAGTTGGGTTCCCAAGTAACCAAGTAGGATATCCTAGCGGAAGACCGAGTACAACTCAAAACCAAGTTTCACAACAGTATACTCCTAATGGCGGCTACAAATATTGAGCAAAACTTTCAATTTTTCACGGATTAGCTAAACAACACCACTGCCGATTTAAGTGTTCAGGCAGTCACTTTTTTGTAATAATCCTAGTATTATGATTGGTTTTCATTAAGGCTCCGCATATTTATTGTTTTGTATGTTATAGTTTACTGTAAATTTTCTGTAAAGTTTATTGATGTAGACAGTTTATACATAACCTAAGTATTCTTAAAATATTCAGTATTTCATTTGAAATGTATGTATTTATTATTAATTTGATATTGTATTATAGTAATGTAATATTGATCAATTCGTAAAATAAATTTTATTTTTATAGTAGTAAAATATTTTATTACAAACAGAGTTCTTTTATGGCTGTTAACATATCGAGAAATGTTATGACATTTATTACAGCCGCAGATGTCAGGTTAAAACCCGAGCTCAAAGAGCGAGAATTTTAAGACATCTATGGCTGTAATGTGTCATAACATCGAGGTTTGTTCAATATTTTATCGGTTTCAGGCGACCATCTCCGCATTTTGATGATTTATGATGATTGCATTAATAAATCAAAAATTTATTTACAACTTTTTCCGTAAAAATCAATGTTGTTATACAAGTTGGTTGCTAGGTAGTCACAAAGATGTTTACTTATCAACAAATACTATTTTATTTTTTAAAAATTCATCAATTGGTAAAATGAGTGACGCTAATTTTCTTGAAAACGTGCTGGAAAGTGCTGAGGAAGCTATGCAAGCACTTATTCCAACCAAGTCAAAAATGAGATATGAAAAATGTTATACTGAGTTTAAACAGTGGCAGTAAATTAATAATTGTATTGTAAAAATATCGGTAATGTAAAAATTTTTTTTATACAATCGTATCGAAATAGTACCATTTCGAATGTCATTTTCATGTTGAAATGACGTGTTTTTTTCACTATACTGTCACTTTTTCGCACTAGATACAAAATGTAAAATTAACTGACAAACATCTCAATTAGCAATGAAATGTTGATTCTGTTATGTCGCATTTCCTTGGAAACGAAAAATTGTGCAACTAGATTATGCAGTAAGAATGTGCAATTTTATTCTTTCTTTTTACATTTTTAACAATTCTGGCCACGATTGTATAAAAAATCTTGTATGTAGTACGTTGCAAAATTTGTGTTTTTCGCACGCAACGTGTTACCAAACTCGCTTCGCTCGTTTGGTAATATTCACGTCTAGTGCGAAAAACACGTTCATTTTGCAACTTACTACATAAATAGCTATTACATTACCGATATGTCATTTTTACACTCCTAGTACAGTTATAAGGTACAGCTTGGAGAATATGTTTTGTCGTATCGGGCGTCATTGCGGGCCGCACGACTAGATTGGGCGACTGCAAACCGGTCGAAAAATCATTGGCGCACCGAGACGACTTATTTTCTAGAATTGAAAATGCTCCACTCATCACTTTTACCACCTTTTACCCATAATCTTAATACACCCAATGTGTTATACTTTGGGGCGTTGAGTGAAAAGAAAGTTAAATCAAACCTAATTTGGTAAATAGAGTATATTATGATGCAAGTATATAAACAAGCTTTTAAAACATGCGCAACGGGGCGCACGATCTAAAAATTATAACAAAAAAAGTAAATTGACATCTCCTTTTCGAAGTAATCGGTCACTGATCGTTGAAATAGAAATGATTTTAGCATGGCTGTGGTTTCGTTGCTATTTATATTTATTAATATCTGTGCATTCATCATTGTCCAAAGTTTGTAGGTGAAATTGTTGTTACCTAGACGACTTTAGAAGCACTAGTGCTATAAAGGCCCTTTTTATACAATCGTATCTAAATAGTACCATTTCGAATGTCATTTTCATGTTGAAATGACGTGTTTTTTTTCACTATGCTGTCACTTTTTCGCACTAGATACAAAATGTAAAATTAACTGACAAACACCTCAATTATCAATAAAATGTTGATTCTGTTATGTCGCATTTCCTAAGAAACGAAAAATTGTGCAACTAGATTATGCAGTAAGTACGTGCAATTTTATTCTTTCTTTTCACATTTTTAACAATTCTGGCGACGATTGTATAAAAAATCTTGTATGTAGTACGTTGCAAAATTCGTATTTTTCGCACGCGACGTGTTACCAAACTCGCTTCGCTCGTTTGGTAATATTCACGTCTTGGTGCGAAAAACACTTTCATTTTGCAACTTACTACATAAATAGCTATTTTCGCACCCTTTTCAGTGTTAAAAAAGGGGATTATAATAAAACAATATTTAATGAAAAAATAGCATTATTGTTTTTTCAACTGTTATATTTCCAACTTAAACAAATTGATGTGAAAGAAATGCACAAAACTACACAAGAGGTAAAGTAAAAAAATTTCAGGATAAATAGAAACTCTAATTACTTCATTACGTCAATTCATAAATCTCATAAAAAAGAGCCTTACCGAGAACCCTACCTAGGATGCGGAAAGAGTTTTATAGATTTTAGTTTACCACTTTTTGTCTGAAGCAAAGTTTACAAACACATTTCATTGTATCTGATAATGTAATCAAGAAGATTTATAGATATTGAAATAAAAAAAATATATTCATGAAAAAATAAGAGTTACAATTTAATGTATAAAATTAGTATCTAGTGGGATAACCATTATTTTGGATTGTTTCCTGCATTCGTCGGGGCATTGAATTAACCAATGCTTCGCATATGTTCTGTCCCCGCAATCGATCCCATACACATAGCACGTGAGTATGGAGATTTTCAACTGTTCTTAAGTTAATCCCCTCGTCGTGGTCACCCCATTGCCGGACGATAATCCCCCACAAATTTTCGATAGGATTAAGGTCCGGTGATTTAGCAGGCTATGGAAGTGTTGCAAAACCTTCTTGGTTTGCTAACCATTCGGTCACCAGTCGACTTGTGTGCACAGCACTATTGTCTTGCACTAACAGTAGATTAACGCCCTCTCCATAAATTCGGCGAAATAAAGGAACCAACACATTTTCCAAAATGTCAACGTATTGTTGCCCATTCAGCCGTTCTGGGATTCTATGGATTTTACCCGGACCATTGCTTGACATCCAACCCCAATACGCCAAAGAAATGCGTCCACTTTGCGTTACAGGCCGGATATTTTGTATTTGGTAACGAGTGTTGTTTCTTCGCCACAACGGTTTTAGTGCCAGTGTATCTTGGTGCGTTGAAAACATTTTTTCATCGGTAAATGCAACTACGGAATTATTTGTTGTAATCCAGTTGCGTAAATCGTATTTTAATCCCGAAAATGTGATTACTTCAAAAAGAAGATGTCAATTTACTTTTTTTGTAATCATTTTTAGATCGTGCTTTTAAACCCGTCGCGCATGCTTTAAAAGCTTGTTTATACACTTGCATCATAATATACTCCATTTACCAAATTAGGTTTAATTTAACTTTCTTTTCACTCAACGCCCCAAAGTATAACACATTGGGTGTATTAAGATTATGGGTAAAAGTGATGAGTGGAGCATTTTCAATTCTAGAAAGTAAGCCGTCTCGTTGCGCCAATGATTTTTCGACCGGTTTGCAGTCGCCCAGTCTAGTCGTGCGGCCCGCAATGACGCCCGATACGACAAAACATATTCTCCAAGCTGTACATTACAAACCAACTTTTGTGAATGAAACCGATAAACATCTTTATCGGTTTCAGGCTGTGAGAAGGTCCTTAACATTCACAAAAGTTGGTTTGTAATGTACCTCATAACTGTACAAAGAGTGTAAAAATGACATATCGGTAATGTAAAATTTTCTTACATTACCGATAGGTCATTTTTACAATAAAATTATTAATTTGCTGCCACTGTTTGAACTCATTATAACATTTTTCGTATCTCACTTTCGACTTGGTTGGAATAAGTGCTTGCATAGCTTCCTCAGAACTTTCTAGCACGTTTCCAGGCAAATTAGCTTCACTCATTTTACAAATTATTGAATTTTTAAAAAATAAAATATTTGTTGACAAGTAAACATCCTTGTGACTACCTAGCAACCAACTTGTCTAACAACTTTGATTTTTACGAAAGTTGTAAAAAAAATTTTGATTTATTAATGCAGTCATAATAATTCATCAAAACGCGGAGGTGGTCACCTGAAACCGATAAAATATTGAACAAACCTCGATGTTATGACACATTACAGCCTTAGATGTCTTAAAATCCTCGCTCTTCAAGCTCGGATTTCAACCTGACATCTGCGGCTGTAATAAATGTCATAACATTTTTCAGTATGCTAATAGCTATTATGTGATAACCATGATTCGAAGATAACTGTTTAGCAAATAAGAAAATACCTATCAATTAACAAAAAACTGATGAGAGGTGATGGCAGACACTTGTATTAAGAAAAAAAAAACCTTATTGATTTTACACATTGGCCTTTATCTGGTTTCATTCTTACTTCATCTAATGAAAATGACCCTGTAAATTCAAAATATAATGTATGTATGTACAAAGTATTTACAGTTCATCGCACCATAGTCAGAGTAGGTACCTTTGGTGGACCACCACTTCGGACCTTTCTAGGAGGAGGTATCCCAGAGACCTGGGATCAGAAAAAGTGTTCACGGCCGGAACCTCAGAGGGATGAATGCCATGGTTTCGATTCCTATGCATAACTTGACGGTGTATACAGCCTTATTTACTTACTTTGCAGCTAGAATAATTAATAGTCTTGGTGATGGTATCGTCGGTAGGTCTGTGGTAGGACTAAAAAGCTTAATGGAGGCGAGACTTGATCTATTGTTATCAATATGAAACGGAAGTACACACAGACGCATCGAAGGAAGGTTATGGAGCAGTACGGCTTCAAAAGTGTCCCGATGACAGTAAATGGCATCCAGTATATTTTATGAGTAAGAAGACGACGCCAGCTGAAAAGAATTATTCAAGTTATGAATGGGAAGTACTCGCAGTGATAGAAGCTATGAAGAAATTTCGAGTTTATCTTCTGGGAGTAAAATTCAAGATACTGACAGATTGCGCTGCATTTCAAAAAACGATGAGCAAAAAGGATTTAACAACGAGAGTAGCACGTTGGGCCCTTCTGTTAGAAGAATTCGACTATGAGATAGCACACCGAAGCGGCTCAAGAATGCGACACGTCGACGCATTAAGTCGATATCCAGTCATGACGATACAACTTGATTCGATAACTGTAAGGATTCAAAGACTACAAAAAATTGATGACGAAATCAGAGCCATTCAAGCAGCAATGAAACATGGTCCATACGAAAACTACACCATTAACAATGATATGCTTTACAAATTCGAAGATGGTCGACACCTACTAGTTGAACCCCGAGCGATGCAAAACGAAGTTGTAAGAAATGCTCATGAAAAGGGTCACTTCGCTGTTAAGCGAACCGAAGAAAACGTCAAACAGGAGTTTTATATTCCTAAGCTGGAGTCGAGAGTCGAGAAGTGCATTGCTAATTGCTTGGCCTGCATTCTAACAAATTGAAAGACCGGCAAATCAGAAGGCTATTTGCAACCGATTCCTAAAGAGGATACTCCATTACACACGTATCACATCGATCATCTCGGTCCATTGGAATCTACGAGTAAGAGATACAATCACATATTTTGCGTAATAGATGCGTTCACCAAATTCGCTCGGTTGTATCCGATACGATCCACAACGACGAAAGAAGTAATCACAAAACTGAGGTTTCAACAAGCAATATTCGGAAATCCGAAGCGTATAATTTCAGACAAGGAAACACTTCTAAAGATGTTACCCTCGGGGAGCGAGATTTAGTCGCGGTCTTGAGGGTGTTATGATTACCCCGAGAGTAGACAAAATAGCCCTACCGGGACCTAGGGCAGGAGACTCAGCTGGGCGTGGTGGTTCGGTCAGGTCAAAATTGATTACTACGGAGGTGAAGTTTTCCTTTTTACTATATAAATAATGGTACCAATAAAACGATGGATACGATAGCGGTTAAATATAAAAACAAGTAAATAAAAAGAAAAGTTAACAAAATTACCAACGGTTGATCCGGGCTCTCCGGCAACTATCCGTCAATTCCGCTCCCCTACCCCAAAGTGCACTTTCCGAAGGGAAGAATACTGGCGGGTGTTGAGGTTCCTCCGGATAATGTTGAGGTGCCTGAAGGGCCTAGAGGTACACCGGCCTGAAGGGACTTACGGAGATTAACTACAATAAAGGTGCCTGAGGGGCCTTAAAACTAACGATGACTAAATAAATCAAAGGGTACTCAAGTGTCGTTCCGGTTGATCTCTCAGGAGTGTTTACAGTTCGGATCGCCTGGACGACGCCGGGGTTCCGAGGAGTGGTCTCGGGGGGGTTGCTGACAGCCTTGGCTGGTAATCCTTGCCCTCTGGTTAGTCGGGAATCGCCCCTCGACCAGACGCCCTAAACAGAGAGATTGACGGTGGTACCACAAGAAATCCAGGGAAAGAGGCAAGGTTCACTTACGCAAAAGTGTGGCGGCGGCGTGATTATTTTACGATTATGGTGGTTCTAGTTGATTCGCGGAGAAGAAGTCCTCTTTTAAATCCGTGATTGCACGTAACTTCCTTCTCCACGAAACACACCTAATGAAATGCCACTTGTGACCTTCCTTCCCTTTTTTTCCCTTCCCGATACCACAATCAATCGCCTCTGTTCTTGTCCGCGCGCGACGATGCCAGATGGTTTCGAGAACCCACCGAAAGACAAAAGCCAATTTAAAAAATAAAAAAATATTTGTAACGCTCTGGCCTTTAGGAGCGTTACAAAGAATTTAAGGACTACTGCAGCGATGAAAACATCGATTACTTTAGCATAACCACAGGCTTACCAAGAGCAAATGGACCAGTGGAATGCCTTAACCGATCGATAATTTCAGTGATTTCAAAATTAGCGAAACACGATCCATCTAAGTGGTTGTCACGGGTTCAGAAAATAATAAATGGAACGTTTCACAGAAGTATTAACTGTACGCCGTTTGAACTGCTGATTGGAACAAAATTAAGGGACCAGACTGACTTGAAGATCGAAGAACTGATAGAAGCCGAAAAAATCAATGACTACCAAGAAACGCGAGAAAACCTGTAGAAAGAAGCAAAGAAGAAAATTCTTGAAGTTCAACAAGAAAATCGTAAATATTATAACTTACCAGTGGCGGCCGGTGCCCCTCAGAGTTGAGGCGGCCAATAATAATAATATCCCCATTTTCTCTCTAGTTTGTCAACTTGAATTTTCTATTCTGCAACCCACTCTTCAATTTTTAAAAACTAATTACACCAACGCATTCCTCACTATGTATACATTACGAAAATCAATATCTTTTTTTGTGAAAATCACTTCTATTTTTACTCTTATTTTCCTTGCCCTAGCACATCTACATCTATAAATTTTATATAAAATTATTTATCGTTTGCACAACATTTTATTGCTTAAAATGGCATTATAATGATGTTTCACGATGGTTTCCAAAAAAAAGACCCCAAAAAGCGAATAGTGGGCATTGTAAACAATTACCAAAAATTCAAGTTGTCCAGCAAGAACCAACGGGGAGGTCTAAGAGTTTTCTTGCCAGGATTGTCATTTCTCAATATCAATCAGGCATTGGTGAACTCAATGACCAATCGAATAAATGTCCAGAAGTTGCGGTAAGTTTAAATGTAAGACGCCGTGCCGGACCTAGCTGCTAAAATCGTTGATTCAGAAAATTCATTAATTCATTACCGTTAAAAAGTTCTGGAATTCTGGGATGTTCTTTTGAAATTCCCTTTGATGGAGACTTGATTTCGGGTGAACTTGGATGCAGTTAAAATCCTGTTGTTATTTTATCGTTAAAACAAATGGAAAACACGTGACCTAAGCCGGCACTCTCGGCCCTGGCCGACTCTGGGGAGTATTCTTCGACATACGTGCTGCTCAAACACACGGAGCTGGGTCAAAGACGTACGCGTGTTCTTGACGCTCAGCATCGGCCAAACATCGCCGCGCCGTAGCGTTTCCGAAAATGAAGCGAATTATTCCGAGCCGCCACGAATCCTGTATCTACATTCCGCGGCACGAGTTTTTCAAATTTTCAAATATGTATTACAATTTTAAAGTAAAAATTAAAAAGAAACAGTTTTTTTCTGTCTCTGAATTCTTTGGTACGGCAGGGCCGTACTTGCCTCCCCTAACCAGCCGCCACTGTAACTTACGCCGAAAACCAGCACGAGGATATCGTATAGGTAAACTGGTTGCAATCAAGAGGTCACAATTTGGACCTGACCTAAAGTTTAAAGCAAAGTTTCTGGGGCCTTACCGAATTGTCAAAGCTAAAACCAACAACACCTACGATGTCGCAAAGGAGGGACACCACGAAGGACCACAAGTAACATCAACCTGTGCCGAGTTCCTCAAATCTTGGATCCCCTACGAGAGTTTATCCAGGTCGGATGAAGAACAGGATGACCGAATTGTGGGTTCCGGTCCGGGTTCCGGACGTGGCAACATCGCATCAACCGGCCCGCCTGGAGACGAAAGGGACCTGACTTTCAGCTTTCAGTTTTAACGGGTACCGCGGGCAAGACATGCGCGGCCGCCTGGACTTTCTATTTGACAATCACATTATTTCTGTTAATTCTGTTAACCTGTAACCCATAATAATCTTTTTAATATATTCGTTTAACTAGAATCCCACAAAATGGTACGGGAGTTTTACGTCCTGGCAATGGTTCTCCATTTGGTATATTCAAGGTATTATTTTCAAGTGCACGGGCCAGAGAGCAATTGGTAAATACTCCGCCATCTGAATCACGTCCAGGAGAACCAACATTTATATAAAAGAATTTGTAATTGGCATCCGCTAATGCCATTAGCACGATACTGTGGTCACCTTTATAATTGAAATATAAACTACCACTGTTCGATGGTGCCTTAATATGCAGGTGCTTTCCGTTCAAGGCCCCAAGACAATTTGGAAAATTCCATTTGTTGTTAAAATCACTTGCTATTTTCCTCCATTCTTGCTCTGTACTCGGCATCTGAAACGTAATACACTCATAAAAAAATTATTATTTGTATTTTATGTTTTCAGAATTCGACCTTGTCAGCTGAAGATAATAACGAGAAACGTGACAGTGAAGATGAAACCCAGGGTAATAACTTTATCGAAACTCAAAATAGCTTCGTGGAAACGCAAATTACCGTAGTAGAACCTCAAAATTCTACTGAGAGTTTTGATAATACGGCCACTTTAAAGAGTCCTCCACCCGTAAAGCGTAAAAGGAAATCGACTATTGATCAAGATCAAGCAACAATCAACCGGTGTATGCAAGTATTAGAAGCCAAGCGTGTAAAAGACGAATATGCAGTTTTCGGCGAATACGTGGCTGCTGAATTAGGTTCTTTGAAAGATTTGCCCGACTGTCAATTCAAATTGAAAAATTCGATTCAAAAAAGTATCTTGGAAGCTAATGCTGCAGCTTTTCGGGCACAACAATCCATGTCAGTCATTGATTATCAGTCAGCAAGTTGTTCATCCGATACAACGCCATCACCGGATGATAGGCTTTTATTTACCCTCTAATTTGTAATCCAGTCATGTTACCTACTATTCTTAATTTAATAGTTTACTTTAAATATTCTTCTTTTAACACGTTATAAATTGCTGCACAAACTTCCGGTATTATTTGTGATATTGTATTTGATGGTATCCGGAACAAATACATAAGTGAGCGGTAACTATCACCTGAAAATTATGATGTATGCCTATGTGCTCTATTAGGTATACTTACCTGAAGCCAAGTATCTTAATGTTAGAGCAAGACGCGCAGTTGCTGTTATTGCTTTTCTCATAAAGGTGTCTTATTTTGTTATGAAAGGTGTCACTCTCTCTAACAAATAATCAAAATCGTCAGCAGATATTCGCAAAAAATTCTTATAATATGCCGGATCTTCTGCTCGGAGTTCTTGTAGTAAATTGTTGACAGCACCACATTTCATAATTCATCGCTGCGGTAATGATTCGGGTAGGTTATGGCGGGCCCTGCGTTCCTTAAATCTTGGTGGTGCAGGGGTTATAGGGAGTAGTGGAGGAGATGATCTAGAGCAGGCGGAGCTGAACGAGCTGAATGATTATTTCGTTGATGCTGCTGGTGACACCAATGCTGACGTGGAGCTAGTTCGGTTTTACCGCAAAAATAAATATAAGGAAGCTGAACCTTTTGCGATCGGGTGTGTTACGTCGGGCGAGGTGTTGTCGGTGGTCTCGCGGATTAAGTCCGGCGCCTATGGGGCTGACAGCATAAATATTGCTATGTTAAGATTAGTTATTTCGTTTTGCGTTACTCAGGTGGCTGCACTCATGAATGAATGTACGCAGAAGGGGTTTTTTCCTGAGATTTGGAAGAAGGCTTTTGTGCTGCCGGTGGTAAAGCGATCACCTGCGAGGGGTCCTTCGGATTATAGGCCGATAAGCTTGTTGCCTGCTTTGTCTAAAGTTTATGAAAGACTTGTCGCGGATCAGCTGAAGGCTTATCTGGATCACGGTGATCTTTTGCCGAGGTTTCAGTCAAGCTTCAGGAGGGGGCATGGTTCGGTTACGGCATTATTAAAGGTGGTTGATAATATCGGACGCTCCATGGATAACTCCATGCTAACTTTGCTAGTGCTTCTGGACCAGAGCAGAGCGTTCGATGTCGTGAATCACGAGTTGTTGCTGGCGAAGTTAAGCTTTCTTGGGTTTTCGGAGACGACATTGAACTGGTTCGAGGGTTACTTGCGACACAGGGGGCAGGCAGTGAAGGCGGGTGGCAAGCTTTCTCGGACGACCTTGCTAAAAAGCGGGGTACCTCAGGGTAGCATCCTGGGGCCAATTTTATTCACGCTGTTTACATTTGATCTGGCTGACTCGTTTGAATATTGTAAGAGTCACATGTATGCGGACGACATTCAGGTGTATGTTTCTTTCTCGGCGCCACAGATTGCCGATGCAGCTTATAAAGTCAACTCAGATCTTCATGCGTTATCGGAATACTGTCTAAGGAATGGTTTAAAACTTAATCCTTCCAAAACTGTTCTGCTGTGCGTCGGTAATCCGCGCCTTAGGGGAGCTGTTGATCTGGATGCGCATGGGGTCTATCTGGACAAACAGTTGATTTCCTTTGCCGACAAGGGTCGTAATTTGGATTTGACGATGGACGTAGATCTCAGCTTCAAGAGTCACATCTGTAGTCTGTACGGGAGTTGCCTATCACTCCTCAGGTCAATGTACCACTTAAAATTTGTGCTGTCCGAAAACTTGAAATTGAGGCTTGTAAAAACGTTGATTTATCCTAAATTAGATTATGGGTCTCTTGTTTATTTTTACCATTTGACACAGGCGGAGCGAGGCAGATTACAGCGGATACAAAACGCCGCTATGCGATTTGTGGTGCATATACCATTTGGTCGGCACGTGTCCCCATATATTCGGTCATTGCATGAGTTAAGTGTCCGTTATCGCTTCCTATATATCCACCTTAATTTCGTTCATAAGTTGCTGAGAACGGGTCAGCCGGGATACCTGGTAGGGCTGATTGTCCATAGGGCTGCTGTTCATGATGCCAATCTGCGCAATTTGGGCTTCAATATCCCTAGACACAGGACGGAGAAGTTTAGGGGTAGCTTCTCGTACGTCGCAGCAGACCTTCTGTAGTGGGATCCTGGAAAAAGCGATTGCGATCGAGTCGCTATCTTTACGATTTCGGTCGCTTTGAAGGGAAGGGGTTTAGGGGAGGATCTTTTCAAAAATGCGAAACCAATCATTTTTCAGCAATTTGTTAAGGTGAAAAGTTTTCAAACTACCTAACCTAAGTATCGTGAACGTAAACCTCGTGTACTTTAATACACTAAACAATTGCACTTATAATATTCCTAGTGCATTGATTATTTCCGGAAATTTTTTCGAATGCATTTCTAAAACGTATTAATTAGCCCGAGTGGAACATGCATAAGAATAAAGTTTCCGGGAAAAAAAAATTTCAGAAAATTTTTACATTGTCATAGAAACGACATCGAATTCTATTTTTCTATTGGCTATTTGTCGGTGTCGTGCGATTTTCATCAAAATAGATACCAACGATACATGATAACTTAATTCAGTAGTACATGTGCAAACATTCGGAAAAATTGATCATAAGAGTCAAGAGTTACGACAATTTTCAAGAACTCTTCCTCCGTTATCAACCGTTTTCGAGAACATGTTTATTAAGAAAAGCCGTTTAATTTTTTGATTTTATATCCGCCTCTCAAGTTTGTAACAGTTATTCCGGGACACTTTGTATACAAAAATTGAGATATGCGTATGGATTCAAACTTGCGTTTCAATCTGATAGAGTTAGAATATAAGCTACTGTATATTATGAATCCAACAAATTATTATAAATGTAACAAAATTTGTGGAGGAGATTATTTTGTATAGAAACATACTTTATGGTACGATTGTACCTAGGACTTTTGTTTACAGATATTTTTTCTGAATGTAATTACAAATGTCCAAGTTGACTGGGATATAACGTTTATTTAAGGAAATAATTAAAATGTTTGTCGAGATTAAGATTTTGTAAAATTTGCAAGCACGTTTTGAAGAAGAAATTCAAATAATCTAGAGATCATTTAAAAGTGGTTTCGGAAATGAAAATTGTTATTTTTTACCTACAAAAGTAATAATATTGGTACATATTATGAACAACAAGATAAAGATTATTTAAAAACCCCTTGTTAATCTCCAAATAACGATAAATATGCAATATCCGAAGAATCGCTTTTAAAGCAGCACCTTTGGAGTTGTAGAAACGGTTTCTACCAAAAACGGGAAACTTGGGTGCCGGAGGCTATAACCCTTCTACTTGTACCTGAAAATATCTGAAAATCCAGCCCCTAAGCCGTCATCTACCAATGCCATTCATAGGGATGCACCTTCGGACCACCAAAAAAAGCGATAGCCTCTTGGAACTCTCTGTTTAACCGACGGAAATCCATTGCGACTCGGCTGATATCTATCCAAAGCAACCGTTTTCGGTTGCTTAGAAGCGACTCGGTCGCAATCGCTTTTTCCAGGATCCCACTACTGAACTATTCGGTGACCGCTTTGGGTGTGGCCCCTGGGGGTAGGCTTGGAGATATCCAACGTGAAGGGCTGTTTCAGAGTTATTGCCGGGAGGTATAGTAACTGGTAATGATCATAATGGACGATGATTTTAGTTACATGAATGTAGAGTGTCATTGTTTATATTTTATATTTATCTATTTTTATATTTTTAATTAGGAGATTCGTTGTTTCTTTTTTATTTTTCTTTTTCTGTAAATTTTTAGTTTTAAAAGGGTGATGGGCCAGATTGAAAATCAACTTACGTTGAAACCTTGCGCCTATTGTGTAGAGTTAGTATTGTTCAAATGTAACATGCACAATAAAGATATATTTGATTTGATTTGATTTATCACGATTTAGAATCCAACTTCTGGTGCACAATCTTTTTTTACGTTGTCTTCTTTGCTTCCTTTTAACAAGCGTTATCGCTAAACAAGCCACAGCTTCAATTTCGTCTTCGGAGTACATTTTGACACGTAACACTACGTTAACAAACGAACGGAATAGCACTGACTTAAAAAGTCTTAAAAACCAACGCGTTGCAGCAGGGTGGAGAGAAGTGAGAAGTGGCAGGACATAAGTTGCGCGAGAAATTGTTGCGCAATAAATATTGCATATGTGTGAAGAGCGCTGCAACATTTCAAAATTGCTGCAACATTTTCGTGTTGCGCAAGTTTGAAATTTGATAGTAAGTTTTCTGTACACGTCTGAATCCAATCGGCCACTTTATTGCGCAACTTCAAAAGTTGCGTACAGAAAACTATACAAGTGTGACTGCAGCATAATACTTGGAGTTGTAAACGGTTTCCTGACATCAGGCACTTTTCCCGGACGATGGAAGATCGCCAGATTGGTGCTGTTAAAAAAAACAAGCCGGAAGGAGACTACTTTATACAGGGCCATATGTCTGTTAGACGCCCAGCAAACTAAAGAAGCACCTCATCCACGCACGTCTCTTGGAAGAGTTGGAAATGACCAGAGGTTTTTCCGATGCGCAATACAGGTTCAGGGAGGGCAGATGCAATCAGGGCAGTGATAAAGAAAAAGAAAGTTGTGCGCACTTATTACGTTGGATATAAGAAATGCTTTCAACTTGGCCTCGTGGCAGCTTATCATGGGAGAAGTTGATAGAAGGAAATAAGACTCGTCTATAAGGAAGTTGATTCGCAGCTACTTAGGCGCGAGAAAAATTGTAGTAGAAGAGAAGCCTGGAATAGGGACGGTGGAGATGACGAGTAGAGTGCCGCAGGGCTTGGTATTGGGACCGACACTGTGGAACGTCCTGTATAATGGCGTTTTTGGTCTGGCGCTTCCCACGGGAGTTGCGCTGGTGGGCTTCGCGGACGACATGGCGGTGTTGGCAGTCGGTAGAGATTGGGACAAATTAGAGTAGAAAGCAAATAGCGCCATAGCGAAGATTACGACGTGGTTTGGGACCCACTCTCTGTGTCTGGCATCGGAAAAAACAGAAGCCGTACTGCTGGCAACAAAAAAAAAATACCACAGGCAAGTTTCGACGTGATGGGGGTGAGGGTAGAGACAAAGAATGCGCTGAGATCCCTTGGGGTGTGGTTGGGAAAAAATTTGCGCTTCGGCGACACATTACGGAGGTGGCTGGCAGGACTGAAAGTGCTGTGGGGGCTCTGTCGAGGTTGATGCCAAGTGCTGGTGGGCCAAGGGCGCAAAAGAGGCGAGTGCTTTGCTCAGTGGCGCATTCTGTTATGTCGTACGCCGCGCCGGAATAGCTGGGCGTCCTGGAAAGGAAGAACGTATTAAGGAGGTTGAGGAGATGCAGAGGTGGATGACGCTGAGGGTCAGCAGCGCATATTGCACGGTATCAAAGAAGGTTGCACTGGTGTGGCCAGTATGGCCCCCATTGAATTACTGGCGACAGAAAGAAAAGAGATATGGGGCGGTTGCCGAAAATGCGAAGCGAGAAAACGCTTGATAGAGAATTGGCAAAGATCATGGAAGCGGCCGAATACGGAAAATAGACAAGGATACTTATACCAAACCTGCGACCGTGGGTGGGCGGGAAACATGGGGAGGTGTCTGACCACATGACTCAGGGGTTTACAGGGCATGGGTGTTTCAGGGATTATCTTTATGATAGGGAGAGAACCGAAGACAACGAGTGCATGTACTGTGGCAAAAGTGACACTGCCGAGTACACCTGTTTATGTGCAACGGAGAGGAGATAGAAAGGGCCAAATACGAGTCTAAACTCAAAACGAGATTAGTCCCGGAAAACCTAGTGAGGCTGATGTTTGAGACAGAAAATAATTGGAAAGTGATCGAGGAGATAAAAGGTGGTATCATGAGAAGAAAAGAGAAGGACAAGAGGGTGGCCCAGGCAGTGGTAAGGCAGTAGGAAAAAAAATTAGATGAGATAAAAGAAGAAGACGCACCAACCAGCCCCTTGAAGTAATGCTTGCGCGGTTCCGGGAGGGCTAGGAGAACAGAAGGTGCCGGAGGGGTTTTATGGGGGGCTTGCCTTAACTGGCTGGCTTGCAAAGAAAACGCGTGCAAACGGTGAACGAGCAAACTCAAGAACGATAGATCCTCAAAATACTACTGGCCCAGAACTGGCGACGATTCTACTACAATATAGCGGGCGTTGTAGTATCTATTCTTAGCGGCCTCGATATGATTACGGAATAAGTCAGGAAGTTAAGGCAGAAATAATAAACTATTCGATTTACATTTGAAGCCTAAAGCTATTTTAAATAGTTTAGGTAAGATAGAAAGGATTAAATTGCCCACAATCAAGCAACTGAACAATTATGCTGCAGTAATTCATAATTTTAGGCCGGTTTCAATTTTGGCAGTTTTTTCAAAAGTATTATAATTCTTTATAAGAGAATTTAACCGTATTTTCGAAACTGGATTACACCTAACCAACACGGTTTCATGGCATCGCGTTCGACAATGACTAATTTGTCTGTATTTACACAGTATGTAGCTGGTAATATTGATGTTGGTAAACAGGTGGACGCAAAATACTTTGATATGACAAAGTGTTGAAATGTATCTTACAACAATGTGGCAACACTGTAACCTGTTAAAATAAAGCAGTCGTATGCTGATACTCAACGATGGCGCATCGATGCCGGTAGAAGTTTATCCCTATCCTTTTTTGCGTTTTATTCAACAGGTCATGGGCCCAGGCCATTTCCTAAAAACCCAGACTCAGTTCGCAGTTCGTGTCCGCGTGTAGTCACTAGTCAGGTAATAAGGGGGAAGAAACTCTGCGTATTCGCGTTGTTCTTTGAGTGCTTACGATGGCAGTGAACTATTTAAACAGTGTACCAAGACTGATGGGACGTGAAAATTATGCCGATTGGGCTTTCGCAGTTGAAAACGTGTTCGTTCTCGAAGGATTGTCGAAGTGCATCGACGGATCGGAAACAGATACAGTTTTAGTGAGCAAAGCCAAAGCAAAGTTAATTTTGACGTTAGATCCTTCGTTGTTTATTCACCTGCAGGGCACTAGTTCGGCCAAAGAAGTTTGGGAAAAGTTAAAAAAGCTTTACGAAGACTCGGGGTTTGCGCGTAAAATCGGTTTGTTACGTAAATTGATTTCGTTGCGACTCGAAACCAGCGAATCAATGGAACATTATGTTAACCAGGTAGTGGATACTTCGCAAAAACTCAAAAGAAGTGGTTTCAAATTAGGTCAGGAGTTAATCGGAAGTTTGATGCTTGCCGGTCTAACGGACAAATTTGAACCCATGGTCATCGCCATTGAACATGCGGGAATTGACATCACAACAGATATCATCAAATCTAAGTTACTGGATATGCAGACAGGTGGCGCGGATGGTCAGTCGACGTCGACAGCGTTCGCGGGTAAATATTCAAGTACAGGACGGAAAGATGGCAGCACTAAAAAGGTAAACAAAAGTAAAAGTGACATTACGTGCTTTAAATGTAAGAAATTAGGGCATTATAGAAACCAGTGTCCAGATAATAGGAAGGATAAAAACGAATCCACCAACGCATTTAATGCAGTGTTTCTTACAGGCCATTTTGACAGTTCAGACTGGTATATAGATTCGGGATGTAGTGTTAATCTAACATCAAGGAAAGATTGGCTTCAAAATGTAAATAGAGAATCCAAAATAAAGGAAATTACGGTGGCAAATGACAATAAGTTGGCTATAGAATGTGCAGGTAATGTGAAAATCACGACAATAGCCGAAAATCAGCGTCATTTGGTCACAGTTCGTAACGCACTTTATGTACCCGAGTTGATAACAAATCTATTACCAGTAAGTCAATTGGTAAAAAGCGGAAATAAAGTTATGTTTCATAAAAATGGATGTAACATTTTTAGCAGCAGAAAACGGCTGATTGCTACAACAAGTTTAGTGGACAATGTTTACAAATTAAATTTTGAGAAGACGTCACAGTTAAACTTAGTAGCAGGATTAGCAATCTCTGGAAAAGTTTGGCACAGGCGTTTTGGTCATTTAAATTATAAGGATTTAAATTTAATGAGAAACGGGCTTGTTGATGGATTTGAGTGTAAAGGTACTTTGATCAAAAGTAATTTTGATCTATGTGAGGTTTGCTGTGAGGGCAAGCAGACTAGGCTACCATTCAGTCATAAAGGAAATAGGGCTAGTTCAGTACTAGAGGTGATTCATGGAGACCTATGTGGACCAATGGAGGTTACATCTCTGGGAGGCTCAAGATACTTCATGATATTAGAAGACGACTTTACAAAAATGGTTTTTGCATATTTTCTCAGGAGTAAGGATGAGGCATATGAAAAATTCAAGGAGTTTAAAAACTATGTAGAAAATCAGCGAGGTAAGAAGATTAAAATTTTCCGAAGTGATCAAGGCACAGAGTTTGATAGTAATCAGTTTAGAGATTATTATAAGCAACATGGAATTTTGCATCAGCAAACAAATGCTTATTCACCTCAACAGAATGGCATGAGTGAAAGAATGAATAGGACTATTGTTGAGAAAGCTCGTTGTTTACTGTATGATGCAAAATTGGAGAAAATTTTTTGGGCAGAAGCGGTGGCTACCGCAGTCTACCTCAGAAATCGTTCGACAGTCTCAGGAATTAAAAAGACACCTTACGAGATGTGGCACGACAGAAAACCAGACGTAAGTGGAGTCAGAATATTTGGGAGTAAAGCCATGACCCTAATTCCAAAAGAAAAGAGACAAAAGTGGGACAAGAAATCAAAAAGGATGTTTTTGGTTGGTTTCAGTGACCACATAAAAGGTTACAGATTGTACGATCCTCTTGAAAAGAAAATTATTGTTAGCAGAGATGTAGTTATTGAAGAAACTTTGACAGAACCCAAACGAATTGATGAACTACAGGAAACAGCAGATTCCGTGGGGGCTGAAGTTGATCAGCCAGATAGCTCCTCTAACGAACAGAATTCCATAGAAATCGAACAACAAAACTCAACCAGTGATGAAGATTTTGAAATTGAAGTGCCAAGAATACATGATAATACAGAAATTAGAAGATCACAAAGAGGTGCGAAACCTAAACAGTTTGATGATTATGTCACTTATACTTGTGTGCAGAAATTCGATTTTGATGATGATCCAGTCACAGTGGAAGAGGCCATGTCAAGAAATGATGCATAATTATGGAAAAGGGCTATGTTCGAAAAGATCCAATGTTTTGAAAAAAATAATGCTTGGGAACTAACAAACAGCCCACCAGGTAAATCAACGGTAGTTCCGTGTAAGTGGGTGTTTAAGCGAAAAGTCAGTGAAAGTGGAGAATCTAAATACCGTGCGCGGTTAGTTGCTAAAGGTTGTGCGCAAAAAGCCGGAGTAGATTATGGTGAGGTATTTTCGCCAGTAGTGAGACACTCTACTTTAAGATTGTTGGTTGCTTTAGCGGTAAGATTAAATTTAAAGATAACGCACCTTGACGTAAAAACTGCTTTTTTTTTTGCTTGAAGAAACAGTTTATATGAGACAACCTGAAGGTTTCATTGTTAAAAATCACGAAAATGAAGTGTACCGTTTGAAAAAGGCTATCTATGGATTGAAGCAGTCGTCAAGAGCATGGAATGCTAGGGTGAATGAAGTTTTGTCTGAATTAGGATATAACAAGTCAAAACATGAGTCTTGTCTGTTTATTAAAAAGGATAAAAACTTATTAACCTTGGTTGCTTTGTATGTGAATGATTTTTTTGTTTTTTTTAAATAATTGTAAAAGTGTTGATTGTTTAAAATCAAAATTAAGTGAGGAATTTGACATAAAAGATTTAGGTGAAGCGAAACAATGTCTAGGAGTTAGGATAACTCATGATCACAAAAATAATGTCATCTTCTTAGATCAAGAAGACTATGTAAACCAAGTTTTAAAGAATTTCGGTATGGAAAACTGTAAAACTGTAAATACTCCTATGGAAAGTAAGGTTACTGATGAGAGAGTTTCAAATCCAAGTGTGGATTTAAGTAAGTTACCATTTCAGAAACTAATAGGAAGTTTGATGTATTTAGCTGTGTTAACCAGACCGGATATTGCTTTTGTTGT
This sequence comes from Schizotus pectinicornis, assembly GCA_951805265.1. Taxonomy (NCBI): domain Eukaryota; kingdom Metazoa; phylum Arthropoda; class Insecta; order Coleoptera; family Pyrochroidae; genus Schizotus; species Schizotus pectinicornis. Next base: position 1,489,286 of record OX638203.1, on the reverse strand, counting down.
TAATTATTTGAGTCAATATAATAATAATTATACAGAATATCATTGGCAACGTGCGAAAAGGATTCTTAGATATCTAAAGGGTACTAACCATTACAAATTAAAATTTTCAAAATGTACTGATGCTTTAGATTTAGAAGGTTTTGTAGATTCTGACTGGGCCAATGATAAAGACCGAAAATCATACACAGGGTATGTATTTAAACTTTCTGGAGGCCCTGTTTCTTGGCAAAGCAGCAAGCAGAAAAGTACTGCTTTGAGTAGTACGGAAGCCGAGTACATAGGTCTTAGTGAAGCATCAAAGAAGGCCATTTATTTGAATTTTTTTTTGGATGTCAATTTGTATAATGACAACCAGAGTGCGCAAAAACTGGCCTCCAACCCGATATTTCACAAAAGGTCCAAACATATTGATGTAAGGTACCATTTTGTTAGAGAGTGTGTTTCAAACAACTTAATTAGTATTCATTACCAGCAAACTAATGAAATGGTAGCGGATATCTTGACCAAAGGTTTAGCAAGAGTTAAACATTCAAATTTTGTAGATAAATTAGGTTTAATTGCTTAATTGTTTAAGATAGTGGGGGTGTTGAAATGTATCTTACAACAATGTGGCAACACTGTAACCTGTTAAAATAAAGCAGTCGTATGCTGATACTCAACGATGGCGCATCGATGCCGGTAGAAGTTTATCCCTATCCTTTTTTGCGATTTATTCAACACAAAGGCATTCGACCAGGAAAATCATTGCTTACTTTTGCAAAAACTTAGACACTATGGCTTGGGTGACTCCCAGATCACTTTCTTCCAATCGTATCTGAGCAATAGAAGACAGTTTGTGTCTCACAACGGGTTTATCTCTAGAGTTTTTGGCGCCACTTCGGGTGTTGTGCAGGGCTCTAACCTTGGCCCTCTCTTGTTTGTCATCTTTGTGAACGATTTATGTACGCGGCTTCCTGCTCAGAATCACCTGATGTACGCTGATAACTTGAAACTATTCAGAGGAGTTGAGTTGCGCGACGGCGACAGCTGCCTCCAACCTCTTGTTGACACCGTGACCGTATGGTGTGCGGCCAATCGCCTCAACCTAAACAGCGTTAAATGCAAAATGGTGTCGTTCACTCGCAAGCATACGACCCGGGACTTCCGATATCATGCTAGGGGTACTCTATTGATAAGGGTGGAGTCATTCCAGCTGTTAGCTTAGTCCGAAAATTTAACTTGTCTATTAATCCATGTAAGACGGTTAACCTCACAACTGCTGACGGGGAAAACAATTTGTGTTAGGTACGATAAATGTTCCTGTAACCTTACGGGGTACCGTTAGGGTGGTAGAATTTTTGGTGGCGCCTTCGTTGCGTTGGGTGTGGATTTTTGCCGCGCATTTGAGCTTATGCTCGATTTTGAAAAACAGACTTGGACAATGACAGGTTTGTCTGAGAACGCTCAACCTTTGGAATATCGCGAAAATGATTTTTCTTTAGCAGTAGATGCGGTTGCAGCGATCAAAGGGAAGGACGAGTTGTCGGAGGACGAACGTCAAAAAATCAAGGCGCTTGTTGATTCCTTTAAAAAAATTTCGTTTGATAAGACCTTGGGTCGTACTGACCAGATAACTCACAAGATTGAAACGGGAGACGCGGAACCGATTCGCCAAAGACCGCATATTATGTCATCATATCGCTTACGGTTTCTGAACGACAAGTTGGACCGGATGTTAAAGCTAGGCGTTGTTAGACCCTCCATGAGTCCATGGTCGAGTCCGGTTTTGCTTGTGGAGAAACCTGGTGGCGAAATGCGATTTTGCTTTGACGGGAGGCGGTTAAACGAGGTTACCAAGAAGTGTGCATACCCGCTACCGCGAGTAAATGATATCTTGGATCGTTTATCGGGGGCGCGATTCCTGAGCAGCATTGATTTAAAGGCAGTATTTTGGCAGGTTCCTCTGGAACCCTCCTCGTGTGAAAAGACGGCGTTTATTGTTCCAGGCAGGGGACTTTTTGAATTTACTGTAATGCCATTTGGATTATGCAACGCCGCTCAAACTCAACAAAAGTTAATGGACCTTGTCCTGGGTCCCGAATTCGAACCGTTCGCTTTTGTCTATTTAGACGATATCGTTATCGCGACTCCCACTTTTGACGAACATCTTAGAGTATTACGCGAAGTATTGAACAAACTTAAAGTAAGAGAAAGGGGCAGGTGGTTTCGGAGAGGTCGGCTCGGTAATCCAGACCTGGTGCAGGTGGTTTCGGAGAAAAGAAATAGAAGAAAACAAAAACACCAAAAGAAAAATAAAAGACACGTGTATAAGGATGAGAAGGCAAGTGAATGTATTCAACAGAAACACCACTAAAGAATTTTTCACCAAGCACAAGTACTTAGAACTGGAAATCCCAAAATTTGACGTAGATGTACAAACAGAGCCCCGAAAAGCAGCAGTTTGTCCTAAGTGTAAAGAAAAAGAAAATCCATTGGCGAATGACGCGTATGGTAAGCTCGTAGAGACAAAAACGGTGGAAACACAAATCGGAGATCCCCATGCAGTGACATCATTGCAAGGCATCAACACATTGGAAACATGGCAACAAAGTGCCAATAAGAAATGGGAAAAACCCGCCTTCGAAATTACGAACCTACAGGTGGGAAACCCACTGAATGCAAAAGACGTCGAGGTCAGAGTAGTAATAGTCGAACCTGATGACCCAAACATGGACAAGAGCATACAGCGAATGTTCAGAGACAGGTACGCAGAACTGGCGGGAATAACGGAAGACTGGGAGGTATTAGAACTGACAACAACAAAGCGTTCGATGAGCGCAGCAAAAACGCACAGAACAAAAATTATTAGAATAACCTTTGACGGAACAAAACAACAAATATGGAATAAACTCCGCCAACTTAGGGACGAAGTACAGACGGAAAAATGCATAGCAATGCATCAGGTAAAAGGCATCAGCCCGGAACGTTTTCGGAAAATGATCGAATGCGTCTTTTACCGCACAGGAAAAGAGATTACAATCTTCATGCCAAAAAATGTCAACACCGGAGGAGTGACTGAGAACCCTGAACAGCAACAACAAAAACAAAAAGAACGACGTACGTTTGCTCTTGTGGTTGAATAGAAGGGGCAGGAATTCAAAACTGTCCTACAAAAAGTTAAAAAGATTGTGAGCGGAAACACAGCATGCGAGTCGATAAAGGGCCTGAGAAGCCTCAAGGATGGAAGACTCCTGATAACGATGGAGAGGAACGAGGAAGCTCAAGAACGCCCTAGAAATAAACCCGACGCCATTGAAGACTAGAATAACAGGACCAAATGCGAGAATTAACGCAGTCCACATTAGGGGCATTGATGCGCTGACCAGTAAAGAGAAAATCAAGGCTGCCATTGATCGAAAAGTGGACAAACAAGAGGACGCAACATGGAAAATGAGCGACCTAAGGCCCAACGCTAATAACACGCAGACAGTCACAGTGTCGTTAATTAAGGAAGACGCCGATAAACTAGTCAAAGAAGGTCAAATAAGGATAGGGGTGGTCAACTGCTCAGCCGAGTTAAGAATTAACCTGACAAGATGCTGTAAGTGCTGGTCTTATGAGCACACAGCCAAAACTTGCACAGGCCCAGACAGAAGCACGCTATGCTATAAATGTGGAGGCAAGGGGCACAAAGGTACCGAGTGCAAGAATGAAGAAACATGCCTAGAATGCAAAGTTGCCGGACATAAAACAGGCGGAGCCGGGTGCATCGCCTTTAGACGCGCCCTAACGCAAGCCAGAAGAGAAAGACTGCTCAAGGAACAAATGGAAAGAGAGATAGTACGAGGAGACCAAGAATCAAGGAAGAGAAACAAATCTCTAGAAAAACTAGAATCGTTAGACATGGAAGTAACCGAACCGGTAGAGGAAGAGTTAGAGCAAGTGCTAGACCACCTCACCTCCGGCTCAGAGACCGAAGAAGAAGATGCCAGCCGGCCTTCCCAACCGGCCTTGTAATAAAATATGTGCAATCTAACACGAACCGTAGCAGAAGAGCGCACGACCTGCCACATGCCACCGCCCTTGAAATAGACGCAGACATGCTACTGATTAGTGAACCCAATCGTGCTGTGATGCAAAACCAACGCTGGCACGTGGATCCGCGAGGAGATGCGGCCATTCTGCTCACCTCGGGGCGATTGCCTCTAGCCAAGACCGGTGCCGGACCAAGCTATGTATGGGCGGAAATAGCTAAAGGGGTCATGTACTCGTGCTATATATCTCCGAACTTCACGATTGAGCAATTCGTTCAGGACTTGGACGGCATCGCCGAGTCCGTCCGGTTCCACTTGGATAAGACGCTAATCGTGACCGGTGACTTTAACGCGAAGGCCGTAGAATGGGACGCACGGGCGTCGGACCGACGAGGAGAAATTCTAGTCGGCTGGATGGCCCAATTCGATCTTATAGCCATGAATGTACCGGGACAACATACATTTGAAAGAGGCGCCGCCACATCGACCATTGACCTTACGCTGGTCCAGAGAACAAAATCCAACAACATCCGAGACTGGACAGTGATGGACACCGAAACACTGAGTGACCACATGTTCATCCAATTTACGTGGGGAACTGAAAAGACCACAACCAAACTTCGGGGAAACACCCGCTCGAGGTGGAATCTGAAAAACCTAGACCTGACTAGACTGGAAGCCACGATCGAAGGTACTCTAGCCCCGGAGTCTCCCAAAGATTTGCACCAGGTTTTGAAGAATCTGTGCAAAGCGTCAATGCGTAAAATACCAACGGATAGAAAGAGGAGGGCATCATATTGGTGGAGCGCCAAGATCGCGGAACTAAGGCGCGAAACAGTATCGGCTAGAAGAACTCTAACGCGTTTAAAGGGCAAAAAAAATTCGCCAATGCAGGCCGTGCAACAGCAGGAAATGAAGCTAAAGACTTGCAGAAACGCCCTTCAAAGGGAGATAAAAAGAGCTAAGAGTAGGAAATGGGTAAAGGTGTGTGACGCCGTTGAACAAGATCTCTGGGGGAACGGATACCGAATAGCCACCAAGAGACTCGGCCGTGCAAACCCCCCTCCAAACCTCCCTAGAAAAACATTTACCGACATTATACGTACCCTGTTCCCCAACCATGAGGCAGTCCAATGGGTGGAAACCACCACGACTCTATACGAAAACCTTAAGCCCGCTGAACTAGAAGCAGCCTGTGCCCGTCTTAAAGACCGAAAGGCGCCAGGACCAGACGGTATTCCCGTTGAAATCCTGAAGGCCTATTGTAAGATGAGACCAAACGATACATTCAAGTTATATGACAGGCTGATTGAGAACGCTGAATTCCCTCAACGTTGGAAGATCACGAGACTAAACCGATCAGCGAGGCGACTTCCTACCGCCCAATTTGCATCCTGGATGCCGCTGGAAAGCTGTTGGAATATCTCATCCTCGCGAGGCTAGAGAGAGAACTCGAACAAGATCAAGGAATTTCGCAGAACCAGTACGGATTTCGGAGAGGCCGCTCGACGGTTGACGCAATAAATCGGGCCCTAGACATCGCTAACAGGACAAAGCAGAAGACATACCGACACAGCGAGACTTGCCTGATAATAATGCTCGACGTGAGAAACGCATTCAATTCGGCGTCCTGGCAGGTTATATTAGACAAATTACGCCGGCGAAACATTTTACAATCGCTACTGAATATAATAAGGAGCTACCTACCCAACAGAAAAATCTCGACTGACCACGGAGATAGAGTAAATATCAACAGTGGCGTTCCACAAGGCTCAGCTCTGGCTGCCATACTGTGGAACGTGCTTTACGACGGAGTACTACGTCTACGCACACCAAAAGATGTAGAATTAATAGCGTATGCGGATGACCTTGCCATATTGGTGACCGCAAAAGACCCCGAAGCCATCCAGAACGCCGCCAACCAGACAATCCGAGGTGTAACGGACTGGATGAACGGTAACCATCTTGCGATAGCCCCGGAAAAAACCGAGATGGTTGTGCTAGCCGGTAGGAGAAAACCCATGGCAGTCGAGATAAATATACAGGGTGTTATCATCAGACCGCGTGAGGCAGTGAAATACCTGGGCGTGTGGTTGGGACGCAACGGAAACCTCGCCAGACATGTGGCAGAGACCGCGACTAAGGCGGAGAAGACCGTAATTGCCCTGGCTGCCCTAATGCCAAACATAGGTGGACCCAGCTCCACTAAAAGAAGAATTTTGACGTCGTCGCCCACTCAGTGATCCTCTACGCCGCACCGATTTGGGCAAGAACCTTGGAGAAGAACCTCTGTCAACAGCTGAAGCGCCACCAAAGAAACCCGGCGATCAGGACGGCGTCAGCCTACAGAACAGTTTCTGGACAGACGGTGGGGGTGATCAGCGGCATCCCGCCCATCGACCTGCTGGGCAAGGAACGAATATGGATGTGGGAAGGAATATCCAAAACGGCAGCAAGAACGAGGTTGCATTCGGAGTGGCAGGACAGATGGTCGCAGTCTTTGTCTTGGACAACCCACTTAATTCCCATAATAGAAAAAAGGGTGACAAGAAAGCATGGCGAATTAAACTATCACCTTACGCAGTTTTTGACGGGACACGGTAGCTTCCGAAGTTACCTATGCGGACGCCAACGAGTGGATGATGATGAGTGCATTTACTGCGGCGAATGCGACATTGCCGAGCACACTTTCTTCTACTGTCCCCGGTGGGAAGCCTCCCGCAGGAAAGCCTACAACTTACTAAAAGTAGAACTGATGCCAGAGAATATCATTGACAGAATGCTTTCGGGAGAGGAGAGTTGGAACGCGATTAATTCCTGGATAAAAGAGCTGCTGACGGAAAAAATCGCCGAAGAGCCGGCTACCCCGGAGACGGAAGGGGCACAGGAAGAATAAACCAAACAACGGCCTGAAGTAATGCGCACGCGGTTTCCGGGGCGTTGAGGAGCAAAAAGGAGGAGGGGTTTTAGCAGGTATACCGATCTCACGAGAGACGGGAGTCCCGCACAGCGTGCGTAAAGCATTTCCCCTCCTTCATTAAAAAAAAAAGTGGTTTCGGAGAGGTCGGCTCAGTAATCCAGACCTGGGGCAGGTTCCTTCGGAGAGGTCGGCTCGGTAATCCAGACCTGGGGCAGGTGGCTTCGAAGAGGTCGGCTCGGTAATCCGGACCTCGGGAAGGTGGTGTCGGAAGAGTTGGCTAGGTCGCTCAACTCTTTGGAGATGGGGAACAGTCTCACCTGGTTGCACTGCCTCCGGTTCACTTGCACTTTCTTGAACTACCCACTGGTCACTCACTAACGGAACTAACTGACTGACTGCTCAGAGCTCCTTTTATAGCGGTCCTCAGCTGATAAGACCTCCCCACCTACGGCGACGCATCAGTAGCGCCGTATTAACAGCTTCCTGCTCTTCGCCCACATGGCCCTGTGATTAAGATGACACATTCGTCTTAACGCTTCGTTACACATCCCCCCCTCTTCGGTGAGATGCCCAAAGGGCTAATGTCAGGCAACGTAGCGGGCTTCAAGTCCTTAATGTGAACTCTGCCAACCTTCTTGCCGTCGCGGTCACGTAACTCGTAGATGACCGGAGAGAGGATTCGGTGGACAACATACGGGCCGGAATATCGAGGGGCCAGTTTAGCTGCAAACCCTTTTTCGGCGCTAGATAGATGATGTTCCGTTTTCATAACCTGGTCTCCTCTCTGGCACCGTCACTCCCTTCGTCGCAGATTATAGTGCTTGCTTTGGGCCGTAAAGGCCCTGGCCAAGTTCTTCCGGACCAAGCGGAAAACTTCTTGCATTTTAATCATAGGATCTGACCATCTCTGGCGGGGTTTCTGTAGCTCTGTTTCGGTCTCCACAGGCTGATTTTTGGCGGGGATTGCAAGAAAGAGGGAACCTCCACGTCACGTCCGAAGTTTAGATAGGACGGAGTGTATCCGGTAGACGAATGGCGGGCGGTGTTCATAGCCAACATGAAGTCGGGTAGATGTTGATCCCACTTGCGGTGATTCTCTTCACAGAACTGGGATATCATCGTTTTTATGACTCGGTTGGCTCGCTCTACCGGGTTACACTGGGGCGAATACAGGGGGGTAAAACGGTGTCGGATGTTAAGCTCCTTTAAAAGCTTCCGGAGTTGTCGGCTGTCGAATTGTGTCCCATTATCAGAGAGGATGGTCTTTGGGCATCCGAATCGGGCAATTATTCTTTCTTGAAAAATCTGACAGACGTTAGTAGCGGTGGCGGAGCGTATGGCTTGGAACTCTACCCATTTTGTGAAACGGTCTTGGAACACCACGATGTACCTAACACTCCTCGGAGCTCCCGTACGTTCTGGGGACGGGGTAGATCACGAATAGCGGTTATCTTCTTGGGGTCAGTCGTGATGCCGTCTTCGGTAACCAGGTGACCTAGGTAGGTTATTGATTTTTGACAAAACGAACACTTCTCTGGATTTACTTGGAGACGGGCGGCTCGAATGTTTTCTAGATGTTCGTTAAACGTTCTTCCCAGGATAATAATGTCGTCCAAGTACACGAATGCCCTCGGCTCAATTTCTGGTCCTATGATGGAATCCAACAACCGTTGAAAGGTGGCGGGGGCGGAGTGCAGGCCAAAGGGCATGACATTAAAATGGAAGAGTCCACGTCCAGGTACGGTGAAAGCGGTTAGTGGTTTACTGTCGGTCGAAAGTGGTACTTGCCAATATCCATGTTTGAGATCTATGGTTGTATAGTATTTCGAGTCTCTCAGGCGGTCTAGGATGGCGTTTATGTAGGGTAGCGGATAAGCGTCCTTGTCGGTGACTTGGTTTAATTTTCGGTAATCTACGCAGAATCGGTATTCGCCTTTCTTCTTTCGAGACAGGTGAACTCCAGGGGCTTTTGGACGGTTCTATAATATTAGCTTGCAGCATCTTATCTACTTCATTGTTGATTACTCGCTGCATGGCCGGATTTCGCGGGTAGTAGCGTTGTTTGATGGGGTTGGTATCGGTTAGGCGGATGCGGTTTTCGACCAAGTTTGTCGGTCCGGTGATTTGGTCGAACTTCGGTAACTCTTCCTTAAGGAAATTTCCTAGCTGCTCGGTTTGGTCGTCGGATAGGGTGGTCTGTGCGGTCATGATGTCCAGTTGAATTTGATTTTCCGGAAACCTCACTTCTTTCGTGTAGGGGTCGATAATAGCTCGGACCCACCGTTGCTGAATTTGAAAACGGATCGGAATTTTATGGTAAATGGGTACGGTGCTTTTATCGGCGAGTTGTGTTACGAGTCCTTTGACGGTCTGGCATTGAATTCCTTGCTGGGTGAGATGGTACTTCACGTCATGGTTAATATAGGATCTCACTAAACCGGTGTCCACGAGTGTGTCGAAGTTTTGTTCGGCCAACTTGATTTTTAATTTGATGCGGGGTTCACTGTCCGTTGGGGTGTTGTGGTCATCGCGGCTTAATATTTGTGGCGGAGTAGTTCGTTTTACAGTGAGTTGAAGCCGGTGGCGGTTGATGTAGCCCCGACTCCTTGGGCGTTTCCCGCTCGTGGAGCAGAGCAGCGGCAGTCGCGAGATAGAACCCCCTGTTTTCCACAGCGAGAACAAAACTTTCTCGGTGGCTTTCTGCAATCATATTGGAGATGACCTTGTTCCCCGCACCTCCAACATTGTTCCAGTTGTCGTTGGTCTAACGGTCGGTCGTTGAACTGGTTCTTAGGCTGAAGCACTGGGTGGTAGGTTGCTGTTCCGTCTCTCCGTACACTCCCCAATCCTTGATCGAGAACTTTCTTCGTATCGGCCAGACTGGCCTCTTCTGGGCGATTCCTAATAAAGGATGCCAGTCGTCGCCGCATTTCGTCGACCTTCCCTCCTGTCTCTAGCCCAAACTTGCGTAACTCCAGCGCTAGAGCTTCTTTCTTCAAGTTGTATACCGAACTTACACGGGCATCGGGTCCGCCGCTGGATGCGTTGTCGGTCGTGTGTTCGGGAAGTCCACTTATCCCCTCTGCGGTCGCATCGGTCGGTTGGTCAGAAGTTCCCATCTTCCGCAGTGTTCCGGTACCGGCGTCTCCGGGTTTAGTTTAGTTTTGTCAGGTCCCTGCTCGGGCGCCAAATGTGACGCGGCCCTCTTAGAGTATCCGGTCGGGATGCTCGGGCGCCAGATTTGAGAGGTTTACTCCTCGTTCGGGTAGCTAGATAGTCGGAAACAGGATTTCACCAACAAAACTAAACTTTTTATTTTTCGTAATAATAAAATAAATAAACAGTACACTCTTCTACGAATTCGGCGGTCTTCCGGAAACTCCTCCTAGGTGTGGATGTCGGCCGAACAGCTGGGGCTTGGGGTCAGGGCTATGAGGCCGGCTCGGTATTCCGGACCTCGGGCAGGCGGTGTCGAAAACTGGGCTTGGGGTCAGGGCTATGAGACCGGCTCGGTAATCCAGACCTGGGGCAGGTAGCTTCGGAGAGGTCGGCTCGGTTATCCAAACCTAGGGCAGCTGGTTTCGGAGAGGTCGGCTCGGTAATCCAGACCTGGGACAGGTGGTTTCAGAGAGGTCAGCTCGGTGTTCCAGACCTGGGGCAGGTGGTTTCGGAGAGGTCGGCTCGGTAATCCAGACCTGGGGCAGGTGGCTTCGGAGAGGTCGGCTCGGTAATCCAGACCTGGGGCAGGTGGCTTCGGAGAAGTCGTGAAAACCTTCAGGGCACCTGGCGTACCCTGTCGTATAAAAGCCCTCTCCGGGGGATGGGCGTCACCCTCGGAGCGGCTTTCTTTCGTCCCATAATCGTGGGAATAATATGGAAGGAATTAATGTAACAACTATAGAAGGTATGAAAAAAAAATGATGACAATGGCAAAGACAATGGAAAATTTGCAAGAGAGAAGAGTGAAGAAGGTTTAACGAGGGAAGTCGGGAAATCCGAATTAAGCCAGAACCAGATATTTGAAGCCAAAAAGAAGATTACAAGAACTCCTCCGTCGAGGAAAAGCAGATCAAATTCGCTGCCGGATTGGAGCTTCCTGCAGAAAGACTTGGGGAGTGAACAGGACCCAGCAGATAGGCCCTCCGTTAAGAGAAAGAGGGTTGAAGGCAAAAGCGAGGAGCGGCAGCCGGTAGGTGATGCGATTGGGCAGGCGATCGGTCAGATGGAGGACCTGCTAGAGGAAGTTGGTGCCTTCGTCAAAGAAAACAGAAACGTGCATGTAGGGGTAAAGGAAATCCTAAAAAACATCAAAGAGAGCTTTGGTAGGCTAAAAAGAAGCCAGGTAAGAGCCAGAATTGAGAGAGAAGAGAAGGAGAAAGTAAGAACGGAGGAAATGGCAGCGCTGAAAAGAAGGGTCAGGTAGCTAGAAGCGGTGCGCGAAGGGGATACCCTCAGTATGCCGCCAGAGGCAAGAATCCGCAGAGAAGCCGGGTATGTGTGGGAGGCACCGGTGGACTGTGAGCTGGTGCTGCCATGCAACGAGAAGCTGGAGACCAGCCAGAGGCACACCGGAAGGGCCATTAACACACTAGGGGGTAAGGAAGGCCTCCTGAAGCAGAAAAAAATAAAGGGGGAAACGGCGATGAAGATTCATGCCCTGAGCTTCCCGGACAAAAAAGGCAACCTAGTCCAAGAAGCGAGGGGTATTTATTACCCCATAATTTCAGATGAGGGAAAACTGGAAGAAGTTGAAGAGGTAACCGTCCGTAGAGCAATGGAAAGGGTGAAAGAAGACATGAAAAGGAAGAATAAAACAAAGCTGGCCTTTCCCGAGGGAAAAGGGGCGGTAGCGGCTATGGTGAAGAGCGTTATCGCGGTGGTCTTTGCAGACACCGGGATAGACTTGGTGGAATACGTACCGGTAGGAGGACCGACGTGTGCAGAGGTCACAGAAGCGGGAGCAGGACGGAAAACTGCACAGCAAACGAGTCCCCAAGAAGACACCTGGGTACAGGTGGCCAGAAAAAAGGCAATAAAGGAAAATAAGGAAAGAGGACAGGCGGTCGTCATAAAGTCAACGTGGGACACTTATGCGACCATGGTCGGAAGGATTAAAAAGGAAGTCGACTTGGGCACGACCGGCGCAAACATCGAACGGGTCCGGAAAAGCAGAAAGGGCGAAATTCTAATTGAAATGGGGAAGAATAGTGATGGACTGGAAAAGCTAGTACAAGCGATCCAAAAGATCGTTCCAGAGGATTCTATTAGAGTGGCTCTAACGTTATCGGGTTTGGACGCAGCGACGCCAGGTGCAGAAGTGCAGGAGGCCATCGGAAAAGAACTACAGAATGGCGGACCAGTAGAGGTCAAAGGATTGAGGCCTGGAAGAGAAGGGACCCAGGATGTCACAATGCTGGTGAGCAGGGGATAAGCGAAGGCACTGCTGGCGATAGGCAGACTGAGAGTGGGGTGGAGCTGGTGCAAGATTAGAGCACGGATGCTGCCAGACAAGTGTTTACGCTGCTGGGAGACAGGGCACCGGCAGTGGGAGTGCAGGAGACCGGATAGGTCCAGCTGCTGCCTCAAAGGGGGGGGGGAGGGGGGAGGGTCACAAGGTGTCACGGTTCAATCGCTCCATTCCTGTATTCCATCGGAGGCGATTTGACCATTCCTGAAAAAGTAATTTTTGCCTTGGGAAATTTACTTAGTCTGTTACCTCTTCTTTTTCTCTCTGCTCTCTTCGACCTACTGATGACTGTGCCATTCGCATTTGGTGGAAATTTAATAGGATTTATGCACTTATCCATTTGAGGTTATGTTGGTTTGTTTACGTTCCGTTGAGACAAGGACGACCACGTGACGATAGGTACGCCAGTGGCGTAGCTTCAAAACCGTTCTAAGGAACCTTACCATTAGCCTCCCAATAACCACCATTTCCACTTTGTGCAGTCACAGTTATCAATAGGTTTGTTTATGTTTCTTCCTACTTCTATTCTTATAGCCAAAATACACGCGTGACACAAAGCAAATATTACCTACCGGCGCTGATGGATGTTGGCTAAACAATCACCTTTTTCCTCTTCCTTATCAGTGCTTGACTCTTCCTTTTTCTACATTTCGGAGTAGAGAACCGACTGTGTTAGAGGACACATTCTTTCTGATTTTTACGCCAGTAATAAGTGGAACTTTAACAATCGAGTATATTGTTAGCTTCTAGATAAGAAGGATTAACTTCACTTAAAAGGTGAGTGTGCAATTTTGGATTTCAAGTTTGGGGAATCAAAATTTATTGTTCGTAACGGATTAAACACGTTAAATTTCTAGAAAGATATGTAGAAGCCCTCTATAACGGTCCTGTTCTTTATTTTCTTTTCCTTTCACTCTTAGTTAGTCACCTAGTAACGCCAAACGCCTGAGCTTTTAGCTCCAACACAAGCGTCTCTCCACGGGCCAGCTTCCCGACAACCAGCGGTTTTTTTTCCTTTCTTTTCTTCGAGCATTCCGAGCGTGTTGAGGTTTCCGGAGGGTCCGGATAGAGTATCGGGACAACCAGCCGACCAGCCATCCAGCGACCACCAGAGAAAGCAAGGTCATAATAGTCATAATTCTTGTACGCTTTTTTTATGCAATTTTACTTGTTCACATTTCTTCTATAATCTTCGATCACGCTCTATCTCATTCTATCAACCTATAGTTGCTATTTATAAACCGCTTTTCTCAATATCATACCTCTGTGCCAATCCGGGTGTTTAGATTCTAGTATTAAACCAACTAGTTATTAGATTAAGTTTTGTTTGTATATTTTTTTTATTATTAATATAACCCACACATTATTAGCCTCAATCAGCTTTTCTTTCCCCACGATTTTGTCACCCCTGAGGGTTTAAGAGCGAACAACCGTGACAAAGGCTGCAAGCTGTAGGGCGGCACCCTATTGTCCGCTGTGCGACCGGATGGGCCACAGGGCAGGTGGAGCCAATTGCACGGCACGGAAAAAGGAAGTGGAGCAAGGGAACAGAAAGGAGAAAGCTCCTCAATGTTCGCAATAATACAGGCAAATCTAAACAGGGCGAGAGCGGCGCAGGACCTGCTTACTGCGACCGCAATTAGAGGAGGAATAGACGTGTTGTTAGTCAGCGAGTACAACAGGGCAAGGGCAGAAGGAAACAGCTGGTACGTTGACGAAACGCAAGCGGTTGCTGTGATCCTGCACTCAAGGGACCTCTGCGTCAGGAGCCACGGCGCAGGGCAAGGATATGTTTTGGTTGAGACGCGAAGTTTAGTGCTGGTGAGTTGCTACTTCTCGCCAAATAAAAGGCTGGAAGAGATGGAGAATGCGCTGCAAAACCTGGAGGCTCTAAGAAGATCGTTCGCCAGGAAGCGACTTATCATGGGGGGGGGGGGGGGTATTTTAACGCAAAGTCGCCAGAATGTGGCTCGCCGTTTGAGGACGCGAGGGAAAGGGTGTTGGCAGAAGCAGCTGCGGCGTTGGGTTACTTGGTGCTAAATGAGAGTGAAGAAACAACTTTTGAAAGGGGTGGTGCGCGGTCGCATATTGACGTTACGTTCTGCTCGGCAAACTGTAGGGGAGCAATCAGGGATTGGAGGGTGATGGACCTGGAAACGATGAGCGACCACCGGTATATTGGGTTCAAGGTCGACCCAGGAATGAGATCGGAGCAAAGGGAGGGACCGGCGGGGTGGAACCCAAAGACACTAAATGTGGAAAAGCTAGCGGAATAATTGGAAACGGCAGGTGAAAGTAATAGAGGATCCATTGACGCCACGAAACTCAGAGAGATACTGACGAGGGCCGCTAATAAAGCTATAAAGAAGAGGACAAAAGTCAAACGAAGAGAGGTCTTTTGGTGGAATGAAGATATTGCAAAGCAGCGCGAGAAATGTATTAAGGCAAGGCGCAGGTACACGAGGAGGAGAGGAACAGCCCGGGAAGAAGATTGCGAAGGGGAGAAGCAAGAATGGAAGGAAGCCAAAAAAGAGCTGAAATTGGCCATCAGGGCAAGTCAGAGGGAGTGCTGGAGAAACCTCTGCACAGAAGTGGATGGAGACGTCTGGGGGAAAGGCTACCAGGTGGTCACAAAGAGATTTGGGCGGAAGAGGAATACTCCAGGGCTGCCACTAGATGAGATGGTGCGCGTCGCCAGGGCCCTCGTTCCCACGCAGACGCAAGGGAGATTCGAAAAGGTGGTTCTAGATAGCGAGGTGCCGCTCTTTACGGGTGCGGAACTAAAAGAAGCTGCAGCCAAGATGAAGAACAACAAGGCCCCGAGCATAGATCGTATACCGGCGGTCGTCGTGAGGACAGCGGCGGAGCTACAGCCGGAATTGAGGCTGGAGACCATGAACTCGCATCTGAGGACAGGGACTTTCCCGGGGATCTGGAAGTCGGCGCTACTGGTGTTGCTGCGGAAGGGGGAGAAGCCGGTCGACGACCCTTCGTCATTCAGGCCAATCTGCCTCCTCGACCACGCCGCCAAACTCTACGAGCGAATGTTGGATAACCGTCTACGGAAGGAGATCGAGAGAACGGCAGACCTCTCTCCAAACCAGTACGGCTTCAGACGGAATAGGTCGACGATGCACGCGCTTAAAGCGATCATGGCAGAGGTGGGGAAGGCGAACGCAGGCACGCTGAAAATTAGAGAGCAGTTGGTGGTGATCACCCTAGATGTTAAAAACGCGTTCAATTCGGCGAACTGCGAAAGGATAGTGGAAGAGCTAGACAAGCGGGGAGTGGCTATGTATCTGCAGAATGTGGTGAAGGACTATTTGGGTGATAGGAAAGTAATAGTCGAACAAGAGGGAGCTAGTGAGAAACTGGTAGTGTCCGGAGGGGTGCTACAGGGGTCGGTACTCGGCCCCACCCTGTGGAACGTAATGTACGATGGGGTCCTTCGTCTGCGCCTGCCGAAAGGTGCTAGCTTGGTGGGGTTCGCGGACGACATCTCGTTGGTAGTCAGGGAACGGGAGGTAGAAGAACTGAGGTACAATGTGGAGGTTTCGTTGGACCGCATTCGGGAAAGGATCTCGAGCGGGGGTCTCAAGTTGGTGTCGTCGAAGACGGAAGCAATTTTCCAGCTGGGCTGGCGGAGAGTGCCGACGGGGATAAAGTTTTACCTGGGCACGACGGAGGTAATACCGAAAGAGACGGTGAGGTGTCTGGGGGTTACAATAGATAAGAAGGGGAGTTATAGCGCCGATATAAACTTAAAATGCTTTTATTAAGTTACTAGAAACAGGATATGTTATATAAAAATTATTTAGCCATTGTAACAATATGTATAAGCAATAAATACTGAACATTCATACGAAAGCCTTCATTAATAGGTCAAAATATTTTAACAACAGTTTAATGCTTATTACATGTACAGAAGGAGACTGCAAAAAGAAATGGATAGCTCTACGAGATGCCTATAGAAGGTCTCTTAAGAAAAAAAAGACACGAAAAGTGGACAAGCTGCCTCGAAAACTAGAAAATGGATATACGAAGAAGAAATGTCATTTTTGGTTCCTTTTTTCCAAGACAGGCCAACAGTGACCAATATATATATAGATATGGACAGTGACGCAGAAGAGAACGTGGATACAGATCAAGCAGATCAAACTACTGAAGCCACAACAAATTCTGAGGAGAAATTGGAAAGACCACGAACTGTGTCAAAGAGTAGCGCTTGCTATAAGTCTAACCAATCTAGCCAGCGGAGATCTACCGGAAAAGGAACTGTGGCCCCCACTGCATTTGCGGAACTTATAAAATATATTCTTAAAGAAAAAGAAGAAGAAAAATCTCAGAAATCAAATGATGCTACAGATGACTTCTTTCAGACCATTTCTAAAACTGTTAAAACATTCAGTGCCATTAATCAAAATATTGTAAAATCTAAAATTTATTCCCTGGTTTCCGCAGTTGAATTGAAAGAAATTGAAAAAAAGGAGGCCACTTTTATTCAACAACCCCTAGTTCAGCCGCCAGCTTTCAGTCAGCCTAATCAATATAATTACCTGAGTAACTATAGTTCCCCATTACACTCTCAACCATTTGCACCAAGTCAGCAGTTTCATCATCTTGTCATCCTCATCATCTTGTGGCACATATTTTGGACCATTCTTTTTTTTTTCTCTTTCTGGGGGGCCCGGCTGAACGCCGAGCCGCAAACACTGAGGCCAGATAGGCCCATTGTGTGTCCCAGTGGGACCAACGGCTTAACGTGACTTCCGAACCACGGGTGGACGAGTGGGTGCATGCCCGGGCCCCGGAATGCACGCCACGATTGTGAGAAATTCGCTGACCACTCGTCCGTTGGGTTATATACTGACCCGGCTTATGCCTTGATATACCATGAGTAACCCCCTGAAAAATCTCATGGTCTGGTCAGTCGGTACCCGGGGATCGAACCCGGGACCTACCGAATGGCAAGGGTACGTGCTGTCGCACTGCGCCACAAGCCTCGGTATTTTGGACCATATTCTCCTGAGGGCCCAGATGGCAGACAAAAATAAAGTTTGAAGGTGTATGTTATGTTAGTTAGAAATTATAATAGCTGTTGTTGAGTAAATAAAACTTCCCTTAAGCATCCAGCAAGTTTTTCTTTTGGGGATATGGCTTCTCGAAAAGTGGTGTTTTGTTTTCTTCTATCATTTTCAATTTTTAAAAGTAGATAATTAAACTGATGGGAAGACATTCTAATATATCGGTAAAATTTTGTTTCGTCATCCACCAACTGTCTATATAATGTATGAAATTCTCCTTCTTCTTTCCTGGTTTTTAAAATGCTGTTGTTGCGTCCCCGTGTTTTTCCCGCGCAAGCTGTGCGCAAAGTTTTGAAAGTGTCATAGCAACGTAACAAGTGTGAGAAAAAAGTCGACAATTAAGAAGCCACGCTTTTTTTGAATTCTCTCCTGAATTGTTCCTGTTTGATCCTGAGTTGTTACTGTTGCTGTCGAATTGTTGCTGTTGTGTTGTTGTTTGTGAAATAATCGCTCAAGAGCAGATTTTGCAAAACGCTGAGCAGCGACCACGAAGCCCCGTGATATTTGAAGAGCTGCCACTTCGTCAACAAGACTCCCTTTTTCGATTTCAAGTAAAGTACAACAATAAACATCATTTTTTACAATAAGTTGTCAGTGTATCTTTTGGTTATCCAAAGTCCCAAGTCAAGGCCCCAAATAGCTGTGAACCCATAGAAGTCGTTTTCTTTCCTTCTTTGCTTCATCTTCATCGAGTAACACTGCGATTAACGCCAAATCTCTAGTTGAAAAATTTTTAAACATCACTAAACCCAATTTAACCGTGCTACAACTTCGAGGTCTCTCTCGTGTCTGATACGCGTCGAACAATGTATGCAGCGGCTATTTTTCGTGTCGTATCTGTTACGCTACGTGTCGTGTCGTTGCCTTTACGCGTGATTTTTGTCGCGAGTCACATAGGGTTACTCAATGCCCGAAATTTGTCGCTCTAGTGTCGCGTGATCGTTTCAATGAGGTCAACAAGTTGCGTTTGTGCCACCACTGTTTAAGCCCGAAGCACATGAGAAGCTCATGTCCATCCAAGTACAGGTACACCACCCGCGATTCATGCCCCTGTGACGCTAATCGCCGCTGGCGGACCCATCACCGTTTTGCTGTCAGCCACGTTGGTGTAGGTCGTCGACCGATGGGGAAATCGTCAAACCATCAGAGCTCTTTGCAACTCCGGGAGTCAATCGAGTTTTATCGTCCACGGTTGTCGAAAACGCCTTGGTCTTAGCTGCACGCGCGCCACCTTTCTAATTTCTGGCGTTGTTCATGTTTCGATAACCGCTTCACGCGAATCGACATCTTATGAGATTCGACCTGTAAGATTGAACGAACCGCGCTTTTCGATTAATCCGGTGGTGTTGCCCACCATTTGTTCAAAGTTACCTAGTATACCGTTACCTTCGTTGAAGGACTTCAACCATTTGCGATTGGCAGATCCAAATTGGAATCAGCACGGGGATGCAGACCTACTACTCGGCGCTGATATTCTCGTTTTTATAGTTCGCGGCGGTTTTATTCCCGCAGACGATCAACGTCCCGCAGCTATCGATTGGATCCTTGTTGGTACCACGCCTTGTTTACCCGTTGCGCCCATACATTTGTTTATCGTTACGTCAGAGTCGACTCTGGACCAAACGTTAAAGCGTTTTTGGGAAATAGAACAAGTCCCGGTTGATTCTTCTATGTCCCCTGAGGATGCTCAGATGGAGGAGTCATTCGTTGAATCTCATTTTCGGGACCCGTCCGGTCAATTCGGCGTAGAACTTCCTTTCAAGAAAACTTTATTATTACCTTCGTTTGAAGGGTCGCTACAACGGACCGCCGCCTATGCGCCCTCGAACGCCGCTTGGCCTCTCAACCGGAACGTCGGCAACAGTACGCCGATTTTATGTCTGACTACCTTGAGTCAGAGCACATGTCTCTGTGCACGACGCCCACCGATCTTCACTTTTACGTGATTCCACACCATTGTGTCACAAAAAGGAACGGTGCTTCCTCCAAGATTCGCGTGGTTTTCGACGCTTCAGCCTCTGATCGTCGCGGTCATTCCTTAAATGACTCGTTATTGGCAGGTCCGAAATTACAGCGGGACATTGCAGATGTTTTACTTTGTCTTCACAAATTTGTATTCACCACTGACGTTCAGCAGATGTACCGTCAAATTTTAGTTGCCGAACCCCATCGAGATTTTCTACTGATACGTTGGCGTTTTTCGTCAGATTTACCGATTGGCACGTGCCAATTAAATACTGTCACCTACGGGATCACGTCATCCCTGTATCTCGCTATTCGTTGTTTACTGGAGTTGGCCGCTAGTGGTCAACAGCAATTTCCTCTGGCATCACGGGCCATTCAAACTGACTTATATGTTGACGATTTTGCCACCGGGGCAGACGATCTTGCCACTCCACTGGAGTTGCGTCGGGAGATTGTCACGCTGCTACAACAGGGATGTTTTGAATGGCGAAAGTGGAACAGCACCTGAACACTGCCACGCTCTAGTTTTGATTTTTGACCCGCACGCAGAAGTGACAAAAACCTCCGGGGGATTCGCACAATGATTCCTTTTGGTTTGTTGTTCACCAAGTCGCGTCTGTGTGCACCAAACGGGCAAGACCAGAGGGCAAGCCAAGGTATTGCTGGGTGGAGCCGGCATCGGACTGCAGGACATAAACAAAGTAAAGACAACACGGCGAGGACACGGCTCCCAGAAGCCTCTTACGTAAACGAGAGGTATGGGAATCAGCGAACCCAGGGAACCCGAGCTACGGGTGAGCTAACGCGGCCCAACCCGTAAAACCGTAACCGAAGCCTGCACTTCCAAAACCTACGGAGAGCGTGCCGTGGGTACGTTGTGCAGGGACTTGAGGCCAGAGGGCTTGCCTTAAGTGACCGGCTCGCGAGGAGAACGTCTCTTTAAAACAACCGACAGCGAAGTCGTTAACACCTGCAGGGCACCTGGCGCACCCTGCAGTATTAATGCCTGTAACTCAAGGTGGTTGGCTAGCCGAGCCGAGAAGTGAATGGCCCTACGTCAGTGGGTCGCAAACGGAGTCCTGTGGGAAATCGGAGGTCCCCCACAGTACGGAAATCATTCCCTCCCGGGTAAGAGCGCACTGCCAAAAAGGAGCGACGTCACGACCCAATTAGTGGGAACAACAATGGAAACAGGAAAAAACTCAAAAAGGACCGAAACGATGGAAACGACAAAGACGACAGAACAAAGTGTGGATTTGGAAAATGAAAAAGGTACCCAGGAGGTAACGGACAAGGAATTTGCCGCAAACTTCAAGAGAACGAGCCTAGCTCGCAACCCGCCTCGAACGGAGAGGGTGCAATCACTTGGAGAAAACATTTTTAAGAGAAGGGCCACCTCTCCCTTAGAAGATAGAAATCTCGGCAACAACGCGGAAGATACTCGCAGCCGCGAAGCGGTTAAGTTCAAAAAAAAACTGGAAGGCATGCTTGGAGACGCCATGAACTTCGTTGAGAAGAACCGAAATGTCCACGCGCCTCCGAAAGATTTGATTAGGCGGCTCAACTATGCCTTTGCAAGCTACGCAAAGGTAGAAGAGAGGGACAGAGCAGAGAGGGCTGACGAGGGAAAGCGGCTAAGGTCAGAGATGAAGAGCCTCGAGGGCCGAGTACGCCAGCTCGAAGAGAGAGAGAGAGAGACAAGACGCGAGGGGAGCACGACTGCGGTGGCGTCCGTAGCCTCACAGACCGACAGTGGCAAATCCGTAACACCGGACAAGGTGCTAGGAATCAGAACCTATAGAGACTTCTGCGAACACGAGAATCTGAATTGGCCACGTGACCTCTTCAAGAATTGCTCGATAAAGGAAGGTAATCCACTGATCATAGAAGAGGAGGCGAACTTGGCAATTATAGCTCCAAGTGGAGGAGAAATGGAGCGAGGAATCGAGCGGATGTTCAGAGATAGATTTCCTGAACTGCTCGAAGCCGACGGCATGGTGATGCAGATAGCGCACACCGTAAAGCTCCTCCAGGGAGACAGCGCCGCCGAAAGAAGGCGAGTAATTAGCAGGCTGAACTGCTCCACGGGCGAGGAGTTGTTTGGAGTATTGGGTGAACTTCGAAGACGGAAGGAGGAGCAAGAAAGAGAGGCGACAGCCATCCCCGTCTCAAAGTAGAGCAACTGGAAAGTGTGCACAAAATGCTTCAATGCATCTTTGGGAACACGAGAAAGAAGGCGACGTTATACGTGCCTCCAGGAACCAAGAAAGATGAAAGTGGATCTCAACAGCCAAGGGCGGAGAGAGAGCCAGGGACGCAACAAATGTGGACGGGACGCGGTGGAACCTTAAGGCAAAGGCCGTAAGGAAAGACGTTGATTGTGAAGCTTGGGGGTGCCGCGTATGCGGAAATCAACAAGCTGAAAAGTGCCGTCGCTAAAGAAGATACCGCGGAGGTGGACACCATAAAAGCGACAAGGCAGAGGGAAGTCCTCATAGTCATGGACAAGAAAACAAAATGAGGGGTAGAAAAGCTCTTGAACCACATTGTGGGCAAGGTTCGAGGGATAGAAATCAGGACGGCAAAGAAGCGAGAGATGGTACTGCACTTGAAGGGTATGGATGGAGCGGTAAACCATGGAGGATGTGCACAAGGCAGTAGCTGAGGCACTCGAAATGGAGGAGCCAAAAGCGCTCAAAGTCAAGGCGATAAGGCCGGCGTTCGGAGGGACTCAAAACGCCACCCAGCTTTTGTCCCGGCCCGGCTGGTACAGAAGCAAACCATACGCGTAGGCTGGACCACCAACTGTAAGGTGGAAGCAAGAAGAAACGCTGGAAAATGCTACAGATGCTGGCAACATGGCCACATAGCGGCAACCTGTAAGGGTCCCTGTAGTGTACTGTAAGTGTTTATTATATCCACGACAGAAGGCGTTGTACTGCGTACAAACGGCCATCTTCTTGACCAGACTGGTGGAGTCTTCTTCTTTCGTACTCCAATCTTCCTGGAAGCCAGACCTGTACCCTAGATATTAATTATGTACTATTAAATCATCGTATTTAAGTACCAGTTGATATTATTTGAACCCTCCGAAACGACAAACATAACTGTGGCGACGAGGAGAAAAGCTGAAGAATTCACCAGCGAGGAGCCAAGGCTAGAAGCGTACGAAAAAACGTGGAAGGTGGTGAAGAATTGAAGAATTTTGGTGCAAGTAAGAAGTAGTTAGATCAACCATGGTCACAGTGGGACAAGTACCGCAATTTGGCCAAGACGGCGATTTCGTAATTTTCAGAGAGGCCAGTTTTTAAAGGTTAATGGGGTGGAGAGCACCAAGCACGTGGCCGCATTATTAACAGCCATCAGTGAAAAAACTTTAAGGGATTTGTGTGATCCCATTTTACCCGAGAATAAGTCGTACAAGCAGTTGGGCGAGATTTTAACCAGTCAATTTGGGAAGGAAATATCGACGTTCAACGAGAGTTCTATGCAGCAAAACAGGAGATCGGAGAGTCCATAAACCAGTGGTTGGCTAGAGTTAAAAAACTAGCCGCAAATTGTACGTTTGGCGCACAATTAAGCTTGTTTTTGAAGGTTTGAAGGTTTGAAGGGGTTAAGAAAAGGCAGAATCCTGGATAGGCTGTGTGAAGAGAACCCTGAAGCCCAAACGTTAGTGCAGTTAGTCAAAGTTGCTGTTAAAAGGGAAAAGGGGTGTTCTGCAAAGAAACTGAAATGTAGAAAGTGCGGAAAATGGGGCATATCGCAAAAGCGCGTAAGGCTCCGTTGCAGAGGCGTCAAAATTTTGTAGAAAGTAGGGAAGAAAATTGTATTTTAATGTACGTTCAACCGGGGGCGAACCATTTTTTGTAGATGTGTATATTAATAAGATTAGGTTAAGAATGGAAGTAGACACCGGAACCATTGTGTCCGCGATATCAGAAAAGACGTATGTAGAGCTTTTCAAGTTTACTAAGTTAGAGAAAACTAATATTTTGTTCCGAGGATATAATGGTGAGTCGTTATACAAGGTGGGTGAGATCGTGATTCCAATAACTTTTAAAAACGTCACAAAGAGGCTAAGGGAAATAGTGGTTAAGCAAGGAGGACCATCACTTTTTGGTCGTGATCTAATTTCACAGTTTAATTTTAAAGTTTTAGCAGATCTTAACGTGTTAGAAGATAGAAATAACATCCAGACCTTGATTAAGCAATTTACAGCTTTATTCAATTCAGAATTAGGGTGTTATAAATTTAATAAGATTGAGCTTAAGTTGAAAGCGGCGGCTGTTCCTAAATTTTGCAAACCTCGTACCTGACCTTTAACATATAAGGAAAAGACAGAACATGAGTTAGCTAGATTAGAAAAGGAGGGTATAATTACGCCAATCAACGATTGCGACTGGGGCACTCCGTTAGTGCCAATATTTAAGAAAGATAGAACTACAAGATTGTGTGCAGATTACAAAATTACGGTAAACCCATTTTTAGAAGATGGTAAATACCCACTACTGCGTATAGAGGAGTTGTTCGCAGCATTTACGAAGTTAGATTTATGGTACCAGTATAATCAGCTACAGAAGCACGAGTCGTCAAAGCAATTATTAGCGTGGAGTACCCACAAAGGTATATATAAAATGGAGAGACTTCCTTTTGGCACGAAGCCAGCTTGTGCTATTTTCCAACAGATAATCGAAAAGACCTTACGGGGTATCAATAGGGTAATACACTGTTTGGACGACATAGTGGTAACAGGGAGAACTGATCAGGAACATTTGGGTAACTTAAAAGAAGTTTTGGTTAGATTGACAGAATCAGGTTTTAGGTTGCGTCGTGATAAATGTAGTTTTTTTCAAAACGAGATTAAATATTTGGGACACATTGTAAATAGGGAAAGGTTGAGCAAGAACCCGAATAAAATTAAAGCAATTCATGACGCTCCCAGACCGGAAAATATTTCTCAGGTTAAGTCATTTGTAGGTTTAGTTAATTATTATGGAAAATTTGTGAGGAACATTACTGATATTTTTAAAGAAAGAAAATGATTTTGAATGGAACGATAGTTGTGAAAAGGCTTTCGAAACAATTAGGGCAATCATAGGTTCACATACAGTATTAACACATTCAATCCTAAACTACCAATTAAGTTGGCGGGTGATGCTAGTCCATACGGTGTAGGTGGTGTTTTATCGCACATTTTACCGGAGAGCGAGAAACGACCGATTTCATTTGTGTCTAGAACTGTGTCGGCAGCAGGGAAAAATTATTCAATGTTAGATAAGGAAGCTTTAGCCATTTTCTTTTCGGTAAAAAAATTTGAACCATATCTGTTAGGCAACAAATTTAAAATAATAACGGATCATAAGCCGTTAATATACATTTTTGGGGAAAAGAAAGAAATTCCAGCGATGGCAGCAGGTAGGCTGCAACGTTGGGCTGTATATTTAAACGCTTTTAATTTCGAGATTAGCCATGTTAAAGAAGAGTTAAATGCTAATGCTGATTGTATGTCCAGATTACCAATTGAAGAAGTAGATGTTAGGGAAGAAAGATATTCATATTTAAAATTTGTACAGGAGAATCGTTCATTGTTGGCAGATGAAAATAACATTAGGTTAGAAACAGTGCAAGATGAAGTTTTGGCCGTAATTTTAAAGTTCGTTACAGAAGGTTGGCCAAATCGTATAAAGGATGCAAAAATCAGGCAATTTTTTAATAGACGTGAAGAGTTAACAGTGGAAAAGGGAATTTTGATGCGAGGCCATAGAGTAATAATTCCAAGTAAATATCGTAGTGCAATATTAAAAGAGTTGCATACCGCGCACCCGGGAATAGTACGAATAAAGGTGGAGTGTTTGCAATAAATGTTAAGTTGGTAACAACTGATATTGTTGGCAGAACTTGTTTAGTATGCTAGTAACAAACTGCATGATGATCGTCCATTTTATACGACAACGTCAACAAGCTAGCAAGTCTGAGATTAACATCCACGATTCCTGTTAGGTGAGATAGTTACTTGTAATAGTGTAATGTAGTAGTATTAATTATTCCTGTTAGTATTTTAGTTTAACGTATTGAATAAATAAAAGAGTGTTCAGTCGAATAACTTACATTATTGAAAACACCACAGAAGGCAGTAGCCAGATCATACGTTTGGTGGCCAAATGTAAATATAGACATAGATAAGTTAGTAAAAAGTTGCGCTTGTTGTATGCAGGTGAGGTCAAATCCACCAAAAGCAACGGTAATTTCTTTTGAGGAAGCAAATCACGTTTTTGTTAGAGATTGATTTTTTTGGACCAGTAGATGGTAAAATGTTTTTAGTTTTAATAGATGCGTTTAGCAAGTGGTCCTAAGTTGAAGAGATGACCTCTACCACTTCGGCAAACACAATCAAACAGTTGCGGGATATTTTTGCGCGTTTTGAAATTCCAAACCGTATTATTTCAGACAATGGTCCATAGTTTAGTGCGGACGATTTTCAAAAATTTTGTAATCTAAACGGAATTAAACATGTAACATCACCTTCGTATCATCCAGCCACAAACGGAGCGGCCGAAAATAAAGTTAAATCGGCAAAAAGAGGATTATTTAACCCTTTACCGCATAGTGGGTCATAATTGACCCAAACCAAAAAAAATTTTTTTTTTAAGTTTCAAACCGATTCTTTCCGTAACTGAATGTTGAACCACATCTGGCACACACGCTGCTAACCGTTGCAGTAAAAATCCAGCCTCTAAATTGGTAAGCATTGCAAGTTTCAACTAGTTGACCAGACGACTACCGGTGAATTCGAAGTTTTCGTTGTTGAGTTTTTACGAGAAAAAAGAAGATTTCTGGCCAGAAAAAATGACAAGATGATTGGTTATTGTGTATTGATGATATTAAGGTAAGAAACATACCATTTCTACAATGATAGAAGTGTGAAAAGTCAATAATATATTTTGTGCCTTATATGGCACATCATGCAATTTCGACAAAATAATAAATATTTTTATGATATTTCAGTTAAGAATTGTAAAAAGTTTTATGGCAATCTGAGGCATATAAATTTGCCGGTGGATGATAGTGACGATTCCGACTTGTCCGATGATGATAAACGTCTCATGGATTTAGGACAGGTTCTGGCCGAGGATAGCGACTATGATGATAATATTCCACAAAATAGCAATGCAGACGATATTATCATTTGTGAATCATGTTCTTCCTCAGAAAGTAACTTACCGCTGTCCGAGCTAAGAAAGAAATTGCCGAAAACTAGAAATGAGCCTGTTCCAACTACAAAAGCTAAACCGAAATGGGTCGAGGACAATCTTATCGAAAGTGAAGATGACATCAAATTTGCTGGTAATCAAGATTTGATTTATATTTAGATACATCAGTAAACTTCTTTCGGTATCTATTTCCTAAAGATCTTATACAATTTATTACCGACCAAACAAATTTGTATGCTGTCCAGTGTCGTCCAAACAAACCGGCAAATGTAAAAGAATATGAAATTGAGCAGTTTATCGAAATATGTCTATATAAGTCCGTTATCCAGTTACCGGCCACAAGACATTACTGGGGTACTTCTATAGGTCATCCTGCAGTATCCCAAGTAATGAGTTGCAACAAATTTGAAGAAAGCAAACGGTTTTTACATTTCAATGACAATACGAATATTATTCCAGTAGGACAACAGGGTCATGATAAATTGTTCAAGATTCGACCATTTCTTTCAAAAATTCGAGAGAGGCTATTTCTGGTTCCTAGATAAGAACACACAGCAGTTGCCGAACAAATCATCCCGACCAAAGCAAGAATTGGAATAAAACAATACAATCCCAAGAAACCCCACAAATGGAGTTACAAGAATTTTGTACTTAGCGGAATTTCTGGATTTAGCTACGATTTTAATTTATTCGCTGGAGCTCATAGTAACGTCGTACCGCCTAATGTACCGGATTTAGGAACAAGCAGTAACGTGGTAGTAAGATTGTCCGATACTGTACCAAGAAATCAAAATTTCAAAATATTTTTTGATAACTGGTTCAGTAGTGTTCCGCTAATAATATACTTGACCAAAAAAGGAATTCTTCCTTTAGGAACTGTTAGAATAAATCAAGTGTCAGGTTGTGACATGCCAAAAGAAAAGGAAATGAAAAGAAGAGAACGAGGTTCTGTAGTAGAAAAAACTGCGACAATAGAAAACACAAAAATATCTGTTGTCTCCTGGTTCGATAACAAAGTTGTGTATGTTGGCAGTGAACCTGTTGGTGAAAAAAAAAGGTTTTTCAAAACGGACAACACTCATAGAATGATTGTTTGCCCTCGAAGTGTTTTTGTTTACAACACCTATATGGGAGGCGTAGACCTTCTCGTTGCAATGCTAGGGTTTTATCGCATAAAAATTAGATCCAAGAAATGGTATTTGCGCATTTTTTTTTCATTTCTTGGACATGTGCACTGTAAATAGTTGGTTGTTATTTAGAAGGGCTGAAAAAGAACCTTTGCCTCTCTTGGATTTTAAAATTGCGGATTCTGATGCACTGTGTCTTGTTGGAAAACCCATGAGAAAAAAATATGGAGTGTCAGAACAAAAGTGCGTAAGCCCCTGTCCTTTATTAGGTACGATACACGATGTCGGTTGTGTGCGTAGTAGCGTGGTAGTGTGGTAGTGTGGTAGTTCCTACCAGTTCCGCACTGTCAATGTCGATTGGAGCAAGACCGGTTGACGGCTACTCGCGGAGACAGTTTGCGTGGTCGGGATCTTACGTTGTTTTTGTGTCTAATCGTATCTAATATATACCTACTCTGCTTAGTTACGTGTTACGTTTGATTACCCCTCACGAGTTTCCGCGTGGAAATCCAATAGGTTATGGGCTCAGTAGGTACTGCCGCCGGTATGCGAACGTTTTTTTTAATCGTTACTTTGCATTGACCTTACAACAATGAGTGCATCAAGTCTGACGAGGATTGAAACCTAGAACAAAGAAAACTACGACACATGGAAAATGCAAATGGAGGCGCTATTAATAAAAAACGACGCGTGGGTGTTTGTTAACGGAAAATCTGTGAAGCCCAGTTTAGTGGCAAATGATGCAATTTCCGAAGCGGCCGTCTCGACGTGGGAAAAGAATGACAGTAAGACGAAGTCTGACATCACACTAGCTATTAGTCCGTGTTTGAGTTCTATGTATTTTTACATTCTATGGGTCAACATGGCAACGCCTCCAAAACAAGATTAGAAAGAAGAAGGCGTAGAAGGTGACAAGAAGAAAATGTCTCCAGTTTTTGTGTGTAAATTCGTCCTTTAAATAAATACCAGACATACGGAAAACCCTACTTATTAAAATTACAACACCCATCAACATTTTGGTCCTTCGAACCGCATCCACGTTTTTGGAAAGACCCCGTAAACTAGAGAAAACCGCAGGCAAATAGTGATCACTGATCATAATTTGTCATCCTTTAAATCCTTCCTGTTAATAAACCGACCAATATGGCCGATTTGGTGTCATTAATTCAAAGGCGTACTACCCTCAAAAGCAATTTGACGCGATGTAAGACGTTTGTATCCAAAGTTGAGGAAGCGTTAATTACCGGTGAACTCACTGATCGCGTAAAAAATGAAGCAAATATGCGTAAAGGTAAAATGGAGCCCTGGCTCGATAATTTCGAGTCAATTCAGGGGCAAATCGAAAATCTCGATAATATAATCACTGAAGAAGTCAAGAAGGCGTAGAAGGTGACAAGAAGAAAATGTCTTCAGTTTTTGTGTGTAAAAATTCGTTCTTTAAATAAACACCAGACATACGGAAAACCCTACTTTTTAAAATTACAACACCTATCAACAGTCCGTCTGAACTTAAACAAATTAAAGGTTGTTTAACATCTCGCGATGTGTGGCTGAAACTGGAAAGTATTTTTCAGTCGAAGGGACCAGCAGGAAAGGCAACACTGTTAAAACAGCTGACGTTGCAGCGAATGGCCGAATTTGAAGAAGTGCGGGAACATTTGAACAAGTTTTTCGATGCCGTGGATAAACTTTCTGAAATGGTTTCTGAAATAGGAGTGGAAACTAATCCCGATTTGTTATCGATAATGCTCGTGTATAGCCTACCGTTCAGTTTCGAAAACTTTCGGAGTGCTATCGAATCGCGAGATGAGTTACCGCTACCTGACGTACTTCGTGTGAAAATAATCGAAGAATTCACGGCTAGGAAGAAGGTGCAACAGCCGTCAACGTCGAATAATGCATTGTGGGTGAACAAGAATCCACAAGAGCGAAATTTCAAACCCTGGAAAACCAGAAGTGATGGTAATACGAAGGGTGGTCCACTAGATAGTAGAGAAACTTTTAAATTTCGTTGTCACAAGTGCAAGAAAGTGGAACACAAAGCGGTAAATTGTTCTAGTAAAGACAATCGCGCTACCGCGAAAGCTATCGAAAGCGTTTGTTTACGTGGTCCCAAAGTGCCTTCGAACTCGATGAACGTTAACAGTGGTGCTACTTCACACCTATGCAACGAGCGAAATGAGCGAAATCAAGAAAGGTGGAGGAAAACTTAATCTTGCGAATAATGCGTTTACTGAAATCAAAGCTCGTGGAAAGGCACAGTTTACTGCCAGTGTTTTGGGTGAGTTGAAAAATATGTAGTAGCCTCAGCCTCCAGCATGTGCGCACCCTAACGCGCACACGCGTCGCCAGCGCGGAAAGGAAAAAGGAGATACAGTCGCGCGGGGGAACAAGAACGACGACGTGCAATGACGGACTCGACTACGGCATCTTTGATTTAATTTAAGTTGTTATTGTTAATAAATAATGTTGTAATAACAAGACAATAAATATCTCTCTAGAAAACGCGATGCTTGTACCGGACTTACGAACAAACCTGTTGTCTGTCGGTAAAATCGCGGATAAACGTTTCTAAGTGATTTTTCGAAAAGAAAATGCAGTCGTCGTCGATTCGAATGGAGATGTTAAACTGGTTGCAGATCGTATAGGGGACTTGTACTATGCTCGTGAAAGCGACGTCATGTGCAACTCAGTTTCGGGTAACGTAAACGCGGCGCGACGCGAAAAGACTTTTGAACTTTGGCACCGACGTCTAGGACATTTAAACGCGCGGGATTTGGCCGATGCCATAAATCGGGGCACTGTGGTCGGTCTGGAATCCGTGAAGCCGACACTGAACGCGATAAAGTGCAACATGTGCTTGCAGGGGAAGATGGTGCGAACACCATTTTCGAAAAAGTCCGCAACAATATACAGAATTCATGGCAGAATACAGAAAGTTGGGGCACATGTCTCTCGACGACGCAAATGTGGCGAGATACTACATTCCTCACCAGGCAGATAGCACAACTACGAAATTGAGGGTCGTGTTCGACGCCTCGGCTAAGACTACATCTTGTGATGGACATTGAACTGTAATTTGTTTAATTCAGCATTGTGCAATTATTAATTTAACGAACTGCTTAGCCTAAATGTTTCAACCTAATCAAAGTCCAATGCACCTCGATCAAACCCGCTTGATTTGTTAGTGTAAGCATTTATTAGGTAGTGAAGTAAGTAGTTATTAAAGTTACTTAGGACTGAACCGGTGTAAAGTGAACTAT
Organism: Schizotus pectinicornis; assembly: GCA_951805265.1. Classification (NCBI taxonomy): domain Eukaryota; kingdom Metazoa; phylum Arthropoda; class Insecta; order Coleoptera; family Pyrochroidae; genus Schizotus; species Schizotus pectinicornis. Next base: position 1,458,236 of record OX638203.1, on the reverse strand, counting down.
GCTCAATACAGCAATTAGTTAGTACCCGAAAGGGCTTTTATTCCAACTTACCCCCGAACCTGCATAGAGACAACCCAAAGTATTTTAAAGTATATTACAATCTGGATACTCACTAAACGACCTGCAAGTGGTAGGCCCAACTATACAACAAAGCCTGCTCGACATAATATTGAGATTCAGGAAACATCCAATCGCAATGACAGCCGACATCATGAAGATGTACAGGCAAATCGTAGTGGCGGACAATCAGCGTCCGTTGCAAAGCATTATTTGGAGAGACGCACCTTCTCATCCTCTTCAAATATTCGAACTTAAACACCGTCACCTACGGCACGACAGCCGCTGCCTTTCTTGCGATAAGAGCGTTGCATGAAGTTGGACTCAGATGTAAGGAAAGTCACCCAAAGGCTTCGGAAACCATTCTATCCGACTTCTAGGTAGACGACCAGTTATGCGGAGCGAAAACAATCCAGGAAGCAAAGCAGCTAAAAGAAGATGTTACCGAGGTGCTCGGAAAAAACGGATTTTTAATCGGAAATGGACATCAAACGCTCCACGAGTATTAAAGGAAAACGCATCCGCTCAACCCTTTGACGTATTGAATATAGGCAAAGACGAAAGAACAAAAACCTTAGGGTTGCTTTGGAATCCCAATTCGGATACTTTCGAATATTCAATTGCTAAACCAGATGGCGCAAGTTACACCAAACGCAGCGTCTTATCTTGTATCGCTCAAATCTTTGATCCGATTGGTTTGGTAGCACCAGTAATCACCACCACGAAAGTATTCATGCAAACTCTCTGGCAAATTCAACTAGATTGGAACGAATCCTTACCATCTCATCTGCACACTCAGTGATGTCGCTTTCACAATGAGCTGCCACAGATTGACAGTCTTGCCATCGAGCGCAAGATTATCTGTCAAAATCCTCAAACTATTGAACTCCATGGCTTCTGCGACAGCAGCAAAATTGCCTATGGTGCGTGTATATATGTAAGATCTATCGACAAGCAGAGAAACGTCTTTGTAAGGCTACTTTGTTCAAAGGCAAGGGTAGCCCCCCTCAAAACGTTGACAATACCGCGATTAGAATTGTGTGGTGCCATAGTTCTGGTCAGGTTAATGCAAGGGGTCTTATCAGCATTGAACATCCATCCAGATCGAGTCGCCTACTGGTGCGATTCAACAGATGTATTAGGCTGGATCAACAAATCTCCTAATCTCCTCAAAACATTCGTCAGCTCGCGTTAAGGCGTTTCACAGCGCGAAGAGGTCGGCCCTCATTCATATATTCAGACAACGGGACAAACTTTGTCGGGGCAAGCTAGGAGCTGAAGGAGGCTGTCAACTTTCTGACTAGCCATAATGACAAACTCGTTTCACTCTCCGCGGATGAGATGATTAACTGGAAGTTCATCCCCGCCTACTCACCCAACTTTGGTGGCCTTTGGGAGGCTGAACGTAATAAATCAAGACGTAAACAGATTGCGTATGTGCTGATGGTACTCATGGGCTTAACCAATATGATTTTGAGTTAAATACTCTACTAGTCTAGTCTACTCTAGTCTACTCTACTAGTAGTGATGATTTACGTGAGGGCTTTCCTTGTGCCTTACTAATTTCTAACAGAAACGATAAAAAAAATGATGATGTTTTTTTGATTATATTAAAGACCGTGTTGGCGTAATTAATGCCAAAACTTTTATGTCAGATATGACTCCGAGTTCGTACAATGCCTGGGCAAACATTATGGGTCCGTCAGAGTACAGGTATGTTTTTTAAGATTCTAAACTTCTTGTCATTGTGTTTTCTTAAATATTTTATAGATTGTACTGTACACTACGAAAAAACTTGTCCAAAATTCATTCAAAAGAGAAACAGGTGCGTATTTGTCAGTAGGTATTAATTCTTTTTTTGTTTCAATAATACAACTATATTTAGGTAACTAACTACAAATTTTTAAGAACAATGTTACAAAAAAACGACAAGGAAGCGTTCACAAAAAAGCTAACAAAATTTTTAGCAATGACACAAACTGATCTGGATACTATTGACTTTGGAAATTATTTTGCAGAATATTATGCAAATATTGCGCAGAGATGGGCTTACTGTTTTCGATTGGGGTGCGGAATAAACACCAACATGCACCTAGAGCGAAAGCATAAATTGATCAAGTACATATGCTTGTATGGCCAAAAAGTGAAACGACTCGACAAAGGCATCAATGCTATAATGCAGTTTCTTTGAGATGAGTTGTTTGATCGTTTGATCACAATGAAAAGAGGCAAATTATGCACGAAGCTAAGAGTTCTGCGTCACAAAACAAGTGAACAACTGGATCTAAATGGCGTCTTGGAATACGGCAGTGATTGGCAAATTATATCCGACTCCCATAACATTTATACTATCCAAGCAAATAATGATATGAAAACATGCAAATGCAAAATAATCTGTGATAACTGTTCGGTGTGCATCCACAGATACATATGTACCTGTATCTGTATTGACTCTTCTGTAAAATGAAACATGTGCAAACATGTTCACCTACTCTGTCGTTATTTACAGCAAAAAGGATTATATTCTTCACAAGCAGCAACAGGTAATGTTAATAACTCAAAACTGAGCCAAAATATACCTGCCTCAGTTTAATAATATTAAGGATAATTAACATCACGTTAATATCAATTAATATTATCAATATTATATTCAGGAGCTTCGTGAAGGACAATAAATTTGCATTAATGGTAAGGAAATATCCATCAATTTTGGTGATAGACTGGTGCTTTGGTATTAGCATAAACGGTGATGGTTTGAACCGAATACTTTTTCTAATCAGTTATTTATTTTGCTTTTTTTCTTTAATACTGAGGTGTAAGGTTAATGATATAATTGATGTATAGTAATAATACAATAATCTAAAAGCCTTACATTACAGTGATGTGAGGTTGTATATTGTGTGTGGGAAATATCAGTTACATGCAAGTAATTAATGCAATTATTTTATATATAGATAATGAAAACAAACATTTAATCGTGGCTTTAGACTTTGCTAACACAGAAACAGAAACACAAGCACTTCAAAGTGAGTTAAAAGTGGGGCAAAATTGCAATAATCGGACGACCGCAGAAGAAGTAGACCAATAGGATTGTTTTCTATTGAAGAATGCATTGGCGCATGCGCAAAGGCAGCCATATTGTTTCGGCCAAATGTTTTGACGTTCGGTTTTGATTCCGCATTATTTTCATAAAAAACAGACGGATAATGTTGTAATAGTTCTAAAATATTGCCAACCTAAATTTGTATCGTAGCGCCATCTACTATTTTTGTAATGTGGCATCCATGTTTTTCTGTTTCCGTTATTTATTAAAGTTAGTCTTTACAGTATACTTGACAAGAGTGGTTGTTTTTCTTAACTTTTTCTAATAGGTTATGGGCCCAGAACGACGTGTTTGAAAAAGTGTGTTTTTTTGTCAAGTGCATAAGAATGGCTGGATCGGGAAGCTATTTGGTCAGTGTTCCGAAGTTGAAGGGAAGAAAAAATTATGGCGATTGGGCGTTTGCTGTAGAGAACTTCTTAATTCTCGAAGATCTAGCGAAGTACATCGAGGATGCAACCGACCCAGGTGCGACCGAATCAACCGTAACGGACGACAAAGATAAACAGGCCAAGGCGAAATTAATCTTGACCATCGATCCATCCCTGTATGTCCACATCAAGGAAGTAAAAACTGCCAAAGAATTGTGGAAAAAGTTGAAATCCATGTTTGATGATTCGGGCTTCACTCGAAGAATAAGCCTACTTCGACATCTAATTTCGGTGCGTCTCGAAAATTGTGATTCCATGGGTTCGTATGTAAATCAGATAGTGGAAACGGGACAGAAATTGCACGGTACGGGTTTCAAAATCGATGACGAGTGGATTGGTTCGTTAATGTTGGCGGGTTTGCCGGATAAGTTTTCTCCGATGATCATGGCAATCGAATATTCCGGAATAGCCATTACAACGGATTCCATAAAAACAAAGTTGTTGGACATGGAAAGTGATGTCGGTAAAACAGTGTTACTTTTATTACTTTTATGTTACTTTATGTTACTGCTTATGCGCCTTGCGCTCTAGGCCTTCATGACTTCTGTGCCGCGCGTGTGTGTGCGCAAGACCGGAGATAACGGTTGTTGGCATTCGGTAAAAACCTAAGAAAGGAAACGCATGTGTTTTTTAGTTTTGTGGCTTGTTAGTTTTGCTTTTATCAATAAATAATACAAAAATCTATGGTCCTTCGAACTCAACGAAACCGCAACATAAAATGGTCCTAATCGAACCGGATTGTACCGCCCAGCAACCAGCAACTTCACCGAGAAATTGTTGAAGCCACGAAGCAAGCGTAACCGCCGCCATTACAACAGGGCCGGACCGGGGACGCCAACTCGCCAACAAAATAACCTACACCCACGCAAACAAAAGTGAGTCCTTTCCAGCTTTCATTTAGCAATTTCCCTTAATTTCACGTGCAATTTTCGGAAAACAATAAATATGGCTGAAGACGCGAACGTCAAATTATTGACACGAAAACGGGCCGCTTTAAAAACAAAGCTTACTAACTTCAAAAACTTTCTTGACAAAAACACGCTTGATTCTCAAATCACACCTTCCTCAACATTTTTCTTGCAGGTAGAACAACGTAGTGAAGGTTTTAAACAACTCGTAAGCGATTTTAACAAAATTCAAGACGAAATAGACATTACAGTATCGGAGGAGCTCTTTGCACAGCAGGCCAATGAACGAGAGCAATTTGAATCTTTATTTTACGAATTATTAGCAACCACAAGCCAGTTGTTATCGGGAAACCAGGTTCAAATTCCAAATCCGCTTCAAGTTGGTGCAAACGCTCAAAATTCACTATCAGACAGTGCTTCTGAAAGCTTTAGCTCACCTATGCTGCCGCAAAATGCGCAAGCAGCTGTAGAACAAACTACTGTTAAATTACAAGCGTTAAAACTCGAAACTTTCGACGGCAAGCCTGAACATTTCCCCGCCTTTTCTGATGCTTTTAAAAGTCTCATAGAAAACAATAGCAAGCTTGACGACTTATCAAAATTCTTGTACCTTAGGTCGGCACTTTCTGAAGAACCGCTTCGGGTCATTCGATCATTAGAGGTCACCTCCATTAACTATGCTACTGCTTGGTCACTTCTGAAGAAAAGATACCAAAACAAAAAGCTAATGGTTCACAATCACGTCAAAGCCATTGCTGATGCGCCTAAAATTCCAAAAGAGTCTTTTCAATCTCTTCGTCAGCTACTCGATGACCTTCAAACGCATTATCGTTCCTTGAAAAGTTTAGGGCAACCAGTAATGCACTGGGATAGCATGCTCATATACCTAGTAGTTGATAAATTCCCGTATCAAACCAAAAAAGAATGGGAAAATGAGGTTGAAGAAGCAAAGGAAGTTGATCTACCAACTTATAACGATCTCGTCAACTTCTTAGAAAAGCGCTGCAGATTGTTAGAAAAAATGACCAAGCTGCATAATGCTGATTCAGCGTTAAGCAAAAACAAATACGAAGGTAAGTTTTCAAAGTCTCAATCTCATGTTGTGACAAAGTATAACGCGTGCCCTTCTTGCAAAAATGATCACCCTTTATATGCATGTCGCTCGTTCCTGAGCATGCCTGTCGATAAAAGATTGGAGGAGGTAAACAAAATCGGAGTTTGTTCTAACTGTCTGCGAGAAGGTCACAAAAAGTCTAATTGCAGATCTCGACATTGCAAAAAATGTTCCAAATTTCATTCAACCCTCTTGCATAAAGACACCAGCATTTCTGATCAAGCCGAGCGTACTTCTCCTACCCCCTTAACTCTCTCGAACCATACCGTTCATTGCAACGCAGAACAAATTTTGCCAACCGCAAAAATAATTGTAATCTCGGAGGATGGTAAGCAAATTCAATGCACAGCACTACTAGATTCTGGCAGCATGAGATCTTATATGACCTCTCAGTTATGCAAAAGGCTTTCCCTTCCTACCATTCATAGCGACTTTTCAATCGCTGGCATTAATCAAACAAGGTCAAAGATTTCTTTCAGCACTTCTGCCAAGATAAAGTCAATTCATAGCCATTTCGCAGCGGAACTATCATTTCTAATACTTCCAAATATAACCCAAACTCTATCTGCTGCAAACTTCAGCATGAAATCGTTGACCATTCCACCTCGAATCGCTTTAGCCAATGTGGATTTCGCTAAGAGCACGCGAATAGACATATTGTTAGGGGTTGATGTTTTCTGGCAGCTCATAAAGGCTGATCAGCCCTACATTCACGAATATCCATACATCATCAACTCAGAACTCGGTTACTTGATCTCTGGTAGCTTTTCATGTTTAAGGAATCAAACCAATAATGACATAAGCTGTAATCTTTCCGTTTCCACGCTTTCGAAACAAATATCTCGTTTTTGGGAGCAGGAAGTCTGCGAAGATTCAGCACCCATTCTTTCTGAAGAGGAACAACTTTGCGAAGACAATTTCGTTAAGACAACTAAAAGAAATGAAGAGGGCCGCTTCGTAGTCACCATCCCGCTACAAAGCTCTCCTAGCGTCTTAGGCGATTCAAAACAAAGAGCGACTAAGCAATTTCTGTCTCTTGAAAAGAAGCTTTCTTCTAATGCCGCTCTTAAAACAGCCTATTCTGATTTCATTAACGAATACGAATCTCTTGGTCACATGGTCAAGCTTTGTCACGATGCCGATATAGCTTCTTACAGCTATTACATGCCACATTTGCCGGTTATACGCGAGCAGAGTTTGACTACAAAGCTGAGAGTCGTTTTTAATTCTTCAGCTCCCACTACTTCTGGAGTATCTCTTAACGACATTCAGATGAGCGGCCCCGTAATTCAAGATGATCTTTTCTCTATCGCACTTAGATTCCGCCGTTACAAGTACATTTTGTCCAGCGATTGTTCCAAAATGTATCGTTCCATCATTATCGATCCTGCTCAACGTTCTCTGCAAAGAATTGTATGGAGACCCGACCCTTCGCTTCCGATTGAAGGTTATGAGCTATGTACTGTCACATATGGTCAAAAGGCCTCAAGTTTCCTTGCCATAAGGTGCTTATTCGAGTTAGCTGCTTCTCACGAAAAAACACAGCCGGAAATCTCTAAAATCATACGAAGAGATATGTACTGCGATGATCTGTTGACCAGTATCGATTCCTTTGAGCAAGCTCGATATGTTTGTAAGACAATATCAGAAATTCTTCTATCAGGGGGATTTGTTCTCCGCAAGTGGACGTCGAATGAGCCGCAAGTTCTTAATTGTGTCAATGATGGCAACGTATCGCAAATGGTATTAAACTTTCAACAGGATGAAAGCACTAAGACTCTTGGTCTATCATATGCTCCTCATTCTGACCAGCTGTTTTTTAGCATTGGTTTCAAAAAACATGCATCAATTCCTACCAAACGTGAAGTTTTGTCCATTATTAGTCAAATTTTTGATCCCCTCGGTCTTTTAAGTATTTGTACTATTTCTGCAAAAATTTTTATGCAACAGCTATGGTTGGCTCAGCTAAAATGGGATGACCCTCTAACACCTGATCTAAGAATCCAATGGGAAAGTTTCAGCAATGAACTGCCCATCTTAAATGATTTACGAATCTCTCGGCATGCAATGTGCCATCAGCCTTCTAAAATCGAGTTGCATGGATTTTCTGATGCAAGCAGGAAAGCGTACGGCGCCTGTATCTACGCTAGGTCAATAGATAGGCAGGGCAAAGTTTCAGTTCATCTTCTCTGTGCTAAAACCAAGGTTGCTCCATTGAAGCACCTAACCATTCCCAAACTCGAATTGTCTGCCGCTGCCATACTTGCAAAACTTCTCAAAAAAGTGAAATCTTCTTTGGACTTGAATGTCGACTCTATATTCTTGTGGACAGACTCCGAAATCGTCCTGGCATGGATCAACTCTGAACCTTACAAGCTAGAGACTTTCGAAGCCAACCGGATCGTTCAAATACACACGATTTCACCACGCGAGCAATGGCGATATGTCCATACCAGCGAAAACCCCGGAGATCTGCTATCACGAGGCGTTAGCCCTCGCAAAGTTGCGAACTTAAAGCTATGGTGGCATGGTCCGGATTTCCTCTTGCTGGACGAGCGCCAATGGCCCAAGCAAAAATCTGTCTTCTGCCACAGATTTCAGGGAACTAAACCCACGACTCAAGCGTGCCTGTCACAAATTCCCATGTCAGGTTTTCCCTTTCAAAGATTTTCCTCTCTTTCAAAAATGGAACGCGTAGCCGCATATATTCGGCGATTTATTCAAAACTGCCGCGTCTCAAAAAATGTCCGCCAAACCAGTCCTCTGACAATTGTCGAATTACACGAATCTCTGCTATTCCTGATTAGGCTTGCTCAGTCAGAAGAATTCTCCACTGATATACAAGATTTGAAGGCTTCTAAAAGTCTAAGCAAATGCAGCAAATTAATTGCTTTAAACCCATATTTTGATGAGACCGAAAAACTACTACGAGTAGGTGGGCGTTTATCGAGATCTGATTTTTCCCACGACAAAAAACATCCCATACTGCTTCCTGGAAAGCATCCTTTAACCAAAGCGCTTTTTCTTAAGGAGCACTCCCGCCTACTGCACGCTGGACCACAATTATTGCTTTCAACCATCAGGGAAACTTACTGGCCTCTTGGTGGCCGGTCCTTAGCCAAAAATATTGTTAGAAGTTGCGTCTCATGTTTTAGGGCAAAGCCTTCTTCTATCAGCAACCTCATGGGAGATCTTCCCGCTGATCGCGTCACTCCTCACTCGCCCTTTACAATTGTAGGTACCGATTATGCCGGTCCGTTCTTAGTGAAAGACCGAAAAGGTCGGGGTGCGAAAGTTTCGAAAGCCTACATTTGCGTTTTTATCTGTTTTGCTACCAAAGCTGCGCATTTGGAATTGGTATCTGATTTAAGCTCAGATTCGTTTCTTTTAGCATTGAGACGATTTGCGTCTCGCCGAGGCATGCCTGCAAAGATCTACTCCGATAATGGAAAAAATTACGTTGGCGCGAACAACAAATTAAAAGAACTTGGTCAATTCCTAATCGATAACAATTTAACAGAATCTTTCAAAAACGAAAAGTTTAATTGGATTTTTTTACCCCCCTATTCCCCTCACATGGGTGTATTTGGGAATCGTGCGTCAAGTCAGTTAAGAATCATTTGCGACGAGTAACTGGAAATTTAACTTTTACATTTGAGCAGCTTAACACTCTACTTGTACAAATTGAAGCCATTCTAAATTCAAGGCCGCTTTGTCCGCTATCTAGTGATCCTAGCGACCTCACTCCTCTTACTCCCTCACATTTTCTACTGGGTAAAACCTTGACTACGGTTCCGGATCCACGCCTGACACACCTGAGGCCAAATAGGCTCGACACGTATCAGCACATCCAGCTCATTACACAGCATCTGTGGTCAAGATGGTCCAAGGAGTACCTCGCAGAGCTTCAGCGCCGCAATAAGTGGCAGGTTCGCCATCAAAACTTGAAGGAAGGCATGCTGGTCATTTTGAAAGATGACAACCTACCCCCTGCCAAATGGCGCCTCGGACGCATCCTCAAGCTGCATCCAGGAGCTGACAACATCGTTCGAGTCGTCACGCTTCGCACTTCCAGCGGTGACACCCAACGTGCAATAAACAAAATTTGTGTTTTGCCACTCGCGGCCTAGTGCAGTGAGTGATCACCTTTACTGAGTTTTCCAGATTGACTTTTATAGTACTCTTTGGAATTTCAAATTTATTTTATAACTTTACTCTTCCAACGGGGGGAGTATATGTTACTTTTATTACTTTTATGTTACTTTATGTTACTGCTTATGCGCCTTGCGCTCTAGGCCTTCATGACTTCTGTGCCGCGCGTGTGTGTGCGCAAGACCGGAGATAACGGTTGTTGGCATTCGGTAAAAACCTAAGAAAGGAAACGCATGTGTTTTTTAGTTTTGTGGCTTGTTAGTTTTGCTTTTATCAATAAATAATACAAAAATCTATGGTCCTTCGAACTCAACGAAACCGCAACAAACAGCTAGTGCGTTTTTCGGGACCAAGAGTGCAAACAGTTGCAAACCACGCCGTCACGTTGGTAACAGTGGTAACCAACATGGTAACAGTAGTAACTATAGTGGTAACCAACATGGTAACAGTGGTAACTAAGGTGGTAACAGTAATAACTATAGTGGTAACAGTGCTACAAGTGACAAAAGAAACGTGAAGTGTTTCAGATGTAAACAATCCGGACATTTCAAGAACAAGTGCCCCCTGAACGACAGAAACCAACAGAAAACGGACAACTGTTTTAGCGTTGCGTTTTTAAACGGGAACTTTCGAATATGAATATGAATATGATTGGTATGTGGACTCTGGGACTAGCGTACATCTGACTGCCGATCAGAATTTACTGAGGAACGAAAAGATGGAGGCTGAAACAAGAGAAGTTATGGTAGCAAACAAAACCAAAGTACCTGTATCCTGTTCTGGTGACATACATATTACAACAGTTGTTGGTAAGCGAAAGTATGATGTCAAAATCCAAAAGGTGTTATGTGTTCCAGACTTAACGACAAATCTGTTATCAGTTAGCCAAATGATAAAGAATGGCAATGTTGTCAGGTTCGAAGTAGATGGTTGCAAGATCTACAACAAGCAGCGTGAGCTCATTGGTATCGCTGAGTTAACTGACGGTGTTTATAAGTTAAACACTGAATTGTCGAAGAAATGTTTGTTGGCAGCGACACCGACAATCACCAGCAATGTATGGCATCGCAGATTAGGTCACATAAACAGTGTTGACCTAAATAAAATGAGGAATGGCTCTGTAAAAGGACTGTCTTACAGCGACAAGGTTCAAGTTGGGAAGCAAAATCGCATTGTGTTGTGAGGGTAAACAATCGAGATTGCCGTTCAAACAAAATGGCACCCAAGCTGACAAACCGTTGCAAACAATACACGCAGATGTTTGTGGTCCGATGGAAAATAAATCAATCGGTGGTTCAAGGTATTTTCTGATTTTGGAAGATGACTTCACGAGGATGTCCTTTGTATACTTCCTTAAAACAAAGGATGAAGTTTTTGAATCTTTCAAGAATTTTAAAAGTTTGGTCGAAAACCAACAGAACAGCAAAATAAAGATCTTCAGGTCTGACAATAGAGGTCAGTTTGTTGGTAATGACTTTGAAAAATTTTTAAGGGCAAATGGGATCATCCACCAAAAAACAAACCCCTATAGGGGAAGATTGGCACCATTTGTACACGGGGAAATTCAAATAAACCCATGAATACTTATCGTAAACAAGAGCCTTACAAACATTTAAACGCGTCGGTCCAGTCGAGGTACTACCGGAGGGACCGTCGACCCAGGGCGCATTCCGGTGCCTAAGGTGCAATCTCCGAGCGATTTTGCGGATTTCAGACCTATTAGCCTGCTGCCGGTTTTATCAAAGGTGCTGGAGAGACTAGTCGCCGAACAGTTAAAAGCGTATTTAGAAAGTAACATGTTGTTGCCAGTAGAACAATCGGGTTTCAGAACAAACTGTTCCACCACTACAGCTCTGCTTAGGGTGGCGGAGGATGTGGGTCGTGCTATGGACGAGTCCAAGCTGACGCAGATGGTTTTGTTGGATGAAAGCAAAGCCTTTGATATGGTAAACCACGAACTATTAATCGCAAAGATGCAATTTTTGGGAGTCGCAGAAAATGCGTTAGACTGGTTCGAAAGCTTTATATTTCGGAGGCAGCAGACGGTAAAGTCACCCGAATTCTTGTCCGAAATGGCGGTATTAAAAAGTGGGGTCCCGCAGGGTAGCATCTTGGAACCTCTTTTGTTCTCAATTTATATATTTGATATGCTCGATTGTTTGGAACATTGCCGTAGTCACTTATATGCAGATGATATACAGATTTATTTTTCTTTTACAACTGAATCAATCGAAGCAATCTATAAAATCAATTGTGACTTGCATTCTTTAGGACAATATTGCCGGAGAAATGGATTGAAACTGAATCCTAAAAAATCAAAGGTCATATGCATTGGGGATAAGAGAGAGGGCTGACTATCGATCGCATGTTGTGTTCTTGAATGCGGAGCCAATTCTATACCGGGTGTCCCAGGCCAGGCGGGTCATAGGAAAATAGCACGCAAAATTATATTTTGGAAATAATATCTCCCCAGGTAAAATTACGTAAAAACTGAAAATGTGAGAGGGGTTACTGAATAGAGGGGCACATTAAGTTGTAAAATTTATAGCAAATTACGATTTGGAAACTTGGGAAATAGAATTTTTAAAATACTACATGTCACGACTGATTAAGTACTAGCGTGAAGAAAATTTCAACGCCTTCCTCGATGGTGTAATGGTTAAAGTTTTGCTTGCAAACATTGAGGTCCTATCCCATCCAATGTTTTAACTTTTTTCGTTTTTTTTTTTTCAACAATAGTTAGAAATAAGAAGCTCAGTAACTTTCTAATCATTTTAAAAAAAAAAAGTTTTAATTTCAATGAACCTGTCAAGGATCTAACGTAGCATAACAAACAACGAATTCTAGATTATTCGTCGTTTGTTACAAAAATAAAGGTGGCGATGGCTATGGCTGTCGGCGTTATTCATTTGTTGATGTCTGTTACTCAGAAGTTTGAAGTTTAAACTTAACAATGAATAATTTTGATTTGGAGCAAAGGATAATGGTAATTTGTCTACATTTTAATGGCAGCAGTTATCGTGAAATTCGGAACAGTTTTGCTGGAATGTTTGCTGAAAAACAAATTCCCAGTATGGAAGCAAAACTTTAACTACTACCTATACCACCGAGGCAGGCGTTGAAATTTTCTAGGCTTTAATTTTATGCAAAATCTATAGAAAAATAAGAAAAAAAAAAGATGTGCTAGAGCAAGGAAAATAAGAGTTAAAATAAAGTAGTTTGCACAAAAAAAGATAATGATTTTCGTAATGTATACATGGTGACAAATGCGTTGGTGTAATTAGTTTTCTGAAAATCAAAGAGTGGGTAAAACAATGACCCATTTTAAAAAAGGTTTGATTCTCGGTACACCATGATTCTCGGTATCATAAATTCTCGGGACGCCTACCCCCACATCCGCAACTCTTTTGTGTATTTGACAATTTGTTGCCGGCCCTCTCTGTAATCAACTTATAGTGTGTGAATATAAAAACCACAATGGGAAGAAAGTGTGTTGTGCCAAATTGTAGAAGTGGTTATGATAAGAACCCGGAAAAAGTGACGTTATTTGTTATACCAAAAGACAATTTGCAACAATATAATCGTGCAATTCCTCGCAAGGACCGGTTCTTGACGGAAAAAGATCATGTGTGTGAGAAACATTTTAAGCCTGATAGTATAATTCGTGAATTGAAAACAGATTGCTATACGGTAAGTTTTATGAAAACCCTTTTTTGTTGATTGTAGGAACCGTGCGCACCAAAACTCAGTAAAAACCATTTGCAATAAATTATTGTTACAGCTATATGTGTGTATTCTTTTTTATGCATTTTATTTTTAGATACCATTAAAAGTGCCTAAATTACAAAAAAAAGCGATCCCAACCATATTTCCCAATTGTCCGAAATATACTTCAAAGAATTTGCCACAAAAACGTCGAGAAATTGTGAAGCACGATGGTGGAACCCTAAATATAAAACGAAGAAAACGAAATGCGGAAGTAGAAGCAAAAGAAATTCCAGAAGCATCAGGTAAATAATATTAATATAATTGTAGCCACCTAAGATTGAGCAACTTTCAATAAGTATCAGCATCACTTTTAAAGTTTTACAAGGCAGACAGGGGTTTTTACATCTGAAAATAGGTACTCACAGCTGGGGCAATTTTAAATGTAAAGGGAGGGCTACTTTTCTACTTTATTGTGGAGAAAACACAATCGACCATTTTCGGTGTACCTTAAAAGCGTGTTAATTCCAGTTATTTGTGAAGAAGTCGGAAGTTATAATAGTACTATTATAGAATCCCCGTTTGAAACCCTTTGGAGTAACTATAATGAAATTTTGAAACTTCCATCTAATCTTTGGCATATGCACTTAATTCCAAACACAGGCAATAATTTAATAGTTTTAACAAAATTTGTGCCTTTTGAAAATAATGTTATCGTAGAAAAGAAGATTATCATTAATGAAGATTTTATAGTAGACTGCTACATTCTCGAACATTGTACAAATTTGACAGAAAACATAGAAATTAGAAACGTTGACCAATTAAACATCTTTTTGATAAAATTCGATAACTTTTCTGTGTGCTATGGTAGCTTTGTGAAAGTACCAGATCACTTTAAATCCTCAGTTTATCACCAAGATAGTTACTGTCAGAGCTGGAGACATGCTCAATGTAATTATACAATTGCTTTGGAGAATAAACTTTCACGACTCTCCTCGAACGAAAACAAGTATAAGTGCAATTTCTGCAAGAAAATTTCAGTAGCTTTAAGATCCTTTAACAGTTCCAAACAAAAAGTAATACCAAGAAAAGTTATACTCCGCAGAAGATGTCAAAAAAGACAAAAGAGTGAACGTCGTCTTAGAAACAGAATTGAAGTAATGTCGAATAAGTTACAAACGGTAAGAGACCAAATAAAAGACATGGACGCTCATGATTTGACGAACAAATTAGATAATTTGGAAAATTTACACTCTACTCAGAGGATTTTAATCGAAGAATGTGTTAAGATCTGCAAGTACGGCAAAAAAAAAACGTCGCGGAGATATTCATCAGACTGGCTGCTCATTTCTTTATTATTGCATATTAAAAGCCCGACAACCTATCGATTTCTACACGACCAAGAAATATTGCCATTGCCATCAATCAGAACCGTCAAGAGATATCTGTCCCGGGTAAATTTGAAATGTGGACTGGATAACGAGCTTTTGGAAGCATTTAAACTGAAAATGGAAACTAAAACTGAATTTCAAAAACAAGGGATACTAATATTCGATGAGATGCAAGTAAGGCAATGCGTAACTTTAAACGTGAGGACTATGAAACTTATGGGTGCAGAAGATTTTGGCGAGGAAAATAAAGACACTGCTTCATCTACCGAAAAATGCGCTGATCATGCGCTTGTATTTATGTGGTTGTCTTTGGCGGAAAAGTTCAATCAGCCTGTAGCAGTTTATGCTTCTAAAGGTGCAACTAAGGGTATATGTCTCGCCCAGCTAGTCTTGGTAATTATTAGACAATTGGAAAATGCAGGCGCTTTTGTTCACGGAGTAGTCAGTGATGGAGCTACAACGAACAGAAAAATGTGGACAGAATTTGGGATCAGCGGAAAATTACACCAGGTTTCAAATAAGACAGTTCATCCCATGGATGACACTCGTGCTCTTTATTTCTTCTCAGATGCACCACATCTAATCAAGTGTATTCGGAATAGATTTTTGAGCAGCAAACATCTCGTCGTAAGTTTTAGTGCAAATTCAAGCAGAACAAAATAAATTATTTATTTTTTATATAGACACCTGATGGAGGAATTAGTTGGGAGTATTATAAGATTTTGTTTGAGCTGGACACACAACCCAATCACCTGAAGGTATGTCCCAAAATTACAGAACTGCATATCAAACCTAACAACATGTTGAAGATGCGGGTCAGGCTTGCTACTCAGGTAAAATTATGTTTATGTTATGATATTATTATCAATAATAAAATATAATTTTTAATGCTATCATTGCCCAATTACTTTTTTATTCTCAATTCTAAGAATGTATTATGTCTGGCAGATTTTCAGTAACTCCGTAGCTGATGGTCTGAAATTTTACCAGGCTCATTCCTCATCATTTAATCAGGCAAATAGTACTATCGTGTTCACTAAACGAATGAATGATTTATTCGATGCTTTAAATAGACGTCATCCAGCAGAAGGAATTCGGAAGACCAGTAGTGACCTCATAGTACGTATTTTGCAGTGATTTCATATAACTTTTTGTCACATGATAAATTTAGGTTTTACAAGAAAACCTTCAATATCTGGATACCTGGGAAACCATGAAAAATGATCAAAAAATAACAAAAGAACAATTCCTAACTGCAAGTACAGCTGAAGGTTTGAGAGTTACCATAAATTCTACAATCGAATTGACTAACTACTTATTGGACAGTTGTAACTATGACTATGTTCTCACGAGTAAAATGAATCAGGACCCCTTAGAGGTATCTACTAGAAAATTCGATTACTAGTGCCCAACTACACCGTATTACTAAGAACAACTTAAACTCTAAGAAAAACTTAATATTCCTAGTAACAATTGTTACAACAATGGTATCTACGCATTGTAAGTTTCCCTTAGCGTTAAGTTATCTTTAGTGCAATCGGTTGATGCGGGCATAAGTTGACTTATGCACTCTTATTAAATTTTCACTTCAAATTTTTGTTCTAGCGATTTTTTGGCACCATCCGCCAAGCGGGGTGTTCAAATGATCACCCTACAATGGTGACATTTATGCAGCTGTATAGGATGTTGTCTGTGTACAAGCTGCTTAAGCCACCGAAATTTGGAAACTGCACTGTTCTAGCAGACAACGAGAATGTTCCGAGATCGTTAGGATTTGATGATTTTAAGGCAATATTTACAGGAAAGGAGGAAAATAGGGCCAGCCATTTGCAGAATATTAGGGACAAACTAAATAAACTGTCAGAGGCCGATGATTGGAACTACGACTGGGACGAAGTATCAGAAAGACACGAAGTGGTTGAATATATCATTTATTACTTAACAGGCTTCATCTGCCGAAAAGTCAGTAAGGAAACAAATTGTGAAATTTGCAGAAAAAACTTGAACCTAAAAAGTCCTTCAATTTTACCAGGAGTTTCCGACCTGGTAACTGTAAAATCCAGAGGAGGTCTGAATTATTCACAGGGGACCATATTTTGTTACTTTTTAAAATTGGAAAAAGTTTTGTTTAAACATATTAGCTCTGTTGACGTGTTCGAAGAGACCATAGACGAATTTTTGTGTTCAAAACATAGTAAGACGCTGGCGTTTCCTTGCGAAGAGCATTCTCAGGACATAACAACAAAGCTAATATTGTTTTACATTACAATGAGGGTAAAACAATTCTACAAAAGAGAATCTCAAGGACAAACTAAAGCTTTTTCAAACAAGAAGAAAGAATCTAGATTGCAGTCGACCTAATAGTGTTTGTTTTTCATTGTAAAAGTTTTAACAAATATAATAGCTAACGTTTTATCTTTTATTTTTCTTTGACCATTCGTTCATCTTAAACAATCATTATCACATTACACAGCATTATTTTAATCAGTTATTAATTGCATATATTTATGCTCTTATCCATGAAAACCGTAAATATCTAGCGCGGAACGCGACTCCATTGAGCCCGGGTATGGCCCGCGTTTTACAGCTAGCTCTCTCTAACGGTCGCCACTCTTCTAGCGTGAGCAGATTTGAGACGCGGCCGACTAGCCCGTTGCATCACCTATTTATCGTACACCGTGGTACAGGGTGAAATAGCGCAACTTCTAGCTGTTGGAGATTTTATGTAATCTTCAATGACAGTTAATATGTTTCGGCAAGTTTCTTTCTTTAGTCGAAATCTCGCAAAAAATTCTTCTTCATTGAATGTTTCAAAGTAATTAATCCTATAAAAATGTTTATAGTTTAAGGTTCAATAACAATAATATTAAAAAGCATTACCCGAAATCCCGAAATACTCTTGGGCGTCGAGGTCTTCTAATATTTTGGATGATTTCTTCATCGGAATCAAAAATAGGAATATCTTCAAAATTCATTTTGCAACTATAATAACTTTGCACCTTGCACCTCGTGTTCGTGTTTGATATTTGAAATGTCACTGTCAACGAACTACAGATATGGACCGCGCTTTCAGAATACGCGCGCTTTCAGAATAGCTATTCCGTCGTTATTCTGGTCGATTTTATCCGGATAGCAAAATCCCCAAGTTATCCCTTCGCTTATCCTATTCTATGCTTATACCACCTTCGTAAAACTCATTTCTCTCAAGAATAGCGTTATCCTGGGATAAATACCTTTCGTAAAACCGGCCCTTACAAAAATAAAAAATTAAAAAAATTTGTCTCATGGAATAGAAACCCTGAATCGTTTGCTATAGACACCTTTACAGTCAAATGGGACACTTTTTCTATGCATTTCCCCCCTTTTCAATGATTTTCCACTGTCTCAACAAAATCATAACCGACCAAGCTACAGGCATAATGGTGGTACCTCAGTGGCCTAGTCAACCTTGGTTCCCATTGTTTGTAAAAATGGCTATATCCGAACAAATTGTGGTTGACTTCAGACCTAATTATTTGTCTCCTTTTTTCCGGAACAAACAAGACGCCTTACCCTGGTTGCCGCAACATTATCAAGCAGGCATTTGAATCAAAATCAATCCCAGACAACGCCATCTCCACCATGATCGAGTCGATCTCCCAATCTACCATTAAACAGTACAACACAACTTTTCGACTATGGTGGGAACACCGTTTAGAGACCAACTCTTCACTCTTTCGGGCCACTGCACAGGAAGTAATACTTTTTCTCGAAAAAATACTGGAATCAAAACCCAGCCGATATGGAACTATCAATAGCCACAGGTCAGCGCTGTCTCTGATTATTTCAGGAGGCCTGAGCAACAATCCAGATGTGCGACGCTTCATGAAAGGCGTTTCGAATCTACGTCCATCCAGGCCCAAATACGAGGTCACTTGGAATCCTAACGTAGTTCTCCAACATTTAGCAAAACTCTTTCCAAATAAAAGACTCGGCTTAAAAGACCTAACAGACAAGTTAGTAACCCTATTGGCCCTAGTCACCGGTCAAAGAATCCAAACTCTCTCGCTCATCAAGATGAAGAATATATCAACTACAGATTCGAAAGTCCTGATAAAAATCACTGACCACACAAAAACCAGTACCAGGACGGCTGTATACCCATACATCGAACTTCCATTCTTCTTAGAAAAACCGGAGCTTTGCGTCGCAAGTGTTATCCAAGATTACGTAAAGGTTACGCAATCCCTTCGATCTTCAAAAGAAGGGTCTTTAATTATTACTTGAAAAAGCCCTCACAGGAAGGCTTCTACTCAGACGGTCAGTAGGTGGATTAAAAGCACTCTTAAAGCAGCAGGGGTTGATACACAAATGTTTACGACCCACTCCACCAGACATGCGTCGACCTCAGCGGCAAAGAAAGGCGGACTTCCTTTTGATACTATCAGAAAATCTGCCGGGTGGACGAAGGACAGCTTATCCTTCGCAAAATTCGACGACAAGCCTATCCAGGAGGAAAGCTCGTTTATGTCAGCTATTTTGAAATTAGCTTGAGTGTTAAATTCTCAAAATTAAATTCAGTTTTGTCAATTAATTCTCCAACCTTTTTATTTTTTCTCTGAGTAAAATATTGACAATAATTTGCTGCAAACAAGCATAAAAACGCAACAATTGTGAACAACTTTAAACAACTACATGCTCGACTACATGTTATATTGAGCTGAGATTGAGAAGTATGTAAAATTGAAAAATCAAACGAACTTGTGAAGTTCGATTATAATTTTACATACTTCTCGATCGAGGCTTCAAATCCACCCACCCAGAGCTCAACAAACTGTAGCGTTCAACGGGTTCCAGCGTCACAAAAATAAAAAAACACAGTGACAAACGGAACCACCAACCTAGGAACCTAAATACCCCTTGAGCGCGTCTTTCATTGGCGCCCTATTTAAACAGGTATAGGTATATAACTTTAAAAACTAGTAACGAAAGCACAGTAGAAAACACTACTACATGTTATATTGAGCCTCGATCGAAGTATGTAAAATTATAATCGAACTTCACAAGTTCGTTTGTTTTTACAATTGTACTTTATTTTGATGCAAATATAATTTTTTAGGCTGTAATTATTGGCAAACGAACAAAAAAGGTTCTGTTTCTTGGAATCCGGAACAAATATTGCTCAATCTGCGCATTAGCCGGCAATAAAAACAAGGAACCTAAGAACGATGTTTGTTTCAAAAATTGAGCCGAATCTTCATCAGCCATGGAAGCGGATATTGTGGTGGAGCCCAAGCAACACACAACCGTATAATCGACGTATATTTTTAGGATAATTGGTATATATTTGGTTTTGGTATAATAATTCGACGTCTATGATAGACAATTTATAGATTATACGTTTAAAATACGCCTTTTATACGTGACATATATACGATTGATAGATTTTAAGTCCATAAAATACGTCTATATATAGTTTTTCATAAACGTATATTTATGGTCTATTTAGTTTTAATAATTCGACGTTTATGAGAGACACTTAATAGACTATACGTTAAATATACGTCTGTTATACGTGACATATATACGATTGATAGATTTTAAGACTATAAAGTACGTCTATATATAGTTTCTTATCAACGTATATTTATGGTCTATTTATTCTTAAAAATTCGACGTTTATGACAAACGCTTTATAGATTATACGTTAAATAGACCTCTTTTATCCATAACATATATACGACTGATGGTATTTAATACCATATAATACGTCTGTATGTAGTTTCTTATAAACGGATATTGTTTGTATATTTAGTCTTAATGATTTGACGTTGATGATAAACACTTTATTGATTATTGATAAAAATACATTTTTTATGGCTGACTTAATAATAAATACGAATGTTTGAATATTGAAATATGTAAAATAAACGTATACTTTTTGTTCCATACAAACGCCTTGTAGCGTATGCAGTAAAAATATATCTCAAAATATACATATGCATATTATACCTGGGATTGATACAAAATTTTGAATTTTACGCTAAAAAATGCTTCTATAAAAGTTTATTAGATGATGGTAGAACAAATAATCTGCATTATAAAATCTACTTTAGTTCTATAACATACATATGTGCATTATACCTAATACGTTGCTATTGAACAATAGGTCTCCTTGGTCGCAGTTCAGAAAGGCTAGAGAGACAAACGACCCCTCAATAATAGGCGCTTTGCAGTTTAGCAAAACACTGTTGAAAATTGTTTTATTGAAAACAACGCAATTTTGCCATATCTCAAAAACCAAATCCGGCTCTGACCGAAAATGCTTCTTAATAAAAAAAAGCTGTTTCAATAGCAGATCGCAATAATTCATAAAATATTGAGTAATGATAAAAATAATTCTGGGTCAGCAATCTTATAATGTTCGATTTATGAGGAATCGTAAACATAGTAATTGTAAAACATGCGGGGTTTATGAGTCGTGTGAAGCGATCGTAGCACAAAAGACCTAAGGAACCAACAGTGCCGGGAGGCCGGGGCCGATAGTTTATGATCGCAGGTAGAGGATCTTAAGGGGTAACTGAAAAAGATCAAAGTCATTGTCTCGTCACAGTGCAAATTCAATCAACAATTTCAACTAAAGTTGTGTCTTAATTTGAAGCAATGTAAAATGTAATGTGCAGCAACTGTGCTTATGTAAGGCAGCTTTTATCACATACTCTATTATCGTTTAGCATTTTTACGCAGAACCGTTGATTGAGATATACGGCAGAACCGAGATGCGGCTTGGAAAGCGGTTTCAGGCAAAAATTTTATTTTTTAAGACCTTCAAAAGTTTTACCTAACTAGGGCCGGGACCGAGTCCGGGTCGGGTGCAATTGTGATTTATATTGCTGCAAGCTACAAGTTTACCGACATCGGGGACAAACTATAACAAAAACACCAAAGTGAGAAGTAAATATTTTCAAAATTAAATGTTTGCACTGGTGGGTGGAAAAAAACAAGATCAAATTGAAGAAGCAGGCTACTTCGAGAGTCCCTAATTACTCACATATGAGTATTTTACTGCTCATTTGTGAGTAACAAGCAGTTGTGATTAAAATGTACAAATACATTTGTAAAACCACGGTGTAAAACTAAATTCTCTAATAAATATACCGCACTGACAGTAATTAATTACTCTCCATAATTTTATTTCAAAATACGCCGCTACTGAAAATTCGGCCTGATTTGAATTCTCAATATTTGATTGGTCGTTTCTAGTAACGATTGGCGACGATCGTGTCTTGTTTCACTGAGAAACCCATCAGTACAGAATTCCGCAGTACTTGCGGCAGGAATCGGTAAATAATTTGAAATATGAATGGCAATAATGAACAAAATAACTTTATAAAAGTGCAAATAACAATCTATTCATAATATTCCAAACAGTTCTTTTACACGTACGAGAATTTTCACCAAAATCTGCGAGTAAAAATATAATAATAATTCGGAATAAGTTTTCGGCTCTACACGTAACAATTTTTATTCGAAAAATATTTGTAAGGATGCTCATGGTAATTTGCGGGGTAATTCTCTCTGTACGTGTCAAACGGCTCTAGTAAAATAGTAATAAAATTAATAAAACGGTTCGACCATCCAAATGGTCCCAACCAGACCTAACTGTAGCTGCGCCCAAAAATCGACGCAAAGTTGTCTGCATCTGCGTTTCGTTTATGATCTTCCTAAAACTTTCTTTTTCAACAAACCTTTGTCAGAACAACCTCGATTTCCATCTTCGAAAAAAATTTTAATCTGTGACGTATAATTGTCCACAATAGAGGCGCTTGAAGCAAAGACAAACGCAGTTTTAGTTCTAGTGCAATTATTTAGTTGAAAATTCAGGATAACCGTAAGTATAAATCCTTTATTATTATTATGCTAGATTATTGCCACAGCAGAACTTTCTTAAAAAAATAACAATTAAGTTGATGCTTCAATCACTGATTCGAGATTTTAAGGACACTTAGCGCAAATACAATCTCAGGAATTGCAAGTGCTAATTTAAATATAACTTTGCCGACAACACACATTGCAACAAAGGCCGAATTTAAGGAAATGGAAACTTTTTTGGGTGACAGAAGCAACTTTCAGTATATGGTAAGGAAATTATTTGTCATACTCTACAAACTTCAATTATATTTTGTCATTTTAGAAGTCGCGCTTGTCGGCGATAGGAGGTCCAAATGTAAGAATTTTATCGATGAATATGATAAAGTTTTTATTATCGAACCAGATTGCCATGGAGTTTAACTGGTCGGGACGTGACGAAAAGCCGTTTAAAACTACGAAAATAATGGAAGTTGTTTATGGTAAGTTTTTAATTAAGAATTTTGAAAATCATAATTAACTAATTATTTACAGAGTCCGTTAAGAGCTCCTTCTGGGGTAGGCCTACAGCGGATTTAAATGATCTTCCGTGTCTTTCCATATCATGTTTAGCATTTATGTTAATTAATAGCTAATATTATTGTATTTTTCAAATTTATTTTATAAAATTTATAATAATTGATCTGTTGTAAAATATCATTTAAGAATGCTGACATTAAAGTATGTTTCCGATTATATTTCATGTCCAGTCCTCGATATCACTTAGATACACTAGGTAGTACGCTCCTGCGTGCTCGCCGTTGCACGTGTTTGTAGAGTATATAAAATTCCTCCCTCCCCGCTGTGTCCTCGCTGCTACGGCGTGCCCTAACTCATTCGTTCTCCGTGCATCGCCGAGACTAGTCGCTGTTGCGACTAATTCTTACGTGGTAAGTCTTAACAACGTAGCATTTTAACGATTCCCTTTTAGGAGTTTCCTTTAGAAATGGGAAAACATAAAAAAGACCGAAATCGTTCTTCTGATAGGCGGGACTCTAGAGATGAGCTTTTACAGAGGTTATTAAAATTGGAACAACGGTTAGATCGCTCCGAGAGAGACAGATCCCGTTCCTGCTCATCTAGACGCACACCTCAGTAGGACGCACATCCCGTTACCGTGATGGTGATTCTCGGAGCAGAATTGAATCACGCAGGGACGCGTATACACGCAGACATGAAAGTCGAAGCCCGAGCGCCTCGGTTTCAAATTCTCCCGATGCCTGCCGTGCTTGGCACAGTACGGAGGCGCATAGCCGCTCCGCTGAACGCGTCATTGCTGACGTAAGCCCGACCAATGTCCCGCCGATTGACAACAGCGGCGGACCAGGTCCGGCCTCGCCCCAAAGTAACCCAGCACCTTCGCCTGTGTTACAGCTACATAACGATGTTGTATTATCAGAAGACGTGTTGGAATTATTAGGAGAGGATCCCATCGGGTCGAAACCATCAGGTTTTGAGTTACACGAGGCATTAATTTCGAGATGGACCCACACTATTACTAACGGTCTACCAAAAATAGACCGCGAAAAGCTGGAAGAAAAATACGGTTACCCAGACAACTGCAAAATTTTAAATCCACCAGAGGTTAATCCGGAATTAAAGGTGATTATGCCATCCATGTACTCAGTGAGAGATGCCTCCCACCAAAAATACCAATCTCAATTAGGCAAAGGCATGTCAATCATGGGACAGACCATGAATACACTCCTCACCGAAGGAAAAAATATTCCAAAACCTCTACGAGACAAACTCTTGAGTCAACTTTCCGACTCCAGTCGTTTCTTTTGCCACTTATTTAACGACATATCACAAACCCGTCGTCACTTAATGGGCCCACTCTTAAGTAAACAAGTTAAAAACTTAGTGGAAAAAACACCTCCCGGTAACTTACTTTTTGGGCCCGAACTAGGTGAGCAAATAAAGGCGGCTAAGTTGCTGGAAAAAGCCGGCAAGGAATTGCGTCCTCCCCAACATTCAAGCTATTCTCCTAGCATTCAGAAAAAAGGGGGGGCGGCAGTAACTAACAAATACCAAGCGGGACCTAGTACAAGTAGAGGACCTGGAGCTTTAAACAGGTATCGCCCCGCCCACTTCAAGAAGGAAATGAGGCAGTTCAATGGGCACACACCCACATCGAGGGACTCGGACAAACACCGGAACCGCAAAAGGCGTTAGAGGTAAGGTTTGCTGGCAGACTCGCATATTTCCTAGGAGCTTGGAAACGACTAACGGATAACCAAACCATTCTATCATGGGTACAAGGTTATCAAATTAAATTTAAATCAAATCCTCCTTGTCAGAATGTTATTCCCAAACATAAACTATCTAAAACTGAATTTGCCCATATGAAGGCAGCCGTACAAGACCTGTTGACCTCGGGGGCGATCACTAAATGTTCCTTCCGTTCTGATCAATTTATTTCTCCAATATTTCTTACAGAGAAATCAAATGGCAAAAAACGTTTTATTCTAAATTTGAAAAGATTAAACGTATTCGTGGAAACACCACATTTCAAAATGGAGGACTACAGAACGGTGTCTAAATTATTGGAACAAAATTCATATACGACCTCAATAGACCTTAAGGATGCCTACTTTCTTATCAGTATACATCCAGATTATAGAAAGCTCCTAAAATTTTACTTTAATGACCAATTATACCAATTTACCTGTATGCCATTCGGTCTCTCAGTAGCACCGTTTTGCTTTACAAAATTAATGAAACCTATTGTTAGTCATTTACGCTCTATGGGCATAACATGCGCCAACTATCTAGACGATTTCATAATAATAGAAAAAACCTACCAGAATTGTTTATCCAGCACAACAGTGGCGGTTAAATTACTCGAATCTTTAGGCTTTATAATTAACAAGACCAAAAGCTCTTTAACCCCAGACACATCAGGCAAATATCTGGGATTTATATTTGATAGCAGAAATCTGATCATCAAACTCCCGCAGGAAAAAAGAGAAAAAATTAGGAAATGGGCCACTCACTTCTTTCATCTATCTCACTGTAGAATTCGATCTCTGGCCAAATTTATTGGTATACTGACATCAGCTTGTCCAGCTGTTAAATATGGTTGGATGTATACAAAATCCCTTGAAAGAGAAAAATTTCTTGCTCTTTCATCTAATGACATGAAATTTGATGGACAGATGCCATTACCTGATTATTTGAAACCCGATTTGCTGTGGTGGATAAACAACATATCAACATCACTTAATGATATTAAAAACGATCACTTTAAACTCGAAATTTTCACGGACGCGTCACTCACAGGGTGGGGAGCATGCTGTGGGGACGACAAGACCCACGGTTTTTGGTCTAATGACCAAAAGAAGTACCACATAAATTTCCTAGAACTACAAGCAATTTTTCATGGCCTAAAATGTTTCGCCAATAATCGCTCTCACTGCAGTATTCTTATTAGATGCGATAATAATACGGCTGTATCTTATATTAACAGAATGGGTAGCATTCAGTACCCCAAATTGAGCGGATTGTCTAAGGAAATATGGCAGTGGTGTGAGTCAAAAAACATTTGGCTGTATGCTACATATGTGAGCTCCTTGGACAATTCAACGGCCGACAGCGAATCTCGTCGGCTCTCATTGGATACAGAATGGTCCCTGTCACAGGAATATTTTAACACGACAGTACAAAAATTTGGACTCCCCGAAATAGACTTATTCGCATCAAACATCAATCACAAATGTGAAAAATACGTTTCTTGGGTAAAAGATCCTGGTGCAATAGCAGTGGACGCTTTTACATTAAAATGGGGAGACCTGTTTTTCTATGCATTCCCTCCATTTAGCTTAATCTTGAGGAGCCTTAAGAAAATTAACCAGGAAAAAACAACAGGCATCGTGGTTGTACCATGGTGGCAAGGACAACCCTGGTTTCCGCTCTTTTCCAAGCTCCTAATTGGTGAACCACTTTTATTAGGACCTGACCCCAATCTTGTGTCTTCTCCTTTCAGCGACACACACCCAATGTCACCAACACTTATCCTGGCTGTCGGGATATTATCAGGGGAGCCTACGAACAAATGAATATCCCAGAAGCCACCTTCAACGTAATTATCTCATCACTGACGGAAAACACATTAAGGCAATATAATACTACTTACCATCAGTGGTGGTCCTTCTGCAAAATTAATAATGTGCCGATGTATCAAGCTAACATCACTGACGTATTAAAGTTCCTACACTCCATCTTTAGTTCTGGTCAGGCTAAATATGGTACTTTCAACTCACATAGATCAGCCATTTCCTTAATTCTCAACAAGGATCTGACAAATGAACCTATTCTAAAGAGATTCATGAAAGGTATTTCAAAGCTTCGTCCCTCACAACCTAGATATGACATAACTTGGGACCCTGATCCCCTTTTAAAATACCTTGCGAGTCTTCCCAGACCTTAAAGTCTCCAAGACTTATCCTTAAAATTAGTCACTCTTCTGGCACTAATAACAGGCGGCCGGCTCCAAACCATCTCACTGATAAGAGTTTCCAACATCATGGAACAGAGCGAAGAAATCCAGATTGCCATAACTGACCCCGTTAAAACATCGGGTACCAATAAGCCGCAACCAACATTACACATACCATTTTTTAAAGAAAGACCTGCCCTTTGTTGCGCATCAGTTTTAAAAGAATATATCGATAGGACTGTAGACATTAGAAAACAACAGGATTTTATGTTTTTAACTTACAAAAAACCCCACGTCATTGCAACAAAACAAAGTCTCAGTCGTTGGGTAAAAACATCTCTAGCTAACGCAGGCATCGACGTCTCAAAATTTAAACCACATTCCATAAGGCATTGTTCATCTTCTGTGGCACTACGACAGGATGTACCCCTGGAACTAATTTGCCAAACGGTAGGATGGTCCGGGAAATCCGGAACCTTCGCAAAATTTTATAACCGACCTATAGCAAAGAAGACCGACTATGCCAAAGCTATCTTGTCAATTAAATAAGGAACAATAATTAAGTTGCCATGAAATTAATCTTACAATGTATTCAAGGAAAATAAAAGTTTATTTCCTTCTCTTCGTTACGCAACTGCATTTACTGTCTCTAAACATCTACCTAGTGTATCTAAGTGATATCGAGGACTGGACATGAAATATAATTAACGATCAAACGAACTTACCTTAAATGAAGTTCGATCGTAATTATATGATTGTCCAGTCCGAAGATATCACTTCCCTTCCCCCCCAAAAACCCCATCTGCAGTTGCTTCAATATCTCTAAACAAATGAGTTAGGGCACGCCGTAGCAGCGAGGACACAGCGGGGAGGGAGGAATTTTATATACTCTACAAACACGTGCAACGGCGAGCACGCAGGAGCGTACTACCTAGTGTATCTAAGTGATATCTTCGGACTGGACAATCATATAATTACGATCGAACTTCATTTAAGGTAAGTTCGTTTGATCGTTAATTATATATTACTTTATTATAACTCATAATATAGCTACACTCTGTAATACGCCTCTTTAAGTGAAATACAATAATATGAAATGTGCAGCTTCCATCTAATACATACATAAACTTTGTTAATAACATAAATTTTAACGTAGAATCAACAAATTGGATGAAGGTGTCTGTTCTGCATATTTAATACGATTTCAATTATGCCTAAAACAAACGTATAATAAACATACGGTATAGACGTACATTATAAGTGGAAAAAACGATTTTTAGACGTATACTATAAACGTATATATTTAATCTACACTTTACTAGTAATAAACGTTTAAAATACGTTAAATGACGAGATTTTATTCATATATGTAACCTTCAGATTATACTTAAAATGGACGTATATTAAACATACACTGGAGACGTATACAAAAAGTTTAGATAAATCGATTTTTAGACGTATAATGCAAACGTATATATTTAATTTACAATATACCAAAAATACACGTCGATCGCGCGGAGTATTTTGGCCCAAACGGCGCTTCATAATACACCGTCTATCGACGTATGGTTTAACCCTCTATTATACGTTTATTCTACAGTTTTGTGTTGCTTGGGGGGCTTTATAAATAGCATTGAAAGTCACGGCGTAAGATTTATTGCCGATGGGGATTCAAGTGTCTATGCTAAAATTCAAGAAAGAGTGCCATAGGGTTATGAGGTAAAATTACATCTACCTAATAAGTAGGGGAAAGTCGGGTAATATGGCCCCTTTGGGTCAAATGGATCCCCCAGTTATTCCCCCAAATACGTAATACTTTTTTTGTTTTTCTGGTTGCATTGTATTTAACAAGTTGGTAGCGACATCTGTTACCACGGATGTTCATAATGCTTTAACTTTCCCGCTATTACAGTACAACGTGTACTAACAGGTTCAAGGTTGTTAATTTTCGAGCAAGTTATACAGTGAGTGGCACGTTATTCTTAAGGTAAGTTCAAAAATGTTCAGGCTATTTTGAAGAGTAACTTTATCTCTTCATTTCATTGTATTTTAAGGTTCATTAGCTTTTCTCAAAAACCATATTAATATTAACAATCTTTTCTTGTATCTTGAGGTAAAACGGATCCTTTATTAGGAGGCAAAATGGTCCCAGGGACCGTTTTACCTCTCAAAACGTATGTGTGCATATTTTTATCGGGCGTTATTAATTTTTTGTTCACAGTTGAATATGGTCCGAAATTACGTACGAAAATCCAATAGACAGAAATGGGACCCAGAAGTAATGAAGTTGGCATTGGTGGAAATTTCCAATGGAATGCCCTTTAAACAAGCAGCAAAAATATTTAATTTGCCTTTATCTACTTTAAAGCGAAGAGCCAAGGGACAAAATAAAATGGTATGTAGGTACTTATATGTAATTTTGAAAAGCGTTATAGTTCATATTCCATTTGTCCTAACCAAACTCCGACATTATCCATTGGTAGTTAAGTTTTTTCCTTATTGATATTTTCACAGGCGAAAGGGCACACCAAACATCTGGGCAGATGTCTCAACTCTTCCTATAGAAATGGAAACACATCTCAGGGATTACGCCTTAGAAATGGAAAATAGACTTTTCGGGCTCGCGAAAAAAAATATATGCTAAATGGCATATGAGCTAGCGGAAAAAAAAACAAAATCAACCACAGATTCTCCCAAACGAAGAAAGCTGCCGGTACTGTTTGGTTCAAAGATTTTCTTCGCAGACACCCTCAGCTTTCCTTTAGGACTCCTGAAGCTACTTCAGCTGCTCGTGCTCGTGGTTTCAACAAAGAAGCTGTGTCAAAGTTTTTTTCTATCCTGGCTGAGGTGACCACAACTAACGGTATTGTGGACCCTATGAAAATTTTTAACATGGATGAAGCTGGAATTCAGACCGTTCCAAGTAAACTTCCAAAAGTTGTAGCCCACAAAGGTCGCAAGCAAGTAGGGTATCTGACAAGTGCTGAAAGAGGACAAAGTGTTAGTATCGCCTTGTGTGTGAATGCTGCTGGGCAATATATTCCGCCAGCAATAATTTTTCCTCGGAAGAGAAGGAATGAGTTGCTTTTTCAAGGCGTTCCGTATGGAACCCTGTGCTTGCAAAATGACAGGCTACATGAAAAGTGATACTTTGGTACAGTTTCTCCAACATTTTCAGAAATATACACAATGTACCGTGAATAATAAAGTTCTCTTGTTACTCGATGGACATTCAACCCACAGAACCCTTGAAGCAATAGAGTACAGCAGACAAAATGGAATAATTTTGTTGTCATTTCCACCTCACTGTACTCACGAGATGCAACCACTTGATGTGGCAGTATTCGCACCATTCATGACATATTATAATGAAGAACTGAATTTGTGGCTCAAAGCTAATCCAGGGAAAATTGTTACGCTTTATAATGTTGGTGTTCTTTTTGGGAAAGCGTACAGGAGAGCTGCAACGCTCAATAATGGGTTGAGCGGTTTTGAGAAAACTGGAATTTTTCCCACGAATCCAAATATCTTCCCAGAGTGGAGATTTAAACCTTCTGCTACCACTGACCGTCCCATAGACATCAATAATGTTGAAAATCTAATTGAAGGTGAAAGAACGCCATCTCCTCAGCCTTGTTCAAGTGGGGCACATAAAGAGCAAAGAACCTTATTAACATCTTCTTCTGATGAGTCATCAAATGAATGGCAGGCTAGTGGAGATTCTTCAAATGATGTTAGCCTTTTTAGGAATGCTGATGACGACGTTGAAAAATTCGAGAAAGAGTTAGATCCACCATCTCAAACAAAACTTTTGTCAGACCTTACGGTCGATAAAATCGTTACTCCGTTCGACATTTTGCCCCTGCCTGTAGCCCCTATTGAAACCAGAAGTTCTCGACCATCTCAAGGAGCAACTTTATTTACTTCAACGCCCAACTACGCTATCACCAAAGAAAAAGCTAAGGGCACTCGACCGCGAGTTTCCCAAAAATCCAAAATTGCAATGAAAAGAAAAATTTTCCCGCGTTCCAAGGCAACATCAAAGATAAGAGTAGATGAGGATGACGCAACCTGCATTTTCTGTTTGGAACTGTTTAGTGAGTCTGCAGCTAAAGAAAAATGGGTTAAATGCAATGTCTGTCAGAAATGGGCTCATACACTTTGTTCAGGCATTACTCCGAAACAAAAATGCTTTGTTTGTGAATTTTGTATTTAATAATCATGTATCGTGTCATATTATTTTCATATTATATAAGTTTGGTTTATGCTAAATTACTTTTTTAATACCTAATAATACAAAAATTACCTTCTTAATTCAAGGGGGCCATATTACCTCACCGGTGGAACCATTTTACCTCAACCTGTTGTTAAAATAGACCGTTTTCACGTTTAAGATAATTATTTAATGTAATAGTGTTTTGTAAAGTTAATCAATTTTCTTTCCTACTAACCAATACCTTAATATTAGTAGCAATAGTGATTTAAAAGAGAACCAAGTATATCAAGGTTTTGACCCATTTAGGCCTAATTTTAGTTAGGGGGGTCATTATGCCTCACTCTCCCCTACTAGTAGCACAAATTAATAACATAATTGTTAAATTTCTTGATTCAGGTGTAAAAGATGGAATGCGTCAACCATGCCATTAAAAATTATAGTAAAAAGTTGTACGCATTCAAAGAAGATAAGGTCAATATCACTGTTCTTACCATTAAGAAAATTAAGGAACTGTCGGATAATGCTCATGAAGCTATTCGACAAAATAGTCATGGTGATCCCACTGTTCTCAAAGATTTGCTAAATAGTGTTGATCACTCGTTTGGCAGTCACACTAAATGTAAAGAATATGCATGTGATAAACCATCCACTATTGAAAATCCGACGACATTATTAACAGTAAAAGAATCTGGTTTATACTGATATATGGTAAGTTTATTAAAATAGGTAAATACCTAAGTGTGTAACATTTTATTACAATGTGAAGTATTGCAGGCGCTTTGGAGTTGCTGGTGATGAAAAGAGATCAGCTCATTGATAATGAAACCAACAACAGAGCGGAATTATTTATGAGCATCCTGGCCAGATTCAATATGGGGAAGAGATTGAATCTGATTCAGAGCGGCGGTCTGTTTTGGCTGGATTGCGCTACAATGTTTATTTAAAATGTTGCAAATTTGCTTCAACAAACAATTTTGACTTAAAATAATCTTTATTTCACTCTGAAGCATGAACAAAGATAGCCCCACAGCTCCAGCCATGCGAAGCCCCCCTCAAGTTTTAGAGTTGCCGCCGCCCTAGCCATCGGAAATGCCGCCGCCAGCTGGAGAAATTGTTTCCCAAACCAGAAATCAAAAGTATGTTTATTATTTTATTCACAAGACATTTTGATTCTAATATTGGATGATTTTTAGGAGACGCGATGCCAGACACAGGCGGCGGGAAATCGACAAAATATGGCGGCAGTCCGGCAAAAGGGGTCGAGCAGGCCAAAGAGGGCAAGGAGGCCAAAGGTGGCCAGCCAAAAAGGGAGGAGAAGGAAGGGGCGCCAAGGTGGTGCAGAACTTCTACCAAACCTTTTATTAGGTAAAAGTTCTGCACCATCAATAAGTGGTATTTTTTTTGTTTTGTTCATTGTTTTTTGTTTTGTTCTGTTCTTTGTTCTTATCGTTTTTGTTCTGTTATTAATATAATTTCAATTTTGTAAAGCATCTTTTATTCCACACGGAGGAAAGTTTAAACATCACTATTAAATGCGAGACCCTCTTCAAAAACAGTGAGAGGAAGACAGAAAGGGCCAGAAAGGGAAAGTAAAAAAGAGAGACAGGCAGACCGGGAGAAAGACAGAAAAATAGGTAGGAAGAAAAAGAAAAGGGCAAAGAAAGGAAAAAGAAAAAACACTGAGAAACAATGGCAAAAAAAAAGAAAGAGATGGGAAAGAAAAAAGAATAACAAAAGGAGAGGAAAAAAAGAAGACATACAGGCCGGAAAAGAGAAAAAAGGTATGAAAAAAAAAAGGAGAAAGAAAAAAAACAGAAAAACAAAAGAAACAAAAAATATGAAAAAAATAAATAAAAAACGTAAAAAAAGAAGAGAAGAGAAACAATTAAGGAATAAGATAGGAAAAGCGAGAGAAAAGGAGACAGAAAAAGCATGAAAGGGAGAGTAAAGAGGAAGACAGACAGACCGGGAGAGAGAAAGAGAGAAAGGTAGGTAGGAAACATGGGTGCCCAAAAAACTTAACCAAAATAACATAAAAACAAGCTTTCTGCTCAAAAAACATGGTTCCTCCCCTAAGAAAAACATGTCCGCCCCAAAACAGTCTGAGAATTATTTTTTTTTGCAGGGCCCAAAGGGGCCCAACCTAGATCCCCGAAGGAGTTACCGACACTCGAGGCACCCTAAAGCACCCGGGGGCGGCATATAGGAGAGCAGCGCAGCTGCGAACCCGACTTGCAACATGACCCCCATTCTTGGTTCCAAGGCAAAGAGACCTAAGGGGGCCCAACAAACATAAAAACTTGCCACCCCACCCAAAACTCCCTCTCAAAATGAAAATCAACACCGTCCAAAGATCAATAACTTGAAACTTCGCTAGTGACGCGACGGGCACAGCCCTAGCTCATTTCCTAATTTGCTACACCTATGCCTCTGACTCCAGCTTGAAATATTGAAGAGCTGGTCGAGGTTCAGGTACTTTGTCCACCTATTGTAGTTCGCATTTGGCAAACCCTCTTATAATTAAAGCATCTATCAACCAGATTCATAAGACCTTCTTTATAAAAAAAATAGTTTCGAACGAAACTGAAAAACAAGATATGAGCATATTTGGGAGTATAATGTATTTCAAAAAAAAAATCACTACGTCGCCACACAAAAAATGATTAAAAAATCGGTTACGTCGGAAACTGTATAGGATGCTGAGAAAGCTGGTACTCACGTCCTATGGAAAATTTGTCATTATTTACTTCCAAAACATAAAGCCAGTATCACTTGTCGCTATATCCACTCATTTGATTAAATGGGGCAGTGTTAAACATTGTAAAACACTTAAAACAGTAAAACAATAATTAATGATACAACAAGTAAAGAAAGCCCAGCTTTCTTTGTAAGATGTTTGAACTTGTCGGACCTGACCCCGAACCGGACACAACCCCGACGCAGATCAAAGTAACAGAACAAAAAGAAGACAGTTCAAGTTTTTCGGAGGTATTAGCAATAAAATAAATTTGATAAAAAATGACAAAAAATAGAAGACCATCATAATAAAAAAAAAACTAGACAATTCCCGTGAAAGTTTTTTAACGTAAGTTTGACGCTCCTTATTTTCAATCACTACCTCTGTAACCTTTTAGTCTGTATTACGCAATTATTGCTGAAATGCCGAAAATAGTTATTTTTGTATCTAGAGCGCGAAATGCCACTTCTGCGTTCAAGAATGGAAGTTATTTTGCCGAGGTTTACCTCGGTAAACCTCGGTAAAATATCCATTTGAGAACGCAAAAGCATTTCGCGTTCGAGATACAAACAAGATTTTTTCAAAAACTGCAGAAAGCTGCAATACAACAAGACAATTTTGTTATGCATAACAATTCATTTATAATTTGAAATTGTTTGAACAGTGTTAAATCCAGACGGTTTAGGTGCGGTGTCTATCGTAACGGTAGCGACGAAATAAAACAATAAAAATCAGTTGTTTTAAAAATTAGTTCTATTAATAATTATTCTAATTCGTGTTTCAAGATTGTACAATTATTCAAAATGAGCTGGGAAGCCGAAGACCGTTTACCGGAAAAAGTATGTTATGTGTTTTATTACCTAATAAAATTATAAATGTAAGTTGAATAATTGACAAAGTATTTTGACATTTGTTTTGCTTTCTAGAACATAAAAGTACTTCGTAGCTAGGTGACAAAAAAGGCTCACTTTGTCAACTGAAAATTTAACGTAAATGTTAGCTTTTGATGACAGTTTTCGAAAAAAGAGTTGTCGTTCAAGAACAACTATCAACAAAAACAGAGACCGCGTACCAATGAGTAAAAAGATTCCATTTTGAATACTGATTGCGATGCAGTCACTGAAAGTAAAGAAGCGAAGAGCTGTTCGTCCACGCCTTCTATGGACAACATTACATCTAAAATGCAAGATCGAAGCAGCATCCGATTACAAGAGCAGCGAGCTGTTAAAACCAACGATGGTGGTATGGTACGACCAACAACTGTATTTTTCTGAAAAAAACAACGTTGAGGAGTCAACGACGTATAATTTCCTTGATTCAACCATAAGTGTATCAAAAACGGTTTCTGGTTGTTCGAAGGATCTTGACAACACGTCCGACACTAACGTTTTCGCATGTTAAAACAAAGGTAAAAACCTTGAATAATATTCATTATAGCAAATACGCATCACAATATCTAAGAAATGTATTTATTCCCATATTAGATAATGTCACATAAATATTCATTTCTGTTGTGCAGGTCACCTCACAACAAATAACCAATATGAGCCTTTCATTCCAAGCGCCTGGGGTATTAAATAAAAAACAAAGAAGTCTTTTCATACAACAAATTATTGCGCCGTGCGTTTGTTCACAAACGCGCCAAATGACAAATTATTTGGTTACTAAATAAACAACATTATTTTTCTGTAAAGTGTTAAACAACAAAAAATAGGTACTTAACTTCGTAAATCCAGTTTAATATAAGAAGTACACAACGTAATGGGTTAACTTGTGGATATAGGCCATATTGTAATCATTAACACAAGAGGTT
The DNA here is from genome assembly GCA_951805265.1 of Schizotus pectinicornis. Taxonomy (NCBI): domain Eukaryota; kingdom Metazoa; phylum Arthropoda; class Insecta; order Coleoptera; family Pyrochroidae; genus Schizotus; species Schizotus pectinicornis. The sequence continues at coordinate 1,422,287 of OX638203.1, read as the reverse complement.
TATAGCCTCAACTAAAAAACGTAGTTGCAACCTTATTTGAGCAGAAAAAAAGGCTGCATGGCACAGACAGATCACAATGTCAGTTCAAGGAGTGTACATTTTCAGTGCCGTTCAATAACACGTAAACCAATTAGGGAATGCACACTGCTCAGAACCAGGAACAAAAGTGATCTCACCAATCAAACAGTTTCAGAACTAAAAACATTTCTTCGTGTGCTCCTGACTTTTACATTTGAAGAACAGACAACAACATTATAACACAATAATTACACGAGACCATCTCCTTCTTAAAAGGTTACTGGTAACACAGCCAGACAGTGTAGATTTAGAAGAAAACAACGACTTCAACGTGTTGAGTACTAATCCAAAAAATTAAACAAAACATCTGAAAGATAGTCATCAAAATATTGGCGCCGCCTTCAACAGAAGTACAAATGATGCACTAAAAAAGCAATTTATGTTAACATAAGAACTGTCCTCCTCGTTGAGAATGCAAACGTAACACAAGTTTCTAGAAAGTAGGGCAATCCATTGGGAATGGTAAAAAAGAATATTACTTTTGCACATGCCAAAAACACAGCATTTGGCTACTCCACTCTCGTTTTCTTTCCTGACCACAATCACAAACGCCTGTAATCAGATGTGACATGAATGACAGCTGACATGACATGACACAATTAGTGCGACCAAATGCGCATGCGCCAGAAAATATTTGCGAGATAACGACACACATGATGCTGACTCAAATCGTCGTCCACCCTTAACAGGTCAAATAATGAAGCTTTGTTCTCAAGGAAGCAAACACACCATTGAAGAATTTATAATTATAGACCTTCAAGAGTTCGTCGAAATTGTTAAAAATGCCTTTGGAATTCTTGCCAATCGGCTTGGCATTTTATTGAATCCAATTAATTTGCGTGTTCAGAAAGTTGAGAAAATAACATTGTTGTTTAGTGCTACGCAATCTATAGCCACAGAAAACAATGCTGCTTATTGAGATGTTCGTCCCGATGATATCGCAGCAAATCATATAGAGCAAATACATTTCCAACATGGAATTCAAAATAGCACTGAGACTAAAGAGATTTGCGACGAATATAAAGACTGCAAAAGAGTGTTGACAAGAAGATCGAGTGACAAGGTGTATAATTTAGTGTAATATTATGTATTCATAGATCCTACAAAATTGCCACTAATAAACAGTTTACATTGTAATAAATAGAATAAATATTTTGGTACATCAATTTATATACAATTTTAATATACACAAGTATTATTTATTCACCTCTTTGGACGTCGCACCCCTGCAAACAAAAAGGCGGCAATTGCTTCTTCAACATTATTGGCCACCTCATCGGTCATTTGTCGCAACTTTGCTGCGACAAATTGACCCAATTCTTCTTTGCCATCAGAGGGTTGTTTCCGCTCTTTGGACAGCTAGCTGTTTCTGGGTCATGACTGCAGTAATCACTTTCGTGTCCTCACTGGCTTCCCAAAGAATTGATGTCCCTCAGATGACGCAGGTGCCACCTTCAGCCTTCTTTCTGGCCACCCTTTTGCCTCGGTCGACGAGTGAGAGAGATCAGTGTCAAACAGAACAAATCAATTATGCTTGCTTCTACAATTTTTCTTATTATTACATACCTTCAGATACTCTTCTCATTGAACTGCAGTGAGAGTTAAGAATGTGGCCGATCAAGGGGCTGGTCAGGATCAACTTCATTCACTTCACTTTGAGAGTGTTGTGATTCTGACAAGGCGTCAGTCACTTCTCGCGCAATGCTGTATTCCAGCACAAAATTAATCAATTCAAAATACCACAATGTGGGGCAATAGGCCTAAAGAAAACTATGTAACCTTTAGTATAAAAACGTGATTAAAATCTATAAATTAATAACTTATATCTTCTTCTCCTGCACCACGCTTGGCGCTGACAACATACTTTCTGTGCTCACTCAGGAAGTTTGTTTTCAGCCAATGCAATTTTGTTTTGATATCGGCGATTGTCACCGCAGGCCTTATGTCGTCGAAAACACGTTGCGGTTCCTCAGAGCTGTATTGCAGACGCATTTATTTTTTACACTCCTTGGATTTAACAGGAAACAGGCAAGAATGCCTTCAATACTAATAATGGCGATAGCGCTCGCCGCGTGAATATGCCTTCCGACCTCGTTTGTTTAGATTGTCGTTCTAGGGCTGTTAAGGGTCCTAAATGCGTAATCTGTGGTCGTGTTTTCCATCCTGGAGGTTTCTCACGTTTAAATCTGCAGATTGTAGGCAATGAACAAGTTGTGTGTTGTGGCAGTTCTGCTGTTGTCACCGCACATTCAATCGGCACATGCAATGACTTTCCACGATAAAGTAGCTAATATTCCAATTTTCAAAATTTTCCAATGTAACGATTTTTATAAATTTTATCTATTTAAGTTTTCTAAAAATTATGACGGGCTTATCGGATATGACTTACTAAAACAATTAAACGCCAATGTGAATCACTGTGAAGGCAAGTGAAACGCCTTCAGGAAAAACTCCAATTATTTGTAAAAACACAAATATTTTGAAAACAAATAAAAAGAGGAAAAAGAATATTCACTTACTGTATCATATAGAGTCCAACAAATTGTAAAAATACCAGTTACACTTAAAACTGGAATCAAAAGTTTAAATTACACAAAATTTCATAATGGAGTACAAATGTCAAAAGCTATAGTAAACGTTTCTGATAACTTTGCGATAACAACAATAAGGAGGTTCACAAAATTTCAATTTCAACGTATGACGATAAAATAAATTATACTGAAGCCTACCGTAATGTTTAAAAAATTAAAAAAAAATTTTTGTCGACGTTATAAGCTTCAGAAGTTTCGCGCGCGGACGAAGCTAAAAATAGCCTGTCGGTACGTGACGTCACACGCTCGCCCGACGTATCGCGAGGTAAGGGGTTCTGGCCAGTTCTCAGTAAAACGGCCTCTGTATTGTGTGTTATTTTAAAATGCCGTCTAAAAAATGGTGCTTCGTGCCTGGGTGCTTTAATACTGACCATAAAACACCAGAAAAAATTTTTCTAACAATTCCAAAAGACGCAAAAAGAAGACAAAAGTGGTTTGCTGCGGCAAGACGCAGTATTTCAGAAGTCTCACCAAAATCTACATTATATTGTTGTGAGGATCATTTTGAGGTACATATGCGAATAAACGTAAAATTTTTAATTGACTAATTTGCGTCCATATTTTTAGTTAAAAGATGATTTGGACAATTATTGGGAGTTTACACTGAGTAAAACAAAAGCCCGAATGAAACCAAATGCTGTTCCTCACATATTTACGTGTCAATCTGATAAGCAGGCAATAAAAAAATTACGTGTATCTAGTGAAAGAAGATCCCGTAAAAGAAAAGTTGCAGAATATCTTGAAAAATTTGAAGAACCGGAGGAGACTGCAGCACCTGTACCCTGTACTTCCACGACTATCCAAGAAGACGTATTACAAACATCTGAAGTAACATGTCAAACAAAACGCGTGATTTTTGAAAATAAGGAAACCCAAGCTTCTTTTGATTTGAAAAAAGATGTGGCTACTTCACCATTTAAAGTTAACTTCGCAATGCCTGGCCGACCTAAACCAATTAAGAAAACTTTTTTGCGATTCGATTCTGACGAAATCTGTAGAAGTATTACTCCTTCAGTTACGGATTCATCTGATGCTTCAGCAGACGTTTATCAGCCGAGTTACAGTGGTCAGAGTAGTAGTGGCGATACTGACTTAGTTCAAAAAAAAGAACAAACCCAGATTAGAAGGTTATTCACAAAAATAATAGAAAAAAACTTAAGAAGGTACACGGGAATTCCTAAAAATTTTCTCGATTTCATAGAAATATTGGAACGTAGAACCTCTTTTCGAAAACATTTTATTTACTTAGTATTATTTAAAATAAAAGCTAATGAACCGTTTGCAACAATTGGCGATTTGTTTGGAATTTCTAAAACTTATGCAAGTGACATATTTGCGCGTGGGGTTATTGCATTAACAGGGCTAATGAAACATCTAATCTTCTGGCCAAAGAAATCATCCATAAAGCAAAATCTGCCGATTCAATTTCGAATGACTTTTTCCAAGGTTCAATCGATTATCGATTGCTTGGAAATAGAAATACAAAAACCAACTGCTGCAGTTCAGCAGTCATTGACTTGGTCTGAATATAAAAAGTGCAACACGATTAAGTACCTAATATCTTCAACCCCTGACGGATTTATTAACTTTATATCACAAGGATACGGCGGACGAATCAGTGATGTAGCGTTGCTAGAAGATTCTGGATACTTAAATATTCTTCCAGAAAACAGTGTAGTTATGGCAGATAGAGGATTCAAGCAGATTGAAATGTTGTTAAATACAAAAAAATGTACACTTGTTAGACCGCCAAGTGTTGGAAGTAATCAGAAAATGACAAAAAAAAATGTGCTTCTCACAAAACGTATTGCCAGCGTTCGAATACACATAGAACATGTGATAAAGCGCATCAGAGATTTTAAATTTTTAAGTCCACATGCAACTATTAGCTCAGAAATGGTCCAGAAACTTGATGGTGTAATAATAATTGCTTGTGCAATAATAAACTTACAAAAGCCTATTATTAACCAATAATGTAGCAAAGTGTGTAATAATAATAAAAGTTCATATTCTTATTTGACATGATATTTTAATACAAAATAATACCCAGTACAATTTAGTAACGTAATAAAAGTAACCTAAAGCTAAGAAATATAAAAAAGTAAAAATACTTAGTTTAATCTTTACAGCTGTTGTATAATAGAGGAAAAAGATTGCTTTTCCAAAAATTCAAAGCTGATTCGATTATTTGTTCGGTAAAATCTGTATCATACTCTACGTCTACCTTGGTGTATTTTTTCGATTGTTCGAAGTTGGGATGTGCTACACAAAAAATGCCTTTCTTACAATTTGTAGCCAACATTTGCAAGTTTATTTGGGCCAAATGTTTTTTTGCAACCTCACCTTTGGAATTGATGTAATTTAAAAACGTTTTTTCTGATATTGGACATTTAATTTCAATAACAGTATCGCCAGTTATTCCATCGGGAGACGCCCCTATGACCCCACATTTTTTAAAAATAGTAAATCCGCAAGTTTTAATGTTTGTTTTAATTTCTTTTTCCAGTTCTTTAATAACCAATTTTTCTAAATGAATCCCCCTCTGCATAGCTGATGTTTGAAATTTTTTGGATACGCCCATTATTTGATTAACTAAACTTCCATTAGATGTTTTACAAACAGCTGCCGCATATAACTTTGAAGCCGTTATGCGGCCATATCGAAGTTCGAACCATAAAGAATTTTCAGACTGAGTTACGCTCAATTTTCTAGCATTCTTAATGTCTTCGATTGTGATTTTTTGATCACAAAAAGCTACAAAATTTTCTGCCGTTTGATCCAAATCGCTGGAAATAAAGCTCATCATTAAATGGTGAATCGATAGCTTTTTGATACCAATGGTAGGCACAGTATGGGAAAATATGGGACAGATATAATTATGATTTTGCGACATTTTTGTGACTTCATCCAAAAAACCAGCATGGTTAGGTAAACTCACTTTTCGAGTTTTAGCGGTTTTACCTATTTCCGATGCTTTAATAAATTTAAGGCTAGATCCAATTTGCGATAAAACCGGTTTTTTCCAGTAACACACTACTGAAGTAGGGGCGGGTTCTTCAGACCTTCGATGCAACCACATCAAAAAAGCGAAAGCGTGTTTACAACCACCAGACGACGCTGCACAGTCACAACATTTTAGGTCCTGTATTTGCTGTGTTTTTAAGTTAATTACGGCGACGACTGAATATGGCTTAGCTTTAATTCTATGTTCTGGACAAATCCTAGCCCGAACGACACATTTCTCCTTTTCTATTTTCACTTGCACATATCCAATAGCAGAATCACCATAATTTTCTCTTCCTGATCTGCGAAATAACAATTTCGTATTATACAAAGATATATTATTCGAATAAATTTATTGATATTAAACAAAATTTGATATTGATTGCACATTTCATTAAATTCATTGAAAAGAAGTGTATCTTACCGTGCAAGTTTAACGCCGCAACTCTGTGGTTGGGTATAATTGGAATTGGTTGCCATAAAATCGCATACCATTTGAACATTTACACTTGGTAAATTGTGAGAATCGGCTTTTTGATATCCTTCTTCCATCTTCTTCAGTCCAAATTACAAAACAACCCGAAATTTACTACTTTATAAACACTCTAAGCCAACGACAACACGATTGTGCATGTGGACCATATAGCTCGCGGTTTCCAGGCGGGCATGTGACGTAAGCAGCGCGCTGCGCCAATCAGAAGCGTGTCTCATTCAAATATTGTTGACAACTTCAAACACGCCTTGGAAAGCCCCTATGCATTTTTTTCAACTTTTTTTTGTACCGATCGATTACCTGAACCTTTCTCTATATTTTAAGCGCTAAAAAAGCATAGGTCACATTTTTTGTGAACCTCCCTATAATAAATATGTAGTAACAAAAATCCAGTCAAAATATCTTTTCAAGAACCCCTAGAAATTGAATACATTAGACTTAATTTTGTAGAAAAAATGAAACTAAACGACATAATGGATAATTCTCAAGACAATATTTTAAAACAAATTCTAAAAAAATTAAGACTCAAACATAGCAATAAAGAAGAAGAAAAACAATCCATTAGAAATCTTTGTTTTGATTATACACAACCCCATATTTTATTCTAAAGATATTCCTCTGTTTTACCAACAAAATAAATCACAAAATTAAACTAAAAGACGATTCACAAATGTATACTAAATCATACAGATTCCCAGAAGTACACTAATAATATATTGTGAAAAAATTTGACGGACTGCTCGTCCGTTACGCCACTGGGCCGGCTGGGTAGCAAACGAGAGTGGAAAAGAGAAGAGAGGTGGTGGCAGAGAGCAAGAAGTAGCAGCAAGGTGCGAGCCATTCATTAATTTTTGAATTAAGTTTTCATTGTATTTAAGTTTTGTTTAAATAAAATCCTACAACATTAATGTGTATGACTCGCAGTATGGAAGTTAAATTTCTGGCACTGCATGGAGCTTTTTCGATAAATAACCATTGATTATTACTAGGGTAGTAAATTTATTGCAACCGGAATTTGAAAATATTCCGCAAGAAATATTGCGATGTCTTGTTAGAACACGGGCCTATTTAAGAATAAAGAAATTTACACTTCGTTTACAAGATGTAAGTAAAGCAGATAAAACTAGAATGGTAAAGAAAATGAGGAAAACAACTAGCAGTTAGTTAGATTTATATTCTTCTATATGAAAATAGACATTATATCACATCATATGACATTATATTGTAATAGACTTATACAATTGTTTTTCTATATTATTTTGCAGATTGGCGTTTACATTCAATAAATTTGTTTAAATTCCTATATGTATAAATACTTGTGTATTTATTGACCCACAGCTTAGTTAATCCAAGAAGCTTCATATTTCAAAAGCAGCGCAAGAAATTGAAGCTCGAGACTCGAAGATGACATACTGCGCGCAGAGCAGGAGTTTAGACGCGTTGTGCACACACCATCTATATTTACGCAATGTTTCTAACCATTAATTTTACATGAAAGCGTGCTCCTCGTTTTCAGAATCCGTGTGGAGTTTTTCGTTTTCACCACCGAATTTTAATTAGAGAAGATATAATTTACCCATAATTTCCCACGCTATTCCCCTATGTCGCGCTGGAACACACGGTATACAGGATGTCCCAAAACTCAACGTTATCCCGAGGAGAGTTGAGAGGTGATGAACCAGCCCATTACTGACCAGAATATCATAATATGACCTTAGTAAGAAGTTACAGTGAAATCTCCCATAACGGACACCTATAAGCGGACCCCTCTATTAAGCGGACAATTTTGCTTGCACCGTTTGACTCCAATATATTTGTAATGGCATATCACCTCTGTTAAGCGGACCCTCTATTACCCGGACGCGGACAACACAAATTTGGCAACCTTGATAAATTCACTCCTTTAGGCGGACAGCTGCGCGCGAACTTATGTTATTGTTATGACTAGAAAACAACCCACACGTTTTAATGCTCATTACTAGGGCTGGGCGATACAGTATTTTCCGTATCGACTTTCGATACGGTAATTGTATCGATACGTATCGATATATCGGTATATCGATATGTATCGATACGTATCGGCATATCGATATGCATCGATACGTATCGGCATATAGATATATCGATATGTATCGATACATATCGGATTATCGATAATAAATTACATATATCAGCGTAAATATTGATGTGTAGCGTGACATAATATGGGAATATAAAATAAGTATGTATCGATATTTACGTAACAATATTCATATATTTAATTTCTTTACTGAAAACCTAATATCTTACTTTTTTAATATAAATTTCTAGGCGTTTCCACGTAAAGATTACAAAACTAATTCAGTAATATTAATACCCCGAACCTCAGCACTTTGGATTTCGCCGAATTTGGTTTATTGCAGACCAACCATAACAATCCGTAATCTACTCATGAAATTTAAGCTTTATTTTTTGCGTCGCTCGAGACAAATCACATTTTGCATTATCGAATTATGCGCAGTCGCTTACTAGTTGGCCAAGCGTGTGCACTTATTTTTATTTTCTTGTTTATCACGATTCAATACTCAACCCATCACATCACCACAAGTACCGATTAAAAGTGTTCGCATTTTATTAACCTCTGTGCTGTGTTATCATTTTGTGCATGTTAGATAAACAGGTAAGCATTGTTTGTCCACAACTTCATTTTCAATAAATTACAATTGTCATTTTCCTGAAAAAGGATGTCGTCTCCTCGAAGTGCTCTGTGGGAATATTTTAAACGAACAGAACACAAAAAAATAGTTCCTTGTGTGAGATGTAAAAAAGAGGTTGCTATCAGTGGAAATACCACCAACATGAAAATTCATATGAAGCGCCATCATCCTCTTCTGTTTTACGCAATGGAAAAGGAATCTGCTAAGGCTAAGTAAGTTTTTAATTTTCTTAAATAATAAGAAACCTATTCACGTGGTATTGTTTTAGGGCGAATCCAATAAGTGGCGGTGATGACGACTGTGTTGATATAGACCCCGATGATTGTCCCACCCCGACAACATCTGAATCACCTGCAGCCAAATCACCATCACCATGTCCTTCAACTTCAAAAACCTCAAAAAAAAACCTTGAAGCAGTCGAACCTTGTACAGTACAGCAACATATCCGCACAAACACAAGAAAACATCACCAACGCTCTAGTTTATTTTGTCGCTGTAGATTTACTTCCATATTCAATTGTGGAAAAGAAAGGATTCAACCACTATATGAAGGTTTGTGTACCTTCATATAAAATTCCCAGCCGAAAATCATTAAGCGAAAAAAAGATTCCGGCTCTTTATCAAAAAGTTCGAGAAATAATTCAAATTGACATTAATGAAGCCCTTTATATAAGTATTACTACAGATAGTTGGACTAGTGTCGCTCAAGAACCATACGTTAGCGTAACGGCGCATTTTATTAATAATAATTGGGAAATTAAATCAGCCTGTCTGGCCTGTCGTCATATGGCACAGGATCAAACGGGTTCTGATTTGGCAGAAATCATTCACGAAATCCTTGCTGAGTGGCAAATAACATTGAATAAAATAGCAGCGTGTACAACTGACAATGGAGCCAATGTTTTACTGGCAGCAAAAACTTTAAAATTCAATCATATTAGCTGTTTTGGACACAGCATGAACACAGCCGTAACGAAATCATTTCAAATTACAGTAATTTCATCGGGTATTGATAAATGCAAAAAAATTCAAATGGCGTTCTCACACAGCTATAAAATTAATCAAAAGCTTAAAGCCGTTCAAGAAAATATGAACCTTCCTATTCGGAAATTTCCAAGCTTTTCAGCAACCCGCTGGTGGAGTCTTCTAAAGTTGTTGGAAGCCTGTACCCAACAACATATTGCGCTAATATCTCTTCTGTCCGAATACAGAAATGGGAAATACAAGTCACTCATTTTGACGCAATTAGAAGTAGAGATGTTAGCTGCAACTATTAAATATATGAAGGAATATGAAACAATTTCCTCACACATGGCAAGCGAAACAACCATAACGTCTTCAGTAATCGTTCCCGTCTTAAAACAAATTGTCACGAAAATAACAGAGACATCAGACATCAGTCAAGAAACGGACCCCAGCGAAAGTGAAGAAACTCAAAACCTTTTCAATGCTAACTTATTTAAGCAATTAGGCGAACCGATTTTAAATACCTTGAAGAAAAGATATTATAACAATACGGAAACCTATTCATTTTTGAAGAAAGCCATGTTCCTGGACCCCAGATTTAAGGATAATGAAGCCAGTTTGGAATTAATAAAAGCAGAGTTGAAGGAAGAAATGTTGAACCTCTGTGCTGACTCTGATGTTGAACTGGAGATTAAGCCAAAAAAATTAAAAGGATTGGCATTAATATTAAATCAAACCCGACAAAGTGAACAAGCCTCATCTTCATTACAACCTGTCGAAAGAATTAGGCATGAAGTGGAAGCATACATGAAATGTAACTCACCTGATGTGGATGATGATCCTCTGGTTTGGTGGAAGCAGAAGGAAATAGAATTTCCAAATTGTGCCAAACTCGCGAAGAAATATTTATCTGCGCAAGCTACGAGTGTACCATCAGAACGTGTATTCAGCAGAGGAGGATTAATTATAGAAGACCAACGAGCATCTTTAACGTCGGAACATGCCGAACAATTAGTTTTTCTATCAATGAATAATAATTATATTGTACTTTAGTATTCAAATAAATTTGAATATTATATCTATATCTTATATCTACATATATATTAAATTTGTTTCTCCACAGTTTTTTCTGTCTTATATGCATAAACACATAACGGACGTCCTAACGCTACTGCCCCATAGTGAAATAACATGCAGAATTATGTTTTGTTAACTAGAATCTCTTTCTGAGTTAAAATTGGGTAAAAATGTTGAATGCGAAGAAGTTTCTTAATGAACAGGCACAATATTACTATGCAAAATGAATTTTACTGTTTACAAATCTTATCTAGGGAGACTGTTTTTTAACAAAACATAATTTCTGTTATTTCTCAATATTCCAGCAACGTTGGAACATTCGGTATAAATAAGTATACCTGCATATTCTTATGTATACGTATAGGAATATCGATGTGTACCGAAAATACATATCGATATGTCGATACGCATAGGCATATCGATATATCGATATGACCAAATGTACCGTATCGACGTATCGATACGGCTGCCGTATCGATACGTATCGATATATCGATACTTTGACCCAGCCCTATATAGGAATATCGATGTGTACCAAAAATACATATCGATATGTCGATACGCATAGGCATATCGATATATCGATATGACCAAATGTACCGTATCGACGTATCGATACGGCTGCCGTATCGATACGTATCGATATATCGATACTTTGACCCAGCCCTACTCATTACGTTTTCGGCATTGGCCATCAAAGGTTAAATCTGTCCAGCTGTTCTGTGTTTTGTTAAAGTTTAAAACAAATTTTATACGGTAAGTCTTCTTGGTAGCATATTGATTGCTTATTTTAATTTTTTAAATTTGTCATATACGTAGCTACACCATGACTTCCACAGCTAAGAAGCGGATGTTAACTTTAAAAGAAAAAGTTCAAAGTGGTTTAACCAACATAAACCCAGTGTGAGGAACTTGGCAATACAGTTTGCAATAGGAAAAAGCCAAGCGGCAAATATCATAAAAAATAAAGAAGATTTAATAAAAAAATGATATTCGAGCGAAAACGTCAATGAAAAGCGGAGATTTTGTAAGACAGAAGGGATGAAAATAGACCAACTTACCTACGAGTGGTTTCTAAGAGCACGCAACAAAAATATTCCTCTGACAGGACCAATGGTGAGAAGCAAAGCCAAAGAGATTGCGGAGACCTTAAGTATTGAAAACTTCAAAGCATCTGGAGGATGGCTGAAAAAATTTCGAATTCGTCATGCCATAGCATTTAAATCCATTTCTGGAGAATCCAACAGCGTCAATGAAAAAGATGTTACCAAGTTTTCAGGAAAGTTACCGTTTCTGATTCGAGGCTATGAGCCAAAAGATATTTATAATGCCGACGAGACTGGTTTATTTTTTCGTGCTTTGCCTAATAAGACCCTCGCATTGAAACGGGAAAAATGTTCCGGAGGGGAAATGACCAAAGACCGTTTGACAGTTTTGAACTGTGTTAGTATGGCTGGTGATAAGGAACCGCTCTTGGTTATAGGCAAGTCAGCTAAACCACGAGCCTTCAAGAGAGCGGGTGTGAATTCACTACCAGTGGAATGGAAATCTAACAAAAAAGCTTGGATGACTTGCGACATCATGACGGAATGGTTGCTCTAGTTTGACAGAAAAATGAAGCTCCAGAAGCGAAAAGTACTTCTTTTTATGGATAATGCTTCGTCACATCCCAAGGGTCTAATTTTGAGCAACATAAAAATCATATTTCTTCCACCTAACACTACATCTTTTTGTCAGCCTTTAGGTATAATCCAAAACTTTAAAGTGTTTTATAGAATGCTTATTTTGAAACACATTCTGGCCCTGATGGATACTGTTGAACCCGTGCAAGATTTAACCAAATCCATCGATCATTTAGACGCTATACTTGCAGTACTGAACCACGTTAAGGGCGTTATTTTAGGTCTGGATGGCCCTATTGCAATATTATGTACTAAAATCGAAAGGAGCCCGATTTACTTTATGGATAAGGAAAATTGCAATATGCAAGATGTAGTTTGGACTCACATGCAAGTTTCAAATGTAATTTGGCCTCAAAGAAGGATTTTAAAATCTTCTTTTTTTCGAAAGATTGGTCTATAACATGCTGAAATATTGACAGTACCGCCCTTTTGAAGTTATTTTAGGGCTTGATACTCAAATTGTAATACTATGTAACGAGTTCTAAAAGAGCCCGAATCACGTTATATGTGAGGAAAATTGCAATATGTAAGATGTAGTTTCGGCTCACATGCAAGTTTAAAACATAATTTGGGCTCATCATTGCTCTTCAAGAATTCTAAGGTCTGCATTATTTCGAAATATTGGTACTGTAACTTGCTGAAATGTTACAATTGATCCGTATTTAAGGCAATATTTTCGTTTTCTGAAGTATCAGAGGAATCTCTTATCCGATTACTCAAATGTGGTCCAAAAAATCCAATTGTGCTATACATTACTCAATAGAAGCTGATCTCGGATTTTGGGCACTTGAAAAGCGCATGTTTATACAAAATGCAATTATTACACTTTCTAAACCTTAACTGACAGTACTGAACCACGTTAGGGGCGTTATATTAACTCTGGATAGCCATATTGTAATATTATGTACTAAACTTGAAATGAATCACTTCATGGATGAGGTAAATTGCAATATGTAAGATGTAGTTCGGGCTCAGGTAAGCATCTAGAACGTACAGTGGCTTCATGCAATTTTTTGGTACAATTACTTAGGAAAGGTACGTTGAAGAATATTCATTACACATTAATTATTCTTGTTGTTGACCCTTAAAAATCAATACATATTACAACATATTACAACAGTTGTTGTTAGGGCCCAAGTTAGGGGTTTGGGTCTCAGAGGGGCTGTCTATATCGAGTAGGCAGTTCATAAATTTTGAGCAATGCCCGAGTAGCACGCCTAAAAACGGTAAGCCTACGACCCCTCTAGTCCTACTTCTTGCGTCCACGTCGCGGCCCTGGAAATGCGGTTTACCGCAGCTAAGAGGAGAGGGTGAAAGGCGACTGCCGGCGCCTTTTCAAATAACGGGCACTTCTCGGTTAAGGGAGCAAACCCCGACAGAAAACCCATCCCTCGTGCTAGTGGTCCGGGCGGGGGATGTATAAGGGTCACCCACGTGTTTGTGCCGTGCGTGGCGACCTGTGAGGGTGGATGAGGGGATCCTGGTGGTTGAGCCCGCCCTGGGGTACGCCCCAGGTGGTGGACAACACACCACTTTGGCCCGGATTTCAACCAAGACAGGCGGTCAAGGCCTAGCCCGACCTTGATCAATCGGCTGCGCTGTCCCGTCAGAGGGCCAGCAGGGTGAGCTTCTGGGGTGAAAGGGGCACGCAGTCGGCCGGTGGTCTCTGCTTATGAGGTCTGCCGGTCCGGCTCGTGTGTTGCTGATCCTTGGAAGCTATATCTTCCGGGTAGCCCTGGCGTCGAGAACCGACGTCCCCTGGTTGGACTCCATGGTGGGTGGGGAGCTCGGGAGATGAAGAACAGAATCCCCGTATGGATAACAAAAATATACCAATAAGCGACGAGGTGGTAGCGGGCGAGGTGTATACCTCACCGCTGGTGCTTAACAACGAGGTGGCAGCGGGCGAGGTGTATGCCTCACCGCTGCTGCCTGCAACAAAACCCCACGTGGGAGAGACGACACCACGGGGGGAAAAAACTACCCGGTATCCGAGGAAACGTAGTGGCGCCGCCCAAAGGAAGATGCAGAGGGAGCGCCGGGCAGAAGAGGCCCGGGGCACCAATGCCGCTCCTGCAGCGGCTAGCAGCACAGTCGCGGGTTATGGGGGCAGACCTAGGGGTCTCAATCGCCCTGACTATGAACCGCGACAAACGGCTTCAAAAAAGAGGGACCGATCCGACGGGTCGCACGGCCCCTCACCGGGAGGTAATCTCCCGAAGAGGAGGGTGCCCGAACCGAGGAAGGTTCCCGAATCAAGGAGGGTGCCTGAACCTAGTAGGGTGCCTAAACCTAAAAAAGGGGAAAGGTCCGATGGGTCGCGTGGTTCTTCGTCGGGGAGCAATCTCCCGGGGGGGAAGACACCTGAACCGGGGACTGAATCCTCTGCACCAAAAAGGTGGAATCAAATGCTCGTCAACCATCTCAGGGTGGCGATCATTAACAAACAGAGCTGGGACACCGACTCTTTGGGGCGGTTAACGGCTGAGCAGGCGGCGCTGGTGGAGGGCAAGCTGAAGTCGAGCTTGTTCAACATGTTGAGCGGCCCCGACGACGGCCGACCGGCCCCAACGTTCCGCGGCATAACGTACGCACAGGAGGTCTTAAAGATCAACTGTTCGGACGATACTTCTTTGGCCTGGCTAAAGACAACAGTAGCGGAGCTCCAACCATTATGGGATGGAGCACGACTGGAAGTTGTACAGGCCGACCAACTACCAAAGCTCACCAAGGCTACGCTCTGGATACCGGGCCCTCTGGTTGACAGGGACGTGATCTTGGGGGCTTTAAAGCGTCAAAACCCATGGGCCAAGGTGGGAAGCTGGATCGTTTTTCACGATGCCATCAGGGAGGCTCCACAGGGGCGTGCTCTCGTGTTTGGTGTGGTGGAGGACGTGAAGGCCGAACTCTTGGCGCGGGAAGGGAAAATATCCCTTATTTTTGACCAGCTAAAGGTGCGGCTTCATGGAGCCGGAGCTAGCGGTAGGCAGCTGCTGGAAGTCCCTCCACAGATGGAGGTTGACCGAAAATCACCTGACCTGCCGCAAGACAAGCCCACTACGGCAATAGAGGAACGGGAACCTGGGCCGCTATAAGTGAACCGGGCATCCCTCCCCATCTAGACACCTGCCATGGCAAACAAGGTAAATATATTACAAACAAACCTGCAACACTCTCGAGAGGCGACGGCCATGTTATGCCGACACCTCGACAGTGGGAAGGATACTATAGCTCTCATCCAAGAGCCCTGGTGCGTTAACGCCCGGGTCTGTGGGTTGGGCAATCTGAACGGTACTGTACATACCGCTTCTAACGTCAACAGGCCTAGGACTGCAATCTATGCTCCACGCCAACTACAGGCCAATCTGCTGACGCAATTCTGCACCGGTGACCTTACGGTCATACGGGTCGGCTGCGACATAGGAAGAGGCCAAGAGGATGTTATTATAGCATCGATTTACCTGCCCATCGACTCGCCCAGTCCGCCCCCTAGCAGGGAGATGATGGAGCTGGTGGAGTACTGTGAGACAGGAAAAAAGCACCTCTTAATTGGATGTGACGCCAATGCTCACCATATCGCGTGGGGGAGCACGGACAACAACAATCGGGGTAAGTCACTGTTGGAATACCTTTCTACCACTAAACTAGATATACTTAACAAGGGCAGCGAGCCCACCTTTGCGACGTCGAGATGCCAAACGGTAATTGACGTCACATTGGCATCGTTAGATATATCAAAATCAATCCTAGACTGGCGCGTGACATCGGATCTATCCATGTCGGATCACAGATGGATAAGTTTTACAATAAAGTGTTGTGCAGTGGACCTGAAACCGTTTAGGAATCCCAGGCGGACTGATAGGGAACAATTTATTAGGAACCTAAAGGTGGGCCTGGAGAACGGCCAACTGCCACAAGAGATAAGGACATCTGCTGATGTCGAACAAGGCGTTTCTGTCCTAAGAACCGCGATAATTTCAGCTTTCGAGACGTCCTGTCCCCAGGGGAATCTGAAGGGTCGAGGCCGGGCAACACCGTGGTGGTGTGCCGAGCTGGATCGGATGAAAACCCGGGGCCGCAAACTCTTCAATAAGGCTAAGAAATCCAGAAGTGCAGAAGACTGGGAGGCTTGTAAAAAGCACCAGAGACTGTACAAAATGGAAATAAGACAAAGACAACGCGATGCATGGAGATCCTTCTGCAGCGGAGTCGAATCCACTGCATCAGCCGCCAGGCTGATGAAAATTTTATCTAAAGATCCTAATCAACAACCGGGCAGCTTAAAGCGGGGAGATGGATCCTTTACTTCCACCCCTGTGGAAACTGCCCACGAATTGCTGATAACACACTTCCCGGGATGCACCCTGGTATCCGATCATCGATGGCCGGACTCCGCTGCTCCGCAGCCCTGTGAGGGGGACTGGGGAGTGGCGGCCCAAGTCGTGGACGCCAGGAGGGTGAGCTGGGCCATAAACACCTTCCTCCCATTCAAGTCTCCGGGTGTGGATGGCATATATCCGGCGCTGCTTCAGTGGAGCCTGGATGTTCTGCTGAACGACCTGGTGCGAATCTTCCGCGCGTGTATCGCTTTGAGATACATACCGCTGGAGTGGAGGGAGGTAAGAGTAATTTTTATACCAAAGCCAGGTAGAGCGGACTACTCCCTGGCAAAATCATATCGTCCGATCAGCTTAACATCGTTTCTTCTAAAAACGCTGGAGAGATTGTGCGATAGAGAAATCAGAGATGTAAACCTACGGGAACATCCATTGCACCCCGGGCAACATGCTTACCTCCCGGGTAGATCCACTGAGTCGGCGCTGCACGCTGTTGTGACGCGGCTAGAAAGATCCCTAGAGAGTAAGATGTCAACCTTAGGGGTATTTATAGACATCGAGGGAGCTTTTGATAAAGCAACCTTTGAAAGTATAGGACTGGCTCTGGCAAGGCGTAATGTTTCGCCAACCTTGATGGGTTGGATTGAACACATGCTGAAATACAGAGCGGTACAAGTTAGTGTTGGAGATCTGGTTTCGAGAGGTGTGGTGAGCAGGGGGTGTCCTCAGGGGGGTGTTTTGTCCCCGCTGCTATGGGACATAGTAGTGGATGACCTCTTGCGGCGCCTCAACGATGCAGGTTTTCACACAATTGGATACGCAGATGATATAACCATTCTGCTAACTGGGAAGTTTGAGAGTGTTCTCTGCAATTTGATGCAGACAGCACTGGGCATACTTGACAAATGGTGCAACGAGAAAAACCTCTCCGTTAACCCTGCAAAGACGGAGATGGTTCTGTTTACACGAAAAAGAAAGATGGGAGATATAAAACTTCCCCGTCTTAAAGGTACCCAACTCCACCTGGCAAAGGAGGTCAAGTATCTGGGAATAATACCTGACAGTAAACTCAGCTGGAGCAAACATCTGGAAGTAAAAACAAGCAAAGCATGTGCGACCTTTTGGCAGTGTCGTCGGGTTGTGGGGAGGGCATGGGGCCTCACCCCGAAAATCCTTTTATGGATCTACAAAGCTGTCATTAGACCTATGTTTTGCTATGGTGCTCTCGTTTGGTGGCCCAGAACCAAACAGAAGAATGAATTGATACGCCTCAACCATTTGCAGAGACTGGCATGTCTTGCGGTGACAGGCGCTATGAGATCTACCCCAACTGCTGCCTTGGAGGTGGTGCTATGCATGACCCCACTCGACTTGTTCGTGGAGGCGTCGGCTCTGGCCACGGCACTAAGGCTGCGGAATGGAGGAATGTGGCAGGAGAGGGGTAGGGGAACCCGACACGGGGCAGTGCTGGATGGGGCGATTAAGAGATCACCCATCATGGGTGCTGAGATCGACCGGGTAAGAGCAAAATACTGCTTTGCCAGAACCTACACCATTGCGATAGAAACTACAAGTAAGACAACGCCGGATATCTGTATATATACAGACGGCTCAAAAACCAGTCAAGGATCCGGCTGTGGAATATTTTCTGAACAGCTGGTTCTTGGCGAAAGCCTAGCTCTTGGAACCCATGCCACTGTCTTTCAGGCAGAGGCAATGGGAGTAATCCGGGGAGCCACTATAGTTGCAGAACGCGAGATATGCAACAAACGAGTGCAGATTCTCACGGACAGTAGAGCGCTGCTGCTGGCTCTCGGCGGGACCTGTGTCACGTCGAGGCTGGTATGGCGGTGCCACCTGGTTCTTGAGAGGATAGCGCAAACAAATGCCGTTGAACTCATATGGGTCAAAGGGCATTCTGGAATACAGGGAAATGAGAAAGCGGATGAGCTGGCGAGGCGGGGGTCGAATAGCCCTCCGACAAGACCGGAACCGGTTGTGCCCTTGTCCATGGCAACCCTCAACTCCCTTATAAAAACGGATACCCTGAAGAGTCACACCGACAGATGGGTATCGATGGAAAGTTGTCGACAAGCTAGGGCCGCTATCAAAGCACCATGCCTGAAGACTGCAAAGTTTTGCCAACACCTGTCCAGGGACGGCTTGCGAAAGCTAGTGGGAATATGGACAGGACACTGCAGGCTAAATGGGCACCTACACAGAATGGGAGTCGTCACAGACCCCACGTGTCGCGGTTGCAATGAAGAGGACGAGACGGCGGAACATGTGTTGTGTCACTGTCCGGCGCTCGCACCAATTAGAGGATCCATACTGGGGGACTTCTGGCCGAGTATGGCCAGCATTGCCGATACCCCACCGGGTCTGGTCCTCAGGTTCGTCGAGAAAATCGGCTGGACTGAGGGCTGAACTGGGAAGGGGGAGCGGCAAACTCGAGGGGAGGTACAATGGGCCCACCTGTGTGCCTAAGTGCCGGTGGGGTCCTCTGGACCCCACACCCTCAACCGAAATCCAGAATCCAGAACAGTTGTTGTTTTAGTCAAAAAGTGTAGGCAACACTAAATACACATGTTGTAATTGAAGGCACAACCCAAAATAATGCTTTACTATACCGAATGTTCATTTTGAGAGGAAACGGGCACTTTCTGCTAAACTTTCCACTTTATGTAAAAAAATTTTAATGAAAGCTATTGTACAAAATACAATCTTCTTAAATATGCTTTTCAACATTTTTATTCATGTGGTGTTAGGGTATTTTATAAGGAGCTAGAAATAAGTTGGTATGAACAACACTGGGGAAGCGAACAGCGCCCGTAAAAACGCTCTCTTCCCCGATGGCTAGCATAGAGTGTAGACGTGAGAAACATGTAAGATAGAGATGTAAATAAACTAGAGTTAAGAAACAGTCGTATGCATATTAAGTGTGGGAACCCCAGATGCAAACATAACAATTCACTTGTCATTTAATCAGAAATGATATCAACTTTATTATTTCAAATAGCAACACATAATTTTTTTACCAATTTCTGGTGGATAATTTAATTCTGAATCCAACGATGTATTACAAAGTGGTTGTTGTATCAGAAAAATTTTGAGAAAAATGACTAAATGTGAAATTACAATTTGCGGCACAGCCTGACTTGATAATGTAAAAAGTTCTCACGCCGAGACACAGGTAATAAATAAGATAGAGCAATTATAGAATTATTGTTGAATGCAAATGACACTGACATTGACAGTTACAAAAAAATGACGTTTCTGTTCGATTTTGAACAATAAGACTCCGTTAACGCTGTTTGGAGGAGATTTGCTATGTCCATGGAACAAAATGGAATGCAGTTCGAACATTTATTTTAAAGCCATATCATTTGCATTCAACAATAATAATTCCATAATCGCTCTATCTTATTTTTTACCTGTGTCTCGGCGTGAGAACTTTTCACATTATCAAGTAAGGCTGTGCCGCAGATAGTAATTTCACATTTAGTCACTTTTCTCAAAATTTTTCTTATACAACAACCCCTTTGTAATACATCGTTGGATTCAGAATTAAATTATCTACCAGAAATAGGTAAAAAAAATTATGTGTTGCCATTATTTAAATGCAGTAAGAGATCACCTAAATAATATCTACCCAAGGCAATGGATCGTAAGAAATGGCCCCATTAGATGGCCTGCTAGATCACCAGATCTTACAAAAATGGATTTCTTTTTATGGGGATACGTTAAAGAAATTGTTTATAGAGAAACGCCAACAACAATCCATAGCATGAAGGAAAGAATAATAACTGCTTTTAGAAGTATTACACCGGCAGTATTAAGAAATGTGGAATTCTCATTTCAACAACGTATGCAAATCTGTGTCAATCAAAATGGGCAACATGTTGAGCATTTACTATAATTTTATTTTTTAGTTATTTAATAAACGATCTAATTTTTTCGAATTATTCTTGAATTTTGTAATTATTGGTCGAATAAATCGAAAACGGTTACAAATAACCATACAAAAAATGTTAGTTTTCAGTTTCCACATCATATCGTTAAAAAATATACAGGGTGTTGTATTTAAAAAAATAGAGATAATTGAATTCAAAAAGTTCTAAATTGAAAAATTAAATTTAGCCACCCTGTATAATTTTTCAAAAGTAAAAATGATTCAAAGACATTCCACAAATGTTTCCTGGCTAGTCTTTACATGATTTTTTCTTAGAACTCGTAATTGTGACTGTTGTGATTTTTTTAAGATGCTTCTGCAGATGCCAGTATTTGAACAAAAAAAATCACTACATCCAAGTGGTTTGGAAATAGTAATACTATGGGAATAAACAGAGTCTAGAAAAAGGCTCCAAAAAATCTACTTTTACACATACCATTCCATTTAAAAAAATGTCACTTGCTCCTGTATAAACTTCTTGGCTCATCCTGTATATTCAAAAATAATTTCCGATTATAGACTTCTTTCTCTAGTTCATTTGTGTTTTTAAATCAAATTTCTAGCCATCATAAAACTCGAGTTATCGAAGTCGGACGCACTATTGCCCCACCCTGTATATATGAATATTTTTTGTAGTTTACGTGCAATAAAGTATCCCATCTGCAGCAACATGACAAGACAGCTGATCATAGAGAATTATTACAAAAACCTCATCGACAAACTTTACTAAACCTATGCTTGATACTGAGAATGCAGAATTTTACTATGAAATGTGTCAAGCATTAGTGGGTTCTAATATTGAATGGAATAAGTTAAACAGTCAACCATTTGTAGACTTCTTACAGAAATATTGTAGAAAAATTCCCAATAAATCTACACTTCGCAAAACGTATCTTCGGAAGTGCTACAATAATGTAAAAATATAAATGTTTTGATGTCAATTTTACACCCACACTTGGTTTAAATTTTTTAGACTATTGAAGATATTAGAAGAAAAATTGGCAACTGTAACATTTGGATAACAATAGATGAAACAACAGATTGTGTAGGGAGGTATATAGCCAACATTATTATCGGTAAAATGACAAGTGAAGAGTTTGGCACACCGATTTTGTTCATAATTTAATTACAGGAATATTATGGCCATCCGGAATTAAATATGAGAGAGTAATGGTGACAGATGGTGCTGCATATATGGTCAAATGTGGCAGTAATTTAACCATATTTTATCCAAATTTAATTCATTTAACTTGCATGGCCCATGCATTGAATCTTGTGTGTGAAACTATCAGAACAAATTTTAAAAACGTTAACGGTCTTCAAATGTTAAAAAGGTTTTTCTTAAAGCACCTATAAGAATAGAAGTATATAAGAACGCTCTACCTGACACTCCATTACTTCCTGAGCCTATAAAATTTTAATATAGACAAGCGCTTCAAAAATATGTATATTTTCAGGTAGTATTGTCTTTTGTTAACAACGATTCAGAAGCTATAAATAAAGCTCAAAGATATTTCCGTCAAGCCACAATAAAAAATAAATTGTTATACATCCAAACTCATTTTAAAATTTTGGTTAATGGCATAACGAAATTAGAAACAATTGGGCTCCCTCTTACAGATTCTATAGAAGTTGTTAAAAACATTCACGATTCCTTTAGAAAACGCTAGGAATTATAGAGTTCTATGTTACAATTTTTGAGAAATTGGTATCTTCACACCCAAGGTTTTATGTTGCTTGCTCTTGCATCTAATAAAACACCCATGGTTCTATGTGGCTTCCATACCACAGTATACATGAAAATAACTTTGAATTATGCATGATTTTGAAATCTTCAAGAAAATAAAGTTCCATGTGGCACATAGAACTAAATTAACGATTTTGTTACCAATCTTATTCTATGTTGTACATAGCAAAGTTCTATGTACAACTTTGTATTACTATGTAAGTACTTACAACATAGAACTTTGTAAGCGCAAACTTACCATCATTGTAGAAGTTTCTCGTTCACATAAAACCTAGCATTGTTGTTTACGTTTTAACACGTCTGGGCTGTTGTTCAGGTGTTTGGCTCAAAATACAATAGGGACAGTAAAATAGAAAGTGATGATTGACTCAGAAGACGAAGGTTCTTATGCAGGAGATGATAGTGACAGAGATAAGGACTATAATCCTTCAGAAAGCGGCAACAAGTTGGTTTATTATTTTGAGGTTATGTGCAAGTTTTCGAATCGTTTTACGCTTTATTGCTAATTTAATTTATGTTCCAGTTTTGATGATGACTACAACGTTCGACAAGACGTCGATAGACCAGGCAACGTTGTAAGTTCAGTTCTAAATGCGAGGAATATAGTACAAAATAAAACTGAATAAACCACACTTGTGACCAAACCTAAGAAAACCAGAAAAAGAAACCGAGATTCATCTAAATGGGTCCAAAGTATTCGCAGGCGTAAAAGAAATAATAGTGAAACTTATATTTCTTCCCGCAATAAGTTGGTTCCAGCACAAACCATTAAAAACTTAAAAGATTATGCAACAGCTTGTCGAAGGAAGTGCCGTGAAAAAATTAATATTGAAGAGCAGCAAAAAGTTTTTGAAGGATATTACAAACGAAGAAAAAAACTATTTTTGCTGGCAAATACAAAGAAAAGTTTACCTGTAAGAAGACGACATGGCAAAAGTGATGATAGTTCGAAAAAAAAGTTTAGTTTTAAATTTTACTTCAATTTAAATTTAAAAAAAATTGAGGTTTGTAAGACTATTTTTCTTAATACATTAAGTATAAGCCAAAAAATTATTTATTGCGTACATGCATCAAAGAATGAAGCGGGAAATACTCCTATGAAATCTGCCCAGGGAAAGCATACTAAATTCAAATTACCAGAGAGCATGAAACAATCTGTACGGAATCATATTAACTCTTTACCGAAAATCGATAGCCACTATTGTCGAGCTACTACTGAATGACATTATCTGGAATCAAGTTTAAATATACTAAAACTATATGAACTGTATAAAGTGTATATGGAAGACAAAGGGGAAGCTCCAGTCAAGCAAACTCAGTACAGGAACATTTTCTGTACAAAGTTTAACATTTTCCTTTAAACTCCAAAGAAGGATCGCTGCGATGTGTGCGAATTAGTAAAGCTGCATAGAGAGGAACTAAGGGAGATAGATGATCAAATCTAGAATTTCAGAGCGAGAACCCAAGAATTCACATTCATGACCATAACCATGTATTATAAAACAATTGCCAAATTATTTTTTTTTAAGCGGAAGTCATTAATGATATGCCCATTATAATATTAACCCCCAGAATCCGCGTAATTTTAAACCATTGGAAAATCTATATTTAGGGACAGGTTTTGAAATTTTGCTTGCTCAAAATTTAAATAACATAACGGAAAGAAGATTGCATGAAATTAGAGTAAACTGCCTAAATTCTTATGTACGAAAACAAAAACGAGAATTGATTTTGGAAATAAAACCCTAAATGACATTGCAAATCTTTTGGATATAAATAAAATTTTCAATAATGATAAGCCTTCTATATCAAAATTAGCTACAAAGTTTCGTAATATTGTCACTTTGGATATATTAGAGGAACTAAATTTAGAGCGAAGACTCCTTTGCGAATATAAAACAGAGAAGTCAGTTATCAGCATAGAAGGGTTGATTAATTTCTTGCAAAAACAGAAAAATCATACAGAAGTATTATTATTTGGAAACCTTATTAGATTTTTCGAGGCCCTTATTTCTTTACCGCATGGTAGTGCATCTGTGGATTATTTTGTAAGCAATTTTAGAATAAGTATTTGAATTAAAACGTAAAATATTGTTTACTTTTTAATTTTGAAAAAACGTAAAACTAAGTTGGCTTTGAAAATGTCTTTTTTAAGTTTTTATAACAAATAAGAACAATACAAGCATAATGTTATAAATAATACAAGTGACAGATAATAGAGATAATTAATATCGTCATTTTCAAAGTCGATTTACGTTTTATCAAAATTAAATTTAAAAAATTTTTTTAGAAGTTAATACAAATGAAGATGTTACATCGTGTTACATCACTAAATTCAGAAAAAATCTGCTCAACCAAATTCAATAAAAATGGAGAAAATTCGGAAATTGAAACAGCATTATGTGGCAGAAGTCTTGCTTTGGCCTGACACGTGTGGAGAACAAAATCGCCCCCAAACCATCCCCTACTTAAACCATCCTAAAACTACGTCAACATAGTAAAGGGACAGCAAAGTCCCACCAGGTCCAATGCATCTTCAGCCCCAAAGGACCTCAATACTAGAAACAATATTAAACTTTATTCTTACCTTGAACTGCATCTTAAACAAATTAAAACTTTTCTTTTCACAAATTTCTTTCTTGCTTTTTGCAATGAATCAAAATAAACCAAAAGCACTTCAAATATCACAATCTTAAACTGGAATATAGATGGACTTAAGGCAGCAACGATCAATTGTCTGTCTCGACATAAAATTGATGTCACTTGCAAGTGAATACCCGGCTGCGGAGGAGCTGCGATTTTAAAAGTGTGGCATAAGCCATCATCTACCCCAAGGCTTGCGTTGTCTCAAACAACAGGAGTACCAACAAGTTAAACTAAACAACAATAGCTCCATCAACATAATCAGTACCTACAAGCAACCCACCAAACAAATTGACAGTCAAGAAATCGCCAAAATGTTCGAGAAAAAGGACGCTTTATCAGTTAACTAGTGCTATACAATACGTTTTTTTCTAAAGCACCTACACAATATTTTTTTTTTTTAAACGAGTTGCTCTGCATGTAGAATTATTTGAAGTAAATTCAAACAGCAGTTGGTGTTTTAAGTATTGTTCATTCTTTAGAGATGGATCGATTTACAGAAAGAAATAATTAAACCGCAAAAATGTTTTGAGAAACTTAGCAGACAGTCCTGAAGTATGATTGTTTCAGCCAGATAGCGTTTACTGGCTAAATATACAACCTCGAGAACAACAAACTGAATGCGCTTGTTTTAAAGAAATTTCTTGTTATGTTAATAAAATGTTAAAAACTTACATTTTCATCGAAGTCTTGCCGAAACTCATTGTCCCAGTCCAGCATTTGCACAGGCAGGTGTGGCCTAGGAAACTCCAGAAGCACAGTTGAAGACTTCGAAGCACACTTGAACACTCTGTTCGACTCTCCATGTGGGTCTAACACAGCTCAAAGAGGCTCCAAGCACCGTCCTCGGCACCACTGGCTTGTCCAGTTCACTTTAAAATTAAGTCATCAAATTGTTTATTAAACACTTCTGAACAATGCTGAGCAACCATTGACAAACGATGAACGCTCCTCTAAGTCTTTGGCTACTTTGATTGGCCAATAATCGGGATAGCCCAATGTTGCAAATCTTATTAACATTGCAATCTTACATATTCTGATGAATGAGAGGATAGCTGAATCTTTCATCAAAATCCTGATAATCACTTAACGTGTCTGCTACTATGCATGAAGCTACAACATAACTATAAAAGTACATGTACAACAGCAAAATAAAAAATTCTCACCTCTCATGGAAGGAAGGACATTTTTTCCTACAACTTCTCCAGACATACTTCTTCTTGAGAACCTGTTCATTATCCTTGATTATATGTATTAGGATGCAGGGTATTACTAAAGATGCATAGAACCGAACCCCTCATTGAAATCCGTTAAACGCGATGCATGGACAATTCTCCAAATCATTGTAACTTGGCTAAAAATCATTATTTTTGTTGATAAGATTCATACATTGGAATTGACAAATTAAATTCCCGTACATACCTGGTGAAAACTTACAAGTTGTCCACGACTAAAATTAATAGAAAACAACCGAAACAACGAGGATCAACGTTAATTTTTTCCGATAGTTTATACCACTTATATCCACGCTTAACCGAACCGACGCCGACAATCAAAACAAAAAATGGAAAATGTCAATTGTCAAAAAATCGCCGACGCCAACTTGCGGTTTGAGTGGGCAGTTTTGGCACAATACAGAGCGCCATCTTTTAACGAGAACCGTGCACTACGCCAATTACCCTCCCTAACCGTGGATGGGGACTCGAATCAAACCTCGCAAAACTAGAAAGGTTCCTGATTATTTTATAGATGGCGCTTGTAGCTTGGAGCAAAGTACAGTTTTGGTTAATCAATAATCAATGGTTTTGATTTTATTTCTCTATGATTTAGCTGTCACAGCAGTCACAGCACCAGTTTGCTTTGAAATCACAAGGACAACAAATTTTCAAATGTCCGAGTATGTTTCATAACAAATTGAAAATACAAAACTTTTGCTTTTTGCGGTGTTTTTTTTGGAAACCATGGTGAAACATCATTATAACGCCATTTTAAGCAATGACCTGTTGTGTAAATGATAAAAAATTTTATGCAAAATTTATAGATGTAAATGTGCTAGGGCAAGGAAAATAAGAGTAAAAATAGAAGTGGTTTGCACAAAAGAAGATATTGATTTCCCTAATATACAAGATGGGGCAATAGTGCGTCCGGCTTCAATGGCTTGAGTTCTATGATGGGTAGAAATAGAAATTTGATTTAAAAACACAAATAAACTAGACAAAAAAGTCTATAAGCGGAAATAATTTTTAAATATACAGGGTGAGCCAAAACAATTATGCAGGGGCTAGTAACATTTTTTTAAATGGAATGTTGTATGTAAAAAAGATTTTTTAGAGCCTTTTTCTAGATTCTTTTCAATCCAATATTATTGCCGACTATTTCTAAACCGCTTGAATGTAGTGATTTTTTTGTTTGTTCAAATAATGGGATCTGCAATGCATGTTAAAAAAAATCACTACAGTCACAATTACGAGTTTTAACAAAATATTATGTAAGTATGTAGTATGTCCTAGTTAGGAAACATGTGTAGGATGTCTTTGAATCATTTTTACTTTTTAAAAATTATACAGAGTGGCAATTTTTTCAAATGGAACAGCCTGTATCTTTTTTAACGATATGATATAGAAACTAAGAACTAACATTTTTTGTATGCACACACACCCCTATGGCTATTTGTAACCATTTTCGATTTATCGCCCAATAATTACCAAATTCAAGAATAATCCTTAAAAATTAGATTGTTTTTCAAATAACTCTACAAATAAAATTGTAATAAGTGATCCACATGTTTTACCTATAAAAACAGCATACGTTTTTTAGTAAGTTCACTTTATGTTTGTATCCTGATCATTTTTTGCTTTTTATATTATCCGACAAGCAATACACATTTATAGCAGTTACCTGTCGTCAGTTGTCATTTGTGTCAATTTTGAAACATTTATAGTTTTTTGTAGAGTTATTTGGAAAAGATGTAATATTTAGTATTATTCTTCAATTTTGTAATTATTAGTCGATAAATCGGAAATGGTCACAAATAGCCATAGAGGTTCACATACAAAAGATGTTCGTTTTTAGTTTCTACATCATATCGTTAAAAAATGTACAGGCTGTTCCATTTGAAAAAGTGGAAAAATTAAATTCAAACAATTTTAAACTGAAAAATTAAGTTGAGCCACATTGTATAATTTTTCAAAAGTAGAAACGATTCAAAGACATCCTACAGATAATTGGAAACTAGTATGTACTTACATAATTTTTTTCTTAAAACTGGTAATTGTGACTCTGCAGATGCAATTATTTGAAGAAAAAAAATTGCTACATCCAAATGGTTTGGAAATAGTCAGCAATAATATTGGAGTGAAAAGAGTCTAGGAAAATGCTCCAAAAAATCTTCTAATACATGCAACATTTTATTTAAAATATTCACAGATATTGCTTATGACGGAATCTTCATTTACGTATTGAAAATAATGAAGCAGTTATGTAATAAAACATTAGTTCATCTCAGTTGTCCATTATCTCATTACCTCAAGGTAATGAAGTTTAAAAAATATAACCTACATAATTTACTACATTATTTTTATTAGCTGTTGATAACAGTCGAGACGATGATGTGCGGTTCTTGAACCATTTTCGGGAACCGTGAGCTGAAATATATGCCAAGTGGAAATCTACTTCTCCATTAAGAAGGAATTCCACATCAACGACAGTCAAACAGTTCTTGGAGGACTGGTCGGTTTTACGAGACCTTCGTGCGGAAGAATTGGTAATTATAAATACTGAATGTTAGCTTTTGGCACATTGGTTGACTGCATTATATTGGATTTTATCTCAAGTACATAGATAACAAAAGTACAGGTAAAAGTCATAAAATGATGCCAAATGAACATTAGGGTGTTTGTCATACTGATCTAATTTCGTCATTTTAGATCCAATCTGACTTTGAGGACATTTATCCAGGATTTTCTCTCAATATATTTCAAAACTGGGACGCTTTCGTTTGGAAAGTTACTAACATTGAAGGAACGAACAAAATGAAAGATAAAGATCTTTTAGCGGATTATTTGAATACTACAAATGCAGATGAAGGTATTTCTTTGAAATAAGTATTCTTCAAACCTTGTAAAATGAGGGGTTTATTTTAGATTCCAAAAACTTTCTATAAATTAAAATTTCGTGCCTTTTGATTCCAGCTAGAGGTAGACTGAAGTTGTCCAAAAATTATGACTGGAAGTTCACAATCGCAGAATGCGAAGATAGTATTATAATGCTTGCTAAGCTTAGTCGCAACAGTATTGACTAATCTGATCTCGAATTAAAGTGGAGACCGAGGGGCTAACCGCTGGGGAAATTTTTTGTACAAGTTAGAGGAATTCAGAAGGAACTCCGGAGAACTCGAAGAAACTCCTGGAAATCTGGAAGTACTTAGAGGAACTTCGAAGGAATTTGGGGCAACTCTGAAAAATCTCCAGGAACTCCGGAAGAATTCGGGGAAATTTCATGGGAACTCTAATGCCCGATTGCACAAAAAAAAATTTGGTACCGAACTTTGTAGTCCCGGACCAAATTTTGGTGCGGTATCAAATAGCCAACGGATTGCACAAACAAAAAATTAGCTCGGTACTTACTAATCCCGAACCAAATGTGAACGAACCATAACTCCGGCCTTCCCATTGGCTGCCGACCGGTCGCTGACTTGCGCGTTATAAATGGCGCTGGCGCGTTTTGACAGTTCGAAATTATTGTTTTAAAAGTTATAATCATGGAAGCAAAAAAGAGCCGTAGCAAATCCTACAGTGAAAAAGAAAAGATGTTTCTTCTCAGTTTGATTGAAAAGTAAGTTCTTCAATCATTTTATCTCTGAAAATTACAAATTTTCACCAAAAATTTCAGATACAAACATTTGGTGGAAAATAAGCGGACGGATGGGACCACATTACAAAGAAAGACGGAAGCGTGGGTGCAAATAAGCCAAGAATTCAACGCCTCCAGCGATTCTGGGTCTCGAACTGTCCAGCAGCTAAAGTTGCTGTTCAAAAATTTAAAAAAAAATGCCAGAAACTCTGTGGCTGAAGACAGGAGAGTTAAATTTTTGGCACGGCCGTCATCGACTTCAAGCGTCGAGGATGAAGTGGACTGGGAGCGCATCAAGCTTCTCAAGTCCCAAGATTCCGCCGACAAGAAGGAGGTGTACAAAACAGGGGGTGGGAGATTCATTCCCCAGCTCCCAGAGTCGGGGGCGCAAATTTTGGCTTTACTGGGGGACCGATTTGAGCCTCAAAGGAACCCTTACGATAGCAGCGCTCGCTATCATGGTAAATATTCTTGGTTGCGAATTAATTTGTTCATTTATATCATTTCCTTGATTGTTATTCCAATTCATTATATACCTGATTCCTGAGTTCCCTATTCCCTGATTGTTTAGGTGACTTGAATGCTCCGGCGGTTAGGAAGCAGGAAATCGACGAGCCTGTAGCCGGTCCATCATGGCTCGACCTTGGCGAACCTTACTGTGAGGATCAGGCAGTTGAAAGTTTAGAGCCCGAAGCCCCCGAAGCCCGATTTCCATCGTCCGCCAGTCCCATCCCTACCCTTACTATAAGGTCCCCTGCTTGTCTGCCCCGGAAAAAAGAGCTACGAAAAAAGAATAAAAAGAAAATGTCGTCCAGCGAGAACACCAAAAAACAATATTTTGCGACGAAGTTGAGACTCGCGCAATTTCAGCTTCGCTCGGCAAGAATGCAGCATGCCATTGACATGAAAATAAAAAGGCAGCAGCTGAAAAATCTCGAACAAAAATAATTACCCATTAGTATTTAGTATTATTATCGTTACCTTCCTACTTATCTAGTTTCTAAAAATTTATAATGTCATTCTTACTACTTATCAACCTAAATAAATATTTAAACTTTATTTAAAAGTACAAATTTGAATTTAAAGGAGCAATGAGCATGCGCCGGCGCTTGCTCAATCACATCTTTCATTCCAGCAATAAGCCACGTGTGATACACGTTTTGCGACAGAAATGTGCTTTCGTAAATATTTTACAATAAATAAGCCACACAAGAAGAAAAAGAACGCTTTATTGATGGCCTCACACAGCAAGCGGTTGAAACACGTAAGTACTGAACATTTATCTGGCGAATGTAGTTCTAACCAGAGCTGCTCGGACCGCTATGTTGTTGTTATTATTGTTTACTATGGCTTCTCTTTGTATTTGAGGGCCTTCGATTTCTGGCGGGACAACAACATTAGGATCAACTTCCGGCTCGACGTCCCCAAGATCCAATGCAATATTATGCAATATGCAACAAGCAACAATAACCGCAAGTGATGTGTCTAGCTTTAGTCGAAGCCCAACCGACATACACGGGAATCTTCTTTTAGCAACGCCATTACACCTCTCAATTGCATTCCTTGTAGAAATGTGAGCAGCATTGTATGCCGCCTCACTTGCATTTCGAGGATTTAGGAACGGAGTTAATAAATAACGTTTACAAGGATACCCACTGTCGCCAAGGAGGTAATGGTCGCCATAACGGCCATTGATGAAGTCAGCATTGAGTGCCGAATCGTTAAATATCGTTGAGTCATGAACTGATCCCGGCCACCGAGCAACCACGTCCCGAATTCTCAAGTTGGAATCACAGACTAGTTGCACGTTAACAGAAAAGTAGCCTTTTCTGTTACGGAACAGTTCAGCATGAGGACCACCAGGCGATTGAATCCTTACATGCGTGCAGTCAATCAGGCCAATAACGTTGGGAAATCCGTGCATGTTGTAAATTCCCAGCTTCACTTCGTCACACTCTTCCTGTGTCGCAGGCATCTTGACGTACCGCGGTCTTAACTGTGCTATATATGGTGTAACTTTGGCTACAATTCTGCACATTGTGGAGGCATGTACATTTAAAGTGTCCCCAACCAATTTTTGAAATGCGCCTGTGGCATAAAATCGTAGGGTGACCAGCAGTTGGTCTCGTGCACAAATTGATTTGTTACGGTTAGTTTGAGGTTTAATCAAGTGACCAAATATGTTTAATATTGCCATAACTGAGGCTTTACTGAACCTGAAACGTATTTTAAATTCCCGATCATTATGCATCTCAAAAAAGTTGCTTCTATCTCTCATAACGCGAACTCGCGGAATTTCTTCAATATCTTCATCAGAATTAAGAGACGATAATGATGATAATGACATTCTGCGAATCAATTAATTGAATGTAGGTATGTTTAAATATTGACTTGTGAATAAATATTACCTGCTAATGTATTCGATTTATTTAATTTTATTGAAAAAATTCAAAATTAAATGTAAAATTGACGAATTTTCAGCGATCTGTCACTTTGATACCAGGGTGGGAGTGGTATCAAACTTGGTCCGGTATCAAATGATTTAGTACCGCACCAAATGTTTTGTGCAATCCAAAATGAGCCTAATCCGACGTTTGGTGCGGTATCAAAATAGTTCGGTACCAAAATTTGATCCCTGTCAGATTTTTTTGTTTCTGCAATCGATTTCGCTGTTTGGTCCCGTATCAAACGATTTGATACCGAACTAAATATTTGGTCCCACGTTTGTGCAATCGGGCATAAGGAACTCTGCCCAAAGTTTAGACCCTGACAATTTTACGCATGCGCTCTTAGTTATTAGTTAATGCGCTGTAAAATCTAAATATAGCATCGCAGCTAGTGCAGAAAGCAAACTGCAAAATAATTAGTAGGTAAGTACCTATACCTATAAAATTTTTCTGAAAGTCCTCAATTTCAATTGTCGTCCTCTCTGAGAAATTCATAACTCGACTTAAGACATAAAAATGTTGAAACCCTCGTTGAAAATCCATTAAGTATGTCGGATTAACAAAGGATTTTGAGATGGAACTGTTCATTTTAAAACTAACGCTAATAAGTAGATAGGAAATATGT
Source organism: Schizotus pectinicornis (assembly GCA_951805265.1). Classification (NCBI taxonomy): domain Eukaryota; kingdom Metazoa; phylum Arthropoda; class Insecta; order Coleoptera; family Pyrochroidae; genus Schizotus; species Schizotus pectinicornis. The sequence continues at coordinate 1,389,099 of OX638203.1, read as the reverse complement.
TCAAAGACCACCACCACCGAAATGTCGCGAATTTCCGAAGTTCTCAAGTTTCTCGTAATTACCGTGTTTATTATTAATTCCAGAATTCTAGATACCTTGTCGCGGAAATGACCAAGGCACCTATTGTCCAGTCGGAGGTTGAGCCTGAGCCTGATGTTTTTACAAGAGCAGAGAGGGCGCTAAAAATAATAATTCCCGAAGATCTGCGAAATATGCTAAAAATAAACAACTACGTTCATGAAAAATATTTGGCAAATATTACTAATGATGATTTAAAGGAGATTGAGACTTTTGCGCAAAACACCCTTCATCAAATTATTCCCCCAGATCAGTACCAAAATATTACGGTATTTTCAAAGATAAACCCGGCGCTTATATAAATAAGAAGGTTATTTTTATGATTGCCAATTATTACAAAAAGTGCTTGGCCGACCGACAAACGCGACAACCCTTCACGACAACCCAAAACTTCAACAAAGTCACAATATGCTCCAGAAAAAAAGTTACCTCCAAACGAATTTATTTCCTCAACTGAGGCAGCAACAGAGACAAACCCCGTCCCCGCCCCAAAAATTTTCAATAGATATTACTGGTGAAAATCACACAATCCTAACATCTTTAAGAAACTTTATAAAAGGTAAATGTAAAAGTAACGATAAATGGATGCTGTACAGAAAAAAAAATTAATGTTTTACGCGAAGTTAGCTTATGGGTAATGGGGGAGGGATTGTACAATGAAACGGCACCTAAATTATTTCAAAAATCGAATGGGGTTTTATTTACGTAATTCCAAATAAGAAGCAAACGATGAAAGGGTCTCAAGTTGGCGTCAAGGCCAAAGCTCGAAGAAGCGAAGGCAACACGAAGGGGTCACGGCGATGTGGTCGATTTCAACAACAAAAGTCAACTTCCACTTCAGATGTGGAGCAAAGGAGCGATGGAGCAATGGGCGATGGAGTTTCGGCGACAAACTGCCAAACTTCTCGAACTGGTTGTAGGGTTTTCAAAGCGATTTGGTCTTCTCTCAACACAATAAGCACTCAAGTCGATTCAATCAATCGGATGAAGAATCAACAACTTTTTTCGTTGTCGTAACAACAATGACAACTTGATTTTTCAACAAAGTTTTTTAGATGCAGGGACGAAACAATTAATAACATCAAAGTTAATACTAAAGGGAATGGTGATTTCAACTTGGTGTCCATAGTGCAATGTTTTTGCTAGCAGAAAATAAAAATTGCAAAAAGGGCAAAGAACACAAACTGTGAGCCGAGATGGATTTATTCAAATTTCCATAGGCACTTTTTGATACATCGAAGGACCTTATCATTTGAATCTCAACTTGCTGAAAATTCCAACTCCAATATGACAAAACCACCACAAAAGACAATTAAGAAGTTCTTTAAACCAAAGGAGAAACAACGAAATAAATTTTGTAGGGATAAGAATGATTTGAGCATACAAAGCACAAGCATAGTCAGTAATCATTCTAGCTCTAGTCAAAACATAAATATTGCCTCAAATATTTTACTGGGAACTAAAACTGATGATGACAGTAGTGTTCGGGGGCTAGCACTAGAAGAGGAATGTGAAGGGGATTTTTGTAACAGCAGGCCTATTGTGGAGACGAATAAATCCTGCCATAAATACGTTTGTCTAACGCAGTCTCCAAAACCAACCTCAATTTGGAAAAAAAAAACGCTGCCAGGGTAGACAGCGTGCCAGAAGACTAAGAGAGAAAAGACAGGAAGGACAGCAACTAATAACTAATTTTTATCCAATTTTCACCAAGATAACGAATATAATAAATGACAACTGGAACGAGCAGCCAAATCTAACAAAGGAACTTATGGAAAATTTAAGTGAGAACACAGAGACTAAGGATGCTGTAAAGGAAATTAATGGTTTGTTGGAAATGTTGTATAAAGTATCCACAAATAATGAATCAAAAACGCACAACAGGAACAGATACTTGATGAGCATAAAAAAATTTGCGTTATACCTTTTGTACGTTGGAGGTAGGCTATTGTATGAAACTCTTCAAGCCAATCTGAAAAATGTTTTACCCTCCATATCCACATTGAATCGATTCTCAAGAAAGAAAAGAAAGTTCTCGCAAGAAGGTGTTTTTGACTACGAGGGCCTGAAGCGATTTCTGTTCAGCATATGTATGTTCTAGAACGTTCTAGACTTTTCTAGAAGTTGGGGTAGCCACTCCTACCCACTACCCCTTCTTTACCACACCGTACCCCTAGGCCAAGTTTACGTTTGTATATAAGCGAGGGTTTCTTCAACAACAGCCTCTTTGCTCTTTGCTCTTCTGCTTCCACCAGCTACCATCACTGTACACCGCTTCCAACTTTAAATATATTGTTAAGTTATCACGCTTTTCATTATTCGCACAACAATTTCTTATCGACCGAAACCTGAAGAAGATCGTCTGGATAAGCGAAGACGCTACTCGCATTTCAGGTAAAGTACTATTTTTATCCACGTCTAGTCTACTACATGAATTTATATACTTACGTATTTTTCTCTTAGGCAAAATCGAGTACAACCCCAATGGGAACAAGATAAGTAAATTCGTTCTTCTCTTAAAAGAAGGAATGCCGATGACAAATACATTTATCGCCTCTTCTGCGAAAAAAATACAGAAATATTTCACTAGTGGAATAAAGTCATCGTATGCTTATGCCATAATGGCTCAACCACTCTCCATAAATTCGCCTGCTTATTGTCTAACAGTTTTTGGAACAGACAGTAAATTTACTTGCGAAGATGTAAGGAGTAGATGGGTAGTTATGATTCAAAAGTTGAATAAATTTGGCATAAAAGTGGCTGGTTTTTCTGCCGATGGAGACCCTAGATTGTTAAGGGCGATGAGGCTGAACTCTGTAGGTACTTCCATTGAACAATTCAACTTCAGTTTTCACCGAAGCGGAATCAAGATTCTGCAAGAAGCAAGCATCAGCAAGTCAATTTCCATATGAGCGTCCACCACAGCCCCATTTAAATGACTGGAAGTGGTTTCAAATCGAATATGATAACGCAGAATTTAATAAAATATGTTATGTACAGGAGTCGGTTCACATTTTAACAAAATTACGAACAAGACTACTTAAAACTAATATTAACCTACAAATGGGAAACGCTTTTGTCAGTGCAAGTCATCTCCAGTACCTAGTCACCCAGTTTTCAAAAGATCAGCATTTAATAACAATGACCGATTTAAGGGCGGAGGATAAGATGAATTTCAAAGCAGCTGAGAAGATCTGTTCACTGAAGGTAATCGAGTTAATGAAGGACAAAATCCCTGACAGCGAAGGGACGGTGATTTACTTTAAAAATAATGAGGTATGTTATCATAGCTTTTCTGACCCCGAACATCCCCGTTCTTGAACGGGTTTATGCTATGTGGCTGTGCCGCGCTCTATGGCTTAGTTTCCGAGAGAAGGAGTTGGTGCTCGATGGCTTAGAAAACTAGAGTTTGGCAGACATTCTGGTGACCGTCGAGCACTCAAATGAAGAACATCTACTTGCAGATATCGAAAGACACGAGAAGCGGGTGAAGAAGTCGACAGCGGGGCTGGCCGGAGAGTCGATCGCGATCAAACCAATTAGGGTAGAGACGAGGGCTTGCGTGAAGTGGAAAACTGGGTCACAGGGCTCCAGAGTGCACCAGGCTGAAACAGGAAGTAGTGTGTTTCAGGTGCCGAAAGACTGGACACTTTGTGAAGGATTGCACAGTGCCAGTACCGACAGTAACGAGTCAAGTGCGGAAAACCAGGACAGGTCGCTAAGTTCTGTGCTGCTGAAGTGAAAATCAATGTGATGGACATGAAGTCTCCACGGTTCAGCCGGAAATTTTGCATCCTTTAGATAAGGGAAGGCGGGTGGCGCCAGTGTATGCACCCGGGAACCTGGTGTTGGTCAGGGCCAAACCTCCAGCTACGGGGCAGAGTAGAAAGTTGAATCCGAAATATCGGGGCCCGTACGAAATCGCCTACGTGACTTCTGCAGATCTGGTCAGGTGAACGGGATTGGATTTTAGCCGTTTGGTAAAATTTGAATGTGATTGGATGAGATGAAGATTAGGTAGGAATGGTTTTTGTATGTCGGGGTTATAAGAAAAAAAAAATAAGAGTTACTGTACGAAAACGGTTGGATTTGGTTGAAATAAAGTAAAGTTAAGGAATATCGTCGTTTTAATTAATCCTGACAAGTAAATAGGGCGGCGATTACATACACAGAGGGTCGAAGAGTACAGCGACCGTCTCTGTGTGTGTATATAACACCTGTATAATCGTGGCAACACCAATTTGAAGTAGGGGAAGCTGTTGTACCACGGGACGCATGTACATACCTAGGGACAGCGGCCATGCTAAATTCAAATTATGAAGCTGTCGCTTTTATCATATATCAATATTACAGTTCTCTGCTTACCATATAAAATTCGGTTCGTTCTGGAAACGTTAGAGGGCGGCATAAAAGTTTGAAATTTTCGCAGTTGCAAAGTAAACTCTGTGGATGAAACATCGTGTCCGTTGGCTCGTTTGCATTTTGGTAAATAAAGTGGCTAACAGTAAGTATCATTAGTTGATTATGTCAAGTTATAATAACAACTTGCCAATTGCAGAGATTCTTAAGCTATCCTGTCAAAAATAATCAATTTTTAAAAAATGTATATTGTTGTAATTACGGACAGTAAAGCTGTTGTACCTAGGGGCGTCCCTAGGTACAACATTGGCTCATTTTTTCTGATCTTTAGATGCCTTTTAGGTATATGCCACAAAGCAAAAAAGGGGAGAAAAGGCCGGCACCATCAGAAGACGCCATGAAAGCTGCTGTGGGTGATGTTTTAAACGGAATGTCACTAAGAATTGCTGGCGATAAGTACGGCATTTCTAAATTGGCCATAGGTCGTTATGTCCAAAAAGCAAAGGCGGCTGGACCCGGTAATGCCGTAGAATTCAAGCCTAACTATAAAACAAAAAAAAATATTCACGGAAGATGAGGAGAATATGTTGACAGCTTACAATAAACAAGCTGCCCGTCTTCACTATAGACTCACAAAGTTAGAAACTAGAAAGCTGGCGCACAACTTCGCTAAGGCAAACAATAAAAATGTGCCTGACTGGGAAGAGAACAAAACTGCAGGATCGGAATGGTTGCGGCATTTTCGTAAGAGAAATCCGGATTTAGCGTTGAGAAAACCTGAAGCTACCAACCTGTCGAAATCTACCGCGTTCAACAGAAACAACGTGGAAGAATTTTTCACCAATTATAAAAGTGTTCTACAAAAAGATACATTTGGACCGTACCAAATTTGGAATATGGATGAAAGTGGCTGTTCGACTGTTCACGCACCACCTAAAATTTTGGCAAAAAAGGTAGGTATAAATTTTTTTTCAGTTTTCCGGTAACTTGTGTTTTGTCTTAGGTGTAAAACAGTTGGGCAGTGTGATATCAGGTGAAAGAGAAGCTTTGATAACCATTATTGCAGCAGTGAACGCAGCAGGAAACAGTGTCTCTCCTGTATTTGTTTTCCCAAGAGTTTTCTTCAAGGAACACATGCTCAAAGGAGCCCCTCCTGGATCTATTGGTGCGGCAAACCCGAGTGGCTGGTCAAATTCAGAAATATTTGTGTAGTTTCTTGATCATTTTATTGCGCATGTAAAACCAAGCTCAACTGATCGTCACATTTTAATTTGTGATAATCACGAATCCCATATATGCCCACCATACCGCCACATACGAACCATAAACTGCAGCCTCTTGATAGATCGGTCTTTGGACCGTTCAAAGCGTTTTATTCAAGAACTATGGCAGAATGGATGAGCGACCCAAGCAACGCTGGAAAGCCTGTAACGATCTATGATGTATGTGATATTGCTGGAAAAGCATACTAGTCATCATTCACACCTAAAAATATCATTAGCGGCTTTCGAGTAGCAGGAATCGTGCCTCTAAATGAATATATTTTTGGTGAAGAGGAATTTCTTTCAGCCTATGTAACAGTTCGACCGCTGCCAGAGCCTTGTCCTTCTACATCCATAACGCCTCAACCTATAGCAGACCCTGCCACGCCATCTACCTCAAGAACTTCATCTTCAGTATTTCAAGATGTTCTTCAAGATACGCATGAGGTTACTGCATCTTCTACATCTCAGCAATCTCTGTTGAAATCACTTGAAGAATTACGGCCTTTTCCGAAGACAGCAGAAAGGAAAAAGACTGGTATCAAAAGTAAGAAGGGAAAGTCATTGGTTTTAACAGATACTCCTGTAAAAGAACAGATTGAAAAGGAAAAGATGAATGTGAATAAGCCAGTTGTCGAGAAAGCAAAAAGAAATATATGGAACAACACTGAAAAAAGCAAGACTGATCCAAATTGGAAAAAGGTGAAGAAAACACAGAAAAGAGTAAGCAGCGACAGTGAAGAGGAATCTGAAGTGATGCTTACTGACTCCGATGGAGTAAAGCTTAAAGATGAGGTTAGGGAGACAGCTTCGGAGCAGTCTTTGGAAAATAAAGTAATAAACGTGGGTGATTTTATACTCGTTCGATGCTCTGGAGAAAGTGGAAGTATCCGGCACTTTTCTGCCCTTGTTGTAGGAAACAGCAAGATTGATCCTGCTGAGTACAAGGTCAAATATTTGAAAAAGATGCAGAAGACTGATGGATTTATTGTGGACGAGGATGCAGAGATCTTCGTTATTTTTGACCAGGACATTGTCTTCAAGCTTCCTCCTCCAGTGACCACTGGAGGAACAAGAAGGAGTAGGAATCAGATTAAGTTCCCAGTAGAATTTCATGGTTTCTTCATGGGCTGAAAAGAAGTTGTTTGTTGTTCTTGTCATCAATAATAATATGATCAATACAATCATATTGTATACTGCATAGAGTTATATTTTGTCGTTTTCCCTTGTATTTTCTTTATAAATATATTATTTACCTTTGTAATCGTCATTGCTACCTTATGTCCCTAGGTACACCTTGACACGTCCCTAGGTTCAACACCATGTTGTACCTAGAGACGATGAACAAACACTAGTGTAAAAATATATATATGATGAGTTATCATAGTTGTGTTCAAAATAATTAGGGCATGTAATCCGCAATGTATATGCTCAATTTGTATACAAAAAATAATGAGTTCATTATCTGCAGAAATAAAAATTAAAGAAAATAAAGTTTGAAAATCGTCCCTAGGGTGAACACCCTCCCCTACTACAAGGACGCCGTGGTCAATGGTAGACCAGTCAAGAGCTACCTTGACTTAGGAAGTATGGTATGCGTGGTAAGAGATGACTTTGTGCCGAAACTTAATCTAACATGCGACTGGACAAATAGTCGGCTACCGTGGTGCAGTTACTGCCACTTTGGGTATTACAAATGTGCATCTTGAAATCGACGGAGTTGGTACCAATGTGTGTTCACGTGGTACCTAGGGAAACGCAGGAAATTCCCCTGCTGGTCGGTCACCCGTTTTCGGAACAGGCGCATATAAGAATAACGAAAACAGTGGACTGAGTCATAGTGGATAAGGTTACTGCAGAGAACGTAAACTCGGCTCCAGAAAAAGTGGTTTTATGGGCGGAGGACGCGTCCGTAATCCCAAACAGTTTCCTAGGTCACGTTGTTGTGAAAACAGATGAAATCAACACTGACCTATGTATTGAAGTCGGAATCCGTGAAATCGGCGAATTTGTTCCAAGATGTGTTTTAAAAACAGACAAAGTGGGCGAAGCAATTTTTCCAGTACTAAATATAACTGGAAAAAAAGTGAGTGTGCAAGAAGGTGGCAAAATGACACGAGGAGAACCTTGTGTAGAAAGTACTCAACGCAGAGAAATCAACACTGTCCCAGTTGAACGTGATGAGCTCAATACAGATTTGATCGAAGAGGAATTCGGACCTGTTATGAGATTAATTAACAAATACAAAGACCTGGTGGCACGTAATATGAAGCAAATCGGCTGCACAAATTTGATTGAAATGAACATTCGGCTGAAATAATATAGCCACGTGGACCAAATAAAGCAAGGAGGAGATAACCTCCATGAATAAAAAACATTACGCCCAACTTGCAGCACACGGACACAAAACGACGAAGACGACATGGCGAGGACACGGCACCCAGGGGCCTCTCTTGAGAAGGAGAGGTATGAGAGTTGGCGCCCCCAGGGAGCCCGAGCTACGGGTGGGCTAACGCGGCCCAGCCCGTAAAACCGTAACCTGTGCTCCAGCAACTTCCGGAAAGCGTGCCGGGGGTACGTTGCACAGGGACCTGAGGCTGGGAGGCTTGCCTTAATTGGCCGGCTCGCGAGGAGAACGCCTCTATAAAAAACCGACAGCGAAGTCGTAACAACCTTCAGGGCACCTGGCGCACCCTGTCGTATGAATGCCTTCTCCGGGGGATGGGCGTCACCACCGGAGCGACCACCATTTCGTCCCAATGCGTGCGAACAGTATGGAGAAAAACACACCAAAATCAGACAATGGAGAAGACAAGAGCGGAAAAATGACAGCCAAACAGGACGCAAGTCCGGAAGGAAAGAGGCACAGTAGATTGAATTTTGTGAGCAATTTCAAGCGATGTGACTCTATGATTCACGCGAACAAACAAAAAACACTAGATTTGTCATCAGAGCCAGAAGAAGAGAAAAGCGTACAGCCAGAAAAAAAGAAGGAAAACCCAGTAGCCGCAAACGTGTTAGAAGCCCTAAAGGAAATTTCAAGACAATCCAGAAATATAGAAAAACTAGTCGACCAAAATACAAATACAAAAAGGGAAATAAAAGAAGCAACAGCAAGACTGAAAATAAACATAGAAGTACTAAATAGGATTTCTACTAAGGACTGGCTAGAGTCAGTCAGATGGGACAAAGCCGAGGTAATGACTTCTGATGCAGATGCCCAAACAGAACCACCAGAAAAAGTAGTCACTAAAACTATAGAAACACAAACTGAAGACCCTCATGTAGTGACAGATTTAAAGGGGATCGACTCACTCCAGAAGTGGAAGGATGTTATGGAGAAAACGTGGAAAGATTCAGTGTACAGTTTCCAAAACTTGAAGAGGTCACAGTCCTCGAACAGGCGACGAAAATTAAATCTAGGGGAGAAGAACAATTAATAAAAAGAAAAATTGTCAAAATAAACCACGATAACTCCGAAGACCTGCTCTGGGAGCAACTAAAGAAACTAAAAAATTAAACTAAGGGAGATGAGTGGGTGGCTACCCACCACATCAACGGCATGAACCTAAAAAGATTCCGGAAAATGGTCGAGTATATCTTTCATAATGGTACTACAAAGGAGGATATCTACACCACTGTCCCGGGGAGAACACCGGAGAACTCGGGAGAAAACAAGGAAAGGGACGAGGCGGACGGGACCGGAGTTGGCACTTCTGCGGATTGCCCTTGGAAGCTCAATACTAGGAAGCGACAAAGAAAAGACCAGTTAAATGTCAGGGTGGAAGGTAACTCTTTTGTAAAGGTCTTGAAAAAGATCAAGGAGGGAGTTGGCATGGAGCAGGGAGTAGAAGACGTGAAGGCGGTTTGCAAAAGTGCAAACGGTAACTTAATCATTGAGCTCAACAAGAAGGCCGAAAAAGCGAATGTGCTGAAGCAGGCAATCGAAGAAGTGGTAGGGGCGCACTTGGTCAAACATCAGCTGGGAACCGATTGCGTCTTAGAAATCAAAGGATTAGAGGAAGAGGTAACGGTGGAAGAAGCACAGACTGCTGTAAGAACAGCAGTCGGAAACGCGAAAGGGGAAATAAAGGTCCACTGGATACGCGATTATGGAAGGGGGTTCAGGGTGGCGATGTCAGTAGCCATCGGAGAGATAGGCGAAAGCCTTCTCCGGAAAGGAAAAATCAGAATAGGATTGACGGTCTGCAGAATACGTGAAAGGGCCGCTAAGGTAGAGAAGTGCTACCGGTGCTCCGCTTTTGGACATGAAGCCAGAGCATGCAGAGACGCGGATAGAAGAAATCAGTGAGGCACGTGCGGTGGAAATGACCACAGGGCCAGAGAGTGCACCCGAGTTCACTGAGTGAGCTGTGAGAACAGGGAGGCCGACGCAAACCACTACCCGGGAAGTGCGGCATGTGTAGCCTACCAAAAAGCCAATAAAAATAAAGAGGTGACAAAACGCAATGCCTAATACGGGTAGTGCGGGACGAGGGAGGGGTCGAGACACCAGCGGGATCAGGGGGTTACGCTGTCTGCAACTAAACGCGAATAGAAGCAGAAGAGCCTACGACTTGCTCTATGCGACGGCCTCGGAACTGAACATTGACGTATCAGCGAACCAAAAAAAAAATGGTAGATGAAAACCCAACGTGGCTCACCAACAAAGAACGGAACACAGCAATTCGAATCCAGTCTAGAGAACTACCGGAACACGATGCGGGGGTGGGACCTGGTTTTGAGTGGGTCAATTTAGGCTGCACGACAATATACAGCTGCTACATATCTCCAAACAGCACAATTAAAGAATTCTACGCATACCTCGAAGGAGTAACGATATCCCTACAGCGGCGCAAAAAAAATAATGCTGTAATACCTGGAGACTTTAACGCTAAGGCGGCCGAATGTGGAGAAGCAAAGACGGACAAACGTGGCAAAATTCTCCTAGAATGGATGGCACAAGGCGACCTAATCCCCAGGAACCAACCTGGACAACATACCTTCCAAAGAGGTTTGTACGGATCGACGATAGATCTAACATTAGTATCTGGATCGAGGGCGGGGTATTTGACCGACTGGAGTGTGTTGGAAGCTCAGCAACCATTGGACCCTCAGCAACCATTTGTACATAACTTTCGAATGGACCAACAACGTGGAAACAAGAAGCACGAGAAACCCTGCATCTGGTTGGAATCTTAAACGACTCGATGTGGAAAAGCTGAAAGACGTCTTTGAAGCTACGGAAGAGGAGGGCTCCGCAGAAGGATTTACTCGTCTACTAATCCGAGCATGTAACGCAGCAATGCCCCGAAGGAGGTTCCCAAAAGGAAAGTTTCCAGTATACTGGTGAAACAGTGAAATTGACAATTTGAGTAGAGAAACACAGAAAACCCGAAAAACGGTCACCCGACTGAGGGCTAAAAGGAGTGTACAGGAGGAAGAACTTTTAGAAAAAGAAAATGCTCTAAAGAAAGCTAGAAAGTTACTGCGCAAAGAAATCCAGAAATCCAAAAGGAAGAAATGGATGGAATTGTGTGCGGCTGTGGTGGACGACGTGTGGGGAGATGGGGATAAAATCGTAACTAAGAGAATGAGGGGAGTGCTTCCCATAAAAACACTACCAAAACAAAAGGTGGACGAATGTATCAAAACTCTGTTTCCGAAACACCCGGCAGTAAAATGGAAAAACCGGCAGTGCGGAAACATAGAAGAATTTACTACAAAGGAGCTAAACACCGCATGCCTCCGTATTAAACAACAAAAGGCCCCAGGCCCCGGTGGAGTCCCGCCAGAAATAATAAAAATAATAGCAACAAGCTTTCCGGAAAGGGTGTTGAGAATCATGAACCGAGAAGCGAGAAACAGAGAGTTTCCCCAGTGCTGGAAGGCTGCTAGACTGATTCTGCTGCCAAAGACTAGTAAAAGGAGACCCGGGTTCATGCAGACTCCTATCTATAATAAATAGTGGAGAAAAGCTCTTCGAATACTTGCTCCACAAGAGGCTAGAAGACGAAATTGAGAAAAGAGGAAGTTTATTCCCCCGGTAGTACGGGTTCCGGCGGGGACGGTCAACAGTCGACGCCATCCAGAGAGTCCTAACAGTAGCGGGAAGAAGCAGAACAGCCACGTACAGACATAGGAAAACGTGCTTAATGGTTGCCCTGGATATAGGGAACGCCTTTAACTCGGCCTCGTGGCAGGAAATTCTTGAGGAATTGGACCGTAGGAAAATATCCACAACCCTACTGCAAGTATTGAGAAGTTACCTAAACAAAAGAATGATTATAACAGAGACAGGCGAGAAAGTGAAAGTAGTCAGCGGCATCCCCCAGGGGTCGGTGCTAGCTGCGCTACTTTGGAACATTGTCTATGACGGAGTTCTTAGGTTACCTAAGCCTGAGGGGGTAGAGTTGGTTGCATTCGCGGACGATTTAGCTATACTCGTCACTGAAAAAGAAGTGAACGAACTCCAGAGGAAGGCAAACATCATGGTGCAACGGATAGCCAGCTGGCTACGGAAAAAGCGGTTGGAACTGGCACCGAAGAAAACCGAAGCCGTGATACTAAGTGGACGCAGAAAGCCAGAAAACATAACAACGGCCACCCTATCAGCCCTTATGCCGAATATAGTGGGACCTAGTTCGGCAAAGAGACGGGTACTTGCATCAGTGGCCCACTCGGTCATGCTTTATGGAGCCCCAGCATGGGCAGGGACATTGAGATACGCCTCCCACCTGACACAATTGACGTCGTTGCAGAGGCGACTGGCAATAAGGGTGGCAGCAGCTTATTGCACGGTCCCACTGGACGGAATTCTTGTGGTCGGCGGGATACCACTTCTGGATCTCCTGGCAAAAGAGAGATGCCGGACAAGAGACGGAATGTTAAGGACGCAGGCGAGATCCGAACTGCTTGCAGAATGCTAGGTACGATGGATGGGCTCGAAAACGGGGTCATGAACGAGGCGCGTCATCGGAAACATCGAATCATGGGTGACAAGAAGCTACGGTGAACTGAACTATTACTAACGCAGGTCCTTACGAGCCATGGAAGCTTTCGATCTTACCTCGCACTGTTCCAGCACGCAAGCGATGAGTAAATACTGCGGGGAGAAAGATACCGTGGAGCACACCGTTCTGCCCGCGGTGGCAGACGGAGCCGCAGGCCATGCGAGATACAATAGGGGATATATCACCTGAGACGACCATCGAGTTAATGCTGAAGGGACAGGCAGAATGGGACCTCGTCGAAAAGTTTGTCAGGAAAGTCATGACAGGAAAGGCATCAGAGAAAATAGAGTATAGCCCGGACTAGGAGAAAAGAAGCGCACCAACCACACCCTTGAAGAAATGCTCGCGCGGTTCCGAAAGGGAGGGATTAACAGAAGGTGCCGGAGGGGTTTTAGCCGGTAAAAGTCCGGCAATACCCTGGGCGATCGAACCAAGCCCAGGGTGTCCATGAGGATTTCCCCTCCTCAGAAAAAAGAAGGTCAGGTCAGGTCAGGTCAGGTCAGGTCAGGTCAGGTCCCCCTCCCCCCCAGGGGCCTCTCACGTGAATGAGAGGTACGGGCATTGGCGAACCCGGGGTGCCCTAGCTATCGGGTGGACGGACGCGGTTCATCCCGATTACAAACCGTAACCAAAGCCTGTGCTCCAGCAACTTTCGGAAAGCGTGCCGGGGGTACGTTGCACAGGGACCTGAGGCCGGGGGGCTTGCCTTAATTGGCCGGCTCGAGAGGAGAACGCCTCTATAAAAAATCGACAGCGAAGTCGTGAAAACCTATAGGGCACCTGGCGCACCCTATAGTATAAATGCCTTCTCCGTAGGATGAGCGTCACCTACGGAGTGACCTCTCTTCGTCCCATACTCGTGGGAAATAAAATGGAGCCATTCAACACAACAAACGACAACGACAGACAAAAGAAAGAAGACAAGCAGTCAAACATAGAAGAGAGCAAAAAAGAGAGATCCGGACTACAAGAACTAATGAAACATAGCAGACTTAATTTTACCAGTACCTTATCAAGATGTGACTCGCTACGATATACCAAGAAGAGGAAGACATTCGATGTTTTGTCGGAAACAGAAGGAGAAGAAGATAGACGACCGTATAGAAAGAAAGAAAATCCAGTCGCGGCGAGTGTCATGGAGGCTATGACGGAGATAGTGAGGCAACACAAAGCTCTGGAACGACTTGTTGAAGAAAACCCGAATACTAAAAGGGAGATAAAAGACGTTATCTCAAGATTGAGAAAAAACACCGAGGTCTTAAATAGAATCTCGACAACAAGCTGGCTAGAGAAAGTGAGGTGGGACAAGCCAGAAATCATGACCCACGACGCAGATACCCAGGCAGCACTATCGGCCGGACTAGGAGCGGAAATGATCTCTATCGGGATACAAACTGGAAACCCAAATCTGGTCGCAGATCTAGAAGGCATCGACTGCTACGAAAAATGGAGAGACATTGCGGATATAGAGTGGGATGAAGGAGTCTTCCAAAACTCCGACATGAAGATTGGAAACCCACTTGCCTGTAAAAACCAAGTGGTTAAAACCGTTTTGGTCGGCCCAGAAGACCCTAAAATGGAGGCAGGGATACAGAAGATGTTCAAAGAAGTATACCCGGAGCTCGAAGAAGCAGAAGGAAATGTCGAAGTGCTTGAACAGCAAACAAAAATAAGGTCAAGGGGGGAAGAAGAAGCGGTGAAAAAGAAAATAATAAAAATTAGACACGACGGTACCGAACGACAAATCTATGAAAGGCTGATAGCTCTCAGAGAGGAGACCAAAAATGATGAATGGGTTGCTGTCCATCATATAAAAGAATTAAACCAAAAAAGATTAAGAGGGATGGTGGAGGCAATCTTCCACAGGACAAACACCAATGTGACAGTCTATGTAGAGAGAGAAGAACGCATATACGATCAAGAAAAACCCAAAAAGGAAAAAGTCCGAAACACGTATGCTTTGATCGTTGAACAAGGCGGGAAAGACTTTAAAACCCTCCTCAACGGAGTAAGAGCCGAAGTAACAAAAAATCCAGCATGTAAAGCAATCAAAACGATACGTACCACTAGAGATGGAAAGATGATCATCATAACCGAAAAAAACAAAACAGCGACTGAAGAAGTGAGAAAGGCAGTAAGTGCAATAGCGCAGGACGTAAAAATAAAAAAAATAGGGGAGCCCCGAAATATGGAAACAATCCACATCAGGGGAATGGATGCGATGACCACTAGGGCCGAACTAGAGACAGCGATAAAAGACGTAGGAGGGAAGATGGAAGATGGGGACTTTCAACTAAGCGACCTAAGGCCCAACATAAATAGCACCCTGGCGGCCACTCTGACGATCGTAAAAGAGCATGCTGACGCAATTACAAGGAAAGGGAAGTTAAGGGTGGGAATAGTAGAATGCGGAGTCGAAAGGAGAATCAAGGTGGCAAGATGCTTCAGGTGCTGAGCCTTCGACCACAGGGCCTCTGACTGCAGGGGTCCAGACAGGTCGGCTCTATGCTACAAGTGCGGGGGAACAGACCACCCGGCGAAAGAATGCAAAGGAGATGAAAAGTGCCTAGTATGCGGGGGGGCTCCACATAGGACCGGGAGTGGAAACTGTCGGGCGTTCAAGAGTGCTCTCTCGGCAGCCAGAGCTGCGGAAAGACGGAAGAAACATCGGGAGCTGACGGAAAAAAACTCTGAGGAAAACAACGAGAACGCTCAACTGAAAGAAATCAACTGTGATATGGAGACATGTGATCAAAGTGATAACCGAGCTGTGATAGTAAAGGACTGATATTTATTTTATACACACACTAGGGCTACGCCCTAGTATCCGCCGAGACGTTTACCCGCAGGGGCCCCCGGGTGTATGAGGGTGCCACGTTGCAAGTGGGGTTCGCAGCTGCGCTGCTTCCCCACATGCCGCACCCGGGGAGGCCCTGCGGGCCTCCCCGGGTGCTTGAGGGTGCCACGTTGCATGTGGGGTTCGCAGCTTCGCTGCTTCCCTACATGCCGCACCCGGGGAGGCCCTGCGGGCCCCCCCGGGTGCTTGAGGGTGCCACGTTGCATGTGGGGTTCGCAGCTTCGCTGCTTCCCCACATGCCGCACCCGGGAAGGCCCTGCGGGCCTCCCCGGGTGCTTGAGGGTGCCACGTTGCAAGTGGGGTTCGCAGCTGCGCTGCTTCCCCACATGCCGCACCCGGGGAGGCCCTGCGGGCCCCCCCGGGTGCTTGAGGGTGCCACGTTGCATGTGGGGTTCGCAGCTTCGCTGCTTCCCCACATGCCGCACCCGGGGAGGCCCTGCGGGCCTCCCCGGGTGCTTGAGGGTGCCACGTTGCAAGTGGGGTTCGCAGCTTCGCTGCTTCCCCACATGCCGCACCCGGAGAGGCCCTGCGGGCCTCCCCGGGTGCTTGAAGGTGCCACGTTGCAAGTGGGGTTTGCAGCTGCGCTGCTTCCCCACATGCCGCACCCGGGGAGGCCCTGCGGGCCTCTCCGGGTGCTTGAGGGTGCCACGTTGCATGTGGGGTTCGCAGCTGCGCTGCTTCCCCACATGCCGCACCCGGGAGGGCCCTGCGGGCCCCCCCATGTGCTTGAGGGTGCCACGTTGCATGTGGGGTTCGCAGCTTCGCTGCTTCCCCACATGCCGCACCCGGGGAGGCCCTGCGGGCCTCCCCGGGTGCTTGAGGGTGCCACGTTGCAAGTGGGGTTCGCAGCTTCGCTGCTTCCCCACATGCCGCACCCGGGAAGGCCCTGCGGGCCTCTCCGGGTGCTTGAGGGTGCCACGTTGCAAGTGGGGTTCGCAGCTGCGCTGCTTCTCCACATGCCGCACCCGGGGGGGCCCTGCGGGCCTCCCATGTTTTGGAGCCCTCTGGGGCCCCCATGTTTTGGAACCCTTTAAAGCCCCATATTTTCGAGCCCCCTGGGGCCCCCATGTTTTGGAGCCCCTGGGGCCCCCATGTTTTGGGCCCCCCTGGGGCCCCCATGTTTTGGGCCCCCTGGGGCCCCCATGTTTTGGGCCCCCCTGGGGCCCCCATGTTTTGGAGCCCCCTGGTTCCCCCATGTTTTGGGCCCCTCTGGGGCCCCCATGTTTTGGAGCGTCCTGGGGCCCCAGGGTGCCACGTTGCATGTGGGGTTCGCAGCTTCGCTGCTTCCCCACATGCCGCACCCGGGAGGGCCCTGCGGGCCCCCCCGGGTGCTTGAGGACTTCTCGGAGTCGGTAGCCCCTTCGGGGATCCAGTTTGGGCCCCTTCGGGGCCTACAAAAAAATTTTGGCACTTTGACACATGCCGCACCCGGGGGAGGCCCTGCGGGCCCTCCCGGGTGCTCGAGGGTACCATCGGACTCGGTAGCCCCTTCGGACATCCAAGTCAGGTCCCTTCGGGGCCTTTTTTGGCACTTTTCCGGTACCAGCAACGAAAATATTTTCTCGACCGGTGACCGTTTTGTGAATTTTTCTGACTTTTTTCGAAAATCACCATGGATTTGACGAAACTCACGTCGGGCATCTCTTTCGCACGAATACACAAAATCGTCAATAACCCCTTTACGGGGGCCCGTACGTAAAAATCACCTATTTCCATTGGCACAGTTTAAGTAATTTCCCGTCGAACTGCACTTTCCGCTCGCCGCTTCGCGGCTCGCCACTCCGTCCAGCTGGTCCTCCGTTTTTCGTGCGAGGGGCTCTTCCAGTCGTCTTTTATATAGTATAATAAGATTTTATATCCCTTTTATAGACTTTTATTTATACTCGTTTTTACATTTTATATCTACTAGTTTTTATATTTCTACATATTTTGATCTTTACTTGTGCCTGTCCTCTTTAATTGTTAATTTATTTGCTTTTATTATGTATTGTGCAATGTCTGTAAAATGTCTACAACTGAATGTTAACAGAAGTCGGCGGGCCCACGACCTTATTTGGGCGACGGCTCTGCAAAGTGAATATGACATTATCCTGATCTCGGAACCAAACCTGGCAGCGATTGAGGGTCCAGGATGGATAACTGACCAGAGGAAGGACGCGGCGCTAAGAATTTTAACAAGAGGGCTAGCAGTAGGAAAAACTGGAAAAGGAGAAGGTTTTGTGTGGGCAGAGGTGGCTGATACAATCATATACAGCTGCTATATATCCCCAAACTCAACAACGGAGAAATTCAATACGTACCTTGACAACGTGGCTGCTTCTATAACTCGACACACACAAAAAGTCATACTCACCGAAGACTTCAATGCAAAGTCCGTAGAATGGGGAAACCACCAAACCGAAACGCGGGGAATAATTCTTGCTGAATGGCTGGCCCAAAAGGACCTGGACGTGTTGAATGAGGCGGGCAGCTATACGTTCCAGAGAGGAGAGTACACATCGGCCATAGATCTGACAATAACGAGGGCCGGGGACGCAAGATATGTAAGAGGATGGCAGGTGCTGGAGAAAGAAATGCTCAGCGATCACCGATGCATACAATTTACATGGACCCTAAAAGAAACAAACTTAGCCAAAAGAAAAAACAAGAATACTTACCGGTGGGACCTGAGGAAATTAAACAACGAATCTCTGACTACAGCACTTGACAGAATGGGAGAGGTTAGCACACCGGAAGAACTCACGCGAGCCTTGACGAAGATCTGTGATGCGGCGATGCCGAGAAGAAAAACCTACCCAAAGAAAGCTGCCTACTGGTGGAGTAACGACATAGCGGCCCTTAGAAAGGAAGCGGTAAAATGCAGAAGAGCTTTAACTAGACAGAGAGCGAAAAGAAGAATACTGGTAGAAGTGATAGGAAAAAAAGAAGAGGATTATGTTAAGGCAAGGGTAAAGCTAAGAAAACAAATAAAACTAGCAAAAAAAAACGAAGTGGAGGGAGGTTCTGGAGGAATTGGAGCAAGATGTGTGGGGGAACGGATACAAGATAGCCATGGGAAAGATCGGAATGTTGTCAGCAAATACGGGCGTCTCAGGAGAAGTCACGAGGAAGGTTGTGGAGGCTTTGTTCCCACGGCATAGTGAAGAGGTACACAGAGCAATGGAGGGTGGGATAATGGATGACTTCACGCTGGAAGAACTAGAGGCGGCAAGTACAAAAATTAAAAAGAAAAAAGCACCTGGACCGGACGGAATACCCGTCGAGATCGTTAAAGCTTGCGCCCAGCTAAAACCAAGACTACTGCTAGGAGTGTACAATAAAGCCGTGAGAGCGGGAAACTTCCCTGATGAATGGAAATTAGCGAGACTGGTGCTGATACAGAAACCAGGAAAACCTGCAGGGGACCCGGCATCATACCGCCCGATCTGCATCATAAACGCAGTGGCGAAACTGTGGGAATATCTAATCTACGCCAGACTCGAGAGGGAGATTGAACAGCATGGAGGCCTATCTGACCAGCAGTATGGATTTAGGAAAGGAAAATCAACGGTAGATGCGGTAGAAAAAGTTCTGGGTATAGCCGAAAAAACAAAAGAGAAAGCATACAAAAATCGAAGTACTTGCCTCATGATAGCCTTGGATGTCCGGAATGCGTTCAACTCGGCGCCGTGGACGAGAATCCTGGAGGAGCTACGGAGGAGACGGTTGGACGACTCGATGCAGCGCATGGTTGGAGAATACCTACGAAACAGAAAAATAGAGTTAGGTGATGGACAGATTGTAGAGATCAGTAGTGGAGTCCCGCAAGGCTCCGTGCTGGCCGCCCTCTTGTGGAATGCACTTTACGACGGCGTCCTAAATCTTCCTTTTCCAAGGGAAGTGGCAGCAATAGCGAATGCGGACGATTTAGCCATTCTAGTCACACGAAAAGAACCGACGGAACTCCAAGATACGACCAACCATGCGATAGAAATGGTAGCAGGATGGATGGGGGAAAGGGGGCTCAATATAGCACCCGAAAAATCGGAAGCGGTCATTCTGAGTGGACGGCGAAAACCGCCGAGGATCGAACTCAATGTCTTGGGGACAAAAATTCTGCCTCGCGAAGAGATAAAATATTTAGGAGTCTGGCTGGGGAGAAACGGCAGGATGACGAAGCATATTGACGAAACCGCAATAAAGGCGGAGAAGACAATTGCTGCGGTCACGAGACTAATGCCGAACGTGGGAGGCCCGAGGATGGCAAAACGACGGGTATTGGCGACGGTGGTCCAATCCGTGATGTTATACGCCGCTCCGACGTGGGCTCCAGCCATGAAATTTGAGCGAAACAAACAGACGCTAAACAAGATTCAGAGGAGATTAGCAATTCGGATGGCCGCCGCATACCGCACCGTATCGATGGATGCTGCGCTGGTCGTGGCTGGACTCCCGCCCGTGGAGCTACTAGTGAACGAGAGGACGGATAGAAGAAGAGGAGACACAAGGGAAGCACAAGAAAGGCTCTGGAGGGCATGGCAGGAAAGATGGGAGAGGTCACCCGCGACATGGACCCGGTCCCTTATCCGTCAAGTAAGAGTTTGGGTAGAGAGAAAACACGGAGACGTGGACTTCTACCTAACACAGCTTCTAACGGGACATGGAAGTTTCAGGGAATACTTGCATGACAGGCTGAAGAGAGAAGACAGGGAGTGCGTCTACTGTGGCGAGAACGATAACGCCCAACACACGTTCTTCCACTGCCCGAGATGGGCCGATAAAAGAAAGGTAATAAACCAAGAGATAGGGAGGGACATGACGCCGGAAAACGTGATAACCGAAATGCTGCAAAGCGAAGAAAAGTGGGAAGCAATCAGGACGTGGGTTAGAGAAGTAATTCTTGAGAAGGAGGAGGAGGACACGGAAGGGAGGAACAGCTCAGACCAGTAGATGGAAAGAACAAGAGACATAAGCACCAACCACCCCCCCGAAGTAATGCTAGCGCGGTTCCAGGGGGGTCGGGCTGACACCAGGTGCCGGGAGGGGTTTTAGTGGGTTAAAGTCCCACACTACCCCGGGTTGGCAGAACTATACCCGGGGTGCTCATGACGAGTTTCCCCTCCCTCCGGAGGCCAGAATTACCTCCGGAACTATAAAAAAAAGGTCAGGTCCCCCTCAGGGGCTCACATCTTGTGAGTACGGGCTTGGCACACCCGAGGTACCCTAGCTGGATATGCGCCCATCTTCAACTAGTTTTGGGCCATATCCTCCTTCTCTGTTGTCTTTGAACTGTCGGTCCTTCTCGACCAACTCTTGCCCTTTCAGACCCTTACGCTATTAGAGCAACTCGAGGGCTAGGGGTCGCCTTTTCCTTGCTACTTCTCCTCCGCAGGGGCCTCTCACACTGAGAGGTACGGGTATTGGCGAACCCGGGGTGCTCTAGCTATGGGTGGGCAAACGCGGCCCAGCCCGTGAAACCGTAACCGAAGCCTGTGCTCCAGCAACTTCCGGAAAGCGTGCCGGGGGTACGTTGCACGGGGACCAGAGGCCGGGGGGCTTGCCTTAATTGGCCGGCTCGCGAGGAGAACGCCTCTATAAAAAACCGACAGCGAAGTCGTGAAAACCTACAGGGCACCTGGCGCACCCTGTAGTATAAATGCCTTCTCCGGGGGATGGGCGTCACCCTCGGAGCGATTTTTATCTCGTCCCAACGCGTGGGATACATATGGAGAAAAACACATCTTTTTTTTTGAGCACCGACGGAGAGGAAAAGGAAAAGCAACAGGCAACGAATTTGGACACGAGTTTAAATAAATCAATAAAGGAAAAAGACACGAAGAAGCAAAGCCGACTGAACTTTGAAAGCAAGTTTAGAAGGTGCGACTCAGTAAAGCAAACAAAGAAAAGGAAGACACTAGACATCTCATCAGAGACGGAGAGGGAAGGGGAGCCGCTACCCTACAAGAAAAAAGAAAACCCGGTGGCGGCAAATGTTATGGAGGCCGTAAGGGAGATTACAAGATTTCAGAAACTTCTGGAAAAATTGGTGGACGAAAATCCGAACACCAAAAGAGAAATTAAAGATGCAATAGGGAGACTCAAAAGAAACACTGAAGTCTTAAATAGAATCTCCACGACAGACTGGCTAGAATCCGTAAGATGGGACAGGGCTGAGACTATGACTTTTGACGCGGACACACAGACGGGGCCGCTGAAGGAAGAAGAAAGAAGAAAGAAGAACGTTTAGAACGTTTGGCACGCAAACGGGAGACCCGCTTGCGGTATCGGACCTAACGGGGGTTGACACGCTAGAAAAGTGGAAAGAGGTGGCGGAAAGAAACTGGGAGGAGGAGGTGTATGCCAGAACCGAGGTGAAAACCGGCAACCCACTAACGAGTAAGGACGAAGTGGTAAAAGTGGTACTGGTGGGACCTGAGGACCCCAACATGGAGGAAGGATTGCTGCGAAAGTTTAAAGACAGGTTCCCAGAGCTGGCAACAATTACGGGAGACCTATAAGTGCTAGAACAAGCAACAAATATAAGATCGAAGGAGGAGGAACAGGAAATAAGGAAGAAAATTATTAAAATAACACATGACAGCTCGGAAGAGCAGCTATGGGATCGCCTACACAAACTAAAAGATGAGACGGAGAAAAGCGAGTGGGTGGCGGCTCACCAAATTAAAGGCATAGACCGCGAAAAATTTAGAAAAATGGTGGAAGCCGTATTCCACACCACGAGAACAAAGGTAGTGCTGTATACAACCAACGAGGGGGACCTAAGAACTCAGGGCAAGAAAAAAGAAACCAAAGAAAGAAGCACATATGCTCTTATAGTAGAGAGAGGTGATACCGACTACAAGACTCTGTTAAACAACATTAGAGGGAATGTAGGGAAGAGCACATCCTGCAAATCAATAAGAAATATAAGGAGCACAAAAGAGGGAAAAATGCTTATAACAATTGAAAAGGACAAAGCTGCCATGGACGAGGTGCAAAGAGCAATCGAAATAACCGGTAAGGATATAACAGTAAAGAAAATCGGGGAGAGACAAAACATAGAAACGATCCACATTCGGGGAATGGATGCAATCACTACAAAAAAGGAAGTAGAGACCGCAATTAAAACTAAGTGGAAAGGCCTGGAAGAGGGGGCATATAGGCTGAGTGAACTAAGGCCAAATCAAAATAACACTATGGCAGCCAAAACAATACGCGGATCAAGTCACAAGCGCCCACCTCAGGGTGGGCCTCGTCAACTGTAGTGTGGAAAAAAGAGTAAGAGTGGAGAAATGCTATAAGTGCTGGGCCTATGACCACAAGGCCACGGACTGCAGAGGGCCGGACAGATCGGCCCTCTGCTATAACTGCAGCGGGTCAAAACACACTGCAAAGGAATGCACAGAAGGGGGTAAATGCCTGGTGTGCGGGGGAGCCCCGCATAGAAATGGAGGAGAGTGTCGGGCTTTTCGGCAAGCTCTCTCTACAGCAAGAACGCTGGAAAGACAAAAGAGCAGGCAGAAGAATGCGAACAAGGGAAAGGGGAAAAATGAAGGTGAATCAAACCAAGAGACACAGAAATCACTAGGGGTAGCGACAATTATAAGGGAAAGAAAAAAGTGTGATAGCGAGAGCAATATAAGTGATAAACACCTGTGATAGAAGGACTGTGATATTTTCTGCGCGCATATATTATATTATATTTTATCTATTTAATTAACTTATTTTAAGTGTTATATTTGCACCTTATACTTTAGAAAAATTTTCTTATACTTAACTGCAATGACTGTGATAAAGGTTCTGCAATTAAACTTGAACAGAAGTGCACATGCACACGATCTTTTGAGACAGACGGTGGCAGAAAAAAAAATTGACCTCGTAATAGGACAGGAACCCAGTAGACAGAGAACCGCAAACGTGTTTTGTGATTTACAATGTGATAGTTTTATTCAGGCCGGTAATACTCTGTCGGTAACTAACTGTGATAGGGGGAGAGGTTTTGTTGGTGTGGAGCTGCGAGAACTAGAAGCTATAGTGTACTCGGGATATTTCTCGCCCAATGCACCGGACGGCAAGTTCGAGGAGTACCTGTACGACCTAGGAAAGAAAATAAGAAACAGCAAAAAAGAAGCCGTGGTGGCCGGAGACTTCAACGCCAAGTCGCAGATTTTTGGATCGGGCGTCACAAACGCAAAGGGGAGGATTCTAGAAGACTGGGTGGCACAAGAAGGGCTAGTGGTCATAAATACGGGAAATAAGCCGACTCTGCAAAGAGCGAGCGGGGAGTCCCTGATAGATGTCACCATGGCCACGGAAGGGATTGCGAACAGGGTTCATAATTGGAAGGTGGAGGACGAGGAGGAGAATCTGAGTGACCACAACACAATTACTTGAGAAATAAAGAAAGAGTCTTCAAGGGAAAGAAAGAAAGAAGAGTTTACCACAAGAAGGTGGAAGATCAAAAACGATGACTGGGCGAAGTTTGATGAAATAGTCAAAGGGACTATTGGGGGCGAAGAGAATGACAGGGGACTGACCGCTGAGGAAATTACACGAAGGATAACGGCGGCAGGCGACAAGTGCTTTGCGCGCTGCAAAGCGGGAAAACAGGGGTACCCCCCGGCTTTCTGGTAGACGGAAAGGATTGCAGAACTTCGAAGAGCTAGCATCCAAAGTAGAAGAATTGCCGTGAGAAGTAAACAACAAGGACATGACCAACAAGTAAAAGACAGGCTATGGGTAAAATATAAAAATGCAAAGAAAGTCCTGAAAACGGAAATAAAAAGGGAAAAGGAAAGGAAGTGGAGGGAGCTATGTGAAGAGCTCGAAGAAGATGTTTGGGGAAGGGGGTACCAAATAGTTAGAGAAAAGCTTCAAAGGCACCCAAAAATCACCCTGTCAAAGGAAGAAATAGCGAAACAAATAGAAAAATTATTCCCCAAGCACCCAGAACAAGTTTGGCCTAGGCTTGAGATAGATCCAGGCGATATTACAAGAATCGAGGAGGAAGAACTGCAAGGAGCCATTGAGCAAATTAGGGGGAAGAGCGCAGCGGGGGTAGATGGACTACAACCCGAGATTATTAAGAGGGTGGCCAAGGAAAATTGGAGAGTGTTTGCCCGTTGTTTTAATGGTTGCCTAAAGGACGGGAAATTCCCGAGGATATGGAAGGAGGCTCGGCTGGTTCTGATCGAGAAACCGAGCAAGGCCCCGGGGGCTGGGAGAGCATACAGACCTATATGCCTACTAAATGTAATGGGAAAGCTCTTCGAAATTATACTCAGAAATAGAAATACCGGGAGTTGGAGGAGGCAGACGCGCTAAATGAGAGGCAATATGGCTTTAGACGGGGACGGTCGATGCGTTGATGGCAGTCAAGGAAATTTCGGACAAAATTAGAAATAAAGCCTATAAAAATAGAGAATGGTGCGTGCTCATGGCGCTGGACATCGAGAATGCCTTCAACTCGGCGCCATGGGCAGGAATCATGCGGGCGGCAGAACGCGTCGGCATGAGCAACTATTTAAAGAAAATAGTACAGTCCTACCTTGGGAATAGGGAAATAATAGACCAGACGGGGAAGAGAACACGCGTGACATGCGGAGTTCCGCAGGGATCGGTCCTGGGTCCGGTACTGTGGAACATCTTTTACAACCAGGTACTGGAAATGGCTCAGGGGAGAAGCCAAACTCCTACTGGGCGCGTCCCCCACGTGGCGGATAGGGGAATGCCCTCACCGGCGTGCCGGCGGGTAGTGGTGAAGTAATATAGCCACCGCGGACCAAATAGAGCAAGGAGGAGACAACCTCCATGAATAAAAAACACCTCCGATGACGACACGGCAACGAAATAGGCTAACGAACAGGGAACGGAAGGCAGGTAATCATAGATAATTATGACGACAGGGCAGGGAAACGGAAGTCTGGTGGGACTATAAACCACCAAAGCTAGGATGATGGCGAATCTGAAAATAGATATACCCCAGGGAGGTACCGGCGAAGCCGGAAAATCCTCCCCCGCCGCCCAGGCGGGCTGCCCCTCGGATTCTGGGGGGGGCAAAGTTTCGCGAATTAACCTGGATGAGGCTGGTAACCCATTTGCTAGAAGGGATAGTATTGGGAGATCCCCAATCCGTGGTCAAGACACGGGTAGCCAAGACACGGAAGTACAGATGGAGCTCACTAGTATAACCCCGGAAAAGATACGAATAGCACGAGGAAGGGCTTCGTCCTTGACCGAGAGCGTGATTAATCTGTCAGGGATAGAATCAAGCGATCAGAGTGAAAACGAGGGTCTAAATACTCCGGAACAGGCGTCGAAAAGAAAAAGGAAAGATAGAGAGGCTGGGATGAGCGAACAAAGTGGCAAACGCCTGGTGGGGAAAAATGTCTTCGGAGTAACACAGCGGAGTAACACAACGGCGGAAATTAAGCAGATGGAGAAGCACTTAGATGACGCGGCCAGGTTCCTTAAAGAGAACAGAAATGTTCACGGCGGAGTCAAAGAAATACTTAGGAAACTGCAGGTGACCTCCATGAAAATTAAGAAGGAGAACGAAAAGGAAAAGAAGCAGATGGCAGCAAACGAGAAAGAAGCCCGCGAGAGAATAGAGGAACTTAAAAGAAGGGTAAAGCTGCTAGAAGAACCTGAGGCTAGTGGGGTGGAGAAGGGGGGTAAGAGGTATAGGCTGCAAGATGAGGAATTGAAACTGCTAAAGCTAGCACAGGAATATCAAGGAGAATGTCCGAAGCTTACGGAGGTGTACGGGGACATGCTCGCTCAGGGACGAGGCTCGCTGGCTTTGTTCGTTACACCGGACTTTACGGCGGAGCACGGGGTTGCAAAACAGATGGAGCAGAGATATGGATGTTCGGAGCGGCTCAGAGAGAAGGGAGCAAAATGCGGGGAAGTACTGTACTTGAAAGGAGAGGAATCAGTTACGATAGGGGAGGAAAACCCAGAAAGGGATATACGGTATGTATACTACTTGGTGGGGAAGGAGGAGGGGGAGGACAGTGCTACGCTGGAGGCAATGATTAAATGCCTCCTGCAGCTGAAGCACCTGCTGGTGAAGCACAAACAAAAAAAGCTAGCTATTCCAAATAATCTTACTGGAAAAAGTAGGGAAACGTGGGAGCTGGCTAGGAAAGTCTTACACCTGCTGTTCGTAGACACCGAGGTGGAAGTGGAAGTATACAGGAGAGCACAAGACGGGGTAAAGGAAGCAGCTAGAAACGGGATAGAAGAAGGGAATAAGTGGGTAGAAGTTGTTAGGAAAAAAGCAGCGAGAGGGAAAATTGATGGCATTTGCCCGGACAGGCAAGAGAAACCCGGAACAACGAAGGAAAGATGCCAGGCGGTGATAATAAAGGCTACGGAGCAGACGTATGCTGGCATTATAGGGACTATAAGAAAAGGGGTGGATATTGAAGCGACAGGGGCAAAGGTTGGACGGGTGCGGAAGACAAGGCAAGGAGATGTTCTTATAGAAATGGAGAAAGGAGACAATGGGGTAGAAAAATTGGTGCAAGCTATTAGAGGGGCCGTGCCAAAGGAAGAAATTAGGGTGGCCCAAGACAGGGTGTCCCTGATAATTTCAGACCTGGATCCGGCCAGTGGGGAAGAGGAAATTAAGATAGCAGTGCAGAAGCTGCTAGGTGGCAATAAGGAGATAGAGGTAAAAGGGTTGAGACCGGCAAGGGAGGGAACGCAAAACGCAACCCTGTTGGTAACGTTATCCCAGGCGGATGTGCTATTGAATGAGCGCAGAATACGAGTGGGTTGGAGCAGGTGCAGAGTCAAACAATGGGTGGCCCCGGACAAGTGCTACAGATGCTGGGAGATGGGACACCGGAGCTGGGAGTGCAGGGGACCGGACAGGACTGGCTGCTGCCTCAACTGTGGGAAGGAGGGCCACAAAGCAGAGGGCTGTAAAGAGCCGCCCAGTTGTCCTATCTGTGAACAGGATGGACATAGGGCAGGCGGTTTTGGCTGCAGACCAGGCGGCAAAGACAAGGAAAGAGGGAGCAGGGAACGGAGGCGAGGAGGAGAACCTCCGGGCTCTTCAGAGTGATACAAGTGAACTTGAATAGAGCAAAAGCGGCGCAAGATCTGCTGTTTGCGACCGCCCGAAAGAAGGCAGCGGACGTTCTCCTCGTCAGTGAGTATAACAGGACGGGACAGGACTGGATAGTAGATACAACAAGGTCGGCAGCGGTGGTGCTGCTAGGAAAGAACTTCTACGCTGAGGAACAAGGAGCGGGAAAGGGGGTTGTATGGGTCAAGGCTCAGGGAGTGGTGTGGGTGAGCTGTTATTACTCACCCAACCAGAAGATTGAGGAATTTGAAGGAAACATAGAGGAGCTGACGGAAATAGTCAAGGCATGGAGGGGCAAAAAGATTATAGTCGGGGGAGACTTTAATGCAAAGTCCTTGGACTGGGGATGAGGATCGCAGGGGTGTCAAACTAGCAGAGGCTGTGGCATCAATGGGACTGATTGTTCTGAACCAAGGGGGAGAGCCGACCTTTGTGAGAAATCGTTCGGAGTCATACATTGATGTCACAGCCTGCTCGGCGGAGCTGGGGAGGGGTATTAGAAGCTGGAACGTCCTAGGGATAGAGACATTGAGCGACCATAGGTACATTTTTGTAGATGTAGCTGTAGAAAGGCAAGGAAGGAAGAGGAAACCGGAAATGGGTTGGTCGGCGGGCACGCTCAATGAGGGAAAGTTGGAGGAAATATTGGAAAAGGAATATAAGAACCGGGATGGTCGAATGACAGCAGGAAAACTGACGGCGATGCTGAAGAGGATAGCAAACTACTCTATGAAGAAGAGAACTGGCACGACGGCAAAGAAAGAAGTATACTGGTGGAACGAGAACATAGCCCAGCTAAGAACAGAGAGCATTGCTTCCCGTCGTAAATTCACCAGGATGAGGAAAAAGAATAATGAGGTGGGGTGCAGCGTCACATTAGCGGCATACAAGGAAACCAAGAAGAAATTAAAAGAAGCCATTGCCAGAAGCCAAAGAGAATGTTGGCGGAAGTTGTGCCGAGAGGTGGACCACGATATATGGGGAAAGGGCTACGGGATCGTAACTAAAAGACTAGGGGGTAGCGGCGTTCCAAGGCTGTCAATGGAGCAGAAAATGAGGATTGGGAAAGTGCTCTTCACTCAGAGGGATAAGCAGCGAACCGAAAGGGAAACAATAGAAAGGGAAGCCCCACTCTTTACTCGGGCTGAGTTAGAGAAAGCGGCGCAAAGAATAAAAGCCAACAAAGCCCCGGGAGAAGACTTAATTCCGGCGATTCTGGTAAAAGCGATCGTGCGGCTGAAACCGGAAATAATGCTAGATGCAATCAATGCACAGGTGGAGGAAGGGATATTCCCAAAAAAATGGAAGGCGGCTCTACTAGTGCTGGTGAGAAAGAGAGAGAAGCAAGGATACGAACCGGAGGCATTCAGACCAATCTGTCTGCTTAGCCACGTTGCAAAACTGTATGAGAGGATGTTAGACTGTAGGCTCAGAGCAGAAATCTCTAGGACCGGTGGCCTGGCCATGAACCAGTATGGATTCAGGGAGGGGAGATCCACGGTCAACGCGTTGAAGGCAATTGTGCGAGAATTTGAAGAAGAAAAAAGTAAGCTGGCTAAGACACGCAAAAGTGTCTTAGTAATAACTTTAGATATAAAGAATGCCTTCAATACGGCGAATTGGCAGTGGATACTTCAGGAGCTTAAAAATAGGGGAGTGGCGGGGTATCTGCGAAAGATTATACAGGACTATTTGAAGGACAGGAGAGTAATCATACAGCACGAGGCAGAGCGACGGAAGTTGGAATTGAATAGAGGAGTGCCGCAAGGGTCGGTGCTTGGCCCTTCTTTGTGGAATACGATGTACGATGGGATCCTCAGGCTGAAACTGCCGGAAGGAGCAAAAGTGGTCGGGTTCGCGGATGACCTCACAGTCATTATCAAGGCTAAAGAACGAGAAGACCTCCAATGGATGGCAGATAGGACTGTGGAGAAGATCGGGGAGTGGATTGCAAGCAGGGGCCTAGAACTCGCACCGGCTAAGACAGAAGCGATATTGCAAGTAGGCTACAGAAGAATACAAGGACTGGAAATTCACGTAGAGGACCAAAGGATTGGGACTAAAGGGGAACTGGTATGCCTGGGGGTCACGCTGGATAGGGCAGGTAGTTACCAGAGCCACGTGAGAAAAGCGGCAGCCAAAGCTCTGGATAGGGCAGGGAGAATCGGGAGACTGCTTCCTAACATAGATGGACCCAAAGAGAGTAAGAGAAGAATTCTGGCAGCCACGGTCAATTCGATCATACTGTACGGGGCGGAGGTTTGGGCACCGGCAATTAAGGTGGGACGAGCAAGGAACACGTTGCTGAAAGCGCAGAGAAGGATTGCTCTGAGAGTTGCTGCTGCCTTTAGAACTGTCTCAAACGAGGCGCTGGCAGTAGTGGCAAGCATGTGCCCAATAGACTTGCTGGTGTGGGAGAGGGCAAAAATGTTTGAAGTTGGGCAAAGCTGTACTCTGGCCAAAGACGAGATAAGGGAAGAAAGGAAAAGAATTAAAGAGGAAACACTAACGGAGTGGCAAGAGAGATGGGCAACGGGAAGCAAAGGAAGGTGGACGGCTAGGCTCATACCTGAGGTACAAACTTGGGCAGAAAGAAAGCATGGGGAGATAAACTTCCACCTGACGCAGTTCCTAACGGGGCACGGAGTCTTTGGTAGCTACTTGCATCGAATTGGGAAGGCTGGAAGTACAAAGTGCTGGTACTGCGACAGGATAGATACGCCGGAACACACGGTATTTGAGTGCGGTAGATGGGATAATGAGAGGCAAGCAACGAATGGAAGGCTGAACCACAGCCTGACAGTCGATAATTGTATCAGCACTATGCTCGAAGGAGAGGAAGAATGGGAGTGTGTTTCACAGTTGATCGCAGGGATTATGGCAAAAAAGGAAGAAGATGAAAGGGAAAGGCAGGACGAGACAGTAGGGAGTTGAAACATCGGGAAACGGAGACACCAGCCACCGCTGCCCTAAAGTAATGCGCGAGCGGTTCCAGGGCAGGCGAGGATCAGGACATCGACGGGGGAAGAGTTTTAGTGGGTACACCGACTCAAGAGAGGCGGGAGCCCCACACTCTGTGCGTAACGCATTTCTCCTCCTCCTTAAAAAAAAAAAAGGTACTGGAAATGAAAACGGAGATGGGGGTCTGTTTAATTGCATATGCGGACGACTTAGCTGTGGTAGTGACCGCACGAAGTAAGGAGCTCCTTGAAGAAAAAGCGGCTAGAGCGGTAGAGCAGATAAGTGGAGTTCTGCAAGACATCGAAATAAGACTGGCAGCGGCGAAGACTGAGATAGTCTTACTTAATGCACCTAGGAGAAATGCAGAGATTGGGATAGAGGTGGAAGGAGTAATAATCAAAACCAAAAAGACAGTCAAATACTTAGGCGTGTATCTAGACAAAAACTTAAAAATGATAGAACATGTGAAGGAGACAGCAAAGAAAGCAAACAATTTAGTAGCGCAGATGTCCCGGTTGCTTCCGAACGTGGGGGGACCGAGGAGCTTGAAGAGGAGAATGTTGGCGGGGGTGGTGACCTCAGTGGTTCTATACGGGGCGCCCACCTGGAGAAAAGTCCTGAAATATAAAGTTTACGAAGGCATGATGAACGGCCCACTGAGAAAAATTGCCTTAAGGGTTACCTCGGCATATAGAACGGTGCCCACCGTCGCGGCGTTGATGCTGGCGAGGATCCCGCCGATTGAGCTGCAAGCCGCGGAACGCTGTATGATATACAGTGAGGGGAGGGAGAGTAGGAAACGAGCAAGAGAACTGTTGCTAAAGGGGTGGCAGGAAGTATGGAGCCAGTACGAAGGCTGGACGAGGGTCTTTGTTAGGGATGACGGGGCGTGGTATTGGTCGGCGTGGGCACACGCCGACTATCACCTCACGCAGGCAATCACCGGGCACGGGGTCTTTGATTGGCAAGCAGAACGACAGCAGGTGCTGGTTCTGCGAAGAAGAAGATGACGCAGAGCATACGATCTTCCGCTGTAAACACTGGAAGGAGACGAGAAAGCAGATGAATGAAAGACTGGGCAAAGCGCTTACCGTTGAAAATGTGGCGAAACTGATGCTCCGTAGTGGGGAAGACTGGGAGGTAATAGCGGGCACTAAAGGGAAAATTATGAAAGAGAAGGAAAAAGTGGAGAAGGAGAGAGAAGAACGCAAGGAGGAAGAAAATTAAAAGAGCGGACAAAATTATAAGAGCGGACTAGAAGTAGACTGTCGCATCAACCACCCCCCTGAAGTAATGCTCGCGCGGTTCCGGGGGGGGATGGATTACCAGGAGATGCCGGAGGGGTTTTTAGCCGGTAAAAGTCCGGCACTACCCTGGGCGATCGAACCAAGCCTAGGGTGTCCATGAGGATTTCCCCTCCTCTTGAAAAAAAAAAAAAAAGGTCAGGTCAGGTCAGGTCAGGTCAGGTTGGCCGTAATCGTGACCTCAAGAAACGTGGGATGTATCCAGGAGAGGGCCGAAGAAGCGGTCCAAATGATAGGGGTTTGGATGAGTGAGAGAAGCCTGCGGTTGGCGCCAGAGAAGACGGAAATGGTGATCTTGGCCGGAAAGAGAAAGACCCCGGATATAAAGATTAACGTCCAAGGTGTCGAAATTGACGCAAAAAAAGCGATCAAATACCTGGGTATCTGGATAAGCCAAAACAAAGACTTCAGACAACATATTGCCGAAACCGTAATTAAAGCGGAAAGAGTCTTTTCGGCCTTATCGACGTTAATGCCAAATATTGGCGGCCCAAGATCTTGTAAGAAACGTTTACTTGCGTCGGTGGCACATTCCGTATTGCTCTACGGAGCACCGGTGTGGGAAACAACGCTTCGTTTTTCTTCCCACCTGAAGAAGTTTACCTCACTGCAAAGATGCATGGCGATTAGGGTAGCAGCGGCGTACCGCACGGTCCCGCTAGATGGAATATTGGTCATCGCCGGTATACCACCTTTCGACCTCCTAGCGAGAGAGAGAGTCCTAACCCGTGAGGGTATCCCCCGATCGGAAGCACGCGACAAAATTTTGGAGGAGTGGCAAATCAGATGGGATAGTGCTCCGCCGTCCTGGACAAGGAGGATGTTACCGCAGATCAAAAAATGGGTTCAAAGAAGGCACGGGGAAGTTGACTACTACTTGACCCAACTCCTGACCGGGCATGGCTGCTTCAGGCAGTACCTATGCGAGAGACAGCGGAGACCGGATGACGAATGTACCTACTGCGGAGAGAAGGACTCCGCTCAGCATACCTTCTTCTTCTGCCCAAATTGGAAAGAGCTAAGAACCTTTGCCGAAAATTCAATCGGAAAAAAATTAGAACCTGAGACAATTATGGACACCGTTCTGGAGTGCGAGAGCAGCTGGCAGACGGTGGCGAGCTGGGCCAAGGACGTTCTCACAACCAAGGAACTAGAAGACGAGGAAGGCTAGGAAGGCCAGTAGAAGTGCACCAACCACCCCCCTGAAGTAATGCTCGCGCGGTTCCGGGGGGGTTTGGATTAACAGAAGGTGCCAGAGGGGTTTTAGCCGGTAAAAGTCCGGCACTACCCTGGGCGATCGAACCAAGCCCAGGGTGTCCATGAGGATTTCCCCTCCTCTGAAAAAAAAAAAAGGTCAGGTCAGGTCAGGTCAGGTCAGGTCCCCCTCAGGGGCTCACATCTTGTGAGTACGGGCTTGGCACACCCGAGGTACCCTAGCTGGATATGCGCCCATCTTCAACTAGTTTTGGGCCATATCCTCCTCCTCTGTTGTCTTTGAACTGTCGGTCCTTCTCGACCAACTCTTGCCCTTTCAGACCCTTACGCTATCAGAGTAACTCGAGGGCTAGGGGTCGCCTTTTCCTTGCTACTTCTCCTCCGCAGGGGCCTCTCACACTGAGAAGTACGGGTATTGGCGAACCCGGGGTGCTCTAGCTATGGGTGGGCAAACGCGGCCCAGCCCGTGAAACCGTAACCGAAGCCTATGCTCCAGCAACTTCCGGAAAGCGTGCCGGGGGTACGTTGCACAGGGACCAGAGGCCGGGGGGCTTGCCTTAATTGGCCGGCTCGCGAGGAGAACGCCTCTATAAAAAACCGACAGCGAAGTCGTGAAAACCTACAGGGCACCTGGCGCACCCTGTAGTATAAATGCCTCCTCCGGAGAAAGGGCGTCACCTCTAAAGGGAACACTTCGTCCCAGACTCGTGGGACCAAAAATGGAAAAAACAAATAAAAGACAAAAAGAGATGGAAGCTGGTTCGGACCCAGCAGGGAAATCTGTGATTCCCGAGGATGTGGGAACGGGCTGCCAGACGGATCCCAAGGAGGACAACCACTTGAGCATAGCAGACACCGGCGCATTCCTCCGGAGGGATTCTATCCCAAGAACCCCGCCAAAACTTCGGGGGAGGAGTGCTAGCGTGGGAGGCTTGGCAGAGCTGGCGGCTGCAAAAGACATATACGATATGCTTAACGACGGCGAGAGACGAAGAACGGACGCAAGCACGGTGAAGAGGCGAAGGAACGCGGACAGCTCGATGGAGGAGGAATCGAGCCCTCGGCCAGAAGCCAAACGGCAACCACCGAAACTCGAGCCTTCGCAGACTACGACAAGATTAAAGAAAAAAGTTGAATCTAGCTAACTTTGCAAAGGATAACAAAAATCTGCACAGGGAGGTTAAGACCTGGGCACTCGAGTTAAACAACTTGGTCAGGCAAGTAGTCAAGGAGCAAGAAAACGACAGAAGGAGATGCGAGGAGGAGAAGGCGGACATACTTAAAGGGCTAGAGCTGGAGCAGGTGCGCAGAAAGGCTCAAGACACAAAAATAAAAAAACTGGAATACGAGCTGGAGCTCACTGAACAGACGTCGATAGCTTGCCCCATATGTGCGCAAGGAAGCAAGAAGGAGACGACAACCGAGCCAAAGCTCGAATTAGACTCAGTTGAAATTCAGGACTACGAAGACTTCGAGAAAATCAGAGACCGGGAGTGGACGCAAGCCAGTTATAGAAACGTGACTTATGAAACGGGAGACGCCCTGCAATGCAAATCTGACAGCATTGTGTACTTCTGCGACAAGGAAAGAGACCGACGAACGGAAACCAGCAAAAGAATATTTGCAAGATACCCAGACTTGCACCATATGGAACAGGAGGGAGAAGATATCATCTCCCTTAAACAATCGACGTCATACACGACAAGAACAGGACCAAAGACAAAAATAAAAAATATTGCAGTTGCCCTCTTTGACCCAATGAAACAGGATGGAAAGAGTGAAAGGGATGCTTATGAGCTCCTGACAAAGATAAAGACCCTGGCCGGGAACTATGAGACCAAGGTGATAACAATGGCAAAACCACAAGGTATGAAAGACGAGATAGCGAGGAAGATGGCAGAAGCCGTGTTCCATGCTACTGATCATCGGATAAGTATATTCAGGAGCACAGCACCTCCCTCTACGATGAAGAGAGGCGGGGCAATTGTCATAGATGGGGACGAACAATCCTATGCGAAAACCCTAAAGACCCTCAAAGGGGCTCTAACGGACAGTAAAGACATGGAGAAAATAAAGGGAGTTAGAAGAACAAAGCAGGGGCAACTGCTCATCATGGTCTCCAAAGAGACAGAATCCATCCGGAATAAAGTAGCGGACATTATCAAAGGACGGAGAGTAAGATCTCTGGATGGGAAAAAATCGAAGATAATCCACATCCGCGACCTCGATTGTGTTACGAGTGAGGAAGAGGTAAAGAAGGCCATAACTGACACAGGGCACATAAAATCTGTGGATAAGCTAACGATCAACCCCCTACGCCCTACGCAGGGGGGAAACCAAAATGCGACGGTGACCCTAGAAGAGAAAGACGCGCAACGTCTACTGGCCATGAAAAAAATAAGGATTGGCCTGAGCTCGTGCAGAATCCAGGAGAGAGTGGAGGTAATGCGGTGCTACCGCTGCTGGAGCTATGGACACATAGCAAAAGACTGTGTGGAAGAAGACCGGACGGCATGCTGCCTGAGGTGCACAGAGCGAGGGCACCAGAAACGAGACTGCCAGAGGGCCGCTTATTGTCCGCTGTGCGAAGAAGAAGGGCACATGGCTGGCGAAGGGAAGTGCCGAAAGTTCAGAATTGCCTTAAACGAGACAAGAAGGAAAACCAAGAAAGACCAAGGTAGGACAGACTCTACTCACCAAAATGGTGATTAAAAATGCAGAAGACCCCGGGAGGAAAGCACGGCAACCAAGTGCAAACGCAGTCGCAAGGCAAAAAAACAAAGCCAAGGATAAGGAGGTAAACGGCTCTGAATGATCACTCAGGGCCGTGCTGCACCAACCACCCCCCTGAAGTAATGCTCGCGCGGTTCCGGGGGGGATGGATTAACAGAAGGTGCCGGAGGGGTTTTAGCCGGTAAAAGTCCGGCACTACCCTGGGCGATCGAACCAAGCCCAGGGTGTCCATGAGGATTTCCCCTCCTCAGAAAAAAAAAAAAGGTCATGTCAGGTCAGGTCAGGTCAGGTCAGGTCCCCCTCCTAAGTGTCGCCACCTTGCCGTGGTGGAGGGACTAAGTAACTGCGATGAAACTAAGAGCTATGCCGGCGGGAGTCTAGTACTCGTGGTAGGGCCACCCAAGCCAAACAGGTCAAAGGGGAGCAGGGAAACTAAAAGCGGCACACCAGAAAAGATGATGTCGAATTTTGAAAACTTGATACCCCAGGAGAATACTCGGTTGAAAGCCGAATTAAGCAGACGCCATCAAACGAAACCGGGCAATATGAAAAGTGCGCGTGTCTTCACTGGTTGCGTGTTTTGGATTTTTGAACTGTTGTTTGCAAATTCGTTGCACGGCACGTTAGGGTTTGAACTGTCCTCCGCCGGAGGTTACCTGGGTCGCTGAGAAGCACTGAGTGCAACCATTTACAGCCGTTAAATACCTTGACCGGAGGGATAGGAATGAGTCCGAATTGTTCTGTCTGCGATTCTGGGATTGCTGTTCCTCTAGCACCTGGTGTGTCTTGCAGTGCCTGTAAATCGCCATTTCATTTTAAGTGTGCGACCCTACCGCCTGAATTATTAAAGCCGCTGGGAACCATCCCGGGGTTGACATGGAAATGCATCTGTCGTGCTCACTTAGTAAAATTGTGCATTTCATGAAAAGAAGGTGCACTTCAAGAAAATGACGAGAGCAAGAAAAATTCTTTTCATGAAGTAGATATCCTTTTCATGAAGTGGACATTCTTTTTATGAAATGCACCATTTCACTAAGTGAGCACGACACATCGATTGTGTACGTTCATGTATCGTTATGAATCGAGAAGAAATTAGTCGTCTGTTGGGTGAACAGTTCGCTGAAGTGGTGAATGCCTCAAGGAACAAATAGCTTCTCTGAAGAGGGATGTTGTTGCTGAGATTACCCAAAGATTCGAGGGAGTGACAGTGAGCCCTGCAGTTGCTACTCCGGCTCTCTCCTCCACTTATGCCAAAGTCGTTTCGACTTCTTCTCAATCTAGAATTGTTGTTAAGCCGGTGGACATGAAGCACTCTACTTCAAAAACAAAGTCGGACATTCTGACCAAGATGGATCCTATGTCTTCGAACATATTCTGACCAGGATGGATCCTGTGTCTTCGAACATCGCTATAAGCCCGGTAAAGTCTCTGAGTGACGAGGGGATTGTTGTCAACTGTGCCAATGCTCAAGAGTCATCGAAATTTCGAAAGTTGCTGAGGAGAAACTGATGACCGCTGACTACAGTTTATCAGAAATTAAGCCAGTAAAACCGCGTGTACGTATTGTTGGACTGTCTGAAAACCTAGATATACAAACTTTGCTGCATTATTTGAGGGTGCAAAACCCGAGTTTGTTCTCGTCGGATTCGGAGTCCGATTTTGTGAGTGCTGCTGCTTTGAAGAAGAATGCCGACAAGTTTCAGGCCGTTGTTTCTATTGACGCCTTGACGTATAAGAGGTTGCTAGACAAGGGGCGCGTAGTGGTGGGGCTTGATTCCTGTGCGGTTTTTGATGCGTTTTCAATTACTCGCTGCTTCGCCTGTAACCGCGATGCTTGAAGAAGGATGATCTCACTTATCCTCTGTATTCCGGACCGCAATGTACTGCTGGCAAGAATGATTACGTGTGCTCAAACTGTGTGCTGTACAAGCAAAAACGAAAGTGCGAAGTTAACGTGGATCATGCTGTGTGGGAGTATGAAAAATGCATTGCATATAAAAATGCAGTTTCCAATGTAAAGCAGCAGGTATTTGGAATAGTTTGTAGCGGTTAGTGTTAGGTGGTTGTCAGCCCTGCATGGAAACAGGGTTGGCACCCCCCGATATATAAGCGCGAGGACTCGGCTCCTCCATCTCTTTTACCTGTGCTCCTTCACCATCAGCTATGTAAGTACGAACGAGAATAAAGATTGTAGGTTGCCTAAGCGATTGAACGTTCTTGGTGGAACTATTGCGGACTACAATTGGTGACCCCGACGTGATTTGTAAATTTTTCGCTCCGTACATTCCTTTTTGTACCACAACCATCAAACAATGGCGCAACCTGCAACCCCGCAAGCAGCGATCCCACAACCAGAGGACCTTCAACCAGCGGACCTTCAACCCGCGGCCCATCAAGCAGTAAACCCTACGCCGCCGACACTGGCACCTGGAGGGACCGAGCCCCCCATTTTGACGGTGGCAGCCGTTCAACTCCCCAATTTCTGGCCAGGTGGCAAAACCGAGTTGTGGTTCGCCATGGTAGAAGCCACGTTTGACCTGGCTTCGCCGAAAATCACGCGACAGGAAACAAAATTTAACCATGTCTTGAGGGCGCTACCACCAGACGTGGCTATGGAGGTCGCGGACCTGATTGTGAAGCCCGATCCAGTGGCCCCCTACTCAAAGTTAAAGGAGGCAGTAATCGGCAGAACGACCCTGTCCGAATCTCAAAAATTGAAGCAGCTCCTGTCTGGAGAGGAATTGGGCAGCCGAAAACCCACTCAACTGCTCCGTCACATGAGGCAACTAATTAGCGACACGGGGTACGTTAACGAAAGGGTACTGCGCAAGTTGTTCTTGCAACAAATGCCGGCAAGCGTGAAGCCCATCCTGTTGAGTTTAGGGGAAGTGGCATTGGAGCAACTGGCAGAGGTTTCCGATCGAATAATGGAATCTACGCTGGCCATAGCAGCGGTACAGGTACACAGAGAGGCGCACATTCCCGTCACAACCCCCAAAGACCCCATCGGAGAACGGGACTGACTCGCAGATGTGATCAAAAGCTTCAACAAACGGCTGCAACTCCTGGAGCAGCAGCAACGGCGTGGGCGGACACGTGAGCCAGCCTACGAAGCCAGAAGTGTAACGCCCAGGAGGAACAGCAGATCTGCTTCCAGAAACCGGAGGGAGTACGAAAACTGCTGGTACCACTACCGATTTCGCGATAGAGCCCACAAATGTATTAGCCCATGCAAATACCAGGAAAATAAACAAAAAAACGAGTAAGCGTAGCAGCGGCCACGGCGAACCCTGCACCCGCGCAATCCCGCCGTCTTTTTGTGGGTGATAGGGTGACCAAAACACATTTTCTCGTCGATACCGGAGCCGACTTAAGTATCTTGCCCGCGAAGTTCCGGAGCCGCAACAGTGTGACGCCTAGCACGTTCTAATTGCAGGCAGCGGACGGAACAAACATCGCGATGTTCGGGACTAAGACAATTACGCTGGATATCGGACTCCGGCGCGCGTTCGTGTGGACATTTGTAGTAGCAAACGTGACGAGTGCTATAATCGGTGCGGAT
Organism: Schizotus pectinicornis; assembly: GCA_951805265.1. Taxonomy (NCBI): domain Eukaryota; kingdom Metazoa; phylum Arthropoda; class Insecta; order Coleoptera; family Pyrochroidae; genus Schizotus; species Schizotus pectinicornis. Next base: position 1,349,679 of record OX638203.1, on the reverse strand, counting down.
TTCCTGCATAAATATGGATTGAGCGTCGATCTGAGAAACAGTAAAGTCACAGACCAAGAAACCACCCTAAATGTGCAGGGCCAAATAAAAAAGGTAAAAACTCATATGGTGCGCGCAATTATCAGTGGCGATCAGGACTTGAAAAACTCAAAATATCTAAGTATGGTGCAAAAGTTCCCCAACATCATTCGGGCCACCCCGGCCCTGTTCCCGCCAAAACACAACGTGGTACATCACATCGACACGAGAGGGCCACCTGTCCATTGCAAACCGCGCAGACTAGACCCGCAAAAATTCAAGATGGCGAAAGAAGAATTCCAGCAGCTATTGAAATCGGGAATTATTCAACCATCGTCATCGCCATGGTCTAGCCCCTTACACATGGTACCGAAGACCGATACCACATGGCGACCCTGCGGTGATTATCGCGCGTTGAACGCTATCACAGTTCCAGACAGGTACCCCATCCCGCACATACAGGACTTCAGTCAGAACTTGGCGGGAAAAACAATTTTTACGAAAATTGACTTAGTGAAAGCATATTTCCAGATTCCCGTCCACGCCAGGTTAGGTGGTTGTCAGCCCTGCATGGAAACAGGGTTGGCACCACCCGATATATAAGCGCGAGGACTCGGCTCCTCCATCTCTTTTACCTGTGCTCCTTCACCATCAGCTATGTAAGTACGAACGAGAATAAAGATTGTTGGTTGCCTAAGCGTTTGAACTTTCTTAGTGGAACTATTGCGGACTACAAGTTGATGACGAATAGCAATCAAAGGGCCGCTCTTCGATCGACTGTTATAGACTGAGAGTTGGACAAGTGAATGTCAGATCCCTTTTATCGTCATTTAATTTGTTTACCACTCAGATATTAGAATATTCCCTTGATGTGATTGCGGTTACAGAAACGTGGCTCTCATTCCTGGGTACAATTTTCTTCATGTTGACAGGCGGGGGAAAGGAGGGAGTGTTGGTATATATGTCAGGGTTTTGTACGAGGTTAGTTTGGTGGATTGTGAAGAAGGGGACTTGGTTGATAAAATGTGTGTAAAGCTTAAACTCATAGGATTAGAAATTTGTATTGGCGTGCTCTACAGGCCCCCGGGCACTAGCTTACCGGGCGGTCTTAGTGAGATCTGCGATTTCCTAGACTCTGTTTGTGTTGAATCCGACTTAATCTTGATAATGGGGGATATAAATATTAATCTTGTAAATATTGATTCTAGTGAGAGTAGGAGACTTCTGGACATTCTAAGCAGGTATTATTTAAGACAGATTGTTTAAAAACCCACTCGCCTCACGGAAGCGACTGAAACACTAATTGATATTATCGGGATAAACAATTCACTGGAAGTAGCTGAACCAGAAAATTTTGATTTGGGAGATATTACTGATCACTTGCTGACAACCTGTTTTATTGAGATGAATGCAACTCCTCAAAGAATGAAAGCAATTTTTACGAGAAATTTTAGCGCTGTAGACTTGCAAGAGTTTGCTCTGAAAGCGGGTGGTATTGACTGGCAGGCATTGGACTCTATCGGAGATCTTGATCAGAGAGTTGAGAGTATCAATAAAACTATTGTTAATCTGTTTGACAGGCATGCCTCACTGACTGCATTGCGCAATGACAGAAATAAACCTTTCGTTACATTTGTCATAAAAAAAATGATTAAGCTTCGGAATAACGCTTTAAGGAGATATCAGAGATCGGGGTTGCCGGTGCACAGGGAATATTACGTTGACTTGAGAAATTACGTCAATCAGGCTATAAAGCGTGAAAAGAAAGCGTACATAAATTTTACAATCGAGAGTTGCGGGAATGATTCCGAAAAGCTTTGGCGGGTGTTGAAAACTTATAATCTGGGTGTCTCGCGTGGCAGGACGAGGGGGCGTAGTCGATGCTTTGATTCGCATGAACTGGATGAATTGAATGATCAATTTGGGAATGTTGCGGATGATATTGATATCAATGAAAATTTAGTAAAATTTTATCGAGACAACGAGTATAAGAAAGGCTTAAATTTTTCTATAAACTCAGTTACTGCCGAGGAAGTCATAGATGCGGTCAAAGATATCAGGTCTGTGGTCTATGGGGTGGATAATATAAATATAAAAATGCTGAAATTGGTAATTCCTTTTTGTGCAGGCACGGTGAAACGCGTTAGAAATGATAGCATTCAATCTGGAACTTTTCCGTCGGTGTGGAAGTCCGCTTATGTGGTGCCGGTGCCAAAAATGCACTATCCAAAAGCTATATCCGACTATCGTCTAATTAGCTTGTTGCCAGTTTTATCAAAGATTTGCGAAAAACTCGTGGCAAACCAACTGCGAGTTTATCTAGAGGAAAATTCTCTATTGCCTATGCATCAGTCAGAGTTCAGACAGGGTCACAGCGCGGTTACGTCTTTCCTTAAGGTTACGGATGACATCACGCGGGCTATGAATAAATCCATGTTGAATCTGCTGGTTCTACTGGATCAAAGTAAAGCCTTTGACTTGGTAAATTTTCGGTTGCTAATCGCAAAGCTGCACTTTCTTGGATTCTCGGAAGCGGCATTACATTGGTTTCGGGACTACTTATCGCAGAACAGTTATTGTCATGTACGATCACCTTAGAGTGCCTTAGAGATCCCCAAGGAAGTATTTTGGGGTCGATATTGTTTTCATTGTTCACATTTGATTTATGTAGTTCCATTCAGCACTGCCAACACCATATGTACGCGGATGATATTCAAATCTATACGTCTTTTCCAATAACGCAATTCGATGATGCGGTGTACAAAGTAAATAAAGACCTACATACTTTAAGTCAGCACTGCAGTGACAATGGACTGAGACTGAATCCCGGGAAGACGGTTTTATTGTGAATTGGCAATCCGCGCATACGGGACAGGGTTAATTTTGCGTCAATTGGAGTTGATATTGGGGGTGTGCGTGTTCCATATTTAGAAAGCGGACGCGACCTGGGCTTGATCTTCGACAACAATTTAGATTTTGAGCGGCATGTCAACGAGGTATATGGTGTATGTTTCTCAATGTTGAGGGAGATGCACCATCTAAAGCCATTTTTATCTAAGAGATTGAAGTTGCGACTGGTCAAGACTCTGATATATCCCAAGATGGATTATAGTTCATTTATTTATTACCATCTCTCCACGCAGCATAGTAGGGACACATTGCAGCGTATCCAGAATGCTGCAATGCGCTTTGTCACTTATATTCCGTTTGGTCACCATGTGTCACCATACATAAAAGGGTTGCGTCAGCTTAAAGTAAATTACAGGTTTAAATTTATGCACCTAAATTTTCTGCGAAAGTTATTGCAGACAGGGTCTCCAAAATTGAGAGATCTGATTCGACACAGATCTGAGTTGCACGGAAGGTCGCTGAGGGAGGCGGGATACGATATACCAGAACACAGGACCACAAAGTTCGAAGATGGTTTTTCGTACATTGCCGTGCAACTGCTTAACAAACACAGATGAATTGTTGATGAAGCCAGAAATGTAAGCTTTAAGCGGAAACTATATGATGAGTTACTTAAATTGTACGATCAGGAGATGTAATAGTGTAAGTTTAAGTGTAGTTGTAAGTTTGTTGTGTAAATTTCAATAGTTAAGAATAGGGTGGTATGAGGTGGTGTTGAAAACCAATGTAAAAATTGAACACCTACCTGTTGTAATGTTTTTTTAGAATAAATTGAAATTGAATTGAATACTAACGAAACTGAGAAGGACTGACAAATTTGATGAATGGGAAGCAGTACGGGACATGGAGTGGGCTGAAGATCTCTTCCAAAACACGGAAGTCAAGATTGGAAATCCGTTGGAAACCAAAGACCAGGTAGTGAAAGTGGTCTTTGTGAAACCAAACGACAAAGAAATGGAAAAGAGCATCCAGAAAATATTCACGGACAGACTTCCAGACCTAAGCCAGAATACAGGAGACTTTGACGTCTTCGAGCATAGCATAAAGCTAAAATCGCGGGGAGCGCTCGAGCCGGTAAGCAGAAAGATTATCAAAGTCTGTATTAATGGCACGGAGGAAGATCTCTGGAAAAAACTCTCCTTAATTAAAGAGGAAACAAACAACGATGAATATGTGGCCCTTCACCATGTTAATGGGACAAGTTTGAGAATCTTGAGAAAAATGGTGGAAGGAGTATTTCACGAAACACAAACGCGAGTGGTAATATATACTACGCAAAGTAAGGACCAGAAGAGGAAAACTACCAGAGATGCGAAAAGACCGGAACGGGAAACCTTTGCCCTGATAGTGGACAAAAAGGGACAGACTTTTAAAGAAGTCTTAAGGCAAGTTAAAGAGCGTACAAAAGACACCAAGGCAGCGAAAGCTATTAGGGGAGTACGATCAACCAAAGAGGGAAAGTTGCTTATAAGTACGACCAAGGACGACGAGGTCATTGAAGACCTCAAGAAAATGATTGAAGAAAAAATAGGACCTTCCAGCGTGAAGAAGCTAGGAATGAAGCAAGACCTGGAGACTCTTCATATAAGGGGACTTGATGCGGTCAAGAAGAAAGAGGAAATTATCGCAGCCATCGAGCAGAGAATAGGGAAACTTTCGAGGCGAGAGTTTAAGCTTAGCGAATTGAGACCTAACGCCTCCGACACTCTGGCAGCGACTCTAACAGTAGGCAAAGAGGAGGCAGAAGCGCTAACGCGTGAAGAGCTGTGGGTGGGTATGGTCCCCTGCACTATAAAAAAGAGAGTGAAGGTTGCTAGATGTTATAAATGCTGGTCCTTGGAGCCCTTTACGGCTCAGTGCAAGGACCCGGATCGGACCAAAGGATGTTTTAAATGCGGGGAAGAGGGCCACAGTGCGATTACCTGCGCAAATATAGAGTACTGTGTTCTATGCGAAGTAGAAGGTCATAGAACCGGAGCGGGTAAATGTGCGCGATTTAAGAGAGCGTTGTCACAGGCGAGGCGCACTCTTTCTCGAAATGAAAAAGGCCGGAATATAGTAAGTAATGAAGAATCTCGAACATAACATGAGAAGAAGTACAAGCACAGGGAAAAGTATTAGAATCTTACAAGTAAGTCTAAACCGCGGTCGCACAGCACACGACCTTCTGCAGAAGTACTACGACGAAGAAGATATAGAAATTGCGATAGGCCAGGAGCCGAACGAGATCCTAGTCAAAAATTATATATGTGATAGTAGCCGTGATAGTTTTGTATATAAGAATAAGAATCAAACTGTGATAAAGACTGTGATATTTAAGGGTATAGTGTGTGAAGTGTGTCTCAAGGAAAAAAAATAGTCAGGTCAGGTCAAAGAAAGGGAAAAAATGAAAAGAGATGTCCGTTATGCCATCGTTTTTACAGCTAAATGTAAATCGGAGTAGAAGAGCGCACGATCTGCTCCACTCTACAGCAATGAAGTTAAGGAAGGACGTCCTATTAGTGACCGAACCAAATAAATACCTGATTGAGAGAGCGGGGTGGTACGTGGATACCAGAGAAGATGCTGCAATATTCCTTATGTCTCGTAAGATGGCGGTTGACGGCAGCGGCAAGGGCGATGTTTTTGTATAGGTGAAGCTCGAGCTCTCTGCTAAGGTGATCAATAAAGACTTGGAAACAATTAGCTTATTATCTAGGAAACAGTCTTATGCTGAATCCCTCAAAGTCCAATGCTGTGTTGTTCGCCAGTAAAATACAAAGGAAATGTCTTTTGCTCCAGAATGGGTTTTCGATTTCTATAGATGGAACTGCTGTGGCATTTGTGCGTACGGTGAAAAATCTTAAGGTTGTACTTGACGTTGAGTTGAGATTTAAGAAACATGTGAAGCAGTTGGTGCAAACATCGTATTCGGCATTGAAGTTGATGTACTCAAGTAGGCATTTTTTGTCTGTACCTTTGAGAAAATTACTGTTTGATTCATTAGTGCTTTCACATTTCAACTATTGCGATTTTATTTACGGCCCTTGTTTGGATTCTGGGACTAAAAGCAGGGGGCAGACGGTTCAGAATGCTTGCTGTAGGTATATTTACAATCTAAGACGTTAACCACAACGAACGTGCCTGGACACCATACCTTCGAGAGAGAGTATCGTACAGGTCAACGTTGGACCTAACGATAGTGCCCATGGTAGCAAGAAATCTAATCACGAAATGGAAAACCCACGAGTTAGAGACACTTAGTGACCACAAATATGTGTCCTTTATGTGGAACTGGAGCAGACGTGAAATCACAACATCCACAGGCCCTATATTTGACGAATGGAATATCAAACGCCTTAACCACGAGAAAATAATAGAGGAGTAGAAAGACGGGAAGGGGACCCGAATCCCGCAAGATATAGTCAAGCTCCTGAAGAGAGTCTGCGACGCTGATATGCCTAAGAAAAGATCGCCGAGCGGCAAGAAAGCCGTGTACTGGTGGAACGAAGCAATCGCAACTCTAAGATCGAACGCAATGACAGCAAGAAGGGCGGTGACTAGAGCCAGAGCCAAAAGAACTGTCACAGAGGTGGAACTGCAGGCAAAGATAGAGTCCATGCGAAACGCCAAAAACTTGCTTCGGTTAGAAATAGGCGCGTTCCAGAAACGGAAATGGAAAGAACTGTGTGGGTCTGTCGAGGACGACGTGTGGGTCGACGGTTACAAAATAGTGATGAAAAGAACGAAAGAGCTACCCCTGCGTCGGAAGCTTCCCGATGGCGTGCTGCAGAGCTGCATCAAGTCACTATTTTCGCGACACCCCGAAGTGATATGGACGGACGAGAGCAATAATCCGGCCAAGATGTTTTCGGTGAAGGAACTGCAGAACGCCTGCGCCCGCTTAAAGCCAAGAAAGGCAGTCGGACCGGATGGTGTCCCCGAAGAAGTAGTCAAGATTCTCGTGCAGGAAAGCCCCAAGAGATTTGTGGATGTCCTGAACCGGACAATTACTAAGGGAGTTTTCCCGAGGGAGTAGAAAAGGGCCCGTTTGATTCTACTTTAAAAACCCGGTGAGCCGCCCGAACTCCCGGGCTCATACAAACCAATATGCATACTAGACAGTATAGCCAAACTCCTAAAATACGCGATCTACGAAAGACTGTGTACCGCGTTGGAATCTCGAGAAGGAAAATCTCCGCAACAGTATGAGTTCAGAAGAGGGCGGTCAACAATAGATGCGGTTCAAAAAGTGCTAGAGATAGCCGAAAGAACGCGATCGGTTACTTATAGGCACAGAAAGACTTGCGTCATGATCACTGTTGACGTGAGCAATGCTTTATTACGGGGTGGACCACGATAGAAGGCCAAACAAAAAAGGGGGGAAAATAAAGGAACGGTTTTGGTCTAGGCAGGGTCGACCCGTAGGCCGGGATCGAAACACCTAAAAGGTCAGGGTGCTACTGTCACTCGCCTTCCGTCCACCCAAGCTCGGCTTTCAGTCGGAGGTCGGGAGTGGGTTTTAATAAAATGGGCGCCACCCTCTTTTACGAGTACTACCCCTGACCTACACAAGCGGGAGTGAGAGATGCTGACTCTATGGGAACATCCCGTCGTCGCCGCCGGCGCTTGGTCAGCATGTCATAGTTCATAAATAGATGTGTTGCACTTAAAAATAGTTTAGATTGTTTTTGTATTAGATCGTGCTCTCTTGGGTTGTAATTTTGTTGTTCCGTAGTAAAATTAAAATTTTTAAAAAGCTATTTTTATTTGCTCGGAAATTAACTGGCGCAGTCGGTAGGATAGTGAAGGGCAGTGTTTGAGTGCATATCAAACCGGAGGAACAAGAATCGTCCTGCAAGACCCATCTGTTTCTACAGAGAATTCGCTATCCCAAGAAAAAATCTACCCCCAAGAAAAGACTCATCGTCGAAGTCCAATCTCCTGGTAACGAACAAAAATCGTCGTGACCAGCCGAAGGAAGAAATGCTCTCCATCGTCATCGCGACGTTACTGTGAGTCCTTTTTCCTTTTTGCTATCTCCTAATTATAGTGTGTTTAATAATTTAATTACGGCTTAATACAGATCGTATTAATAATTTTATGTCAGAATCTGAATCTGAAATCGACACCCTTATAGAAAGAGTCAATAAGTTAGTAGTTGAAAAATCCAATATTAAAGTAAATACCGTAGTAAAACCTTTTAAAATGAATACTCCAAGCCAAGGAACAGGAAATCAGCCAGCAGAACCTTCCCCAAATAAACTAAATTACCAACTCTTAAAGTTGTAAATTGACACCATTCCTAATTATGATGGAAATCCTCACACGTTGGGAATTTTTATCGATAATTGCGAAAACCTAATTAGAACTTACAATGACCCAAATGATTTGCACCTTTGTAATTTTATTTTGAGAGCACTCATCGGCAAATTAACCGGCAGAGCTCTTATTTTAATAGGTTCGCGAATAGAACTACAAACATGGTTAGAAATAAAAAATGCGCTGACTCTCAGTTTTGGAGACCAGCGTAACATTGACTGTTTGGTGCAAGATCTTATCGTTTTGCGCCCAGAAAGAAACGAAACCCCTATTAGTTTTGGAATGAGATGCCAAGACGCTAGAAGTTTAATTATATCCAAATTAAATAGTTTAGGACTGTCGAACGAGGAACTAAAAATTTGGCTTAAAAATTATCAAGATTTAGCATTGAAAACGTTTATTAGAGGCCTTTCCGGCCCAATTCAAAACAATGTGCGTTTGCGTGACCCAGATAGCCTGGAAAAAGCCATGAGTCTGGTGATTGAAGAGGAGAATTTTCTTTATTCCCAACAAAGAACCAATACGCTTAACACTGAAGCTTCTTTTAAACCCTAGCAACGTATCACTCCCACAAGATTTAATAATTACAGTTCTAATTCACAAAATTACCCCAGACCAAACATGCCAACGACCCCCCAACATAACTTTGCACAAAATTTTAATAACCAACAGAATTTTACACCTCACCAACAAAATTTTGCCCGAAATTTTAATCATCACCCAAATTTGTCACCTCAACAACATTTTCTTCGAAATCCCACCAGTCAACCCAATTGGCGTCCGAACAATAATTGTCCGACCCAAAAACACCCTTATTTCCAACAGAGACAAAGTCAAATAATTCGAAATGAACAAAATCATAGATTCAATCAAAATTTTAACCGTCCGACAGGGCAAAATTTCAATCAACCCAAACCTGAGCCAATCAGCCGTATTGCGTATCAACCATGTTCAGACTCAACGGTCATGTTATCGTGTTGAGATGAACATGCTTGACGTAAAACTTGGTATTGCGTATCGCGCTCCGTTACGGGCCCTGTTAGGAATGATGCGACGAACGGCGGGCACCAAGCGGACATGAAGGCGGACGGAGCAAGTGAGATAGACTGTGCCAAATGGCAGTGGTTAAAAAGAGAAAACGCATCCGAATAACAAGCGGCTGCGACGAATGAAATGGCGTTTGAAATTGGCGGGCTACAACGACAAAATTTGAAATTTTTGAAAACTGGGAATACCCACATCTGCTAGCCCGTTGGAATTATTACAGCCCCTAATAAAGTTCGTCCATTTTCGTTCTTTTCTTCACTATCTACGCTTGTGCTACGTTGAAAAATGAATCGAGTGCAGAAAACCACATCGAGGCAGTTTGAGGAAATGATTAATTTCCTCGAACAAAATAAAATACTAGTAACGGGGAAAACAAAGCCATCAGAAGCCAATGCGATTAAGGAGCTGTGGAACAAGTTTGCCACAGAAATTAATTGCAAGGCATACGGCCCCCAGAAAAGTGGAATACAGTGGTGTCAAGTAAGTCAGCCGTTGCGGAGCATGCGCGAAACTGCTAACGTCTCCGTCGAAGCCTCAACGGCATGTCTAGAGATCCCGTCCAAATTTCAGACATAACATGAACGGCTAACGGGCTAGCGGCGATACGCAATACCGATTTCTCTAACATAACGTCAACTTGAGGACACGCCCCGCGTTATGTCTAACATCTTGGATACGTAATACGGCTGAATGGATACTTCTTCCAGCAACTCGCGTATTCCCCTAAAGAAAAATTTTACCCACACGGAACTCTTTACCCAAAATATAAGCGAAAATTATCAATTTGAAAATCCTTCTGAAGACACCATGCACAACCCCGAGAATTACGGTTGCGATTATTACGAAAATTCAGACTACCCCTTTTATGTAGACAAGAACCAACTACAACCTGAGAACTATCAATCTGAAAATTATCTATCATCAGGTACCGAAATTGATGGAAATGCCTACGAAAGTCTAGTGTCCTAGACTTTCTAGTTACGACGAAGTAAATTTTCACGACGTCGTGAACACGAACAACCTAACGTAATACAATTAAATTTTACCAAAGCTAATTTAATTTAATTTTCATCCCCGAATTAAACGCTAATTTTCTTATAGGCACCGGCAGCACTAAAAGTTTAATGAATCCAAATCTAGCTTATAAATTTTATAAAAATTATATCCACAAAGAAAATTTCAATATCCAAACCGCTCATAATATCAGCTATCATGATGAAGTCCTAACCATTCCTATTTGCAAAATTTTTAACATAGCAGAATCTCACAAATTTTATATTTATAAGTTTAGCCAAAAATTTGACAGACTGATAGGTGTTGACCTACTTAAACAATTAAACGCTAATGTAAACGTCACCACACGAAGATTAACAACACCCCACGCAAATATTGCCATTATCTTCGAACCAGAAGAAGATAAGCAAGGAAGCAATTTTACGTCACTTAACCATACTGTCATTATACCTCCCAGAACCCAATTAGTAACAAAATTACCGGTTAACCATAAAGAAGGAACAGGTATATTTTCATACACAAAATTTGGAAAAGTCGAAACTCCGGAAGCGGTAGTTAACATTAAAAATCATTTTGCAACTGTCAAATTAACTTTCTCAGAACCATTAGATATAGAACCACTAAATATTAACGAAATAAATTTTATAGAGAAAATGGAAACCGACACCGATTTAAACGAAAATTTTGACAATTTTGTTGAAGCCCAAACCGGGACGGCGCCACTGATCGGCCCCTGGCGGAAGAATTGGAAGGCGAGCGGCGCATAGACGGCGGAGTGGATAGAAGATCGGCGCAGAGACGGCGGAGTGGAAGGAACGCGGCGCAGAGACGACGGAGTGGAAGGAACGCGGCGCAGAGACGACGAAGTGGAAGGAACGCGGCGCAGGGACGACGGAGTGGAAGAACGGCAGACCGGGTGAAGATTTAATGGCGGCGAGTGGTGCGGCGATGCTCAAATAACAATTCGGTGTAATAGCGGAAATAAACATTTTTAAGAAAATTCTCGGCGTGGTTATTCATCTTTAACAAATCAGAAGTGAGATAGCCCACGTGTGAAGTGCGTACGTGTGCAGGTGTGTGCTAACGAACGTGCAACAGGTGTCGGGTGTGCAAACGCGTACGCAGGGCGCAATGGCGGATCGGGACGACTCCCTGTCCGACATGGGAAGCGAGGTCGAAGAAAGTCGAAGGCGAGTGGCCACCGAGGAGGCAGTGAACAGGGCGATACAGGAGATGATGGCCAAGGGGATGGATGAAATCAAGACGGTAATCCAGAAGCAGGCGGCCCTGCTATTCAGCGACGTGTCGGCCGTCCCGGCTCCAGCGGCGGCCAGCACCCCCCTACGTAGCGACGAGACTACAGGAGCGGGCCAGACGGCGTCTTCGTTGGCAACAGGGCGGTCGCTGAAGATTGGGGCAGAGGTCGTGGACCACTTCGACCCCAGTGACCCGGACAACAATGTGGAGCGGTGGCTGGCGCGTGTTGACCAGCTTGGGGCGGTGAACGGGTGGGTGGACGCCGATAAGGCATTGCTTCTACAGTGTCGCCTAGCGGGAGAGGCGAAAATGTGGTTCAACCGGCTATCCAACCACGAGGCTACATGGGCAGAGTGGAAGCAGAAGTTACGGGCGGCGTTTCCCCGGCGGCACGATTTTGGCGACATGTTGGAGGAGTTGGTAGCGAGGCGTAAGCTACCCAGCGAGACCATGTCGGCATACTATTACCAGAAGCTGGCGCTGTGCGAACGTGTGAAGGTTGCGGGACGGGACGCGGTGGCCGTGATCATTAAGGGCTTGCCAGAGGAGCTGCGGGCGAACGCGTACGCCTGTAATAGCGAGACGCCGGCGGCGTTGTTCCAAGGATTCCTGGCGAGCATGGAATCCTACAGGGGCAAGGCGGCCGCCCCTAGGCGAGAACCAGTAGTGACGTCACACTTAAGGTAACGGCGGTGGTTACCAAGTGTGACATGGGGCCCATCGAGCTCATTCTGGGACAACCGGCGATAAATAGCCATGGAATAGCGCTGGTGGTAGCCAACAACAAGGCAAAGTTGCTGAAGAAAAGCGGTTTGGCGGATCTGTTCGAGGCGTTGACAGTAGAGGCGGAAAGACCTAGGCCAACGGTAATTGCGAAGGTGCACACCGTCGTTTCAGCTGGCACCACGAGGGAGGTGGCAGTGACAATCACCGACGTGGCGCCTGGGGAGCGGGTGGTGGTACCGGCGCGGTTATATCAGCACGGCGGCGTGACCATGGCGACACCAGGCGTCAGCTTGACGGCGGGAGACGACACCGTGATGCTCACGTCCAACCTAGGCACCAGAGAGGCGACGTGGGAGGCGGGAAAGCTGTTGGCCAGGGCGGTTCGCTGCGATTCAGAGGAGGCCACTCGGGTGCAGCTCGAAGCAAGGGTGAAAAAGGTGAGTGCTGTAGCACTAATTGATTTCTCCACACTTAGGACGGGGAACCTGAGGGAGAACGAGAGGCAGCGGCTAGTAGATCTTCTGCAAGAAACGGCAGACTGCTTTTCAGGTGGCGATGAGGATTTAGGGTTGACGCAGTTGGGTTGGCGTACATGGACGATTTGCTGATACCATCGGTGGACTTCGAATCCGGATTGCAGCTGCTACGCAGGGTGTGGGAGTTAATCCGGGAGGCGGGGTTGAAGCTGAAGCTGGCGAAGTGTTCCTTTTTGCAGGAGAGCATCGAGTATTTAGGTCATGAGGTGAGTGCAGATGGTATTCGGCCGGGGCAACGGAAGATCGAGGCGGTAGAGAAATTTCCAGCTCCGACAGATGTTCACACCGTACGACAATTTATAGGGTTGGCGTCCTATTTCCGGAAGTTCATCAAGGGTTTTGCAGAATTGGCGAGACCGCTGACAGATCTGACAAAAAGGGACGTAGACTGGTGTTGGGGTGATCGGCAACAATTGGCGTTTCAGCAATTAAAAACTCTGTTGGTGGAGAGACCGGTGCTGGTGGCGTACCGCAGCGGAGTGGCTACTGAGGTGCACACCGACGCCAGCAAGTTGGGACTGGGCGGCATTCTGTTGCAGAGGCAGCCAGACGAGAGCTTGAGGCCGGTTTGCTACTTTAGCAGGGCGACCACAGCACAGGAACAGGTGTATCACAGTTACGAGCTGGAGACGTTGGCGATGGTGGAGTCTCTCAAACGGTTTCGGGTGTATCTGATAGGCATCCGGTTCAAGGTCGTCACTGATTGCGCGTCTGTCAGGGCGACGCTCCTTAAACGGGATCTTGTTCTTCGTATAGCAAGGTGGTGGCTGATCATACAAGAATACGACATGGATATCGAGTACCGACCCGGGGACCGGATGAGGCATGTCGATGCCTTGAGTCGGAGTCCAGTCACAGTGAACTTGGTGCACTTAGAAGAGGCAGATTGGTTCTTGACAGTTCAATTACAGGATCCCAAGGCGCAGGAGCTGGTACGACTGCTGAAAGGTGGAGAAGCGGATCGAGACACCAAAGCGACTTATAGGGTGGCCAACGGGCGTTTGTACCGGATCACAGACGACGGCGACCTGCTGTATGTACCGGCGATGGCAAGGTTTAGTTTGACCCACAAACATCACGACGAGCTAGGGCATCCAGGCGTCTCTAGGACACTAGGATTGATGAAGGAGACCTATTGGTTTCCCAAAATGACACGATTCGTGACAAAGTATGTCAAGGCATGATTTCGTTGTGCATTTGGGAAAGGCGGCCACGGGCGAAGAGAGGGGCAGGTCCACCCTATCCGGCGACAACCCGTTCCAATGGACACCGTGCATGTCGATCATTTGGGGCCATTTATGCGCAGCGGTAGGGGCTACAGCTATTTGTTGATGGTAATGGATGGGTTCACAAAATTTGTGTGGGCTAAGCCGACTAAAACCTTGCGGGCGGCGGAGACGGTGGAAAAGCTCAAGGAGGTGTTTTGCGAGTTTGACTATCCTAGGCGAGTTGTCAGCGATTGAGGTTTGGCGTTCACTAGCAAGGCGTTTAATGAGTACATGGCGGAGAAAGGGGTACGGCATGTCTGTAACGCAGTTGCAACCCCTAGGGCGAATGGGCAGGTCGAGAGGTCAAACGCCACCATCGTGGAGGCGTTGACGTGCACGGCCGAAAACGAAAATGGATGGGACGAGCGGTTGCCGGAAATCACGTGGGCGCTGAACAACACGATAAGTTCGAGCACCCGCTTTTCTCCGGCAGGCCTTATGTTTTCCCACAGGCGGGGCGTCGTAGCTGATTTGGCGGGCGACTCAGCAGCACCAGAAGGGGGCGAGCCCTTAGCGGGCGCGGCGGGGCTGCTGGAGGCGAAAGACCTGGTACTAGGCGGGAGGGCGGCGCTTCGGCGGACACTAGCGCAGAGAGCTTGGGCAAAGCTCGGTCGGTGGGTGACGACCCAGCTGACTTGATGGTTGCTCGGCGGCTCAGTGAACGGCTACAGGCGAGGCGCAAGCGAGCGGGCGAAAACATCGAGAAGGCGGCCCGGCAGATGAAGGCCAGGTATGACAAGAAGCGAAAGGTGGCAACCACCTACGAAATAGGCAACCTGGCTCTGTGGCGACAGGCGGCGACTAACACATCTGACCCAGGCACAAATTGAAAACTCGCAAATAAATTTGACGGGCCCTATAAGGTCTCCCGAGCGCTGGGAAACGATAGGTACCAAATCGAGGCGATTAAAGGTGTTAGGGGCTACAAACGCTTCAAGGCGATCGTAGCATTAGATTCTCTCAGGCGGTACCACAGCGCAGCTGTGCATAGTGGGAGCGAGGGTGGTGAGGGCGACGACGACGAGGTTGACCAGTGAGGCGAATGTTGACCGAACTCGTCCAGGGGCGTACATTAAATTAATGAGGACATTAATTGTTGCAGGATGGTCGACTGTTGAAGCCCAAACCGGGACGGCGCCACTGATCGGCCCCTGGCGGAAGAATTGGAAGGCGAGCGGCGCATAGACGGCGGAGTGGATAGAAGATCGGCGCAGAGACGGCGGAGTGGAAGGAACGCGGCGCAGAGACGACGGAGTGGAAGGAACGCGGCGCAGAGACGACGGAGTGGAAGGAACGCGGCGCAGGGACGACGGAGTGGAAGAACGGCAGACCGGGTGAAGATTTAATGGCGGCGAGTGGTGCGGCGATGCTCAAATAACAATTCGGTGTAATAGCGGAAATAAACATTTTTAAGAAAATTCTCGGCGTGGTTATTCATCTTTAACAATTTACAGAAAGCCAATCTAAAAAATTTAACAAAGAAGAAAATGACGCCATTAGAAAACTTTGCTTTGAATACCGAGAAATTTTTTATTGCGAAAAAATCCCTCTCAATTTTACCAATCAAATCAAGCATGACATAAAATTAAAAGACCAAATTCCGATATACACGAAATCATATCGATACCCTGAAGTTCATAAAACGGAAGTAAATTCACAAATTTCAAAAATGTTAGACTCAGGCATTATTCAAAATTCAAATTCACCATGGTCCAGCCCAATTTGGATCGTCCCAAAAAAACTAGACGCGTCAAACAAAAAGAAATAGCGTATAGTGAGACTACAGAAAATTGAACGAGAAAAGTATAGACGACAAATTCCCATTACCAAACATCAGTGACATTCTTGACAAACTAGGCAGAAGTCAATACTTTACCACCTTGGACTTAGCAAACGGTTTTCATCAAATAGAAATGAACCCCGAAGACGTCCCTAAGACAGCATTTTCAACAGATACAGGTCATTACGAATTTAAGCGAATGCCTTTCTGCTTTACAAATGCCCCTGCGACCTTCCAACGAGTCATGAATAATATTTTACGAGGTCTTCAAAATGAGATATGTTCGGTTTATCTCGACGATATCATTATTTTTTCTACCTCTTTACAAGAACATTTAACCAGACTACGACAAGTATTTCAACGACTCCGAGATTCAAAATTCAACTAGACAAATCCGAATTTTTAAAGCACGAAGTTGCATATTTAGGCCATATCATTACACCAGACGGAGTAAAGCCAAACCCGGATAAAATTAATTCAATAAAAAATTTCCCTATTCAAAAAACACAAAAAGATATTAAAAGCTTTTTAGGACTATTAGGCTATTACAGACGTTTTATCCGTGACTTTGCCAAAATCACTAGACCAATGACAAAATGTTTAAAAAAGAATGCGACCGTAACCCATGACAAAGACTTTCTTGAATGTTTTGAAATTTGCAAACAAATTCTCATTAACGACCCAATTCTACAATACCCGGACTTCAAAAAACCATTTATTCTAACAACAGACTCTAGCAACATAGCTCCAGGTGCCGTATTATCTCAAGGAGAAATACCCCGCGACAGACCAGTAGCATTTGCCTCAAGACCATTAAACGAATGTGAACAAAAATATAGCACAATCGAAAAAGAATTGCTTGCCATTGTTTGGGCATGCAAATACTTTAGGCCCTATTTATTCGGAAGAAAATTTAACATATATACAGATCATCGACCTTTAGTTTGGTTGTTTAATCTTAAAGAACCTAACTCAAAATTAATTCGTTGGAGGCTTAAACTTGAAGAATTTGACTACAACATAATTTACAAAAAAGGTAAACTAAACACTAACGCGGACGCGTTATCACGAATAACCATCAACGCCTTAGAAAACGAGTCAATTATAAATCACCCAGGCGACGTAAATAATGAAATCTTAGAATACCTAAGAAACATGTCCGAAAACCCTATCGAAACCCAACCTCAACCATCGACTAGTTTTGATACTCAACAACCACAAAAACAAAAAATTCAAATTCTAGAAAATTAACAAATTAGACCCCCTGGACCCCCTGATGTCGAAACTCTAAACACCCCTCATCCTTCTAGCAATGAATCAGTGAACACCGCCATTCCTATATTAGACGAAATCATCAATAATTCTTCTTATCAAACCAAACGTTCATGATCAACTCGAAGTGAGTAATAACGACTTTGACAAATTTAAAATATTATAAGTAAAAACTCCTAAATTCAATGAAAAACATGTCTTCAAATTTTTGAGAGATTATACCACTGCAGAGAAACCCTTTTACCTGTATTTTTACGACGAAAACCACTACTCCATCTTTAACAGAATTTACATGCAAAAATTTTATGCAAATGGACTGAAATTAATTAAATGTAACAAATTAGTAAACACCGTTCGTGAAATTGACGAACGTTTGATGCTCATTAAACATCAACATGAGGGTAAATGTAACCATAGAGGCATTCACGAAACACTAGAAAAACTGAAACGAAACTATTTTTGGCCCAATATGAAATCCGATGTAAGTAACTTCATTAATAACTGCACCATTTGCCAAACCGCAAAATATTCACGAAATCCACCTTATGTACAGCCACGTTCACTGAAAAAGCCCAGGGTAAAGTAAAATTCATTCCAACTTACGTTACACTTGCAACCAGGCTAGACCACGCGGTAGAGTTTGTTTGAGAACCGCACAGGTAAACTAGGATTGGTCGAAATAGAGCGGCACATTTCAGTTTCAAATTCAAAACAGCGTCAAGCACACCGCTCATGACGAGAAATTTTAGTCGCTTGGTTATAGTGACGCCCATTGTCACCATTCGAGAGAGTTGGGATCAGGGGTTTGATTCCCTTATCTAATCGTCTCTTTTATTTTATATTTATTATTTCATATGCAATTTAGTAATAATTATGACCTTAATTTGTGTTTCTGATATCATTCCAAGCCTCTTTCTAGAATATTAAAATAGACAACTTTCTGAAGCAATTCCAGTAAAATATTTTCACTTATAATATTCCTAGTATTAATTACGTTTTGGAAATGCATGAGAATAAAATTTACGGATATTAATCAAAGCACGAGGGCATATTCGGTAAGAAAATCGCAACGACACAGACATTGGTCCATTATGTCATTATGATGTCATTATTAATAAATAAATGATTTTGATTGGCTGAAATAATTTCCACTTATTAATTTCATGCTAAGTGCAAAAATTTCCAGGAAATTTTTGTCGTAGAAATGACACCGAATTTTATTTTTCTATTGGCTACTTTTGTTTTTTGAACTATTGCAACAACGGGCACGAATAAATTATGGATGTGAAGAAAGAGTTAAATTCCTTTTCTTAAATTATTATTTCATATGCAATTTATTAATCACCATTAATCTCGTTCTGCAATGTTAAAATTGAAGTAAAATATTTCCGTTTAATTGAATAAGGCCCGATTTCTTAATCAAATTAATGAAGACTTTAAGTTTAAAGGACCAATTTTCCTTTGTTGTAACAATGGGTAACTATGGTTATTGTCAACTCTAAGTTTAATGCCTCTTTTAATTTAATTATGAAACCGGCCCTTAGTATTTATTTTTAATTGACTTTTTGAAAAATATTATTGCAACAACGGGCTCGAATCAATTAAAGATATGAAGGACTTGAATAGGATAATGATATGTAGAAACTTTTCAACGGGATTAATTAAAACTGTAAAAATGCAGGTTGTTACGGGTAGGTATAATGTTTAATTATATTACGGCGTCCATTCCGAAGATATCACTTATTATTTACCACGTAGTTCAGGAATCTGAGCTGCTACGTCACAAGTTTAAAGAGTGAAGGACTGACCCCCCACTCCCTCACGTTATGCCCACCCGCAGCGGCGGGTCTCATTCGGTTTCTTGTGCTCGACTGCGTCACACACGACCAATACTTAATACGTAATTGGTAAATTAGGTAAGAAACTTTAGCCAGGCCCAAAGCCTGGATATTGTTAACTTCTCTTACAGCGCTCTTTAGCAATGGGGAAAAAACAAACTTCGCAAACGCATCGAAAAGCTGGAAAGAGAGTTGAGGGAAAACCGTCGAATTTCGAGGAGTCGAAGTCGTCGGACTCACGCTCGGAGAGATTCCCGTTCTCGCTCTCGCGGGCGAGATCAACGAGCACGGCAGCAGGAGCGGCACTCTAGCTCATTCTCTCCTACTGCATCTTCCGTGGAATCACGGAGGAGCGACAGCAGCAGCCGAGGTGCAAACCATCGCAGGTCCTCAACTCCGCATCGTCGCCAAAGCCGGCCCCGTCAAGTTGCCAATGGGCGACCGGAAATCAGACGGAACTGCAGCGGTCCCAGGACCGCTAGCAAGGCGATGTCTACAACCCGAGCGGTGTAGCTTCGCCCCTTCCGTTTGCGCCCGTCTACAGCCCGTGCGGCTTAGTAGCGCCTAATGCCTAATGGGATTACCAGCAATGGTAATGATCTAGTTCCGATAACGATGTCTTAACTACAAGACGACACCCATCCTACAAAAGTTGGGGGGGGGGGCACTGGAAAAGAGGGACGCTACAGGCATCTTGATCCACGAGAAGTTAGCTGAAATCAGGCGAAATATAAAGCGCCGGCCAATTCTCTCAACACCAGAAATCTCAACACCAGAAATCAATCCGCTGGTTGCGCAGGTCATGGCGGGCGTCCATAAGAACCGAGACCAAACACTCGGCGTTTCGCAGAATCAAATAACTGCCGCGTTATCGGCGCTGGGGCAAGCGCTGACGAAGATTCTCGGAACCAATAAACAAACTCCCACCAAACTGCATGAAAACATGTTGCAATTTTTAGGCGACTTCGGGCGCTTACTTTCGCAAATTGTTTTCACTGTATAACCGAGTCGAGACGGTCATTAATATTTCCATTGGTGGCCAAGACGTAAAAACGGTTCTCAAAACAACAACACGATCTGCTCAATTATTTGGAGAGGGTCTTGGCGGAAAAAGTCAAAGAAGCCAAAGCCTTGCAAGCAGCAAGCTCAGGCATAAAGGCCACATATTTCTCAAATCCCAAAAAGTCGCTACCCCGAAGGGGGGGAGGGGGCACCTCGGTCCCTAGTCAGGTTAAACCTTCTTTAAACTGACAACGCCCGGCCCGTCGCGGGGAAACGAGACCACACAGGGACCAGACCCGCCAAACCTCAAACTCAGGATTCTAAATTGCGTCAGGGGCTATAAGCTTCTTTTCACAAAAAAGCCAAAGCCGATCCAATATCACCCTCCAAACTTTAGCATTCTGGCCAAAGACTTAAAGTGGATGAACCAAGCGGTCTTAGATCTATTAGCTGCAGGTGCAATTTTTAGGTGTGGACCGGCAGTAGGCCAAGTTTTGTCGCAAATCTTTTTGGCCGACAAGCCTAATGGGAAAAAGGTTTATTCTAAACCTCAAGCAACTCAACAATTTTATACGACACCTCACTTCAAAACGGAAGATATTAGAACGGCCCAAAAACTAATATCAAGAAACTGTTTTGCAGCAACTATCGACCTGAAAGACGCTTACTTTTGATGACGACTATTGAACCAGAGAAAAATGTGAATCGCCGACGGTGTGGTTCGAACCCCTGACACGGTCCGAGCCACCCCCGAATTCGGTCCGCTTAACCACTGCGGCTACGGGACTCACGTACTTGCTCTGCGTTCAATTTCGGTCTCAACTCACTCGAGTTCCCAATCGTCTACCTAACGATTATAACACTTTCTTGTCCCTGTTAGGCCAAAAGACAGAAAATTTTTGAGATTTCAATTTAAAAACCAACTTTACAAATTTGGTTGTTTTCATTTGGTCTGTGATCTGCACCGTATACGTTTACGAAACTTATGAAACCTATCACTCATTCACTAAGGAAACAGGAGGTCACATGCGTCAATTATTTAGACAATTTTTTGGTTATCGGGTATTCCTTACCCGAGTGTTCAAAAAACATAACTCTGACCGTCCAGCTTTTGAGGTCTTTAGGTTTTATTATTAGTGCAGAAAAAAGCAGACTCTTACCAACTAATCGGTAAATTCTTAGGATTTGTCTTAGACAAATAACCTCACTCTGGAACTCCCACAGGACAAACGCTTCAAAATTAAAAAAATGGGTTTGTTTTTTTAAAAAAAAAAAAAAAGAAAGCTGTGTCAGACTCAAGCATTTGCCAAATTTATTGGCATTTTAGTCGCCGCGTGTCCCGCCGTAAAATTCGGGTGGCTCTACACGAAGCGATTTGAACAACATAACAGGGATATCTAGCCTTGCACGCTAGTGGTTTCAATTACAAATCGAAAATGCTTTTACCTCACAGCCTTGAACCCGACTCTCTATGGTAGGAGGAAAACATTGATGTGGTGCCGAACGATATCAAGGGGGATTCGTTTCGTCTGGAAATTTTTGCTGACGCTTCCCTCACGGGAGGGGAAGCTTGCACGGCGGACGAGGAAAGTCATAGCTGGTGGATAGAAGCTGACAAAGCAGATGATATTAATTTCTTGGAGCTTAAAGCCCCTTACTTGGCCCTTCTATGTTTTGCGAGGGACCTAGCAAACAAATACTTATTGATCAGGTCAGATGGCTCAATCGCAGTATCTTGTGTCACCCGAAGGGGAAGTATACGGTTTCCGAAGTTAGCTAAATTGGCTAGAAAAATCTGGCAATTTTGTGGAAATAGAAACCTGTTCTTGGTGGCTTCATATATCCCAACTGGCAAGGACCAGCGAGCGGATCGTGAGTCTCGTACCCTTCCCAACGAGACAGAGTGGTCTCCATCCAATGAGGTTTTTGCCGACATTGCGGCTGGCCTTGGGAGTCCGAGAGTCGCTTTGATTGCAGCCCAAAACAATAATAATAAATGCACGAGTTGCTTTTCTTGGCGAAGCGATTCAGGTGCAATGGGGGTGGATGCGTTCACCGCAGACTGGAGCAGATTTTCTTTTTATGTTTTTCCACCATTTTGTTTAATTTTGCGCACTCTCCAAAAAGTTATTCATGACAAAGCATCTGGTATTCCGTGAGTGCCAAATTGGCCATCACAACCATGGTTTCCTGTATTTACAAGGCTGGCGGGAAAGCGGATTCGCTTGGATCCAGGTTCTAGTCTGCTGCATTCACCCTACAGCTCCCACCTAAAACACCCGCTAGCGGACACTCTTTCACTAGTGGCCGCGACTGTGTCAGGGAGGCGTCTCTTCAACGATGAATGCCGGAATCGGCCAGCTCCACCATGGTATCTTCGCTTTCAGAGAATACTATTCGACAATGCACAACATCGTATAGGCTCTGGTGGGCCTGCGAAAAATATGCCCGCAGCCTATTCACAGGTAGTGGAGGCGGTGCTTAGGTTTCTCCAAGAACTATGGGATGCGGGCCGCCAAAAATACGGTTTCTTCAGCAGCCGCAGAGCTGCTCTTTTTCTGCTCCTGCCATGCCGGGTTGGGGAGAATCCTGTGACCAAAAGGTTTATGAAAGGGATCCCGGACACGACCCGCAACGCCGCGTTGCAGGGTCGCCTGGGACTCTCGACCAGTGCTGCAATTTCTGGGAAAAGTGGCCACACCTACCTTGAGGTCTGGGTCGCGGGGGTTTTCCACTTTGCTAGTCCCCGCAACTGGCCAACGACTACAGACCATTTCACTAATAAAAAGGTCGGGTATACAGTAAATGGCCTCCGGCATACGAATTTTTATTAAAGACCTCGTCAAAACATCGGGTATCAACAAAAATCAACCCGTGCTTACAATTCCCTACTTTAGGGAAAATCCAGATTTATGTCTCGCCTCCGCCATTGAAAGCTACATAGATATGACTGAGCCATCGCGGCAAGAACATGACTTCCTCAGTCCTCTTCGTCACAGTCAGAAAACCACACTCAGTGGCCTCAACACAAACAATCAGTCGTTGGGTGAAAGTAACTCTTCAAGGAGCGGGGGTGGACGTGTCGCAATTTAAACCGCATTCAACTCGACACGCTTCAACCTCGGCGGCACACCGCCTAGATCAAATCGTTGATGGAGATATTTAAATATCTCAATCAATGATCAAATTCAAGACTGCGTTGGATGGACCAAAAACTTGGAGACATTTCTCCGCTTCTACAATTGCCCACTTATCGATTCTGGGCAATTAGTAAATACCTTAATAAGTCCCACGAATTAATTAACATATTCAACAATAAAAGTTTTAATTTGCACCACAGTTGACTTTAAACATCTACGTGGTAAATAATAAGTGATATCTTCGGAATGGACGCCGTAATATAATTAAACGATCAAACGAACTTACCTGAAGTTCGATCGTAATTATATGAGGCTCCATTCCGAAGATATCACCACCCTCCCCAACCCTACCCTTGCAAATAAAACTTTATTAGGTTAAACAAATGAGACCCGCCGCTGCGGGTGGGCATAACGTGAGGGAGTGGGGGGTCAGTCCTTCACTCTTTAAACTTGTGACGTAGCAGCTCAGATTCCTGAACTACGTGGTAAATAATAAGTGATATCTTCGGAATGGAGCCTCATATAATTACGATCGAACTTCAGGTAAGTTCGTTTGATCGTTTAATTTTAACACCCAAATTTTACTAACACATTATAATAGTTTGCATACAATAATAACATTATTTATTATTATTAATTAACAAATACAAACGATCGGTGAATCCGGTGATTACAATATCAACAATTAACAAAATATATATCTAATAATCAATGGTCAAACAAGAATACATAGACAGTAATAAAAATAGTTTCGATTAATATTTGATGTAATAACCATTACCTACTATCTATGCATTCTCTTTCGCATCGAAGCGACAAGTTGGTGGCAGATGTTGTCGCCTCGATCGATAACGTGCAGCCCTCATTCTTTGCCAAGTGCCAGTCACGTGGGCGTGAAGGGTACTACCTATACCCCTTCGAAATTTATGAGGTGGGTCATAAAGCTGACCATCTCTTTGAAGAAGTATGCCGACAAATGGGTTCCCTGCTCCGTTATAATGTGTTTCAATGTGTTGGTAAAATTCCAGTGTAAAAATAAAACATTATATCTATAACTATTCAATTCACCTGTAATTTTTCAAATATTAACCAATAAAATGGCAAATATTTACTTTACTTTCTTACGAAACTTTATCTACCAGTTGCTATGAAAATGAAATCATATGTAACACAGATTGGCGAACTAGCCTTTGAAATATTTTATTTTACGTGATACCACCACAATAATATTCGACAATTTTTGACTACTTGTTGTATTATAACTGACAATTCTTTGAATAAAAATAATAACAGGTAGTATACAATGTTAAAATCAATTAGTATGGCACCCTTCATCCTGCCGTCTTTGAAATTTGGTTTACCTGGGTTTCTAACTGGAGTCACTTGCTTTGTGTCACTGCGAATTTACGTAGGTAGAAAGAGAAAGGATGAAAAGGAAACATAAAACAAGTCGATTTTTTTCATAGTTATGAGAAGTCTATATAGACTGTTTCACCATAAACGGACGGATTTCTAATCGAGTTATTTGAAGACGTAGAGAAAAAACTCCAAATATTTCTTGAATTGATAAAAAATCTCTATAATCGACGTGTAAGAAACTAATTCTGGCACTTCCGGTTTGGACCGAAGTTAACCAACTTTTGATTTTTAAATACAAACATATCTTTTTTATTACCCTATCTGATAGAAGAGGTTCTGCTGATTACAAAAATGCATTACACTTATCACTTTTCTGCTCAAAATTGGTTCAGTCCTTGATTTCTAATGCAACTGTTTCTCCAAAACTTACGGATTTCTGCCCGAGTTATTTGAAAACGTAGAGAAAAAACTCTAAATACTTCTTGAATTGAGGAAGACTCTTTATGCCAGAATTAGTTTTTGACATGTCGATTATAGAGATTTTTCCTCAATTCAAAAAGCATTTGGAGTTTTTTCTCTACGTCTTCAAATAACTCGACCAGAAATCCGTCCGTTTTGGTGAAACAATTGCATTAGAAATAAAAGCCTGAACTAATTTTGACCAGAAAATCGATAAGGTCAATACATTTTTGTAATCAGGAGAACTCCTTTTATCAGATAGGGCAATAAAAAAGATATGTTTGTATTTAAAAATCAAAAGTTGGTCCACTTCCGGTTGATATTTTAATCACCGGATTCACCGATTGTTTGTATTTGTTAATTAATAATAATAAATAATGTTATTATTGTATGCAAACTATTATAATGTGTTAGTAAAATTTGGGTGTTAAAATTAAACATTATACCTACCCGTAACAACCTGCAACTTTACAGTTTTAATTAATCCCGTTGAAAATTTTCTAAATATCATTATCCTATTCAAGTCTTTCATATCTTTAATTGATTCGAGCCCGTTGTTGCAATAATATTTTTCAAAAAGTAAATTAAAAATTAATACTTATTCAATTAAACGGAAATATTTTACTCCAATTTTAACATTGCAGAACGAGATTAATGGTGATTAATAAATTGCATATGAAATAATAATTTAAGAAAAGGAATTTAACTCCTTCTTCACATCCATAATTGAT
Source organism: Schizotus pectinicornis (assembly GCA_951805265.1). Taxonomy (NCBI): domain Eukaryota; kingdom Metazoa; phylum Arthropoda; class Insecta; order Coleoptera; family Pyrochroidae; genus Schizotus; species Schizotus pectinicornis. Next base: position 1,324,021 of record OX638203.1, on the reverse strand, counting down.
TCGTGCCCGTTGTTGCAATAGTATTTTTCAAAAAACAAAAGTAGCCAATAGAAAAATAGAATTCGGTGTCATTTCTACGACAATGTAAAAATTTCCTGGAAATTTTTGCACTTAGCATGAAATTAATAAGTGGAAATTATTTCAGCCAATCAAAATCATTTATTTATTAATAATGACATCATAATGACATAATGGACTAATGTCTGTGTCGTTGCGATTTTGTTACCGAATATGCCCTCGTGCTTTGATTAATATCCGTAAATTTTATTCTCATGCATTTCCAAAACGTAATTAATACGTTTTGGAAATGCCTTCGAAAAAATTTCCGGAAATAATCAATGCACTAGAAATATTATAAGTGAAAATATTTTACTGGAATTGCTTCACAAAGTTGTCTATTTTAATATTCTAGAAAGAGGCTTGTAATTATATCAGAAACACAAATTAAGGTCATAATTATTACTAAATTGCATATGAAATCCTAAATAAAAAATAAAAAAAGACGAGGAGATAAGGGAATCGAGTCCCTGATTCCAACTCTCTCGAATGGTGACAATTGGCGTCACTAACCAAGCGAACACAAAATCTCGTCATGGGGGATGTGCTTGACGCTGTTTTGAATTTGAAACTGAAATGTGCCGCTCTATTTTGACCAATCCTAGTTCATCTGTGCGGTTCTCAAACAAACTCTACCGCGTGGTCTAGCCTGGTTGCAAGTGTAACGTAAGTTGGAATGAATTTCACTTTACCCTGGGCTTCTCCTATGGCGGCAACTGTACCACTAGTTCAGACAGAAACACCCACCAAACCATTCGAAATTCTTCATGTAGATACCTTCGGATTTGATAATCAAATTTACCTCACAGTCTTAGATAAATTTTCCAAATTAGGACAAGCTACCCAAATTAAAAGCACGTCAGCCATTGAAGCCTGCAATGCATTAACGGAATTCTTTAATTACTATGGACTACCAGCAAAAATTGTTATGGATAACGGAAGCAAATTTAACAATGAACCCATCAAAGAACTTCTGAAATTACATAAAATCGAAATTCATTTCACTACGCCTTTACACCATGAATCTAACTCCCCCGTTGAACGTTTTCACTCCACACTCTTAGAACATTTGAGACTTTTAAAAAATCAATTCAAAAACGACCCATACCTAATGAAATACGCCATCATTGCTTATAATAGTTCAATTCATTCTACAACCACGTTCACCCCATACGAATTAGTCTTAGGACACACAAATTCTAGAGACCCATCTGAATTAGTAAACAAAACCTTCTATACCGACTACATACAAAACCACAACGACAAACTAAAATCTCTGTACGAAAGTGTAACCGAAAAATCTGAAAAATCTAAAGCAAAAGTGTTAAAAAAAAGAAACACCAAAGGACCCCTACAATGCCAGTTTAAACTAAATCAAGTAGTGTATAAAGCCAACGATAGGAGAAACAAAAAAAAAAATAAATTTAAAGGCCCCTACAAATTATTTGAAATCCTGGAAAACAATAAGGTCAAAATTCAAAAACCAATAAAGTTGAAGTAGTCCACATGAAAAAATTGAAAAAACCATCTGTTGTTACAGAATCGCCTACAATGCCGCAACCACAACAACCATCGAATACCCAAAATTCCACAACTTGAATGACAATCCTGGTTTACTACCTCATAAGTTAGGCAATGCCCACAACAAAATAGATCACTGGTCCTTTATACAAATTTACGATATCACTAATATAATCGAAACATTCTCCGCAATTCAAACATCATACTCACAAATAGAAAAATCGATGCTAAACGCGACTTACAACCCTACTTTTCTTCAAGAATTTCATAATTCTAAACATCTCATCGACACTCTTGAAAACAAAATTTTACCCAAATTTATCAACTAAATCCATCTCTGTCAAAAAGAACTAAAAGAGGTTTAATAGACGGACTTGGATCCGTAATAAAAGTAATTACTGGAAATCTCGACCAGGAGGATGCAAAACGATTTGATCAAGCAATATCAAAACTATCAAATAACCAAATTAAATTCAAATCTTTACTCAAGGAACAAATTACTCTACTCCAAACATCCGTTTCAAAATTTGAACAAAGTACCAACCTTCTTGCACGTAATCAACTAATAATGAAATCTCGCATCACCGAACTAGAACACGTAATTAAAACCATGCGATTAGAAGATATAAGAACCGATCACTACCTATTAATACAAATTGTGATTTCTCAATTCCTAACGACGTTCCAGATTACATACGATATTTTAGAAAAACTCGAAATTGCCATCACTTTTGCCAAATTAAATACATTCCATAATTCAATAATAGAACCAAATGATCTCTTAGCAGAAATTACACTTATTAACAGCCAATTGAACAGTTATAAATTGCCTTTTGAACCAATATTAGAAAACATTTTAATGTTTGAAAAATCAATGAAGATCAAAAGTTATAGTAGACAAAATCAAATTGTGTTTATTTTAGAAATGCCGAAAGTTATAATTATTATCACCTATACTCACTACCAGTTCCAGCATCTCACTCTTTCAAAGCAATTATACCTTTTTCCAAATTCCTTCTCCTTAACGACAATACCTACGCATTTTCGGATGTCCAATGCCAAGAGGTCACTACCAGAGAATTTTTATGTGAAGAAGCGAACTTAGCAAAAATCAGCGATGGAGCCCCTTGCGAAATTCAGTTGCTGAAGTACTCCAGAAAATCGAAGATAACAAGTGGATCGTCGCCACCCCCAACAACATCATAGTGCAACAAAAGTGCGGAACCACTAAAGAAGACGTTCCATTAAATGGAAGTTACCTGATTGAACTCTATTACCCATGCCAAGTGCAAATCCAGAACAGTGTCATTAAAACTTTTCAAGACCCCCAACCGAATTTCAAACAAATGACAATACCCCGTATTCAATTGACCAAAGACATTTCTACTAAACTGGACCCCGAACGTGAACCTTTAGACATTAAAGCTATTGACTTGGACAATATTAAAACTGTTTACGGTGCCCTTAACAACCAAAAACTGAAATTAGATTTGATCGATGATTCACCGATACACTTCCAAAAAATCAGCTTATACACAATTTTATTATATGTTTTATTAGTACATGCTGTACCATCGTTTCATCCAATCATCGAAGATTTGCAGATTAGCGAGAAACTCGGTCGACACCCCGGAAAACCTACAAGGCCAACCGTCGAACTCTGTGACAATCCCACAGTTCTTACTAACGGCGGAGGAGTTACGTGACCGCTAGATGCTGACTCTATGGGAACATCCCGTCGTCGCCGCCGGCGCTTGGTCAGCATGTCATAGTTCATAAATAGATGTGTTGCACTTAGAATTAGTTCAGATTGTTTTTGTATTAGATCGTGCTCTCTTGGGTTGTAATTTTGTTGTTCCGTAGTAAAATTAAAATTTTTAAAAAGCTATTTTGTATTTGCTCGGAATTTAACTCGCGGCATATGAGACACGAGCTTTGGCTGGGCTGGACACTCGTCGCTGCTCTTGCTGTATTTTTCTTTTCATTTTTATGCTGTGTGCTGTGTCCATAGCCCAGAATTGAAATGCCGAGTAACCGAAGTAAGTTTTGGAATTATTTTAGTAAGCACAAAGGCAAAAAATCGGCCACATGCAACAATAAAAAGTGTTTAAAAGTAATAAGTGTTAGTGGAAACACTTCAAATATAAAGCAACATTTGAGAAGACATCACATTAATCTGTACATGGAAGCAAATAAAGGCGATAATGGTGGTGTTGTTACGTAAGTCAGCTTAAAAATATGAAATTAATTTTCTAACAATGATGCCCCCTCGCGTAGGATTCCTGGAGAAATTGAAACCATTGCGCTGGAGTCTATTCCTTCTCAACCATCCTGTTCATCTACTGTTAGTTTTCAAGAGTTTTTTTACCAAAGACGGATACACAAATGAGAGTGGCCCTAGCAGGAAATTAGTTTCTTAAACCATTCCTTGAAGTAACAAGCAAATTACCCTGGAGAATTTTCATCAACGGCCCTTAAGGAAAGATCAGCAGGAAAGCATCACGGATGCGCTTGTTTATATAGTTACTGTTCACTTACTGCCATTTAGGACTGTTGAAAAGGAGGGTTTTACCAAATTTGTAAAGACTCTTTGTTCGTATTATAAAATTCCAAGCAGGAAAGCTGTTCCGTCCTTTCGCGATAGCTTCTCACGCTATCCAAAGACACCCCCCGATCCTGACCCCCTCCCGAGATCGCTGCGCATCTCGAAGAGACAACAGGTGAATTGGTTGGTGTTAGCCTGCCGATAGTGCCAATGAGTCAGTGTTGAATGTTAGACGGGTGTAACAACAATTGTGCCGACTGCAGGGTGAAAGGCGCGTAAATCGAGAGTTCCGAACCACGAACTCCAAATCAAGTGTGCGAACCCGATAGCGAGAACGACGGCGAGCCCCCGCCGCTTCAAAAGGTTAGTCGTAGCATCCAGCCCAGTACCCGATACTTCTTAAATTCTCCTTGCCGGCGCCCGCCAGCGGTGCCACCCCCAAACAAAAGCGTTAAGTGATTAAAAGTACCTGCATTATTTATGAAAATCAATGAAAACATTTCTCTTGCTTTACAAAATATTCAGTATATAGCACTAACGACTGATTGCTGGACTAGTTTTGCCAATGAATCTTATTTAAGTGTTACAGCACATTTTATAGATGAGGGGTGGGAATTAAAGTCAGTTTGTCTTGCGTGTAAGTGCAGACGAAACTGCTATAAATGTTGCAAACATGATTGAAGAGATATTATTGGAGTGGAAGATAGAATAGACCAAAATATGTGCCTGCACTACAGGTTGTGGTGCAAATGTCATTGCAGCTATAAAAATTCTAGGTATTAGTTGTTTTGGTCACGTTCATAACAATGCAATTTCTAAAGTATTAACCCCACGAAGTGAAAGATTTATTAGAAAAAATTAAAAAAATTCACAACTGCTTTTCGCATGGTTCGAAAATGCACAGAGAAGTTGCTAAAGAACAAAATAATGCCGGTAAGCCACAAAAATATTTTCCTTCCTATACTCCCACTAGGTGGTGGTCCATTTTGGGTTTAATGAGAACTTGTGTTACGGAACATCTTATTTTGATTACTTTGTTCCAAAAGGACCAACAAAGAAAAAAACTTATTTTGCCACAGGCTGATATTGACATTCTTAATATATATGTATCAATTTTATACAATCTTTCGCGGATATCTCGCAACATTTATCTTCCGAGAACCATATAACTGCTTCAGCAGTTATTTCTATTTTAAAAAATATATGCGAGAATAAATTGTCACCAACACCGGCTACCACTAATAATTATGTTACGATGCGCGAAGACTTATTCTTAAATAATTCTGAAACCAATTAATCGTAACCAATTTAATTCCAAGGGAAACTACTACAACGTTTACAGGCAGAAGTTTGTCTTCTGAGTCACTCTGTCTTCTGAAAAAGGCCACGCTGGGAGTAATCCAAACAAATCAGTCGGATAATCATGGAACTAATATAGACACAGTTTCGGATTGCTCAAATATTATGCGTATTTGACAAGCCAAATATCCAAACCGAGTGTGCTAGAAGGAGATTTTGATATTTCATCTTCGGATACTGACCCGTTTCATGAGAGCGATGATGTTTGATTGATCCAGACTTTCACGGTTCTATCTCCCACGGCCAAAGTAATTCAAGTTTTGATCCAGATAATAAATCGTATGAAGAAAATCACTAAGTAGCACTCAAAAGTCGAAAAGAACACCAGAGAACTAAAAACTGGAAAAAGAATGTCATAAAAAGGTCTCGCAATACTGGAAAATCATACGTAAACTGGAAGGGAAACATTCAGCCGGAGAAAAAACGTAAATCATCTTGCATAAGCTGTAGAAATAAATGTACTGATAAGTTTACTGAAGACGAAAGAAATACAATACTCAAAGATTACTGGGCACTTGGCGACGTAAATAGGCAAGGAGATTTTATCTCGAAGTTCGATGAGAAGGAAAGATGTCCTCAAAAGAAAGCACGAAAGGGGAGAGAATAATTTCGAAGAATCAGGTGGACAAACAGAGCAGCCTAGTAAGCGCGCATTAACATTTGTTTATGGTCTCCCAAAAGTAGGTACAAACGTGATAAAAGTTTGTAAAACATTTTTTCTCAATACGATTGGGATGATGTTGCAATGAGACATTTTGCGTAGGCAAAATTGTGCGGTGTCGGTGTCGCGAAATCGTGGAGAGACAGTGTTCCGAGAGAAGAACGTTGTACTACCGGCGCCACAGAAAAGTTTATGCTGAAGTTGGGCTAGTGTAAGCATTATAAGCGGACTTCAGACGAAGCCGAGGGTAGGTAATAAAGTAATAAGCATCAATGAGCGGCCTTTTAAAACGAGTCGGAGAGGGTAAAGGATAGGTAATAAACCATAATCATAAACTATTTTTGTCACTTTCATTCACAGACAGAATTTAACGGACATGCATAGCAACAAAACCACTTTGCATCGCGTGTGCTTAGTGGCAATATTTTGAAAGAAATAAAATCTGAAAATTCTGCTCACTTGGCGCGTGACGTCAGACAGACACGGGTTAGCCTACAGCATGCTGTGCTACAGCTGTGCAATAACTGACATCTATTATCAATTATTGATAACAGATTGTTAATAGGTATGTTTCAACAAGCAGTTCAAATCGGTTCGGAACCGTTCAAAGTGCTCGACCTTTTAAGTTAATCCTATTGCCAGCACTGATAAGTGTGTTGACTAATTTGAACTTAATTCTTTATTTAAACACATACGGCACTTTTCTATATTCTCACAAAGAAAGACTTGATCATTATTATTGTTTAGTTTTTTGACTCAAAATGGATCATTTTTACACCGTAAGCTTTCATGTCAAATATTTTGTAAGCGCCGCTGATAAGACCCTCTGTGCCAGACGGTCATTACGGGCACGTCTGCAATAGCAAGATAACATATGTTTTGAAAATGGATTACCTACATTTACTTTGAAGCGAAATAGTTTGTCGTAGAGAAAACGATTTGAAACATTGTGATTATATTTTTTTGTTCTACAACTTTTACAGCTTTTTTAAATTAAAAGCATCTTTACCAACTGAAAAGTATGAGGGACTCAAAGTGGGTCATTTCTACACCATAAGCCCTTATGTCAAATATTTTCGCAAGCGCTACTGATAAGACCATCATTATCGTTAATACATAAGAGGTTATAAATATTTTCTATTTATTAATATTTATTTACGTTTTACGCTGGGGCGTTTATATGGACTAACGCACGGTATACGTTTTTTATCAAATTAATTTTCTGTTCGAGATTGAGAAGTTTTCAACTAATGTCGTCATCGACAAGTTTTTTAATTACAATCCCCTAGTTGTTTCTTGTTTTATAATTGATTCTTTTATGTTTAGTGACATTTGTAAATTATATATTTTACTTAAGCTTTTTAGGTCTAAGATGCCGGCTCACTTAACCGGAGAGCAAAAAATTGTATAAATAAGTCTTATTTATTTCTCTTACAACTTTTATTCTTCAATTAGGTATTGTTATCTTTATTTTGAACACTCATATGAACATAAACGACCCACATAATATTCACGATTGCTAAGAAAATTGTAATTATATCAAAGGAAAGTAACTCTATCTACCCGCTTGCCGGCATGAAAACACAAAACTTTGGAAGCTTTCTTGTCGATTTGCCCAAGACGCCGGTTTATGGTCCCCCAAAACCCACAAACGTCCATTCCTAACTACCTTATTGTATTCGTTTATAGATGTTCTCAAAGACCGAGCTGTCAATCATTCAAAACCCCGCTTACACTATGCTGATTTAAGCAAAATTCCCTTCAAGACTCGTATACTTTTCTGTGGCGCCGATAGTACCTGGCAAGATTGGTTCAGACTCTTGCGCGAAAATTTTCCGTGTGAAAGAAGTGCAGTGTCGTTACGAAGAAATGCGCAAAATTACAAGCGTAACACAGGACAGGACATTGTCGAGTATTTCTACGAAAAACTCGCTAAGTGCAATAAAGTAGGGATGGACGACACGGAAACAATGAAATGAATAGTTGAGGGATTAAACAACTTTAAATTTCGAGACCACTTAGGACCGTTAAGTCGTTACAACGAACCATGCGAGTTATTGCCTGACATAAAATCTGCGAGTGCGTACATAACCGATTTTAGGGAGAAAAATCATGGGAAAACATCTCATGGTGCCGGTAGTAAAAACACAAAGTTCTTTCGATATGGAAAAGAAGGACATGTCGCGAACAACTGCAACAGCAAAATAGAGACTATCGGGAGTAAACCTAAGTTTGCTAATGTTACGTGTTTTAAGTGTAGCAAGAAGGGACATTATGCTAAAGATTGTGGAAAATTCAAAAGCAATCCAGAAGTAGTGAGCAGCTCGACAGGTGAACAGTCGTCGTCCGTGCTACATGTCGAAAGCCAATCGCACAAAAAGTACTTCAAAGATGCTTTTATCAACGGGAAACTAACGAACTGCCATGTTGACCAAGGCAGCAGCTGCGTAGCAATTCGCTGAGATACATTGAAGGAAATGAGTCTTGCCTCTTTCGAAGCTAATGACCTAGACCTAGACTCATTAGTTGGGTATGGTCAGGGCATCGTAAAACCCGAAGGAGTAGTAACCGTAAACCTCACGATTGACGGGGTGACTGCTAAGGTGAAGGCTCATGTAGTGTCAGAACAAAGTCAATTAGTACTTGTGTTAGTGGGCCACCCCTTCACTGAACAACCCCATGTGTACATATTGAGGACGAGTGACGAGTTGACGATTAGCAGTGATATGACCAATCTTCTCAATACGACGAGAGAAAAGATCACGAAGGCCCGAATTTCAACTAGGGAATCAATAATCATTCCAAACAACAATTTGGGTCATGTTGTAATAATATCTTCGTTGAATAATGAAACATTGTGCATTGAAGGAGGTATGAGAATAGGAGGACAAGTCATTGCAAGATGTATAATAACAGTAGACGACGATGTAAAGTCTGTGCTTCCAGTGCTAAATGTTACGGGTGCGCCAATAACATTTAATCAAGGAGAGACAATTACGCGAGGTGAAGTTTGCGAAGTTGCAAATGTAGTGACTGAAAGACAATCGTCAATAATGGAAAGAACCGCTGAGACCGTAGTTACGAAGAGATTCACACTGATTTGCCAAAGAAAGGGGCAAATGTGGTGTTGGATTTGTTGAACCAAAACAAGGAGTTAGTCGCAAGAAACTTGAGTGAAATTGGATTGACTGATAATATCGAAATGGAAATAAATTTGGCTGATGGAAAACCAGTTTAAAACCGACCCTATCGTATGGCTATTTCTGAAAAGCAGAAATTGAAAGAAATTGTCCAAGAACTCAAAGAAGCCGATATCATTGAAGACAGCAATTCACCATTTGCTAGCTCAGTGATACTAGTGAAGAAGAAAACCGGTGATAAGAATGTGTATAGACTATCGTGCTTTTAATAGACAGTTAAGGATCATTATCCTATGCTTCGAATTGACGACCAATTGGAACGTATGGGTGGTATGAAGTTCTTTACCAGCCTGGACTTAAGTAGCGGATATTATCAACTGCCTGTGAGTAAAGCATCACGTAACAAGACAGCATTCATCACCCCTGATGGGTACTATCAGTATAAAAGAATGCCCTTTGGACTAAGTAATGCGCCTTCAGTGTTTCAACGCTTGATAAATTTTGTTTTGGGCAATCTACGTTATGACGTTGCTATGGCGTATATTGATGATATCTGGAGCGTTTCAGAGCCCTTCGAGCCAGAGCAAAAATCTTGATTGCCTCTGTGTAGAAACGCCACGTCTTTGAATTTGAAAGTATGTACTATTTCTCAGGAACCGAGAAAATTCTGGTTTTTTGTTCAGTTCAGGAAGGGTCACAGTCGCATTCCGGGGGTAATGTTCTAAAAATTAATGATCAGGAACACTCAGTTTCTCAGGCTATAGAGGAGGGGGGGGTCTAGTTGTCTCAATTACTAGTTGTCACATTACCCCCCCTCTTTTAGTACCAGTGCAATTTACTCGACTACACTCCAGATTAATTTATGCGCGTATGGTATAATCTATGGCAGTAACGTTGAATTTGTGAAGCTTCTAATAAATTTACGGAATTTTTAGTGAAACTAGTGTCGGTAAGTAATTTTTTATATAATTTTCAAACATTATTTTATTTTATAGGTCTATAATGATGCCACAAAATAGAAAAAGACTGACGGAACGTGGCAAAACATGCAAGGACATCACGTTACGGGCCATAGGAGAAATTGGTCCCAAGAGAACAATTAGAAGTGTGGCAAAAAATTATGAAATTAATTATAGAACTCTAACACGATACTATAACAAACATAGGTTAAACCCTGACGCAGATTTTGTCGTCGGCTACAAAAAAATTCGTCAAGTTTTTACGGATGAAGAGAAGTTGCAATTAGCCACTTATTTGAAGAAAATGGCAGACATCTATTTTGGATTAAATCCTCATGTCAGAAAATTCGCCTTGGAATATGCAACAGCTCTAAAATTCCCGACACCTAGACTACTAATAAGATGCCAGGAATCGACTGGTTCAAAGGCTTCATGAAGAGATAATCCACTCTTAGTATCAGAAAACCAGAAGCCACTAGTTTAGCTCAGGCTTCCAGTTTCAACATAGTTAATGTCAATGTATTCCTACGGAGGGTGGATCAATTCTTGTCACGGGTGTTTTTAGCTGATAAATCAAACGGAAAAAAGCTCAAACAGCTGAACGCTTTAATTGAGGCCCCAAATTTTAAAATGGAGGTCATCAGAACGGCACAAAGACTCATAACAAATTGAGATTGCCGGTCTAAATGACGGTCGCCTGTTTTTGAGGCGCTTCAAGTATTGTGCTTTTTCACCTGCTTAAAGTTCGCGGATATTTGATGGCTTGGTGTCATTCTGTGGAGCTTCGGAGCCGCTCTCCGTTGCTGTGCTGTTTGGTCTCCGGAGCGTACGGGTTCCCGTGTTATTCGCAAATTTGCAACATTGTTTATCTGAAGTGGCTTATCACGCCGAGATAACTTTTTTCGCGGCAGAGATAATTCTCCCGGCGCCTCCGCCAAAGTTGCCCGAGCTGTTTGTGCTCTACATGAAGTCCGTTCCCGGAGTCTTCTGGAAATGTGCGCTATGTACCCCGATGTCTTTTTCTTGCAAGTTGATAGAATCTTTCGACCAGAAATGTACTGCATTATTTTCTGATGTTCGAGCCAGAACGACATTCAGTATAACCCTGCTATCTGCTAGGTATGATGAATCTGTAATTTTAGCTAAAAACAAATTACGTCAAGCAACAAATGTAACTGTAACAACTGACACATGGACCTCTTTTGCTACAGAAAATTATATTGCCATAACAGCACATTATTTAGACAGGAATTGGGCGATAAACTCATTGTTGGTTGATTGTTTTAAGTTTTCGGAAAGCCATACTGCGGAAAATCTTACAAACGAAATTTTATAAGTGTTAACGGAATGGAATATATCCGAAAAAGTCCATTGTGCAGTTACTGATAACGCGTTCAATATCACCGCAGCTATAAGATTAATAGGATGGACTCATTTGCCTTGCTTAGCCCATACTCTTAATCTAATAGTTCAAAATGCATTAAAATTAGTCTATCCCATTCATAAAAAGGTCAAAAAAATTGTAGAATATTTTCACCGTAGTACCACAGCTGCTGAAAAACTAAACTCTTTTCAGATGCAAATTGAGGGGACAGAAACACCCTTTAAGTTGATTAATAATGTGGTAACACGGTGAAATTCTACATATTTTATGTTTCAGAGGATATGTAATATTCAACAATCGGTAGAAGCTGCTCTTGGAGTAATACATACTCCTCTAGAACTATTGACTACATATGAATGAAAAATTTTAAAAGAGTTATGTTTGCTATTAAAACCTTTCGAGAGGATAACTACGGAATTAAGCTCCGAAAAATCAGTTTCGGTTTCAAAAGTAATTTCGAAGATAAGGGGATTAAAGGCAGTTCTAAATAAACCCTTAGGTCTTGAATCATCAATGGCAATAAACCTAAAAAGCGAATTATTAACCGGAATCGTCCATCGATTTCCGCGATTTCAATATAATCTGGTTCTGGCAAAGTCGACCTTTTTAGATCCGCGGTTTAAAAAAAGCGGATTTACAGATGATAATGCAATCGCTAATGTTAAAGACTCAATAAATTCAGAACTTGTAAATGTAGTTAGAGAATCTGACGAAAGCGAAGTTAGTGATAGCATCGATAATACAGAGATTAGATATTTTGATTCGGAAGATTTAATATGGAGAGATTTTGATAGGAAAACTTCGAGCGTGAAATCCACTCCAGTATCATCCGCAATTATTGAGTTATCCACACAAAAAAGGAGACATTAAAATGGTGGAAAACTAGGGAACTAGTATACCCTAATTTGGCGAAATTGGCCAACAAATATTTGGAGATTGTAGCTACTTCAGTGCCCAATGAAAGAATATTTTCCAAAGCAGGACAGTTAATTTCTGACAGAAGGTGCCGACTGAAAGCAAAAAATATTTTTTTAATGCTAATAAAACGTTTTTGAATTTGTATTTTTTTTTTATCTATAATATAATTATCATAAGCAAAGTACTTATTTTATATGTATATTATTTAATTAGCTATTATACCAACATACCTACTTTTAAAATATATTTTCAGTAATAACCTTGGTAATAACTTGTTTTCAACAATTTTCAATAAAAGTGCAACAAACGAAGCAAAAGATTCAAAAGAAAATCAAAACGACAATACTACTATCCGTGCTAGAAGCAATGTAAGTATGTTGTAAGTACATACATACAGGTAGGTAGATAGGTAGATAGGTTAAGTATCAAAGCATCGATATTTCAGTAATCATAAGCCAGCGCCAGCGTATCACCAATCAACGGTACCACGTTGTAGCCAAACAGATAGGATCAGTATCGAAACGGTTGGTGAGAAATCCGACTGGTACGAGAACGAGTAGGAGAGCGATAATTGTAAAAGTATCGGTATAAGTAACAAATATTGAGTAACGAATACTCAACCAGAAAGTATCAATATCCATTCGATACTCGAATGTATCGATAGCGCACACGCCTAGTGTTGGGCGCCGACTATTTATAAAAGGACAAGCATGAAGACCACGACCATGCAAAACGGCAAAAAGTTGCTGACAAGTCCAAGACGCAACAAAAAGACAAAGACTGCGCGAATCGGCAACATGACGAGTCTTAGCTTTCAATAAATTAAAGGAATCGCTTACAAAGGCACCAGTTTTAAGTTTTTTTTCAATAGATGATCCAATTACCATATCCTGTGACGCCTCGAGTGAAGGGTGCGGAGTAGTCTTGTTACAAAACGGTAAACCAGTTGCATATGCGTCAATTAAATTATTTATTTCGTTATTTAGATTTGGCCAATAAAATATTTCCCTGGCTCGTAATTTAGTCTTTTCCCTTCCCAAATGAGTCCTATGTAGTAAACTCAGCATTTCCTGACGCATGGATTGCAGTACAACGATTTTCTCTCCCTTGAATATTACATCATTCTCTACTGTAAAGCCGGTGCACACGGGCGTATTTTCACGTTGCGGTACCGCAGCGTAAAAATACGCACGTCCAACAACAAATACACTGGCTGCAATAGAGCAATTCACACGGACGTCAACGTTGTCCAACGTCGTTTCACCGCACGACGGTAACGCTGCGTTGAAAACCCAACGTGCGGTGACTGCTACACCGCAGCGTTTGTTTTGTCGTCCGACGGCGAAGCAGTCCATTAGCGTATATCGTTGAGTGCACACGAGCGACAACAACTGCATGCGGTGGAATGGCGGAGGGTGAAATTGACACCGAATTATTAATTGAAGAGGTGAGGAGACATCCGGAGCTCTGGGATGTAGGTAGCGAAGACTACTAAAATAAAAATAAAAAAATTGCGGCTTGGATAGAAGTTTGTGGCAACCTCATCACCGGCTTCGAAACCAAGGAGGAAGCAATAAAAAATGCTTTGGGTAAGTACGAATATTTATTTACTTGTCGTAACCAGAATAACAATGTTTTGTGCTAAACACCGTTAATTGAGAACTAACGTTTACACCATTCGATCCTGCCAAGGTACTCGCCCTGCGTCACTAACAAAATAATCAGTCCATATGTTACGTTGCTGATTTAAAGCAGGTCCACCTTGATGTATATTCGGGACAACTTCCGCGCCAAATAGTCCGTCAATGGTTAGTGTATCATCATACGAATATCCATCTCGACTACGTACAAAATTATGTAAAATACAACAGGCTTTAACAATATCTCTTGCAAAGTTCAAATTGACATTTAGTGGTCGGTGCAGAATTCGCTATTTATTGGTCAAGATACCGAAGGTACATTCAACATAACGGCGGGCTCGGCTGAGGCGGTAATTAAAAATTCGTTTTTCATAACTTAAAAATCTGCTATTAAAAGGCCGCAAAATATGCCGCGACAGAGCAAACGCCTCATCTGCAACAAATACATACGGCATCATTCGGTTAGTTCCGGGTAGAGCTATTCCGCGATGAAAGGAACCATTTTCTAGCTGTAAATTAAAGGAAGTCTTTTCAAAAATAGTGCTGTCAGAATCTTTACCAAGTGCACCAATGTCTGCGTAAATAAAATTGTATGAAGCGTCTGCGACGGCTAATAGGATAAATGAGAAATAATGCTTATAATTAAAATATAAGGAACCACTTAGGCGCGGTTTAATGCATCTGATGTGTTTCTCATCTATCGCTCCGATACAATTTGGAAAATTCGTTCTGGTTTCAAGTCCTTCGCAAATACTCGACCGTCGAGCTTCAGTATATGCCGGACACGTCCAACAACGCAAACTAATCCACAGCGATCGACACACTCTTCTCACCAATTTGCTTAAAGTTGAACGTCCAGTCCAATTCGGTAGGAGTAATGTAATTCAACTAAGGTACTCCCCCCACCCAAATATCTAAAACAATAACATAAATATCACTTATTGGGATTATTGAAAAACTGTACAAAAACCAGTCGCTGTTTGTTATTCTACCATGTCAAGGGCACCACATTTCAACCCATATTTACGACCGTAGTATTTGAGGGCTGTAGCCTACATTAAAGACATGTGTGACTTATTACCCCGGCTTGGGGTTGATATGCAGATTCGTGAGAATTTAAGTTCAGTTATTTTGCTAACATTCCAGTGTCGTCTCATTTTAACTAAATAATTTAATTAATTTAATAAAAGCAGTCCGATACTTAAAGCTTGTCTTTTCATTCTTAATCAGTCCCCTAAACCTTACATCAATAAATTAATAATACCCCACATTAGATATTTACTAGATATAATGAATTCTATACTTCAGGAAAAACGGTTATGGGTCGCTGGCGGAATGTGAGGGACAATTTTATGCGTGTCCAACGCAAAAGAACGAAGTCCGGTCAAGCAGCGGAAACGGGCCGACAATACATTTACGCCCGTCAATTAGATTTCTTGTTGGGAGCGCGGAAAAACATTGCAACAGAAGACACTTTCCAAGCAGAGGAAGGAGATGCCGAAGTCGCCGACAAAGACCCTCCCGCGGATGCTGCGATTCCCGGTCCCACAAGAGCCAAAAACCTGCCGCCACGCCGAGCCGCACTTGCGGGACCTCCGCGGAAAAGGCAAATAGAGGATGCCTTAATGACGTTCATGCAACAGCGCCCCGCACCAACGGCAGCCCCAGAGAACGACGACCGAGCATTTTTCAATTCCCTGTTGCCCATGGTTCGAGAGTTTACTCCGGACCAAAAACTCGAATTTTGTCTAGATATTTTGAATGTGGTCCGGCGCATTCGCACAATGCCAGTTCCTACACCTGCCCGACCGGAAATGCAACATTTTCGTCCTGCCGCTCAAGCTCAATCGACTTCCTACCATCCATGCAGTCCGCTGCAAACTTCCCCTCCTTATCACGCCTATCCCTCCACATCCCAAATAGCACCTCATCCTTTATACTCATCGACTGCTTCGACACCTCAGTTCTCTCCTTTGGCTTCACCGCCCTCCGAACAAGTTTCGTCTCCATCCTCCCAATCCCAACACTCAGGTTCCCAATACGATTTTGATTTGTATTCGCAGCAGTAATATTTAATAAATATATGTACCTCCCTTTGTTTCTTATTATTTTTACTTACCATAATGTAACAGCTAGCATCGGAGTTATTGCCAATGTCATATTCGTGTCTTGCGCCTTTAGGCTTTCGCTCAGTTTAACGTGGAACTCATCAAACGATTTGGGACTCATGCGGAAGTAATTAAAAAACTTCACCTCGTCGTTTCTGAGATCCACAAAATCACGAGCAAATGCTCCTTTTAATGCACGAGCACTCACATAAGGGTGTACCCAATATTTTCTTTTCTTTTTACAAATATAAAACTTGTATACGTAGTATGCAAACAAAACGCGTTGTTCATGATCGACATCCATTTTTTAAATGCGTCGTGCCGAGATATCATGCGTTGTCACGTCGCTTGTGTGTGCACTCTTGTCTGCGGCACCGCAACGTCGACGTTGCGGTAACGCACCGTAAAAATACGCTCGTGTGCACCGACGCTTAGACGAATAGGAGACGAAATGAAGAATCAAAGCATCAACATAGACGATCACGTGCGCAATCACGCTCCCGATCACGCTCTCCAACACATTCGCGTTCTAGCTACTATTCTCGTTGGAATTCGTAATAGGTGAGAAGACCAGGCCAGTCCTGAAGGATTGGGCGGAAGAAACGGAAAAGATAGCCCATGAAAAGTTGCTCAAGGTTTTTAGAAAGAGCGAGGCGATGGCGCAGTTGATTCTGGTTGGAAGTATGGATAATGCAAACACAGATTTAACTACGACATGTGAAACGGCGAAGGAAACATGGGACAAGTTGCTCTCGGTTTATGGACAGAGTTCAGGCCAACGGGTAGATCGTTTAATGGAGCAATTTTCCAGTAGTCAAAACGTCTCTGGCGAAGATATTGCAACGCATATTTCTCGACTCCAGAGAAAGTTCCATGAATTAAACGAGTTAAAAAGGTTAGTAAAAACTGAACTGCCTGATTTGCTTTTGATGAGTAGGATAATGTCTACGTTATCACCAGAATACTTTGAATTCAAAAGTGTCTGAGTCCGTACCCTTAAATAAACGGATAATCAACAGATTAACGGAAAGGCTACCAGCAAAGTAAAAAGTATTCTGCAGAAACGCGAAATAAAAGTCGAAACTCTTGAAGGGCTTTGTCATGACTGTATGTTCGGAAAACAGCACCGTGCAAGTTTCCGAAGTAGAACAAAACGACCAACCACCGTGGGAAAATTAATTCATGCAGCTGTGTGTGGACCAATGCAAGAAGAGTCGATAGGTGGCGCAAAATATTTTGTGTGTTTCGAAGATGATTTCTCGAAATATCGTCTCGTGTTTTTCCTGAAATTTAAATCTGAAGTCGCGGACTGTCTCAAAAGGTTTGTAAATGAAGCTAGTGCAGCTGGACATACAATCAAAGAATTTCTTAGTGACCATGGTAAGGAGTTCGATAATGCGTAAGTGCGCGCGATTCTAGAGTCGAAAGGCATAAATATTCGGAAAGCAATGTCGTACACTCCGGAACAAAATGGGAAAATTGAATTTTAGTTAAAAGTGCGCGTTCAATGATTCACTCCCAAAATCTACGAACCAAACTCTGGGCAGAGGCGATTAATACGGCGGCGTACATTTTCAACCGTACAGGTCCCACGGTGATTATCGATAAAGCGCCTATCAAATTGTGGTTAGAATCGGAAGTCGCCAATATTGATCACATTCGCGTTTTTGCTTTGTGCATGTCCCAAAACAGCGTCGGCAAAAATGGGATAATAAGAGCGTGGTAGGAAAATTTGTTGGATATTGCGGAGAAAAAGACGGCTATCGGGTTTGGAACGAGGCGGACAACACAGTGGTGCTAAGTCGTGACGTAATATTTCAACATATGGGTGAAGTTGATCATTTCGACCAATTGCATTCTTCAACATTTCATGGAAGATCAGAAGATGGTGGATGCGCTTGTTCTATTATTCTCTAGAAGCTTGCGTTGTAAACTCATTCATTATTACCAAACCACTATGAAAAAGAAAAATCCAACGAGGGAGCCCCTAACACATCTAAAATTTCGGGCCCTCCTGGCATCAGATCTCATTGAAACTTTTACTGCAAGAGTCAGACGAGGTCCTGCTTCACAAACTGGACGTGCACGTAAACGTAAGCATCCAGATGGACGTCAAACCCTGCAAAATACGGTAGACAAATGTTGGAAATCATATGCCCATAAAAGCCACATGTCGGCGTTGCGCTCACTGCAGCACAAAGAACCATACGTTGCTGTAGGGAACTCGAGTAATATCAGCTGACGAGGGAGATTTTTATGTTTGTTTAAATATAGCTCACAACTGGTTGTTATGGTTAAATCATGACCAAACCAAGCCAGTGATAGTCCAGAATTTTGTCGGTCGCGACGGGTTAGCACGGACTCTCCCGCCAAGACAATATTGTTAGATATTTTTACGAAATTCAAATCTGGCGAAATTACGAACAAGCGCGCTTGCTGTTACGCATGTGTAAATTAAGTAGCAGTGTCGCACACACAGTGAACTTGCGTCCATCGCAAGGCAGGCACTGTTTGTCAACCGACCGAGAGCGCGCCAATTCAAATTTTCAAATATTTTCTAACATCAGGTGTGGGGTAACAGACCCTGATTTTAATGACTGTTTTGAGGTCGGTGGTCTTGTGATTGCTGTGACGTGTTTGTGACGTTCTCTGATGCGACCATGGCTGATGCTGAGGACCTGAATCGCTCTTTGGGGGCGATCGCAATAATTTTAGAAAATCTTCGACGCCGTGCGAATCAAATGACCGAACACCGGCACATCCTGCACTTCAAAATCCTTCACAAACACCTGTTTCTTTAGCTTTGCCCAGTTTCGATCCGGAAAGTACAGACACCCCTGTTTGGTTGCAGAAAATTGAGGGCTACAAAGCTGAGTTTGGTTGGTGAGACAGGGAAACTGTAAGTAGAGTTGGCCCATTTTTACTCAAAGCTGCAAAGAGTTGGTTTGCTGCCTGGCAACCAGCAGAGGAAACGTGGGAATGTTTTTTCCCTTTCATTTCCAAAACAGGGGAGCATGGGCAAGCTTTTAGTTGACGCTGTCAACTACCGAAGCACGGGTGCGCGTAGTTGCGTGGAGTACGCCAAAATTAAATTTGAGAAATTAAAATGCTTCCGTGCCAGTTGGTCCGATTCCGATTTGGTTGAGGTTGTCTCGTTTTCCAGCGACGACTCTCCAGTGCGAGCAGCTGCCTGGTTGTATCATGGTTGCAGTGCCTCCGTTGCTGATTTGATAGCGCAAATTATGTTAAGCATGAAATCGAAAGCTCAACATCAGATAAAAACGAACTTACTTCGCGAAAACGAACTCTTTCACGAAAGCAGTCGCCGCCGACATCCAAACCGCTCACCTGTTTCAATTGCGGTAAAATAGGACATATTTCAAGGGATTGCAGGACGTCTTCAAGTCGTGAACAATTCCATTCCAGAGAGAAACAAAAAGCTGCCTTTGTCTGTCGAAATTGTAAAACACCGGGCCATACTATTGAAAATTGCTTCCGTCGACAAAATAAACATAAACGCGACCACGAAATGAGCTAGGCGGGCGCCGGCCTCCCGATAAGAAATCGAAGTCTGAGCACGTTTTGTTTAATTCTCTCACTTTTCCCATCAAAAAGTTAAACACCTTGCCCGTTGTGATCTCCGGACACAATACGAGTTGTCTCATCGATACCGGTGCCACGTGTTCATTAATATCCGAAGTTTTAGTTGATGAGTTAAACCTCATAAAGATAAAGATTCCACAAATTACTCTATTACAATGGTTTGATGGCACTATGCAAAACTCATTTTTTTCCACAAAAGCTTTGATTGAGTTTCCAGATGTAAAAAATTGTCGTTGGGCCACATGACATTGTCATAGATGAAAATATTTATGAACAAAATGTTGTGCTAATAAAAGACAAAGATGTTCAGAAAATTATTCCAAAAATGTTGTCTGTTAACACAGTCTTGGCGAAATCTGACATTAAAGTTAGTAATGAGTACTGACTTGAATTGCTCTTTAGCTTCTCAGATTTAATTACTTCTGGAAATCGTGTCAACGTCGTCACCACTGGAATATAACTTTGACCGAAAAGAAAACAATTTAACACCCGTATCGAATGCCGGAATCCGAGCGCCTTAAAGTGCGTAATATTGTGGGCGACCTTTTTAAAAATAACATTATTCGTGAAAGCAATTCTTCGTTTGCTAGCCCCATAATTTTAGTTCAAAAGAAAAATGGTAAAGATCGTTTATGCGTTGATTATCGCGCACTCAACAAGATTACAGTAAAGGATCGGTACCCGTTGTCTTGCATCGACGATCAAGTGGATCGTCTTGGCAAGGGCAAATTCTTCACATCACTTGACATGGTGATAACGACCATTGAACCAGAGAAAAAATGTGAATCGCCGACGGTGGGATCGAGCTTCCGTCCGGTTCGGACCCGACCCTTCGAGTTCGTATCGCTAACCACTGCGACTACGAGACCCACGTTCTTGCTCTGCGTTCAATCTCGGTCTCAACTCACTCGAGTTTCCAATCGTCTACCTAACGATTATAACAATGGTGTCGCAATATTTCGACGGTCGAAGTTAAACGGTCGCAAGTTGAGTTTTGAGTTGAGTTGAATGGCTATATCGGAGAGCAGAACTGATTAACTTTTATGGCGTTAGGATTTTGTCGTTGAGTTCGAAATTTGGATTATATAAATGTTATTGGTCTTAGAGGCAATGAGAAGTGGAAATTTGGGAGTACTATAAATTGGTTTGTAACAGAAAATTCAGGGAGTTGGTTACTGGAATTGAGGCGTAACTTAAAACTTCACAATTGTCGATCCATGTCATTCCTGACGTTTACTATTTTATTAAAGTAATTAAAAGCAGTTCATCTTTTATTTTTTGCTGAGGGCGAGGAAATTTACCTACAATGGCATCGGGGTTCCACCAAATCCCAATTAGTTCAGATTCTATTTTCAAAAACGGCATTTGGAACACCGGACGGCCAATATGAGTCCTACCTTAGAGTACCGTTCGGTCTGGCCAATGCACCTGCAGTGTTTCAAAGGGCCATCAATTTAGCCTTGGGTAATTTAAAATTCGATGTTGCGTTGGCCTGGGACCAATTTCACAGCAAAACTTTTTAAGACATTTGTTGAATATTTTAGTCAAAAAACCTCCGTTGACGAGAGCAAGTATTTCGAGCTTGAAACTTTGGCAGTTGTCAGAGTCTTTAAACATTTTCGAGTGTCACTGCTTGGAATTAAGTTTACATTTGGAATCGAAGTGCACGTAACAACCCCGGGCGTGCAGCGCTCGAACGGACAAGTTGAACGCTACATGCACACAAGTACTACATCATGCTAAGAGTCGAATAAAAAAAAAATCGACAGATTGGCCGAACAAATTGTGGAAAATCCAACTAGTTATAAATACCACAATCAAATCACTATTACTTGGTGATCGTTACTCACTTCGTAAAATCGGAGCCCAGAAAACTTTTAAATGTTCAAAGGACAAATTACGCCTTTGGCCCATGGAATGGACACCCGATGATTTTGAACACTTGCTCGAATCAAACACTTGTGAGTATTTGTTTACTTCATGTCCAATGTGTGATATATTTTTTCGCCGTGTTAGATGTAACACCTTCAAATTGAAATCCATCGAGCCTTTCTAGGCTTCTCAAACTGATATATTGATTAAGGCTCATCGTAAATACTGTTTAGTATTTCCATCATGCCTTTCGAGAGTTTGTCTGCTTGTGACCCATCGCAAATACTAGTTGTAGTATTTCCATCGTGTCATCTAGCAAAATGTGGTGATTTCTTTTAAGAATTTATAAGTTGATTTGGCTTTGGAAAGTTTGTTTGCTTTTGACCCATCGCAAATACTAGTTGTAGTATTTCCATTGTGTCAACTAGCAAGCTGTAAGTTATGCCGTGTGAGTGTTGATCTGGCTTTTGTTCCTGACCCATCGAATTGCACTTCCATCGAGTCATTTAACAAATCGTCGACCGAAGGGTCTTAAAGTACTCAGATGCGCATATTTGCTTTTACGACATCCCAATAAAATATTTGTTCAAGTTACAAATCATGAAAATAGCTCTGAGCATTCCGAGAGCGGAATGTTGTCAGTTTGGCCGTGTTAGATATTTTTACGAAATTCAAATCTGGCGGAATTACGAACAAGCGCGCTTGCTGTTACGCATGTGTAAATTAAGTAGCAGTGTCGCACACACAGTGAACTTGCGTCCATCGCAAGGCAGGCACTGTTTGTCAACCGACCGAGAGCGCGCCAATTCAAATTTTCAAATATTTTCTAACAATATCATGTATTATTGTTATTGGAAATTAAACGTTTAAAGTCATTGGCAGCATTTGTTAAGTTATTTAACAACGGCTTTTATAATTAGCACGCTACATTTGGTCCGTCGAGCCGGATAGAGGTAAATCGAGTGACTGTAATTCGACGCCCTTGGTGAATCGAAGTTTAATCATCCCAAAACAAGTGAATCCACTACCCAACGGCAGTCGAGGAGAAGGTAACCATCAAAGGAAGAGACGAAAAAACGACAAAACATTCAGGTCGGTGCTTTTCTTTTACCTTTTCCGATATTCAAACCCGTCACAGGAATAATAACAGTTCCTCAAGATTTAACACGTATCCGATCTTGCTTGTAAAAAATCATAAAATCATCGCTTTTAAAAATGTCACTCGCAGATTTAAAAATTTTGTACAGAAAATGAGTGGTTATTGAAAACAAATTAAAAGTCATTGAAAATTTTATTGCTGAATTTAATGATGAAGTGAGCATAAGCGAGATAAAGAACCGCCTACTCGAGATGGACAAAATTCGGGATGAGTTTGAATCGGTGTTTTATGAAATTCCATATTTAGAAAATCCCAGTGAGGAGGGAGAAGTAGGTACAGGTAAATTGAACCACAATAAAGTCAACCCACTCGATGCTTCAGACCTGAGACAATTTGAAAAGTTCGAAAAATTGTGGTATAAAAATTTTAGTAAAATGACAGATCAATCTCATTGAAAAAGCAGCAAAAAATACGATTTCTGTAACTCCCGCACCTCAAAGTCAGTTTAATGTTAGATTGCCTGTTATAAATTTACCTCAATTTAGTGGTGCCTATGTGGATTGGTCACAATTCTCTAATGCATTTGACAGTTTAATTCATATAAATTCAACATGATTGCCAAATATTCCTTTATTTGAAATCATGTCTAAAAGGAGAAGCGGCACGTTCAGTAGAGTCGTTAACTATTTCGGCTATTAATTATCAGTCGGCTTGGTCCACATTACAGAAGCGATATAAAAACACGCGACTAACCGTACCAGAGCATGTTCAGGTAATATTAAATATTCCTAAATTTTCTAAGTCATCTGCGGAAGTATTTAGAAAATTAATAAACGATGTTACATCTAATTGAGAAGCATGAAAATTACAGAGTATTCCGGTCGAGGCATGGGACGCATTTTAGTACCATTAATAATAAGACGTATCGATTATCAATCAAGAAAAGCATTTGAAAATTATTCAGGTAGGGAAATTCCAAAATTAAGTCAATTTATGGAATATTTAGAGAAAAAATGTCTCACCCTTGAAAAAAAAAGTTCGTCGGCAATAATGAACAATTTTGTCATGGTTGGCCGATTCCGCTGATTCCGCTTGGAAGCGGAAAACGCTGCGCTGGAGCTGTTTCCGGAAAAATCAAAACGCACGCCGTGACGCCGTGTGAACTGTGAATTTCGTTTGGTCCTCGTGCCGTTTCTGTGTGTTTTTGAATTTATCCTGCCGTTTAAATAAAAGTGCCGTTTAGATTTGTCACGTTGTTACGTTTGTTGTTTTCAAATCGATCCAGTTCATTGTTTACGAAGCAAAATTAATCCGTAAGTTTTGAGGTTATGCTAAATATGAAACTAAATTTGTATTTACAGAGCTTCCTCATGAGAGGTCGTACTTTGAATTCCAAGTGCCAGGAGATGGTGGTATCCCTGCTCTAATATTTTAACACTGAAAAAGAAAACGGCGGACCTTTATTGCCACTATCAGCTGTCGGAGAAGTAAGTCAAAATTATTTGAATTGTGGGTTTTGTATTAAACATTACATGTTTATTTAGCGTGCTGCAAGAGCTTTGAACATAAGTGAATGCACAGTTAGCAGAATTCAACAGCGATTTGCCAAAAACAGAGTGATTGTTAGTTGTTCAGGGCCTTTGAAAAATCTAAGGAAATAAGGAAAACCATTATTATTTGCCAACAACGTTCGACTTTTCAGTTGTATAGAACAAAACCGTCTGGAACTCAACTTACCACCGGGTCTTAGATTAGGTCAAGATTTTCTTTCTCGATTGAACGGTTGAAACTCGTTAGAACAGCCAATAGCCGAACAACACACTGGTCACTAGATATATTCGGATTATTAAACAAATGTACCAGAGCACGTGCCATTGTTTTGTTTTCTATACAAATGGTGGTTGTTAGTGACGGAATGACGGATCGGCAAAGCGCCCTCTGAGAGGCAATGGCTGAAATTTTAGACGTGATTTGCGCCGCCATTACCGCTGGCAATGACATTTGTTGTCTATCAAATTATATCTTACAATTATTATCAACAATTGTGACTTGGGCTTTGGGGTTATTACTTCTTACAATCATACCTCGGAATTAACCAACTTTGGTCGTCTTTGGTGTAATCAAAAATTCCAATGTTTACAAAGTTTGCATGCAAAATACTCGTTTATTTAAAAAAGTAGGCTGCTGCAAAAACCTCTTTGCCCAGTTCAAACCTCTCTTAATCACGTAGTGCAATCAGATTTGCAAGACTCTTAATAATAACAACAAGATATACCTGGATACACAGCGTCGCCTTAGAACTGGTATACTACACACGCCACGGTCGTCGCAAGGAATTGTGAACTTTAGGCTCCTACCAGCTAAATCGGAGGCTTGAACGGTTCAGTCCTTGTTAGCAACGTCTCCTAAATAAAGTTCGGACCGTTCAGTCCTTGCGAGCTACATATCCCAACCAAGCCACAATGTTTGGACCGCTTCAGTACATTTTAATTTTGGTTCCGTCGTACCGTTACCAAGGACGGGCTGGGCGGCATTAATGATTAATTAATAGATCGACTAATAAATCATACTAATATTCAATTATAAATCATAGCCCAGGACCCATAAGTTACAAATATATTTGGGATGCTAATGATTCGCGATATCTTTGCTATTGTTCTAGTTTGCTTTAGTTTTAACTTTCAAGAAAATGCATTATGAAAAATATGATGCTCTAAACTAATTAATTCTAATTACCTTCTAACCTTATATCGAGCCTTATATTTATTTTTGATATTGTATTACTTTATCAATTGACTGGTAGATATGATAATAATTTAATTATTAATGTCATTAATCGGCTTCCGGATCAGAATTTTTGACGAATCGACTATTCCTTCAGTGGATCTATAACTTCGATTGAATCATTTTAGTAATTATAAATCTTTATACTTTATACTGATTTTAATAACGTTAATAAATTATATTAAGTAATTTTGATTCCAGATCAAGTTGCATTTCCTATTACATAATTGGCGTTGTCTATAAATGTCACGATTAGTGCAGTAAAGTATAATATAATAATAGCATGTCATGTTTAATCTCTATCTATTCACCTCCTTGTAACTTTATAGGGATGATAATTACCTAGGAGACAATTGTCTTAACAATGCTTGCCTTGGAACTTGCATGGACGATAAAGTTACAGGGAGGTAAACAGATCGGCCCTTAGTTAATTATTGCATTAAAATCGCTCCAGTTATTAATTTTCTAGAATTTATTTCCAAGTAACGGAATAAATTGTTGGCCCGAAGTTAGATCAACCATGCTGGACCCACTTTCTCCGTGTAAGAAAAGGAAAAAAGCGCGCCAAATCATCGTCGGTCACTGGCCTGGCTGGGGCGTCGGGTCCCTCTTTTGTATGGGTCTTCTTTATTACGCTTTGAAATTTATGACACTGTTTGGAAGCCCTTAAATTTTATACCTACGACCCACATCTCCACCCACGTGTAAGCAAATTTTTAACAATTATTATTGCGTTTTTCTAGGAGGTTGAACTCCTTACATGATGTGAGATACTTTACGTACGCTCTTCATAAGAAAAACAAAAGTTAGTGTTCTTTCCGCCTAAACCAGAAACAATAAAAAATTATGGCGATAACCAAAAGAGTGAGAATTTTGCAATATCCAACATTACGCAACATTACGCAACATGTGTCTTATTTCTTAGGGCGTCCCAACCAGATATAATATTCAATTGGTTATTATTCGATTTACACTCCATTATAAAAAAGTAGAGCTACTACTCAGTTTTGTAGTATTGGGGTAATTAATCAGAGCTCAATTTACAGATATGGATACTGAGAAAACCGTTACTGCCAATTAAATTGAAAATACTCTTCCAAGTTATTAAACGTAACTCCCAGGACATTTATTAGTAACAATTAATTTGTTAATTATATGGTAATTACATTATTTCCTATTAATAAACCTCTCGGACATCTAACCGAGTAAATTCTAAAATGGTATAAGAAAATTAAATGTAATTTAAACCGTATATCTCTATTACGTCACAGCGTCAAAATCATTGCCGTTTGAATTGCCGTTGGTAGACGAAAACTTTTTCGCTGCCAGCCGCTGGATATGTAGCTAAAAAGACTTGACGGCTGAGGATATGGCTCTGTAGCGAACAAGAGCTCAACTCAGGTCAAATTTTGGCGGCAGGTAATAAGGTCCACTATCCCAACGCAGAGCCGTGGTCGGTAGAGTAAACCAGTTCTAGGGCGACGACAGGTCTACATTTTGCACGTGGCGCCATCTTATGATGCGTGTGAACTAAAGGCCCCTTTTAAAGCGTAAAAAGGCCATGGGGTTATGAAGGGAAACGCTTCATTGTTTTACATGCTGGCGGGCAAAACGGTTTTGTAAATAATGCCAGTTTAGTGTTTTCTTCAAAATCGAATACCGGTGATTAACACGGAGAGAACGCAGAGAATTTTGTGCACTGCCTCAAAACACAATTTCTGCCCAATTTGGAAGAGCCTTCTATTATTATTTGGACAACGCACCGTACGATAGTATTCTGACTGAGAAGCAGCCCAACAGTTCATTTACTAAACAAAAAATTATCGAATGGCTTCAAGAAAATTAAATTAATTTTGAACAAGGCTCTACTAAATTGGAGTTATTAAATATTGCAAGAATGCACAAGAAAGAAAACGTATATGTGGTGGATGAATTGATTCGCAAACATGGTCACGAAGTCCTTCAAACCCCACCCTATCAGTGTGAATTTAATGCAATTGAATTAGTTTGGGCAGATGTCAAACAATATTATGACAAACACATTGGTAGAGATGAAAACAAGAACGAAAATGTTTTGGCGGTGTGGGAAAAAGCTTTGGAGCAAGTTTCTTCTATTAACACGTTAACTGCCGCAATACTAAGACAAAATCCCTTCCCGAGGTGCCAAAATTTAAGTTAACATATTTTGAGATTACCTTCTCGAGTAGATAACAGGGGTATGATTACAAAATATTTGCGATTTTTTTTTGCCGGTTTTTTGTAATAAAAGCTTTGTGGCACAAGGTTTGTGCCTCGAGGCACTGACGGTCACTTTTGACTCCCAGTGCCGCGAGGCACAGATAATGTGCCTCACCTCGCCGCGCATTTCCTGAACGCATGCAAGTCTCAACTTGCATGTAATCAACTTCAATGTAATCCTTGGGGCTGGCTTAGTCTCTGTGTTGATTGTTTACGTATCTCGAGAATTCAAAATGGATTATGAGAAAGAGCAAAAATACTTGCAAAAGTTGTGGGATGATCTGAGGTCGGATGAAGAATTAGAACCGTTTGCTGCTGATGCGTCTTCGGATGAATATTCTCCTGGAAGTGATTCCGAAACTACTAGTGAAGATAGTGATAGTTATAATAAACATCCCCCAAAGAAATTTGCATCTTCACAACGAAGCAACAAAAACCTTTTAGTGCCAGGGAAATCAAATGTAGTAGAAAAGAAGGCAGCATCAGTACGGAAAAAAAACATCCCTAACATCGATACTCCAGGTTCATCAAAAACGCCTGGTAAGTGAAAAAATTACAAATTTTAATCAATTATCTAAATTATAATTTATTTAGATAATCATAGCGAAACAGATTCTGATGTCGATCTAATTGACGAAACAATAAATGATGTTATACTTCAATAATATATTGATGCCCCTGCAGCCCCAGACGATAGGAATATTGTTCAGCCAACTGAAGAATTACCAAACTGGAAACTCATTGACGACACTGCACAACTTGCTACATTTCGCTTTTTAGAAAATCATGTAGGAGTTCGGTTGGACTTATTAGAAAATTATATTGACAAAAGTCCCTTTGATTTTTTTAAGCTATTTTTGACCAACGATATAATAAACTATATTGTGGCTGAAACAAATAGATATGCAAGCCAGTTGAAAGCAAGTACGACTAAACCAAAATCCCGTGTTCACAAATGGTCAGATACTAACGCAAATGAAATGGAGCTATTTCTAGCAATACTGCTGTGGATGGGTTTATGTAGGTTTCCGAAAATTTCAGATTACTGGTCTAAAGATGAGATGTTTTCAAATAAAATAACTAAATATATGAGTAGAAATAGATTCCAACTTCTTGTGCGTATGCTGCATTTTTCTGACAACGAAAATCCTCCCAATAATGATGAACCTGACAGATTGCGCAAGATTAGACCCTTGATTGACATGCTGGTAGAAAGATTTCAATACATCTTGATTCCTCCGGAAGATGTTTGCGTTGATGAAACTCTTGTCCCATTTAGAGGCAGAATTGGCTTTCGACAATATATCAAGAACAAACGCCACAAATTTGGTATAAAATTATACAAACTCTGCGTCAGAGGCGGTTATACGTATAACTTGAGCGTATATTGCGGAAGAACGACCACAACTGACCGTGAACTTGCGTCGTCAGCACAGGTAGTCATTGAATTGATGCCATAGTCTTTTAGATAAAGGAAGAACTGTATTTGTTGACAATTATTACACCAGCCTCTCTTTAGCAAAGTTGCTACTATCGAGACAAACTCATTTAGTAGGAACACTAAGAAAGAACCGAAAATTTAACTGCAAGGAAGTAGAACATGTCAAGCTAAGAAAGGGAGAAAATTTTGCAAGAATTTGTGAGCCCGGTGTTGTTATGATGAAATGGAAGGATAAAAGAGATGTAATGACTCTAAGCACTAAGCATTTAGATCAGATGAAAGATATGCCTAGCCGAAGGCATCCAGAAAGAAAAAAGCCACAGTTGATTATCGATTATAATAACTCAAAGGCCTTTATTGATTTATCTGATCAGAAAAAAGCCTACAATTCGCCATTAAGAAGAGGAGTAAAATGGTACAGAAAGCTAGCAGTAGAGCTGATTTTGGGTACCGCAATGGTAAATGCTTAAGTTGTTTACACTGAGACGACAAAGAACAAAATTAGCATTACACAATTCAAGCAGGACATTATATCTACAATCTTCAAGAAACACAAGGAAGAGACTGCTGAAACGCCTGAAAATTCTGAAGTAATACCACATGAATTAGAAAATACTGGAAGCAGGCTACGATGCACAGTGTGCTATGAAAATTTGTGTGCAGAAAGCGGACGAAAAATCGCACAAAATAAAACTCCAAGATCAAGCTGGTCATGTTCTGCTTGCAAAAAACCATTTTGTGTTAATTGTTTTTTTAGTGTGCATAAAGCGTATGTCGCTAAGTAATTAATTTTATTTGTTACAGCTCTTTTCATTCAAATAAATTGCATATCGATAAATATTTATATTTTTGATTGTAGAATTTTAACAAAAAAAAAAAAAATCGAGGGGTTTTTGTACGGTATCGCTCGCCGTGCCGTGCCGAATTCAGACCCGTATAGTAGTGCAGTTTCCGTGGCACCGCTGCTGTGCCTCGCTCCAACAAAGCAGAGTAATGCGCGAGGCACAGCATACGTACCTCAGAGCGGAGGCGGCCAAATATTTGAGGCACAGCTAGTGTACCTCATAGCAGTTAACGTGTTAAATGGAAAAATTGTGTTGACCACGCCAATAAAATAATTGAAAAATGGTATCAAAATGTTATAATCGAGGAAGTTGCACCCATTATAATTAATATAAATAATCCTAAAGACTCTGAGTCTGATGAAAATGCAATATTGGATGAAAGTGATTAAAAGTTGCCCATATAAATCGACCAAAGCATGTATTGTTTTTAATAAACTTTATGGAGGAGACAACAGCCTTTTTATAGTATTTATCATTTATTTCGTAAACTTCCAAATAAATTATCGCACCCAAACATAATCCACAACTGTCTCTCATGTAAATGGCATAACCACACTTTTTACAGACAGAGAATCATTTGACAGCTAGCGCCCTATTATTGACAGAAGAAACAAATTGCAACATACGTCGCAATTCGTACGAATACAATCGATGACGTCATTAGCTTCTATTAAGAATTAGCTTATACCTATTTACCTGTGCGTTTTTTATACTTGTACATTTGTGGAATGTTCCTAACGTTATCAACAAATGCTTTCAAATAATGGTGCTTTTCCGGAAATTTACTAATTTTGTTTGATGTTGCAGGTTGCTGCATTGGTTGCCCTCGCTGGAGAATGCAGATGTGACAAACTAGTGAAAATGTGCATAGGAGATGTGAAACATAAAAGTGACGTTCTATTGGTACATCTTCCAAATACTAAAACCCACAAGAAGAATTGGTTGGTTACTTCAAAATCAAAGGATTAAACTCAAAAATACTTATAACATTAAAACAAAGTGTACCCACAAGATGGAACTCAGTCCTTTATATGCTGGAATCAGTATTTAATTCTTTCGAGGCAGCAGGTGAACTTCTAATTTAAAAGAATGAAAAGCATCGCTTGAATGGAATTGACAAGGACACCTTTCTTGAGTTAATAACATTGGTGAAATCACTGAAAATTGCGACAAAGGAACTTTCTTCCGAAAATCTTTTAACATTACAGTTGGTGTTTACGTGGAAGATCAAAATTGAAAAAGAATTAGAAGCAGTCGATGCCGATTCTTATGTGTTAATTGAGGCAAAAGAAAAATTATTGGAAGAAATGCAACAGAAATTTGTGAGTGGCAAAGTTCATCAATTTGCTACATTCTTAGATCCTAGGATGAAACAGTTTAGAAATATATACCCAAACGCAGAGAATAGAAAATTATTGTATAAAAATATTAAAACTAATTTACGAATATGCAGTCAGCTAACATTGTCCCAAGTAACTGCATCTGATCCGCAATCAGGCACTTCCACACAGAATCATCAAACTCCCTTAGAAACGGAATCCGAAGCAGGCTTATCATCATCCAAGAAATGTTTATGAAATTCTTAATTCGACGATCCCCATACAAGCACATTACCAAAACAAGATAAATATGACAGATATCTGAAATTAAGAAATCTTGGTTCCGATTTAAATATTGTAGAATTTTAGGCCAAAAATAAATTTATTTATTTTTTATTTTATTTGAATTCGCAAAAGATATCTTGTCTATTCTAGCAACATCCACATTAAGTGAGAGATCTTTTTCAATTTCAAATAAATTACTTGTCATATGTAGGTATTAACCACAAATAAACTAGTTTTGCCTTCTATTTTAATTATTATTAATCGTTTTCACAATTATTTATGTTCAAAGTTTTTTAACAAGTACATATAATATCCTTAAAATTTATGAAACAGTCTGTTGTTATATTTTATGTATTTACTTTTATCGAATACATCATTGTATTAAATATTGTTCATCATTAATAACTACAGATATTCTTAGTAACATTGTTTATTTTTTTAATTTAACGACATTTATCATTGCAATTTACAATATCTGGTTCAGCCATAGCCCGGCAGCTCAGGTCGGACCTACCAACCGTACAGGACTCCCCAAAACAACTGAAGTTGTCCTGGTTGCAGATCAGGCTTCCAGACCAAGTCTGGGCTTGCACGGCACCGCAAAACTAGGTCCAATTGTGCTGATGGCGAAAGATTCCAATGTCGGCACTGTGGAAGAGTGTTTCTGACGTATGCTGGAGTCCGGTTGCATGAGACCAAGCAACACAAGGAGCTGTGTCGTGTGGCGCTTGAGA
Organism: Schizotus pectinicornis; assembly: GCA_951805265.1. Classification (NCBI taxonomy): domain Eukaryota; kingdom Metazoa; phylum Arthropoda; class Insecta; order Coleoptera; family Pyrochroidae; genus Schizotus; species Schizotus pectinicornis. The sequence goes on along the minus strand of OX638203.1, from coordinate 1,291,509 downwards.
TAGAACTGAAGGTCTCACAGTCCGGGATACTCAAGAGAGTGGCCGAGACAGAGATAACAATAGGTGAAGACGAAAAATTCGTAAGTGCAGCAGTCGCGAAGGTGCTCGGACTGACACGCCACAAGGTCCGGTACTATCGGGAAAAGCCGGAGTACGCGGAATATCTGCAGAGGGCAAGAGAACAACTTGCAAACAGACAGGGAGATAGCGGAACCTTACAAAAGTCGCTCAGCCCTAAGACACTAGTGGATGATAGCCCTACTGCATCTACAAATGGCGTGCCCGACACAAGGGAGGCCGAGATAGCGGAACTGAGTTTCGTGCCAGTTGAAAATAAAACCACCGTCATGTCTATAGCGCGTCCGGTGGACCTGATGGGTGGCGTTACTGATATACACGGGCCCCAGGCCTCTCTAACTGTACTTGGGGGGCGGAGGCCCGTCGTCCTGCGGACCACCCGAATCGCCGGTTAGCTTGGAGAGACCGCAGACCACCCCTTTTGTCTCCCAGACTCCGCTACAAATCGCGAGGGTATCCACTCGTCCCACCTCACCCAGCCGGTCAAAAGTTGCACAACCTAGTGCCCCGACGCCAGCCGCAGCTCCTGAAAGTAACGTAGACTTCCTCATGAGGAGAGCTATTAACGACCTGTTAAACAAGATAGAGTCATAAAAAGCAACAGCCATATTAGTACGGAAGGCTGCTGAGGAGGCGGTCGCAAGTGTGAGTAGTTATGTAGTGCGGGTTCTGGCCCATAACATAACCTCACTTTAGCATAAGCACATTCTGGCCCATAGGGGGGTCTAAGGCTTCCAGGGGCCCCGCCGCTTTGAGCGCATGCAAGGACCTTCGTTTTGCGCATGCGCTTGTTAACTTTACTTGGTCTTTACCCGCGCTTATTAAGGGCTTTGAGCGCTTAGAAAGGGCCTTTGAAGAGCTTAGAAAGGGCTTTAAAGCGGTTTCAAGCATTTGGAGAGCTGTAAAAAGGGGTTGTAAATAAAACAGTATGTTAAAATATACAACGTTTATCGGCCATAATAGTTATACAACATTATTTATAGCAATCCAACTATTATGACTATTGTCTAGTCCTAACCACTTTACATAGATCTTGGTGCCTTTTCTTCTTAAAACTTTTTCCACTAGAGAGACGTTGGGATGTTTAACTTTCTGAAGTTCCAATTCGTAAAATCCCCCTTTGATGTCTTCGCCTCGTTCATCACGCAGTTCATAGGTGGTTGGATTTGTTAATTTTACATTCTTTACAATAAAAGTTTCATTACACCAATTGGGAGTGTGACCTTTATCAAAAACGCTTCTATACCTACTTATTCTAACTTGATCAGCAATTTTAAATCTATTAACATTATTGGCCATCCACCATCTACCTACTTCCGGTAATGTGACACCTACTTCCGGCAATGTAAAACCTACTTCCGGTAATGTGAAACCTACTTCCGGTAATGTAAAACCTACTTCTAGATTTCGATGTCAGATTACAATTTTTGTTGATGTTGCAATTTTCCGTCATATCAAATAATGCTTACTTCCGCCGGGGTCATTCATTTGTTGAAGGAATGTGCAAAGCAGCATTTCCCACGATAAACTTCTGGGGCCTTAACCCATACCTACATGGAAGTGGGGTGACAAGTTCCATATATATAAATGTAATTTTTTCCTTAGCATCATCAGTTCAGTGACAAGTTCAAAATGGTTCGTACTAGTTTATCCCTGAAAAAACTCCCAACAACCGCACCACCATCACCACGTATCAATATCCTGCAGGATATTGCACTATCCGTAAGTTTTATCAATCAAGTTATGAATTGTATGTTTAATATATTTTTTTTATCTATTAAGTCGTGGATAGATCCGATAGTAAGTCAGATTTCAAATGACGATTTTACGGATCCGCCCAGGACGCCAGGGATAGTGGAGAACCTTAGCTTCGCTGTTGTTAACGTATAATGTTCGTTAGAATATAGGATAGAGGTTTAGGAGAAGAAAACACGAGGTACAACTGAACGGAGTATATTAGCCGAGCTTCTCCTTTCGACCATGGATACCGAATGGACCTCCACGTCCTCAGTGGTGGTCCGATACAGGCCAGATGTGGAGTGGGGACAAATCACCATGACATCCCCCTTCCTTACAAAAAAAATAACACATTATCGTACAAAAATTAACTCAGATTAGAGAAATAACATAAAAAAAAAAACTTAAAAATAATCCGCCAAGTGCCGCGGTGGTCGCGTTATTCTCCCAGCTCTAGTTTTATAAGGGCCCTGCAAATCTCGAGAATTGTTATAGCACTCTGACGCTTCATTTAACACAACTGGCACATTTTCATTTATCAAGTTATCTCTATGGTTATCTACAGGCTGATTTATAGTATCTTCACTATCTCTATTGTTTGTATTTACACTAGTGTTTCTATCTATATATTGATTCATCATATCTTCAAATTCCTTATCAGTTACCGCCCTATTACCTAATGGTTTGACATTGTTGCTGATCTTCCTAAGAAAAATACGATTTCTAATTAGTGTTCTCTGATTTCTATCTACTGTAACAAAATACGATCTAGGTCTATTACGGTCGCATTTTACCACTGTTCCTGGTTCCCATAATTTATTTAAAGCGTCTTGAATCATGACCCTGTCACCTTCTTTAAGTTCAGGCAGATTTTTTGCACCCCGATTATAATAATAATTTTGCCTATTTTTGTTAATTTTAACTAATGGAATATAGGTATTAGCAAAGTTACCTGCGGGATTTAAAAGTGTCTTATTTACCGGTACATGTCCTTTTAAACGACGTCCAAATAGTAATTGCGCTGGTGAGGGCACCTGCGCACTAATTGGCGTATTCCTATATTCTAACAACGTCAAAAATAAATCTTTCCCATCATGCAAATTTTTTAATAGCATAGCTTTTATAGTTTGAACGTGCCTCTCCACAAGGCCATTGCTTTGCGGATATCTGGGAGTGCTCGTTTGATGTGTGATTTCCCAGTTTTTTAAAAATTCTTGAAATTGATTGCTTATAAATTGTGGCCCATTATCCGTATAAACAATATCCGGCTTGCCATGTCTCGCAAATATTGCCTTAAACTCATTCACTACACGTACCTGTGTCGTATTACCCTGCAGACACACAACCTCCGGATATTTGCTGTACTCATCTACCACTAATAAATATTGTTCCATGTTAAATTGAAAAAAATCGGCCGCTACTATCTCCCAAGGCCGACTAGGACTTTCCTTGTTGACCAATTTCTCTTTTTGATTTGATCGCTTATACTTCAAACACGCTGGACATGATTGAATTCTATCACTAATCTGTTTTGCCATTAAAGGCCAGTATACTAATTCTCTCGCTTTACAACATGTTTTCTCAATGCCCAGGTGGTTGTAATGCAAACGATCAATAATTTCTCTTATCATGGATTGAGGAATTACCATTCGATCACTTTTAAAAATAACATCATCAATAACAGTTAATTCATCTCTAACTTTCCAAAAGGGCTTTGTCGCGTCTAATAATTTATTTTTACTTAAAGGCCAACCGTTTATTATTATTTTTTTAAGTTCCTGCAAATCCCTGTCTTTTTTTGTTTCCTCTCTTAATTTGTTGTATTTTTGGGGACTCATGTGAACATAATTAACTAAATTTACCTGTAGCTCCACATTGTTCTCTATAATTTCAAAGTTTTTGTCATTGTAATGGGCTCTCGATAGAGCATCTGCAAAGTACAGTTGTGCTCCACTTTTATATTTGACAGTAAATTCATAATTCTGTAACGTAATACGTAAGCGTTGCAAACGCAATGGACACGAATTTAAAGGTTTTTTAAATATGGTCTCTAGTGGCTTATGATCACTTTCGACTGTAAAATGTTTACCGTACAAATACTGGTAGAACCGTTGACATCCAAAAGTTATAGCTAACGCTTCTTTTTCGATCTGAGCGTAATTTCTTTGAGTTAAATTTAGCGACTTTGACGCGTACGCTACTGGTTTCTCGTCTTGCAAAATGACGGCCCCGAGTCCATCCTTCGAACTGTCAACGGACAAAACTAAGTTTTTGTTACTATCGAAATGTTGTAGTACCGGCGTACTAATTAAAGCATTTTTTAAATTATCAAACTCTTTTTGATGCACTTCAAGCCATTGAAATAATGTATCCTTTTTTAGTAATTTACGTAAATTGCTCGTTTTATCCGATAAATTGGGTACAAATTTACACACGTACGTTATCATACCTAAAAATCTTGAAAGTGCCTTTGTGTCTTGAGGTGTTTTAATTTCTTTAATAGCTTCTACTTTATGCGGATCTATATGTATACCCTCTTCACTTATAATGTGACCCACGTATTTCACCTGATTTTTCTTTATTACACATTTGTTTTTATTGAATTTTACACCCATTTCACGCGCCCGGTTAAATACTTTTCTTAAAATTTCAGTATGTTCCTGTTCACTGCTTGAATAAATTATTAGGTCATCTATGTAAATTTTTACGCCCTCTATATTTTGAAAAATATCGCTAAAAGTGCGGTGAAATATTTCCGGGGCATTTGAAACGCCAAATGGTAATCTAAGGAACTTATATCTTCCAAAAGGCGTTGCAAATGTCGTTAAACGCGAGGCTCTCTCCGATAACCTAATTTGCCAAAATCCTTTATTAGCATCTAAAGTTGTGAAGAATTTGGCACCCGCCATATCTCTAGTTATTTCTTCGAATGTTGGTAGTTCGTAATGTTCCCTACAAATAGCTTTGTTTAAATTTTGCGGATCTAAACACACCCTAACTTCGTCATTTGACTTGTTAACTATAACAATTGGATGCACAAATTCTGTGGGCTCCCTAACCTCCACAATTACTCTCTCAGTGATCATTTTTTTCAACGTGGTTTCTAGTTTGTCCATTATACGAAACGGTACCTTGCGAGACGGGACTACCGCTGGCGTGTAGTCTGCCTTCAAAACAAATTCGCAAGGTTGTGTCTTTATTTCGCCTAACCCTGTAAAGAGATCCCCATATTCCTCTAGCAAGTCCTTGTTAGCCCCTATTTCCTGAATGACGTGGTGGTTTCTTTGAATTAAATTTAAATGTTTGATGGTCTCTATTCCTATAATCGGGGTAGTATTGTTATCCGTGTACAGGATTACGAAATTAATTTGATAATTACGGTTATTATAACTAATTTTCAAATCACAGGAACCATAAACTTTCAGTGTAATCCCACCGTAATTTGTAATTACAATATTAGGTTTGAAGGTTATTAATCTCCGCGGGATACCCAAAGTATCGAATACATACTTTGGGATTACATTAACGTGCGCCCCTGTGTCTAACTTAAAGTTGATTATTTTATTGCAGTTTGCAATGTGCAAATTTTGATACCAATCATTGGCGTTGGGTGTGGTTAATGATCCTAGCACATAAATTTCTTTTTCTACATTGTTTGCCCCCATTTGGCCATTACAATTTAAAACATGCACCGTTCTATGACTATTCTTATAGTTACCTCTACTCTTGCAACATTTTGCGAAATGATTCGGCTTATTACATGAGTTGCATGATTTCCCGTACGCACGGCACTGTCCTTGTCCCCGATGGCTTGCACCGCACCGGTTGCAGAGTCTGTGCGGCGGTGTGCGTGACCCGTTATCGTCTACCTGCTCGAACCGCCGGTCTGGAGCTGACAACGCCGCTTCCTGGAAAGGTTGGTTCGTTCGCCACGTGGTTCGCCAGGTGTTATTAGCCGCCGGCCCTCTCCCATCTGGCTGACGATCTTGCTGGTAAAAATGCGACCCGTTCGCCCTCCTCGCTTCCGCTGATGCTCTATTCATGGCCACGGTATCTACAGAAACTGTAATTTTTTCTGTTTGTTTGGCTAGGTTTTGGATGTGGAGTTCAGTTAGTTCCGCTGCTTTACAGATTTTCACGGCTTCCTGGAAGGTTAAGTTGCCCTCCCTCAATAATCTTCCTTTCACTCTGGGGTCGTTGGTACCGCAGACGATTCTGTCCCTGATTAGGTCGTCTTTAAGAACTCCGAAATCGCAATTTGAGGCGATTTTTCGTAAGTCTCCAACAAAACTATCGAAGGGTTCGTTGGGACCCTGAATTCGAGAGTTGAACCTGTCTCTCTCTACGCTTGTATTCTTCTTCGGAATGAAATATTCCTCGAATTTTGTAATTAATACCTTCACATTTGCCTTTTCCTCTTCCGTGATTTCCAGAGTTTCCAACACCTCCCTAGCAGGTTCTCCAATGCAATGTAGGAATATAGCTGCTTTTACTTCCTCATTACTTTTGTTGCATCCTGTGGCAATCGAATATAGTTGGAAATTATTTTTAAATTTTTTCCAATTAACGGCCAAGTCTCCCTCAAAGGTCATAGCCTCCGGCTGCGTGAGGCTTTCCATTGTCACTTTGTTTGGCACTCACTTTTATTCACTGATGAAGTTCACCGACTGCGTCATGTTAACGTATAATGTTCGTTAGAATATAGGATAGAGGTTTAGGAGAAGAAAACACGAGGTACAACTGAACGGAGTATATTAGCCGAGCTTCTCCTTTCGACCATGGATACCGAATGGACCTCCACGTCCTCAGTGGTGGTCCGATACAGGCCAGATGTGGAGTGGGGACAAATCACCATGACAGCTGTCACCACCGCCCGCCGCCCCGTTACCGTCGACCTCAACAAAGGCTCCTACCCCCCGATGAGGAGAAAACATGTCAAAGTTGGTACTTGGCTTCAGCTCGGTGAGTGAGGACACAGACTTCGAGGGAGAAGAGTCGGAGGAAAGGGCTGAACATCAGTTCAGGCTGTTCAAAGCCACTTTCAAAAGGCGGGCCAACGCGATCGGAAAAAAAGAGGCCCAGGGGCAAATTAAAATATTGAGGGGGCAATTAAATAAAATTATTGAAGAATGTAACGGGTATAGGATAGAAAAAAAGTTTATTGATACCATTTTAGATAAGTTAGCTAATTAGTTTTTGTTATTAGTTTTTTATACAAGTTAGTTTAGCGATTAGTATATAGTTTATAGTTATACCTAGTTGTAGTTGTAATAATTTTACTTAGAATTTTTTAATATAATTTTTTTTAAATAAAATTTTGAAAATATTAAAAATATTTGATTACCCTTCATCCCTATTAAAGCTACGAATATTTATCCAGCATTATCAAATCAACTTCAATATTCAATAACTTCTATTGCTAGTCTAACTAATTGGAAATAAAAAAAACATTCAATAAATTATTCATCTTTATTATTTATCAACATCTTTTACAATGTCAAGCATTTTTAATCGATCGGTCTTTAATAATAATTCTAAAACACATTCTTTTTAAGTCTAATCTTTCTAAGTTCTTTCTAAGCCCCTAAGTCAATTGAAGAGGACTCTTAAACAATATTTCCGTTCCCAAAAAGTATATACAAATAGAAGGAATGTCTCAAAATGTGATTATCAATTTTTTAGATTGATTCTTTTAATGACCGATGAAGAACTTTCAAAGAGCATTCAGCATTATGGAAATAGTTTAGCGGTTAAACAGTTTTGTAAAACCTTTCTTTTAAATAAAGAAAGACAAGAAAAAAGTCATTATTGCGGAAATTAAGAAGTAAAATTAAAAAGAAATCCAGATATGAGTTGTCTTCGAGCGACAATAAAAAAGAAGTGAAGAAGGTAAAATCCGGCAATTGTAAAAGGGCTCGACAAATAGAAGTGGGATGGATTTGCAGCCAGCCAAAACGGTGAACCAAAGAAGGTGGTAGCACAAAAAAAATTAGTGTTCCAAAATCTGCAAAAAAGGACTTTCTAATATCTCAAGCTGTGGAATTGTTTTTTCCTAACGGAATTTCAACCAAGGGTCATATTGATAAATTTTCAATAGATTTGTAGAATTCCAAGATATCGTAAATTCTAATTTTGATGTCGAAGAAATGTATGCAATATCTGTCCTTCTAAGGTTGAGACTTCTTCTCTTTTTTTAAAATATCAGACAAAAATTTTACATTTGGTGGATTGGTTGAAACGAGCAAAACCTACGAGCCTGAGCGAAAAAGAAAAATCAACCCAACTATTAATTGACGTGGAAAGCGCGCGTTCATTGTTAGAGCATCGAACTCGAAAGGTTGATAGATCAGTCACCGTTTTGGGACCGTTTGTAGAAAATACCGGACTAGAGCTGAAAAAATCTGATTCTGATGATGAATTACAGGAAGAAGAAGATTCGTCAATTCAGCCTCTCGCGTCTTATGTTTCCCTGCCAATCGCGTCGACTCCTGTAGCATCATCAATGCCGAAATTGAAGTACGTTCCTATTAAGAGATGCAATGTGGAATTCACTGGGGAGAAATTCACCTTATCACTTAGCGCATTTCTAGAAAGGGTGGAAGAGTTGCGAATAGCACGTCATGTTTCTGAACACGAAGTTTTTAATTCGGCCATCTATTTATTTTGGGATAGGGCATTGTTGTGGTATCGGTTAAATAAATCTGCGGTACAATCCTGGACAGAACTAGTCAAGTTATTGCGTGCCGAATTCCAGCCATACGATATGACAATAAATTGTTGGACAAAATTAAACATAGAACTCAAGGTGTTTCCAGATCTATTGGCATGTATTTGGCAATTAAAACCAATTTGTTCAATCGGCGGTCGCGTCTGATTAGAGAAAAGGTCAAATTGAGGATCATTTTGCGTAAAATCGCGCCTTTTTATCAGATGCAGTTAGGATTATCCGTTGAAGGCTTTTGTCTCTCCAACGAAACATCGCGGTACTTTGGAACCAGATTTGGCCTATGTCGGTGTAGAGCCCAACACTTCTTTAGAGCATCCGGTTGATGCCGTAGATTTGTTTTCTTCCGTAAAGAAAGCTACAGTATAATACTGGAATTGCCAAAGCAATGGTCATTCTTTCCGTTAGTGCAAAAAAACGTGCACCGCAAAACTCTGTTTTAAATACGGCACAAAAAAACTTAACCGTTTCCAGCTGCGAGAAATGCTCTTTTAACATGCGTTCAAGGTATTGATAGATCGGACAATGTTTTCGAAGTCTCGTACTCCGGTCAAAAGTTTAGGATACCTTTCGAACAACTAAAGGGCTCCACTCATACAGAAGAAAGACTTAAGTTTTGAATGTTCGGAGAACGGGGTACAGTTAAAACTTATCATTAGAGGTCAAAATTGTGGAATGCGCATTCAAAATTATAAAATGCAGATTCAAGTCTGCTGGAATCAAGACTGTCTTGATATTTAGCGTGCGCAGTCGAGAATGCACGAGGTTGATTCACTGTGTGTGGAGACAAGTTTTTGCGGCTTTCAGTTTTCACTCAGTAGCGTGCAGTGTGTGTGTACGCTGAGAGGGTACAGGTTTAACTTAAGATAAGCGTGTGCAGACTTAACTGCGCAGTCTTCCCTCTGTGTGAATGGGGCCCTTAACAGGGTACAGGTACTGCGCTGCTGAGGCTAGCAAAAAGATAGACTGGCGAGTCAGAAGACTTTGCGGGTGGCTGAGGCTTCACGGGCTCCAGCTGGCTGGCAGCAAAACCGAGATGGTTGCGCTTCCTTGACAGCGCTGGTGCAGGAAGTCTTTCACCATATGCGTCGATAAAGTGCCCATAGAAGCGAAGCACTCAATTCGGTACCTGGGCCTGCAGATAGACGAGAAACTCACATTATGGTAACACTCTCAAACAGCCGAAAAACCCAGCAGCGCCGTTGGCAGCCCTGTCGGAGGTAATAAGGCGACATAAGCTTCTAGAGAGACTAGTTGACGAGAACCCGAACACCAAACGAGAAATCAAAGATATTGCAGTAAAACTGAGGAAAAATACGGAGGTGTTTAATATAATTTCGACCAGCTGGCTGGAGGAAGTGAGATGGGACCGACCGGAAAAGATAACGCACGACGCGGACACTCCAGTCACGCTTTCGGCGGGATCGGGAGCGGAAATGAAGTCTGTCGAGACGCAGACCATGGATCCAAACCTGGTCACGGACCTCGACTTCATTGACTCTTACAAAAAGTGGAAACAAATAGCTGACATAGAGTGGGAAGAGAGGGTGTTCAGGAACTCGGAGACAAGGGTTGGGAACCCGCTCTTATGCAACGACATGGTAGTAAGAGCCGCTCTGGTCGGTCCAGAAAACCTAAAGATGGAAGAAAGCATCCAGAAGATGTTCCAAGAGAGGTACCCGGAACCTGGAAGAGGCAGATGGCAATTTCGAGGTGATAGAACCACAAACAAAGTCAAGATCAAAGGGGGAAGAAGATACAGCGAAGTAAAAGATAATAAAAATTACACACGACGGCACTAAACAACAAATCTGGGACAGGCTGATAACCCTTAGAGAGGAGACACAAAATGATGAGTAGGTTCGAGACCGTCGATATGTTAAAGGCCGGCACGCTGCCCCTCCACCTAGCTCGTGACTCATCAATGATAGGCCGACTCGGCCGAAGTTCGAACATTATCGGATGCTAATAAGCGGGAAAACTTCAGCCGATCAGATGCATCTGTGCATCTGTGACATGCATTTTTGCATTCAGTATCGACGGTCTTGATTAGGTTTATAATTTGGCGAGGACGGTCACCAATTATTCTTATCACGTGCGTGTGCAACTACATATACTTTTGTTTATTGCAGTTATGCTTAAAGCTGTTGAAGGTGAGAATGTAATACTATAACTTGGGCAAAAATTAATTTTGTTTATTGTTTAAAATCAGATGGTTAGAAAATGCTCTGTACCACTTTGCCGTTCAAATTATGTAGCGAAAAATTGCACTGAGGCTGTGTCGACATTTAAATTTCCGAAAGATGAGGAAAGATCTGCCTTATGGCTGAGGAAAATTAACAGGGCAGATTTTCAACCGACCAAATATTCTGCTGTTTGTATAAAACATTTTGAAGAAAGATACATTTCGAGAAGTATTAACTTTACAACTGATGACGGAAGAGTACTCTCCACACCAAGAAAAATACCCAGTTTAACTGATGATGCAGTGCCTACAATATTTCCTGAGCACCCATCATATTTGACATCAAAAACACCTGCACAACGTAAAGCCCCAGAGGAGCGAATTTGTGAAGCAACTTTACGTCGTAAAAAAATTGAACAGGAAGAAGTTGAAGCCGCGGAAGCTGCTGATAATCTAGGAACTTTTGTGTATTTTCAAGAAGTCTGCAACTCTTATATTCCTGAGAATTGGTTTTGTAAGAAAAGTGAAGAGTTCGTAATACTTTTTGCATTATGTACTAGGGACATTCCGAGAATAACTTCGTCGCTAAAAATAACATCTGAGTTCAAAATTGAGGTATTCCACGATGGGAAAAAATGTCAGCCTTATATTTTAAAAGAAATACTTGGAGATGAAACTACATTAACAAGGTGGTCGCAACTAAACCGGATAGTAAACTTTTTGGATACTTTTCAATTATCGGTTGAGACTAATCTGGAAATGTCTTATTCTTTATTAAGCGAATATTTGTCAAAAGTATCTGATGAAGAAGAACTTAATATTGATGAAAATTTTGTTGCCAAGATAAAATTTCTACACGACCAATTGCAGTTACTCTTGAACAAAAAAATGCGTTATACACCTGAAACCCTGGTGTTTTCTTCTCGATTGTATTTTTCTTATCCAGCTGCATATAAGTTGCTTCGAGATTTTGGGTATTTGACGTTGCCAAATCCAAAGTATTTAAAAAGTTTGTCAGCTCGTATTACTGTTTGTGAAAGTGGTATTCAGGATTCCCATCGACATTATTTAAAAAAGAAAACAGACTTACTAGATAAAAAAGAACTCATTGTTCATGTAATGTTTGACGAAATATATTTAAGACCTGAAATTCAATATAAAAGTGGTAAGTTGGAAGGTTACACCGAAAACAATGAAGTAGCTAAAACAATGCAAGTTTTCATGTTGGGATCAGTGTTCTCAAAAAATAAAGATGTAGTAGCGTTGTATCCAGTAAGAAACATGAACAGTGAAGAACTCAAAATTATGTTATTAGAAGTTATAAAATTATTAGTTGAGTGTGGTTACAACATTTTGTCACTTTGTTGTGATAATTAGGGCTGGGCGATACAGTATTTTCCGTATCGACTTTCGATACGGTAATTGTATCGATACGTATCGATATATCGGTATATCGATATGTATCGATACGTATCGGCATATCGATATGCATCGATACGTATCGGCATATAGATATATCGATATGTATCGATACATATCGGATTATCGATAATAAATTACATATATCAGCGTAAATATTGATGTGTAGCGTGACATAATATAGGAATATGAAATAAGTATGTATCGATATTTACGTAACAATATTCATATATTTAATTTCTTTACTGAAAACCTAATATCTTACTTTTTTAATATAAATTTCGAGGCGTTTCCACGTAAAGATTACAAAACTAATTCAGTAATATTAATACCCCGAACCTCAGCACTTTGGATTTCGCCGAATTTGGTTTATTGCAGACCAACCATAACAATCCGTAATCTACTCATGAAATTTTTTTTTGCGTCGCTCGAGACAAATCACATTTTGCATTATCGAATTATGCGCAGTCGCTTACTAGTTGGCCAAGCGTGTGCACTTATTTTTATTTTCTTGTTTATCACGATTCAATACTCAACCCATCACATCACCACAAGTACCGATTAAAAGTGTTCGCATTTTATTAACCTCTGTGCTGTGTTATCATTTTGTGCATGTTAGATAAACAGGTAAGCATTGTTTGTCCACAACTTCATTTTCAATAAATTACAATTGTCATTTTCCTGAAAAAGGATGTCGTCTCCTCGAAGTCCTCTGTGGGAATATTTTAAACGAACAGAACACAAAAAAATAGTTACTTGTGTGAGATGTAAAAAAGAGGTTGCTATCAGTGGAAATACCACCAACATGAAAATTCATATGAAGCGCCATCATCCTCTTCTGTTTTACGCAATGGAAAAGGAATCTGCTAAGGCTAAGTAAGTTTTTAATTTTCTTAAATAATAAGAAACCTATTCACGTGGTATTGTTTTAGGGCGAATCCAATAAGTGGCGGTGATGACGACTGTGTTGATATAGACCCCGATGATTGTCCCACCCCGACAACATCTGAATCACCTGCAGCCAAATCACCATCACCATCACCATGTCCTTCAACTTCAAAAACCTCAAAAAAAACCTTGAAGCAGTCGAACCTTGTACAGTACAGCAACATATCCGCACAAACATAAGAAAACATCACCAACGCTCTAGTTTATTTTGTCGCTGTAGATTTACTTACATATTCAATTGTGGAAAAGAAAGGATTCAACCACTATATGAAGGTTTGTGTACCTTCATATAAAATTCCCAGCCGAAAATCATTAAGCGAAAAAAAGATTCCGGCTCTTTATCAAAAAGTTCGAGAAATAATTCAAATTGACATTAATGAAGCCCTTTATATAAGTATTACTACAGATAGTTGGACTAGTGTCGCTCAAGAACCATACGTTAGCGTAACGGCGCATTTTATTAATAATAATTGGGAAATGAAATCAGCCTGTCTGGCCTGTCGTCATATGGCACAGGATCAAACGGGTTCTAATTTGGCAGAAATCATTCACGAAATCCTTGCTGAGTGGCAAATAACATTGAATAAAATAGCAGCGTGTACAACTGACAATGGAGCCAATGTTTTACTGGCAGCAAAAACTTTAAAATTCAATCATATTAGCTGTTTTGGACACAGCATGAACACAGCCGTAACGAAATCATTTCAAATTACAGTAATTTCATCGGGTATTGATAAATGCAAAAAAATTCAAATGGCGTTCTCACACAGCTATAAAATTAATCAAAAGCTTAAAGCCGTTCAAGAAAATATGAACCTTCCTATTCGGAAATTTCCAAGCTTTTCAGCAACCCGCTGGTGGAGTCTTCTAAAGTTGTTGGAAGCCTGTACCCAACAACATATTGCGCTAATATCTCTTCTGTCCGAATACAGAAATGGGAAATACAAGTCACTCATTTTGACGCAATTAGAAGTAGAGATGTTAGCTGCAACTATTAAATATATGAAGGAATATGAAACAATTTCCTCACACATGGCAAGCGAAACAACCATAACGTCTTCAGTAATCGTTCCCGTCTTAAAACAAATTGTCACGAAAATAACAGAGACATCAGACATCAGTCAAGAAACGGACCCCAGCGAAAGTGAAGAAACTCAAAACCTTTTCAATGCTAACTTATTTAAGCAATTAGGCGAACCGATTTTAAATACCTTGAAGAAAAGATATTATAACAATACGGAAACCTATTCATTTTTGAAGAAAGCCATGTTCCTGGACCCCAGATTTAAGGATAATGAAGCCAGTTTGGAATTAATAAAAGCAGAGTTGAAGGAAGAAATGTTGAACCTCTGTGCTGACTCTGATGTTGAACTGGAGATTAAGCCAAAAAAATTAAAAGGATTGGCATTAATATTAAATCAAACCCGACAAAGTGAACAAGCCTCATCTTCATTACAACCTGTCGAAAGAATTAGGCATGAAGTGGAAGCATACATGAAATGTAACTCACCTGATGTGGATGATGATCCTCTGGTTTGGTGGAAGCAGAAGGAAATAGAATTTCCAAATTGTGCCAAACTCGCGAAGAAATATTTATCTGCGCAAGCTACGAGTGTACCATCAGAACGTGTATTCAGCAGAGGAGGATTAATTATAGAAGACCAACGAGCATCTTTAACGTCGGGACATGCCGAACAATTAGTTTTTCTATCAATGAATAATAATTATATTGTACTTTAGTATTCAAATAAATTTGAATATTATATCTATATCTTATATCTACATATATATTAAATTTGTTTCTCCACAGTTTTTTCTGTCTTATATGCATAAACACATAACGGACGTCCTAACGCTACTGCCCCATAGTGAAATAACATGCAGAATTATGTTTTGTTAACTAGAATCTCTTTCTCAGTTAAAATTGGGTAAAAATGTTGAATGCGAAGAAGTTTCTTAATGAACAGGCACAATATTACTATGCAAAATGAATTTTACTGTTTACAAATCTTATCTAGGGAGACTGTTTTTTAACAAAACATAATTTCTGTTATTTCTCAATATTCCAGCAACGTTGGAACATTCGGTATAAATAAGTATACCTGCATATTCTTATGTATACGTATAGGAATATCGGATGTGTACCGAAAATACATATCGATATGTCGATACGCATAGGCATATCGATATGTATCGATACGTATCGATATATCGATATGACCAAATGTACCGTATCGACGTATCGATACGGCTGCCGTATCGATACGTATCGATATATCGATACTTTGACCCAGCCCTAGTGATAATAATCGAGTCAATCGGAAAATGTACGAATTGTTGTGCGGAGGTAAACTTACAAGAAGTATAATTAATCCATTTAACTCCACACAAACAATTTTTATCTTGTTCGATACGGTGCATCTTTTAAAATGCATTCGAAATAATTGGTTAAACCAAAAAACCACAAATCAGTCGTTCTATTTACCAGCAAAGGATAACAGTAATGACGAACTGAATATTGCAAGTATTCAACATTTAAAGCAATTATATCACCAGGAACAATGTTCTGTTGTAAAAACTGCTCCAGCATTAAGCAGAAAAGTATTATTCCCAACTAATTTTGAACGACAAAATGTCTTATTTGCTTGTAGATTATTTGACGAAGAAAATATTGTTGCATTAAAAATAAAACTAGAAGAAAACAAAAACGAATTTAAAGATGTTGCTGCAACAATATTCTTTTTGGAGAATATTTTGACTTGGTGGAAAATTGTAAACGTAAAATTTTTAAAAAAAGGAATTTATTTGAGAGATCAGTATCGAGATGCGGTTTCCAATCTATTGGGTCCTCAAATTACATTCTTAAAGAGTTTCTGTGTTTGGCTGGAAAAGTGGAATTCTTTAAAAACTGATAATTTAAAATCAAAGGAAGGAAAATTAACATTGGATACTTTTTGCGCACTCAGACATACAACTGAAGCATTGATTGAATTATGCGAATACATGCTTTCGGAAGTCAATTTTCCTTGTAGTTTTGTGCTTTTAGGTAAATTTCAAACCGATCCATTAGAAGGTCAATTTGGACAATACCGGCAGATGTCAGGGGGGCAATATCACGTGTCTGCAACTGAAATTTTAGAGTCAGAACGTAGATTGAAAACGCTTTCTCTGATAACTTTAAATTCATCTGCTTCTGGAAAATTTTATCTAAAAGACTTTGCCAATGTAGACGCACCAGAACATCTTCCAGGTGAAATTACCGATAATAATTTTAAAGAATTTCCTCTAAAACTTTCGCCCGAATTTGAATCTTCCACCGTTCAATCTTTAATTTTCATTGGAGGGTATATAGCTCGAGGCATAATTAAGAAAGTACAATGTACCGAATGTCACAAATATTCAACAATGGATAAAAATTTGGAAGTTAATATGGACAGCTCTGATCAATTGTACTTAAAAATTATTGATAGAGGAGGTCTTCTCTACCCTTCTACTCCGGTTTTAAATTCGTGTACCTACGCATTAGCCGTATTTAATATGATAATTTCTGAAAGATACGAGAAAGATTTTCTTCATTGCAGAAATCAGAAGCAATTGTTGATTTCTTTAACGTATAATGTTCTCCAAACCAACGATGTGATTGTTCATGATTTTTGTACGTGCGGTACTACCCGCTGCGCTCTCATTTGCAGAGCATTAAATATTATGGTTAATATCTTGCTAAATAATTATTCAAAAAATAAAAACAATGAAATTTCCTACAACACCAAAGATAGGAAAACCAAAACTTTAGCATAAGTGTCCGTAATTACAACAAAGCGCCGATTATACGTGCCTAAACGATGAGTGATTTGAATTATTATGTTTATTTTTTAGATTTATACATAGAATTTAGCCGTGGTTATTTCCATATGATTTGTTACATTAAATTAATTGTGTTGAAACCAATAAAAAATATGAATATCGTCCAAAATCTCGAAGATTCAGTACCTTCGCCACCTACCGCTGTGTATAAGTCGGCCTACGTTGAGTGACTCATACGTGCTGCATGCCGGCCTGTTAGATATCGACGGTCTCGGTAGGTTGCGGTCCATCATACAAAGTGTATGAACCCAAAGAAGTTTAGGAAGATGGTTGAGGCCATCTTTCATGGAACAAATACTTGCTTGTATGTACATACCATTACCTAACATCGACTGTCAGCTAAAGGCACTATATGAGTTGCAAGAAGCACCAATAGCTGACACAGGTGTTTAAACAAACTTTGACATCATTGAAGCGTTTTTCTTTTAGATGAAAGCCAATAAAAAAAAATGAAAATACTATAGTATTGTTGTGAACCAGGAATCGAAAACGTTGCTTAACGTCGAAGGAAAACACTTGTCGCACTTTACTTTGATTTATTATCAATAACGGTTTAAGTACTGACAAATAATTTAGAATGTCTCTACGAATTAACAATTACTACTAACAACGTGATCTGAAGAAGTTAATTCTGTCTCTGATTATTTCTAAAAATGTGGATGGTTTTATAGGCTAATTCGCGGTGTTGATTTGGTACAGAGTGATAACACTTGTGGTCTGAGGGACAATGTCCAAAGTGTTAGTTTCGGCAAGAGGTTACAAAACGTGAAGCGCGTTTTTCTAAAAAAAATGATAAAAATAGTTAAAAATAGTAATTCACGTCATTTACATGTGACGTAAATACTAAGATCGAATACCAAGTAATTAATATTAATAAGTAATAAGGGTAGATTGTAGGTATATAACCTCTCTCTCTTTAAGTGATTTGATAAGAATTTTTAAGAAAATTATCAAAACAATAAGTTAAATTAGAAAAATTTTAAAAAAAGAGTACAAATTAAGAGAAAAGAAAAAAGTTATACAATAGAAAATGTAAAAAGTAAAAATAGAAAAGTAAAATAAAAGAGTACAATCAAAATGTAAATGTAGAAATTTAAATTTCTAAATCTTTAAACCGCTGCGTTTTTCACGTTCGGTTGGCACTGGAAACGGAATGTTCATTCTTTCATAGGTGCTAATCACATCGTTTAAATTTTCATCGGATTGATGAATTGAGACTCTTGAACCTAGAGATGGTGGAGTTTGACAAATGTTACGAAAACGTTGCGTTTCTGCTAATTCACTTGGTAGTGACGTGTGGATCTGATTATGGCTGTTTATACAAACGGACGAACAACACGATTTCTTTTTGCACAGGCGTTGAAATAGCGAAGAGAACCATCTTTTTCTGCAGCACTTGCAACAGAAACAGTAGATAAAAATCAAAATAATCACAATTGAAACAATACCAAAGAAGGTATTATACCAGCGACTATGACGAATGATATAGGGCTCATTCAGGCTCTGTTGAAGAATTTCGTCATATTGCTCTAACTTATGTTTAGAATGTTTCAAATCATGCAAGTCCAAATTTCGTAGATCAATTGCTTCCATCTCGGATGTGAGAAGATATTTTTGTTCCTTGATACAACAATCATCATGGCTGATATCCACTTCGGGAATATAATTTTGATATTTCGTGTAACATCTACATTTTGGTTTTAATTCCATGATTCCCATTCCTTTGATTGGTACATCGATGATTGCTGGATCTTGACTTTCACAACTAATACTTTCGAGTGTCGGTTGTGATAAAATAGGATGCCAAATTTCGACGTCGCCTTTAATGGTTCTTGTATCACAATCAGATGGCACGAATTTTTGTTTGTTGATTTTATGTTTCACTTCACAAATCGGTTTTTCTTTGAGAAGATGAATAACTACTCCATGGCAGATGTATTGATTGTCTTCGTAATGATTGCACTTCGTCAAATCTTGTAACGTTCCATAATATGTTCTTGTAGTGCTTAGGATAAGATATGGAAAAGAAGGATTGATAAAGGAATAAATTGAAGTATTTTCCATTGGAATTGGCAATGGTATTAAATTAAAAATTTGAAAAGTATCCTTAGTTACTAAAGGAATTCTAATTGCAAAAATTAAGATTTTGTCAACATAAACTACAGGTAATGAATTGAATGAATAATATTTGTAAATATCGTCCTTTTCAAAATTTATTGGAAATTCTACAGAATTACCCAAAGTGATTTTTAATAATTCATTCTTCAAGTGTTTCGGGGTAATTATTGAAGGATGTAAAACATTTTGTTTCGAAAGAAGAATTGATGCTATTATAGTATCGTATTCTTCATTTAGTTCATTTACTAATTGAGTCAAAAGATTTAAGTGATCTGTAACCGTTTGAAAATACGTTAATTGATTTATCGATTGAACGGTAGAAATTGCGAATTGATTGAATGTTTGAATATTGTCATTCAACTTTTGTTCATTTGCTTTTAGCGATTGAGCTGATTTATTATAGTTATTGATTGCTTCAGAGATGATGTGAATTTGTTGTTTCATTAATAGTTGAATATCGTGATTTTGATGAACCACGTTATTAATCGCTTCTGTGTAATATTTAGCATCATCGGCATCAGGTACACCAAATTACCATTTAAAAGCATAGCTAGCACCATCAAAAATTCCACGCTTTTGGCGTTCAAGGAAATTACCTGTAAGATGACCAATTGAATCTAATTTTTCTTTCAAGTTCGTTATTTGAATCTCGATAAATTCTAAATCTTCTTTACATTGGAATGTTACTTAAAGATCAACGGTTGGAATTTTTGTAGTTTCAGGATTTCTTGGGTGTTTGCAAAGATTAATGGACTTGGAATAGATTTTATCAATAAAATTGAGTTTCGTGTGAACGAAACTTAAATTAGTGTATGACAATAATGTAAAATAATCATCGGAGAGTTTAACTCGTCCTAAATCTTGGTAGAAAATTCCAGCTTTTTCATTAATAACTGAAATGTTATAAGGTAATTAGGCTGAAGTGATTTGCCATAAAGAGACAAAGAAAAGGAAGGTTAAGGAAACCATTTCCTGTAACAAACAATTTCTTTAGAACCAGATGTTGCTGTTTACAACGAAGAGTTTTTTATCTAATTTATGATCCTGTAACGGGACGCCCCGTGACTAGGCGTCCCTTACCATGGTACGCCACTGATGCCTTAGTTTGCGCCGGTGCCAGGGGTAGCCAATGAGGCTACGGCACCCCAAACCCGACGGCACCAGCGGAATTGGCGACCATGGTCGTTCTCTTACCAAAGCAGCCACCGTAGAAGGCAGTTCAACCCAACCCACGTCGACGTTCGACCGAACCTTATCCCCTGTATTCAAACCTTGATTAAACTCATGTTAAAATCCTTATTTATGGGACTTCGAGAGGCACTTGGACGTATCAATGGTTCCGAAGGGTTGCCTATTGATTGTGCAATGAGGTTAAGTGTTAGGCGATAAACTCAAGTGTCAAAATTCACGCGATTAGAGTGTTGTTCAAATTTAAAGAACTGTTGCATTTTTAGTTCTCAGTTAGATTTTGTCGAAGTTTCACGTGTTTTTTCTTTCTGTTAGTTTTCATAAAAAGTTTTTGTGAAGTTTGCATTATGGCAAGTTGGATGGTCTCAGAGAAAGGTAAATTTTAATTATTCATTGTGATCAAATAGATTCCTATCTAATAAAATTTATTATTTAGCACTAATCAACTTCATTCGGCCAATAATGTTGGCGTTTTTGGATGAAAAACTTTTGATCGGTTGGGTAATTTTAAATTTTTCCTTGTACTTGTTTTTAGTTGGTTAATTTCTTTATTTTCTTTAGCCTATAACCATCAACCAATTATTTAACGTGACGGAAGTTCCTGAAGGAGCTATCCATTTGTTTAATGGAAAATGGTATGGATTCGATCTACGCGTGGGGATGAATCCGCACGACACGTACTATATGTACGTCATTATTACCAGGTAAAATTGTAATTGTTGATAAAAAAAAATATTATACACTGCTCAAAAGAATTAGGGGAACACTTTTTGTTGACGGCATTACTTTTAAAATAGTAGCGTCATTAAGATGGGGTTTCAAAATTCTGTAAGATACATATCTTTTCGTGAGAAAGTGACTTCAGTAACCTTCAACCAATTCTTTATTCTAAAGACTTGAACAAAAAATGAAAAAAAC
Source organism: Schizotus pectinicornis (assembly GCA_951805265.1). Taxonomy (NCBI): domain Eukaryota; kingdom Metazoa; phylum Arthropoda; class Insecta; order Coleoptera; family Pyrochroidae; genus Schizotus; species Schizotus pectinicornis. Next base: position 1,270,330 of record OX638203.1, on the reverse strand, counting down.
TACAAAAATCAGAGTAAATGTGATACAACTTTTTATTGATTAAATGAACAAGTGTCTATTGTCTTAGTGAAAACTAACACTAAATGTCATTTAACCAGTTATCAGAATCAAAATGAGGTATCTCAGTGAGGTAGAAGTTGCATGTGCTGTTGCTCTACGTGAAAATGGGACTTCGATTCGGCAAGTTGCAGAAGATGTTGGGAAGAGCCTATCCATCATCCAGCGTTTGTGGAATTGCTATAGAGCATCTGGTCTTTATTAAAAACACTACGGACAAGGTTGTATGAGAAAAACTACTTCAAATCAAGACCGATTTTTAGTCTTTTCTTCCATGCGTAATCGCATCTCAACAGCAAAAGATAACAAAAATTTACTCAGGATGACTCACAGACTGGAAGTTTTAGGTCAAACCATAAGAAACCGATTTAGAGAAGCCAGTCTTCTAAACGTCAGGTCCAGAAGACCCGTGCAAAAAGCAATCTTGACCCGGCGGCACAAAAGATACCGTTTAAATTTTGTCCGTGAACACGTTAATTTTCAACTTTGACATCGCAGACCTATACTCTTTACTGATGAGTCAAGGTTCCGTCTCACACGTTGTGAAGGTTGAGTACGTGAGTACAGACGTCCAGGCAAACTCTATTCTCAGTCTGCGATATGCAAAGTTCAAAAATTTGGGGTAGGTTCTGTTATGGTTTGAAGGGGAATCAGTCTTAACGGAAGAGCTGATCTTGTGGTAATCCGCGGAAATCTAAATGCTCAGAATTGCATCGATATAGTGCTAGGAGATCATGTTGTGCCTGCTGCATATGGTTTGGTTCCAAATTTCATTTTAATGCAGGATAATGCGAGACTTTATACTGCACGCATTATTATGGACTTCTTTAAGACCTGCATATTAAAACCATAGCATGACCAGCAATGAGTCCTGACCTAAATCTAATAGAGCCAGTATGGAATAAGCTAGAAAGAACCATTTGCAGGCGTCTCAATGCACCTCCAACTCTTCAGCAGCTAGAAGAAGCAACAATCAAAGAATAGGAGAAAATTCTTTAAGATTTAAAAAAAATAATCAGGGGTATGTCTCGTAGATGCCAGGCAATTATTGTTGCTGGTGGAGGACACACATGTTATTGATTTTAAAATGGGGGCTAATGGAGCATTGTTTTATGTGTGAAATCTTAGCAGATTCATTTTAATTTTTGTTGCTTTTTCCGTTTTTAATTTAAGTCTTTAGAGTAACTGATTTGTTGAATGTTGCTGAAGCCACTTTCTCATGAAGAAATGCGTATCTTTCAGAATTTCGAAAGTTTACTTTAATGGCGATCCTATTTTAAAATTTATGGGTTACTTCTAAAAATGTGGTTGCTTTTATAGTCTAACTCACGGTGTTGATTTGATACAGAGTGGTAACACTTGTGGTCTGAGGAACAAAGTCCAAAGTGTTAGTTTCGGCAAAAGGTTACAAAAGGTGAAGCGCGTTTTTCTAATAGAAATGATAAAAATCGTTAAAAATAGTAATTCACGTCATTTACATGTGACGTAAATATTGGGATTGAATACTAAACAATAATTAATGTTAATAAGTAGTAAGGGTAGATTGTAGGTATATAACAATATTGATGTCAAAAACAGTTGTCGATGAAATTATTCGTAAAGTTAAAGAAGCAAAGTATTATTCTTTTTTGCTCGATTGCACTAGAGACTGTAGTAGAGTTGAACAAATGTAGGTTATCTTAAGATTTTGTGATACGTCAACTGGCACAATAGTCGAACATTTTATGGGATTTCTAGCTGTTACTGAGACAACTGGAGAATATTTAGCCAATGCTATACTGGAACACCTAGAAAAATACGACTTAAATGTTCAAGACTGCCGTGGCCAAGGGATACGACAATGGTGCAAATATGGTAGGTGTAAATAGTGAGGTTAAAACTCGAATATTGAATATTAACCCTAGGGAATTTTTCACACCTTGTGGCCGTCATAGTTAGAATCTACTGTTGGTAGATGCAGCGAACTCATCTATGGTCGGCGGGAGTTGAGTTGAGCTTGCAGCTTCGCGTATTGCGTACCAAGACGGAGAGGGTGACGTAATCAAGCGTAGGTGGTTGACGGTGACGTAATCGAACGGGTTTTTTAGTCGGAATTCGCGGAATCAAGGGACGATCCGAGTTAAAGACGAACTAACATAGGCGTACCGTTTTAACAGTGGCGTTCCATAATGGAAAAGTTGTCGCAAATACCGACTGTAGTGAACAATATTAAATCGGCGTCAGTAAAAGCAATTAAAGCGTTTCATAAATTCGTGTTCGAAGTAGAAGGTGATCGTGGCAACCGAAATAGACTCAGGAACTTTACCGGATTCGCGTTCGCGGACGGGTCTCAAGAACACGTCGATAAAAAGACTTTTGCAGAACAGAATTTGTGGGCGGGCGATTTGACATCAATTTGTAATGTATTATCCATTGACTATACAGGTACCAAAAACGAACTGGTCAATAGGATTTGCACCCATTTAACGAATTTGAACATGCTGGTTCAGCAAAATGAAGATGACGAAGAAGAAGATGAATAAAACCAAGAAGACGAATAAAATCGAGAAGAAAATGACGAAGAAAATCAAGAAGACGAAGCAATCCAAGCAACAGCTTCAAGGCCAAAATTTACGATGAGCTTTCGAGATGTAGAGGAGTCAATCAGAACCTTTGAAGAGAATGACAGCTATCCAGTGGAAAAATGGTTAGCAGATTTTGAAGATTTTGCTAAACTACTCGGATGGAATGAATTACAAAAATTCATATTTGCAAAAAAAGCATTAAAGGGATTAGCGAGGCTATTCATTCAAGGCGAAAGCGGTATTAACTCATGGAGGAAGCTTAAGACGGCGTTAAAAGATGAATTTTTAAAGAAAATCAGCAGCGCGGAGTTACATCAGATGATGACCAAGCGGCGAATGGAAAAACAAAAAAATGTCAAAGAATATTATTGACGGCATTCAAGATGAAGTCACCTACAAAGCAATACTATTTGGCGCCAAAAATGTTAAAGAATTTAAAGCGAAACTAGAGATCTACGACAAGATCAAATCAAAGACACGTGGTCGAACAAACTTCAACAAGTTCAAATCAGAGAACAATTCGAAACAGTCATCTGTCGAGACCAAGGAATTAAGCTGCTTCAACTGTGGCGAGGCTGGACACAAGGCATCAGCCTGTAAGTCGAAGAGTTTAGAGTTTAAATGTTTTAATTGTAACAAATTTGGACATCGTTTGTTCGAATGCAAAGAGCCAAAGAAGGAAGTGAAGAAAGAAGTAAAGAAAGGAGCTAAAGAAAGTAAATCAGAGCAAATCAACAGTGTACATAGTTGCAGAGCCCAGAAAATGTACAAGAAAGTCATTATGAATGACACCAAAATAGAAGCCTTAATTGATACAGGAAGCGAGTTTAACAATTTACGAGAAGACACCCATAAAAAAATTGGCGCTCCGACGCTGAGTATTTCAACATTACTGATGACAGGATTTGGCAGAAACAAAGTAACAACTATGGGATATTTCCAGGGAGAAATTAAAATAGAAGAAGACAAATACAAAACAATCTTTTATGTAGTGTGGTTGTGTATAGCCAAGGACACCTTAAAGAAGATAATGGACATGGGTGAACACTTTCTTCATCACTTGGAATCGCTTAATGTTAAAAAGCAGCGAGGTGAATATGTGGACTTTGATACTTTTACGTCGTCTATCGCCGAAGCAATGTTCAACAGTGATTCTTCAAATATGGAAGATTCCGTATTCAAAGTGATACAAACCATATATTTCGCTGACGGTCTCCTGTACGAGGCATATTCAAAGTTTTATTATTCCATTAAAGAATCTGTAGATAAGAAAACTAAACATATGAGCGATTATAATACCTTTTGTTACTAATGTAAGTTTAATTATGATGATTGAAAATAATAAAAACCTATAATTTATGATATTCTGCGTTATTACACCTTCTACCACGATCGCATCAACATCGATATGAATTTGAGGTTTAAACATCCGTTTACAAGTATAGTGGCGGGGCCCACGTCTAGTGGAGAAAGACTTACTTTATGAAGTCGTTCCTAAAACATTTGACTGAAATGTGTGATACTGTGTTTGAAAAAGTTATTTGGTAATACGACGAATGGCAGCCTCTTTACAAAAACGACGGCAGCTTAGTTATTGAATACGTTCAAGGAATGCCGAACATGGACACCTTCGATGGACTTCATCCAACATTAATTATATTAGATGATTTGATGCGCGAAACAAGGAGTGCGATAGTTGACATTTTCACAAAGGGGAGCCATCATCGAAATATAAGCGTTTTTTACATCACCCAAAACCTCTTCCATCAAGGTAAAGGACAGGGGGATATTTCGTTAAACGCAAATTACATTGTTTACTTCAAGAACCCCCGAAATCGGGCTCAAATCGGCCATCTTGCGCGTCAAATTTTTCCTGAGAATTCGAAATTTATACAAGAGGCATACGCAGACGCAACACAGAGACATCTCACGTTTACCTGTTATTCGATTTGAAACAAAACACCCCCGAATCATATCGATTTCGCGCAACATCTTACCTCCCGAACAACCATCGTTTGCATATATACCTAAGAAAGGATATAAATACAGGACCTAGATTAAATAGTGTCATTTATCAAGTGTACAGCCATTGGTCACTTTCCTCTTTATGCGAACCTACCCGGATTCGTGCAAAAGTCTATTAAGTACGGGTGATTTTTGATTTTTCTCTATTACCGTCCGGGCTTCATCAGGTTGTGTTTAGTCAAACAACGAGTTTTTGTAATTGAAAAGTGTTTTGTTATTTGTGCTGCATTTACGTTACCATCTACATTAAAATATTAAGGTAAGCAAATATTACTGACTTCTTACACACATTCATCGTAAAACATGTGTTCAAATTTTAAAATAAAATATTTAACCAGATGTCTCGCCTACAACATTTACAAGGATTATCAGCCGCTCGTTTGATAGATATGTTTCTATCAAACGAAATTGTAGACGAGGACGAAATGAAAATTGTTCATTCAACAATCGAGAGACGGTTACACGCTGGTTCTTTTTTGGATGCCGACCAAATGGCCGTCTTTAACTGCTTGAAGGGGTTCCTTACGACTGGACAGAGAAGAACTGTTTTGGTATTTTTTCCGTAATTTGTAAAACTATGTAAACTAATTTAGTTAATTATAGACTTCAAACACTACAGAACGTACTGCACCAATATTGTCAAGACCCGGCCAATCTGTAAGTGCTCAATAATTAATATTAACTTGAATAGATTACAAATATCGGAACGCAAATAACCGTTATATTGTTATAATGTTTTAGGTTTGAGAACATAGATCCGCCTCCGCCTCAGCTGAAGAAGATGAACATGATGTGGTAGAGGAAGATCAATTGGTTTCAATTGAGGTGATTAATATTATACTTAATCCAAATTATCTTATAATATATTATGTTTTTTATTTTATAATAGCTGGATGAGCCTGTTCAAACTGGTGGCGACCTGCATCGACATGTTACCATCACCAGTGACGTGGAACGTTTTAGCAGAAGGTTTGGTGTTACAGGTCGACGCATAAGCTTCAGGTTCATCCGCGCCCCTAATAATGAAAACCCCTTAATTTGGCTTGAAGTAAGACGTTACACAAACGCCTCCTATGTAACTAATAATATATTTTTTTTTATGTAGAATGGGTTGACTGAGATCCTGGAGCGAAGGCTTGAGAACGTCGGTGGAGAAGATTATGTCGGCGTCGTTCTGGAAAACGCCGAGATGCCGGACCGACCATGCCCCATCTCGTTCAGGAAAAAGTCACAGATGACCCCGGCCATTTTAATGGAGACGATAGGGCGGATTCTCCAAAGCAACGCCGCTTTCTTTGCGCAAGATAACCTCACGATCCAACTGGATTCTGTACACCTGCAAGTTGGGACGGGTCGCAACAGGTCGATAAAGTTAGTCGACAACGGAGAATTTGCCTGTCGTAATAGGGGTATTCTAAGTGTAAAAAACAGAGATAACAGTTGTCTAGCGTACGCACTGGTAATGGCTAAGGAGTGGTGCCTTTATCAAAATTCCCCAACATTACATTTAATGAAAAACGGCTTTTCAATTTTAAAAAACGAGGCCGAAAAGCTCTGTAGGGACGCGGGGGTAGATTTGATCAATGGGGGTACGATCGAGCAAGTTGCGGCATTTCAGCGATTTTTCGGTGACGAATTCAGCATAACCGTCTTTAACAAACGCGACTTGACAATTTTTGAAGGCCCCCCCATCAGCGCGTAAACTCAATCTACATTTCCATTTTAACGGCTGTCTCGGGTTACGGTTATTTTTGCGAGCACTGCAAGTGCGGCTTTAACAAAAGAACTGGCCATACTAGCTGTCCGAACAAATGTAGACATTGTTTGTCAAGCCCCCCGTGTGTCAACGAAGACCCCCCTGATACTGTGCCGTATTTGCAGCCGCGACTTTAAAGGGCAGCAATGCTTTAATTTCCACCAAACGACAATCTACAAAAAACTTATACGGTGTCTTGCCTGTCTGTCTTCCTATTGGGTAACTGATAAAAATAAACATAAATGCGGATTCAGATACTGTAATGTATGTTTACAATTTAAAACCATAAGACATGAATGTTACATGCAGAAGGTAAAAATTTCTTCAAAAAAAGAACAGGAACTGAAGACGAAATTTATGTTTGTTTTTTACAACTTTGAAGCAAGGCAAGACACCGTCCTTAGTGATGGCAACCATCTTCATCAGACTAATTTGTGTGTAGCACAGCAGGTATGTGCCGCATGCATTGATGATGAAGATGGTTCGGGTACATGCGACGTTTGCGGGAAACGGCAGCATATTTTTAAGAATCAGCCGGTTACTGATTTCTTAAATTATGTAGCCCATAAAAGAGAGCATTATAATGTCGTGGCTTTAGCTCATTACGCACAGGGGTATGACTCAGTGTTCTTACTGAACGAGATGATGAAGAATGTGGGAAGGTGGAATCCTGAAGTAATTAGAAACGGGACAAAACTGATCTCCATTGTTTGCGGTTCTAGCTTGAAATTCTTAGACAGTATAAACTTCATTCCGATTAAATTATCTAGCTTCCGAAAACCTTCAATCTTGCTGCCGGTAATAAGGGTTACTTCCCACATTACTTCAATACATCGGATAATGCCACTGACATCGGTTCTATCCCCGGAAAAGAATATTACGGCTGTGATCAAATGGGTAATGACAAACGGGCATCATTTATTAAGTGGCACGATCAGCAACGTCAAAATAATGTCGTTTTTAATATGGCTGAAGCACTTGTTGAATACTGCATTCAGGATGTAAACATATTAAGAGAGGCGTGTGTTCGATTCCGCACGGATCTTGTCATGCTAAACGGTGTGGACCCGTTCCAGCAAGCCACCACGATTGCTTCAGCGTGTAACTTAGTCTTCCGCAAAAAATATCTCAAGGAAAAATCAATCGGGATTATCCCCAGGGTTACAGGTGTCGCGATAATCAATCACCTATCGCTATTAAGTGGTTGCTGTGGCAGGAACATTGTTTGGCTGTCAAAATCCAGCACGCGGGGAACGGGCTGGATGTGCGGTTACCGGAGAATATGTTAGTGGATGGGTTTTGCAGAGAGAGTAACATGGTATTTTCCATTAACGGTTGTTTTTGCCATGCTTGCGTTAAATGTTACGACAATCAAACACTCGGCGCCAAATATGAGAAGAAGAGGGCTGAAATGTCTTTGCGCCGCGAACGCAGAGCTGCCATAGAGTCGCGTATCAGAGCTCACGGTTATAACCTGGTAGTAATGTGAGAGTGTGAATTCCGGAAAATGACTAAGGAAAATGCCCGTTTAAAGCAATTTCTCGAAACCAATTCAGACATATTCAATGGTGTCTCTTTAGATCCTCGTGACGCTTTTTGCGGTGGTCGAACCAACGCCATCGAATTATACCGCAAGTGCGAGCCGGGTGAAAAACTACAATATTTTGACGTCTGCTCTTTGTACCCATTTATAAATAAGTACGGGCGGTATCCCATTGGTCACCCTAAAGTTCATGTCGGTAATGACAAATGTAAAAATGTGGCGATTAACGCTATTGAGGGGTTGATAAAGTGCTGTGTTTTGCCTCCTCAAAATTTGTTCTATCCTGTGCTATTCTACAAATGCAATGGCAAACTAACCTTCCCTCTATGCCGTACGTGTGTTGAATCTAACAACCAGGGTGATTGTACACACGGCGACGATGAGCGAGCCCTGAAAGGTACGTTTGTCATTGCCGAACTTAAGAAAGCGTTAAGTCTAAATTATATTATATTAGAAATTTTTGAAATTTGGGAATACGGGTCGGAGGTGTACGATCCAAAATTTAAATGGACAGGTTTGTTTTCGGAGTACATTAACGCTTTCTTAAAGTTAAAGGTTGAAAGCAGCGGTTTCCCGAACTGGGTTGAATCTGAGGAGGACAAAGAGGCTTTTATTCAAAATTATGCGCTAAAGGAAGAAATTGTGTTAAAGAAGGAGGATATCTCTTATAACCCCGGTAAGCGGTATTGCTCTAAATTGATGCTAAACTCGCTTTGGGGAAAGCTGGGACAACGAGAAAATTTAATGCAAACCAGCATTATTTCGGAACCTCGCGAATTTTATAAATTACTTTTAGATCCGGCAATTCGGCTTCACAGCATCTTACCAATTAACGATGATGTGTTAATCGCCACATGGGATAGGGTCGATGAAAATGTTGGTCTTCTAAAGACCACCAATGTAGTGTTAGCTGCCTATACTACAGCTCTCGCTAGACTCGAACTGTATAAGTATCTGGAGAAACTCGATAGGCGGGTCGTTTATTTCGATACAGACAGCATCATTTTTACCTCAAAGACCGGTGAATATGTCCCGCCTACAGGGAACTATCTAGGTGATTTGACGGACGAGTTAGAAGGTTATGGTGAGGGCAGTTACATTACAAAGTTTGTAAGCGGGGGGGCCTAAAAACTACGCGTACAATGTCTTTTGTCCTACAAAGAACGATCATTACACAGTGTGCAAAGTAAAGGGTCTAACATTAAATTACGAAAACTCCAATGTAATAAATTTTGAGAGGATAAAGGACATTGTATGCAATAACGGTGCGGATGTGCATTTAGTTAATGCGCGGAAAATTTGTCGGACAGCTAGTTACCAGTTGGTATCGAAACCGGAGACGAAGCTGTATTGGCTAAACTATACGAAAAGGCGTAGGCTGGACAACTGTTACCGAACCCTCCCTTACGGATATAAAGAGTAAACTGTGATATTTTGTTTATTTGTATATTTGTTTTATTTGTATATCGGAAAATAATAATAAAACATGTACACAGGAACATTTACTTTTATTTCCCCACAAAATACAATATAAATATTTTGCTACAAATGTTATCATTTTCAACGCAATTATTATAAGTAAACAAGCTCAAGAAATCGTCCAAATTAAGATTGGCTGCAAAATTAAGTAAAAACAAACAGCAGTATTGTCCACAGACAGTTGATAAGACATCTTGAAGTGGCATCGGATTGTAGAACCAGATTCGAGAGTTCTTTTGCAGAAAGTCAGCGATTTTCTTTTTCGGGAATCGACCGAAACTATCGAAGAAACAGGCAACACCGTTGGAATTCAGGTAGACAGCGACCCAATGACTTCCCGGCATGTAATCAGGATCGTTGTTTATTATAAGCATCGCTGATTTACTGACATATCTTGGTATTCTATTGTAAGCAGAAACAAGAACATGATGCTTCCCCCTTATATTTGCTTTCAAAAGACCATGTTGTATCTGAGCAGTGTTCATGATACCAGAGTTGTAGGTTTTTCACGTTTTGGTTTGAACAAATAGCTTTAATGTGCCGATGTCGACTGCATATTTCAGTTGTGTATGTTGCTTTTAACTTCTTCAAGGAGGGGGAACCTAAATCCTCTAGATTCATAACCTTTTTGTCACCGATCATGTCCTCAATCAGCTTTCTCTTTTGTTCACCCTTTACATAGATAACAGAAACATTTTCGGTCAATCTTCGTATGATGCTCTCCACATCGTTATAATTCACATCACCCAAATCCCAGTCTAACCCGTGATGTTTTGCTGTTAAAAACTTAGCTCGTTTTTCGTATTTAGGGTGTAACACTGTCATATCAGCCGGTGGAGCAAACAAAAAACTATCTACAGTATCAGAACCGTCGGGGAGGAGGGCAAGCTCTTTAAAAATAATTTTCTTAGTTAGACCGTTAAAACCTTGGAAGTCTACATAAATTTCCATGATGCCGCAATGAGTACTTTGCGTAGAATGTGACGGGTGGAATGATGCACTTAATAAATAGTATAATTTATATTTTATTAACAACTGTAATCAGCTACAATGTTTCTATTTTTATCTATTTCTATAACGTTATCAAATTCAGCGTAAACAAGACAATCTATGGTTTCGAATAGGGCCTCCTTAAATCTCACTTCCAAATGTAGACTACCGGTCTTGACAAGATTCCAATGGGTTGATGAGCTAGCTGATAAATCGGGTGTTAGGTCAAAAACCGATATACAGTAGCCCTCGGGGTAGTTTTCTCTAGAAATTTCATTTCCTTCATTTAAAAGATGAAGTCCAGTACCCGAAAATAACGTGTGATACATGTTGATGTACATTTAACTAGCACCTGTGAAGACCGGTTGCAGAGCCTGTGATGGCACCTGGTAACCGTCCACATAGAGCGACAGAAAATTCAAGTTGTAATGTTTAAAATTGAAGGGGCTTAATGTAAAGTCGCCGTTGAAAGATTGATTGGACGGACACAAATCCGATGACACATCGTTTAGGTAGTTGACCCAAAAAGACGTTGTCGAGACTCTTTCCTTGTACGCCAGCGGGGATGGTTAACACTTTAATTTCAGTTCTCGTGATGGAGTACTTTGCGCTGGCTTGTTTAAAAGGGGCCTTTAGTTCACACGCATCATAAGATGGCGCCACGTGCAAAATGTAGACCTGTGTATCCAGGTATAACATGTTGTTATTATTAAGAGTCTTGCAAATCTGATCGCACTACGTGATTAAGAAAGGTTTGAACAGGGCAAAGAGGTTTTTCCAGCAGCCTACTTGTTTAAATAAACGAGTATTTTGCATGCAAACTTTGTAAACATTGGAATTTTTGGTTACACCAAAGACGACCAAAGTTGGTTAACTCCGAGGTATGATTGTAAGAATTAATAACCCTAAAGCCCAAGTCACAATTGTTGATAATAATCGTACGATATAACTTGATAGACAACAAATGTCATTGCCAGCGGTAATGGCGTCGCAAATCACGTCTGAAACTTCAGCCATTGCCTCTCAGAGGGCGCTCTGTCGTTCGTCATTCTGTCAATAACAACCACCATTTGTATAGAAAACAAAACAATGGCACGTGCTCTGGTACATTTGTTTAATAATCCAAATATATCTAGTAACCAGTGTGTTGTTCGTCGATTGGCTGTTCTAACGAGTTTCAACCGTTCAATCGAGAAAGAAAATCTTGAAATAATCTAAGACCCGGTGGTAAGTTGAGTTCCAGACGATTTTGTTCTATACAACTGAAAAGTCGAACGTTGTTGGCAAATAATAATAGTTTTCATTATTTCTTTAGATTTTTCAAAGGCCCTGAACAAGTAACAACGGCTATAATGGATTCGTAGAGTTTAACGCAAGAATTAGTGACCTCACGCTAGAGTAGATGTTCGAAGCACTTTTGCAAAGACTGTTGTGATGGAGTTTACATTGAATGTTGTGAGACTGAAGAAAGACGCTTCGTGTACCATTTTTCTTCTTTTTCGACGTATCTACAGCAGGTTAGTACAATAATATAATAGCTGCTCAATTTAAATTTATCCCCCGATTGTGTAACTTTTGAAGGACATAATTATGAAAGGATAGTCTCTTGCTGGGGTTAAAGATTGGCTCTCCCTCAAAATATAACGACCATGGGAAGCCAGGGTTACAAAATTGGGTGCTAGAATACAATCCACTTAAGAAAAGCAAATATCATTTTTCGGTGCATTTCTATAAACATATACAATTGTACATATTATATTGTTGAGAAAAGTTGCTGTATTTGATAGATTAATATAAATTTCATTGAAGGTTCAAACACAAAAGGGAATCAACCGGAAAATGAAACAGCTGACAATTTGTGAAGAAGCCAACCAATCACTTGAGGCATACCTAGTTGTTGATTTAAAAGCAACGGATCGTCAACATGAACCTCTGCCATCTATGTGTTTACTTAAATTTACGTTAATATACATTATAATTTTAATATTATGCTATTACCTAAAAGATTTTATTGTTCTCAATGCATCATTATGTATTTATTACATTCTCACAGTATATTTGTATGTAGCAAATATGCAATAAATTTTTAGAGTACATAATTTATTTTATTGAAAATTTAGTACAGTTTTTTATAAGTATTATTGCTGATGTGGATTGGTTAGGCAGTTTCCAATGAGCATTTGTTTTATTCGCATCCATTTAAACATGGCTTCACAAACTGAGTAACGCTCCCTCCTACTTCTATGATCCATTGTGTATACTGCAAGTGTGCTGTAGAGAAAATTGTTTCCTTTATGCATACAATAACTGGTTTTTACAAGGTTTCTGTCATGTACGGTTGCTATTTTACCAAATTATACTGTTGTCGTCCATCGTAATCAAGAAATAAATAAGGAATAAATGTTACATACAAAACTATAAGGATAGGAGCCAATACCTCAAGAACATTTCACTTTACTGATACTTTCAAAGTAGATACAACAATTATTATTTTATAAACAATAATAATACATATACGTATTTGACATATTGCATTTCGTAAGATGAAAGTTAAACTTATTGTTTTTTACAATACAATATTCCTTCAGCTAAATAGTTAAAAAAAATTACATGAGTTTCACTGCAAAATAATCTGTATGTATACCGCTACAATCAGAATTCATTTAGACTAAAAGGTTCAGTTAAATAATTGTTTCTATAGCAAATCAACTAGGTTATATTAAAGGTATCTTCAATCAACTGGGCCTTTTAGTCTTAGATATAAGTAAAGGTAACATAGGAATCATTTCCCGATAGAACACATTTTCAACAAAACTATGAAAAAGCCGTTGCAGAATAAATTACAATTAAAATTTATAAGGTATAGCAAAAAGATGGAGCACATTTTATTCAACTAGTGGGCACAACTAAAAAATTACATATTAATAATAATATTTATATGTATGTACAAATAAATCAAATCAAACAGGTAGTTTATAATCACCTTAGTATCAGAAAATAATTAAATAAGAAAAGCACATATTAATTTTTTCACAAACTATTGCAATTCGTTCAATATTTTCGGTACGCTCTTGATGTTTTTAGACCTTGGTCTACGACGGCAGAGCCACTAATTAACGAAACGACTTTCTTTTTCTTCTCCAACTTTTCCAACTTCTTTGTTTCTGATATGAACTGTTGTGGGTCCACACATTTCAAGCCACAAAATAACATTTGCTTCTGTCCGCTGTTTTATTGACCCTGAATCTGAAAGAAAAAAAGACTATACTACTCGTTATATTATATACCTATTTTTCACTATTTCTAAACACGGATATTTTCCAAACTATTTGACATAAGCGATTAGCAATTTCCGTGAAATGGTAAAAATTAAAAAGACCGTGCCTAAAATTAAAGCTGTTACGAAAGTTCTTCAAACCTTTGAGTACAAAACGCTAGTAAAAAAATTGATTGGTTTATAAATAAAAAAAAAATTATGTAAAATGTCGACACTGTTTGCCGCCCTGAAGTTTTCCTTCTCTCACATACTATCTCTCTCGACAGTCGCAACGTGGTCTCTGCAACCAACTCATATCATATTACAAACGATAAATTAGGTGTGTTATGGTTTCTGAAACAGCGTCTTGGTATAGTTGTTCGAATGCTATTTAGCGCCTGTTTATTGTCAGGACGGTGGAAAGATTGCCAAAGACGGTAAATTGGTAATTGTTTACAATGCCCACTTCTCGCTTTTTGCGGTGTTTTTTTTTGGAAACCGTCGTGAAACATCATTATAATGTCATTTTAAGTAATGAAATGTTGTGCAAATGATCAAAAATTTCATACAAAATCTATAGATGTAGATGTGCTAGAGCAAGAAAAATAAGAGTATAAATAGAAGTAGTTTGCACAAAAAAAGATAGTGATTTCCGTAATATACAAGGTGGGGCAATAGTGCGCCCGAGTTCGATAGCTCGAGTTCTATGATAGATAAAACTTTGATTTAAAAACACAGATAAACTAGAGATAACCGGAAATTATTTTTGAACATACAGGCTGAGCCAAGACAATTATACAGGGGCAACTGAGAGTTTTTTAAATGGAATGTGGTGTGTAAAAGAAGATTTTTTGGAGTCTTTTCCTAGACTCTTTTCAATCCAATATTATTGCTGACCATTTCCAAACCACTTGGATGTAATGATTTTCTTTTGTTCAAATAATGGCATCTGTAGATGCATGTTAAAAAAATCACTACTGTCTTAATTACGACTTCTAAAAAAAAATTATGTAAAGACTACTTAGAAAACATCTGTGGAATGTCTTTGATCCGTTTTAACTTTTGAAAAATTATACAGGGTGGCTAAATTTAATTTTTCAATTTAGAACTTTTTGAATTTATTTTTCTCCATTTTTTCAAATAGAATATCCTGTATATTTTTTAACGATATGATGTAGAAACTAAAGACGAACATTTTTTGTATGCACACTCCTATGGCTATTTGTAACTATTTTCGAGATATCGCCAAATAATTACAAAATTCAAGAATAATCCTAAAAAATTAGATCGTTTTTCAAATAACTCGACAAAAAAATTCAAATGTTTCAAAATAGACACAAAAATGGCAACTGACAACAGGTAACTGCGATAAATGTGTATTTCTTGTCGGATAATATAAAATGCAAAAAATGATCAAGATACAAACATAAAGTGAACTTACTAAAAAAACTTATGCTGTTTTTATAAACAGAAGATCTGGAGCACTTACTATTACAATTTTATCTGTCGATTAATTTGAAAAACAGTCTAATTATTTAGAATTATTCTTGATTTTTGTAATTATTGGGCGATAAATCGAAAATGGTTACAAATAGCCGTAGGGGTGTACATACAAAAAATGTTTGTTTTTAGTTTCTACATCATACAGATAAAAAATATAGAGGGTGTTCTATTTGAAACAATAGAGAAAATCAAATTCAAGAAGTTCTAAATTGAAAAATTAAATTTAGCCACCCTGTATAATTTTTCAAAAGTTAAAACGGATTAAAGACATTCCACAGATGTTTTCTAAGTAGTCTTTACATCATTTTTCCTTAGAAGTCGTAATTGTGAGTGTAGTAATTTTTTTAATATGCATCTGCAGATGCCATTATTGAACAAAAAAAATCGCTACATCCAAGTTGTTTAAAAATAGTCAGCAATAATATTGGATTAAAAAGAGTCTAGGAAAAGGCTCCGAAAAATCTATGAAAAATCTACTTTTACACACCACATTCCATTTAAAAAGTGTCACTTGCCCCTGTATAATTGTATTGGCTCACTCTGTTCAAAAATAATTTCCGGTTATAGACTTCTTTCTCTAGTTTATCTGTGTTTTTAAATCAAATTTCCACCTATCATAGAACTCGAGCTATCGAACTCGGGCGCACTATTGCCCTACCCTGTATAAGTGTTAAGGAATGCTTTGCTGTAAATGGCTTTTTGAAAATCCAGAAGTGGGTAAAGTAAACAATGACCAAAATTTAAGCTAAAAGATGACTTTTAAAGAAAAGTAATTAATTAGTACATTAACAATTAAAGTATTGATTGGGTTCTGCACTCGGCCCCACGATCCTCCTCGTCACCTCGTCCGCAATCCGCGAACATGCATTGTTTTCCGTGACTATCGGGAAGATATCAGGTTACCGCATGTTATGACTGCCGTTGGCGTCACCTCGCTAACAGTATGTAAGTATAAATTGCATTCGTTATTCAAAAAAATCGTTCTCTCCTGAAATTTTTTCATAGAAAAGTCACAAAAGTGGCGCTTAGTAATTGCCCTTGTACTTGATGAAAATGATTGTATTAATTTTTAAAATCATTTTCAATGAATCGGCGGCCGGTCGGCATCAGTCGATCTCAAATAATTTTGACTTAGGTACGTCTTTTGACCTTTTCGCGTAGTGGCCGATTTTCTGGACAATCAGAAATGCGATGTAATAGTTGCGAAGAAAATGGTCTTTTTAATAAGAGCTCGAAATATAGTGTGATTGGTCATTATTCTTACCTGATAGTAATATGGGACGACATAAAACCTTTTTCTGCGAAAATAAATCATAAAAGTGATGTACCTACCTGACCTTTCAAGTAAAATGTTTATGTCTACGAAAGCATCATCAACAGGCTGTGGCACACTAACATTATTAGTAGAAGAGTCTACCGAGGAAAATGTAGTAGCAACAATAGGTTCAGGGATCTCATCGGTCGCTGCTTCTACTTCTACTTTTGAATCAAAACTTGCTACGTCTTGCCTAAAAAGAAAATATTCGAAATTAGTATTGGTTGGGAAGGTAACGTAAAGAGAAATACTACAAGTGAGTTTGCGCTATACTTGTTTTTTGTTTATACCGTACGTTACAACATTTTTCTCTTAGCAACGTGTTAAATATTGCCAACAGGAAATCGAGTAAGAAGCTTATAATGTAACGAAGTTATAACGTTTGTGATACGCAAACTCACTATGACAAAAATAACAAAAAGTTATAACATATTTTTCAGATCTGACAGATAATAATCGTAATTCTTGTTGACTTAGGTAACGTTGCTTCCAGTGGCGTGTAAAAAAATTGTGTAAGATTTCTAAATAATTTTAACACAAAAACTAAAACGTTCTTTAAAAAAAATTATTAAGAAAAGTTTTTCGTCTTGAAGAGGTCTATTACCAGTTGAAATTAATGTACTTATTTCTGTTACACCCTGTATTATGAAAATATTTTCATTGATTACATCCTCACTCGCTAAGACTATAACTAAATTTTTGGCTTGTATAATTTTACTCCCTATTTTTGTGATGTTGGATGATTTTATTTTACTCCCGAGTTTTTATGACATACGAATTATTCTGATGTACAGTGGCGAGCAAAAAATAAGGCACGACTTGTAAAGCAAAATTGACGATTTTTAAGTTGTGTAAAACTCGCTGTATGAGTGGCTGTCTCAGCGTAGCCGTGCTCAGCGCCATTGTGGATAGTTCAGAATTCTATTTTCCCTAATATCATCACGACCTAATAAATAATAATGATAAATTGTATATCTATGTAAATTTATCTAAAATAAAAATATATAATGGGTATAAACAAAAAAGATAAAACATTAATAATGAAATATGACAAAATATGAACAAGAAAAAGTACCCATTTCTTAATATTTTGTTGGTGTCTCATTCAGCTCCATGACCTTTGCCAGGTGCCTAGACATTCATCCCATGATATTTTGAAAATCACCTATGGCAAGGTATCGCAGGCGTCCTCAATAGCGGTCCAAAGTTACTCTTTATTTTCCGATCGAAATAAGTTTCTATTAATTTTTTCCCACAATAGCGCCCACACATTCTTAATGGGATTGAGATATGGACTTTTCGACGGTCATGGCAGGACAGTAACTCTACTGTCGTTGAACAATTCTGGCGTTATGAATTGGGCAATTGTCCTATAATAGATAATAATTACTTGTTTATTGCTTATTTGTTCCAAATTTTAATTTCACCTGCTGAACAATATAAATAAATCAATACTGGAAGCCAGAAAGGATAATAACATTAAAAATCAATTTGTTAATAAATAAGCAAATACGTCGGTTACAAACGTTGTATTTGGTTTTTACCGAAAATGTTCATAATTATAAACCATAACCACCTACTTAAATTTGGATTAAAATAATAAATGATTAAAAACTCATCATACACCAGCTTCATGTTAGTGTATACCTACAATGAATAATTATTATCAGCTTAAAACGGTCCAGTTACGTTTGATACGTAAATGTCACGTTTTTTGATTTCGAAGCGCCTGTAGGAAATATGTAGATATTTTACCTACAGTGTCGCCAGTTTGCCGTATTGGACCTCCAGAAATTTTTATCGCCCAATTGTGCTACGGATAATAAATATTTAGTCCGCTGGGAGGGTATATCTACCCCAAAATTCACCCACTTCCCTCGCCCAGCAGCGAATCACCTGGAAATGGGTGGGTCGCAATGCCCTGCCCGCCTTACCAAATGGAGTTGGTTTACACTAGAAAGAAACATCGTGCCTTATTTTTTGCTCGCCACTGTACGTACATAATTGCATTTATTATCTTTCAGATCCGTTGAAAACCTAGTATTGTCAATTAGGCTGTTAAAGGCAAAGCCTCCTAGAAGTCGGTACTTTTTAAATTTTCTTCCATAAAATATAAAAACCGTAGATATTTAAAGAGCCATACATTTCGGTATTGGAACATCATGACATCATTATAAGCGCATTACTTTTCTCTATCTATTGGTTGTAACCACAGCACAGCCACAGATTGTTTGCTGTTTTTGTGAATTCGACGTATGTCGTTAGTTATAAACTTTACTGTTCCAATATTTTGGATATTTTTTTATAACATTAATAGCTCCAACGTTATATCTTTCCCGCATCAAAAAAAACCAATGGTGTTGTCGTCAACTGTTGCTGTAATTTTACTTTTCTACCGACATCAAATTTTTCAGGAAAACTTAATCATGTCCAAAGTACCTGTGGATTTTAGGTATAAAAAGTTTTTAGCAAATGACTTTCCAATTCTCCACAGAATCCAGAAAAAAAATTAGAATTGGGGTACATATTCCATTTATAGTAACAAAATTAATTTCAAATTCCCGCAAGCGGAGATGACGCCATTTTGAAAGTGTTTTCACTAATTAGGTCCTATCTCGCTAAAACTATGAGGAAATTTTCAGGTCAGATCATTCTTTCTTTCTCGAGATACTTCTAATAAACGGTCAGAATAAATCACTTTGTAGTAGAAATAGTCACTTACCTAGAAAGTAGGTTTTTTCCCTTCAATTCATGCCAATTTCTAGTGGCTTTTGCTCGCCGATTTCTCTTGTTCTGCGTAGCACAATACTTTGGCATCTTCCTGAATTTTCACTGAAATTACACAAGTACCTACACACTAAGAACACTAACAGTTTGTCGGGATTATCGCAAAAACAGTCAATGAAAACAAAGAATTGTGAATGCGGCAGTTAAAATCTACCACTCAACAACTCGATAATCTCAATTCGACGATTCTGGCGCCTGGGTAGTATAATAACATTTAGTCGACGTTTGACCTTTCAACAAAGTTTCAATTTACAAAACAAACAATGGCTGTATAAAAGCGCACCGCAGTAGCGCCCTCTGTGTGCTAGCAACCGTAATCATCGATTTCGACGTACAATGCAGCATTCTTCTTTTAACCGAAAAAATCAGCGACATCTATGAGGAACTACCTATATGAAAAAAGAGAATCATTGAATTCGAAGCTACTAGCGCCCTCTTTGTGGAGGACCCTCTACTGTTTTGTAATGGCTGCTTTTAAGGGCTTTTGTGTGGGCCAGTAAAACAGAAGGATTGATTTTCACGCATTGCACAAGTAAAGATGCATCAAGAATCTGTAGTTTACCGCTCGTATCGGCTGCTGCCATCAATGCAAAACTATTACGAGATCGAACCAATTTTACTCAAAGCTCCACGCCATTGATTAAAAATTTTTCCTGATTAAAGATGTCGCTGTGAAGACGGCCAATTACATCCACTTGCTTACTTTTTTCAGTCAGCTGATGTCGTTTAGTGGCTCCCTTATTTGTAGCATCAATTGAATCCATACGGCCATGGGTATCGGAAAACCATAAACCACATGTTAAATTCGATTCTTTAGCTGCTGGACTGTAGTTCAAAAGAGTTTCCAAATAACACTTGTATGGATATGTATTGTTAGGGGCGGAGACAAGTATCTGATTTAAATGCACATCAACCTGACTAAACATAGAGTGTAGCAAGTTCGTAACAGGTATAGTCTTGTCTGTCTCACTGCAATTGGTTCCGTCTTCCTTAGTAATGTTGACGTTGAGACTGATTAAGGTTTGAGATAGATCGATGTACTCGTCACCCCCGGCATGAACCACAAATTCTAAAGGTGCGTCATCAGTAATGCTAGACAGTACTTTGTAGGGTACCCAATTTTCACTTTATATAGATGTTTGTGTAGGTGGCAATGCAAATAAATCCAATTCTGATTTAAGACACTCACAAGAATGGGCGTGAAGGAACGACATTTTTCTTTTTTTTACTTGAAAATATCGTTTAATAGAGTTGAAAGTTTGTTTGAGGTTGTTCCGGCACGGTGTCTTACACGTTTATTAGGTTTAGAATTAAGACGACGACGTTTTATGGCTTGATTACCGGACCCCACAAAATTTTTTATTTTATTGTCGGCTTTCCGGTTTAGATTTTCGGTAGATTCATTCAAGCGCTGTTTCAAAGCCTCTTTGACAGGTTTATTTTCAGCAACGTCACTTAGGAAATATGATCCCGATCTAAGCGCCTCCTTACCGACAGCTTTGACACCACTTTTTAGTAACGGCAAGACTGACCGTAACAATTCTTTGAGAAAACTACCAATGCCATGCCCTCTTTGATAAACGGCCCCCTTATATATTGTTCCTACACCTGAACCAGCCTGCTTTAGATAATACTCGTGATACGGACACTGATTCATAATAGCTTCTTGAAGTGAAGTTTCACAATCACAGTCCCAAAGAGAAATGGTACTTTTTCACCAGAGTCGGTTCTTATATCTATTTCAATGTTTTCAAACTCGCGCTTTAAAACGGGGATGTAATGGGGTTGTGAGTACAATTGAATTTGTTGACTCCCGTACAGATATTTACGGTTGTCTATCACAGCCACTCTAAGCACTTTTGCGAATACGTCACCAATTAACTGTGGTTCTATTATATCGGTGTAAATAAACAACTGCGATGGAATTCCTATTAACACATTTGGTGGATGTTTGGAAAATTTTGTTAAAACATTTGTGTCTGGTTCAAAGCCTAGTTGAAAAGCTAATTTACTTGAAAGTTCCAAAGACGTCAAACGTTCAGATACTCGATTTACAGTAACTTTTTTGGAGTAAGTGTCGTATATAAACTGGACTACGTTCTCCAACTGATGATGCGAATTTAAAGTTTCTATAATCTCCTCGATCGTGGCATAATAACCGGCGTTAATCTTCACTTTGTACCATGAATCGATTAACTTGGGGACAGAACTCCCTACTGATATAACATTATCATAACTTTCTAAACCGTCCTTGGTCATTTTTCCATTGGTTGCACCCATCTCGCGAATAACGGCGTCGACAAGTTTCTGGTTTTTCTCAACAGTGTATTTTAAGTAGATAATATTTTCACGATCCCTAACCGAGTAAATTGAGCACGGGTACTGAATCTCTGTTATGGCAACACACCACGCTCCGTCAAGGGTGATTGTTTTCGGTAGTTGTGTACAGAAGCTAGTTGTTGTATTTTCCGGAAAGTATTCCATGGAACTATTGCTTAATAGCGTTAGGTAAAATTCTTGATTGATATCTGTACTAATGACTGGGCCGGGATCCACGAGTTGAACTTTGAAGGGTAACCTTTCCACTGAACAAACACCTCAGATACGCCTCTTTTATAACGCCTTATTAGAATTTTGTCAATTTTGAATTCATCGTCCGGTGAAAACTTTACGCGCTGAAGTTTTTGTTGATAGAAAATACCGTCTATTGCCTCGTCTAGCAAGTCGCAAATTTTATACACAACTGGCGTTCTCTTTACAACTTGGATAATTTTAAAGATTTCATCGCTAAAGTTCTGCTCATACCCTTTATCAAAAGTTGACTTAAAACGGGTAATTCTAACGTAATCGCCAACTTTGTACAAAATTCTGACGCGACAAGATTTTTTATCGGCGCTTCTTTTCGTATTATTGTACACCGTAAGAATATTGTCTGGGTTTACAGCGTTCGGGGCTATCTTTATCGTACTATGTTCTGTATTATTATAAGCATTAACTAGGTCATCGAGCACGTCGATATATCGTAAAGTATTTTTATATGTTAGATATTTAAACATTTTAGTTTTCAAAGTTTTATTAAATCTCTCGATTACAATAGCTTTTACATCAGGATTATGAGCTACATAAAAATTTATATCATAACTTTTGAAAAATCTCTGCACTGTTTTGGCTAGAAAGTCGCCACCTTTATCGGACTGGATGTTGATCAGTACACGTTTATCCCCTTCGAAAATTTGTTTAAACGCTTCACCCACCACACTACCGGCCTTGCTTTTCAACGATTTCACAAACGCAAATTTACTAAACACATCGATAACAGTAAGTAAATAGTTGACACCATCATTATGTTTTGCCAAGCTTCTGAGATCTATTAAATCAGCTTGGAAGAGATCATCGATGTTAGTGACGTGGTATTTATCGCGTAGAAATTTTTTCCGAACTTGTTTGTGTAGCGTATATGCATCCTGAGATTCTAACCATTCCCGCAACTGTTTTCTTGAAAAACGATTTTTAAACGCGGCTGTTAACTTGTTGAGACTTGAAAATCCCACAAGGTCGGAAAGGTTGTAGAATCTATTGTGTACAAAATTCATGTTATATCTTGAAACTCTCCCAAACAGTTTTCTTCTTTCGGTATGATTTGGATCTACTCCTACTTTTAACAACAGGTGATTCTAAAGTTGAATCATGCGTAGTGTAAGACGATGACAAGAGATCGGCCTCTTGAGCGATTTTGGAGTCTGAAACCCCGTTAATTATATATTCACGGAGTCGACTGTTTCCAATTAACTCTAATGGAACGTTGATACTTTGAAGAATTTTAGCAAAACGTCTCCAACCGATAGAGGTAATGGCGTTTTTCCGACTTCGTATAGCGTCATTAAGCAAATCCACTATATTAGACCCGGGTATTACGCTACCACTAACGTACACAAAACCTTTGTCGTCCCATGATACATAGTCGTCTTTTCTTATTTTTTGAAGCAATGCTTTGGCTTTTCCCTGTAACGTTTTAGGTAGACTTGTCAATATTTCGCTAAAGTCGGACGGGGGCGTAACACTCTGGGAATCTTCACCGGTTGGCTGAATAATTGGAACTGCGACCGGCTTACGAATATCGTTAACTATATTCAAATATCGTTGTAAGACTTGTTCATACATTAACCATTTATCACGATCTGGTAAACGGGGATTTTCAAGAACAGCTTTCATTTCATTATCTAACAGAGTAAGCGTGTTTGGACTTGTATCCTTGACTTGTTGTGCACGTTCGAACACGTTCGACTCGACGAGAATCATTTTCTTCGCATGCTCCATAGCACCAGCTCTGATGATTGTTGCTACTTGGAGAAGAAACTACTTAAAACCCCTGATTTCCCCATTGATCTGGTGGATGTGGATGTGGATCTGGTGGTGATGTGGGGATAAACGGGTAAAACTAGGAGAAAATATAAAATAGAATGTTAGAGTAAAATTAGGAAGTTTACGCGGATAGAACTTAAGTCGAGAGTGTTAAGAGTTGATTAACGATTAGAAGTAGTGATATTGTGAGAGTACTAAGGAAGAGAGTTCCTTAGTGTACTGCAGTGTATCTACGTTGGGAAGAAATTTCCCGTGCAATAAATCGTTGAAGTTGATTGAGTATCTTTGAGTTACGATCCTGACATACAAGTACGACATACGACCCTATAGTCAGTAAGGAGGGTGGTGTGTAATAATTGCTTTAAAAAAAAGCAATTAAACATCGCAACATGTAAAAAGTATAAAAAAATCGGTTACGTCGCAAACTGGAGAGAATGCTGAGAAGCTTATTACGTCAGGCCATGTCGTCACACTCCCGAAACACAAAGCCAGTATCACTTATCACGTATATCCACTATTTTAATTAAATGGCGCGGAGTTAAACATTGCAAAACGATTAAACGATTAATGATACAACGAATGAAAAAAGCCCAACTCGTTTGTAAGATGTTTAAACTTTTTGCACCAAACACTAAACTAGAGCCAACTCCGACCTTGATAAAAGTAAAAAAACAAGAATCCAGTTTTAGCTTTTAGAAGGTATTACCTCAGTTATTACGCAATTGTTGTTGAAATGCCAAGAAAAAAGGGATGTCGTTCAGAAATAACAAAAACACAGACCACATACCAACAGACGAAAAGATTCCATTTTGAACACTGAACGCGATGCAGTCATTACAAGTAGAAGAGCGTAGCGTTGTCCGTCCAAGCTCTCGACAGACAACATTTCATCTAAAGTGCAAGATCGAAGCAGCATTTGATTACAAGAAATGCGAGCTGTTCCAATAAACGATGATGGTGTGGTACTGACCAGCAACTGTTTTTTTTTCTGAAAACAACAGCATTGAGAGCAGTTAACTATAATTTCCTTAATTCCATCGGCAAGTGAACCAGCAGCGGTTTCTTGTTGTTCGAAGGATCTTGACAGCACGTCCATCACTAACGTTTCTGCATGTCAAAATAAAGGTAAAAACCTCCAACAAATATCATTATAGCAAATACTCATCGCAATGTCAATTTATTCATTTCCATTTTATATAAGATACTTCACATAAATATTCATTTCTGTTGTGCAGGACACCTCATAACAAACAACCAATACGAGCTTTTTCATTCCAAGCGCCTGGTGTATAAAACCAAAAACCGAGGTGTCTTTTCACAAAAAATTTAATGAACCGCGCGTTTGTTTACAAACACGCCATTGCATAACCGGAATAGATATTAGTAAATTATTAATCACAACCAAACTGGCATTAACGATGATGATTCATCCGTCAATAACGCATAATTTTTTCTTTCTCTTCCGGATCAGACCGGAAATAACAAATTATTTGGTTACTAAACTACGTAAATCCAGCTAAATATAAGCATATAAGCAGTACACAAATGTGAATATAAATCATGTTGTAATCTAACACAGGAGGTTCATAGCCTCAACTGAAAAACGTTGTTAAACTTAATGTTCGTGCAGGACAAAGCCTGCATAGAACAGATCACAATGTCAGTTCAAAGAGTGTACATTTTCAGTGCCGTTTAATAACACGTACCCAAACAGGGAATGTACAAAGTCCAGAACTATTGATCTCATCAAACAGTTTCATAACTAAAAAGATTTCTTCATGTTGGCTAATAATGGCTACTGCTCTCCTGAGTTACACATTCAAAAAATTGACAACACCTCTATACACAATAACACAATAATTACAGGAGACCATTCCCTGATTAAAAGATCACTGCTAACACAGTCCCGCAATGCAGATTCAGAAGAAAATACAACGATTTCATCGTGTTGAGGATTAATCCAAAAAATAAAACAAGACATCTGGAAGATATGGTCATCAAAATATTCAACCACCTACAAATACAAATGATGCACTGAAAAAGCAAATTGTATTAACCCAAGAGCTGTCGTCCTCGTTAAGAATGTGAACGTAAGACCAGCTATTGATGGCGTTAACATGCTACGCTACAGGTTCTTTTATTGGTGTCGCCGGGCACTAAGTCCACAGCAAGCCAAACAATTGCCCGAATTACGATATTGAAACCGAGGTTTATGAAGATGCCAGAAACTCTAGAAGAGGTTGCAAAATGTCGACAAAATTTTAACAATATTGCTCGATTCCCATGTTGCATAGGTGCAATAGATTGCAGCCACATCAAAATTCAACCACCAGGAAGGGACAATGCGGAAATATTTTGCAACCAAAAACAATTTTTTTCATTGAATGTTCAAACTGTGGCCGGCGCAGATAAAATACAAAATATTGTGGCTCGTTGGTTTAGGGCTTCTGCAGATAAGGATCAGAAACCCTGTGGAGAAGTCGTATGGTACATGGAAACCAAGATATCCCGGCATAGGGTTTAATCCTCGACTAAAATTAGAAACAGTCCAAGCTGTGAATGTAATATAGCCTGCGATGAAAAAAATCAACAAGTGCCAAAGTCAACAAAGAAGAAGAGGCTGTTATTGCAATGGTTAACAACGTCAACAACATATTGTCGTTATTCAACCTGCAAAAAGGCGTAGCTTTCACAACACAAGAAAGCACAATTTAATTTATAATTACTTTAGTAGGCTAATGCCCGGTTTCAAAAACAAACATTAGCCAATGGTTCACTAACGGTTGATTAACTTTCTTTTAATTTTTTACTACTTGATGGGCCATAATTCATGTAAGGTGTTTGATAGACATTGACATTGACACATTTCATATTTCTAAAAACCTGCGGATAACCCTACAAAAAAATTCAACTAGGCATAAGAGTATGTATAAATTTAATTTTATGTATAAAAAGTAAATAAACGGAAACTGCAGCCAGTATACATATTTTGGTTTATTATTTAATAACTACTACATATATGAATTCAATTGTTATTTTTTAATTTTTAGCTCTGCCTTATGGATTTCCATTTTAATTTGATGTTCTTCTAGCAGTTCCAGTAGTTCCTTCTGCAGTTTGATGAAAGCTAATTTAGCTTCCATCACTTGGTCATACGGCTGAGTTTGGTGCACGCCATTTATTTCTTTTCTGTAACAACTAAAAAATTAATACCTACTTAACTACTTACTGCTATATAAACTAGTACGGTGAGAAGAGGGGTTCCAAATCACCTGCCCCCCAATCATTTTGCTTCCAAAACTGCGCATGCGCCACCTCTTGAGGGAAAAAGTTGAATTTTCCCGCCAAGAGATGGCGCATGCAGCTATTGATGATTGATTAATGTTTAATTTTATAAAACTGGGCATGGCAGTGCTGAAAATGCTGATTCTCAAGATCAACTGGATAAAACAAGCATGGAATCCAATACTCTTGTTACTGCTAGCGGATCTACTCATAACAGACCAGTTAACCAGTAGAACTAACAAAAAATTATACGGAAAAAGTTCCACCACAAAAAAGAAAAACTCGAGTTGTCAAATATTAAGTGCAATACAGAAGAGTGGTACGAAACGGTAAGTTTTAACGAGTCAACTTGTTGCTGTCCCTCCAACTGCTCCAGAGGATGAAATAGAGGTTTTAGCGTGAAGGAGGCTTTACGCTCCACTCTCGTTGCGCGCGCCGCGGCAGTTAGCAACGAGAGGGGTTTTAAGTGAAGGGGAAGAGGAGAACGGCGAAGCAAGCTCGGTGTGCAAGAGGTGCAGAAAAAGGACCCTGACAATCTTAATCCGAATTAAATACTTTTAAATCCTAACTATGTACTTTTTACGAGCCTGGCAATAACCGTCAACAAATTTCCGCCATTATTGAGATCAAAAACTAACAATAACATTTTTCAAGTAATTGCAGAAGCTGAATTACAATTCTTAAGGCCAACACCTCCTTCGCGTTTATCTATGTAGGGTAGAGCGGGGTGACCTGAACAGGTAGGTTAACTGAACACTTGGATAATTATGGCCATCTGTCGGGTACTAGTGGCAAATGATTGGCACCATTTAGATGCTTATCTGATAGGTGTCCGCATATGGTAATGCAGGATTCTGTAACAGCAAGCAACAAAGTTGAATTGACACGAACGGTTTAAATGGCGACGAAGTAATTTCTGGTCTTCGCAGATGTTTTGTTTTTATGTGCTGAAATCGGCGATTAATAAAAAACTGTGTTCCATAGTGTTTTGAGGTAAGTTATTGACTATGAATTACCGTCATTAGACTTATTGTTTACTATAATCTTATTTACACAAAACGTTTGTTTATAATTTTTATACAGGGCAGGTTAACTGAACACAGCTCACAGTAGGTTAAATGAACAGGTGTCCAGTTAACCTGCCATTAACAAAGAGTATGCAGTGCCGGTTTCATGGGGGTGCTAAGATTCAAATTAATTCTTGTTCTAGAACTATGCCACGCGTAAGGGTGCGGACGACCAACCACAGGTCGTTTTCAAAAGATTTGGTGAAGCAGGCAGTGGTCGAAGTTGTACAAAATGGTCGTTCGGTACGAAGTGTTGCGATGGAAACCGGAATTCCCAGGATAACTTTGAAAAGATACGTCGATAGAAGTCGTGGTCAAGACTTGAATACCGTGAATTTTCGTCCGAACAATGAACACCTGATGGTATTTTCACCCGAAGAAGAAATTCTTTTGAAAAAATACCTAGAACATGCACGCAGTATTCACTATGGCTTATCCGGTAAGCAAGATCGTGTTCTTGCTTATGAATATGCATCAGCGAACGGTAAAGATGGTAATGAAAGTTAGTCCAAAGATGGTATGGCCGGAAAAGAGTGGTTGACAAGTTTTATGCGGAGACATAAGTTTTTATTGAGGACTCCGGAGCAAACGAGCATGAGCAGAGCAACTAGCTTTAACAAAAGCAATGTTGATGCCTTCTTCAAAAACCTTTTGGAAGTTAAAACGAAGTATAAATTGCAGAGCGAAGACATCTATAACTTAGATGAAACCGGAGCTACCACCGTACACAAACCTCCCAAAATACTTGCTAAAACCGGTCAAAAAGGTGTGGGTCAAATAATGTATGCTGAAAGAGGGACACTAGTTACTCTAGTGGGGATTATTGGAGCTACAGGGCGCTACGTACCCCCTTTCCTAATATTTCCGCGCGTCCATTTCAAGAAAACATGTTGCATGGAGCTTCCCCTGGCACGAAAGGCGCCGCTACTCCTTCCGGCTGGATGAACAGCAATTTATTCCTACCTGTTCTGCAGCATTTTGCACATCATGAGAGGCCGGCCAAAGAACATGCCAAATTAATAATTCTTGATTACCATGAAAGCCACTTGAGCATTGCTGGTTTGAATTTTGCCAAAGAAAATGGAATAATTCTCCTAACCCTGCCTCCGCATTGCAGCCATAAGCTCCAACCACTGGACGTTGCAGTTTTTGGCGCCTTTAAGAGATTTTATAAGGCTGCCTGTGATAGATGGATGGTTAATCATCTAGGGAAGACTATAACAATATTCGACATTAGTGGTCTTACTGCTGAAGCTGTACTTCAATCGTTTACTCCAAAAAATATTTGCAGCGGATTCAGAGCCACAGGAATAGAACCATTTAATGCTGACATTTTTCTGAAAAAGGATTTCCTATCCTCTTACGTTACAGATAGACCAAACCCCGAACAATCAGAACCGTTGTGGGAAGAAGTCCAGGCAAACGGAAATTCGTTTGCACCACTGTCAACGGAACCTACACCTTCAACCTCAACTCAAGAATTGCAGCCTTCCTCAATTCTCAATCGACCTGCTGATGATATCGTCATGCACAAACCAAACCTGCCATCGGATACGTTGAGGGAATCTATGTCGGCATCATTGTCAAAGGATGCAAAGAAATCTACACCAGCTCCTTTAACCCAAGAATCGCAGTCTCCCTTCAACCGTGAACAACTTTATTCTCGTCCAGAGACATCAAAATTAATCACTCCTGAGCAAATTCGTCCTCACCCCAAAGCTGCTCCGAGAAAAACGACAATAAAACGTAGAAAAGGTAAGTCATTAATTCTCACTAACACTCCAATAAAAGATGACTTAGAAGAACAAGCGTAAATCCTAGAAGAAAAACTTAATAAGAAAGCAAAAGTACAGGAAGCCAAGAGGCAGGCAGTGAAGAAACAAGTTTTCGAATCCAGCTCCTCCTCGGACGATGAAGAAGTAAATTACCAGGAAAGTTCAGACTCACCGGAAGATTTTATCGAATCTGAAGACAATACACTTGAAGTATCAAAAGGAAATTTTATCATAGCCAAGGTTTACGGAAAAACTGCCTCAAACTTTCGGCACTACGTTGCTAAGGTTTGTGAAGAAACGGTTAATGGAAATGGCTATGAGGTAGTTTTTTTGACACGCTTCAACTCAACCAGCAAATTTTCTGAAAAAGCTGAAGTTTGCTTTGTATCCAGAGACGATGTTGTTCAAAAATTACCACCTCCAATAAAAAGCAGCAGTGCTAGGTTTGCCAACATGATCGCTTTCCCCGTTGATTTTGGTGATTTTTATTTCACTGTGTTCTAATAATTATTGTATATTTCTTCTGTTTCCTAGTTCTCCTAACAGGTAGCAGTATTATTTGTTTAGCGTAAATAAATTGTTCTGTATGTAATGTCGTTCGTTTTTGTTTCAAAAACACCTTGTAGAACGGATCCTACAATGTCTACTACCATTTTAAGACGATGTACACTGACTGGCGTGAGATGCTGTGGTCCAATACAAACATTATGAGTTCGTAGTACCACCGGCTGGGTTTATAAAGCTGAAAACAACCAATTTAAAATTTAAAGTTACACAATTATTAATAATAGCTACCTCATCCGTTCCCATTCCGCTTTTTATGGAGTCCATATATTTTCTGTGCTGCTGGAGAAAATTTGTCCTCAAATTAACGAACTCGTTTTTTATTTCCACTTCCGTCACACCCGGTTTCAGAAGAGAAACACTTTTTACAATGCTCCCCAGCGCTTGTTTTCTTGCGTGTTTGTTTTTGTGCAATGGGTCCTTCACTACGTACCAGCGCGGATGTTCCTTGTAGGACTCCATTAAACATGTCACTTGTTCATGTGTCCACGACATTTTAAAGCACATTTAATTTTGACAAGCACACCGAGCACATGTTAAAATCACCGAAATCAACACACACTGGCACCATCAGCTGATTTCCGCTCGCCACGTGCTTGCTGACAAAACGTGTCTCTTTACGCAGCGCTCTGCGTCGATTTAGTCAACTTGTATATGTCGTAATCATTGGGCGTAATGTGTCATTTTATGAAACGTCGGCAAACGCTGTAATTAAGATCGTTAAACTAGCTGTTTTAGGGCAAGGAAGAGGTGAGGAAACTAGGCAATTTATGAATTTGGTGTTGCTTATCCTCCTCACCTTTCTCTGTGCTTTTCCTTGCCTTAAAACAGCTAGTTTAACGATCTTAATTACAGCGATTGCCGACATTTCATGAAATAACGCATTACGCCCAATGACTACGACATATACAAGAAAATAGAACAGGTTCAAATTTCTTGGATGTAATGGCGCTAAAACTGCGCGCGTATTTTCAGTACTGAAATTAGCACTAAAATAAGCATCGTGTCAAAGGGCTCTAATACGCTATTCAGTGCATAAAAGTTACTTTGTTTCATTATTTGGACTGTTCGAAGCCCTGTACACCATAGTCCACATTGGGTTTTTGTGGAATAATATTTGCTGTAAGTTGTAACCTTACTTTTTTTGCTTTTTTTTGAATAACGCTTTTATTTACAGCAGATTTGATTAAATATGAGTAGAAAAAATCTAACCCATCAGGAACGTGTTTGATGTTAAGGTTTTGAGCAAAGACGATGGTTGGGAATCCGATTCGTTTGAAAAGCAAGATAAAAATCAGGTAATTGTTAGCTGTATAGAGGCTAATGGAATATGTTTATTCTTTTAGACATGCCTGGTGAAGAAGAGAGAGAGACCGCAGCCCCACAACCACTATGTGAACCAGAAAGCGAATCGCAAACTACCACTGTAGATGAAACAATAATTAGTAAAACTGCACGCATAAATGTAAATTTCAAAGAAAATGAGTTAACGTCAAAGGCATCCATTGGCTGCCGCAAGAATGTGCAATATGTCCTCAAATAAATTGGTATACCCCGAATGTTCAACCAGTAGTCAACTTGGAGAGCCCACAGCACTTTTTTAAGTAATATTTTACCAATAAGTTGTTTCCCTCATGGTAGAAAAAACAAATATCTACGCAGTGCAGCAGCATGCGAGATTCATGGCAATAACTCAAGATGAATTAAAATTATTTGTTGGGGTACATATTCTAATGGGAAACTTGCACTATCCCAGGGTAAGATGTTACTGGAAAAATAAGTTACGAATACCAGTATGTAATTGCTGATGCCATGTCTCGCGATAAATTCCACAAATTGAGGACCTTTCTACATTTTGTGAATGTAGAAGAAAAGCCACCTGAATGCAAAGACCGATTCTGGAAGGTACAACCGCTGTACGAAATTATACGAAATCGTACGTTGGCATTATCATTAGAAGGCAAATTGAGCATCAACGAGCAAATGGTGCCTTTCAAAGGCAGGCTCAATGTGAAGCAGTACGTGAAGGGAAAGCCTTGTCCTTGGGGCATAAAAATTTTCGCCCTATGCGGAACCAGTGAGCTAATGTACAATTTCATTATATATCAGGAGCCACAACAGAACTGAAGCCTGAGGAACAGGAAGTTTTTGGATTGGGAGCGTCCGTGGTGCTCAAGCTTTAGAAGCGAATTCAAGAGGCCAATATTCAATTATATTTCGACAATTTTTTTTCGAATTATAATTTACTGCAACAATTGAGACACAGGCGTATATATACTTGTTGTACTGCTAGAACGGATCGCTTTCAAAAACGCTCCTACTCGACTGACTCTGAAATGAAAAAAAAAGACGGGGTGCTTCGGAGGAATTGCTCAGTAATGAAGGCAAGGTCATTCTTACGAAATAGCTTGACAGTAAGAGTGTAGTCATGGCGTCTAACTACGTGAGTGTGGGTACAACCGATACTTGCAAGAGGTGAGATAAAGTACGAAAAGAGTATGTGGACATTTCTCGTCCAGTACTACGGGTCGTAACTTTGAACCACACCCTCACCCCAAAAATAATCCATTATATTACTTTTCCTTAACTTTTCCCATTTACATACAATCAATTTTTATATATTATATTTTAATTTATTCAATACCATGCCCTTGCATTATTAATTTCAGGGAATACTTCTAATTTGAAATGTCACCTGCAAGCAATGCACCAGAAAGCTCTTCAATCGCCTTTGACCAAGTCAAAATCCAAATCTCGGCCCAGCCCTACACTGTTTGCAGACGAAACTGTAAATCCTACTCCTAGAGATTCCGCCAGCCAAAAAGAAACCTGTCAATCATTTCTCGCGCAACCCCTATTTTTGAAGCGGCACGACAATTTCAGGCTAGTTGTCGAGGACAGTTTCAGAAAATCGAAGTGCCGCTTCACTTATGGCCGATTTCTTCCCTGCCAGATATCCTGCAGATAAATATATCCGAAAGATATCTGTTGAATAAATGGGAATTTGCTTTTCTTCACCTCCAGTTAGGACATATCTACAGGATAGAGTTATCCGGAGGTTGAAGCTCGAGTTATCTGGCGGATGGAGCTAACGCATGCGCATAAACATAACCTCCGACAAAGTGTTAAAGACCACCAGGTGCACGCCCCTCTCTTCTCACTCAACACCTGCGAGGCTGTGCCTAGACCCGGTGTGCATAATTTTACACCGTCGCCATATCTATGCACCTTCTATCCGTGGGTTTCGTATCTGTAACCCGAAGTGGAGGTGAAAAAACTCGAGCAGTATTTATCTACCAGATAATTATATCTCCAAGATAGCTATCGGCAACTTGGCGCAACCGTGAACAAATTGGCCATTAGTTGGATTCAAAACTCCACCCTCTAGTCGCACACCCGAGTAGTCAACGGGCGCATCTACGTGGATATTCCAACACTGAAGCGATCGACTACAATAGAGTTGGCTATTCAAGTTTTCGTAAACCAGGGGTCAGTAGCGCCACGTCGGTGATGTTTTCGGTCGGGTACAACCTACAATGCAGATGTAAAAGTCCCCGATTTATTAAAATTAATATTTATTTCAGTTAATTCATTTGTGAACCAATTACATACTAAATATTTCCTTTTATATTTATATCAGTTTTACAAAATTTATAAAAAATATCAATACAAATTACAATCACGAAAAACCATCACTAAATTACTTGAAAATAAATACACGGCAATAACTACTAGTTTCCGGCAGAAAATTAACTCCGCTAAGAACATTACACTAACAAGTGACATCTGAACCAAAACTACGCACACAAAAAGTTTTCTTGGGATCACTATATACTTAGATCACACACAGTTAGGTCAGCTTTACTCCACTCGTCTGACCGTTGGCATTACAAGTTAACTAAATTTATTTCTTGTTTGTAGGTATGTGGACATTGGGAGTGAACTTTCCGGCGACTCTTTGCCAGAGGCAACAGAAGCAATCGTTTTTTAATTAATAGCATTAACGATAGATGGAAACTGCATGTAGGTTATCTTTAAATTAAGGGACTTACAGGAAAACAAAAAAGCAACCTGGGAATGTGTTTACAATGGTTGCATGAAGCTGGAGTTATAATAAGCAGTCTTACTTTTGACGGGGCTGCGACAAATATAACCATGGCCAATACTCTTGGAGCTGATTTATCAATTAACTCTTCAAAAAAATATTTTTTACATCCAGTTACGAAGCAGCCAATTGACATTTTGTTAGATTATCCACACATGCTGAAGCTTATTCGAAACAAATTAGGCTCTTATAAACTGATGTTTGACGATAACAATGACCCTATTAAATGGGTATATTTTGAAAAATTGATTCATGTTCAAGAAACAGAAGGGCTATATCTTGGGACAAAAATTACCAGAAGGCACATTAATTGATTCAAAGAGAAGATGAAAGTCAAGTTGGCTGTACAGACTTTCAGTTTAAGTGTTGTTAAGGCTTTAAGATATTTGAGAGAAACTTCGTATTCCAAAGATTTTGAAATCAGCCAAGTTACTGAGAGATTCGTAATTTTTATGAACGATGTTTTTGACATTTTAAATAGCAGAAATCTAATGGCAAAACATTTTAAAGCAAGTCTAGAGCACTACAATAAAGATCTGATTTTCAACAGAATTAACGAAGCTGTTCAGTACCTAACATCACTAAAATGTTCAGTAAACGACGAGCCTCTGTATTTGGGCCAGAAAAAAACTGGTTTTATTGGCTTGATAATCAGCTTAAAATCTTACATAAACATACGGCAACAACATGTTGAAGACGTTGATGGTGGTATGAAGGATGTCTCAGCTAATAAGCTTAGCCAAGATCACCTTGCAGTTTTTTCAATGCCATAAGGAGTTATGTGAGATATAACAATAATCCCACCCCACGACCATTTCAAGCGGCGTACAAGAGGCTGCTCAGTTAATTGACAATTTTCATCTTGAAATAAAAACATAAATGATGACCACGATTACTCTATAATATGTGTGAGATACTCCCAACTATCTCTGAATGTTTCAGACGGTGTGGAGTATATAGCAGGATTTGTGGTTAAACAAATAAAAAAAGATTGATTGCCATTAATTTATTAATAATTCGCCGCGAAATTTCAAATAGATCTACTTTGTTTTAATTTTCAAAATTAGTCACTAGCAGTGTTGCCAATAATATCTGTTTAGAAGCGATCGAGTGTGAGGGACTGCAATCAACTCTTACAACAATTAAAAAATATAGCCGGGTAAAATCTGATTCAGCCATCTAGGAGCCGTCTGACACGACACTAATTTTAGTACTAAATTTAATACGATTGATGCGCGCGCCAATTTAGATCCGAAATTAGCACGTCTAAATGCGTTGCTGTCTGACACGTAGTTCTGATTTTAATACTAAATTAAATATGCGCGCAAGCGCTGTACCGTTTTCTCTGCGCTGTACTAGATATATTTGAAGGTTATGTTTATGTGCTCAGCGCACATGGCTCACAGCTGTCAATTTTCAGTTGCTTTGCTACAAGTTTTCTAGGTAACTTTGCTTCCAAAGAAGTGAAGTTAGTGCACTAGAAATCAGAGAAAGATTTAAACAATATTTCAATAGTAAATTAGGGGCTGTAGATTGGCAAGATAACGCCGTTGCTAGAAATGACAAGTAATGCAATGTTGAAAAAAGTTATGAATATATTTATTTGAATTATATTTTCGTTATACATATTTATTTTCTATTACTTCTTGTTCCTTATTAGCTTAAATTAGTATAAATTAATCAATACGGACACTTATTGTTGAGACCAAGACATATTTGCAATTTCAAACAAGTTTCTAACCTTACAATGCAACTGCAGCAAACGGTCACGTTAAAACCCAACAATTCTCTTCACACAACCTTGCATGCAATAAAATAGAACAGGTTCTATTTTATTGCATACAATCAGACTAAAGTTACGCGCGCATCAATCGTATTAAATTTATTACTAAAATTAGTGTCGTGTCAGACGGGTCTAAGGATGTAAACCCACATCTGTAAAGTGGCTAAAAGTGAAATTAAAATTGTGGAAAAAGCAGTATGAAAAAAATTTAATTACCAAATTGATTATAAATATTATGGACAATGTTCGTGGTTCTGTCTTCAAAGCAAATGAAGAACATGTATGATCATGACATTGAGAATAATCATATTGTTAATTTGATGAAAATTATTATTTTTCATTATACAAGATTGTATCATCAAGGTGAATAAGAATTTTGATAGAATACGTAGTAAGCTGAATAAAACAACTATTTTATTTTGTGATCAATAGGTACAAGATCAAATAAGGAGGTACAATTATAGAATTATTATTTCATTGTTGTTTAATAATAAATACATACATAGAAGATATATTTGATTTTACTTCTCGTTTAATGAATAAAAGCATAATACAACTGCAAAAATAACCCTTGTTTGTCCAGTCAATCCACCAATCTAATTCATTACAGAGTGATTCATAGTTAGTGGCACCTTAGAAGAAAAAGTATGTTATGTGTTTAATTAATAAAGCTATAAATGTAAGTTGAATAATTGACAAATTATTTTGACATTTGTTTTACGTTCTAGAACGTAAAAGTACTTCGTAGCTAGGTGACAAAAAAGGCTCACTTTGTCAACTGAAAATTCAACGTAAATGTCAACTTTTGAAGACAGTTTTCGAAAAACAGTATTTTTCGAGAAAAATTTGACAAAAGTGATGTAGCTAAAAAATTAAAATCTCTGCAACAGTTGACAAAAACATGTTGAACTTTTTATGTAGGTGAGAAATAATGTTGGAAATTAAGAACAGTAAAGTTTCTAATGAACGACATACGTCGACCTCACAAAAACGGCCAAAAGTCAATTTTCTTAAATGGCATGATACCTAATTATATACATTAATTGGTAAAGAAAAGTAATGCGCTTCTAATGATGTATGATGTTCCTATACCTAAAATGTATGGTTATTGCGTGATAATTACTGAATACCTGTGTTGTCCTTTATTCACAAAGAAAGCTTTGAAAAGGCGAATTAAAAAAATTTACCATTAGTGGACATGAACATGATACATTATTTTTATGTTAATAATTTGGATTATTTCTCCCTTGAAATGCGAGGTGCAAAGGCTGCAAGGTAAATTTATGTACTTCAAGAATAATGTGATCAATTAAGTTTCAAGTTAATTAATGTGTTGTGTAACATATCATACGTTGATGTTTCAGGTGGGTGTAAACATGCAATAGCCTTTTTGTATTGGATTCATAGACGTGGTGAGGAACCCTCGCCCACTGATATTACGTCTTATTGGCAGAAATCAAAAATAAGTTCTTCCGTAAAACAATTTGTGAAGTGCAAACACTTTAACACAAAAACCAACAAAACTAAACTGTAAATGACAACGTCCAGTTGTTTCGATATTATTGAACATAAAGAACAGTAAGTGACCAGTGTTCATTGTATCAATTAATAATGGATCACAAAGAGAGCGTAAACACTCCGGTAATGGCGGAAGATTTTATTGCCTTTTACAGCAATAAAATCTGCGCTGCTTTTGGCGCAAACGTTTTTGAAGCTGCCAGTAACCTGTCGGATTCAAGTGTTTGGCACAAAATGCGGTAATTATTATTAATCATTTACTGTCTTTATTAATTTTTACCTTAAAGGTACGCAGGAATAACTGCTTCCAGACTCCATGAAGCGAGTAGATGCAAAACGGAGGGATTTTTTTGCAATCAATAATGGGTGCTTCTACTCCGTTTGAAACACTGGCTACATTGCGTGGAAGAAATTGAAACAGGAAGTGTTACTGGTTGTTGAGCAGATGCAGGAATCGCTTCAAGGCTTAGAGACCAAAATTGAGTCTTATGATCTTGTTGATGCATCAACAGCCAAATGTGAGCTAATAAGAAATGCAGTTCAATTTTTGGACCGTCCCCAGACGGTGTAACGGAAGACTGTTGCTTTAAAGTGAAGTGTTCCAGTAAGGAAGCAAATATAAAAAAATTACATTTTAAATAATAATCAAATTGCAAAAAAGTTTCACATTCAGTTATTAATGCAAATGCACGTTTGTAAGAAGAAAAGGGGATTCTTTTGTGTCGCGTGTCTAAATTTTGAAATTGATAAAGAAGATAATGTAATTGAAATTAAATATAATGAAGAAATGAGACGAGAAGTTCTAGATCGAGCTAAGGAATTTTGAAAAAGCTATGTATTTCCAAAATTGCTGCAGGACATTTAAAGTGAATTACTTCAAAAAACAATAAAAAAAATCAAGTATTTTCTATCCAGTTTTTAATTCATTAGAACGTGTATAAAAATATAGGTATATGTATTTAAACAGAAAATTTTACCGGTTAGCATATGCAGGGTGTTGCCTATTTGAATGTCAATTTTAAAGAGGGCTCATCTGTGTATGATTTTAAGATAAAAAGATCATATTAACAGACAAATGCGTAATTTTTGATATACACGACACAATAAATTTTTCTTATTTCTTTTGTTTATTTAATAACTCCGAAACTATATTAGGTATTCTTATTACGCTTGGTTGGTGTAAAATAGGTGTAGACACATCTTTTGTGAAAAAACAAATTTTCAGTTTTAACTAATAATTAAAAAATACGAGAAAAATTAACTCATTTACATTTGAAACAAATGATTTAGTAAACATTTATTCCGGACATAAGGGTAAGAGTACGGAACTGTCTAACGCAAAAGCAATTGGTTTGGTGGTTAACCCGCCATCTCTTTGCCAACCTGAAGCAAATAGTTTTTATGGATATACTATGAGGAAAGGTAATAAAGCTGATTTTTTTAATGCTAAGGCGCATTTAAAAGAAAAATAGGTAGAGTTAAAAGATTTACGGGAAGGGACTAATAAAAAAGTGCCTATATTATTATTGATCAATCTGCAAATTGCAAAACTTTTGATGAACTTTATAATAAATATATAGATATTATTGTTCGTAACAAAACCGTACAATGTGATTTAATTATCCTAATCGGAGATAGGTATAAAAGTAATACAAATTGTATAAAAGAAATAGAAAGAAGTAAGCAAAATAAGTCTACTTTGGCACACTATGAATTTGAAGTGTAGGATAATATTGAAATTCCAAATTGGAAACAATTTCTTGGTAGTAACAGTAACAAAGCTCGGTTATTATAAAATATATTTCGGATAACTTATGTAAGGAACATACTCGCCTACCTAATAAAATTTCTTTTATTACTGCAGGAATGTCCGAAGAAAGTGCCATTACGACCTTTTCCTCATCCAACAATAGTAAGACACTAACAGAACTACATTTTTCCAATCACAATGAAGCCGATACTAGAATATTTGCCATAATTCAATATTTATCTACCTTAGAATACAATTAAATAATAATAGAAGTTACGGATACAGTTTTTTTCGTGTTGTCACTCTTTTTTGTAAGCAGAATAAGCCTTCACGAATCATGGATTCGTAGATTTTTATACCTGTTCACTATGTAATGAAACAGTTGTCTACTGAGGGGTCTAAGAAGTCCGAAATGAATTTGGGTGATATATTATTGTCTGCCTATGTATTGAGTGGTTGTGACAGTCAGCTTCATTTTAGAAAAATAAAAACCAATGTATTTAAAATATGTTTGAAACATCATTGTGATGTAGGGATATTTAAACGGTAATTTAGGTTGGTATCTCCAGAGTCGACCCGCGATAGAGAGTCGTAGAAGGAGAAAAAAAGCATGAAGTATGTAACCGGCATGGCCCTAGGATTGTACGTTTGAGTTGAGATTAAACATTAGTTAAGTTTTCTCTCGTGTTTGACTTGCAAGAAACATAAGAATGTCGATAAGGACATAACAATCATAATGATGAAGAATTGAACTCATTATTAAATCATCCCCAAAATGACTTTACTCAATTTGCCGATTTTGGAAACGCAGCACAATATTTCTTCAAAATTTAGTACGGTCGGCCTTTCGTTAACGAAATTTTGGATAAATTAAGAACACATTTATTTCACAGTTGTAAATCCGATATTAAGACTTTACCTCCCACTGAAGACTCATTTCACCAACATAGTCTTAAGGCCGCATTTCACTTAGGCTGGTCCAGCTAGGCTGGTGCAGCCCGGCTGGACCAGCCAATCATACACACACTTGGGCTGGTTAGTTTCAACCATCTGACTAGGTACACTCTTCGGATAAATTTATTTTCCCCGAATAAACTA
The DNA here is from genome assembly GCA_951805265.1 of Schizotus pectinicornis. Classification (NCBI taxonomy): domain Eukaryota; kingdom Metazoa; phylum Arthropoda; class Insecta; order Coleoptera; family Pyrochroidae; genus Schizotus; species Schizotus pectinicornis. Next base: position 1,229,748 of record OX638203.1, on the reverse strand, counting down.
CTGAAATTTTGTCAGCATTTGACTGCAGTCAGGTTGTAGTGAAGACGAAGCTCTTGCTGCATACCTAATTTTAAAAAGAAAAAAGCAACGTAAAGTTATAAGATATTGGGTGCATAACATTTTAAAAAAGCGAAAGAAACAAGGTAATTTTAATAATTTAGTAAAAGAGTTAAAAAACGATACTGAGAGATACTGGCATTATTTTCATATGAACATAGAAGATTTTAATGAAGTGTTAAATGTGGTACAAATGATGTCTACGCCAAATGGCAAAACAATGAACTGGAAACAAATTTCTAGTATACCGAGGAATTGGGACTGTACTGTCCACGTTGACTCGCACGTGGTACAAAAGACAAAAACCCATTGGTTGATGCAATTACCAGCGGAGCTGGTGCAGCCAAAAGATGTAAAATATTACTAACACGGCTGGTACAGCCCAGCTGCGAGCAGGCACCAGCTCGTGTACCAGCCTATATGAGTGTATATTCATTTACTATAATGCATTTCAAATTTGGCTGGTCCAGCCGGGCTCCACTAGCCCAGCTGGACCAGCCCAAGTGAAATGCGGCCTTTAGAGCAGCATACCAGTTAATTATTCCGAAAAAGAGAGTTTGGATGGACTTTAAAAAAGAACATCTAACAGCCAGTTTCATAATAATGTCTTTAAAGATACTTTAACTATAGATAAAGTTTACTGTAAAGTTCACTTTAAAGTGGGAAAAATTCTAGGTGTTTCATAATCATCTCCGTCCAAACTTTTAGTTAGTCACTTTAAAGCGGGCGGCGCTTTAGCCACAACCAGAAATTGGCAGCTGAGTTTGCATTTATTAAACTTTCGAGAAAATGCAAGTCTTTCGAAGAAATACAAGTTCTCCGAATGAAAAGTGAGGTTAGGATCGCTGGGTTACGTCTGAGAAGTAAACGTGTTTTGAAAGTTTTGAAACCGTGTTTGAGTATACGTGCACAACACGCGTTTGTGTCTTTTGTGTCTGTTGAACGAGTCTTCCGTCCATCACAGCCGTCCATAATGAGCAATAATTTGAAACAAAGAGATTTCAACTTCTCAAAAGAAGAGGGACAACTTCTTTTAAAACAAATTTCCAAACAAAAAAACGTTCTGAAAAACAAAGTAACGAACTCTGTCTCCAGCACTGACAAGGTAAAAATTTGTTGTTGTCCCCAGCAATTTTATTATATTAACGCGATTTCTTATCATCTTTTCTAGAGCGACGCTTGGAATAAAGTGTTTAATGGATTCAATTCCATCAACATTCATCTCAGGACTTTAGTACAAATCTTCCTTCTTGCAGAAGGAAGAATATTACAAGAAGAAAATAGAATTAGCCGAAGTGACGATGAAGGACATAAAACGTAGAGCTGAAGAAAAGACAATAAAATTTGAAGAATCTAGCGTTGAAGCAGAGAATAAGGAAAAAAGAGAAGAGGAAGAACATGTGAAGCGAATTACTTTGTTAGATTTACAGATAAAAATCGCGCAAAGAGATCTTGCGGTAGCATATCTTTGTTTCAGCATGGATTTGTGAAGGGTCGGTCGACTGCAACCAATCTGTCGGTTTTTGCGCAATACGTGTCAAATGCAATTGATCGCCGAGGTCAAGTTGATGTAATCTACACGGATTTTTCGAAGGCGTTCGACCGGGTGGACCATGGGATTCTGGTTGCCAAATTAAAGCAGTGTGGATTTTCTGACGCGCTGCTTGCGTTTTTCCGATCTTACCTCCGGGGGAAGAAGCAACGTGTTTTCTATCGTGGCTGTAATTCTGAGGAATTTTACGCGACTTCTGGGGTTCTGCAGGGGTCGAATCTTGGACCTCTACTATTTGTACTTTTTGTTAACGACCTCTGCTCGGTCATTAAGTCTGAGAAACTTATGTATGCCGACGATTTAAAGTTTTAGGCGAGGGTTAACTCGCAGCGTGATTGTGATCAGTTACAGAAGGATATATCTGGCGTAGTCCGTTGGTCTGACGAGAATGGGTTACCCCTGATGCCCGATTGCACAAAAAAAAAATTTGGTACCGAACTTTGTAGTCCCGGACCAAATTTTGGTGCGGTATCAAACAGCCAACGGATTGCACAAACAAAAGTTTAGTTCGGTACTTACTAATCCCGAACCAAATTCGAACGAACGAACAAACCATCAATCCGGCCTTCCTATTGGTTGCCGACCGGTCGCTGACTTGCGCATTATAAATGGCGCTGGCACGTTTTGACAGTTCGAAATTATTGTTTTAAAACTTTTACAATCATGGAAGCAAAAAAGAGCCGTAGCAGATCATACAGTGAAAAAGAAAAGATGTTTCTTCTCAGTTTGATTGAAAAGTAAGTTCTTCAATCATTTTATCTCTGAATATTACAAATTTTCACCAAAAATTTCAGATACAAAAATTTGGTGGAAAATAAGCGGACGGATAGAGCCACATTGCAAAAAAAGACGGAGGCGCGGGTGCAAATAAGCCAGGAATTCAACGCCTCCAGCGATTCTGGGCCCCGAACTGTCCAGCAGCTAAAGTTGCTGCTCAAAAATTTAAAAAAAAAAATGCCAAAAACTCTGTGGCCAAATATGTTTAATATTGCCATAACTGAGGCTTTACTGAACCTGAAACGTATTTTAAATTCCCGAGCATTATGCACCTCAAAAAAGTTGCTTCTATCTGTCATAACGCGAACTCGCGGAATTTCTTCAATATCTTCATCAGAATTAAGAGACGATAATGATGACAGTGACATTCTGCGAATCAATTATTTGAATGTAGGTATGTTTAAATATTGACTTGTGAATAAATATTACCTGCTACTGTATTTGATTTATTTAAGTTTATTGAAAAAATTCAAAATTAAATGTAAAATTGGCGACTTTTCAGCGATTTGTCATTTTGATATCAGGGTGGGAGTGGTATCAAATTTGGTCCGGTATCAAATGATTTACTACCGTATCAAATGTTTTGTGCAATCCAAAATGAGCCTAATCCAACGTTTCGTGCTGTTTCAAAATAGTTCGGTACCAAATTTTGATACCTGTCAGATTTTTTTGTTTCTGCAATCGATTTCGCGGTTTGGTCCCGTATCAAATGATTTGATACCGAACTAAATATTTGGTCCCACGTTTGTGCAATTGGGCATGATGTCTCGAAGTATACAGTTGTCACCTTCACTCGACGTAGGGTACCTATCACCTTTGATTATACAATGGATGGGTCCTTGTTGACCAGGTCCACATTAGTGCGAAACCTTGGAGTCTTGTTTGAGTTTAACTGGAGCTTTTTGAGCCATATTGGCGCCACTGCTGCGCGATGTATGAAGCTCTTCGGATTTATTGTAAGGAACAGCAGAAGTTTTGATAACGTCAAGGTCATTTTGACCTTATACCGATCGCTCGTGTTGCCGATTCTTAAGTATGGGTCTCTGGTGTGATATCCTATCTGTGCCTCCCACGTCGCGTGTCTTGAGCGAGTTCAGCGTAAATTTTTGAAGTACCTTGTTTTTAAGGCCGATGGTACATATCCACCAAGAGAGATTGACTACGACCTGCTGTTGAGTCGGTTTGATGTGTGTAGCGTCGAGGTTCGTAGGAGGTGCATATCACTGACATTTCTCTACCGCTTGATGAGGGATCACTCTTAGATTATTCTTAGATTTTTGTGATTTGATTTAATTTGTGGGGAGTTACATTTATGTTGATTTGTATTGTCTTCGGCTTGCTTATTGTGTATTTCTTAGGATATGATTTCGGCGTTAGTTTAGTTTATTTTTAGTGTTTATTGGAAACTAGCATGTAGCTATCTCGATGTCTTGGTTATCATTTAGTGTTTATTGTATTGTATCATTTGCCCATAATTGGGCTTCTACGCCTGTCGGGTGAATAAAGTTATTATTATTATTAAATTAAACCAACACAAGTGACAAGTGTTACATTACCTAAATGTGATCAACGCAAGGCTGCTGCAACACTCGGAAATACTCGATTTGTTGTTGGCAAATAAGGCCAACAATGTTCCTGAACCATTAGCCAGTGAAAACCATGCAGGCATCAAAGAATTTTTGCCAATGAGCAACGCCGCAGAACTTACAAAATTAGAAAATGCACTCACGAATAGTCCCGAAGTTAAGAAACAGCTTGTAACATTAATTAACCTAACATTTATTTTTCTTAATCAATGTATTTTATATAAACTTCTGTTTCAACAGACAGTAGATCTCGGCATGCTAGGAGGCCGGAAACTACAGGAGGTAGTGAGAAGGATAATGAAGAGAGTTATAACAATTGAATTTGCAATAAAATTCAGTTGGTTAGGGCGCAAGCTTAAAAACCATCTCAACGAAAACTTCTCCTCTCTAATAATCTCACCATTGATAATATGTAAGATTTTTAAAAATGGGTGCCAATAAAACGCTCGGTATATATTTTATTTTTGATCAGTAAAAAATATTATAACCGTCAATTAATTATGTTTTGCCAGTACTTAAAATAGAATGATCGGTAAAATTTTGCTACCGAAAATTACATTTCTATAACTGCTCATTACCTGGACAAAAATTGGAATATGAAGTAATTGCTAGTCGATTGCTATAAATTTTCCGAAAGCCACAATGCCGAAAATATTAAGTTTTAGCAGATTGGGGTATATCGGAAAAAATTCATTGTGCCGTTACGGATAATGCTGCTAATGTGAAGGCAGCTATAAGATTAACATGGTGGACTCATTTGCCTTGTTTAGCCCATACCCTTAATCTCGTAGTCCAAGATGCATTAAAATTAATAGAGTCAATCCAAAAAAAGTTAAAAAAAATTGTAGAATATTTTCATCGAAGTACTACAGCTACCGAAAAATTAAACTCCCTTCAAACTCAACTTCAAACGACTCAAACACCCTTAACGCGCCGATGTACCCCTCAAGTTGTGTTTCTGACTCTACAGATGGCGCTGTTTCTTGGCCCAAAATAATTTATGACACAACCCCATGGAAAAGAAGATTTACTGGGTTCTAATCGGCAATAAACTTTGGTCGGCTACCTTCCGTGAAAACGTTCTCTTATCACAATACATGCCATCTGGTAATTGCCACGAGGCCTGTGACGAGACTGTCGGCGAGTTGGTTTTCGAGAAGAATGTTTATTCTCGCCGCTGGATGCCCGATGGGCTCACACCAACATCTCTTGCAACTTGCCGAATGGAATTCCCTTTTCAATTAGAGCAACACCGCATGCAACTTGTTGATTGAGATACCTCATTTTGATTTTAATACTGGTTATGTAACATGTACATCTAGGGACATTGAAGGTTGCTCGACAGTCAGTTGGCAACGGGCAGACATTGCAGCGTCAACAGGTGATGGGGCTGTAGTCGAGGTGGAAAGCACGATTGGATTATTAAAGTGTACTTATATTTAGATCGTGCCTTATTGAACATTACATGGTGTCAGATGAAAAGAGAACCTAACCACAATGGAAGGATTTCGAGCGCCGAAACCAATGGAGTTTACGGGAAACATCGATAAAAACTGGACCACGTGGAGCCAAAAACTTTCGATATTCCTTGAAGCGACTGGAAAAAACACAGCACCAGATCAACAAAAAATTGCGATCCTACTTAACTTAATCGGGGATGAAGGTATGGAAATTTATAACACGTTTAAAATAAATAGTACCAAATCAAAGTACGAAGAGGTGGTGGAGAAGTTCAAAGAATACTGCCTACCAAGAAAAAACGTGGTTTATGAAAGATATAAATTCCTAACCTGCAATCAAAAAGAAACCCAAACCACCGAGAGCTACATTACGGAACTAAAATCGTTAGCAGCAAGCTGTAGCTACAAAGAAGAGGACGACATGATCCGAGACAAGTTGGTAATGGGAATTAAGCACCAAAGGCTAAAGGAGAGGTTGATCCAGGAAGAGAGTCTTACACTAAAAAAGGCTCAAGAAATTTGTCTACTATATGAAACAAGCAAGAAGGAAATTCTTGACATGACTAGACAAAATGAAGAAATATCCGTCGATAAAGTCAACTATAAATCCAACAGCCAGGAATTCGGCAAGAGTGAAGCACAAATTAAAAGAAGACCGACAACGCCAAATTCGTATGGATGTGGAAAATGTGGAAGCAGACATGAAAGAAGAAATTGTCCAGCATACGGAAAGCGGTGCAACTACTGTAAGAAGATGAACCACTTCGAGAGCAACTGCTTAATTAACCCTTTCTTTCCCAATGATGCCATATGGAATCACATCTGGTGACAGGTTTCCATTTGTTTCCGAGTTGCAAACCAAACATACTTGTGTAAATACTTGTGTAAATATGTACTAATAGATGGCGCATGTTGTATTAGTTTGTCAATTTGCGCGCCGTTTTGTCAGTTTCGAAGTAAGTTGTGACAGGTGTCCCAAGGCGGTTTTCTTGGCCAATTGTTTAGTTTGAAAAAAGGTAACGTATCAGATATTTTTGCCCTATAATTTCTTCTCCGTTTCCTCTTGCTTTTTTCTATCACATGGCAACGATTGAATTCCGTCAGACTAAAAAATACATCGTACAGGACCATCTAAAATCTTGACGCCACTTGGAGTCAATGGGAACTTCCATCTTAGAATCATATATTTCTTTACTAACATTTTCTTATCTTTTTATGTTATATTATTGTATACACATGCGACGAATTCTTCTAGATGCCTTGTGGTCTTACAGAAGAAGAAGAGCGGGATCTTTTGCTTTTACTAGAAGGAGATATTTCGGACATCGAAATTCCTAGCGATAATGAAATTGACGAAAACGATATAGTACAGGACAATACAAAGACTGACGATGAAGTACTTCAAGTTTATGGAGTAAATATAGAAGTGGACGCTACTTCTAATGATAACAGTAGCGATGTTGATAGCGAAGATGATATCCCTTTGGCGCAACTAGTAACCCGTCTCCCACAAAAAATTCAAAAAATCAAAAAGAAACATGCTGATCTAAAATGGATCAAAAAGGACTTGTCCCCAGTAACTTCCGGTTGCGTTATAACTTTTACCCAACCTGATACAATATCCACCCCATTAGGGTATTTCAAAAAGTTTTTCGACGATGAAATTATCCTAAATTTAGTAGACCAGACAAATCTTTACTCTACTCAAAAAACTGGAAGCTCCATCAACACGACATGCACAGAAATATGTAACTATTTGGGTATACATGTTATCAGTGGAATCGTATCTATGCCAAGCTATCGAATGTATTGGGCACAAGAAACCAGATATTCTGATGTTGCAGACGTCATGGCAAGGAATCGTTTCGACAAAATTCGATCTAATCTTCACATCAATGACAACACAAAAATGAAACCCCGTGATGACCCCGGGTATGATAAACTCTTCAAGGTGCGCCCATTCATAGACGCCGTACAAAAAAACTTTGCAAATATTGAACCAGAGGAACATAATGCAATTGACGAGATTATGATTCCCTTCAAGGGACACAGCTCCCTCAAACAATATATCAAAAGCAAACCTCATAAGTGGGGAATAAAGGTTTTTGCTAGGGCAGGTGTAAGTGGCATCGTATATGAATTTGAAGTATACGTGGGTAAAGGAACAACGACAGATGAAACCGACCTGGGCATCAGCGGAGATATTGTCATAAAACTCTCAAGCAATTTGCCTCTTGGAAGAAACTTCAAAATCTACACTGATAATTTTTTCACCTCGTTCAATTTGTTCACTACCTTGAGAGATGATAAAGGAATATTATCTGTGGGCACGGTCAGGACGAATAGACTGAAAGGTTTTAAACCAAAAGACGACAAGGATCTCAAAAAGAAAGGTAGAGGATCTTTCGATTACTTCACCGAAAATACAACAAATGTCACTGCTGTAAAATGGTTTGATAACAAATCCGTCACTCTACTCTCAACGTATGTTGGTGTTGAGCCAGTTCAGTCAGTAAAAAGGTGGTCACAAAAAGAAAAAACACATGTGGATATCCCTCGGCCAGAAATTGTAAAAGTATATAATACATATATGGGTGGAGTCGATCTCAACGACATGTTAGTGGCTCTATATAGAACAAAACTTGGCGTCAAAAGATATTATTTCAAAATATTTTTTCACATGATGGACATATGCATTGTAAATGCATGGTTATTATATAGACGCGACTGCAATCTTCACAACGTCACAAAATTTAAAAAACTACTTGAGTTTAGAAGTGAGATTGGCATTGCCTTGCTGAAATGCCAGAGAATCGACAGAAAACGCGGAAGACCTTCCTCTTCAAGGGAAGGAACACCAACAAATATGTCAGGCAAACGTAGTGTGCATCCTCGGCCCATTGACGATGTTAGGATTGATTCTAAGGACCACTGGCCTATTCACATTGAACCAAAAATGAGATGTCGGTATTGCAAAGCTTACGCTAGGATGGGCTGTGAAAAATGTAAAATTCCACTTTGCCTAACTAAAGACAGGAACTGTTTTAAAAATTTTCATTTGCGTTAATTGTTTATTTGTGTTTTCAATAATTTTGGTATTTTTTTAATAAATTTTTAATTCAATTGTATACTTTATTTTTCCAATGACGCCATATGGCTTCAATGACTTTTTTGACCAACAAAATTAGAAAAAAAATTGGGAGACCTATATTCCTTCATGTAATATATATTTGAGTTAGAATTTAGCAGAAAAATTTTTTCCTATGTTTTTGAATTAATTTGGGAGAGAAAGGGTTAAGAAACACAGGACCAGGAGGGTAAACGAAATAGAAGAGAACGACAACGACCTATACTTGGATACAGTTTGTATTGATGTTGTGGACATCAAAAAACATGAATTAATACAAAATGTACTAATCAATGAATGTTTATTAGGGTTTAAGGTCGACACGGGGGCACAGTGCAACATCCTCCCTGTCAGAGAGTACGAGAGATGCGCCGAAGGTCACCCGCTACAACCGGAAAGAAATCTTCATTTAATCGCCTATGGTGGAGCGAAGATAGGGGTACGTGGGTCGGTTGTTCTTGATTGTTACATAGAAAATAAGTTGTATAAACTAAAATTTATTGTCGTGAACAGAGGTGCCAAGCCAATATTAGGATTAAAAGCTAGTTTAGAATGCGATCTAATTAAAATGGTCAACTCAGTTCAGGTTTCAAAGATAAAGTCAAAAGAGCAAATTATAGGCAAGTTTAGTAGAGTATTCAATGGATTAGGTAAATTTCCAGGAGTACCTTATAAATTCACGTTAAAAGAGGACGTAACGCCGCGGGTACATGCGTCACGACGCATTCCCCAAAGTATTTTGCCACAGTTTAAAGAAACGTTAAATAACTTAGAAAAGTCTGAAGTAATAGTAAAAGTTAATGAACCTACTGACTGGGTTAACAATATCGTGGTGACGGAAAAGCCAAACAAAAAAATTAGAATTTGCTTAGATCCAGCTGATCTAAATAATGCTATTAAAAGGGAACATCATCAAATTCCGTCTCCAGAACAAATTATAACTGAACTTGAGGGAAAATCAGTATTTTCAATTTTAGATTTAAAGGATTCATTTTATCAGATTACACTTGATGAAAATTCGTCTAAATGTTGCACATTTGCAACACCGCTAGGTAGATATAGATTTCTTAGGCTACCGTTCGGAATAAATACCGCTGCAGAAGTTTTTCAGAAAAGGAATACTGAAATATTCGGCAACATAGTGGGAAATAAAATTTACATTGATGATATAATCATAGCGGGAGAAAATGAGGAAGAACATGATAAAATATTACTTGAAGTGTTAGAAACTGCTGAGAAAAATGGAATTACTTTCAATAAAGATAAGTTTCAGTTTAAAAAGACTGAAGTTAAATTACTAGGGTTTAATGTCTCTAAGAATGGAATAAGTATCGACACTGGTAGAATAGAAGCTATAACTAAACTAGAAATTCCCAGTAATAAAAAAGAACTTCTTAGGTTTCTTGGTCTGGTAAAATATTTAGGAAAATTCATACCTAATCTTTCAAAAATAACTGCTCCACTGAGAGAGCTAACTCGAGATAAGATAGATTGGCATTGGGAAAAACTTCATACTGAAACAATAATGGTGTTAAAAAAGTTGCTGACAACAGCACCGGTACTTAAACATTTCGAAAACGATACAAATATAACAATTCAGTGTGATGCCAGTAAAGATGGGTTGGGTGCCTGTCTTTTGCAGGATAATAAACCTGTCGCGTTCGCTTCAAGAGCATTGACTGATTGCGAAAAACGATATGCGCCTATAGAGCGTGAATTAACGGCGATATTGTTTGCAGCTGAAAAATTTGAATATTATATATATGGTAGATTAGTTGAAGTAAATACAGATCACAAACCACTGGTGAGCATATTCAAAAAGGACCTTGATAAAGTGTCACAAAGACTGCAACGAATGCGACTGCGGTTAATGAAATATAGTTTAAATGTTCAATACTTGCCAGGGAAACAAATGTATATTGCTGATACTTTGTCAAGGGCTTTTCTGAAGAATCACATAAAAGATGACCCAGAAGCAGCTTATGTAATTCATTCAGTAATAAAAAATCTACCAATGTCAGAAAAAAGAAAGCAGGAAATTAAATTGGCCACAAAAAATGATATTAATTTAAAAAAGGTTTTAGAATATCTAAGGGAGGATTGGCCAAGAGCAGAGCAGGGTTTGCCAGGTGAATTGGTAGCGCTTCATAAAATAAAAGAAGAATTATCTGAGCATGACGGCATAATATTTTACGGGGATCGTGTACTAATACCCAAAGTTATGCGACCAAATGTACTTAAAATAATTCATGAGGGCCATCTTGGGATAGCAAAATGTAAATCCAGGGCGAATGAAAGTTTATATTGGCCTGGGATGTCAGCAGACATTACTAGTGTAGTTTCGGGTTGCGAGGTATGTGAGAGGTTCAGAAACAAGAATGCTAAACTTCCGCTCTTACGACATAAAATACCGGAAAGGCCTTGGGAAAAGATTGGGATGGACATAGCTGAATTTAAATCTAGAAATTACTTGATTGTCATGGACTATTATTCAAAATGGTTAGAAGTCAAGCAGTTAGGCCAGAAGAGTGCAAAACAAATAAAAAAAGTGCTCAATGAAATATTTGCCTACCATGGGTTTCCTGATGAAGTGATTGCTGACAATGTGCCGTTTAATTCATGTGAAATGAAAGAATATTTTACAGGGAATAACGTCAATATCAAAACTTCCAGTCCTAATTACCCAAGAAGCAATGGTCTTGCAGAAAAAGCTGTTGGGATAGCAAAAGGCATGCTAAAGAAGTGTTTCTATGAAACTGGAACTTTTGATATAGATATCTACTTACTTAGATATAGGAATAACCCGATACCCGATATTGGCTTGTCACCTGCCCAATTATTGTTAAGCCGACGATTAAAGGATGATTTACCCATGGCGACTCACCTCCTCGTTCCAAAATCGGCTAATAAAAATGAAATAAAAAAGAAACTTTTGCAACGACAAGTCAAACAAAAATTTTACTATGACCGCAATACTCGTCCTCTGATGGGGGAGGAGGTTGGAAACAATGTCTTGTTTCGACACAATAAAGTGTGGAATCGCGGTCAGTTAGTTAGTAAATGCAACCAGCCAAGATCATTCTTAGTACAGGATAAAAGGGGTAAGACTTACCGGAGAACAAGACAAGATTTAATTGTGCGTGATAGTAAAGTAGTTAAACAAACTAAAAGTGATCTTGATGAGTTTGATTTCATATTAGGTCAAGAAAGCCTGGACGAGCCTACAGTAACTGAAAATGTATTGGAAAATGTTAACGAAAATGTGAATGAAACTGTAACTGAAAATGTATTGGAAAATGTTAACGAAACTGTAAATGAAAATGTGAATGAAACTGTAAATGAAAATGTAAATAGGGATACCGTTAGTTCCATTATTTCAGATCAAAGGACGTTGAGAGACAGATCTAGGATCAATGTACCTGTTAGGTTTAAGTACTAGTTTATTTGTAAATGTTTAAAATTAGTTAAACATACTTAGGATAGGGGATGTAACATGTACATCTAGGGACATTGAAGGTTGCTCGACAGTCAGTTGGCAACGGGCAGACATTGCAGCGTCAACAGGTGATGGGGCTGTGGTCGAGGTGGAAAGCACGATTGGATTATTAAAGTGTACTTATATTTAGATCGTGCCTTATTGAACATTACAGGTTAGATGACATTTAATGTCAGTTTTCAGTAAGACAATCAACACTTTTTAATTTAATAAACGAATGGGCTGGTTTGGGGTACTATCGTTTCTGGAGGTACTTACACTTCTACTAAAGAATTACTTTCGGCAATGGACATTCCTGTGATGTCCAATAAAACGTTTATTGACAAAGAAATTAAATTAGGCAAAGTGTGGACAGAATATCTTACAGAAGATATGTTGAAAGCTGGTGAAGAAGAATACGAAATTGCTCAACTTCAAAACAAAATCAAAAACGGAATGGCACAGATTGAAGTATATCTAGATGGGGGTTGGTCCAAACGATCATACGGGCATAATTACAATGCGAATTCGGGAGTGGTAAGTTAAATAAAACGATACTTTAGTAATAAATACATATGTATCTTAATAAATAATTATGCATTTTATAGGCATGTATTATTGGCAGAAATACAAAAAAAGTATTATTTGTTGGAGTACGAAATAAGTATTGCAGCGTATGCAGTATTTTTAAGCGCAAGAATTTGCCTCCAAAAGATCACGTTTGCTATAAGAACTGAGATAAATCCTCATCTGCTATGGAAGCTGATATTATTGTAGAGGGTTTTCAAACAAGTGAACTAACCTATAAAATACAATATACCAGTTTTATAGCAGATGGCGATTCCAGTGTTTATGCCCGTATCAAGGAGAAGGTATCGTATGGCCGCTTTGTTACCAAATTTGAATGCGCGAATCATGTAATTAAGAACTACAACAATGCTTTATACAAGGTAGATAAATATTCCCATAAACACACTATTGCTGTAAATAACATAATTCTTCTTTTAGATTATTGCTGATACCAAACTTCCTCTAAAAGCAAGAAGTCTTGTAAAATCAGAAAAAGATAGATTGACAAAAGCCGTTCGGGGGGCAATTATGCACTATACTTCAGAGACCACTGTGAACATTGAAGGCCTTCGAGAGAACTTACGAAATGGCCCGAATCATGTTTTTGGGAATCATTCCTCTTGTAAAAATTATTTTGCTGCTAAATGTAAAGAGACTAATCCAAATGATATAGAAGTACTCAAAGTTAGCGGAGTTCTCGTTAAAATTGAGGAGGCACTTAATAATGTAATAAAAAAAGCAGACAGAATTCGCAACAATGAAACGAATAATAGGTCTGAGCTTTTTATGAGTTTGCTAGCTAAATATAATTGTGGCAAACGCAAAAATTTAACTCAGAGAGGCTCATTTCAAAGAAGGTGTGTAGTAGCAGCACTGCAATATAATAATGGTCCAAACTGGCAGTCGATAGCTTGGAAAAGAGCGATGCAACAAAGTCCTGGTCAATATTTTAGGAAGACGTCGACCAAAATTTTTTAAGGTCTATGTGAAAAGACCTAGGAAACTGTTTCAACGGTCTTTACGTCCAAAGGAATCTGAGGTAGACGTGGATTATGGTCCAGATGCCGATGATTTTATTTCAGAGGAGCAATTAACGGTATCATGTGGTAGTTTATTAGATTCATTTACTGTAAGTATTTTACACGATTATTGAAAAATCGATACAATTTTGTGTTTTGTGTAGGTCTCGCCAGAGGAGGTAAAAATAATCGAAATGGAAACAATTGGACAACATGAGAATCCACGCTACGTAGAAAAACGACAAAACAGATTAACGGCTTCGCTATTTGGACAAGTCTGTCACAAGTTACCACACACCTCATGCAATTCGTTAGTTAAAAAAATTTTGTATCCTCAAGATATAAAATCAGAATACTTGGAGTACGGAAAACGTTACGAAGGAATTGTAAAAGAGCTCTTTGAAAAACAATACAATACGACAGTGAGAGCAAGTGGACTTTGGATCGACATCACATACCCGTTTTTGGCAGCTAGTCCTGATGGTAATTAACCGGCTTTTCTATTAGTCAAAACCATGCATGATAATAACAAGTTGGCAACATTGCTAGTCTAACCATTCTCAAACAGAATCGTACTAATAAAATTATACGTAATAATCTACATAAATCCAAATTTATTGAATTTTTAATTTTTGTAGGAATATTAGAGGATGAGAACATAATTGAAATAAAAACTTTTCCATCACTAGCGAGAGACCAAATAACGATGCGGGAAGCTGCTCTTTCAAAGAAACGAAATTTTTGTTTACAAGTTGAAGACGACGATCGACTGACTCTAAAGAAGACCCACAATTATTATTTTCAGGTTCAGGGCCAATTGAGAATAACTAATGCGACTAAATGTTATTTCATTGGTTATAACGAACATGAAGAAAATGAAACATTTGTGGAGGAAATATTTGCGGATCGAAACTTCTGGAAAAGTAAAATGGAGACAAAATTAGTAGCTTTTTTTAAAGATTGCATGCTGCCAGAATTAGTTCTGCGTAGAGGTCAAGTGGGTAAGCCTTGCAGGGACCCTCCCACCATAACAAAAGCCAAAGAAGTAGTTTTAAAAAGAAAGAAAAAAGCAGCTTCTGAATTTGCACTGCAATAGTTATTTTTGTATCTACAAAATTATAATTTTGCTTGATCTGACTGCCAGACATCTAGCTAGCTTTTGTACAAAATAAAAATAAATGCTGTTGTATGTATTGTGTATGGTCATATTATTCACATTTAAATAAAAAATCTTCATGCCGATTTTGTTTTCTTCATTACCACCGTAACCGGCGGGCAATAAAAATAAACTATTATGTTTGTCGTGTTTGCTTTCGTTCCCCATCATTTCAGTTTATTTATGGTACATTAGCAAAGTAACAGATAAGGGATCATAAAACTAACCGCAAGTGCACCCCTGATCGGCGGTGACAGGTCCATGACAGCTCAAACTTTGAAGCGCCACGTGGTGGCTCTACACCGAACTAAATTTAACATGGCAAGCATAGGACCGTAGGTTGTCGATTAAGATAGACAGCAGACTAATTAACTTTTTTTAAAATTTCTTTAACTTTTGTTAATAGCGCTTTAAAATCTAGCTATTAACATATAACCGCATAGAAAAAAATAATGGCAACGTTGATTAATTAATCATAAAATCAAAATTTCAAACTTTAGCCGGATTTCGAGCTCGTTATTTTTTAGATTACAATTTTTTGTATACAAGGAAATAATCAAGTCCTCGAAATCTTCGGTTGTAACCGCGATATGACGATCAAAAGATTGCTGCAGACGTATTCTAAATTAACTATTACCACTTTGTTAATTAAGGTGCATACTTCAATTTTACGGTAGTATGTAACTGAAAGATTCCTTTATAATATTTAATAAAGTGTATTTTTCTAACGCCATAAGTTTTCATACTACAGTGGTATAAAGTCGAGCAAAATTCGGCAAAATGTCTCCTTCGCCACCTTAAGGGCAGGGACCAGAAACTTATCAGCTATTGTCAACAGTTGCCCAAGGAGAAGGAATCACTTCTCCATCCCATGAAACTTATGGCATACAAGAAATGTTTAAAAAGAAATAAACAGACAAAAAGAAATTTAGATACCTAACGGTTTTACATAAGTATACGTAAAACCTCACTTGAAACAATGGATCTTTACATACATAATCTGTCAAGTAAATAATTTTGTATAATATTATAAGGTAGTGTTACGATTGAATTTTGGGAAATGGCGAAAATTTTGGGACCACTGGCAGTCCTATCGAGCCCAAAACAACAACACTCATGAAAAAGAGGAGATAACTTTTTTTGAAAAAGAGTGTCAGGACAATCATTAGTTTTTTGCGAAAGCCGGAATAGCAGGTTGTTAGTAATTTGATCCTGCAACGACAAATAGTTTGTCAATTTGTCCGGCCGACGCAAGGAAGAATAAAATTCCAGAAGTAGGCGTACCTATGCGATTTTTGTGCCGTTATCGGTAATTATTGGGCTGGAGTACAACTCCACAGGAGCCGAGAAAGAAAAGCCAACAGTTACTTACCACCTTTTCGACACGTTGCCACATCCATTTCGCTTTTTTTTTATGCGAATGCATTGGAAATTTTATTTAATTGTTGAAACACTGTGCAGTTCCCTGCCCCTTTGTTGCGCCACTGGCAGGTCGAGTCGCGTCGGCGCGAGAGTGGGGTACGCCGCGACCAGACAAGTGGTGCGGAGTCGTCGATCAACAAAACCGGGCATATTGTCGCTCTAAATTACGTACAATAAATTCATTTTAATCAGTGGTCCTTCGTGTCATTTTTACCATCACCAAGACCCCCAACAAACACAACGTAGGGGAAATATTGTATTTTTAGTTATCTACTATTTTTGTTAATGTAAATAGATGGTAAATATTTTTTGTGCATACATATTACCAAACAAACAATTTATTTCTCCAAACACAAATTTCCCAGTTTCTGGTTGTGACTAAGCTTTTTGATAGTCTAGTATGTAACAGTAGGCATATATTATATTTGTTGTAGTCACCACGAAAATCATTAAAATAAAGTTGTATGTCGTTTGAATAAATAAAGTGCTAATTAATATCGTACCACTCTTGTTCATTTTAGAATTAGTTGACTGAATCAAATCCTAAAGTAAGGTCCAAATAAAATATTTAATTGAGATTAAAATTTTCCCGCCTTATTTATATTACAGTTAGCTGTAACACTCCAAACGACTTTCGAGTGTTTCAGAGAAAACGACAAACTTGTATCTTATGTTCCCAAAAAGGAAAAAGCAGTAGTTTTGTTGAGCGCATTTCATGATCGTGCAACAGCACTCTATCTAGAAAATAAAAACAAACCTGAGGAGATCTTATTCTACAACGTGAGGAAAGGTGGTATCGATACTTTACGCTACATACAGTGTGCAAAGAGCTACTCGAAGATGGCCAATGGTGGTTTTTTTACCTTATGACTAATATAATAACAGTAAACGGCATGATAATCTTCAATCAAGTAAATCAAAACTACATAAATGATGAAAAGCATGGGCAAAGATTATTTATCAGAGAAATGGATGAAGATCTGGTGAAATCACATATGTCAAGGCGCGCGGAGAGACCTCAAACCCGTGGGGCCAAGCATGAAACGTTGTCAAGTTGAGCCTTCAACCTCAAAAAGAGATTGTCTTCAGCAACCAAAACTAACAAAAAAAGCGATGCAATACCTGTCCACGAGCTAAAGATGTCAAAATTTCTGATCAGTGTGTGCAAAATGACTGTAAAAAAACATATCTGCAAAGATCACTCTGTTATCATGTGCATGGATTATTACGAATCATGTACCCTCAATATTTGAATAAACCATATTTAATGACATGTAGAATGTATAATTAGAACACTGAAAAAAATTGTTTACAAAAAGTTTGAACATAACATTTTGGGGTCAAAGTGACCCCAGAATGCAATGCTTGCATAGGAAAATATGTATGCACGCCAAAGGTTAAACTCATATGTGGAGAATCAAGTCTGATTATAATGTGCTGGGCGCACAGTACCAGGGCCGGCGCGACCCAATGTGCAAACGGTGCATTTGCACAGGGCGGCAAAATTCTGGGGCGGCAAATCGTTGGCTTGGCGCAGAAAATTTTAGTTTTATAAAAAAAATGGTTCTTTAAGATTCCCACAGCTAGGCATACACGTAGGGGATTTTTGAGAGTTTTGTCCCCTCACGGACCAAATCCGTTGCTCCGTACCTTGCATTAATGGGTGACTGAGGTCTTGGACTCTCAAGGGACAAATCTGCCATACCAGATCTTGAGAGTTTTTTTTGCGAGTCCTTTCCCGCTAATTAGTGGTCGTTGCACGATTTATCCTTTCGGCGACAAATCCGACAGGATAAGTTGCAAATTTACGTCCGTTCACCACTAACGTGCATTCCAGTCACTCAGACTTAGTGATGGGCAGTAGGGGTGGGCGATAATAGAATTGGATTATCGATAATCGGGGACCAAGAAATATCGATATTTTAAAAGATATGAGTCGAAATACTTGGAATACTGCAATAAATAAATAAATAAACGCGGCGTCCCGAGAATCCGATGGTGTCTCGGTATCTTAGGTTCTCGGGACGCGGCGTTCCGAGAATCCATGATACCGAACCACCATGAGAATAGCAGACAGCTTTTGAGAGTTCGTCTGTTCGTATACGGTTCGTGAATTAAAGCTAATCCGAAATTTTGTTTATTAATTTTTGTGCAGTGTGTGAAAATTTTTAATTATGCCGAAAGATAATCGTAAACGGTTGTCAGGTGCCGAGTATCGTAAAAAAAGGGCGGAAAAGGAGTCGAAATTAAAAAAACAGAGCGGCTCTTTGGTTAATTTTTTAAAAACTTCTAACATTCCTAGTGGTACTGTTAGTGTTAGTGATGACGCAGAAACTGCAATGCCATCGACTTCGACTTGTCAAGACAATAAATTGGAAAGTGGAGTGCCTCATGATGGTGGCGCATCTTTATCAATAATAAAGATTGCGAAAGAGCGAACCGAAGAAGCTACCTTAATTCCAGATTTCAAGACGGAAATTTCTACCGATCCTGCGGAATGGCCACCGGTCCTTACTGATGATATAAGGTTACTCATAATCAAAAAAGGGCCTGTACGTGAAAGAGAAATAGAAGGAAAATTTCCGAAAGATAATAGTGGACGTCGTTTCAAGGAATCCTATTATCAAAGGCGTATGTGCAATGGAGAAGTAATTTTAAGAACATGGCTTATTTACTCAAAAGCCAAAAATGCGGTGTTTTGTTTTTGTTGCAAACTTTTTACACAAAATGAAAATGCTCTAACTTCAGGAGGTTGCAACGATTGGACTCATATCGGTGAAAGGCTCAGCACACACGAAAAAGGTAAATCACATTTAACTGCACATAAACAATGGACTGAATTAGCAGTGAGACTGAAGACAAATAAGACTATAGACTCTACTCATCAAAGAGTGTTAGATGTTGAAACCCGACACTGGCAAAATGTTTTAGAGCGGCTTTTAGCAATAATACATTTTTTGGCCCAGCAGTGCTTGCCTTTCAGAGGGACCTCAGATAAATTATTCGTCCACAATAATGGAAACTTTTTGAAATTAGTTGAACTTATTTCTAAATTCGATACTGTCATGTCTGAACATATTTTAAGAATTAAAGATGGCCGCACTCAACAACATTATCTTGGAAAAGATATCCAAAATGAAATTATACATTTATTGGCAAATAAAATCCAACAAAACATACTTGCTACAATAAAAGATTCAAAATATTTTAGCATTATTGTTGATTGCACTCCAGATGTCAGTCATGTTGAACAAACCACGATCATAATACGTTGCGTAAAGCTAACAGACACTCTTGTGGAAATTCGGGAACATTTTCTGGGATATGTACCAGTCACTAGCACTACAGGTGCAGCGCTTACGCAAGTAATATTGGATAAACTAGAACAACATGGTTTGTCAATTGAGAATTTGAGAGGGCAAGGATACGACAATGGTTCTAATATGAGAGGAAAGCATTCTGGAGTTCAGCAACGCATCAGCCAGATAAATCCTCGTGCTTTCTTTGTTCCATGTAGTTGTCATTCACTTAATTTGGTAGTTAACGACGCAGCAAAGTCAACAAGAGATGCGGTTGCCTGCTTTGACATTGTTCAAAAACTCTACGTGTTTTTTTCGGCTTCAACTTTGCGATGGGATATTTTAAAGAAGCATGTAACTTCGTTAACTGTTAAACCCTTAAGTACAACCCGATGGGAAAGTAGAATTGATGCAGTTCGCCCTATAAGATACCAGATAGGCGAAATATATGATGCCCTATTCGAGATTTCAAGCGATTTATTAATTGATCCCATGGTTCGGCACGAAGCCGAGTGCTTAGCATGCAGTATTTGCGATTTTAAATTTTTGTGCTCTTTGATCGCTTGGCATAATATCTTGAACCATATAAATGTTGCCAGCAAACTGCTTCAAGGTGTGGATATGGACTTGTCAAATGCCATCACTGAATTGAAAGGAGTTTTAAATTATTTACAACAATATAGAAGTGACAGTGGGTTTGAAGGAACAGTAACTGATGCTAAAGAACTTGCAGAAGTATTAAGTGTTGAGCCCAATTTCAAGAACCTTCAAAATATCCGACCACGGCGACAGAAACGACAATTTGATTATGAGTCAGAAGATCAAGCAATACAAGATCCAAAAACAAAATTTAAAATCGACTTTTTTTTCCAAACACTAGACGTGGCAATAAATTCTATAAAGGAACGCTTTGACCAACTGGAATCCCACAACACTTATTTCTCTTTTCTTTACAACATCAATGCATTACAAGATATGCCAGCAACTACACTTTTAGAGAAATGTAAAAATTTGGAAACTATTTTAACATACGAAGATTCGAAGGACATTGATGCTTTGCAGTTGTCTGATGAGTTGCAGGTTTTATCACATTCCATAGAAAATAATACTTCACCATTCAATGTGTTAAAACGGTTGGTGGAAATTGGAATTGATTGCTACCCCAACATTGTAATTGCCCTTCGAATATTACTCACACTTCCAATCAGTGTCGCCAGTGGCGAACGAAGTTTTTCTAAATTAAAATTAATTAAAACTTATTTAAGATCTACAATGACTGAAATGCGTTTAGTGGACTTGGCAATCATTTCGATTGAACACAAAGTTGGTGAAAGTATTAGTTCGAACTACAAGGACCTTGTGCGTGAGTTTGCTGCAATCAAAGCTCGTAAAGTAACTTTCTGTTAACAAATACCTTCCGACATTTTCTCGGATCCACAAAAAGCTCGGACGTTACAAAATCATCAATTTTACCAGGTATGTAGATAGGTATACCTATTTGCCTT
Organism: Schizotus pectinicornis; assembly: GCA_951805265.1. NCBI lineage: Eukaryota > Metazoa > Arthropoda > Insecta > Coleoptera > Pyrochroidae > Schizotus > Schizotus pectinicornis. The sequence continues at coordinate 1,208,743 of OX638203.1, read as the reverse complement.
AATCTAAATTGCAGGTATTTGTCATTTGTCGCTGTTATAATAATGATTAATAAAATAGAATGGAAAAATAAATGGTAGGGGTAATTTTTATGTAAATTCATTAATTTACTTCTCTTGAATATAAAGTGCAAATACATAATGGGCGGCATAACTTAAATTTGCACAGGGCGGCAAACTGAGTCGCGCCGGCCCTGCACAGTACACACTTTAACCGTTTTTAACAAATAATGTGATTGTACATATACTTACTGTCCTGTAATTATGCTATGATTTTAAAAACCTCATGAATTTTCAGCACATAATATCACGAATTTATTTTCCAGAACCTGGCAACAATCTTAGCAAAATCTGAAGGGATGTATGCCTTGGCAATGATTAGTAACGGACTTTTCATAACAAACTAATGTGCTTTGTTTGTGAATGTTTAGGTTTCTGAGGTATATTTGTGAAAGCAGACTTGTTGCGTATTTTCATATTGTAATTATTAACTTCAAAATGGTTTGACCATTTCACAATTGATCATTAATTATGGCGTCCCATCAACACAGCAACAAAATGCGGACAGTGTTCAAAGTTTGAACAGTGCAGCAGGTTCCTTTGAACTTGATCGCTGTCAACAAATTTTGTTGTTGCTTGAGTGCAATGGTTTAAATGTTTTGTTTCATGCAATAAAATAAAGTTATAAGACTTACATAATCGCCCAAGTTGTCTAATCCCTCATTGTCTAGTTTCAGCACTTGCACATAGGTCCGAAGAAATCTGTGATGCACAACACTAATGACACCTCAGGCACATTTTTGGAAACGTTTTGAATCTGTTCCTTCTACAACAATGTAAATTGGTTGAAACACCAAATCCTCACCACTCGGCACTACACGTGGCCTCAACTGTCCTTTTCAATTTTGACATTCTCGAGCTATAACACAGAGACAAAGGTATTTACACCAAATATACCTATTATACAACTAAATCTTACCAATAGTGTGGAGAAATATTTCAGGTATTTCGGCGGAAATTGCTTTTGCTTCAAGCGCACTTGTGTCCCCCTTAGAGATGTTTGATAAGGCTAAAAATTATATTCAAATAAATTCTCGCATTCGAACTTTTGTATTAAATTTGTGTACCTACCTGACTGAATGTTAAACGGAAAAGTAACCCAGGTGATGGTTGAAGTTAGGTTTGTTTCATTTGATTATTTTACAAGGAAAATCATTGGCGCCGGAACAGAGAGGAACTGGCATGGCGTCTTACCCATAACCCCAAACACTAAACAGCACTAGGACCCATGGCACTACATTGAACTACTGAACCGAGAGGAAGTGAAACGAATTAATAAACACCTTCACAGATAAAAATTGTCAATTACTGTTCGAGGACACTACCAGAACCACAAAACTCTCCACGGTAACTGTAGACCATCACTTTTTTTTTATTACTCGACACCCGACTCGTTGTCCGCCATATTTGAATATTTGATTACGTACCACAGCGTACCACAGCGCCCTCAACGCCCTAATGGGTGGTTGGAGATCATAGAGCCAGAACATAGAGCTCCTTGTAGCCTACTTAGGAAAATTGGGAATTTTGGAAGCAGGTTAATCAAAACTTTTAAAAAGAAAATAGATTTATTGATGGTAATTGAAGTTAAAAAAATTAATTAATTAATGATGGGTAGTAACTAAATTTTTCGAAAATTAAACTTTATCTAAATACCTAGTGCCCTCTATGAGGTAGGAATAGAAGTAAGAGCGCCCAAAGACAGCAATTTGTATCGGAAAAAATGCAATTAAAAAATTAACATCACCGTTGATTAAAGATAAAATGATTGAGGGATTAATTAGAAGATGCCCAACCGCGTGCTAAAATGCGTATAAATAAATGTTCTTTTTCAGTCTTGACGCAAATGTCAAAAAGGGCGGGAAATTTAAAATTATCAAAAATCAAATCAAATTTACTTTGTGCCGCAAAAACACAAAAAACGCCACAAATTGACGACGAGCCGAGAATAAATTGCTATAAATTGACTTAATTGTAACTGCATGGTGCAAGCTGCAAGTACGTGTTTTCATGTAACGTGTTAAAGTTTTGTAAAAGCGTCAATTTTTTGCCTTACAGATTCCTGTCTCTGCGCATTCTAACAATGCCCGATAGAAAGCAATGTGTGTTTAAAAAATATTTAAAATATTAGCATTGTTATTAGTGTACCTTTATATACCGGGTGTCCCAGGGCAGGTGCGGGCGGGTCATAGGGAAATAGCACGCGAAATTATATTTTGGAAATAATATCTCCCCAGGTAAAATTACGTAAAAGCTGAAAGTGTGAGAGGGGTTACTGAATAGAGGGGCACATTAAGTTGTAAAATTCATAGCAAATTACGATTTGGAAACTTGGGAAATAGAATTTTTAAAATACTACATGTCACGACTGATTAAGTACTATCGTGAAGAAAATTTCAACGCCTGCCTTTTTGAGTATTTGCTGTTACTTTGGTAAAAAATCTAGAATTCGTTGTTTGTTTTGCTACGTTAGTTTCTTGACAGGTTCATTGAAATTAAAACGTTTTTTTTTTAATAATTAGAAAGCTACTGAGCTTTTTATTTCTAACTATTGTTAAAAAAAAAACGAAAAAAAGTGAAAACATTGGATAGGATGTGAACCCAGGACCTCAATGTTTGGAAGCAAAACCTTAACCATTACACTATTGAGGCAGGCGTTAAAAATTTTGGTTATTGTTTACTTTACCCACTCTTCGATTTTCAAAAAACTAATTACATCAACGCATTCGTCACCATGTATACATTACGAAAATCAATATCTTTTTTTGTGCAAACTACTTTATTTTTACTCTTATTTTCCTTGCCCTAGCACATCTTTTTTTTTTTATTTATTTTTCTATAGATTTTGCATAAAATTATTTTTTATTTGCACAACATTTCATTGCTCAAAATGGCATTATAATGGTGTTTCACAATGGTTTCCAAAAAAAACGCCGCAAAAAGCGAAAAGTGGACATTGTAAACAATTACCTGGTAATTTGCTATAAATTTTACCACTTAATGTGCCCCTCTATTCAGTTACCCCTCTCACACTTTAAGTTTTTACGTAATTTCACCTGGAGAAATATTATTTCCAAAATATAATTTTGCGTTCCATTTCCCTATGACCCGTCTGCCCTGGGACACCCGGTATAATAGTTTGATAAGAGTAGGGAAAATCGATTCATCTGTCATTAATTTTTGATCCAAATTAATGTCATTAATCAAACTATTATAAAAAGAAACTATTATTATTATCAAACTATTATATAGGTACACTAGAAAATATTTAATGTGGTACTTGGCAAAATTATTGTTATGTTTAATGAAAGCTTTTAAATGAAAGTCTAATTTATAAGCATAAAAATCATGTAACAGTTTTTGTTACCATTGCCGCCTATTTTTGTAGTAAGTTCTGGACGTAAACAGTTCAGAGCCTGTGAAACACATACCGCGTTTCCCATTTTTCTTTCTAACAACGCTTTCGCGCTTTTTCACGACGCCATTTTTCTCAGAAAGGTGTGCGAGCTTTTTTTGCTGTTTGCAATTGGTACCTCTAAACAAATATTCTCAATTTTCCCAGATTGGTGACACTTTCAGAAGCTGCTCTATGTTCTGGCTCTATGATCTCTAAATATTGACACTGTTGTTTTATTTTCCAGTTATCCAATTCAGAATTCAGTAAATTGATCTTTTATTAGTCAGTTCAGTGTCCGGGGCCATCGGGCGCTACACGGGCGTTGCCAACATTTAGTTCTGTAAATTCCCTTATCATTTTATAGTGAAAAGCGAGAGAAGCGACCAAAATGGCGCCGCAGGCGGAAAATTTTATTTAAAATAAAATTACTCGCTATCTTAGATCATACATTGTTTATGATCTAAGCTCGCAACAGGAACTGAAGTCAAATTTCCCTAGATAATACAAGTCTAAGCAATAGTTCCCCTAAACCGTTCCAAATTTTCCTAATATAGTGATATTTCCCTAAGGTTGGCAATGCTGGCTAAACGCAATGTCAGTTTCGCAGTTTCTCTTTTAGCGCCAATGATTGTCTTGTGAAATGCAAGGTAAACCTAACCTCAACCACCACATGGGTTTGCTTTGCACACCAATAATAGGATCAGCGTCTGTTACTTTTCCGTTTAACATTCAATCAGGTAGGTACATAAATTTAATGCAAAAGTTTCAATGTAAGAATTTATTGATTTATTTAAAAACTTAAACAATTAAATTTTGAAGTACATAACAACAAAAAAAGGTCGAAAAATTAGAAGCCACGCTTGAATTCACTGTAGAGTTTTGGCCTCCGTTTTTGTGAGAACTAGAACCTACGTTTGCACACACTCCAGTGTTTGTTGGCCCCCCCTTTTTTGTGAAAGACCAACCTCGCTCAAGAGCAGAGATTTGAGAAGAGACTTTCGACTAGACACGCTCCCTTCATCCCGGCCGGAAGAGCCACAATTTCACCATCAAGACCCCCCTTTCGACTCGAGTAAAATATTAACAAAATTACAAATAAACGCCATTATTTTCGTCAAGTTGTACGTGTACAACTTTTTGTCCTTCAAATTTCCAGGTCAAGACCCCAAACAAATTTATACATGTAGATGTGCAAGGGCAAGGAAAACAAGTGTAAAAATACCAGTGATTTGAATAAAAAAAATGTTGATTTTCGTAATATATATAAATGTTAAGGAATACGTTGATGTAATTGGCCTCTTAAAAATGTAGAAGTGGGTAAAATAAACAATGTCTGATTTGGTTGTATATTTGGTCTAAATACTATTGTCTCTGTAAAAATACCAGTGATTTGAATAAAAAAAATGTTGATTTTCGTAATATATATAAATGTTAAGGAATACGTTGATGTAATTGGCCTCTTAAAAATGTAGAAGTGGGTAAAATAAACAATGTCTGATTTGGTTGTATATTTGGTCTAAATACTATTGTCTCTGTGTTATAGCTGATGCTGAAGAATGTTGGAATTGAAAACGACAGTTGAGGTCATGTGTGGTGCCTGGTGCTGAGGATTTGGTGTTTCAACCAATTTACATCACTGCAAGACGAACAGATCCAAAAAGGATCCCAAAAATGTGCCTGAGATGTCATTATTGTAGTGTGTCACAGATTTCTTTGGACCTATGTTACAAACCTATGTGCAAGTGCTGAAATTGGACAATGAGGGATTAGACTACTTGGGCGATTATGTAAGTTTTATAACTTTATTTTATTGCATGAAAACAAAACATTTAAACCATTGCACTAAAGCAACAACATAATTTGATGACAGGAATTGCAAGTTCAATGGAACCTGCTGCACTGTTCGAACTTTGAACACTGTCTGCATTTTGTTGTTGTTTGTGGGACGACATAATTAATAATTAATCCTGAAATGGTCAACCCATTTTGAAGTTCATAATTACAATATGAAAATGTTTGTGAACTTCTTATAACAAGTCTGCCCTCACAAAAATGCCTCTTATGGCCGGTTGTAGAAAAGGAGTATATACCAGGTATAACGCGATTCCGAAGTAACTTGTGATAACATATACTCCGTCTACAATTTATACTTGCGTTTATCCTTTCCGCCTTTTGTAAAAGCCCATTTAGTTCGAGTTATTCCAGAATAGCGTTATACGTGGAATAACGTCCTTTGGTAAAACCGGCCCTTAGAAACTTTAAAGTTAACAAAAAAAGTCCCTTGTCATCGCCAACGCTGACATTCGTTCAGCTTTTGTTAAGATGGTTGCCAGGTTCTGGAAAATAAATTCGTGATTTTATGTGCTGGAAATTCATGTGGTTTCCCAAACTTCCATGATATATCGCCATGATATTTTCATATTAACATTTTGTCCTACAATAAAATGAAAGGTTAGCACTCGGGTAAGCATTTCTACAGAAATTTATTAAAGTAACAAGAATAAACTTTTTAAAAATTGTAACATAATTATTACAGGTAGGTAAGTATACATAGAAATGTTATTGTGGAAAGAAGAGGGATTTAGAACTCTTCGATTTAAATTCAGAATGGTTAATATAAAACTGGCTTCATTAAAATAATGAACATGAGGATGGTCGTTTGTTGACATCTTTGAGCGACCTGTCACCGTTGTTGATAGCGGCGGTTGTAGCGTTGCCAGACGACACAAACTAAAAGTACCAACAAAAAGTACTAAATTGGCCCAAGGGGTCAACAAAGTCACTTTCTTATGTATAATCATCTTGGCTCACCCTGTATGTTCAGAAATAATATCCGGTTATAGACTTCTTTCTCTGGTTTATTTGTGTTTTTAATCAAATTTCTACCTATCATAGAACTCGAGCTATCCAAGTCTGACGCACTATTGCCCCACCCTTTATAAACTGGTTCTCGTATATTCATATTCCTGGTCTTCCTGGGATCTACTATTTTAGGTAAAAGGCAATCGATGTAAAATGTTGTCAATTTTTCCTGCATATTATGACTCCAAAAACGATCGTCTTTATTAACAATTTTAAGCACCAAAATAACAAAACTTTTTTTTTATTATGTGCAGCTGTTCTTGTATTTGGTAATACCACTTGTTTATTTTATTAATTTTACCATTTTAGGTCCAAAAATTTAGACTTCCATTTTCTATTGCCGCCTCTGGTGAAATAAACTTTGTTGAATATAAACATTTTATCTCGACAATGCTATCTTTACCCACAAGTCCATCTGGTGTTGCTCCAAGATATGGATGTGCTTCGTCTAAATACATACCACATCCATCAAGGGTAATATGTATTCAACGTATCTTCCATCGTTTTAATCGCCTATTTTTCATTTGCAATCTCAAATTTTATGCTTTCAGTGCACAGTTCTCGAAGATCACATACGGATTGAACTAAATTACTGCAGCATGTGCGGTCGCCTTCTGCAAACATCACCAAACTTAAATGCTGTCAATAATTTGGTTCTTTCGGTCTTCCATACATCGCTCTTACGCTGTTCCCGTGTTGCAATTTGAAATTGTTCACGTTCGAAGTCCGATATTTCCAGTGATTTTAAAAATTCTGTTTATTTTGTTGAAAAACATCTGCATATATCGCCATAATCTTTATCATTTCCTAAGCTCAGACATATTTTTCGCGGTATGATTGTTTTCCTTTTAACTTGTTGCCGTATTCTTTCTAATTTTTTAATCGTATTACCTGGACTTCTATTTTTTAAATATTTATGCATCACAGTTAGTGGTTGTTTGGTGTTGTATGCGACAACTACAGCATGACATCTACCTTGATACGATCGCCCATTTGCATAATTTATCTTTTTTTCACCAATATACTTTGCGATTATTGAGTTAAATCGCGCGACTAAATTGCTATCCACATCATGCATTAAACTATTTGAGTGATTAGCTATGTACCTCACATATTATGTCATTATTTGATTGTGCAAATCTAAAACAGAATAACTTTATTACTACTGCATTGAATAACCATTAATTAATCCGGTTACCTGTGGTAAGTAAATCTGTAAAAATGTTCTCTTCTTGAGGTTTACTACAGAAGTATGCAGCACAATTGTTGTGATCCCCAAATACATGACGTGCACAGTTTAAAATATTCTTCCTCAATAAGTTAATTATTTCAAGTAACTCTCCTTCACTTTTTCTATACTGCACGACTTTATAGATTCTTCTCCTCATTCTAAGAATTTTTTTCTACAAAGATATGGTATTTTGATTATCATAAATATAAATACACCGGATGTTTATTTTGAGAGGGAACGGCCTTTTTTTGCTTCATGTAGCAATGAGGCATTTATACCAAACTGCCTAAAAGTCTTAAAATTACAAAATATATTTCTAATAATAGCGCTCCGTGAATGCAATAGTGACACAACTCAAAAAATTTAGTTTCGAGTGAAACCCGAAATAAAGATAATAGATAATAGATACGAACCGTGTGAGAGATTTGTCTCTTTTTTTTTAAATTCTCTAGGTAAGATTTTCTTGATCTTTTTTACCAGATGCCCGTGGTGTTGTTTTGCTTCTATTTCGCTTTATGATACTTTATAACAAATTCACAACGAAATGAATAACTAAACTCACTTAAATAAATAATTTTGCACGAAACTAAAAACACCGTTGGTTCTTCAAGCAGCAATACGAAACTGACGACTAGAGGGTAAGTTACAGGAATTATTATTTCCGGGGGGCATCTTAGTTGCTCTTATTTGTTATCGGAGGTGATATTACAAAGATATAGGTATCCGCTTTCTAAGTGTTTGTTTATTAAAAAGAAATGAGCTTTTAATACCTCTAAAACGGCCCTGTCGTAAAGTTATTAGCAGAATGGTCAAGGTACCCGCAAAGAGTGTGTAGTCCGCAATAGTTCCACGAAGAAAGTTTAAACACTTAGGCAACCAACAATCTTTATTCTCGTTCGTACTTACATAGTTGATGGTGAAGGAGCACAAGTAAAAAAGATGGAGGAGCCGAGTCCTCGCGCTTATATATCGGGTGGTGCCAACCCTGTTTCCATCCAGGGCTGACAACCACCTAACACTAACCGCTACACTACCCCCTCTCTAGTGAGGAGGCCGAACGAAACTATTGGAACAAGTTACTTAACATTGCTAGCTGCCAATTGAGAGAAAGAAAAAAAACTTAACTATAATTACAATACTACTAACTTAGCTAACCATCATGATACATTACATACACTATATACACATTATAGAAAAGGAGAAGAAGAAAAAAAAAATTAAAAATAATAACAACAATATCTAACTTTACAATCCTGATATCTTAACTAAGTCACAATACCGACTGGGAAACCTTACTTTACGCCGGATTTGGTTTTAACCTCCTTTTCACTCGTCGCCCCTGTTGTTGCACTATCCCTTTGCTCTGGGATGTCAATGTTTGTGCTGTCCGGTTGCGTGCTGGGGAGTTCTCCTATGGTTTCGATGTGCGCAGGCTTCAACCGATCCATGGAGACTGTTTGCTGCTTCCCTTTGCGGTCCCGCGTGTAGTATTTGTCGTGTCTCGTAACCACTTTGTATGGACCTTCATACGGGTGTTGCAGTGGCTTTTTTACGTGGTCCACGCGGACGTACACATAGTCAGCATTTCGGAGGTCTTTTGGGATGTATACGTTGCTTTTGCTATGCCACTCTGTTTTGCTGAACTGCAAGTTTTGCATTATACGCTTCAGCTTTGACACGTAGTCCGTGTTTGGTTGCGTAATTGGGGTTGATATGGATGTTTGCTTCGTCAAGTCTCCTGGTACTCGAAGCGTCGTGCCGTAGACCAATTCTGATGGCGCTGCTCCGATATCTGCCTTGGTTATGTTCCGAATTCCCAGTAGAACCATAGGTAGTGCTTCTGTCCACTGGTTGTCGTAACATTTAAGTGCAGCTTTCATTTGCCGGTGGAAACGCTCCACCAAACCATTGCACTGTGGATGGAAAGACGTTGTGCGGTTCTTGTGCATTCCGGTCAGTTTAGCTAATTCGCTGAACAGTGTTGACTCAAACTGTCTCCCTCGGTCGCTTGTCAGGACTGCTGGGACGCCAAACCGTGCTACCCATTGCTCTACAAACACCCGGGCACAAGTTTCGGCTGTGATATCGCCGATTGGTACTGCTTCTGGCCATCTACTAAATCGATCGATCATTGTCAGCAAATACTGTTTCCCTTCAGAGTACGGTAGGGGGCCAACGATGTCGATATGGACGTGTGAGAACCGAGCGTCGGGATCAGAGATTGTCCCGATGGCAGACTTCGTGTGTCTGTGTGTTTTTGCTCGCTGACATTCCTTGCACGCTCTCGCCCATTGCACCACATCCTTGTTCATGCCCGGCCAAAAGTATCTTCGTGCAATTTGTCGGACTGTGGATCTGACCCCTGGATGTGACAAATTGTGTGTTGTTTGGAAAACGTTACATCGAAACTTCTTTGGCGTGTAAATTTGTTTCCGTTCGGTGGAGACTTCGTACACCAGCTCTTTATTTGAATTGACAACTGGTCGCTTCTCGAATTTGTATTTTCCCACTCTTGCTAATGTCGCCAACTCTTCATCCGTTTCTTGTGCTTCAGCAAATGCATCTGTATCAAACTCACACCTAGTTACGCTCGCCACCCTCGACAACGCATCGGCGGGTGCATTCTCTATCCCCTTGACGTGTCTAATGTCAGTTGAATACTGGGAATACTGCCTGCTTTGCCGAGGGCTGCACTTGTCGGCCTTTTGGTTGAATGCAAATATCAACGGCTTGTGATCGGTGTAAATTACGAAGTTCCGACCTTCTAGAAAGTGTTTGAATTGCTTTATGCCCTTATAAACCGCCAATAATTCCCGATCGTATGTGCTGTACTTCTTTTCTGGGTTCTGCAATTTTATCGAGAAGAATGCTATTGGTCTAAAATTCTCTGCATTACCTTGTTGCAGCACTCCACCAATCGCCACGTCCGAGGCATCGACAGCCAAACTAAGTTTGTCGTCATTGTTTGGGAAGGTTAACATTGCGGCTTCAGCTAACTCCGCTTTACACCTCTGGAACGCTTCCCTTGCTGCATCATCCCATTCAATTATGGTGTTCTTTTTAGTTGGGCTCTTTAGTAGCGCGGTAAGTGGTAGCTGCGTTGTTGCAGTGTTCCGAAGCCACCTTCGGTAATAATTTAGCATGCCTAAAAACTCCTGGAGTTGTTTCGTCCTTACTGGTAGTGGAAACTTTGATATCGCTGCCACCTTCTCGGGTAGTGGCTTAATTCCGTGTTTCGACACTTGCACGCTCAGGAAGTTCAGTTCTGACACGCCGAATTGGCACTTATTTAAGTTGATTACAATGCCATGTTCGTCGAACTTCTTTAGGACTGCCTCAACGTGCTGCAAGTGTTCAGCTTCTGACGCGGATGCTATGAGTACGTCGTCAATATAGGCATACACGAAGTCGAAATCCCGAAGCACCTGGTCCAAGAATCTCTGGAAGGTTTGTGCTCCGGGAGGCATTTGGAGAAATTCAAATAACCCGAAAGGTGTAGTCACTGCTGTTTTGTGCCTATCGGGGGCGTGGACGGGAATCTGGAAATATGCTTTCACTAAGTCAATTTTCGTAAAAATGGTTTTTCCCGCCAAGTTCTGACTGAAGTCCTGTATGTGCGGGATGGGGTACCTGTCTGGAACTGTGATAGCGTTCAACGCGCGGTAATCACCGCAGGGTCGCCATATGGTATCGGTCTTCGGTACCATGTGTAAGGGGCTAGACCATGGCGATGACGATGGTTGAATAATTCCCGCTTTCAATAGCTGCTGGAATTCTTCTTTCGCCATCTTGAATTTTTGCGGGTCTAGTCTGCGCGGTTTGCAATGGACAGGTGGCCCTCTAGTGTCGATGTGATGTACCACGTTGTGTTTTGGCGGGAACAGGGCTGGGGTGGCCCAAATGATGTTGGGGAACTTTTGCACCATACTTAGATATTTTGAGTTTTTCAAGTCCCGATCGCCACTGATAATTGCGCGCACGATATGAGTTTTTACCTTTTTTATTTGGCACTGCACCTTTAGGGTGGTTTCTTGGTCTGTGACTTTACTGTTTCTCAGATCGACGCTCAATCCATATTTATGCAGGAAATCCGCACCGATTATAGCACTCGTCACCTTTGCCACTACAAATGTCCACACGAACGCGCGCCGGAGTCCGATATCCAGCGTAATTGTCTTAAGGCCGCATTTCACTTGGGCTGGTCCAGCTAGGCTGGTGCAGCCCGGCTGGACCAGCCAAGTTTGAAATGCATTATAGTAAATGAATATACACTCATATAGGCTGGTACACGAGCTGGTGCCTGCTCGCAGCTGGGCTGTACCAGCCGTGTTAGTAATATTTTACATCTTATGGCTGCACCAGCTCCGCTGGTAATTGCATCAACCAATGGGTTTTTGTCTTTTGTACCACGTGCGAGTCAACGTGGACAGTACAGTCCCAATTCCTCGGTATACTAGAAATTTGTTTCCAGTCATTGTTTTGCCATTTGGCGTAGACATCATTTGTACCACATTTAACACTTCATTAAAATCTTCTATGTTCATATGAAAATAATGCCAGTATCTCTCAGTATCGTTTTTTAACTCTTTTACTAAGGTATTAAAATTACCTTGTTTCTTTCGCTTTTTTAAAATGTTATGCACCCAATATCTTATAACTTTACGTTGCTTTTTTCTTTTTAAAATTAGGTATGCAGCAAGAGCTTCGTCTTCACTACAACATGACTGCAGTCAAATGCTGACAAAATTTCAGTGGTTTATTCGGGGAAAATAAATTTATCCGAAGAGTGTACCTAGTCAGATGGTTGAAATTAACCAGCCCAAGTGTGTGTATGATTGGCTGGTCCAGCCGGGCTGCACCAGCCTAGCTGGACCAGCCGGGCTGCACCAGCCTAGCTGGACCAGCCTAAGTGAAATGCGGCCTTTAGTCTCGAACACCGCGATGTTTGTTCCGTCCGCTGCCTGCAATTTGAACGTGCTAGGCGTCACACTGTTGCGGCTCCGGAACTTCGCGGGCAAGATACTTAAGTCGGCTCCGGTATCGACGAGAAAATGTGTTTTGGTCACCCTATCAACCACAAAAAGACGGCGGGATTGCGCGGGTGCAGGGTTCGCCGTGGCCGCTGCTACGCTTACTCGTTTTTTTGTTTATTTTCCTGGTATTTGCATGGGCTAATACATTTGTGGGCTCTATCGCGAAATCGGTAGTGGTACCAGCAGTTTTCGTACTCCCTCCTGTTTCTGGAAGCAGATCTGCTGTTCCTCCTGGGCGTTACACTTCTGGCTTCGTAGGCTGGCTCACGTGTCCGCCCACGCCGTTGCTGCTGCTCCAGGAGTTGCAGCCGTTTGTTGAAGCTTTCTATCACATCTGCGAGTCGGTCCCGTTCTCCGATGGGGTCTTTGGGGGTTGTGACGGGAATGTGCGCCTCTCTGTGTACCTGTACCGCTGCTATGACCGGCGTAGATTCCATTATTCGATCGGAAACCTCTGCCAGTTGCTCCAATGCCACTTCCCCTAAACTCAACAGGATGGGCTTCACGCTTGCCGGCATTTGTTGCAAGAACAACTTGCGCAGTACCCTTTCGTTAACGTACCCCGTGTCGCTAATGAGTTGCCTCATGTGACGGAGCAGTTAAGTGGGTTTTCGGCTGCCCAATTCCTCTCCAGACAGGAGCTGCTTCAATTTTTGAGATTCGGACAGGGTCGTTCTGCCGATTACTGCCTCCTTTAACATTGAGTAGGGGGCCACCGGGTCGGGCTTCACAATCAGGTCCGCGACCTCCATAGCCACGTCTGGTGGTAGCGCCCTCAAGACATGGTTAAATTTTGTTTCCTGTCGCGTGATTTTCGGCGAAGCCAGGTCAAACGTGGCTTCCACCATGGCGAACCACAACTCGGTTTTTGCCACCTGGCCAGAAATTGGGGAGTTGAACGGCTGCCACCGTCAAAATGGGGGGTTCGGTCCCTCCAGGTGCCAGTGTCGGCGGCGTAGGGTTTACTGCTTGATGGGCCGCGGGTTGAAGGTCCGCTGGTTGGGGGATCGCTGCTTGCGGGGTTACAGGTTGCGCCATTGTTTGATGGTTGTGGTACAAATTGGAATGTACGGAGCGAAAAATTTACAAATCACGTCGAGGTTACCAATTGTAGTCCGCAATAGTTCCACCAAGAAAGTTCAAACACTTAGGCAATCAACGATCTTTATTCTTGTTCGTACTTACATAGTTGATGGTGAAGGAGCACAGGTAAAAGAGATGGAGGTTTTTTTTTTTTTTTTTTTAATAGGGAGGGGAAATCCCTTCGGACACCCAGCGCTTGGTTCAATCACGCTGGGTAGTGCCGGACTTGAACCGGCTAAAACCCCTCCGGACGGGCCGGGACACTGTCCCTTCACCCCGTTATCTTCTGGAGAAAGCGCTCGCGGTGTGGAAATGTGTGTAACCTAAGTCAATGTCGTGTGTCGCAGTTCGCGGTTCGCGAGTTGACGCGGATGGTTTTACCCGTTTAAAACCATTTTCGGCCGTTTTAATCGATAGGGTGGTTCCTCGCCGTAGTCGACGGCTCTACGAACGAGGAGGTTCGGGTGGTCAGCTGCTGTTGCAAAGAACTTTATCGCGACATCTTTGAGATGTTCATTGATGTATTTAATACTCGCGTCTTTATGTAGCTGGTTGTTTCGAACAAACCAGGGTGCGTCGAAAACAAATCTGAGGGACTTGTTTTGGACCACTTGAATTTTGTTTAAATGCGTAAACGCTGCGTGACTCCAGACGGGAGACGCATAAGTCATTATGGGCCTGATAATTGTGGTAAAAAGTCGTAATTTACTTCGCGGTGACAATCTGCTCTTTCGGCAGAGCAGTGGATAAAGTTGGGCGATACATCCTCGCGCCTTGTTTCTGGCTGTCTCAATATGCTTGGCGAACGTCAATCGCTTGTCCAGAGTGACCCCCAGATATTTGGCTGATGCCTGCCACTGGATGGGCTCACCAAAGATGCTCAATTCTCTATCAGGTGTTACTAGGTTACGACGTGTGAAAAGGACTGCAGTACTTTTGGCTGCATTGACGTTAATGAGCCATTCGCGATACCATGTTTCCAGATTTTCCAAAGCTCTTTCGAGCTTATTTGAAATCTGGAACGCATGTTTGGCGCGCGCGAGTATAGCGGTGTCGTCGGCGTACTGAGCTAACTCAACTGTCGCGGGCTGAGGCATGTCTGAGATGTAAATATTGAACAACTGTGGCGCGAGTACTGATCCTTGTGGTACCCCAGCCGCCAGGGGGCGACTGGTTGATCTGATACCATCAATTTTGACGCGAAAGCTACGGTCCGAAAGAAAAGAATAAATGAGTTTAATAATTTTGCCCGGATAGCCCAAATTGATCATCTTATATATGAGCCCAGAGTGCCAGACACGATCAAAAGCTTTTGAGACATCCAGAAAGACGGCCCCGGTGTTGTATTTCCAGTCGAAGCTGGTGTAACAGTGCTCTACCACCCGAAGGATTTGTTGTGTTGTCGAGTGTTGTGCGCGGAAACCGAACTGAGTGTCGGGGATAACGCCATGATCCGTCGTAAACATATTTAGCCTATGGAGAATGCATCTTTCCGCAAGCTTTCCAATGGTCGAAAGAAGACTTATGGGGCGGTAATTTGAGGGCTCTTTCGGACTTTTGCCGGGTTTTTGAAAGAGAATGACGTCCGCCTTTTTCCACGTTTGTGGGAAGTGACCTAGCCGAAGAGAGGCGTTAAAGATTGCGGTTAGATGCATGATTGCTAACATTGGCAGATTTTTCATTGACAAGTTGGTGATTCCGTCTGGGCCTGGCGCGCGATGTTTGTGAAAAAATTTAATGTGACTCGAAATTTCCTGAGGGGTAATCGGATTGACGTTTCCGACGTCGTTTTCTACTTGATTTTCCAAATGTTGTTGAACAAATCTCTCTATGAAGCCAACACGGCCCAGGTCGGCATGGGTCGTGTCGGTGGTGAATTGCTCTTGCAGTGAATCTGCAAAGAGTTCGACTTTGTCAACTGGCGCGGACACGGGTCCCGTTGGTCCGTTAAGCGGGGGGATTTTGCGAGGAGCGGAATTTCTAAAAACGCGGGTCATTCTCCAAAGACTTTTCGAATTTTGCCCGTTTAAAGAAGTGAGTTTGTCTTGCCACGAGTCATTGGCGCGAACTGAGAGCGCGTCTCTCACCTCGGTTTGTCGTCGGTTCAATTCGGTTTTATCTAAAGGAGCTAAAGTCCTTTGATATCGCCGTTTTGCCCGATTTTTGTCACGAATTAAATTTTTTATAAAATTTGGAAGAGCTGGACGGTTGTTTTGCGCGGGTTTTGTGAATTCTGCTGACTTTATTGCCTGAATAATGATGTTTTCTAACTGCCCGACGGTTGAATTTAATTCCGGAATTGAATTTATAATTGGAACGGGGCCCAGTGAATTACCAACATTGCTTTTGAATTCTTTCCAGGCTACCGATTGTAGCGGACTTGGTCGATCGTTGGGAATTGTGCCCATTTGGAGTATCACAGGGTTGTGATCGGAGCTAAGGGCTGACAGTGCATAGATAGAAGGGTGTAGGGGAACATTTTTCAAAAGAGCTATGTCTAGGACATCAGAGGTCCCATGGGTCGAGAAGTGAGTGGGTTCTCGGGGGCCCAAGGGAGTGATGTCATTTCTCAGCGTAAAGTCATGCAGCAGTCGGCCATTATTACTAACGGTGCGACTGTTCCACATGTGGTGTTTGCAATTTAGGTCGCCAGCCACAATTGTGGGGGCGTTGTCTGGGAAGAGGGCTTGGAGGTCTAGGTCTTGGATGGGATTGTTCGGCGGTTTGTAAGCGGAAATAATTTTGATCGGCCCGGATGTGGTTTCGATTTTGATCGCGGTTGTCTCGATATTAATCGCGGCCGGATTGGGTAGTTCGTGATGTTCGATTTCATTTTTAATATAAATCGCGGTTCCACCGCCCTGCCCGGTAGTTCTATCGGTACGATAAAGCTGATAATTTTGAATTTTGATTGCGTTGCAGGGTCTCGCGTGTGTTTCGGATATGAGCATGACATCGATATCGTGCTCGTTCATAAACTCGCCCAATTCGAGTTTCTTCTTAGGAAGCCCGTTCGCGTTCCAAAAACTAATCAAAAGGGAATTTGGTGTAATTTTGCGCAGCATAAAAAGTTACTGAATTAAATTAGGTTGTCTAAGATAACGCGGGTGTTTAAGACAAATTCTTTAGTTTGGTCGTCTGTTGCATTTGTTTGGCTGAAGGTAAGTAACATTTGTGCCAGAGCGGCCGAAATTTTGGCATACTTGTTTCCGGAGTTTTCGCGCGGATTCGCGGTAGGCTTTGGCACCGGTGCCGGTTTTGGGATGGTGGTGGAGGGCTTTAGGGTTGGTGCCGCAAGGACCAGAGGTTTGGCCCAAGCGGAGGTTTTGGGAATGGGAGCCGAAGATGTTTTTGGGATGGGAGCCAGGGAGGTTTTTGGTTTGGGGTAGGCTGAGCAACCCCGGTAACTGGCCGGATGCGCAAGAGAACAATTTGCGCATTTCGGCGGATCTGATTTTGCCATGGGGCAATTGAAGGCTTGGTGGCCGAGCCCGCACTTGACGCACCTGAAAGGCGCCGTACACTTGCTCTGGGAGTGGCCGAAGAGTTGGCAACGATAGCATTGCCCTTTGCTTTTGGACTGCCTAAGGGCCTCCACTCTGACGCGGAGGCCGACACAGGTGGTGAGGTCGTAAATCTTACGACACTCACGCGGAACAATGGCTATAAATAAGGGCATTGGAGTCTTGTCCATTCGGATCATTGGCGCAACCTTGACCGGCCTGTATCCAGCTTGAGTCAGATCGTCGATGATGTCTTCCGGATTTGTCGTTTCCGGAAGTCCGCGTATCACTACTTTTAGGTTGCGTTCCGACGCGAAAGTGAACGTATGGTACGGTGTCTCGTTTTTGTCAAATAGAGCGGTGAGCGCGCGATGTGTGTCAGCGTCCGGAACACTAATTTTAATGCCCTCGTGGGTTACTTGAGCCTTCGTGTAAATAATATTTCTCCTCTTTAGATCGTTGGACACGCGGGACCAAATGCTCTTGTTGCGCATAATAATGGGAGGAATTCGTTCGCGAGTTACAGCGTTGTCGGTGTCAACTTGTTCTTGTTCCGGGCACTCGTGTGTGCGCGTGGCAGCTAAGCGGCGGGGCCTAGTTGTTTTCGGTGTTTGGCGCATGCGCGGTGTTATGCTTACTTGGTCATAATCAATTTCCTGTTCGTTGTTGTCGTCCTCTGCTTCTTCTTCTGCTTCCTCTTCGTTTCCGCTCAGAGGGCTGAACGGATTTCCGGTGGCGACTTCCATTGGGGTTGTAGGGGAGGCTGGGCGGGCGGTCTTTCTGGGGGCCTGAAATTCTTCGTCGTTGTCCGATTCTGCACGTCTCTTGGACATCCGCTCTATCTGGGCGCTGCAATGGAGAATTATCTCCCTCAGCTCCTGGATAGACCAGCTGTCAGAGGACGTGGCTAACTTTTCCATCGCTGGTTCCTGTAATCAATCTCCTGCCGAGTTTTAATAAAAACTTGGCAGTCGATTTCGACTCCACACAGCAAACTCCTCTGATCTCGATTTACACACAAGCAAATTCTTCTGATTGTCGGCTTCAGCTATTCTGACGAACTGCCGAAACCGGACTGAATTGGTCAAAAACCACGTGGATTTTCCTAACCGTTTGCCGCAGTTTTTCTGACGAACCACTGAGACTAGGGTTAGGGCTGTTCGCAAACTCTTACAAGACCCGAACTAATTCACTTTCGCAAAACTGTTCACAATCTCTCACCGTTTGGAAACACGTCAAGTCACATCGAGCGCTGCCACTCGACAAGAGAGAGAGAGATGGAGGAGCCGAGTCCTCGCGCTTATATATCGGGTGGTGCCAACCCTGTTTCCATGCAGGGCTGACAACCACCCAACACTAACCGGTACACAAAAAATTTCGTAAAAAAAATTCATTTACTGGACCCAAATCCAACATCAAAGTCAATTACTCAAAACAAGGATTAATTAACTAGAACTATTAATAGAGAAATTTACAAAATGACATTAAACTAAAAATAATATAAATAAAAAGAAGCTGGATTTCAAGTCAAGTTGAGCCGCTCACAAATCCGGTCACAGATTGATTAACAATGCCGCAATATAGCATATTGTTATATTGCCTCCTTATTTTTTTCCCTAAGACGGCTGCGACGACCTCCATCCCTGTCCTTCGCTCCGGCTACAAATGTGGAAACTGCCTTTCTAATCTCCACATCGGTGACTGCAGGAAAGCGTTGTCTGACTGCCCCTTAAAATATATGAATGTATTATTGAAAATCTACGGTTTTGAACCTTGTACTTAGTCACTACAGCATCAAAAATTCTTAGATCTGAAAGACTTTTTTTTTCCTTCTCCGGAGTAGAGTAGGGAAACTTCTTTTGAAAGCAGCTTCTTCATTTGGGCATAGATCGCCTTATGGATTGTTGGTCCCCCGCAAATGTAAAGTGAAGCAACCTGAAACAATGTGAGTAAACAAAAATGTCTACATTTTCATACTACGTCCTCACCTCATATCAGTTTCATTGATTTTAATTTGGTCATTTAACCGCATTAAGGTGTCATCATCTTTAGCAGGCAAATCTGCCAAAAATATGGCAACCTCTTCACCTATTACATGAGGTTTCTTCGAAAACTCAAACACTTTTTTTTCTAACAAATCCATTCTGTTGTTTATTTGACGTTTCAATTGGCCAATTTCAAATTCTATACCGCATAACTTTTTGTAAATAATACGTTCCGAAGCTAGAAGAGATAATTAATAATTAAGTATTGTCACGTCTTGGGGGGGTAGCTTAGTAGAATTAATACGAATA
The DNA here is from genome assembly GCA_951805265.1 of Schizotus pectinicornis. NCBI lineage: Eukaryota > Metazoa > Arthropoda > Insecta > Coleoptera > Pyrochroidae > Schizotus > Schizotus pectinicornis. The sequence goes on along the minus strand of OX638203.1, from coordinate 1,189,283 downwards.
AGACGCAACTTACTAAAACTCTAATATATTAATATCAATTTGTACTTACATGCTTACACTTAATTCCACTTACACTTCGCACTACTTCGCACTACTGATCTCTTTGGGATCTCACTGACCACTGTCGTTTACTAGCGGCTAGCCCCTAGGACGCAACTTTTGCTCACGGCTGCGCATTATGGGTAATTGTTTACAATGCCCACTTCTCGCTTTTTAGTGGTAATTTCTAATCGTGCTTTAAAAAAAAAATTTACAGGGCTCTGAACTGACCTTGTACAAAACTCTTTTTTGCGTGCCTTTAAAAAAAAAAAAAATTTTTGTCCTGGGCCAAGATTTGAACCCACGACCTCGTCCATCCACTTCCAACAATAACAAGATTTATTCAGATATTTTCTTACAAGTTTTGCGGCCAGCTTATATTTCCATCGAAATATGACCTAACAGTTTTAACTTAAATTATGTATGATGGTACCTATCTAATTTCTCAGATTTACCCCTCCATTCATCTATTATTTACAAATACATGTTAATTTACAATAGTTAATCCTTGATTTTATTTTACAGTTTTCTTACTCTAATTATTTAAGATATTTACAGGAAAAATTATGAAAACCTGTTTTAAATAATTCCTACGCTACTATTTACTTACGTTACAACTATTCTTAATCTAGGATTTTCTTAATTAGAATTGTATTACTCTCATCCATGTTTATTGGAAATTTAATTATTAATGTACATTTAATTGCCTGAATCAGTATTAACGAGTGAGGCTCCATTTTAATTCTAGCAGCTGCCATGTGTAGAATGGTCCAATTCAAAGAGGATTAGACGTGCAGATCTCTCCTCCCTTACTGTCCCCACCAGTGGTGGGCCGAAATACAGTACTGGTTGAGAAAGAGTTGGGTTAATCCTGTTCTGTAAACACGGGCAGGTGTTGGTGAATTAACCGGTGTTTAATTCTGAAGTTGACGTTATGTAATTTAGTATCTAATATTCTAGTAAAGTATTGGTTTTTGCAATTTCTGTTATTGTAAAATTTATTGGATATTTCTAATATAAATTTATCAATTGGGAGAATACCGACTCTATCTATAAGTGAAGTTATTCGAGTGTATCTGTCTGAGTTAGTGATTAATCGTAAAATTTTATTTTCATAAACCTTTCTTCTTCTCTTCTTGAAGTGCTTTCTCCATTCAATGAAGATCGGCAACAATTCTGGCAAATTCGTCTCTGTCCTGGGCTCTTCTTAGCAGGGAGTTTGAGTCTAAGCCTGTCCAATCCCTTATGTTTTTCAGCCAAGAGCACTGCCTGCGTCCAGGCCCACGTTTTCCCTCAATCTTGCCCTCCATAATCAGTTGCAGGAATCTGTATTTGTCCTGTCTCATGACATGGCCAAGGTAAGCAGTCTTTCGCTTTTTTATGGTCTCGAGGATTGTTCGGTCCCTGTTCATCCTATGTAAGACGTCTTGATTGGTGGTATGATCGGTCCATGGAATACGCAGCATTCTGCGGTACACCCACATCTCAAATGCTTCTAGCTTGTTAATGCTGCTGACCTTTAGCGTCCAGGCCTCGACTCCATACAGTAACGTGGAATACAGATAACATCTAACGAAGTTAAATCTTATGCTTAAATTGAGTGTTCTGTCAGTTAATAGATTCCGCATTTTAATAAAGTTTGCTCTCGCTTGCTCTATGCGGGATCTTATTTCTATCTCAGGATCCAGGTCCTCGCTGATCCAACTTCCCAGATACTTAAATTTTGTGACCTGCTCTATTGGTGATCCGTATATATTTATGCTAAAATGGTTGTTCGGGTTACGACTTATTTGCATGATCTTCGTTTTTGAGATATTAATCCTCAGTCCCATTTCGTCCCCGGAAACCGATATGCTGTCGATTAGGCGTTGCATCCCTTCCGGACTGTCTGCGATTATCACTGTATCATCGGCATATCTTAGATTGTTTATGAGTTTTCCATTGACCTTCAGACCCTCCTCCGCCTCGTCCAGAGCATTTTGAAAAATGATTTCTGAATACATATTAAAGAGCATGGGACTAAGTACACACCCTTGTCTGACTCCACACCTTATAGGTACAGTGCTTGTTTCGGTGTTTTCCAGTTTAACAGACGCTAATTGTTGTTCATAGAGATTCTGTACGATTTTTAAATCCTGCGCATCAACACCTTTTCTTTCCAGCAGTTCTAATAGTGTGGTGTGATCTATACAGTCAAAGGCCCTTGTGTAATCTATGAAGCACAGATGTACCTCCTTTCTCTGGTCTCTGCATTTTTGTAGCAGGACAGACAGTGCGAACAATGCTTCCCTGGTACCCATTCCTTCGCGGAAACCCATTTGCACCTCGCTTACATCTTGTTCGCATTTTCTACGTATGCGCCTATGGATGATTTTCAAAAACACCTTTAAACCTTTAACTTGCCTAAATTCGAGCCCACCAGCCCTCCCCAGACTATCCCGTGTGGCTACCTGACCAGCAGCGGGATTCCAATTGACTCGACCCGACTTGGGTAGCCAAATCGAGTCGGAAATGCGATTCCAATTGCTGTCGGGTCGGATCCGATATCGGGTAAAGCAGGTAGTTGAACACGATACATGAGGAGGTATCGTGAAGACCGTTCTCGACATTTTGTGTCTCATTCTAATATGTGTCGTTTCGTTCAACGTTTACCCTTCGCGCGCTGAAATGCAATTGGTTACTAAGCAGACCTCTAGCGGCTACGAGTCGAAAGTATTCTCGCTACGATCGGAAACAACTACTACGTCTCGATACCAATTGGAATCGCTCTTACGCTAGGTCGAGTCTACAGTCGAGTATAGGGTCGAGTCGCTATGTCGAGTGACCCGAGTCGAGTCGAGTGTCGGGTCGAGTCAATTGGAATCTCTATGCAGCAGCGGGATTCCAATTGACTCGACCCGACTTGGGTAGCCAAATCGAGTCGGAAATGCGATTCCAATTACTGTCGGGTCGGATCCGATATCGGGTAAAGCAGGTAGTCGAACACGATACCTAAGGAGGTATCGTGAAGACCGTTCTCGACATTTTGTGTCTCATTCTAATATGTGTCGTTTCGTTCAACGTTAATCCATCGCGCGCTGAAATGCGATTGGTTACTAAGCAGAATTCTAGCGGCTACGAGCCGAAAGTATTCTCGCTACGATCGGAAACAACTACTACGTCTCGATACCAATTGGAATCGCTCTTACGCTAGGTCGAGTCTACAGTCGAGTATAGGGTCGGGTCGCTATGTCGAGTGACCCGAGTCGAGTGTCGGGTCGAGTCAATTGGAATCCCTATGCAGCAACCGTCTAGCGCTCTATCTTTGAAGTACTTCGTCCTTATGCGCGAAGTGTACATAATGCGCAGCCGTGAGCGGGAGCAAAAGTTGCGTCCTAGGAACTAGTCGCTAGTCTGCCGTTTGGTCAGCGCTCTCCTCGATCGTTCCCGATAAATGTCTACCTTGCAATCCATGCAAGTGAACGATCGAGGGTCAGCTACCCATACTCCCTCATAAATTTGACATAATCCGTCTTTAATGTGTCGCTTTTACCGAACTTACGCTCGACCACATCGCGTTTATGTGTTTCTACAAACTTATTTTTGCAAAGACGCTCTTTTGGAGAAAAACTATTTTTCAACTCATGACCCTCAATTTTGCAATTAGCCGACCCATTACTGCTAATAGATGTATTAGCTTGGGTGTGGCTGTCATTTAAAATAGTTTTTGCTATGCCGACAACTTTAAAATATAAATTTTTTAATTCAATGTTAATTTCTTCTCGGTACTCCGATTGAAACTTACTCCAATGAGCTTTCAAGCTCTGTAACCTATCCTCCAACTCGGCCATACTGTCATTGTAACCCCTATCGACAAACGACTGCAACCTGTCAATATTCGACCTTATGTTTCTGACTAGTATTTCTGAGTTGATTTGCAATGTTTCCCTTTGAATAGGCGCAACCGGTGTCACACTAACTTTTAAATTCTGAGCTGTTTCAATAACTAGACGAGCAGCGGTTACAGCTTTGAAATAATGATTTTTAAAATTTGCCCTTTCAATAACTTGCTCTGGATCAATTGTCTCAATCTGCAATTGTACCACCTTAAATTTACTACATTTGGCTTCAATATGTGCCAATCTAGCTTGCACTTCAAACAAATCACCCTTGCTGTCGTGCTTAACATTAGTTAAAAATGTATCAAATCTAGTGATGTAACCCTTTATCACACCACGTTTTTGTTTTAACACCTCCATAATAACTAATACCTAATAATAATAACCTAATATACCAAGTGAAGAGAAAAAATGTACACGTTTTTGGTCAAATGAAACCTGTGAGTCACGATCGTCAAACCACGCGACGAATAATTACTTGAAAATTTCAAAAACACAAATTTAAGTAAATGGAATGCTCTCACCCGGGTTATTTGCGTGTCCTCTTCTATTAGGTGCTCTGGTTCGCAATCTCTTGGCCAAGTTCCAACTATGCTTTACTTCTCCACGAGGTTGGTAACTTGCTAATCTTCGGAAACCCTCTCAAAATTGGCACTGCATCCGGCTCGAAGGACCATGTTTTGGGCGAAACTTGCCCGTGGAAGGTTTAAAGAAGCGAAGCCAATATTTGCTACCAACAGTTTAATTGTCTTGAAGGCGTGTTGCCTTGGCCAAGGATGGATCGGAAGAGAGCGATGGGTACGAGTGTAGGGTTAATGTGGGTTGGGAATCCCAACCTCGGGTCCTATCCCAACTTGGGATAGGACCCGAGGAAGATGGACTGAACACGAGAATGGCCGAAGCTCCCCATTCAAGGGCGGGGGTGATAGACGAGTGGACTGTATAAAAGGTTGCCTATCTTAGGCACAACATATATATTACCACTAACTAACTGATTCGAATCAATAGAGATCGCCCTAGGAGTACCTTGTTGGGAAATTGATGATCTACACGTTGTAAACTGTAACTGAAATACAATTATAATGATTGTGCTATCGAATTATTTCTCTGGATGCATACCACTTTCACATTGTAGTTTCACATTACTTTTGACCCCCTTTATTGTCCCCTGAATGTAATGACTACTCTGCTGCTCCCTGATTGTGGAATTGGTCTCTTCAGGTGAATAATTCAGATTACTTGGCGGCTTCTTCACAGGCGAATTAAACTCTGATGAGAAAGATTATTCTAATTAATATATCGACATTAAAGAAAAAAACACATACTCTTTTGTTTCATTGAAGGCACTTCATTTTCGTCATCAGTTGTCAAAATAATGCTCTCTTCATCAGTTTCGCAGTTGCTTTCTATATTTTATGTCTCTATCCCTCTTTGGCAGTACTCTCTCGCTTCTGCTAAGGATTTTATCCGGATCCTTTTGGCAGTAGCTTTGAATAGCTTAAATTTATATTTCGATAGTGGGTCGCAAGTGTCTATTAAATTTTCTAATAGCAGCCGAGAACAGTTTTTAGGCCACTTATACTGCCTCAGCTCATTTCCCCAGGATGTAGGTACAACGTAGTCGACCACTCTCCTACTTACTCCTTCTTGCCAAACAACAACGTCCCACATATTTAAACATAAACAAAATATATGTAGCTATAATACTATATTTAAATTAAATTAAAAACCTCACTATTATTCTTATGTTATAATTATACTTATAATAGGCCGCCAAAATTTTCTAGATGTTGTCAGTTACGTGAAACTCCATCTCTATAGTACGTAATTTATGAAGAAATTAAACTAAATAAACTTAAATAACACCTATTGCTGCTCTTAGAACAAATTGTATTTAGTTCTATACAACATTTACACCAAATATTCTCCTGCACAGTCGGTTGCAAAACTTATTGTTTATTCTACATTTTGTAACATTTTAAATAAAACATTACTGTCGATCTAAAACCGAGAATTAGCTGCCTAGGTGGCACTTAGGTGTCCGTTCGAAAGGCAGCTAATTCTCGATTTTAAATCGACAGTATCGTTTTATGAAATATTACAAAATGTAGAATGGACTATACTTTTGCAATCGACTGTACATCACAGTGCATCACCTACAGTGAAATTATAACGGCAGAAGAACTTAACGGGTATCTAATATAAATCAAATTATTTATTGCATTAAAATTTAGTTTAAGTTAATTGTTACTTGTATGTAACAGTTCAACGGCAAAATAAAAATGTTTCTCATATTCTTGAATAACAATAAGTTTGGTAAAAATCTCGTTACGTGTAAAACTTACCAACTTATTCCACACATTTCCAAATTTATACACTCCGACTTTAGATGATGGAAAGGGATATTCATAATAATCCTCCACATTTATACATTTGTATCCAAAAATTTTGTCATCTTTAAATAATGTAATTTTTACTATGCTATGGTCAATTAGTATAACAAAGCCATTTTTGAAATTCACTGATGACAGACAGTAATGAGGCATACTTATTTCAGTCTTAGAATCTACCTTCGGTTTCTCATAAAATAATGACTGATTTTCAGAAAGTCTTTTAATTACTTGAGCAAGTGGCCTATTAGGTGTCCTAATCAAATTTACAAGTTTGCCTAAATAAGAGAAGCAGCTGACCTCATCTAAAGGAACTTTAAAATTTTCTCCATAATCGCATATGTGAAGAAGACTATGAGTATTGTAAACTGTTGAAAAATCTCCGTAAATTTGTGAAAAATCTTTTACAAATTCTTGTATAATACTACGTGCGCACTCTACATTATAAATCGAACAATTCTTGGAAAGTAATACTCTAAATGAACAGTGTAAAAGCAAAAAATAGGTATATAATTGATCACGCAAAATATTTTTCATTACAATGATACCAACGTATAGCAAAAATAAACGGAGTTCAGTTGCTTTCCAATTTTCGAGTTCCTTCAATGAACGCGTTTTTCTGGAAAATTCTGATGGAAGAAACTCTCTAACATAAAGTAAATAATTAGAAACCTTAACATGAAGGTTTAATTCACATTAACAAATAAAACTACAGGTTTAGAGGTTTGGTCGAACGTCGACGTGGGTTGGGTTGAACTGCTTTCTACGGTGGCTGCTTTGGTAAGAGAACGACCATGGTCGCCAATTCCGCTGGTGCCGTCGGGTTTGGGGTGCCGTAGCCTCATTGGCTACCCCTGGCACCGGCGCAAACTAAGGCACCAGTGGCGTACCATGGTAAGGGACGCCTAGTCACGGGGCGTCCCGTTACAGACTCCCCTTTTAGTTCGTCTCGTACGTCCCGGAGACGGACTAATAGAAGGTACGTCGATCGTCGGCGTAAGCGGCGGATTCTTCCTAGGACGACCACGCTTTCGAATGGGACATACAGGCTGGACTTCCGATCTTCTTTCCTCCTCTACGAAAGGTCGCAAGGCGGAAACGTGATACGTTCCCAAGGGTGTATCAGGGTCGTCAATGCTGGCAACCTGGTATGACGTAGGTGACACCTGGCGTGTCACCACATATGGTCCATCCCTTCGAGGGGCAAATTTGTTGCTAAACTGCTTCGAGGTCTGGCTCAACACGTGGGTATTTACTAGAACTCGATGGGCGTCGACACTCTTCTTATTTCGATCCTGTAAACGCTCATGTCCTTCGCGGGCAATATCCAGGGTCTCCGATATAGTGCGCAGCTCTCTCCTAAAGCTCAGGTATGCAGGACTATACCCAGTCGGAGTTAAGGGCAAACCGCACCGACGGCAAAGCTTCTTTCCACTGAGCATGGTCCGTGCCCAGGATGATTGCTAGCTGCACCTTAATATCCCGATTTCTTCTCTCCTCGGGATTGGCAGCGGGATGGTACAGAGGTATCAAGTTTTGCTTGAAGCCCATGCAGTGCGCCACCTGCTGCATGACTTCAGCAACAAATTGTACTCCATTGTCGCTGATGACACGGCGCGGGGTACCGAAACATAGGATGACCTCGTCGATGAGGCAGCGAGCGCAGGCCTCCGTTGTGGCTTGGACCAACGGAAAGAGGTCGATCCAACGGGTCGCGGTATCCTCGATGGCAAACACTCAGCGTTCGCCAGAGGGGGCTAACGGCAGAGGACCTACCAGGTCCATGGCCAAGGTCTCAAATCGCTGGGAAAGCACGGGAGTGCGCAGTAGACCAGCGGGCTTTAAATTACTGGGCTTGTACTTCTGACAAGCCACGCAGCAAGATATATGTTTTGCTATATCTCTTCGCATCGATGACCAATAATAACGCTCTGCAACTCTTCGGTACGTCTTCTCACGTCCATTGTGTCCGGCCAGCGGGGAATCGTGGCACTCTGACAGAATCTTCGGGACCAATGATCGGGGAATTACCAATTGGGCGTCCTCCGAATCGCTCTCGGGGGAGTAATGGTAAAGCAAACGGCTGGACATAACGTAACCACGGTCAGTCCAACGGGAAACATCGACCATATCAGGGTTGTCAGATTCGAAGCATCCAACAATAGCGGCGATATCAGGGTCGGCAAGTTGACGGTCTCGCTTTTCCCCAGCGGACTCTGTTGGCATCAACACTGAAACTGTGCAGACGGTAGTACTAGTTACATCTTCAACAGAGGGAACTGGAGGACGGGACAAGGTATCGGCAAGGACATTCTGTTTGCCAGGAAGGTACTCAATGCGAATGTCAAAGGCTTGAAGTAACATTGCTCAACGGGCGAGCCGGCCCGTAGGACTCCTTAGGGACATCAACCACTTAAGAGGCTGGTGGTCGGTCTTTATTAGCGTTGTAGCGCCGTCGAGGTACCCACGAAACTTCTGGACGGCAAAAACTAACGCTAAAGCTTCACGCTCCGTCGTGGAATAGTTCCTCTCAGCACTGTTGAGCAGACGGGATGCATACTCAATTGGTCGTTCATCAGGACCCTCCCCTTGGAGTAAACATGCTCCAAGAGCGTATACACTAGCATCACTTTTAATGACGAAGGGTTGATCCGGGTCAGCCTGCCGTAGTATGGGAGTGGTAACCAGGCATCGCTTCAGGGCAAAGTACGCTTCGTTCTGTGCAGATCCCCATTTCCAGACAACATCTTTCTTCGTCAGTTCGCTTAACGGGCGGGATACACGAGCAAAGTCCGGTACAAAGCGGCGGAACCAACTGCAAGTTTGAAGAAATGTTAATAGCTCTTTAACATTGTTTGGGGGAGGCATGTTTTCGATGGCTCGGAACTTTATCAGGATCAGGCAGGATTCCTTTGGCTGTAATCAAATGTCCGAGATACTTCACGCTATCACGACAAAAACTACATTTAGCACGGTTCACGGTCAGCTGAAAAGTTTGCAATCTATCAAACACGCGTTCTAGATCTGTCAAATGGGCGTCGAAACTATCGCTTTTTACAATTAAATCATCGAGGTACGCGAATACTGTGATGTCAACTAGTCCAGCGCGCACTCTGTCTATGAGACGTTGAAACGTCGCGGGCGCGTTCCGTAAACCGAAAGGCATCCGGCGAAAACGATACAGGCCAAAAGGAATGATAAATCCAGTCTTATCGCGATCACACTTTCTAACTGCTATCTGGTGATACCCAGCCTGGAGATCAAGAGTAGTCACGAACGCAGCCTGTTTTGCCGAATGCAACAAATCATCAATCCTGGGAAGCGGGTATCGATCTGGAACAGTGATTGCGTTGATCTTCCGAAAATCGATGCACACGCGAATTTTCCCGTCCTTCGGAACCATGACTACGGGAGCGGCATATGGCGACTCGCACTCTTCGATAATTCCCTGATCGAGTAAGGAATCGATCTCCGTCTGGAGGGCAACCTTTTTCGGGGGCGACAGGCGATATGGACGTACGGCAATCGGGATGTCACTAGTGACGTTGATGACATGCTCCGCGAAAGGGGTGGCCTCCGACTTGGGCAGGAACACATCACTATGCCTTCCGATTACTTCTTCAACGCGAAGTCGTTCCAGGGCCGTCAACGAGTTTTCTTCGTCCTCGCGTAAGGAAAGGTTGACCGGGTCGACTTCCAGAGCAGCTACTTGCTCCGGTTCCATGTCGGGCTCGGGGGTTAACTGAAACTTAGAACTGGGTAAATCTGAAAACCAATATGTCATCTGTGGAATGTCCATAACGAGTCTCGCGCAGTTCACAAAGTCCACTCCGAGTAAAGTCTTATTGTTCGTAAATTCCGGCACGGCGATAAACTTAGTTTGTATGGCGCGACCATTTACACTAACTATTGTCTCAAACGTAGCCGCGTCCACAGTTTTCGTCACACCGTCGGCCAATGTCATTTGCAGACTCGACAGCACATGCGGGAGTTCAAGTGAAAGAAAGTGATTATACAACCTGGTTCCGGCAACACTACACTTGGCTCCGGAGTCCAAGAAAGCAAGTTATTCCATTCACTGTGACTTGAAGCATCGGGCGTGGGACGCGCCAACCGCTGTCGTTTATCAGAACTTCCGTCACTGAGGTCCTAGCCCTGGTTGACGTAGCAGCACTCTGTTGGCACCTGGGGCACTGAGAGCGAATCACTCCCGGAGAACCACACCCATAGCACGAGAGTGTGGACTTCCTTGGAGGTTGTGGGTTTCTTGTTGCAGGCTTCTGAGCTGGAACACTAGCTGCGCGTTTGCGGCACTCGTCAGCGTTATGTCCGTAGAGTTTGCAGAAACTGCACTGTGGGCGAGGTTTTCGTGGTAGTACTTCTGTCCTAATGGTAGTCTTCTTCACATCGACTTCCATAAACGCATCTTCAATTGACCTAGCTTTGTCAATCAAAGTTTGAAAATCGACAATGGTATCCCTGGGAACGCCTTTACGAATTGCGCTATTCAGTAGTCCATATAGCATGTCTATCTTACTTTTCTCAGGAATCGGCTCATCTGCTGTTGGTAACTTCGCAAACAGCGCTCGCAATTTATTAACAAATATGTCCGTCGGCTGTCTCTCCTCTTGTTCCCTGGCGAACAATTCTCTAAAAACTTTGTGTGGCGGCTTATTCCTTCCAAAAGCGTGACGCAATGAATCAACAGCGGCGTTCCACGTCTTGTGGGTAGATTTAGCATCCTGCCACCACGTCGCGGCGGGACCATCCAACAGCATTGGTAATCCTAACAAAGCATTGAAATCGGAAACGAGTGCACAGTCCTTGTACACTGTTACGGCATCTATAAATGCGTCGACGGATTCGTTGTCTGCACCTGCAAATCGAGATTTGCAACGAATAAAATTTCCCGATAACGCCTTTACTTCGACGTCTTCTGTCTGAACGTTTTTATTTTGTTCCTTCGACAATCCTTGTACACCGGCAATGAGTTGTTGCAGCATTTCTGGGGTCATTACGATGTTCGTCATTGTCTGTTGATTTTCAACAACGTTGCTTCCAAAATCTAGTGTGTTACTTCGTGACCGCAGGTTATAGCGATTTGGGGATAAACGTCTTTTTGACTTTCCAGCTTATCGGTCATGGGATAATTCAAATTACGCGCGAAGTGTCAAAGATGACCGCCGGAAACAAAATCAAGCCGGAAACGGGATCAAGATGGCAACCGGAAACTATCGCGAGTACATTGGTCGAGCACCTGGCACTCGACCCAAACGTGGTTCAAAACTAACGAACCCTGCACCCTTTTCGGCAAAAAAGTCACTCTACGCGAACACGTGGTTTACCTTGCACCGGTTCGGCGAGAAAAGTCACTTTTGGCAAACACGTGGTTCGAAATTGATGTACTTTGCACCGTTTTGGCGAGAAAAAGTCACTCTGGGCGAACACTAGGTTCGAAATTTAAGCACCTTACGGCGAAGCGCGGACGAACAGCGAACGTGTGGTTCGGAATTAACGCACCTTACGACGAAACACGGACGAACAGCGAACACGTGGTTCGGAATTATGCACCTTTACGGCGTAACACGGACAAACAGCGAACACGTGGTTCGGAATTATGCACCTTTACGGCGAAACACGGACAAACAGCGAACACGTGGTTCGGAATTATGCACCTTTACGGCGAAACGCGGACGAAAAATTTTGTCCGAAAACACTACACTTCAACACAACACTTACATGCGAGTTCGGCTCTTAAGTTGGGCGCCAGATTTCACATGAGGGTTTAATTCACATTAACAAATAAAACTACAGGTTTAGAGGTTTGGTCGAACGTCGACGTTGTTGGTGTTGGTCTGGTGTTGACGGTGGCTGCTTGAGAAAAGAGAGCGACCATGGTCGCCAATTCCGCTGGTGCTGTCGGGTTTGGGGTGCCGTAGCCTCATTGGCTACCCCTGGCACCGGCGCAAACTAAGGCACCAGTGGCGTACCATGGTAAGGGACGCCTAGTCACGGGGCGTCCCGTTACAAAACTTTATTCTTAAATCGCGAGTGTAACTTTTGTTTGCCTGAATCTTTAAACCAATAACGTAGTAACTTTTTCATAATACCAATACAAGAAAGGTGCATGTAATCTAAAGCAAATATCTTAATAATGTCAATATTCTTAATATTTAAGAGAGAAGTAAGGTTGTTGTGATGAGATTTCTGCTCTTGGCTCCTAAAGTTTTGATCTGTTCGCGGTTGCGAACAGATTGTTGAACTGAACACCATGCGTCTTGCAATAGTCTGCCCCTTTTGTATACACCTCTCGCACCCGTAACGGCCATTGTGACATAAAACGGCCTTTAAAAATGCTCTTGCTGGAGCATCACATGTAAAGCAGAATACCTCGACCATATATGTTTTATCCTTAAACAAAAAGCCGTTTTCGAGCAACACATATAACTCAACAATAAACTGATCTAGAAAGCTCTGTAAATTAGGTTTTGAATCCCCACAATATGAGGCAATAACAAAAGCGTGTTGTTACACGTAAAATAAGCACAAACGCGTAAACAACCAATAAACATATATTCAGCGAAAAGATTCAACGTAATTACAACATATATTTCACCGCGGCGTTCAAGCGACCTTCCCCGTTCAGTACTCCCGGTCATACTGTCACAGCTGTGCGGTTGTGACTCTGAGGGGATCGGGGTGGAGACCTTGAGCCGGGTTTTTAACTGGTAGCGCGTTACACTCTCCCCCTGGAGGGTCGCCTGGCGTCCCGACGGCGAGCTTCCATAGGCAAAGGCGTTTTCCTAGGTCGTCCTCTTTTCCTGAGAGGCACGACCGGGGCTGGTAATTCCTCAGGTCCGTGGTAAGGCGTGAGGTCTGCCCCGTGGTATTTCCCGAGGGCTATAGACGGATTCAGCGGGTCGGCAACCTCGTAGCTGGTGTCTGTGACCTTCCGCAATATTAGGTAGGAGCCGTCCCGGCGCGGTGCAATTTTTGAGGTAATGCCGGCTGCGCGATTACTCAAAATATGCGTAGCAACCCACACGCGATCTCCAGGCTGATACCCGGGAGAGTCTCGACGGTGCTGGTCAGCATACACTTTGTGTCGAGCTTGTTCGGGCTCGTTAACTTCGCGAGCGGCGCGTAGCGTATCCACAATTCTTAGTAGATAAGGGGTCACTTCTGGGACAAAGTTTTCCGATGTTATGATGGCCCTCATGTCGTGAGTTACATCATCAGGGGTCCGTAGTTCTCTTCCGAACATGAGGTGCGCGGCACTCTCCCCTGTTGATTGACACCTGGCAGTGTTCATTTCAAATCTAATGCTTGGTATCTTTTCGGCCTATGCTGAGTGGTTGTTCCCCAGTAGCAAGGCCAATTGAACTTTAAGGTCCCGGTTTTTCCTTTCGACGGGGTTTGCCTGCGGGCAGTATACGGGTGTCAGGGCTTGAGTGATGTTCAAGCAATATTTGACCTGTTGCATTATCTGGCTGATAAACTGCGCTCCGTTGTCGCTGATTAGCTTCCGAGGTACTCCGTAACGCAGGAATACCTCTTCCACCAGCGTATGCGCACACTCTTCAGCTGTAGCGCGTTCCAAGGCAAACAGTTCCACCCACTTCGTGGCTGTATCCTCGATTATCAAAATCCACTTTTTACCGGCGGCCGATTCTGGAAGAGGTCCGAATAAATCTACGGCTAGCTGTTCGAAACGACGCGCGTACGCGGGTGTTTGTAACAGTCCGGCGGGCTTACAGTTTTAAGGTTTATACCGTTGACACTCCGCACAAGTCTTTACGTAATCACTAATATACCGGCGCATTCCCGTCCAAAAGTAGCGCGATGAAATTCGGGCAATCGTACGTTCGATCCCGTAGTGTCCGGCCAGCGGTGAGTCGTGATATTCGGCAAGCACCCTTGATCGCTCATGACTCGGTACTACCAAATGGGCGTCTTCGGCATCCGTTTCCGGAGAATACCTATACAATATTCCGTTATTCATCGTGTATCCACGTTCGGTCCAGATTCGTGGACTTCCTTCATTATCTTCGAAGCAGTCTATGATTTTCTTCAAATTGTCGTCTTTTAATTGTTCAGCACGTATTCCTTAAGCGCTACGGGTTGGTAATTCAATTGTTATATTACACAAATTACAGAAATTTTGCGTGGTGGCCACGCACGAAGGTCGAGACAACGCATCCGCCACCTTGTTGTGCTTTCCCGGAATGTAGTGTATCTTTATGTCATAGGGCTGTAGAAGCAATGCCCATCTGGCGAGGCGTCCGCTGGGCGACTTTAATCCCATTAGCCATTTCAAGGGCTGATGGTCCGTGAACACGGTGACCTTCGAAGACTCGATATACCCTCGAAATTTACCGATAGCCCACACGACCGCAAGGGCTTCGCGTTCGATCGTCGAGTAGTTCTGCTCTGCTGTAGTTAGTAATCGACTCGCATATTCGACGGGTTTTTCGTCTTACTTTTTGGCTTGTAATAATACAGCACCAAGGGCGTATCCACTAGCATCCGTTCGCAACATGTAGGGCTTTGTCTCGTCCGCTTGTCGCAAAATTGGGGGGGTTTCTCAAGAGCTCTTTCAACTTGTCGAACGCGGCTTGTTCTTGTTTTCCCCACTGCCACTTTGTGTTTTTCTTGGTCAGATTACTTAACGGTCTAACAATTCCCGAAAAGTCCGAAATGAATCGGCGATACCACGAACACGTTTGGAAAAATGACTGCACGTGCTTTACGGTAGTCGCAGGAGTCATTTGTGAGATCTCGGCGGTTTTCTCGTAATCAACTTGCAGTCCGGGGGGCGTAATGAAATGTCCAACATTTTTGATACGGTCACGGACGAAGCTGGACGAAGCAACATTTTCCGCGGTTCGCGCGAAGCTTAAACTGGTTCAGTCTCTTAAAGATTTTAGCTAAATCCCGCACGTGTTCATCGAAACTCCCGCTCATCACAATTAAATCGTCCAAGTACGCGAGTATTGTCATTTCACTAAGGCCCAGTATTTCAGTCTCAGTTTAAACCAAGTTTACCTGATCCTCTGATTAATATCCATGGAAACCATTGTCGTAACAATAGAAATCAACAAAGTTTAAACTGCAGTTTAGTTAAGCTGAGACTGAAATACTGGGCCAAAGTCCGACTTTAAAACGATCGATTAGTCTTTGAAACGTCATTGGCGCGTTCCGCAAACCGAACGCCATTCTTTTATGCTTTTTTGTGCTGACATGCGATAAGGAGGTGCAGAAATCGGGGTTTTATTTGTGCCGATATTTTTACGTTACAATTGGGGATTTTACCGGTGTTCATAGAAGTACAACTGGAAATATTATTAGGAGTATAACGTCAGCGATAGCTGGTTTACGGCAGCGCTACATATATTTTCCAATACGGAAGAAGAAAAAACTAAAGTGCCAGTTAAATTTAAAAGAATTGCTCGATTTCCAAAAGTTGTCGGGAGCTCTCAACTTCACCCACATAACCTGGTAAGTTACTTAATAAGAATGAACATCTTTACATTGATTTTAATTTTAGGAGGCCCCAACGCAGCAGTTTTTAGGAATAGAAAAAATACTTCTCCTTGAATGTTAAAGTTATTTGTGATGGAAGTTTCACCGTTAGAGATGTAGTGCTCACTGGTCTGGGTCATCATATGATTCAAATATTTTTGATAATTCGAATGAGGTTCGAGAACAATGAAACGGGAAATGGTCTACTATTCGGCGGTAGTGCCTACCCCTTGCGGCCATATAAGTATAGTTACCCCCATAAATAATCCACGTGTGGTAACGGAGAAATATTGTTTAATGAAGCCCAAATCTGTACAAGAAATATCATCGAATGAACATTTGGAATTTGGAACTTAGTACAAAATGTAATTGTAGCAGCAGCTGTATTACACAACATAGCACGTAATAATCGAGCATATGATTTGTCAGAGGTTGACAATGAAAATGTAGATTTAGCTATAATAGAAGCGGAACAATGTGTATAATAATATTCAAAGGAAGCTGGTAGATTACTTAGCAAATTTAAATTAGAAATAAATATACAACATGCCGGGTAAATTTTTTTGGTTTATTCTGTCCACAATTTTTTTTTCTAATAACCAAAAAAAAATTTTTTATGCAACTCTTCTTATTTCTTATTTTCTCTGACTTTAATTATTTGTTGTAATTGATGTTTGTAGCAGAAACTTAATCCGGCCCTGCTGCCGGAAACCCTTTGTTCTCTTGACGGTTACCATTTTAGTTGTGGTCGTGGCTCCAGGATGAACTTTTTGTAACTCGCGCTAACGGTCATTTTGTTGGTGTTACGTTCTCATTCTTAACGAAGATGACATCTCGTGGGTTTACATAATCTGGTTTTGGAGTACGTTATTTGTACCTTTGTTGAAGACGATTTAAATATTCTGATGACCACGTCTTCCAGAAGTCTTGTATATTTTTTTTGGGTTAGTTTTCAGTGGAAATCATTGTATTTTCTTCTAAATTTGCACTCTCGGACCGTAGGACTAGTGATCATCCAATTAGTAGATGGTCTCGTGTAATTATTGTGTTATCGTACTGTTCTCAATTCTTTAAAAGTGGAAGTAAGGAGGGCAGTAGCCATACTCATCTGGCGGGAATAAATCTCTTTAGCTACAGAACTTTTTGATTGGTGAGACTACTCTTACTTGTTTTTGGTTCGGAGCGGAGTACGTTGCCCGATTGGGCTAAGTGTCATTGAACACTACTGAAAAATGTACACCGCTTGAACTGGCATTGTGATCTGTCTGTCTGTTACGATTTTCCAGTTCAGGCTGCTAGCTTCCCGTGTTAATGCCCAGGCAACACCGAATAGTATAATAAACGTTTTCCTTGGGTTGAAACCATTTGCTTAAATTTGGTTTACAATAAAGTTTGATGTTTGTTCGAATGTCCGTCTAATATAGGTATAGTTTTTTTTTTTTTGTGTACTATATATGAAATATATCTCAATGTGACTGATGAATTTAACGGCAAACGGGGTTTCCAGTGTCGTGAAACAGAACTAGCAAAAATCGACACCGAACGGCTATTTTGCTGTGTCTAACTTTTTTCTACAAACTTTCAATTTTTTTTATAATTTTACATTTAGAGTAAAGGTATACTTTTGGCATATAGGCCTTGGTTATTGTGCAGTCGCGGACTGCGGTCTTATGTGCGACGTATAAAATTCGTGTTAAAACCTAACACATTGTATAATAGGTTTACTCAAAAAATGATGGTAATTCAGATCTTACATTACAACTCCAGTGCTAGATTTAATCTGGAATTCATAGTCACTACTAAAGTGCTTGCGCTTGCGTGGTGTGCTTATTGTTGATGAAAATTGGGAGAATTTGAACATATCTGGGATGACAACTTTTGGGAGTTTCACGATTATTTTGAGGAAGAACCCTATTTACCTGTTCCAAAAGAAGAAACATTTGGTTTTTAAGTTACTTAGCTTAAAATATTAATTATTTTTTAGGGTATATACCTACGAGATAACGAAAATCCTTTGGAAGCATTATCTAATGCAGAATTGCTTCGTTTTTGTATCGTTTTTCGAGACAAACCATAGTGCATGTGATTCTACCTCTTGTGTATGGTGGAAGTGAACCTGCAAGTCGTCGAGGGCTGCCTGTGTCTCCACTTATAAAACTATGCATTGTTTTTACGCATCAGGATGGTATCAAAGAATATGTGGGGATTTAAGACACGTAAACCAATCAACAGTTCACCGGAGTGAGAATCTGTCGAGACATGTTGGTCGGCTTGTGAAATTCCCAACTCCACAACAAGAACAAGAAAATTGAATGCTGTTCTACAATATAGGTAGATTTCCTGGTGTTGTTGGTTGTATAGATGAAACCCATGTGGAAATAAGTCCCGGGGACAAAAACGCTGAAATTTTCAGAAATCGAAAGGGGTGGTTCTCCTTAAATGTACAAGTTGTGTGCGGTTCTAGAGGAGAATTTTTTGATATAGTGGTACGATGGCCTGGATCTGCACATTACGCTAGAATTTTTGAAAATAGTTTTGTGAAACTTCATCTCGAAAGAGATAACATTACAGAATTAATTTTGGGGGATAGCGCGTAACCCAGACTAGGTATTTATATACACCTGTACAAAACTCAACTACGCGCTCTGAATGCCGCCCATATAAGAACCAGAAACACAATCGAGCGAAGTTTTGGACAATGGAAACAAAGATTCCGTTGTCTTAGCAAGGTGCTTTTCTATAGCATGAGATTGACACAAACAATAGTTGTAGCCACTGCTATTTTACATAATATTGCAGTGCAAGAAAGCCAGCCTCTGGTTCTTATTGTACGAGATGCTGAAGTTGCTGAAGCTGAACCTATGGTGGGAAATGTCATACCTGAACAAGGAAAAGGTGTGCTTATTAGACGTCAGTTTATTGCTAGACATTTTCGGTAAATTATTACTTATACGTAATGTAATAAGATACTAAATAAAATGAATTTTTTTAATGTTTATTATTTTTTTCCAATTTTTTCAACAATATTTGTGTTTTAATTTTTGTTGTTACCATATTTCTTGTGCGATATTGCAGCGATATTCAGCTTCTTTGGTTTTACAACCTTGATCTTCTACACGCAACTTGTGAAGCTCGTCATCTTGTTGTTGTGTAGTGTCCTTTACTTGCTCTAGCAACCTGAGCAGGTGCAAAGGAGTCAATATCAACAGAGCCCTTGATTTCAATATCGACGCATGCCAAAATGTTGTCGATACCATCTGCAGAGGTGCTGGACGTTTATTAGAGCCCGCTCGCGTAGCAAATATTTCTTTTTTTTCCTCCGGCAACTCTCTTCCTCTTGGTTTTGAGGTTTTCCCAGCACTTTTTTCGGAGTTCGCTGAAATCAATTAAATTATTAGTAAACATGTATATGTATATTATTTACATTGCATTAGTGTATGAATATATAGCTATGTACCGGCGAATTTTCTGCTACGGAGTTAAATTCCTCAGACATCAGCACCCATGCTTTTTTCTTATCTGCAGCGGTAATGGAGTCACTCCGCTTGCATTCAATGATCGTCCTGTATTTGCTGACGAGCTCCTTAACTTTGACTTTTTCTTCGGCCCTGAAATATTGGCGCTTTAATTCCATTGCCTTGCTACATATAGATACTCAACACGAACCTGATGGTTTTATTATGACGTCGTAACAGAGTTGTCACTGGTCGTGATGGTCGTGATGTTTGCTATTTATTTACTAGTTTTGTTTGCCTGGCCTCCGTGTCGTGGTCGTGTAATCCTAGATTTTGCGAGGGAAATTCAAATACTACCAATTGGCGTTGAATACGACTAAGGTAAGTGTAAACTTTACTTTTTGTAAAGTTAAGTGAACACTACCTTAAAATTAGCTATGAATACCAAGTTAAGGATATTTCTTACTTGAGAAATTTACATAATCTGGTTTTGGAGTGCGTTATATGTACCTCTGTTGAGGGCGGTGTAAATATTCTGATGAGCACATCTTCCATAAGTCTTGTATTATTTTTTTGGGGTTAGTTTTCAACGTGTGGAAATCGTGGTATTTTCTTCTAATTTTGCCCTGTCGGCCCGTGGGACTAGTGATCATCCAATTAGTAGATGGTCTCGTGTAGTTATTGTGTTATCGTACGGTTCTCAATTCTTCAAAAGTGGATGTAAGGAGGCAGTAGCCATTTTCATCTAGCGGGAATTAATTTTTTTAGCTACAGAACTTTTTGATTGCTGAGATTACTCTTGTTTTTAGTTCGGAGCGGTGCACGTTGCCCAATTGGGCCAAGTGTGATTGAACACCACTGAAAATTGTACACCGCTTGAACTGACATTGTGATCTGTCTGTCCAACGCAGCTTTCTTGTTGATAACATTTGCTTAAATTTGATTTACAATAAAGTTTAATGTTTGTTTTAATGTCCGTCTAATGTAGGTACCTACGTATATTTTTTTTGGTGTACCACATATTAAATATATCTAAACGTGGGACTGATGAATTTAACGACAAAAGTGATTTCCAATGTACGTGAAACTGAACTAGCATAAATCGACACCATCATGCTACTACCGAACGGCTATTTTGCTGTGTCTAACATCCTCTACATACTTTCAATTTTTTTTATAATTCTACGTTTATAGTAAACGTATACTTTTGGCATATCCAGAACATAAATATTTGATATAGCACAAACAAATGCCGTTGAACTCATATGGGTCAAAGAGCATTCTGGAATACAGAGAAATGAGAAAGAGGATGAGCTGGCGAGGTGGGGGTCGAATAGCCCTCCGACGAGACCGGAACCGGTTGTGCCCTTGTCCGTTGCAACCCTCAACTCCCTTATAAAAACTGATACCCTCAAGAGTCACACCGACAGATGGGTATCGATGGAAAGCTGTCGACAAGCTAGGGCCGCTATCAAAGCACCATGCTTGAAGACTGCAAAGTTTTGCGAAAGCTAGTGGGAATATGGACAGGACACTGCAGGCTAAATGGGCACCTACACAGAATGGGAGTCGTCACAGATCCTACGTGTCGCGGTTGCAATGAGGAGCACGAGACGACGGAACACGTATTATGCCACTGTCCGGCGCTTGCACAAATTAGAGGATCCATACTGGGGGCCGGCCAGTATTGCCGACACCCCACCGGTTCTGTAGTGGAATCTTGGAAAAAGCGTTTCTACCGAGTCGCTTCTAAAGCGACCGAAAACGGCCGCTTTGGCTTACATATCAACGGGTTAAACAGAGAGTTCCGAGAGGCCATCGCTTTTTTTGGTGTTTCGAAGGTGCATCCCTATGAATGGCATTGGTAGATGACGGCTTAGGGGCCGGATTTTCAGATATTTTCACGTACAAGTAGAAGGGTTATAGCCTCCGGCACCCAAGTTTACCTGTTTTTGGTAGAAATCGTTTCTACAACTCCAAAGGTGCTGCTTTAAAAGCGATTCTTTAGGATATTGCATATTTATCGTTATTTGGAGATTAACAAGGGTTTTTTTAAATAATCTTTATCTTGTTATTCATAATATGTACCAATATTATTACTTTTGTAGGTAAAAAATAACAATTTTAATTTCCGAAATTACTTTTAAACGATCTCTCGGTTATTTGAATTTCTCCTTCAAAACGTGCTTGCAAATTTTACTAAAAACTTAATCTCGTCAAACATTTTAATTATTTTCTTGAATGAACGTTATATCCCAGTCAACTTGTTAGACATTTCTAACTGCATTCAGAAAAAATATTTGTAAACTGTAAACCAAAGTTCTAGGTACAATCGTACAATAAAGTATGTGGTAATTGTTTACAATGCCCACTTCTCGCTTTTTGCGGTGTTTTTTTTAAACCATTAACCATTGTGAAACATCGTTATAATGCCATTTTGAGCAATGAAATGTTGTGCAAATGAAAAATAAATTTATGTAAAATATATAGATGTACCTAGATGTGCTAGGGCAAGGAAAATAAGAGTAAAAATAGAAATGATTTGCACAAAGAAAGATATTAATTTCCGTAATATACAGGGTGTTCAGCTTGAACTGGATTCTTTGATAACTCCGAAAATACTAACGTGGGTAAAAATTGTTAAATACAAAAGTTACTCGTGGCAATGTTCTCCACGACCTAAAAATATTTTTGCATGTACAGGGCGTCCGATGCTCGAGATTTTTGGGATCACTCCGTATTTTTAAATGGGATGATATGGTTTTTCTTGCAGTTTTGGATTCCTTGTGAAAAATTAAGATAATTTTATTTATCATGTCCTATGGCTACAATGTACAGTTTTCGAGTTATTCATAATTTTTCAAAAATTTTGACATGTGTGAAGGTTTACTAAAATCAACGTTACTCCGGTATGGTAGCAGATTTTTTAAATTTCTTTTTTTAGTGTTAAAGGCGATGAAATGGAGCTGTTATTTCGTTATTATACAAGGTAAAGCGTACATAAACGAATACAAATAGACTTGAACTATGTCAAAGAAGACAGCGCCTTAATTTTAGTCGAAATATTTCGGGCTGATATCTAAAGATGTCTACCACGTTTGCACTGGCATTAGCTGGCGGCACATTCTATTTATAGGTCCGTTTAATAGGTAGTTTGTTTTCATGCAGTTTACCAAAAACGAGTAGTTAGCCCTAGTGCTTCTACATGGGACATAGAACGGGATTAGAGCGAGTAAATCGGGGCAGTCGATACCAGAGTGCACAATTTTGCTAAGTAAGCAGAGGTCGAGGTATTCCCGTCTTTTCGAGAAGCCGGCTAACCCTAGTTGACGTGTAAGGCTGTAAAAATGATGAAATAACTATATTGAAGTTAACAAAAAGTACAAGATAATTAAGAATAGTAGAATTAACAATAAGTGGCTTTAATATTCAACTCCGCAACTCTTCGATCTCTGATCACGTCTACCCCTCCGGCGCCGATGTAGGTCGCTGGCCCTCGGCTGCCTCCGTTCGCCTCCCCGAATACCATGGCGCAGCTTTTCCCTGACACGGCCATTCTTCACGCCCGAGTGCCTCACTCGGTGTGCGAGAAGTCCAAAACGGCCTCTGAGATTTCTGAAACTCTCGACAATGTTAGAATATGACTGTATTTTTTTTATATTTGATAAAATTCACAAAAAAAAACAATAGCTGCATTATTCAGTTTCTCCTTCGGGCTCCACGCAATGGAAACCTACAGAACAACGAGACAGTCGCTTGGCCAAACGATAATAATAATAATATAAAATAAGAAAACAAATAGCATTCATGGTACCAAATCAAAATAAAAGTAAAATAATTGTCGACAATGTCTGATATCAGTATTGTTACCCACTTACTCCGGAGTTCTCAAACTCCCCGTGATTACGTAAGCCGACACTCATATACCCGTACGAGCGACACTACACCACTGTTCTCCGCAAACACTACAGTGTATATGTCCCCTACTGCCAGTATCCTCTCGTGCCCATACCATATCACACCCTACGTGATTTCGTAAGCCGACACTCATATACCCGTACGAGCGACACTACACCACTGTCCTCCGCAAACACTACAGTGTGTATGTCCCCTACTGCCAGTATCCTCTCGTGCCCATACCATATCACACCCCACGTGATTACGTAAGCCGACACTCATATACCCGTACGAGCGACACTACACCACTGTTCTCCACAAACACTACAGTGTGTATGTCCTCTACTGCCAGTATCCTCTCGTGCCCATACCATATCACACCGACCAATTTCTCATGGCCCAAACTTAATCCAGGGTTCCATATTCTCTACCCCCAACCGGGCCTTTTGCTCCTCTTGATGCAATCCTCGCTACCACTTCTTTCCGCATTTTGGTGACGTTGACAATGTCCAGTTCTCCACTCTCGACAGCCCTGTTGGGTCGAACACGAAAATCCACTAAGGCTTCACTTGGGATGACGCCTATTGCTGAATTGACGCTTCCATTCAATCCTAACTGGATATTCGGGATGTTCTGGTCCCAACGAGCATCGTCAACATTGGCTCTCATAGCAGCCAGTGAGTTGAGAATGGTGCCATGGTACCGTTCCACCTGTCCATTGCCTCTTGGTAAGGCTGTTGCATTGAGGTGTTAAGTCAAACCGATTTCTTTGCAGAAATCCTGAAGCACTCGACTGGTGAAAGCAGTGCCTGTCACTTATGAACCGTCTAGGAACGCCAAAAATTTTGATGACCTCCTGTAAAACTTTAATTACATAACGAGTTTCCATACTTTTGACAGGGTAAATCAAAATAAATTCAGTAAATTTATCAATAAGTGTGAGGATGTGAGGTTTATGTTGCAACTTGATTTGTTTAGCTTTAGCAATAGTTAGCAATAAACATTGGCTCCCAAAATTGACGAAACCATTTTCGATCAAATTATTAATTATTAGGGTTTTAAAGAATTTGGAATTTGATTGGGTGGTGCTGATAAAATTTACATTCTGGAGTTATAATTTGTTATTCGGATTGTTTGATTTGAATCTGTTGGGTACTGCAGTGGGACAATTTTTTTGAATATGACCAAATTCTTTACAACGATAACATTGGGGTTGTTCGTTCTCAACACGTGCTTTCTTGGGATTATTTGTATTTATGTGTGACCACGAATCCCTGTTTTTAATGTTGGAACGACTAGCCGAAAGCGACGGCGGCGGCTGTGAAACCTGATCCTTCCCGATAGGGGCGTACTTAATCTCGGCGTTTTTCAAATGATTTGCGAAAATATGGGGCTCTTTGATACCAGCCGCGTCGACTGTAAATTTGATTTGCTTATCCTCAATTCCGCCCATGATTAAGTTCACCTGATCAGCACCTGTTAACGGAAGCTTCAATTTATGTATTAGCGCCAATTTCTGAAATATGTATTCATACAGCGATTGTTTTAGATGGGGTTTATAATTCATCATGATTTGCAATGCCTTATGCAAATCTCGTTTGGGGGTAAAGTTTTCTAGCAACATACTTCGCCATTCACGCCAAGTAAACATTTTTGTAGGTAAACCTACGTACCAAGTTTCAGCAGGGCCACGAAGTTTTGCTAGGGCCAAATGACAGATAGTCCTATCATCCCAACTATACAAAATAGCGTAGTCATCCACGGCATTTAACCACTCCGTAATATCGTGATTTAGGGGATTAAATTCGGGAATAATGTAGTGAGACGAATTGGCACTTACTTGATGACTACCGATGTTGCCCCGATACGTACCTTTCGCTGTACTCATACCTCGCGCTATCGCCTCCGATACCTCAATCATCGACACCGACATTCTATCGCTACCACCTGCATCTCCTTTATCTGCGTTGCGGCGGTGACGTCGTCGTGAAGAGACAGTGGAGTGATGGTCTCGGTGGTCTTTCCCCGAGGTCGATCTGGACCTGCTACCATGGTGCCTGCTTGTTGTGGACCTGGATCTGCTATCACGAGCACGGCGTCTTGCTAACCATGTAAACCCTTTCGTCGTCTTTCTCAGAAAACGAGCCATGACGACGATCGCGTGAATTTCGGCGTCGATCTCGCGAATCTCGGCGGCACTCATTACGACTCCGGCTTTTAAAAAATGACTTTCATGACTTTTCGGCATTGTTTATTTATTTGCAAAAAATCACCCGATTTCGTCACTAACGCAGCAGGAAAAAACAAATTCACTTTCACACACTATAACTGTGGCCCGAATTAACAACGCGACACGCGATTCTGATCCCACTTCTGATGTAAAAATGATGAAATAACTATATTGAAGTTAACAAAAAGTACAAGATAATTAAGAATAGTAGAATTAACAATAAGTGGCTTTAATATTCAACTCCGCAACTCTTTGATCTCTGATGTAGGCGCTGATGTAGGGCGCCGATGTAGGTCGCTGGCCCTCGGCTGCCTCCGTTCGCCTCCCCGAATACCATGGCGCAGCTTTTCCCTGACAAGGCTAATTTCGTCCAATCTCTCGATGGGTATATTAATCTTAAATGAATTTTAGGAATCTTCTTTGCGTTCTATCTAAGGTAGCAATATGTGTATCATAGTATGGACTCCAGATAGGCGCGGCGTACTCAAGAATCGACCGGACTAAAGAGCATTAAACATTTCGTAGGCATGCGATGTTGTTGAAGTCCTTTAGAGAGCGTTATATTATTATTATTATATATTATTATAGTTTTTTTCATATTTTATGTTATTTGTATGTTATGCGTGTAGGTTTTTATTAACTAAAGGTTTTAATACAGGTTTGAAAGTAAGTAATTAGGTAATGATATCGCGTTTTTGTTCGACGTGCAGCGCGTTCTCGACTCCCCGAATTTTTCTTTGTTCCTTGCCGCGCAGGCGCGTTCTAACCTACATTCGGCCATCCTGGTGATCATCAGTCCCTGATAATGTATCTCCAGTATCTTCGCTAAATGGAACCCAGGGTTTGAGGTACTCGCTACAAGTCGTCGTGTTGCGAGGTCCTTCTTGCAGACTATATTTTTCAACGTCATATGTGTCGTTAGGCTTGACCTTCGAAATTTTGTACGGGCCTAGGTACTTGGGCTTAAGTTTGAGTCCAGGCCCAAACTGGCTTCTTTTTATCAAAAGGGGGACCTGGTGGCTATCGCCACCAGGTCCCCCTTTTGGTAAATGGTGGCGGACTTTCTCTTTCTCCCAAAACTTCGCTGGTTCTCTTCTTGTACCCTGACAATCTGCTTTTTTGCTTCGACGCGGAGATTTTCTCTGTCCTCTTCAAAATTTTTCAGAACTTCTTCTTGTATGGCTTCGCTAATTATCGTCTCTTTCTGGGTTTTCATTCTAACTCCGAAAACCAGCTCAAATAGGGTAGTTCCAATACTTCGATGATACGTTGAATTGATAATTAGCTGAAGTTGATCGACATGCAAGTACCATTTCGCCGGGTTGTCTAGGGATAGCTTAGTTAAAACGTTAATGATGACACGGTTCAGGCGCTCAACCTGACCATTGGCTCGGGGCAGTCCTGTGGTGACCGTATGGTGCTTAATTCCTTCTTGTTCGCAGTACGATGCAAATTCATGAGATGTAAAGGCAGTGCCTTTATCTGTAATCATCTGCAAAGGATTGCCAAAGGATTTCTTTTGTTGTTCCAGCTTAGCAATAACTTCTTTCGTAGTGGTTGATTTAACTGGATATAACCAAGCAAATTTGGAAAATCCGTCAATGACTGCCAAGATGTGTTTATAGTTCTTGTGTGTCGAACATAGTGGACCTAAATGATCCAAGTGGTAGGTCTGGAGAGGAGCATCTCCTCTATTTCGACTAATCTTAGTTTACCTGTGCGGTTCTCAAACAAACTGTACTCTGTGGTTTAGCCTGGTTGCAAATGTAACGTAAGTTAGAATGAATTTTGCTTCACTCTGGGCTTCTTCAATGACGGCGACTGTACATCCTTTCTGAGGAGATCGCTCAAGGGCTTGGCGGCTTCAGCATATTTGAGTATAAATTTTCTGAAGTATCCAGAAAGACCTAGGAAACTTTGAACTTCTTTGATCGTCTTTGGTTCTGGAAAGGAAGCAACGGCTTTTACTTTCGTCGGAGAGGGATAGATTTTTCCATTTTCTACTACGTGTCCTAAAATTTCGATTCTGGGCTTCATAAATTGGCATTTTTTCTGGTTAAGTTCTAAGCCATAGCTCTTGGCCACGTTTAAGACTGACTTCAGGTTTGTTAGTGCTTCTTGTTTGTCGCGTGCTGGAACGACGATGTCATCCATGTAGATTAATACTTTTCCTTCGTTCATCAACTGTCTGAAAATACAGTTGACATATCTCTGAAAGACGGATGGGCTGTTACATAACCCGAACGGCATTTTCTTAAATTGGTATTGACCATTATGTACAACGAAAGAAGTGTACTTTCTGCTTTCTTCGTCTACTGGGACATGGTGAAATCCGTTTCGCAAGTCTATGGTACTAAAAATCCTTGCTTCCTGAAGTTGGTCCAATAAGTCATCGATGACGGGCAGTGGATATCGGTCTTTAAGGGTTACTCAATTAAGCTGTCTATAGTCTATACACAGTCTAAATGAGCCATCTTTTTTCTTCGCGACTACGACTGCGCTCGAGTAGTCCGAGTAACAAGGTTCGATGACCTCATCGCGGAGCCACTCTTCTATCTGGTTTTCCACAAATGTTTTTTCCGCCAGTGGGAGTCTTCGTGGTTTACTGTAGATCGGTTTGTTATCGTAGATAAGCGTTATCCGGTAGTTCTCGTACTGTGATTGGGTCGACCGTTTTGTTTGGAGTTACTGCTTGGCATGCTGGACATTGTTTTATTGTTGTTTCTACTGCTTTATCGATGTCCGGAAACCAGATTTTCGTCCTTATAAGTTGTTTCGTTTTTACAATCCCCAAATGTCCTCGATGTGCGAGATCAATCGCTCTTTGACGTAACTGCTTGGGTAGAACTATTTGATTTCTTCGTAGTATGATGCCGTCATTGGTTGTCAGTTCATCTCTTATTGCTCGAAATGACTTCAACGCTGTTGATTCCCAAAGTGTTTTCGAGTTTGTTCGTATCGCGTTATAGAGTGGGGTCAGCTGCGTGTCTTGTTTTGTGGCTTGTCTTACTTGGTCTGGCGTCATTGCGTTTGGGGTGCTGTGTTTCGTAACAAAATTCACGTACGCTTCGGATCTGTCGCTTTCCTCTTGATCAACCTCCTTCATGGGGTGTCTTGACAGGTAGTCAGAGGGATTGTCTGACCCTTTCTGGTGCTGCGTCGTAAAATCGTACTCCTGTATTTTTAGACATAGCCTTTCTATTCGAATGCTTGGTGACGATTTTGGATTTTGGAGAATGTTTACTAGGGGTTTGTGATCCGTCAGAAGAAAGAAATGAGCCCCGTAGAGGTACGTTCGAAAGTGTGTTATGGCCCAAGTTGCTGCTAGCAGCTCCTTTTCAATCTGGCTGTATCTTATTTCGGTTTCTGTTAGCGCCCTGCTTGCGTATTCTATAATTTTTTTTTCTTCTGTTGTTTCCTGGGATAGGATTGCTCCTAGTCCGTTCGGTCCTGCATCCACATGTAAATATGTCGGTTCTTTTACAGTAAAGTATGCTAGTCTTGTCGAGTTGGTTAGCTGTTTCTTCAAATCGTCAAAGGTGTCTTGGTGGTTTTTTGTCCACTCCCATTTTGTTTCTTTTCTTGTAAGATCCCTCAATTGGGCTGTTCTGTCCGCCAGGTTTGGTAGAAATTTTCCAATGTAGTTAAGCATTCCAAGAAAACTCCGAACTTCTGTGGCGTTTTTTGGTGGGGTCATGCTTTTCAACGCTGTTATCTTGTTTGGGTCTGGGTATACCCCGTTATTGGTAAAACGAAAACCAAAAAAGTTTATATCTGATGTTCCGAAAATGCATTTCTTTATGTTGATTGTGAGGTTTTTTTCTTCTAACCGTTTCAGTACGGTTATTAGCCGCTCATTGTGTTCCTGCAGAGATTTTCCATAAATTAAAATATCGTCGCTTAAGTTGACGACTCCTAGGATGTTTGACAGAGCTTGGCTAATTGCGTTCTGAAACACTTCGGCTGCTGAGTTGATTCCAAAACCTACTCTTTTATACCTAAACAAACCCACGTGTGTTGAGAACGTTGTTATTGGCCTTGAATCTTCCTTGAGTTCCAACTGGTGGTACCCGTCTTTTAGGTCTATTTTGCTGAAAACAGTCGCTCCGTTGATTTGTGTTGTTACCTCGTCGATTGTTGGTGTCAGGTGACGTTCGCGGCATATAGCCTTGTTGGCTGCTCGCATATCTACGCATATGCGGATGGCTGCTGGGTCCCTTCTTGGTGCAATCACCAACGGTGAAACCCATGGTGTTGGTCCTTTTGTTCTTTCGATTATATCCTTTTTTAGCAACCGATCGAGCTCACTTTCCACTCGCTCATGGAGATGAAAAGGAATTCTGCGATGTTTCTGCGCTACGGCCGGGACATTTGGGTTGATGTGTAGCTGCACCTGAGTGTCCTTTAATTTTCCGAACCCGTTGCAGATGCTGGAAAAATTATTTACAACCCACTTCTCCGTGATTTTCACCTGTGTGCTTCTACATCCCAAAATATTCCTGTTTACATTTATTATTTTCAATTGTGTGGCTGATTCGTAGCTAAGAAGTGATTCGTCGTTTCCGACAACAACATGTATATCAGCGTTTACCTGGTGGTTGTTCCAGATGAGACGGCAGTGGAATTTTCCTTTTACGTTTAGTTTTCCTTGGTTGTTGTACGCTCGAATGTCTAAATTGCTGTGCTCCAGCTCCTGCTTCGGCAGTTGTTTAAACGTTTCAGTACTAATAATGTTGGTAGAGGTTCCGGTATCGATTATGAATCGAATGTCTACTCCGTTGACTTTCACGATTGCTGTCGGGACGGTTCCAATTCGGTTCACTTTGCTTGTGAGTTGGAAAGCTCCTTCTGGGCTGCTTGACCTCGTCTGTTCCACTCTGTTCGTCCGCTGTCCATACATTTGATTATTTTCTCTGTTGCTCCATCTCTCGGGACGTCCGCGGTTGTACCTGTCAAAATGAGCCGTTGTTGACCCTTGCTTCGGTTTTGACATGCACACTTTCGCATAGTGGCCTTGTTTACCACATATGTGACATTTTGCATTGGCAGCTGGGCATGTTTCCCTACCGTTTGAGTGCCAAAGTCCTCCACAATTCCTACATCGTCTTGCATTGGTGGTGTGTTGTGTTTGTGGCTGCCTATTCGCTGGCTGTTGACTACGTTTGTTGTTGGTTATTCGCGCTGATACTTCCGGTTGTTCAGTTTGTTAAAAAACTTCCATGTGAGCTTCGACGCTTTCCTCTGCTCTGGCCTCGGCAAGTATTTTGTCCAGTGTGGGCTGGTTTCTCAAAGCAAATTTTCGCAGTTCGTTTGACCTGGTTGATCGTGATTGCACGATCTGTGATTTGATTTCGCGATCCTTGTCCTGAAACCCACAATTTTTACTCAGTGTTAACAACCTGGTATAATATTGCTGGACAGTTTCGTTGCTTTCCTGTTTGGCTCGTCGAAAGTTGAAAATTTCGAATTCCGTGTTGGTGCTAGGCGTGAAATAAGTGTCGAGTTTTTCCTTAGCTATTTGGTACCTTGATTGTTGTTGCGTTGTCTCGATACCTTCTGTTGGCGTTGGGGTAACCGGCTGATTGCTCGAACGTTCGGACAGGCCGTCGTAGATTTCCATCACGTGCTCACCGACATGATGCAGTAACAACGCCAGTTTTTGTTCGTCCTTCTCGATTCCTTTTGCAATAAGGTAATTGTCGAAACGTCTCACCCACTTTTTCCAGCGACTACCAACGTTGCTAAGGTCGCTTTCCGCGTCAAATGTTTCGATATGGCTATCCATTGTTGTTTCCGTTGATCTATAAAATGGATATTTTGTTGACACGGATGGGCCTCGTTGTCTCCTATTGTTTGTTGATCCTCGTTAGTTGTTATATTTTCACAGCGCGTAACGTGGTCTGGTTTTCTTTTCCAATTCTTCCGCGCTTTTTGGGTTAAAATCCTCGTCGCCAAAATGTGATGTTTGATGTTCGCAAATGAAGGGAACGTAACGCAAAGAAAACACAGAGGGGAAAATGGAATAAACAAACTGTACTTACATAAAAAGGAGTTATAAAATATACGTGTTGATAGGACGGCAGTCAGCTAGAAAAAGAGCTGACTGCTAGTAGTTACATTTACAGGTTAACAAAAAGCTGGTGGCGCTGTAAGCGTGGCGCCAAGTTTAAATACGCAAATAAGGGTGGACACTACAGTCGGCAACACACTTATTGGTCGCAAATCTGAAAGATTTTTTGAATTTGTCACTTCAGGTATAGGGGTGATCATTGCTGTCTTCCAAATGACCGGAAATACGCCATGAGAAAGTGAGTGGTTGACTATGTCCGCCACCGCCTGCGCACAGAACGGCATTACTAGTTGTAGCATCCTGTTATTTATATTATCAACTCCAAAAGCTCGCGACTTTATCTCTCGTACAGTTCTAATTACATCACCGACGGTCACAACCCCAAACAAAAATTGCATTCCTTCTCTCAAACAGCTGTTGTTGTAGCGGTTCAATGTGGCAGCGTCCACCACCACGTCCTCTCCAACATTGATAAAATAATCATTAATGTTGTTGGGCTCGGCAAAATTTTTCCTTAGCGATGACGTTCCCGAATTTTTTGGCGCTGCCATTTTCCAACGCCTTAAATTTTGCCATAGTCCCGCCGAATCCCCGCGGTAACGCCCGACAACGAAAGCAAAATAAGTCTTTTTCTCCCGTTTTATAGCGCCATTGACGTAATTTTTCAGCTCAATATACACATTTCTGTGACCCAGCAAACCACTAATCCTGTACCTTCTTAATGCACGATTTCTAGCTTTTATCATTTCCCGAATATTATATGTTATGTGGGGCTTTACGTCACGCGGTCGAAAAGCAACAACAGGCGCGTGTCTATCAAACAAATCTACAATCATTTTGTTAAGAGTTTCAACATTACTGTCTATGTCCGTTACTGAATCCTCCCCACACCATTCAATCGACTCCGCATCTGCTTTAAATGACTCAAAATTCATCCGGTTCAAAGGCCGTGTATAAAATACCTGTTTTTTAGGCTTGTCCACCAGAATCCCAATGTGACAGTAAAGTTGTAGAAGATCTGTTATTACTTCAATATCCAAAGTGCCCTTATCAGCAATACTTAGATTTTTACTAACTAGTAAATTATCGATCAGAGTTTCACTGTCCAAAGTTATCCTGGTTGGGGTGTCAATCAACAAATTTAGGTCATATCTGTCAATAAGAGAATGAAACTTTCTGGACTCCAAGTTATTGCTATCCAGTAAGTTAATGTTGAAGTCGCCCATCAACAGCAAGGACTTATCTTCAACAGTCACTGTATCCAAAAAGTCGGACAGTTCATTCAGACTACCCGCAGCAGCCGTCCTTGGCGGTCGATATATTACACAAACATTAAGTTTTAATTTTGCAAACTTAACAGCTATCCAAAGCTTCTCTATATCTGTGACTACATCGTAATTCTGAACTTTCCAGCTAATACTACTTCTTACATAATCAGCTACGCCCCCGCCCCTTGTTGGCCCATCGGCCCTTATAAAATCGTATCCGGGAAGATTTACAGTATAATTTGGTATGTTTGGCGTCAGCCAGGTTTCTGTCAACGCAATAATGTTATAATCGGAATCAGTAATTTCAGTTACAAAAAGGTCAAAGTGAGACAACAAAGATCTAATATTAACATGGAAAGCCTTCAACAATCTATCCACAATAACATGTTCAGAATCCGAGCACGGCCCGCCAGTAACTCCCGAAGAATTTATAAATTGCTATTCACTTTCATCAAATCCAAAAACACTTGATTTAATGCCAGATATGGCATCCTTGTAGGCGGAACACTTGTCTTGCTCCCAAACCGCATGATTAGTTTCAACTGCCTGCTTGTTCTTCATGTTGTAGGAAATACAGTTGGTACCGGTATTCGTCTTTTGCAACTGTGCACCGCTTCAGTTCATGGGGGCCCGAACACAAAGGACAAACAGAACCGTCTTTCTTCATGCACCGGCTGGACGTATGGTTATACCCATTGCAAGTATGGCATCTTGTAATGGTGAAGGCGTCGTAGACTGTGCAATTGTCCAGACCAACCATCACTCGACTGCACTTAAGCAAGCTCCTGTGTGCCGCCACATCAACCGCAATCACCACCTGGAACACGTTGGGGTTCTTCTTTACCGGTGAAACCTCCATTACTTTAACCTCAGAGTCCACAGAGAACAAATGATTATTCTGTTTCTTCAGGTAATGCAAGACGGAATTCTCATTCAATTTTTCAGAGAGTCCAACGATTCGAACGTGAGGTCTTATTGGCTTTATTTCCGTCACTTTGTAGCCCGCAGGCACCAGCTTCTCCTCAACCATTCTCCGGAACCTCGTCGACTCCTGGGAGATTTTACAGCCCACCACGACAACCCCACCATCCCTCAACGACTTTACAGTCCTAATTTCCGAACCAAGCGCATCCGCATCTAAACCCGACAGTATATCGGACTTAGTCTTCGAGGTGGACTGCCCCGCATCAGCCGGCCTAACAGCAATCCTAGACGAAACGGCAGCCGAAGCCACACCAGCATAGGAATCAGACGCAGAACTCCGGAACGAAGGGGGACGGGTCGCCAGTGAGTCCGACACCATGAGCCATGATAATAATTTAACAAAATACGCGCACCGTGCGCGATTAACCGAAAGTTAATAGGAACACTAAATTTACCTCGTCGCCACTGTTATATTTGTCCTTGCAAAGTATAAATGAAACACTTGGAAATTAACAATATATTTACCAGCTAAAAACGTACAGCGTCTGATCTCGTCGACGGTTGGGGCAGAAGAGGACGACTTGGCTTCCGCTTCCCACAACCGTTGAACAGGGTGAAATGCACAAGGTTGGTACCACGGGCAAGATAGCCGTTAGTACCACTTAATTACTTAGGCGCTAACTATTTAACTATTTAACTTAACTACCTAACTTAACACACACTACAAGTACCTCGTTTGACGTAATTAACTTCTTTACTTTCTTGAATGCTTTTTCACACTTCTCGTTCCAAACTAATTTTGTGTTTTTCTTTAAAAGTCCATATATAGGTTCCATCTTACCAGATAGATTTGGTAAAAACTTGCCATAATAATTGACTAAATCAGCAAAACTCTTCACCTGTGTTGTGTTGGTGGGGTTTGGTGCTACTATTATTGCCCTCTCCTTGTCTTCATTCTTGCTGAGTCCGTGTTTGGAGATTGTGTGTCCCAAATTTTTTTCTTGAAAAATTCGCATTTTTCTTTCTTGATTTTCAATCCCGTTTCTCTCAGTCTCATGAATTACTTCTTCAAATTTTCTTCTTTTGTTCTTTCGTTTCGCTGGTGACTAACACGTCGTCTATAAAATTTGCTACACCTTTCAATCCTTGAAGTGCTTGTTCCAGTGTTTTCTGGAATATGGCGCTTGCAGGTGTTACACCAAAAGGTAATCTATTGACTTTAAATAATCCTTTGTGCGTAGACCAAGTAAGCAGTTTAGCAGATTCCTCGTCAAGTAGAAGTTGATTATACGCGATGCTCAGATCTATTTTTGAAAAACTTTCACCATTGCTTAGTTTCAAAAAAATGTCTTCGATCCTTGGTAACGGTTATTTCACGTTTCGTTTACAATGACCTTATTTACAGTTACCTTGTAGTCTCCACAAAGTCTAACTGAGCCGTCGGCTTTGAATACTGGTACTAGTGGTGTGCCTCAATCACTTGTTTCCAACGGAGTGATTACTTGTTCGTTTAGTAGTTGATCAATTTCCTTCTCAATTTTTCCCTTGTAAGCGAATGGCACTGGACGTGGTTTAAAAAATATAGGGTTGGAATTCTCTTTTACTTCAATTTTAAAAACCTTGTTTTGGAAACAACCTAACGTTCCATCAAACAAATCATTAAACTCAGACATAATGTCGTCCAAACCGTTGTCAGTTTTTAACACGTTACACACTAATCTAAATTTAAATTTTCTTAAAAAATCCCTGGCTAACAGATTTTGGCTACCATTTTTAACTACATGTAATACAAAATTTGGCACTGACTTATTCTCGTATTCTACATCAACCTCCATGGCCCCAACTGTTTTGATTTCATTTCCTGAATAGTTCTTTTAACTTTATTTTCGTTAATGCCAGTAATTTACCTTTGAAATTTTCGTTAAAACATTTATCAGTAATGATGGATACGGCCGCGCCGCTGTCCACTTGCATCGAAAGCTTCGTACAATTGACTAACACGTCAATGCTTATCGCATTGTAACTACTTAGTAAAATGTTGTTAATTTCAGCTACATCAATTACATTTTGTGACTTTGTTTTTACATACTTTCGCTAAATGTCCTACACGTTTACATGAATTACACTTATAATTGAAGACCACAGGGGAAAAACGATCCAAGTCACATTTCAAGAAACTCGAGATAAACGCATTAGAAAGTTTTAAATGCTAATGGTATCCGATATAAAAAGATAAGCACTGTCTATTGGAACATTTTACTAATGGTATTGGTATTTGTTGTGACCTCAGGGTTAAATGATGGTTGGTAAAAGGTGCACAATATATATTCTCTCAAAATATTACAATTTACTGGGTTACCGGTAGTAGTAGTCGGTTCGTCTGCTTCGTATGGTGGTCGGCATGGGAAAGGGCAGAAGCGTGGACCGGGAACCTGCTGGTCAGTTTCCGCTGTCCCCCACCATAGGTCGCCCGTTGATTTGGTTACCAACTTGTTGCCAACCTAAGTGTTCCCAACCTATAGCGGTTTCTTGACGTAGTGCCAACACCTCCCCCTTTTAGTGGAGTACGTTTAGGAACTTGTTTGATCCGTTGTGGACGACAACGGTTTTCTGTTTTTGTGTTGGCATCCTCTGTTGCGGTCTGTGGCGATTCCAAGACTATGACATCTTCTTCAGCTGCCGTCGTAGATGTAGAAGGTTGTAACTCGAAATCGTCGACCAAAATTTCCAGTGGTGTAGGAATTGGGCTGGCTTGATTTTGTTTTTTTTTCGTACTTCTAATTTTCATTTGATTAGCGTGTACTCGCCTGAGCTTGTTTCCTTCAGTTGTGATGACATTGTACATTACTTTACCGACTTGTTCGATGATTTGACCGGGGATCCATTTGAATTTGTTCGCGTGTTGTTTCTTGATATAAACGGGGTCGCCTGCTGCGAATATCCTGGATTTTGCCCCATGCCTTTTATTAAATTGAGCTTCCATCTTCTTACTGGTATTGCCGTGGTTTTCCTGTGGAATTTTACGTTGTTTCAGTAAGTCCAAGTCGATTCTCATTTTTCTTCCGAGCATGAGTTCTGCTGGTGACTGTTCATTTGGCGCGTTCTGGTTTGGCGTGGCTCGGTAACAGCTCAAGAACGTCTGTAATTGTTTGCTTAGTGTGTTGTATTTTTCCCCCTTGATTTACTTCAGGGACCTTTTTAAAGTGTCCACGAACCTTTCCGCTTGGCCATTTGATTGCGGGTGATAAGGTGCGGTCCTGATGTGTTGTATTCCATTTCTTGTGCAAAATGACTGGAAAATTTCGCTTGTGAATTGGGTGCCATTGTCAGACACTATGGTTTCCGGCAATCCGAATCGTGCAAACAGTTCATCCAAAATGCTGACGGTGTATCCTGATGTGATTGTTTGGGTAGTGTACACCTCGGGCCACTTGGTGTAAGCGTCCACAACGACGAAGAAATACATGTCCTCTTGAGGCCCTGCAAAATCGATGTGGATTCGTTTCCAGTGTCCGTTAGGTGTTGGCCATGGTACTTTAACTGGTGATTTGGATACTTTGGCGCAACTCCTACATTTAGAAACAAAGTTTTCTATATCTTTGTCCACGCTTGGCCAGTAGACGTAGCTTCTAGCGATTGCTTTCATGCGGCTTTGGCCTGGGTGGCCTCTATGTAGTTGTTGCAGAATTCTGTCTTGGAAACATTCCGGTATTACAACGCGGTCTCCAAACATCAATAGTCCGTCCACCGTTGAGAGTGATTTCCGTCGGTTGTAAAACCCTTTTATTTCGTGATTAATTTGTCCTGATGGCCATTGATTTTGGGCATATGAAATGACTTGCTTGATTGTGCCGCTTTCCTGATTTGCTTTTAGCAGCATTTTATAAGTCACTGGTAGAGCTTCGATATTTTCTTTAAGGACTTATCGTATTTCTGCCTCCAATTTTACCGAAGCAATGACATGCTCTTCGTTTTCACAAACATGTGAACTCATTAATCTCGACAGCATGTCCGCGTGCCCAAACTCGATAGTTTTCACATATTCAATCGTAAAGTCGTATGCCTTCAGGGTGAGAGCCCATCTCTGTAGACGGTTAGCTGTATACGCTGGTGTTCCCTTCTTTGATCCAAAAATGGTGAGTAAGGGTTTATGGTCTGTTTGAAGCAAAAATTTTTGGCCGTAAATCATTCGATGAAATTTTGTTACTGCAAATATTAGGGCTAACCCCTCTTTTTCAATCTGTCCGTAATTTTTCTCGGCTGATGTTAGCGAACGGGATGCGTGTGAGATTGCCTTGACTGAACCGTCTTCGAAACGGTGGAGTATACATGCGCCGATGACAGTAGCTGACGCGTCGGCGGCAACGATGATCTCTTCTTGGGGATTCAAATGGGTGAGTAGGAGGTCCGAGTTGAGGATTTCCTTAAATTTTTCAAATGACCTCTGACACGCTGGACTCCAGTGCCATTTTACGTTATTCTTGAGTAGGTTGTCCAATGGATTCCGTAAAAAGTGGATGTTTTTTATAAACTTCCCGTAGTAATTTATGGCTCCCAGGTACGATCTTAGCGTTGATACGTCATGGGGAGACTGCATTTGACTGATGACTTCTGTTTTTGATGGATCCGGTCGCAGTCCCTGAGCATCGATAATATGTCCCAAATATTTATCAAGTCGGGACCCACATAGCGCGTTAACGCTGACACGTGGTACTTTCCAAGGCACGTGGCCGGTCGGTCGCACTCGGAAATTTCGTAACTCGTGTCGGTGACCTTCTTATGGATTAAGTAAGGGCCGTCCCGACGTGGGACAAACTTGGAGGTAGTCTTGGTGGCTGTACTGCTTTTGACATGGGTAGCCACCTATACTTTATCTCCGACTTCAAATCCAGGGGTATCACGTCGTTGGCCATCTGCGTATTCCTTCTGCCGGCTCTGCTCCTGTTTATTCACGTCCCTGGCGGCACGGAGAGTGTGAACCAGGCGAAGCAGGTACGGGGTAACTTCCGGGGTGAAGTTTTGTGTCTCGACGATGGACCGTATGTCATGAGTGACGTCATCGGGTGTTCTCAGTCGTCTGCCAAACATGAGGTGGGCCGGGGTCTCGCCAGTCGTCTGGCAACGACCGGTGTTAATAGCAAATCGTATGGCGGGTAGGCGGGCTGCCCAGTCCGTGTGGTCTTCTTTCAACACCATGGTCAACTGCACCTTTATTTCGCGGTTCTTACGCTCCACGGGATTGGCCTGAGGACAGTAGACTGGTATTAGAGTTTGGGAAATATTAAGACAGAGACATAATTGTTGAGTTAGCGAACTAATAAATTGCACGCCATTGTCACTGAGTAGTTTTCGAGGGGTGCCATAGCGCAAGAACACTTCATTGAATAATGTAAACGCGCACTCCGCGGCTGTAGCGTGCACAAGGGCGAAAAGTTCTACCCATTTAGAGGCAACGTCCTCCACTATTAAAATCCATTTATTTCCGATGTCATCTGGTGGTAAGGGACCGAACAGATCGACAGCGACTGTTTCAAACCGACGCGTCATCGCGGGGGTACGTAAGAGTCCGGCTGGTTTGAGGTTAGAGGGTTTGTAACGCTGGCACTCCACACAACGCTTAACGTAGTCTGTAATGTAACGCCTCATTCCTGTCCAGTAAAATCGCGACGCGATACGCGATAAAGTACGCTCGACTCCGTTATGACCGGCTAAAGGCGAGTCGTGATATTCCTTGAGGACGCATTCACGTTCGTGTGAGGGAACGACGAGTTGTGCATCCTCAGCGTCAGCTTCCGGTGAGTATCGATAAAGAATTCCTCTCGTGGTGATATAGCCACGGTCGAACCAAGCTTTAGATTTCTCGCTGTCCACATTCTCAAACGAGTCTACTATCTCTGTGAAGTTCATGTCCTTGAGTTGTTCGTTGCGAATATCTTCGGGATGTCGAGTAGGTAACTCAACGGTGACCTGGCATACGTCACAGATTTCCTTCACCATATACTCGCAAGGTGGCCGAGACAAGGTATCAGCAACCACGTTCCTTTTAGCAGGCAAATAATCAATTTGTATATTGAAGCTTTGTATGGTTAAGGCCCACCTGGCAAGTCTCCCAGTAGGTGACTTGATGGTAAGCAGTCACTTTAGAGGTTGGTGATCCGTCTGGACTCGGATGTCGGCTCCTTCGATATATCCTCTAAACTTGGTAAGTGCCCAAACGACTGCTAGAGCTTCTCGCTCGGTAGTTGAGTAGTTTCTCTCGCTCTGACTGAGCAGTCGGCTCGCATACTCAATGGGGTGTTCATTTTCACCATCTCCTTGAGCCAGTAAAGCGCCAAGCGCGTATTGGCTTGCATCAGTTCTGACAATATATGGTAAATTGGGATCACTCTGTTTTAAGACGGGGGCAGAAACCAAAGATCTTTTCAGGTCGCCGAAGGATTTCTGCTGGGGTGTTTCCCATTTCCATTTCGCTTTCTTGTGTGTCAGCTCGCTTAGTGGTTTTGCCCTTTCGGCAAAATTATCTACAAATCGGCGGTACTATGAAACTGTTTGTAAGAATGACTGTACCTCTTTTACAGTACGCGGACAGGATCTTTCCGAGATAGCAGTGACCTTTTCGGGGTCCACTTCGATGCAATCGGACGTTATCAAATGTCCTAGGTATCTCACTCTTGGGCAGGTGAAATGACATTTATCTCTGTTAGCTTTTAGCTTGAACTGTCGTAATCGTGGGAATACAAGATCCAGATCTTGTAGGTGTTCGTCAAACGTTGACGATAGGATGACGAGGTCGTCAAGATAGGCTAGTATAAGCATTTGGCCAAGACCACGTCTAAAGTGATCCATCAGGCGCTGAAATGTCGCAGGTGCATTCCGCAAACC
Organism: Schizotus pectinicornis; assembly: GCA_951805265.1. Taxonomy (NCBI): domain Eukaryota; kingdom Metazoa; phylum Arthropoda; class Insecta; order Coleoptera; family Pyrochroidae; genus Schizotus; species Schizotus pectinicornis. Next base: position 1,148,728 of record OX638203.1, on the reverse strand, counting down.
AAAAGGCATACGCAGGTATCGAAAGGTTCCAAATGGTGTAACGAAGGCCGTTTTGTCTCGGTCTTCCCCTCTCACTGCGATCTGATGATATCCAGCTTTTAAGTCGAGGGTGGTTATATATGTGGTCCTTCTCGTGCCGTGAAGTAAGTCATCCATTCGTGGAAGTGGATAAGAATCACTTACGGTGATAGCATTTAACTTCCTGTAGTCAATACAAAGTCGTGTGCTACCATCTTTCTTTGGCACCACCAGCACCGTTGGTGCTACCCATGAGGATTCACATTCTTCAATTACCTGAGAGTCTTAAAGGCTATCTAGCTCTATTCGTAAAATTTCTTTCTTCACAGGATTCTATTCGTAAAATTTCTTTCTTCACAGGATTCAATCTGTAGGGTGGCACCGCAATAGGCGCATGGTTCAGTGAACGGAGTTGCATCTCCCCCTAGACTGAAGATATCTTGATTGCACTTAAGCAATTCCTCCAAACGCGACCGCTCTTCGGGATTTATTAGTAAACCTTCGTTAGGTCGTAAGGTATAGATTGCTTAGATGTCTACCAAGCGTTTATCGGGAATCGTTTCGAACGATAGTGAGTGATTTATTTCGGGCTCATCAGTGAAGTGATAAGATCGATTGGCAACATCGATGGAAATTAATGCGTCTTGCAAAAAAGAGAGTAGTGTTGTTTTTGGCACCTAGGAGTACCAAAAATGTGGTGGGGATGACTTTGTTGACCTGCTGGTCAGTTTCCGCTGTCACCCATCATAGGTCGCCGTTGATTTGGTTACCAACTGGTTGCCAACCTAAGTGTTGCCAACCTATAGCGGTTTCTTGGCGTAGTGCCAACAGTATTCAGGATTAACTAACAGAATGTAACTTTTATCCAAGTTTAACAAAAGAAAAAAGAAAGAATGCTGAATGCAAAAAAAATGGAATAATGAACCAAGTCCTTCTTCACAAAATCACGATTACGCCTCTTAAAAAAGGTGTAAGTATTAGATTAAAAAGTAAAAGTTTTAAAATAAACTTGCATCAAATTCGTCCTCGCTTCTGTTGCCAGTACCATCAGCAAACGGTAAATCTTCATAATAAGACTGGAGGTCCTCTGAGATGAACATTTTCAGTTCTTGAAGTTGATCGTATTTTTTCTTCGGCAGAGGTATTAACTGAGAGTAGAGTTGTTCTGGATTATGATTGGAATTCCATGGTACAGCCTTAGCCTTGATGATAAATTCAGTAAGTGCTGCATTGTAGGAAGTCTCCCTAACTGCTACAGTACGTGGATGCTCCTTGGTAAACTGCAATTCCCTTACTGGTCTGGTAGCAAAAGGCCAAGTTTTTCGGTAGTATTGCCGTAAAAAGATTGTCCAAGCATGAAAAAATTTCTGCTCGCAGTTGTAGACATCGAAAGTACTGGGTTTGGCCCTTGCTGTCCGAAATACTTCCAGCCATTGCACAGGAACTTCAACTCTAGATTTTTGGTTAATCAGTCCGAAATCTTTATCACATTCGAGATATGAATGCCCTCTTATAGGAAATATTACATTCATTGATTCAAATCTCTTTCTTGCATGAATCATGTAATGCAAAAATCTGACAAGGGTGAAATTCTCATTTTGCCCCGCGCAAGAATCACAAAATATTCGCAGATGCTTCACTTGTGGGTCAAGAATCTCGCAGCAAAAATGATATAAAAAAGACATGACTTCATCAACTTCCTTCTTCGCTACAGTTTGGGGATATGTATAAAATATCGACTGCTTTGTAGATAAGACGTGAATATTAAATCTAACGAAAGTAAGTTGTCTTTTATAATATACATCTGTTGTATCTTGCGGATAGGAGTTAGTAATAACGTAGGTCCAAGGTCTAAGATACAAATACGTTTATATACTGCTTACTATACAATATACATAGGTTATTCGCCAAAGAGCGTCGGCACCCCAAATAGACCGAAGCGTTTGGTGCCAGGGTATTTATACCCCTTGTCCCCAATGGCCGCCTCCACTTCCTTCCGGCTGTCAACCACGGTTGCCAACCCCTGGTTACTTCAGGGCTGCCAACACATGGTTGCTTCAGGGTTGCCAACACCTCCCCCTCTATGAAGTCTCGTATTCATTGAGCCAGGAAGGTGGGTTTCGAATTCGAGTTGATCTTGTTCGAGTCTCCCCAGCCGCGGTCGGAGTTGGTGCTTCCGGTGCTTTTGTAACGTTTTCTTTTTGTTGCTGTTGTTGCTGGTCTCTCCCCCCCCCCCCTGTAGTTCCGTGAATTGTTCCAATATAACCGCTAACGGAAGCTTGTATTCTTCGGACCACCGCTTCGGATCTGAATCGGCTCTGGTGCGGAGTTGATTTGTGTGCGACCTTATTAGTCCTGATCTTCCAGTAGCTTCCAGCATCACGTTGTACATGACATGCCCAACGCGCTTGATGACCCGCCCTTCGGCCCAGGACCAGGAATTTCCTTGGAATATTTTGGCGTAAACAAGTTCCAGTGGTGGAAATACTCTTCTTTTTGCTCCGTGCCGCCGGTTAAACTGGTCTTCCTGAGTCGACTTTCTTACGGTCGGACTTGTGGGAGAAGGTAGTTTTAGATGATCCATTTCTATCTTCTTTTTTCTGCCCATCATGTGCTCCGCTGGTGAGGAACCCGATGGAGTATTCTTGTTAGGCGCTGATCTGTACATGGAAAGAAACGTTTGTAGGGCTTCCCTCATGTCAACGTCCGCCATCTTTTTCAGAGCTCGTTTGAATGTATCCACAAAACGTTCCGCCTGTCCATTAGATTGTGGGTGAAAAGGTGCTGTTGTCAGATGCTCGATGTGGTTTTTTTGGCAGAAATCGTTGAAAATGGTTGAAGTAAACTGTGTGCCGTTGTCTTATACAATAGTAGACGGGAATCCAAAACGCGCAAACATTTCTCTCAGCTTCTCAACAGTTACCGCTGCTGTAGTCGACTTGGTGACCACAATCTCAGGCCATTTTGAATAAGCATCGACAACAACCAAGAAGTAGTGGTCATGGACCGGACCGGCATAGTCAATATGTATGCGCTGCCATACCGCTGTTGGTTGCGGTCATGACCGTAGCAGCGTCTTCACGGGTGATTTTGCGACCAGAGCGCACGCATGACATTGTCTAACGAAGGTTTCAAGGGCATTCTCAATACCAGGTCAATAAACAGCTTCGAGCAATGGCTTTCATCTTGTCGATTCCAAGATGACCCTTATGTAGTTGTTTCAAAACTTTTTCTTCATACTCGGTTGGAATAACAATCCGGTCCTTGAACATTATGCAGTGGTTTACTAAGGAAAGTGATTCTTTCCTAGCATGATAAGGACGCAAACTGTCAGTTATTTGTTTTGGCCATCCAGTCTGTACATATTTTACAACATCCCTAAGGATATTATCCTTCTTGACCATATTCTTGATGTCGGTGAATGTGAGTGGCAAGTCGTTGCAAATTTGTCGGATGTCGCCCTCCAAGTTGACAGATGCGATGACGTAATCCTCTTCTGGTCTGACATGAGAGTTGATTAGTCTGGACAAGACGTCCGCGCATCCAAATTCCGTTGTTGAGATGTATTTCGTGTCAAAATCACATAAAAGCAGTGTTAAGGCCCAACGTTAAAGCCCATTTGCAGTATACACCATGATACCGGTTTTGGAGCCGAAAATCGTCAACTATGGTTTATCATCCGTCTGCAGTTGAAACTTTCTTCCAAAAATCATTCTATGGAATTTTGTGACCGCAAATATTAATGCGAGAGCTTCCTTTTCTATCTAGCTGTAATTTCTTTCAGCAGCGGTCAGTGTTCTTGACGCATGTGCCACCGCTTTGATTGCGCCGTCGTGAAGTTTATGCATGATGCAGGCTCCAATACCGTGATATGACGCCTCAGCTGCAACGATGATTTTCTTGGAAGGATCGTAATGTGTAAGTAGGAGATCCGACTGCAGTGCCTGCTTCAGTTCTTGAAAACTTTTGTCACATTCCGCGGACGAGGTCCATTTCACGTCCTTCTTCAGGAGATTGTCCATAGCGGGCATCTCCTTAATTGCTTTGATTTTCGCCTGATCGGGTTTATTTCCAAGTTTGTCGATGATGTACCCCAGATATTTTATTTGCGGCAACGCAAAAGAACATTTTTCTATCTTTAGATGGAACCCGTAGTCCTCTATGCGCCGAAGTAATTTGTTGAGATTATTTCGGTATTCGTCTTCGTCTTTTCCTGACACAATAATATCATCCAAGTAAGCGCTTGTGCCATTTAGACCGGAGGTCATCGTGTCCATCAACTGTTGAAAAGCACCAGGGGCCGCCTCCTGGATGAAGCCGATTAAAGTAGAAAAGGCCCCGGTGGGTGTTGATTGTCAAATATTTCTTCGATTTTTTGTCCAACTCGACTTTTAAGTAGGTATCCGAGAGGTCAATTTGGCTGAAAACGGTACTCCCCGACAAGGTTGCTAAAATATCTTCCGGAAGAGGCAATGGATGTTGGTGTGGTTCCAATGCGGCATTTAACCCTGTCGAGTAATCAGCACAAATTCTGACTTTCCCGTTCTGCTTCCGGACTGCTACGATTGGCGCCGCCCACTCGGAGTGATCCACTGGTGTTATGATTCCCAATTTCTCTAATCGGTCCAACTCTGCTTCAACCTTCCGCAGTACTGCGTACGCCACTGGACGCTTGTGTTTAAAAGCAGCTGTAACGTTGGGCCTCGTTGTTAACCTGACTTTTGACTTGGTACAAAGACCCAATGTTGATTTAAAAACTGAGGGGAAACGGTCCTGTACCGATTTGCTGGTGACTGGTAGTTGTAGAACGGGAGTTGTGTTAATCGGGTTGCATACTTCTTTTATAAGAACACTCCACAAATCGAATTTCTCAATCCAATCAATTCCCAGCAAGTTCAAATTCGGTAAGGGCGTAATAAAACACGTGCCTGTCTTTGTTTTCCCTTTAAGCGTCATGTCACAGGACAGTTCCATTGACAGCATCACTGGCGTTCCCGAAACATTCTTTGCAGGATGTTCGGTCTCCTTCGCAGGTGGTTTCCCTAAAGATGCCCATGCTCCCTCCGAAATAATCGTGATGTCTGATGCTGTGTCCAAAAAGACCGAAGCGTTTGGTGCCAGGGTATTTATACCCCTTGTCCCCAATGGCCGCCTCCACTTCCTTCCGGCTGTCAACTACGGTTGCCAACCCCTGGTTACTTCAGGGATGCCAACGACATCATTAGTTGTAATATTCGGTGTCGGCAAGTTTTTGCAAAAATCCATTGTAATAGCTTCAAACTCATTGGATCTTCTAGCTCGTTTTCTTTCTTTTCGTTTTCTTTTATAAAATGCTTGCGTCTTTAGCTTGTGGAGTTTGTCTTCTGTTTCCAGGTTTTTTAAATTCCTCTTCAACTCGGATCTCTTTTCTTCATCAGATGTTGCAAGTTGACCCAGTTGAGATTCTAGCAATGTGACTTTCACTTTTGATGCATCACAGGCACTGCAGGTGTCGGACCTAGGATATCCGAAACCAATGTTGAAGTATTTAAGGAAGATGTTCCTGTAAGTTTCATAGCTCACATGCGGCAATTCCTTTTCAAGATAGAGTTGATGCATTTTTTTCACGTTTAAAGTCTCTGGAAGATATACTCGTCTTGTATTTTTCAAGCTGTAGTGGGATTTTCTACCTTTGAAACTTTTTATATGATTCTGAATATGTTACAAAGTTTCAACTGATAACTTATGAGGTCGATTTTTGTGTAGTCCTCTTCGATCATTGCAAGAACCTCCAGTTTCCTTTAGATACTTTTTCAATGTTATCAGACGCCTGTTTGTGATTCCATGTAAACTGATGAATGCTTTTTGACAAATTTGAACCTCCTTGAAGCGATCGCGTTCGTGCAGCAATCTAACTTTGAAAGTGAAAGAATTGTCTCGCAGATTTGCAACATTTTCTTCACGTCTGGGTCTTCTACGTTTCACAACTTGAATACTTATGAGGCCGCACAGATGATTGTTTTGTTCATTTCTGTCCTTCATTTCATTGAACTTCTTTATAAGGGCATATTTTTGCTGATCTGTAAGGACTTCAAAACACTTGAATCTCTTGCAATGGCACGGCTCACCAGTTTCGTAGGAATGGTTTCTCATCTTCCTTGCTGCATCTTGAACGCGACCGTAAGATTTTCTTTTACGAGTTAAATTACTTAATGGCTTGTCATCGTTATCACTTTCCTCACTTGAACTCATTCTTTTAAAGTTTTAACTCACAGAATTGACCAGTAACAGCAAACTTAAGCGGGTGCGAAGTAATTTGCTACTGAGCATTAATCAGCTGTTCAAGAAGAATGTGCAAATTAACGACTAACACGTGATCGGCTACAAGAAACTTACTGGTTTTGTGAACTTGGATCGGTACTTCATAAAATCACATGGACTTGGATCGCTCTTCCGTATCATGAAGATTATTTGAACAGTAATTAAAGCGACTTAGACCGGTTTTTCGATCATTTACACTAGCTCATGTGAAAGGGCGGGTTGGAAATCATGAGATGACATGTATAACTCAATTTTCGACTGTATGTGACTTGGACCGTTTTTCCCCTGTGGTCTTCAATTAGAATACTTGCAATTTTGATTCCCTATGTGCTGATTCCCACACCTGTTGCATAACCATTTGTCAGTCTTTTCCTTCTGTACTGCTTTCATCGGATTCAGCCTGTTCCGGGGTTGATTCTTGTTCCGGATCCAGCTCACTCTTGGTTCTTCAGAGGTCATCGAAACTTCTTTCGCTAGCGCAATTTCCACCATTTGGTCCAACGTTTTCTTATCCGGCTTTTCTTCACACAGTCGATCTCTGATTTTGCCTGACTTCAAACCACAGACTTGTCCTTCAGAATTGAGGTGAGATTTCCACCGAACTCGCAATTTGTTGCTAAATTGTGAATACGCGCGTACCATTTGTTTACAGGCTCGGATTCTTCTTGCCTCGCTTCGTAGAATTTGACTCTCTCCCTGAAGATGCAAGTTGCAGGCGAGAAATGTCACTTGAGCAATTCGCATGGCTCCTCGAGTACGTTTTCTCCTTCGGCAGTTTCGGGGTACATAAATCTCTCAGAATTTTGTATGTCTTGTCCGATTATGCTTAGGGGTAAAGTTTAATGCACGACAAAAAAGGTATTCATCACACCAGGACATAAGCACCCGAACAAGTGTAATTAACGGTCAAATAGGTTTTACCCACGACAAGTTCTACGCGATAAAATAGAGTAAATACACAACACGGATAAGTTAGCTTCACAATAAAAGAAACGATATTCAACATCACTTTAAAGCATTACCAGTCAGAAACGTGCTTTGCACGCCAGAAAAATGCATTGCACCGATGATGATGACACCAAATTTCAAAAAATTCTCTACATTACCTACTATAACGTTACGGTCATGGACTGATGCTTTACAATGGGCAGCCTTGAACAGTAAAATTTTGAAGGAGGACTAAACACCATTTACCAAATTCTACGTGAAAGCGTCCAAATCAACAGATGAGTTTATTTTGCCTGAATTTGTAGAAAAACTGAATAATGCTGAATAAAAACATTTCTGGGAATTTTTCGATGTTTTAAAGGAAAACATTTACGGTATGTGGGTAGTAATCATCAATTCCGCTAATTTGGATGACTCGTCTTGTACCTGCCCATACTTCCTTAAACACTACAGCTGAAAATGAAAATTCGACTTAAATTGGTAGAGGTACCTCCAGCAGCAAAAAAAATACCTCTTGGGCAACTGAGGAAGAGAGGACGTTTTTCTAAGGCAAAAAGGGCCCTCATCTTACAATAAAATGTTTACCTATTTGTTTTATTCTAATAATTGTTTGTTAAAAGTTTTTTTTTCCATTTTTAATTGTATAATAAAGTTTATTTTCAACCTAGAATTGATTATAGTTATTTCGTATCAATCATTTTGTAGACAGTAACAAGAAGATTTTATTTATTACATATTGGGTCCTATATTTTTCGTGTTTATTCAAATTTATTGTAACTTCACAGTTTTGGTCAGTCACTTGTGCTTTGTTTATCTTCTCATAATACCTCATATTTTGTAGAAAGTAGAAACTAGAGGTGCAACGAATATTCGGTCACTATTCGTTATTCGGCTTATTCGGCCATTTTTTTAACATTCGGTATTCGGCCGAATATTATCTACCTACTATTCGGCCGAATACCGAATACCTAATAATGGAAATAAAAACTTATTTCAATCTAAAAGTTTCTATTTGGTAAAAGGGTATTGCATTATTTAATATTTAAAGTCAATGACGGGCAAATTGTGGTGGATGAAAACCAGTTTTTCTGCATTTGCTGGAAGCAGACGATTGCGTTTTTCTTCGTAGACTATGCCAGCTTCCGAAAATAGTCTCTCACTGTAGACACTGCTGCAAGGTGACGAAAGATAAATTTTAACAAACTGTATTAGGTTTGGATATTGTTTTGCGTTTGTTGACCACCAGTTGTAAGGGTTTGCCTTACGATCGAGACGACTACTTTTGAAATAAAAATCGAGCTCGTTTGCAATTGCACTTTTTCCATCCCCTCATTTTGTATATTGGCAGTTGCGACTTCATCGAAACTGTTGTGTATTTCTTCTAACGTTATATTATTCTGATTGGTGCTTCTGTTCATACTTGGTGGCGGCAGATCATTATCAAATTCGGTTCTACTAGGCTCATTACAATTAATATTCAGAGCTTCTAACAGAATTTTTTGTTTTGCCTTTTCCGTTTGAACGCTTCCCAAGAAACTAATTTTAAATCTCGGGTCAAGAAAAGTGGCCACCAAGTATTTGTCATTATCATCAAAGTCAAACCGTTTTGTAAGCTCAGCTTTTAGGGAAGATCTCATTCTCAATAAGTCAGGTGTCCTAACTGCAGTTTCTTCTTTTTCCAAGTATTTCGCAAAATAAAACACAATTCTGCGATTACGTCGTAACACGATCTGCTCGCAAATGAGTCAAGACTCAAACAAGTCGCAACTTGCACGCGACAAATGCTCGGGATTTTCGCCGAATATTCGGTGCTTCGGCCAAAAGCACTGCCGAATATTCGGTATTCGGCCAAATCACTATTCGTTGCATCTCCAGTAGAAACATATCGCGACAACCTGTTCAAAACACGTTTTTTGAAGCGAATTTGTCATATTTTGAAGCACAAAATTTTGTAGGCAAATATCTTATTATATCGTTCATAAAACTATTCTGGCGGGCAGCCCAATTATCTGTCGTGCGAACTCCTATTTTGTCGTGCGAACGCTTATTTTGTCGTGCAAAGTCGTTTTTTCCTGTGCAGATATATAATCTGCCGCGTGAAATATTGTCTGGTGGTGAATTTGATTATTTTGTCGTGATTGGCATTATTTCTGTCTTGTTTTAACTCTTTTCTGTCGGGCCGAATAATGCCACCCTTAAACTTAGTAACGCTGCTACTCGCTGCTTTGCCGTTTCCGTGTCTTTTATTTCATTTACAATGAAAAATTGTTCCAATTGACCATGGTAAACCGTCCATTCCTTCGATTTTACGTCGAATTGTTCTATGGTACCGATCATCTTGTAACTTCTTATATAGCCAATTTTCCTATATAATTACTGGTGTGCAGACTTCTTCCCGTTTCCTCACTTGAATTTACTTGGATCTTCTAACCTTACTTCTTTATGCTTGTCGCCAATGTTATGTTTTAGGGTATTTATCAAAACATGGGTTTTACAAGATGGGTAGTCCGCGTATTGTGAGATATGGTTTATTTATTCAAATGACTAAACACTGAACGGGAACTGTCACGACTGTCCAGTCTACTGGTTACAAGGGAAAAGAACGATATTAGATATTACACTTCAGCTGCAGTTCGTGATCTACTAGTTCCATGCTTGCCAACCTAACTATTGCTAACTTACATTTCCTTAATACTAAATGTCCCTACATTACACATAGGGTCGGGCTTTTGTGCCAGAACGGGCGAATTTTTATGGAAACCTTGTGGACTTCTCGCGGCACGCCTCCCTGTTGAACGGCGTCCCCGTGTTGCGCTCCCGGGGTAAACATATTGTTGTGGGATTTGTTGCACTGTTTTCGTAACGGTATCAGGGCACTGTTAATGTTAATGTCGCGAAAAAATGACGCGGGCGGTGGAAAGTTAGCACCTTCGCACTTCGTACTCACGTTTTTTCGTTGAAGATCACGTCGGGGTCACCAATTTAGCGGATGTAGGGGTCGCTAGTACACCCGAGTAAAACCATGAATAACGAAACACATCATACAGTTTGTTTTACATTAATTACACCAGGGGTTCAATGCCTAGCACCGATCCCAAGATGGCCGAACAACCTTCTTCCCCATGCCGCTTGTCCCTGCGCGTTGTTATCTCTCCGGAAGGTGGCGCTACCTAGCGGACTTCATCATACCGCACAAGTTTTTCGATATCCGGAGTTCTATTCAATAGTCCTTTCTTGCTAAGTTTGCTTACTCTTTTTTTACAAGTGTCAAGAGAAGCTGTTGGTAACGAAGAAATATCCTTAACACTGAACTTCCTTTTCAACGATTCTGTTGTTGGAGATTATTTCTGCTAGAGGTCCTGTTTCAGCTCCTAGATCAGTTTGTTCCTGCAGTTCTTGCCCAGGGAGGTTATCCTACACTTTCGTCCTTTCCGTGCGCATTCGGATTCGTTTTGAAAACGATTCGTATTCGAAAGCGAAGATTCTCTTTGGGACGTATCCTACACTTGCGCTTTGGCTCGGTCGGTTTTGAAACCGATTCGTATTTGTCATTCGAAACATACATTTGGCAACGTCGAGTTAACTCGAGTTAATTTCTCTTGCGCATGCTCAAATATTTACCACGTGGGACGGCATTTAAATTTCAGATTTGACCATGTACAGTTGCGTGCACTGGAAAAGCCCAGGGTAAAGTAAAATTCATTCCAACTTACGTTACACTTGCAACCAGGCTAGACCACGCGGTAGAGTTTGTTTGAGAACCGCACAGGTAAACTAGGATTGGTCGAAATAGAGCGGCACATTTCAGTTTCAAATTCAAAACAGCGTCAAGCACATCCCCCATGACGAGAATTTGTGTTCGCTTGGTTAGTGACGCCAATTGTCACCATTCGAGAGAGTTGGAATCAGGGATTCGATTCCCTTATCTCCTCGTCTTTTTTTATTTTATATTTATTATTTCATATGCAATTTAGTAATAATTATGACCTTAATTTGTGTTTCTGATATAATTACAAGCCTCTTTCTAGAATATTAAAATAGACAACTTTCTGAAGCAATTCCAGTAAAATATTTTCACTTATAATATTCCTAGTGCATTGATTATTTCCGGAAATTTTTTCGAAGGCATTTCCAAAACGTATTAATTACGTTTTGGAAATGCATGAGAATAAAATTTACGGATATTAATCAAAGCACGAGGGCATATTCGGTAACAAAATCGCAACGACACAGACATTAGTCCATTATGTCATTATGATGTCATTATTAATAAATAAATGATTTTGATTGGCTGAAATAATTTCCACTTATTAATTTCATGCTAAGTGCAAAAATTTCCAGGAAATTTTTACATTGTCGTAGAAATGACACCGAATTCTATTTTTCTATTGGCTACTTTTGTTTTTTGAAAAATACTATTGCAACAACGGGCACGAATCAATTATGGATGTGAAGAAGGAGTTAAATTCCTTTTCTTAAATTATTATTTCATATGCAATTTATTAATCACCATTAATCTCGTTCTGCAATGTTAAAATTGAAGTAAAGTATTTCCGTTTAATTGAATAAGTATTAATTTTTAATTTACTTTTTGAAAAATATTATTGCCACAACGGGCTCGAATCAATTAAAGATATGAAGGACTTGAATAGGATAATGATATGTAGAAACTTTTCAACGGGATTAATTAAAACTGTAAAGTTGCAGGTTGTTACGGGTAGGTATAATGTTTAATTTTAACACCCAAATTTTACCAACACATTGAAACACATTATAACAGGTAGTATACAATGTTACCATCAATTATTATGGCACCCTTTATCCATTGCCGTCCTTGAAATTTGGTTTACCTGGCTTTCTAACTGAAGTCGCTTGCTCGTGTCACTGCGAATTTACTTAGGTAGAAAAAAAAAGGATGGAAAGGAAACATGAAACATCGAAGCGACAAGTTGGTGGCAGATGTTGTCGCCTCGATAACGTGCAGGGAGGCTATCCTACACTTTCGTCTTTTCCGTGCGCATTCGGATTCGTTTTGAAAACGATTCGTATTCGAAAGCGAAGATTCTCTTTGGGACGTATCCTACACTTGCGCTTTGGCTCGGTCGGTTTCGAAACCGATTCGTATTTGTCATTCGAAACATACATTTGGCAACGTCGAGTTAATTTCTCTTGCGCATGCTCAAATGTTTACCACGTGGGGCGGCATTTAAATTTCAGATTTGACCGTGTGCTTAAACGGCATCGTTATTTCTGAAGTGTGCAAGTGTAGTAGTTGTTAGAAGCTTTTCTGCCAGTTTGCAGTAATGGACACACCGACCAAACACAACATGAGCGCTGAACAACGGAGATTGTTATTGGAATTAGTAAAAAATGATTCTGATTTAGTCTCCGGGAAGTTCAGCTCTACATGTTAGGCCAGTGAGTAGGTAAAAAATTTAACGTTAATTTTAAATTTTTTTAACTTTGCTGTGTAATGTGTAACGAATCGAAACGGTACTATAAAATTTTGCAACTCGATGAAAGGTCGGCATCATTGTAAAAATCGGGAAAATTTAAATTAAGCGATATCTCGACGAGAAAAATTGTTGCAATTGTTGCAAACTCGATAGAGTATTCATTACAATATTCAAAATACACAGCAAAATTTGCAGGAACTTATGAATTGGGCATAATAATTAATTATCATTAATAAACATTTCTTCATCTAACTTTCCAGCAAAAATATTAACGTGCTTGTAAAACTAGAATCAACTTGCTAAAATCACCTTACAAGACTCTGTAAATTTGCAACTCTATTCGGTGACGGCATGGTCCATTTTTTATAATTTACAACAAAATCAAGAATTATTAACATGTACACATTGTTACTTTTGTTTCGAATCGTTTTTACGTAAATAACTCTTGATTTTGCTGTAAATTATAAAAAATGGACCATGCCGTCACCGAATAGAGTTGCAAATTTACAGAGTCTTGTAGGGCGATTTTAGCAAGTTGATTCTAGTTATGCAAGCATGTTAATATTTTTGCTGGAAAATTAGATAAAAAAATGTTTATTAATGATAATTAATTATTATGCCTAATTCATAAGTTCTTGCAAATTTTGATGTTTATTTTGAATATTGTAATAAAAACTCTATTGAGTTTGCAACGATGTTACATTTTTTCTCGTCGAGATATCGCTTAATTTAAATTTTTCCGATTTTTACAATGATGCCGACCTTTAATCGAGTTGCAAAATTTTATAATTTTGTTTCGATTCGTTACACATTACACAGCAAAGTTTAAAAAATGTTAAAATTTTTGTTAAATTTTTTAGTTATCATGTCTCTATTCACTGGCCCATGTGGGAAGAGAGATTTGGTCGGTAAGTGGCAAAATATTGCCGAGCAACTCAATTCCGTGCCCAGTGGGGCCCAAAAACCGAAATGCGAAATGGAAGCGAGCGCACCCAAACTGTCGGTTTCGAGCTTCGCATTCAATACGAATTCGTATCTTCGAAAGCGTAAGAAAAAGTCAATGCGAAAGTGTAGGATACCAAATTTCGGAACTTTCGTAAAGCGTTTGAAATGCGTTGCAATACGCACGCGCGTGATTCGCTTTTGCCGAATGCGAAAGTGTAGGATAGGGCCCCAGCTCTCATTCTTTGCCAAGTGCCAGTCACGTGGGCGTGAAGGGTACTACCAGTGGCGGCTCGTGGTAATTTAGTACGGGGGGTCAACGTAGAGACAAATGTTTTTCAATGTTTAAACTATTGTTCCTCTTTAGTTCTTTGATATTTGGCACTACCGGCACAGACATAATGCATAAAAACAAACGCAGCAATAAACATGAAACTTGACAAGCTCCGCACGCGACCCGAAAATCGGAAATAAAAATCAGCTAATGTTTAACCAGCAAACAATAATATTCATCGACTAAAGAAAGCAGTCCGATAAAATTTTCACACTGCAGGCCTTAATTAAGAAATACGATACGTTTATTTTTAGTTATTTGTTGATTTTCCGTGCGTTGGCAGGTTGCAGGTTTATATTCTCAAATCTTGGGCTTATGACCGTAAAGGATTGAATACGACGTAAATCTCCTTTTCTAACTTGCACAAAACCTGGTATCAGTCTGTTTCATTCGCACCTACATGCAGTATTGGATTCAGTCCTTGATTTCTAATGCAACTGTTTCTCCAAAATTTACGGATCTCTGCCCGAGCTATTTGAAAACGTAGAGAAAAAACTCTAAATACTTCTTGAATTGAGGAAGACTCTTTATGCCAGAATTAGTTTCTGACATGTCGATAATAGAGATTTTTCCTCAATTCAAAAAGCATTTGGAGTTTTTTCTCTACGTCTTCAAATAACTCGACCAGAAATCCGTTCATTTTGGTGAAACAGTTGCATTAGAAATGAAAACCTGAACTAATTTTGACCAGAAAATCGATAAGGTCAATACATTTTTGTAATCAGGAGAACTCCTTTTATCAGATAGGGCAATAAAAAAGATATGTTTGTGTTTAAAAATCAAAAGTTGGTCCACTTCCGGTTGATATTTTAATCACCGGATTCACCAATCGTTTGTATTTGTTAATTAATAATAATAAATAATGTTATTATTGTATGCAAACTATTATAATGTGTTAGTAAAATTTGGGTGTTAAAATTAAACATTATACCTACCCGTAACAACCTGCAACTTTACAGTTTTAATTAATCCCGTTGAAAAGTTTCTACATATCATTATCCTATTCAAGTCCTTCATATCTTTAATTGATTCGAGCCCGTTGTTGCAATAATATTTTTCAAAAAGTAAATTAAAAATTAATACTTATTCAATTAAACGGAAATATTTTACTTCAATTTTAACATTGCATAACGAGATTAATGGTGATTAATAAATTGCATATGAAATAATAATTTAAGAAAAGGAATTTAACTCCTTCTTCACATCCATAATTGATTCGTGCCCGTTGTTGCAATAGTTCAAAAAACAAAAGTAGCCAATAGAAAAATAGAATTCGGTGTCATTTCTACGACAAAAATTTCCTGGATATTTTTGCACTTAGCATGAAATTAATAAGTGGAAATTATTTCAGCCAATCAAAATTATTTATTTATTAATAATGACATCATAATGACATAATGGACCAACGTCTGTGTCGTTGCAATTTTCTTACCGAATATGCCCTCGTGCATTGTTTAATATCCGTAAATTTTATTCTCATGCATTTCCAAAACGTAATTAATACGTTTTGGAAATGCCTTCGAAAAAATTTCCGGAAATAATCAATGCACTAGGAATATTATAAGTGAAAATATTTTACTGGAATTGCTTCAGAAAGTTGTCTATTTTAATATTCTAGAAAGAGGCTTGGAATGATATCAGAAACACAAATTAAGGTCATAATTATTACTAAATTGCATATGAAATAATAAATATAAAATAAAAGAGACGATTAGATAAGGGAATCAAACCCCTGATCCCAACTCTCTCGAATGGTGACAATGGGCGTCACTAACCAAGCGACTAAAATTTCTCGTCATGAGCGGTGTGCTTGACGCTGTTTTGAATTTGAAACTGAAATATGCCGCTCTATTTCGACCAATCCTAGTTTACCTGTGCGGTTCTCAAACAAACTTTACCGCGTGGTCTAGCCTGGTTGCAAGTGTAACGTAAGTTGGAATGAATTTTACTTTACCCTGGGCTTTTCCAGTGCACGCAACTGTACAACTTAAACGGCATTGTTATTTCTGAAGTGTGGAAGTGTGGTTGTAAGAAGTTTTTCTGCCAGTTGGCAACAATGGACACACCGACCAAACACCACATGAGCGCTGAACAACGGAGATTGCTATTGGTGTTATAACAATAAAGAACATTATTTACACTGCACAAAAAGGTGTTTACAGTTTATTGCAATATTAATTACCTATCTATTAACTTAACTATAATAAACCTAAAGTCGGATGCAGAATTTCTCCTCTATTACTATCTACCAACCATCAATGATTGGTTAGCAAAGAGTTAAATTAAAAATGAATGCATCAGCTTTTTTTTTTCTTCGAGGAGGGAAATCCTTCATGGACGCCATGCACTTAGTTCTATCGCGTCAAGGCAGTGTCTATAAAATTTTGCAACTCGATTAACGGTCGGCATCATTATGAAAATCGGAAAAATTTAAATTAAGTGATATCTCGACGAGAAAAAATATAACATTGTTGCAAACTCGATAGACTTTTTATTACAATATTCAAAATGCACATCGAAATTTGCAGAAACTTGTGAATTAGGCATAATAATTACTTATCATTAAAAAACATTTACGAATGCAGTCATTTGCAATTGACATCTACACATGTTACGTTTTTTCCGAATCGTTTTTACGTAAATAACTATTGATTTTGTTGTAAATTATAAAAAATGGACCATGCCGTCACCGAATAGTGTTGCAAATTTACAGAGTCTTGTAAGGCGATTTTAGCAACTTGATTGTAGTTTTGCAAGTATGTTAATATTTTTGCTGGAAAATTAGATAATAATAATGCCTTTATTACTCAACAGAACAACATCCATTAACAGAGTAATCACAAAAAAAGAGAGCACAATAAATAACAATAATAAAAGTATGAAAAAATGTTATTAATGTTAATTAATTATTATGCCTAATTCATAAGTTCCTGCAAATTTCGCTGTGCATTTTGAATATTGTAATGAAAATTCTATCAAGTTTGCAACGATGTTACATTTTTTCTCATCGCGAATAACGTTTAATTTAAATTTTTCCAATTTTCACCATGATGCCGACCGTTAATCGAGTTGCAAAATTTTATAGTTCCGTTTCGATTCGTTACACATTACACGGCAAAGTTTAATAAATGTTAGAATTAATGTTAAATTTTTTAGTTATCATGTCTCTATTCACTGGCCTATGTGGGAAGAGAGATTTGGTCGGTAAGTGGCAAAATATTGCCGAGCAACTCAATTCCGTGTCCAGTGGGGCCCAAGAACCGAAATGCGAAATGGAAGCGAGCCGCGTCCAAACTGCCGGTTTCGATCTTCGCATTCAATACGAATTCGTATCTTCGAAAGCGTAAGAAAAAGTCAATGCGAAAGTGTAGGATACCAAATTTCCGAACTTTCGTAAAGCGTTAGAAATGCGTTGCAATGCGCACGCGCGTGATTCGCTTTTGCCGAATGCGAAAGTGTAGGATAGACCCCCTTGGCTGGAACATCCAGTTTTCAAAGATGTTTTCGTTGAATGGACTGATGCCAGTTTTAGCAAAGGCATGCACAGCATTTTGCAGCGTAGGGGCTTTTAAGTAAGCTTTTTTGAACAATCCAGCTCTCTGGAAGTGAGTGACTACTCTGCCAGGATGTTGCTTTAACCAGGTCTCGATTTCTGGGCTATAGTAAGTTTGCAGTCGTTCAAAGAATCCCACTTCCAGGGGCTGCAATCGATGCGTGCAATGGGCTGGAAAACAATAAAAAAATACTATTCTCCTTAGTTAATTCCAGCACTTCAAGACTTTTGTGACTACTGTGACCGTCTAACAGTAGCAGGGTTGGATTTTCTTTCGACGTTTTTGTGTAGTGGGCAAAGTGCTACAGCCAATTTACAAAAATTTCACCGCACATCCATCCATTATCCTGGCAAAAGAATGTGCTCCCAATTGGAGCGTTGTTCATTAACTCTTCCTTCGTTCTCTTACGAGGAAAAATAAAGACCGGAGGCACGTAAGTTCCAATTGCATTTATACAGCAGACTACTGTCAAATGCTGGCCGCGTTCTGCACTTGACAAGGCCCCAACTTGTTTCCGGCCTTTGGTAGCAAAAATTGTTTGCGGTCGCTTCTGCCGTTGATTGAGATATTTAATATCTCAATCAACGCTTCTGCGCAGTACTGAGCTTAGATTCATCAACGTTGTATATGTCGTAATCATTGGGCGTAATGCGTCATTGCACGGAAAGCCTAGTCATTGGCCGTACTACCGGCAAAGTCTGTAACCTAATGAATATTCCTCTGTTTGACTGAAATTTTACGTCATTTCAGGGTTTGCCGCTTGAATTCTTGTCAAATAGAGTAAACGATTAAGCGATTACGCGTTACAGCGTTTAACGGACGTTTATTTAATCATTTGCTAAGAAATCTTGAAATTTGAAATGTTTTAAACTACCTGTAGAAATCAAATTTTTTCATAGAAAAAAAGCAAGCAAACAAAATATTTTCATTTTGATGTTAGTTCCGTTTATTTGGAACAATTCAAATGATAATTGTAATGTGCATCAATTCTAATAAATGTAGGATAATCAGTGAATTCGGTTTATTATTCTCTAAAAAATCAAAAAGTAACTCATAACAACGTACAATAATTAGACCAGTGAATAGAGACATAACTAAAAAATTTAACATTAATTCTAACATTTTTTAAACTTTGCCGTGTAATGTGTAACGAATCGAAACGGAACTACATATAAAATTTGGAAACGCGATTAACGTCGGCATCATTGTGAAAATCGGAAAAATTTAAAGTAAGCGATCGATATCTCGACGAGAAAAAATGTAACATCGTTGCAAATTCGATAAAGTTTTCATTACAATATTCAAAATGCACAGCAAAATTTTCAGGAACTTATAAATTAGGCATAATAATTAATTATCATTAATAAACATTTTTTCATCTAATTTTCCAGCAAAAATATTTACATGCTTGCAAAACTACAATCAACTTGCTAAAATTGCCTTACAAGACTCTGTAAATTTGCAACTCTATTCCGTTACGGCATGGTTTATTTTTTATAAATTACAACAAAATTAATAGTTATGTATTTACCTAAAAACGATTCGAAAAAAAAAATAACATGTGTAGATGTCAATTGCAAATGACTGCATTCGTAAAAGAAACGCGCTCTTCATTTTGCAGCCACCCTCGAAGTCGGCTGATTTATAAAATTTGCAATAAATAATTTGTTGCAATAATTTTATTATCAAAATAAAATGAACATCACTGCAAATTTTACATTAATCTCTGCAGATGCTGTGGGCGTTGATTCGAGTTTGCAACTCTTGATGTGGGCGGCATATTGTTATAAACTTTTTTCTATTATCTTAATGTCGCAAAATAATCTAAAAGTTTTTAAAGAGAAATGATATCAAAACCAGCTAAGAGGAGAGGGTGAAAGGCGACTGCCGGCGCCTTGTCAAATAACGGGCACTTCTCGGTTAAGGGAGCAAACCCCGACAGAAAACCCATCCCTCGTGCTAGTGGTCCGGGCGGGGGATGTATAAGGGTCACCCACGTGTTTGTGCCGTGCGTGGCGACCTGTGAGGGTGGATGAGGGGATCCTGGTGGTTGAGCCCGCCCTGGGGTACGCCCCAGGTGGTGGACAACACACCACTTTGGCCCGGATTTCAACCAAGACAGGCGGTCAAGGCCTAGCCCGACCTTGATCAATCGGCTGCGCTGTCCCGTCAGAGGGCCAGCAGGGTGAGCTTCTGGGGTGAAAGGGGCACGCAGTCGGCCGGTGGTCTCTGCTTATGAGGTCTGCCGGTCCGGCTCGTGTGTTGCTGATCCTTGGAAGCTATATCTTCCGGGTAGCCCTGGCGTCGAGAACCGACGTCCCCTGGTTGGACTCCATGGTGGGTGGGGAGCTCGGGAGATGAAGAACAGAATCCCCGTATGGATAACAAAAATATACCAATAAGCGACGAGGTGGTAGCGGGCGAGGTGTATACCTCACCGCTGCTGCTTAACAACGAGGTGGCAGCGGGCGAGGTGTATGCCTCACCGCTGCTGCCTGCAACAAAACCCCACGTGGGAGAGACGACACCACGGGGGGAAAAAACTACCCGGTATCCGAGGAAACGTAGTGGCGCCGCCCAAAGGAAGATGCAGAGGGAGCGCCGGGCAGAAGAGGCCCGGGGCACCAATGCCGATCCTGCAGCGGCTAGCAGCACAGTCGCGGGTTATGGGGGCAGACCTAGGGGTCTCAATCGCCCTGACTATGAACCGCGACAAACGGCTTCAAAAAAGAGGGACCGATCCGACGGGTCGCACGGCCCCTCACCGGGAGGTAATCTCCCGAAGAGGAGGGTGCCCGAACCGAGGAAGGTTCCCGAATCAAGGAGGGTGCCTGAACCTAGTAGGGTGCCTAAACCTAAAAAAGGGGAAAGGTCCGATGGGTCGCGTGGTTCTTCGTCGGGGAGCAATCTCCCGGGGGGGAAGACACCTGAACCGGGGACTGAATCCTCTGCACCAAAAAGGTGGAATCAAATGCTCGTCAACCATCTCAGGGTGGCGATCATTAACAAACAGAGCTGGGACACCGACTCTTTGGGGCGGTTAACGGCTGAGCAGGCGGCGCTGGTGGAGGGCAAGCTGAAGTCGAGCTTGTTCAACATGTTGAGCGGCCCCGACGACGGCCGACCGGCCCCAACGTTCCGCGGCATAACGTACGCACAGGAGGTCTTAAAGATCAACTGTTCGGACGATACTTCTTTGGCCTGGCTAAAGACAACAGTAGCGGAGCTCCAACCATTATGGGATGGAGCACGACTGGAAGTTGTACAGGCCGACCAACTACCAAAGCTCACCAAGGCTACGCTCTGGATACCGGGCCCTCTGGTTGACAGGGACGTGATCTTGGGGGCTTTAAAGCGTCAAAACCCATGGGCCAAGGTGGGAAGCTGGGTCGTTTTTCACGATGCCATCAGGGAGGCTCCACAGGGGCGTGCTCTCGTGTTTGGTGTGGTGGAGGACGTGAAGGCCGAACTCTTGGCGCGGGAAGGGAAAATATCCCTTATTTTTGACCAGCTAAAGGTGCGGCTTCATGGAGCCGGAGCTAGCGGTAGGCAGCTGCTGGAAGTCCCTCCACAGATGGAGGTTGACCGAAAATCACCTGACCTGCCGCAAGACAAGCCCACTACGGCAATAGAGGAACGGGAACCTGGGCCGCTATAAGTGAACCGGGCATCCCTCCCCATCTAGACACCTGCCATGGCAAACAAGGTAAATATATTACAAACAAACCTGCAACACTCTCGAGGGGCGACGGCCATGTTATGCCGACACCTCGACAGTGGGAAGGATACTATAGCTCTCATCCAAGAGCTCTGGTGCGTTAACGCCCGGGTCTGTGGGTTGGGCAATCTGAACGGTACTGTACATACCGCTTCTAACGTCAACAGGCCTAGGACTGCAATCTATGCTCCACGCCAACTACAGGCCAATCTGCTGACGCAATTCTGCACCGGTGACCTTACGGTCATACGGGTCGGCTGCGACATAGGAAGAGGCCAAGAGGATGTTATTATAGCATCGATTTACCTGCCCATCGACTCGCCCAGTCCGCCCCCTAGCAGGGAGATGATGGAGCTGGTGGAGTACTGTGAGACAGGAAAAAAGCACCTCTTAATTGGATGTGACGCCAATGCTCACCATATCGCGTGGGGGAGCACGGACAACAACAATCGGGGTAAGTCACTGTTGGAATACCTTTCTACCACTAAACTAGATATACTTAACAAGGGCAGCGAGCCCACCTTTGTGACGTCGAGATGCCAAACGGTAATTGACGTCACATTGGCATCGTTAGATATATCAAAATCAATCCTAGACTGGCGCGTGACATCGGATCTATCCATGTCGGATCACAGATGGATAAGTTTTACAATAAAGTGTTGTGCAGTGGACCTGAAACCGTTTAGGAATCCCAGGCGGACTGATAGGGAACAATTTATTAGGAACCTAAAGGTGGGCCTGGAGAACGGCCAACTGCCACAAGAGATAAGGACATCTGCTGATGTCGAACAAGGCGTTTCTGTCCTAAGAACCGCGATAATTTCAGCTTTCGAGACGTCCTGTCCCCAGGGGAATCTGAAGGGTCGAGGCCGGGCAACACCGTGGTGGTGTGCCGAGCTGGATCGGATGAAAACCCGGGGCCGCAAACTCTTCAATAAGGCTAAGAAATCCAGAAGTGCAGAAGACTGGGAGGCTTGTAAAAAGCACCAGAGACTGTACAAAATGGAAATAAGACAAAGACAACGCGATGCATGGAGATCCTTCTGCAGCGGAGTCGAATCCACTGCATCAGCCGCCAGGCTGATGAAAATTTTATCTAAAGATCCTAATCAACAACCGGGCAGCTTAAAGCGGGGAGATGGATCCTTTACTTCCACCCCTGTGGAAACTGCCCACGAATTGCTGATAACACACTTCCCGGGATGCACCCTGGTATCCGATCATCGATGGCCGGACTCCGCTGCTCCGCAGCCCTGTGAGGGGGACTGGGGAGTGGCGGCCCAAGTCGTGGACGCCAGAAGGGTGAGCTGGGCCATAAACACCTTCCTCCCATTCAAGTCTCCGGGTGTGGATGGCATATATCCGGCGCTGCTTCAGTGGAGCCTGGATGTTCTGCTGAACGACCTGGTGCGAATCTTCCGCGCGTGTATCGCTTTGAGATACATACCGCTGGAGTGGAGGGAGGTAAGAGTAATTTTTATACCAAAGCCAGGTAGAGCGGACTACTCCCTGGCAAAATCATATCGTCCGATCAGCTTAACATCGTTTCTTCTAAAAACGCTGGAGAGATTGTGCGATAGAGAAATCAGAGATGTAAACCTACGGGAACATCCATTGCACCCCGGGCAACATGCTTACCTCCCGGGTAGATCCACTGAGTCGGCGCTGCACGCTGTTGTGACGCGGCTAGAAAGATCCCTAGAGAGTAAGATGTCAACCTTAGGGGTATTTATAGACATCGAGGGAGCTTTTGATAAAGCAACCTTTGAAAGTATAGGACTGGCTCTGGCAAGGCGTAATGTTTCGCCAACCTTGATGGGTTGGATTGAACACATGCTGAAATACAGAGCGGTACAAGTTAGTGTTGGAGATCTGGTTTCGAGAGGTGTGGTGAGCAGGGGGTGTCCTCAGGGGGGTGTTTTGTCCCCGCTGCTATGGGACATAGTAGTGGATGACCTCTTGCGGCGCCTCAACGATGCAGGTTTTCACACAATTGGATACGCAGATGATATAACAATTCTGCTAACTGGGAAGTTTGAGAGTGTTCTCTGCAATTTGATGCAGACAGCACTGGGCATACTTGACAAATGGTGCAACGAGAAAAACCTCTCCGTTAACCCTGCAAAGACGGAGATGGTTCTGTTTACACGAAAAAGAAAGATGGGAGATATAAAACTTCCCCGTCTTAAAGGTACCCAACTCCACCTGGCAAAGGAGGTCAAGTATCTGGGAATAATACTTGACAGTAAACTCAGCTGGAGCAAACATCTGGAAGTAAAAACAAGCAAAGCATGTGCGACCTTTTGGCAGTGTCGTCGGGTTGTGGGGAGGGCATGGGGCCTCACCCCGAAAATCCTTTTATGGATCTACAAAGCTGTCATTAGACCTATGTTTTGCTATGGTGCTCTCGTTTGGTGGCCCAGAACCAAACAGAAGAATGAATTGATACGCCTCAACCATTTGCAGAGACTGGCATGTCTTGCGGTGACAGGCGCTATGAGATCTACCCCAACTGCTGCCTTGGAGGTGGTGCTATGCATAACCCCACTCGACTTGTTCGTGGAGGCGTCGGCTCTGGCCACGGCACTAAGGCTGCGGAATGGAGGAATGTGGCAGGAGAGGGGTAGGGGAACCCGACACGGGGCAGTGCTGGATGGGGCGATTAAGAGATCACCCATCATGGGTGCTGAGATCGACCGGGTAAGAGCAAAATACTGCTTTGCCAGAACCTACACCATTGCGATAGAAACTACAAGTAAGACAACGCCGGATATCTGTATATATACAGACGGCTCAAAAACCAGTCAAGGATCCGGCTGTGGAATATTTTCTGAACAGCTGGTTCTTGGCGAAAGCCTAGCTCTTGGAACCCATGCCACTGTCTTTCAGGCAGAGGCAATGGGAGTAATCCGGGGAGCCACTATAGTTGCAGAACGCGAGATATGCAACAAACGAGTGCAGATTCTCACGGACAGTAGAGCGCTGCTGCTGGCTCTCGGCGGGACCTGTGTCACGTCGAGGCTGGTATGGCGGTGCCACCTGGTTCTTGAGAGGATAGCACAAACAAATGCCGTTGAACTCATATGGGTCAAAGGGCATTCTGGAATACAAGGAAATGAGAAAGCGGATGAGCTGGCGAGGCGGGGGTCGAATAGCCCTCCGACAAGACCGGAACCGGTTGTGCCCTTGTCCATGGCAACCCTCAACTCCCTTATAAAAACGGATACCCTGAAGAGTCACACCGACAGATGGGTATCGATGGAAAGTTGTCGACAAGCTAGGGCCGCTATCAAAGCACTATGCCTGAAGACTGCAAAGTTTTGCCAACACCTGTCCAGGGACGGCTTGCGAAAGCTAGTGGGAATATGGACAGGACACTGCAGGCTAAATGGGCACCTACACAGAATGGGAGTCGTCACAGACCCCACGTGTCGCGGTTGCAATGAAGAGGACGAGACGGCGGAACATGTGTTGTGTCACTGTCCGGCGCTCGCACCAATTAGAGGATCCATACTGGGGGACTTCTGGCCGAGTATGGCCAGCATTGCCGATACCCCACCGGGTCTGGTCCTCAGGTTCGTCGAGAAAATCGGCTGGACTGAGGGCTGAACTGGGAAGGGGGAGCGGCAAACTCGAGGGGAGGTACAATGGGCCCACCTGTGTGCCTAAGTGCCGGTGGGGTCCTCTGGACCCCACACCCTCAACCGAAATCCAGAATCCAGAATCCAGATATCAAAACCAAAATCAAGTTCCTTGGTTGCACTGCTATGACAAACTAAAGTGAACAAAGTGAATTTTGAAACAAAAAGTTAAATTTTTACGTTGTTTTTCTTTTGTTTTATTTTTCTACTCTAGTTGGGAAGAATTGAACTTTTCCCAACGCAAATGAGTGTGGAAAAGTTAAAGAATTCTTTATCGAATTTTACAATAGTAGATTGTTCTATAAGTTAAGAAAAGTGGTTGTTTACCAGTGAATGTAAAAGTTTCAATTCACGAGCGAGCGTAGCTCGCGAGTGGATTAAATATACACGAACAAAAAAAAATCACTTTTCTTAACGTCTTGAACATGCCATTTTTTCGTGTATTCGACCAAAAGGACTAAAATGAAAAAATGAAGAAAAATTAATTGGTTGATCAAGGTGTCATATTTTGCTAACATGGTAGCAAAACAAGTGAACGATGTTTTTAGTAAACAAATTTTTCATTCAAAATCGTGAAGAAAAGTGTTGCTAACGAACAAAGTCCCACTTTTCTTTACGATTTTGAATTGAACAATGTAGGTACCTACTACATTTCTATCAAGTACACGAAAAAATAATTTTCCAGTCTTTAGGTTTTAGAAGCTATTCCCGACAGTGCATTGTAATTTGTACGATAGGTACGACCGTTTGCTCCGTGCACCATCTACGATAACCGTTAGTAAAGGTGTACCATCTTTATTAATTTAATTTCACCAGTGTTTTACGCGAGGTTAGCTAGTGGGTAATGGGAGAGGGGTTCTACAATGAAACACCACCTAAATTAGTTCAAAAATCGAATGGGGTTTGATTTACGTGTTCCAAATAAGCAACAGAAGAAAGGGCCTCTGGTGTCAATAGCGAAGGTTCACCCAAATGTGAAGCGGTCACGGCGAGAAAGACGAAAGGGGCTCTGGATGGCGATCTGGCCAAGATCACAACAGCGACGAAGCGACGATGTACTCAAATGTGAGCAGGGGGCGACGGAGCGGTGTGAAAACAAGGTTTTCGACGACCGGCTGCGAAGCAAGTTGAATTTTTTCAACACAAAACTCGATGCTATCAACGACTTTTCAACAACCAGAAAAATCGACATATCAACAACTTTTTTGTGTGTTGCCGTAGTAACACAACGGCAATTTGGTTTTCTCATAAATGTTTTTAATGCCGGGACGAAACCACCAGCATCAATTGCTAATAGAGATTCTTCCTCACTCGCGCACTTCATCTCAGCTATTGCTACCTCCCCAATGATTTTTTAAACTATATCTTGAGAATTTCGAAATGTTTGTTTCGATAATTAAAGGATATCTAAAGCAGGCAAAAATTATTTAAGTTAAAGATAGGATAGCACATTTATCGATTTTAACTTAGCTTTTGCTAATCTTGGAATTATTTTGATTTTTCAGACACCCTGCCTTGAAGAACTTGATGTACCGCCCCTCCAGCTGCAAACAGCTGACTTCGATTGAGGATGAAACCCACGTGGACCGCTACAAAATAGAAAAGCGCGACCCCCGGAAGTCCAACGCCATCAACAGCACGTTGTGGAAAATTATGAACAAGTTATACACCTACTCCAATGGCTCGCACAATCAACATTCCGCTACTGACAGAAGAATGGGATCTTGAATGGGTCCTGCATAACCCCCATAAAATAAAACAAATGAAGATATCTTTGATAATGAACTAAAAAAAACACGGCAACAAAATAATATGTTCAATAAATTTCAAATGATCACGAGTTTTCCACGAGAATTGTCAAAACAAAGAAGTGAGCAAACAGCAAAACTTAACAATGTTTATTTGGATAATATCACAACACGATTTTAATTTTTAAAATTATTTGGACTTAAGAGTTAGAATCTGCACAAAAATAATAATAGTAGGATTAAACTGGGACGTTTAAAGACAATAGGTTAATGTAGAAATAAAATTCTCTCTTCTTTTAATTTGTGTTTGGTTACCGAGTAACAATTCTACCAACAATAGGCCCCAAACTTTAAAAGAAATTAGTTAATGTCTACTATTAATAATTAAAGATGTGGAACTTTGGATAAGTAAGTTAATTATGTTCATGATGTGTTTGTTAATCTTTGCATAATTCTATTTTTTTTCTGACAAATGTCGAAATACAATGGAGATAAAATTTCTGCGACGGTGATGAGTGAATTTGTTGTTTTCCTTTACGGTATTTACAACGCTACATGGGCTACGGCTCGATCCTTCTTGGCTTGACGATCACAGAGTCGTCGATGAGGTACTAAACCTTCGGCCGTCAAACCGTGCAACGAGTGTTGCCTTCTTTAAAGGGTTCTGCTTAATCCTAACGTACATGCAGTTCAAAGGGGTTTGAAGTAGAGACCATTTGGGAGCATCTCGATCCTTTATGGTCTTTGATCTGGCCAGGATTGGAACAAAGTCTGTGACTTTTGAACTATAGCCTTCCGAATAATAAAAGCGATACGGCCCTTGTTTGCTCCACTCTTCCCCTCAAACGCAGTCATCAACGTACATTAAAAGGCATTTTCCTCGCACGTTTTCGAAAGAAGTGGTAATTACTAAAAATTTGTATTAATTATTACACTTACATAAATTTATAAATGTTACCTTCCGAACTTCAATAAACGGCATTAATGTCTTTAAACAATTGCAAAAATTTTCCATCACGAGTATTTTCTGCATTGAAAAGATTCTAACTTTTATCGTTAGTTGTTTCGAGTTTCGAGAGAAAGGCAGCTCTTCTATTAAGCCACTACAAAAAGGCTTCTCGAACACAACAGGATCCTCTCGTGCAGAGTCAACACGATAATACTCGGAGTGCACGTCCTTTTTATAGTAAGACCATTCTGGGAGCAACTCGGGCTTGGAAAAATCAAAATTATATACTTTCAGATCGATGAGTACACGGCTTCCAACCCTGTACCCCTAATCGCTGAAGCGACCCGACGTTTTTTCATACTCCTTACTGTAGAAGCATTGGTAGAAGTAAGTCACTCCAATATCGTGATGGCCCTGATTTGTGCTACTGCTCAGCTTGCCCCAATTTCTATTCGATTTTCGATAAACGATGTTTGCTGTCTTTATCACTTGGAAATAATAAGTCACTGCAAGCGTCAGTCACAAAAAGTTCTCGACGATTCGCACTCTCCCCTAGGATGGTATTGGTGCCTCTGCAGAAAAGACGAACGTGAACCATCGACTACTTACAGACGCTTTCGAAAAAAATATTGGATTTGGCCAATATGCGATAGGATCCCTTCGATTCCGGGGTTTATAACCACGTAATCGCCAATCACATAAACGCTCTTTCCTGAAATTTTACTTTTGAAAATGCAAAGACGAGTTTAAAAGACTAACCAAATTTTCCTACGTCATAATAAGATTTTCTCGACTGAACTCGAACAGATTCTTCGACCCACCGAAACTCTTCCTGGGAGGTTTATCGAATCTGTCAACTTTGCTAACGTCTTCATCGGCCTCAAGTAGTTTTAAACATCTGTGGTGTTGGAATAATACACCGCTTTAAAATTTAAATAAATACCAGACTCTTACCTTTTATTTTCGCAAATCAAACATTTAGCCTTGGAAGGTCACCCAAACTTGACCATAGCCTTACAGATATTACAAATGCCGCAATCTGGGAGCTGGCATTGCTTGTTGTTGATAGATCGATTTCCTTTGATCTGGTCCTCAAAGAAATTTTCAAACACAGACTTCATTAAAGGAGTTGTGGTGATCTTCGTTGAAGATCCTTGTTCTTGATACTTCGATGCAACGGTTTTCTTTCGCAATTGCATCGTCTTCTTACTAATTGTCTCCTTCTTTATTTTCATGTTGAAACTAAATTTAACCCAACAAGTAAGTAACGTTAGAATAATAATTATAATCATTTAAAGCAGAAATGTCAAACTGATCTTCAAAAGTAGTACCCAATCTCCAATTAATTTACAATTTGTTCAAAAGGATTAATTTCATCAATATCTTTAAAGCTTTTAATAACATAAATGTAATTTTGCAATTAAAAAAAAAATCACGCCACGACTTCTCAGAATAAAAAAAATTGTGTTTACTACAGCTGTGGCGAAAATGAAAAGAACTACACCTATTTTTACGCAATGTAAAACCATCTTGGGGACCATGGGTTGCGCTTAAACTACCCGCCCGACCGCGTAGATGTAAACTGAAAACCCACAGGGTAAATTTTCAAGTAGTTCGTTTCAGGAGTCGTTCTGTCCATTTTAGCCACAGTTCTACAAATGATGTATAATGAAATGACATTTACAAGTACTTTGTGTGGTAATGATTACACTCCTACTTCCTTTGTGACTGTGAGTTTTGAAATTTATGAATTTGCGATCAATATATGCCACTGACAAACTTTCTTCGCGAAAGCGAAAAGCTGTGCTGCATAATTTTACATTTCAATACAATGTACTAAATGTGTAAATTTGTGCATACAGGTTGTTTTTGAAAGGTCCGCATACAGTTTAACCATAAGTTCTTCAGATCAAAATAAGTCGCTTGCTCATGCTTTCTGCGCCGATCAAACACGTGAGAGGCTTCAGGTTTGGCGCGAATTTGCATCAATTCCGAAACCTCGATTTTTGTATATGGGTAAATTATGTCCAATCGAGTTATTTTGATCTAAGGAACCAGTGGTTATCCTGCGTCCGGACTTTTCAGGGACACTCTGTATATAGAAAATCTATTGTAAAACAAAAATATATAGTGTAATATTATAATAGTTCATACCTAGTATAGGTGTTTAAGATTTATTCCTTCTTTTAAACAAGCGCTAGGTTGGCAGCAAAAGAACAAGTTAAGTTGCTGTAAGAAGTAAACATTATTAGAAAATGTACTTTTATTGTAGCACAAAAATTTCAAGTGTATTATTATATAAGTTCATACCTGGTGATTTATTCCTTAGTTTAGATTAACGTAAGGTTGACAGCAGGGGCAAAAGTTGAGTTTCTGTAAAAAATAACCATTATCAGAAAACGTACATATTTATATTGGAACACAAAAATTTTAGGTGTATTATTACAATGGTCCATTAGCATAAGGGTTTAGAGTACGAATAATCTAAAAACCAACCTATCAATCATTTTTGCTCCAGGCCAGTCGGGATTCGGTTAGCGAATGAAAGCCTTATTCAAGTACAATTAACGACATTGAAAATG
This sequence comes from Schizotus pectinicornis, assembly GCA_951805265.1. Classification (NCBI taxonomy): domain Eukaryota; kingdom Metazoa; phylum Arthropoda; class Insecta; order Coleoptera; family Pyrochroidae; genus Schizotus; species Schizotus pectinicornis. Next base: position 1,118,538 of record OX638203.1, on the reverse strand, counting down.
TCAATCATACACTTTTTATCTTCTTCTACAATGCATTTTGTTCCATTATTTCATATGCTTGGCATAAATATGAATTTTAATGTATGTGTTTGATTTTTGTGAAAAATAAACGAGTTTAAAGTTTGGCAAGTGGACTTTTTCTCTGCAGTCGAAGGTTGAAACTAAATTTAGCTTAAAAGTAAGATAGGAATAATTATTATAACTTTAAGTAAAAATGTCAAATTGATCTTTAAAAGTAATACCCAATAGATTATCGAAAGTTAGAATTTTTTTGTAATAAATTTTGAGAAATGTTACCTATCTCAAAAGATCACGAATTTGCCTTAAGAATGAAAATCGTGTTGCCCAAGTGAATTTCATAAATAAAGCGCGATCACATTAATTAATACAGCAACTCTGATAAAACGGTAAAAATATTTTTCAAGTAATTATGAAACCTTTAGATGGTTATATGTACTAAAAATGAAATTTAAAGATGCGCCTCCTATATCTGCTCAGCGTTAAATGCACTATAGATTGTACACAAACTTGAAGGGTAGCGTGTAAGTTGGAAAAAAACACTGTTGCATGTCTCTGTTTGACAAAGTATTACTTACATGTTGCAATCTGAACCCTTGATTAGTATTTGCTGCATCTGAATGACAGAAATAAACTTATGCCTGAGATTGATGAAGAAGTCCATTATGCATTAACAAAGATCCGTTGTCCAACTATATGTACAAATTGAAATAGTTTTGAAATTGCATCACACTCTGCAAACTTCTGTCCAATAACTATGTCCAATTGTAATGTACGAATCTTCAGTTGTAAAAAACCTGAAAAAAAATTGCTATACATAAATGATAATACAAAAAAAAAATGGAAAAATTTACGCCATGCGTACAGCCGAGGAATTAAGTAATGCACAGGGGGTGCGCAAATAGTTTACTGAAACTTGTAGAAGACATTAGAAAAGCACAAGATGATCAAGAATCGTTAACTTTTTCCACGTTATACTTGATGATAATGCGGCAAGAGTAGATTATTTGTGCACTCCTTGTGCATTACTTAATTCCCCGGCTGTACGCTAAACATAATGTAGACTATGATAGTGGGTCACATTATTGTTGCTATAAACAAAGAGCCATTGCAATTAACGATTGTTTATGATAGCACCTGTGATTTTTGTGATCATTGACACTGTTTAACTAGGTAATGTTATTGTGTTAATAAATTAGATCATGACATCACCTTATGTAATTAAGTAGAATATTAAGAATTCATAACTTGTTATTGAATGCGAATGGTTTTGCTAATAATTTTGAAAGCCCTCTGTTAATAATAGTACCCACCATCACATGAATGAGTTTATTCCTAATAAGTTCATGGATCGTGTCGACGAGATCTTCATCGGTGAGGTCACTTGCGCAGTCGACAGATTGAAAAATACCAGAGCTACAGGCCATGATCAAAAGCTAAAACAAAATAAAAAATCTAAAAATTATATATAATTTGAGAAAAAACATAAAAGCAAATAAAAAAAATCCAATTTATCGCAAAGCAAAACGCGTAAGTAAAAAAGTAGACAAATTAAGAATACAATTTTGAAACAGAAATTAATTGCCAATAAACAGCAAAAATTAGAGTAAGTAGAAAAAAAATATTGATCAAAAAAGAAACTGTATCCGTCAAGTACTGTATCACAAGCCAAAAACACGACAAGTTGAAGAGTGACTATGTAATGACTATTAAATAAAAAACAAGTAACTATTAACCATTAGAAGACATGTTGGCCTTCTGAATTTCACGTCCAATAGCTGCAGCAAGAGGAGGGGGAACAGCATTGCCTATTTGCCTGTATTTTTCCGTGATATTTCCATAAAAGACATAAGAGTCTGGAAATCCTTGCGATCTGGCTGCTTCTCTCACACTGATCACCCTGTCTGCTTCAGGATGAAGGACTGAAATTTCTCAATTATTACTCGTAGAGTGACAGTAACAAAATCTTCACCTCGTCCCTGCTTTGCAGTGGGGTTAGGGTTGGTTAAACTGGTACGAAAATACCCATCAAAACTTAGCCGACCATAAACACCTGCCCATTGGTTATTCGTATCAGCCGTATGAGGGAGCCACCAAGGTATTACAGTGAGAACTTCACGAGTGCTTGAGTCACATTCCTCACCAACTGCACAAGGGCACACACCCCGAGGGGGGTCTTTCGAATTTTGAACTTTAGTCCTAGAATGTATATAGTAAACAGAGAGGACTTTATGGTAAAATTTTCAATTACATATAACTGTACAGGATCTTGCCATATACTATACTGTTTTTTAATTTGCCGGTTTTATTTGGTAAATATCGCCAGTCGGCTCCTGGTAATCTAGGAATCAACGAGATTCTAAATGAATCCATCGGTTGAAGCTTTTTGCAATTGTGGTCGGTCACGGTTTGCATTTTAGAATTACGCATCATTTTTTGATACGTTGCCAGAGCTGGTCCCTCATACCCAACTCTGGCATTACTGGTGACAGTGCAGGGCAAGTCCATTATAGCATCTGCCACGGTCATGGCACGAAAGGGAGCAGACGTCACCCATCTAAAATCTTTGAAACAAAATTATCACAAATACAAAATTTAAGGACAGTTTTTTTACCATTACAAAAATCCTTATCGTCGATTTTGAATGATAATGAATCCGCAACCGTGTCAGTACGATGGAATGTAGTGATTGGATCTGGAAAAGTCGGTAGGAGGTAACCGGGGGCAGCTGCAATCAGGATGAACCTCTTCCTGGTTTGCGGTACGCCGTAATTACCAGCTTGTAATATCCCACAAGTTACCTGGTAATCCATGGCGAGTAAGGCCTTCAAAATCAATTTTAAAAGAATTTTGTGTTTGCCTCTTATCATACTCGCCACGTTTTCCATTATAAAATATTTCGGTCTAAAAATGTTTACAATATTTATCAGAGAATATTTAAATTATTGGATCGCACTTGTAGTACTCGCAAAAGCTCAAATATGTTACCACCAGCGAGTTTGAGAAAACCGACGGGCTTCTATCGCTGAAGCGATTCATAATAGAGAAGCCTTGGCAAGGAGGTCCTCCGGCGATTATGTCAACCTCACCACTAACCGGCAAACCAAGTTGACTGCCTTCACCATTTAGAAGACGCTGCAAGATCTTATTGCAGTCGTCGGTGATGACCTGGCATCCAGAATGGTTCATCTTGAACGATTGTGCAGCTGGCCCATCTTTCTCTATCTGTTGAAACCAAAAACGCATGAATCAGTATACTGGATTATGTTGGTAAAAGTTGTAAATATAAAAATGCCACTCGTCATGATTAAGTCATTAGAAACACATGTTACACATTTAAGTTACTAACAAGAGCCACGTGAATTACTTGATATGAAAAACAACAAGAGCGATTGTTACAGGTACAGTCGCCGAAGAATTAATGCACAGGTCCTTGCCCTGTAGGCAACTTTACTGCCACGTTCCAAACGCTCCTAATGTTTGGCAGCATTCCTCACTTCTGGAGTCGTGAAGGTTGGTCGGTAGTGCAAAAGGTACCGTAAAAGGAAACGGCAAATTCGCACACCACGATCACAGTAATTTGATCTCCAATGTGTTTCGACATTTGTCAGAAAAAAAAATTATTACACAAAGATTGACATATCATAAAAATAATTATGTTACTTATTCAAAGGCCCACACCATTAATTATTAATAATAGACATTAAAATTGTTTGTTTAATTTGTTGGTAGAATTATTAATTATATTAATCCGTAACCAAACAGAAATTAAAAGAGAAGAGTGAATTTTATTTCTACATCAACCTATTGCCTATAAACGTTCCAGTTTAAGACCTTAATAGATATTAAAAAGTCGTATTTAACAGTCTACCAAATTTACCCAATATTGTCATACAAAAAAATACTTTCATTACCCAAAAATACTAAATGCTCACCAAAATTAAGAAAATACATAATCTTAAAGCGACACCCAAATATTGACATAATGCTCGCCTCTTTTATATTTTGTTCGCCAAAATAACTTTTGTTGACCTTAAATACTAAATGTTCACCAAATTTTCTCCGCATTTAATTCCAACATAATACCCAGATATTTAATTTTCGACAGTGTCTTATATTATTTAGCAGTTAAAAATACTATTTGTTGATCAAAAATACACAAGCAATAAAATGTTGTGCAAATGGTAAATAATTTTATGCAAAATTATAGATGTGCTAGGGCAAGGAAAATAAGAATAAAAATAGAAGTAGTTTGAACAAAAAAAGATATTGATTTCCGTAATATATAAATGCTTTGCTGTACTTGGCTTGCATTATGTAAAACGTAAAACTTTCTTTAGTAGTAATTTCTAATCGTGCTTTAAAAAAAAAATTACAGGGCCCTGAACTGACCTTTTACGAAACTTTTTTCGCGTGCCTCTTGTCTGGAAGTGCAAGCGGCAAGGGGAGATGCGCGAGCATATTTCATTTTTGGAGTAATAGAATAATTATTTGACGCACAAATAGTTTTTTTGATAAACACTAAATATAAATGGATAGCGCGAATATTTATTATGTACAGCACGGACGCGTAACTTGAGCGTTCTAAATTTGGTGAACATTTAGTAAAATTGATAGACATATACAATTTAAAATGTAAGCAATGCTAAAACCATACGCAGCCTAGTTATTTTAGTGGTGATGTTCTCATTTTCTGATGTATAATAATTTGGGTTTCATTTAGATTTTTTGATGCTCATTAAATTTTCTGGTGGACAATGCAAGGGATGTATGGTTTAATTTGGTGTACATTATATTTGTTCCCGATATTAAATGAAGTAAATGGGAATAATGCTTAAGACAATTATAATTCTGCATTAAGAAAATATGTAAATAATGTAGCAATAAACGATTTTAGTTACCTACTATAAATAGGTACATACCTACCTAATGTATTCAAGAAGAAATATTCAAAAAATTAATGTCAAATTTAAAATTCTGACCTTAATATACGAAAAATTTTTAAAAATATTGTTAACTAACTCGTGTGTTAACCGGCGATTAATAATCTCTACAATTAACGTGCACGCTTTAACTCGCGCGTTAAATGTAAATGCGATTATTAATCGCTCTCACTTGTTTGTTAAATAACTATACAGATGTACCGAAAAGTGTGCAATAGTTTACATACGGTTTCTACAATAAAAAACACGAAAAATTAGCCCATCAACTTAGGGCGAAAAATCTTTCCTAAAGAAGCTACAGGCCCCTAAAGATAGACCGCTGTGAATGGTTTTGATTGAACATCTCCAAAGCCGTCAGTGGTAAGGTAATAAAATTTTGCACAACCATTAGTCTTTTTGTCCGTAACCAGATATAGAAATTATTTGAAAACCAAAACCAGGGGTGTCCCAAACGCAGGGGTCGCAGGGTTTAAAATAACGTCAAATTTCCTGTGTGTCCATTTTTAGTTTTTGGTTGTAAAATATTGAATTTACAAGTATTCCACATAATAATGGTACTCTTGTTCAGTATCGATAGGATGCATTATTTTTAAATAAAATGGATTTAATTTTTTATTCCATGGTACAAATTGCTAATTATAATAAATTTTTAATCAACCTTTGGATAAGTAACTTAATTATTTTCATGATGTGTTTGTTAATCTTTGTATAATAATTCCCTGACAAATGTCGTTTTCCTTTATGGTGTTTACGGCGATCGCCGAGTCGTCAATGAGGTACCAAAGCTTCGGCCGTCAAACCGTGCAATGAGTGTTGCCTTCTTTAAGGGGTCACCCCCCCCCCCCCCCCCCTGCGCATTAAATTTTTCCGCGACAGTACTTACCGCCCATTTTGTTCTGCTTAATCCTACTTGTCGGAATCCTTCAGATAAACCACCACAGCCTGCGAAAACATCCATGCAGTTTAAAGGAGTTTGAAGTAGAGGCCATTTGGGAGCGTCTCGATCCTTTATGGTCTTTGATCTGGCCGGGATTGGAACATAGTCTGAGACTTTTGAACTATAGCCTTCCGAATAATAAAAGCGATACGGCCCTTGTTTGCTCCACTCTTCCCCCCAAACGCAGTCATCAACGTACGTTAAAAAGCATTTTCCTCGCACGTTTTCGAAAGAAGTGGTGATTACTAAAAATTTGTAAAAATTATTTAAATTACATAAATTTATAAATGTTACCTTCCGAACTCCAATAAACGGCATTAATGTCTTTGAACAATTGCAGAAATCTCCCATCTCGAGTATTTTCTGCTCTGAAAAAGATTCTAACTTTTATCGTTAGTTGTTTCGAGTTTCGAGAGGAAAGCAACTCGTCTATTAAGCCAATACAAAAAGGCTTTTCAAACACCACAGGCTCCTCTCGTTCAAAGTCAACACGATAATACTCGGAGTGCAAGTCCTCTTTATAGCTAGACCATTCTGGGAGCAACTCGGGCTTGGGAAAATCGAAATTATATGTTATCGGATCTAGGAATACAGAACTTCCAACCCTGTACTCCTCCCCTCTCCATCGTATAAATGTCTTGACATTAACAGGAGTGTTGAAAATCCTCTTTTCCGCCCGTGTCTTGCAGGAGACGCAATAATCAAAGGTACCATCACTAGGTGTTTCCAAACAATCGCTGAAGCGACCCGACGTTTTGTCGTACTTCTTACTGTAGAAGTAGGTCACTCCAATATCGTGATGGCCCTGATTTGCGCTACTGCACGACTTGCCCCAATTTCTACTCGATTTTCGATGAGCGACGTTTGCTTTTTTTACCACTTGGAAGTAATAAAACTCACTGCATGCGTCAGTCACAAAAAGTTCTCGAGGATCTGCACTCTCCCCTAAGATGGTATCGGTGCCTCTGCAGAAAAGACGGACGTGAACCATCGGCCTCTTGCAGGCGCTTTCGAAAAAATATTGAATTTGGCCAATATGCGATAGGATCCCTTCGATTCCGGGGTTTATAACTACGTAATCGCCAATCACATAAACGCTCTTTCCTGAAATTTTACTTTTATTTTTAAAAATACAAAGACGAGTTTAAAATACTAACCAAATTTTCCTGCGTCATAATAAGATGTTGCCGATTGGACGCCAACAGGTTCTCCGACCCACCGAAACTCGATCTTCCTGGGAGGTTTATCGAATCTATCAACTTTGCCAACGTCTTCATTGGCCTCAAGTAGTTTTAAACATCTGTGGTGTTAGAATTTTACGTCGCTTTAAAATTTAAAGAAATACCAGACTCCTACCTTTTCTTTTCGCAAATCAAAGATTTAGCCTTGGAAGGTCCCCCAAATTTGGCCATAGCCTTACAGCTATTACAAATGCCGCAATCTGGGAGCTGGCATTTGCGACAAACTCGGCATTGCTTGTTGCTGATAGTCCGATTGCCTTTGATCTGATCCTCGAAGAAATTTTCAAAAACCGACTTCATTAAAGGAGTAGTGGTGATCTTTGTTGAAGATCCTTGTTCTTGATGTCTCGATGCAACGGCATTCCTCCGCGATGGCATCGTCTTCTTACTAATTGTCTGTTTCTTTATTTTCATATTAAAACTATATTTAACCCAACAAGTAACTAATAGAATAATAATTAATAATTTAAAGCAAAACGTCAAACTGATCTTCAAAAGTAATACCCAATTTCTAATTAATTTACAATTTGTAAAAAAAGATTAAAAGAATTAATTTCATCAATATCTTTATAGTTATTTTTGTATCTAGAACGCGAAATGCCACTTTTACGTTCAAGAATGGAAGTTATTTTGCTTCGGGAAACCTCGGCAAAATATCCATTCGAGAACGCAAAAGCATTTTGCGTTCGAGATAAAAACACGATTTTTTGGAAAACTTCAATACAACAAGACAATTTTGTTATGCACAACAATTCATTTACATTTGAAGTTGTTTGAACAGTGTTTAAATCCAGACGGTTTATGTGCGGTGTTAATCGTAACGGTAGAGACAAAATAAAACAATAAAAATTAGTTCTATTAAAAATTATTATTCTAATTCGTGTTCCAAGAGTGTATAATTATTCAAAATGAGCTGGGAAAAAGAAAAAGAGCGTTTACTAGAAGAAGTATGTTATGTGTTTAATTAATAAAGTTATAAATGTAAGTTGAACAATTGACAAATTATTTTGACATTTGTTTTACGTTCTAGAACGTAAAAGACTTTGGCGTTCTACAGCGTAAAAGACTTTGGCGTTCTAGAACGTAAAAGTACTTCGTAGCTAGGTGACAAAAAAGGCTTACTTTGTCAACTGAAAATTCAACGTAAATGTCAACTTTTGATGACAGTTTTCGAAAATAGCTATTTATGTAGTAAGTTGCAAAATGAACGTGTTTTTCGCACTAGACGTGAATATTACCAAACGAGCGAAGCGAGTTTGGTAACACGTCGCGTGCGAAAAACACGAATTTTGCAAGGTACTACATACAAGATTTTTTATACAATCGTGGCCAGAATTGTTAAAAATGTAAAAAGAAAGAATAAAATTGCACATTCTTACTGCATAATCTAGTTGCACAATTTTTCGTTTCCAAGGAAATGCGACATAACAGAATCAACATTTCATTGATAATTGAGGTGTTTGTCAGTTAATTTTACATTTTGTATCTAGTGCAAAAAAGTGACAGTATAGTGAAAAAAAACACGTCATTTCAACATGAAAATGACATTCGAAATAGTACCATTTCGATACGATTGTATAAAAAAGCTTTTTTATACAATCGTGGCCAGAATTGTTAAAAATGCAAAAAGAAAGAATAAAATTGCACATTCTTACTACATAATCTAGTTGCACAATTTTTCGTTTCCTAGGAAATGCGACATAACAGAATGAAATTTTCATTGATAATTGAGGTATTTGTCAGTTAATTTTACATTTTGTATCTAGTGCGAAAAAGTGACAGTATAGTGAAAAAAAACACGTCATTTCAACATGAAAATGACATTCGAAATGGTACTATTTCGATACGATTGTATAAAAAAGCTTTTTTCGTGCACTTGATAGAAATGTAGTACATTGTTTCAATTCAAAATCGTAAAGAAACGTGAGACTTTGTTTGTTAGCAACACTTTTCTTCACGATTTTGAATGAAAAATGTATTTACTAAAAACATCGTTCTCTTGTTTTGCTACCATGTTAGCAAAATATGACACCTTGATCAATCAATTAATTTTTCTTCATTTTTACATTTTAGTCCTTTTGGTCAAATACACGAAAAAATAGCATGTTCAAGACGTTAAGAAAAGTGATTTTTCCTTGTTCGTGTAAATTTAATTCACTCGCGAGTTGCGCTCGCTCGTGAATTGAAACTTTTACATTCACTGGAAAACAACCACTTTTCTTAACTTATAGAACAATCTACTATTAATAACATAGATGTAATTTTGTAATTTGAAACAAAAAAAAAATTACGCCACGATTTCTCAGAATAAAAAAAAATGTGTGTGGCAAAAATGGAAAACACTATGCCTATTTTTACCCAATGGAAAACCATTTTGGGGACCATAGGTTGCGCTACGTGCGACTTGCGAAGAATTAACTTAGGGCTACAATACAGTAATAAATTTATTAAACCCCGTGCGACTGCGTAGATGTAAGTCGTTTTTTCCATTTTAGCCACAGCTGTATGAAAGATTTATAATGAAATGGCATTTAATTAGTGTGGTAATGATCACACTCCAACTCCCTAAAAATTTTCAAATTTATGAATTGACGATCAAATGTCACGGACAAACTTTCTATTGAAAGGCATCAAACCCATATTTTCGTTTCACACAGCGAAAGCGCAATGCTATGCTGCATATTTTTATATTTTCAATACAATGTACTAAATGTGTAAATCTCTACATCATGGTGTCCCTGAAAGGTTCGGATCCAGGCTAACCACAGGTTCGCTAGATCAAAATAAGTCGATTGGACATAATTTAGCTATATCCAAAAATGCCTCCTTAAGACAGTATCAAGGTTCAAAGATGGACGAAAAAAATGTTTTTTTTTATAACGTAAGATCGCTCCCATTTTTTTAAAATAATCATGATACGTTAATTCTTTACAATCTTTGCCTCCTGTAAAATTTGAATATCCTCGAAACCCTCGTGCTTTCTGAACCTACCAAACACGTGAGAAGCCGCAGATTCAGGTATGGCGCGGATTTTTCATCAACTCCAGGATCTCAATTTTTGTAAACAGGGTGTCCCAAAAAAAAATGTGCAATATTTTACCCAGGGCTTCTACAATAAAAATACCAAAAACATAAAGGAAGTTGTCTATAAGCATAACGCTAAAAATTCTTGCTAAGGGAACTAGGCAAAGTTGAACCTTTTGTCAATTGCTTCATTCCAATATTGGATGGGGGGCGGTTTGACAATTCCTAGAAAAGTAAGGTTTGCCTCGGGAAATTTACTTAGTCTGTTACCTCTTCTTTTTCTCTTTGCTCTCTTCGACCTATTGATGACTGGGCCTTTCGCATTTGGTGGAAATTTAATGGGATTTATGCACTTATCCATTTGAGGTTATGTTGGTTTGTTTACGTTCCGTTAGGACGAGGACCACGTGACGATAGGTACGCCAGTGGCGTAGCTTCAAAACCGTTCTAAGGAACCGTAAAATTAGCCTTTCAATTTCCACCATTTCCACTTTGTGCAGTCATAGTTATCAATAGGTTTGTTTATCTTCCTTACTACTTCTATTTTAATAGCCAAAATTTACGCGTGGCCTATTTTATCAACAGTACATAAGGCAAATATTACCTACCGGCGCTTATGGATTTTGGCTAAACAATCACCTTTTTCCTCTTCCTTATCAGTGCTTGATTCTTCCTTTTTCTAAATTTCGGACTAGAGAACCGACTGTGTTAGAGGACACATCCTTTCTGATTTTTACGCCAGTAACAAGTAAAACTTTAGCAATTGAGTATATTGTTAACTTCTGGATAAGAAGGATTTATTTCACTTAAAATGCGAGTGTGTAATTTTGCATTCCGAGTTGGAGGAATCGAAATTTATCGTTGGTAACGGATTAAACACGTTGAATTTCTCGAAAGGTATGTAGAAGCCCTCTACAGGGTGTAAGCAAAATAAGTGCATTAATTTTAACTGGTAATAGAACTCTTCAAGACCAACAACTTTTCCTAATACCTATATATTTTTTTAAACGTTTTAGTTTTTGTGTTAAAATTATTTTAAAATCTTACACAATTTTCTTACACGCCACTGGAAGCAACGTCACCTAGTCAACAAGATTACCTTATGAATTAATTGTATTATTATTGTACTTTGTTGGAGCATTTCATAAAAGGCTCGTCAACTTGTAGGGGGAAAAAATGATTTTAAAAAATTCGATTTCGAAAAAATAGTACATAGAAAAAAAATTGTTTTGATGAGTTCTACCACTGGTTAAAATTAATGTTCTTATTTCGCTTACACCCTGTATAACGGTCCTGTTCTCTATTTTTTTTTTCCTTCCACTCTTAGCTTAGCCAGCTTCAACGCAGGCGGTTTTTTTCTTTCCTTTCTTCGAACATTCGGAGCGTTTCCAGGTTTCCGGAGGGTCCGGATAAAGTATCGGACAACTAGCCGACCAGCGACTCCGACGTCCAGCGACCACCAGAGAAAGCAAGGTCATGATAGTCATAATTCTTCTACGCTTTTTTTATAATTTTATTTTTTCACATTTCTTCTATCATCATCGATCACGCTCTATCTCATTCTATCAACCTATAGTTAGTATTTATAAACCTCTTTTCTCAATATAATACCTCTGTGCCAATCCGGGTGTTTAGATAAATTCTAATATTAAACAAACTACACTAGGTAGTAAGGATAGTTAAAGATAGTTAGGTAATTATTAGATTAAGTTTTTGTATTGATTTATTAATATAACCTACCCATTGTTAGCTTCAATCAGCTTTTCTTTCCCCACGATTTTTGTCACCCCTGAGGGTTTAAGTGAAAACAACCGTGACACTTTGTTAGTGGTTTGCAGTAAATATCTTCAAAGCCAATCAAGATAAAATTATGATAATAATGGATAATAATGATGAATAATGAAAATAATGAAATTTTGCCCAACCATTACAATTTTTGTATGTAACAATAATAAATGTCATTTCATTCGCAATACCTGCCGTGTAACAAAATCATTAAATCAATTTGGCTAAGAAACGGTGTACCCTATCGGTATTCAACAAGGGTACCTTTCTTATGTAGAAAACTCTAGACATTTAAAATCTCAGGGTTAAAAATTGGAAATGGTATGTACCTACAGAAAAGCTAGGGCTATTTTCACTTAGCAGGCTCTGCGCTTGAGACACCCCCGTAGACATTGTTTGAATTATTTTTATTTCTATTGGTTACATACAAAAATAGTAATGGTTGTGCAAAATTTTATTATTTTAACTTGACTGGTTTTAAAAATATTCACCGCAAACCACTAACAGAGGTTTACCTTTAGAGAGCTCTAGTTTTCTTAGGAAGAATTTTTTGCCTTATGTTTATAGACAACTTTCTTCATGTTTTTAATTGTAGAAGCCGCCAGAAAAGTATTGCACACTTTTTTCGGGACACCCTGTATAGGTAAATTATGCCCAACCCCTTTTAATTTGATCTAAGAAACCTGTGGTTAACCTGTGTTCGGACCTACCAGGTGTTTCAACGAGAATCGCCGGTGCCAAATTGCGTATTTCCAATGGAGTTAAAAATTTGAAATTTAACAGAAATAAACTTTAATGAATGCGCTACAATGTGGCGTCATTGTTTGGTCCATAATTACTTCTACGCGCCGTCGAGACGCCATAAAGTGCTTTTTCAGAAATTTTCAATTTTTTTTAAATGATTATTATGTTCGTAATACCGTCAGGTATACGTTCCTGTTGTTAAAAATTTGAAATTTGTAGTTGAAGTATCGCTAATTTTATGACAAAGACCGCCTAAACGGTTCGGTTATTTATGACTTAAAAGTGGAACCTACTTAAAGATCTTTGCAGTACAGAGAACATCATAAAATCTAATGTGGTTACCCGCAAGGTAAAGAGCCACAAAGCTGTTATGCTGTCAATGAAAAATCCCTTCGGCGCTGAAATTTAAAAATCCATGTAATTCAATAACGGTTTGATATAAAAATATTTCAATTACTCGTTATAAATCTTCGAGGTCGTGATCATGAGCTTGAAGAAAATCAAAGAGATGAAGTGAATATTTCGATATGAAATCGCAATCGAAAATCTCATCTTGTAGTGCATTAATTATAGTTTATTTCTGCCAAATTTCAAATTTTTAACTTCATTGAAAATACGCAATTTGGCATCGGCGGTTCTCGTTGAAACATCCTGTATATACCCTGTATATAGAAAATTTATTCTAGAACAAAAATGTATGGTGTATTATTATAATAGTACATACCTAGTATAGGTGTTTAAGATTTATTCCTTCTTTTAAACAAGCGCTAGGTTGACAGCAGAAGAACAAGTTGAGTTGCTGTAAGAAGTAAACATTATCAGAAAATGTACTTTTATTGTAGCACAAAAATTTCAAGTGTATTATTGTAATAGCCCATACCTAGTATAAGTGTTAATGATTTATTTCTTAGTTTAGACCAACGTAAGGTTGACAGCAGGGGCAATAGTTGAGTTACTGTAATAAATAAACATGATCAGAAACGTATTTTTTTTGGTAGCATAAAAATGTTAAGTTTATTATTCTAATAGTTCATACCTAGTATAACAGTTTAGAATTTATTCGTTACTTTAGGCAAACGTAAGGTTGACAGTAGCAGAACAAGTTGAGTTGCTGTAAGAAGTAAACATTATCAGAAAATGTACTTTTATTGTAGCACAAAAATTTCAAGTGTATTATTATAATAGTCCATACCTAGTATAAGCGTTTAAAATTTATTCCTTAGTTTAGACCAACGTAAGGTTGACAGCAGGGGCAATAATTGAGTTACTGTAATAAATAAACATTATCAGAAACGCATTTTTTGGTAGCATAAAATGTTAAGTGTATTATTATAATAGTCCATACCTGGTATAAGTGTTTAGAATTTATTCTTTAGTTTAAATAAACGTAAGGTTGACAGCAGAGGCAATAGTTGAGTTACTGTAATAAATAAACATTATCAGAAAACGTAACATATTTATATTGTAGCACAAAATTTTAAGTGTACATATTATTATAATAGTCCATACCTGGTATAAGTGTTTAGGATTTATTCCTTAGTTTAGACAAATGTAACGTTGACAGCAGGGGCAAAAGTTAAGTTGCTATAAAAAATAAACATTATCAGAAAAGCATTTTTTGATAGCATAAAAATGTTAAGTGTATTATTATAATAGTTCATACCCATACATTGATAGCAAAAGAGTTCAGAGTACGAATAATCTAAAAACTGACCTATCAATCATTTTTGCTCCAGGCCGGTCGGGATTCGGGTGGCGAATGGAAGTCTTATGCCCGGTTTCACAAACGCACATTTACTAATGGTTTATTAACGGTTGATTAAACTTTTTTCTAATTTTTTTACTACATATTTTGATTGGCCATAATTCATTGGTGCAATTCGTAAGGTGTTTGACAGACATTAACATTGTAACCTTTCATATTTCTAAAAACCCGCGGATAACCCTACAAAAACATTTCAACGGTTTTTTAACGAACGATTAAACCAACATTATGTTAATGTTTGTTTGTGAAACCGGGCATTATTCAAGTACAACTGACAACATTGAAAATGTCCAGCATACACTTTATATATGTCTTCTACAGATGATGTAGTAGGTAAACGAACTCCAATGCATCTTATTCCATTATTTTATATGCTTGGCATAAATATGAATTTTAATGTCTGTGTTTGTTTTTTGTGGAAAATAAACGAGTTTAAAATTTGACAGGTGGACATTTTCTCGGTAGTCGGCTGTCCACCTATTGGAACTAAACGCTTCAATTTGAAAGTTCACACATTACGCGTCCGTTGACAATTTTGCCGTGAGACTAGATAGTTGGAACAGCCTATCAGTTTGCTTAAGAGGAACGTTCCCGTCTATCACATGTGGTTTTTTCTCACTGTATGCATTTTGACGTGCCGAGATTAGTTCTCTCATTTTAGATCACTGCATAAAAGGAAATGGAATTAATTAAGTGCAAGTAAATAACCCAGTTAATTTAATAGAGTGACGTCGCGGGCATGCATTGAGTACGCAGCTGGTCCACAGTGATACGCTCCGCCTTAATCCAGGGTTGGCTTGACACCAGGTTGCTATTTTACACGTCGTTACTTCATACTGAATAGACGTATTAATACAGGCCTGGTTTTCGCGCGCCAGTATGATGACTCAAGACAATATTCATAATATTTGACGAGAAATCATTTCTAGTATTCTGCAGAGTAACTACACTACATTATTTCGAGCAGCCGTAAAATGAGGCAGATGGGTAACCCATTTTATAAGTGTCAAACAGAGAACGACAATAAGCATCAAATTTGTATTTTCAAATTTGCAAAAAACACGCATATTTTTAGTAATATAATTACACTTTCGTTTAGAATATTTGATAACGAATGGCGGATGATGAGGTTTACAGCAAACTGAAGTCAAATTGGGCTGTTTATTTAATGTTAAAATAAAATGCCCGCCACGCTAGAAGGCAAACGGTTTGACTTTTCGGGGTGCGGGGTTTTTACTTTGTAAACCGCTCTCTATCCAAATTAAAATGTTTTTAGACAGTTTATGAAAACTGCCAAGGATAATAATTACAATCACATCAGTATCCGAAGTTTTAATTACCACTTGGTTGTATTCCCCCAGCTGGCTTAAATGATTAACCATACGACTATCTGCTTCTTTATGGTAACATTCCAAATTATTACTTATTTTTCTTATAATGTGATCATTATTAACGAAGAATTGGAAACAAATATCATTACAGTTGACATAAAGCATCTTATTGTCCCCCAGCAGTTCGGCATATCTAGGGAGGCTCCATTCCTCGGTTAAAAAGTATAATAAAGAAATTTTGAAGTTGTCACTATGGAGAGCTTTAACAAAATCCGGGGGTATGCGTTGTTGAGAACCAACAATTTCATAATCAGTTTCTCTGTCTACTGAATGAGCAGCTCTCTTATTTCGTTCAATATATCTTTAATTGATGGCCTTACAAACTTGTCAAATATTAAATCAATCCTTTCACCATTGAATTTGCCAATTTTAACCATGATATACCGAGCTAACTTCCCAAAGGTTTGTGGAAGATCTTTCCCCATAAGATGTAGAAAGTAAAATCTATCAATAATCGTGCAATTAATGAAACTTGGGAGCTTATGATGGATAATTCTTTTTTCCAACAAATGCAATAATGTTGATTTATTGGTCTTGAGCATAGAACCGTCAACGTGGCATAATGATAGGGCAAATAGGGTCAGCGGATACTGCAGTATAATTTCCAAATCAATTTTATTTTCCAGTGATAAAGCCAATAATCTTCCCAACAGATCCCGTTTAAATTTGATTTCCTAAATTTTTTCTTGTAGTTTGCCTATAGATGTTACATTCAGTAAAAATGGGTTCATCTCACTACTTGCTGCTTTTCCGGTACTTTAATTAAATAAACAGTTTTTTTCAATGCTGCCATCAAATGGATTTAAAGTATTAGTAATGGTATTTATTATTTCTGTAAAAACAATGCTGTTTTTCTTTATTAGTAGTGGTCGCAATTCATTTGACATATCTTCTGTTTTTGTCAACTTTAAATTTTCAAGTAAGTGGGTTATTATTGAATTCCTTAAACTATGACTTGAAGCCCGGCACTTTCTTGCAGATATTGAGTTAGTTAAAGAAGAAACTCCTGTCATCTTGTTAGCTACATCGGCATTAATAATTTTTTCTAGAATTAAATCAACAGGAGAACGTGAAAAAGATTTTTTATACAATCGTATCGAAATAGTACCATTTCGAATGTCATTTTCATGTTGAAATGACGTGTTTTTTTTCACTGTCACTTTTTCGCACTAGATACAAAATGTAAAATTAACTGACAAATACCTCAATTATCAATGAAATGTTGATTCTGTTATGTCGCATTTCCTAGGAAACGAAAAATTGTGCAACTAGATTATGCAGTAAGAATGTGAAATTTTATTCTTTTTTTTTACATTTTTAACAATTTTGGCGACGATTGTATAAAAAATCTTGTATGTAGTACGTTGCAAAATTCGTGTTTTTCGCACGCGACGTGTTACCAAACTCGCTTCGCTCGTTTGGTAATATTCACGTCTTCGTGCGAAAAACACTTTCATTTTGCAACTTACTACATAAATAGCTATTTCAGTACGTTTTAACGAAAATCCTCGCATTTATTAGATTTTCCTCAAGACCTGGATGTTTCATTGACGTTGATCAGGCTATCATGAAATCGTAATAACCATCTAGAATAATTGTGATAATTAAAAGCAAACATTAAACTAGAGAGATTTTTTGATTTTCCAAGAAATATGAATGCCCTGACCGCTTTAAATTTTGCTTCCTTGTTTATCGCACTGAGCATGGTGCGCTAGAGCTCGCGCTAGAGTGAGCGCGCGTTACAATCACCCGCGCGGGTACGTTACATTTAATTGTCGTCTGCTTCCAGTATGCCGCCGTCTGCCAAAAACTTTTTAATAGAAATGAATTCTGCAAATTATTTGCAATTTTTTGGGGGTAATTTGAAGCTGGTATCTTATCATGTGCGAAAACGTGTTTTTTTGGATATCTGTATAGCGTCTGCCTTGAAAATGCCGCTAGAAATTGCGTCTGCCGTAACAGTATCGCGTACCTATTAATCCCTTAGTAGTGTGCATGAAGTATTAACCTGGAATATTATCATGTTCCAATGGCACCTTTTTTGCAATTTTCAGACGCCGCCCCCCAGGTAAAGCCGCGTCTAGGCGCCGGCAGACGAGCGGTTATTGACTCACTTAGAAAGGTACCATCGAACACCAGTGTGTATTTTTTGGAATCTTGTCATGTGCCATTTTCACGCGAGCTCTCGGACTATGGGTTATTTACTTGCATTTAACTCATTCCATTTCCTTTCATGCAGTAATCTAAAATGAAAGAACTAATCTCTGCACGTCAAAATGCATACGGTGAGAAAAAAACGTATGTCATAGCGAATACGTTGGCCTTAAGATAGTTTCATAAAATTTTTAAAATATTGAATAGTAAAGTTTCTAACGAACAACATACGTCGACCTCCCAAAAACAGCCAAAAGTCAATTTTTTTAAATGACATGATACCTAATTACATACATAGTACATCAATTCGTAGAGAAAAGTAATGCGCTTCTAATGATGTATGATGAACCTATACCTAAAATGTATGGTTTTTTAGATATTTGGCATTTCTTATTTTATTGAAGACAATTCAATAACATTTGTAGTAGGCTTTGACTTTAGCAGCAGTAAATAGAAGAATACTGAAATGTTTATGCACAACATTTTAAACAATTTAATTTAAATCTTAATATTTGATATGATAAGTCTAGTTTCTGCGTGTCAGCTTCAAAATGTAACAAAATTGTTTTGCAATTTTTTAAATTTTTGTTTGTTTATTGGTGGTTTTTCAGGATACATTTTATTAAATGTTTAGCATGGTCTGCTAATTATTTTCTCATATCTTCCACGAATGTTGAATAAATTCAAAATATCCAAATTTGAGTAATTATAGGCCATCTTCTTAACAATTATTACACGCCAAACACAGGAACTGCGACAATAAGCTGTCAGACTTGTGACAATTTTGTTTTGTCAACAATAACTGCTAAAATCAAAGCCTCCTAGAAGTCGGTGTTATTGAATTTTCTTCGATAAAATAAGAAATGCTAAATATCTAAAAAACCATACATTTTAGGTATACGAACATAATACATCATTAGAAGCGCATTGCTTTTCTTTATCAATTGATGTATGTCATTAAGTATCATGCTATATAAAAAAAAAAATGACTTTTGGCTGTTTTTGGGAGGTCAACGTATGTCGTGCATTAGAAACTTTACCGTTCAACATTTCGGAAATTTTATGAAACCATCTTAATTTCCAACATTATTTCTTACCTCCATAAAAAATTCAAACATGTTTTTGTCAACTGTGGCTGATGTTTTAATTTTTTAGCTCCATCACTTTTATGGCAATTTTTTTAGGAAAATTTGAATATCTCGAAAAATACTCATTTTCGGTATAGAAACTTGTTAACAAAGTGATGTTCAACTTGTTCATAGAATCCAGAAAAAAATTTAAAATTAGGGTATTCCATTTAAAATAACAAAGTTGATGTCAACTATTCTGAAAATATTTTCAGGGAATAGATCCTACATTGCTTGGACCATAGCTTGGACTATGACCAAACTTTCAAGTCAGTAACTTTTTCCCTTCTTGAGACACTTCTAATGGGCTACTCACTATGAATCAGTCTGTATATGTAATTTAAAAAGTGGCAAAAATACTAATAAGTTTGTCCATCATTACTGTAATATTAAGTATTCTCAATAATTGTTAATAACTTTGGCTTTATTTAAATTATTAAGTAAATACTATGTCAGCGACAATCCCTGTATTTATAACAATTAAATTCTGCCATTGAATGTCGGCACAAATCTTTTTCCAACCAGCTATTTTAAACAAAACGCTCAAAAAGTCACATTTGTGCCAACATTTTTAACAATTACTGTTGTGCATATTAATTATGTCTCCGGTAATAACCAAATTTTTCGACCCACTGCAATAATGTTAGAATTAATAATAACCGTATGAAAAATTGAAATGACAAAATTTGCTGCAAATTCGAACCCTGTTGCGGGGTCTTAATGTTGCGGACCTTCTGGGCCAACCTGTATAAATGTTAAAAAATGCGTTGCTGTAATTAGCTTTTTGAAAATCCGGAAGTGGGTAAAGTAAACTATTTGCTAAAGGTTCCATAAGAAAAGCCAAAGTTACTGTCATTTCCGGCTAAACCAGAAATGATAAAAAATAAGAAAAATAACCAAAAGGGGAAGAATTTCAAAATATCCGACATTGATTAAAAGCCTTCTTTTTTTCAAAGAAAATAATTTTTAAATTATTGCTTGGGGCCGTTTTCAGTCAAGTGGGACATTCTGTCTGTATTAGATGGTATTAGGTTAACAATGGCTGCTCCACTTGCTGCTTCAAGACAAAATAAAATTAATCCGGTGACATCACGTGACATTTTTTGTCCTATTTTCCGTTCTTACTAGATTTATTAATTACGAAAATTACTCGAATTTAAAAGACCATCTACTATGCCAAATACAACAAAAAGCAACTTTAACCCAATCCCAATCTACGAATTTTGAACAGATTCGGATTCGGCATCTCGCTTCCTCCAACTTCAACTTATGAGAATATAACCTCAAATACTCTCACTGGATCCCAATCATGGCTTAATAATGAAAAAAATCAATTAATATCGAGCAAAAGTAATAAACCGCAATAAATAAATAATTAACTGCTCACCTAAAGATTCAACACCAGTCAGCAAACAAGAGATTAAAGTTTTAAACTGCCATGAAAATTTACAACGGCCAAGAGTAACCAAACATTCAAACAGCTATCTAACAACGAACCGAATCAGTCATCATCTGTGCCCAAACCATAAACAACAGGATACCGTTTTTAACTCGCCTGCATCCGGACACACTCGACCATCGTCGGTTTTGTTTTCTAAATTTTTGAATTAAATTCGGCGCTGAATTTAAAATATGAGGCAATTGCAGAAAATGAACGGAGTTCTTGGAATGTTAAGCGTTAAAACAATAAGAAAGGTTACCTTTTACGTTTTCTAAACCTGCATATAGACACTTAGAGCCCGATTTTAAGTTGGAATTTACAATTTTGTTGCAAATACATGAAAGTATGTGATAGGTAATAATAATAAATGTCAATAAATAATAATATGATAAAATAATCTGTAAAAACGACTTAAATATTGTCTGTAATTAAACTTATACCACAAACAAATATTAGAAACCTGCTAGGGCGGATTTACAACGAAGACTACCACTCTTCTTTACTATCTATTATAATTACAGATCTGATTTACTATTCATTTTCTTTTTAGCTTTCAGGTAATAAGATTGCTTAATGGTTATCGAGTTTTCTTTTATTGGTAATGACACCCAAATCTTTATTATTCACTTCAAAGTTCTTGTCAAATACTGTAAGAAAAAAATAATTACTATAACATACAATTTCTAATTTCATGAATTCCCTATCCTCTTTACCTTTTCCTGTGCTTTTTCTTGTCCTAAAACATTTGTAAAAAAAGTATTTTTGCATCTTAATTTTTACAGAATATGCTAAAATACCTAAGCATTTTTTACCATTTTCACCAATAATTTCTCAAGAAGAAGGAAGAAGGTGCTAAATTAAACAATTATCATTTCTTCTACAGACATTTCTGGCAACGTAAAGTAACATAAATATTTGTAAACCTGTCATACATACAGGGTATGTAGGTACAATTATGTAGTTAAAAAAAACTGAAAAAAAAATCATAAATTATCATTTTGTAATGGAGTCTTTATTATTAGTTTTTATTGTAACTTTCATGTATATTTTATTTTCTTTCTTATCTTACTTATGTTCAAAAAATGTTATTTGTGTTAAATAACAATAAACAATCGTATCGGTATCAAAAATTATTTGTAAAATCATTTTCTTACAAAATGAAAACGTGAATACACTTTGCTTAGAGATAACTAAATTTGTGGTTTTGTCTTGTACCCTCACAATAGTGTGAAAGTAATTCAGATTTCAGAATTTAGTTTTTTTATTTAAAATTAAATTACAAAAAATATTAGGCTAAGACTTAGTTGCATTTATGAACGAACACACGGTATTTTATTGTCCAACAGTCTTTGAAGACCAGCAACAGGACAAGGAAACACTAAACAGAATTTCATAATTGTGTTCGAAAACACAAGGTTTGCTGCTTCGGAAATTCAAAGTTGGTTGTTAATCATTATTTCTTTTTAAAGTCACATATTGTATGGTAGCATTTTTATAATTTTAATAATAAAGTAACACGTATTGTTTAGAGTAGATTTTGATTGAACCACCGCTTTTGGTAAAACGTGATAATCTGCAGGCAGCGCGGGGTGAGGTAGAAATTTGGGAATTGAACCGCTCGGGGTGTTAATTGCTTAATTAGGTTTTACCATATTTTCGTTAAATAAACGTTTTTGTGAATCACAAACGAAACAGCATTTTATTTAGACTGCACACTCTTATACCTATTGTGCTCTTTCGTCACACTTTCCTTCTCTTTTAATAATAAATCATTTTGTAGTTTGACGTTAATTTAAGTTTTTACTAAGATGTTCTCTGGAATTGCTGCATACATAAGAGCCAACAATCAATTTTAGAACTTTGCTTTATTCTTCTGCGTAAAAATGTAATCGATTCTTACAAGATTTAACTTGACGAATTTCTTGTCTTCTTTACACTCTTTTACGAGCACTTTGCATAGTTTTGTCAATTTAGAGGAACTTCAAAATAATGATTTATAAAATTTAGTTTATACGTTTTTTGTTGTTGTTTTTTTAATCAAGCGAATAATTTAAATTCAGTTTGATCGGTGTAATCCGACAGTTTGCATAACAATATGGTTTTATTATGTTAGTGTCGAGCCAAAAAGCAAAAATATGAAACAGTTCAAATAAAAAAATGCTTGCTTCAAAAATAGCACAATTTCAGTTTTATAACTGTTTATTCGACTTCTACTGTGGGCCTGTTCGAAACGGCGACCTCCACCATTATCGTCCACCAGATCCAAGATTCTTTACCTGCTTCTATGCAACACTCACCCGTCACCCATAACTCCAAATATTTACAATTGCGTTTAGAATTTCCAATTTCCGGATAAGTGAATAAACCCGAAATGCTAAAAAGGATTGTTAAAATATGAAAATATAATGACTGGTCAAGCTTATATCTTCTTAAAAATATTCAATATTACCGAACCGTTATCAAGATACTTACAAACTAAAGGTTTAGATTTAATGAAATACATATATAATTATCTATTGTATATGGTGGAAACTACTCTTAAACAGTTTATCAAAATTCAAATAAACATAGAAGATATCAAAACAATGAACGACAAATTTATACTGTGGGTTACTATTCAGTTGAAAAAAAAAATTAAAAAAAAATAGAAATTGAAGATTACTCCTATGAAAAGCGAAGAGACGAGTGAAGAAAAAAGCAGAGATACAAACATAGATCATATAAGATGAATTTGAGAAGTTTAAAAAAGAACCTACAACATTATAATGGACAATATTGTAGAATCAATTCGAAAACGATTTTTCAAAAATACAGAGATTTGTAACCCACGTCCATATTAGATCCAGACACACTTTTCATAATTAACAAAAACAAATAAATTGCCTGAAGATTCAATGTTTAATCTGGCAAACAAAATGACCCAAAAAGTAATGTTATAAACATAGAGAACTGCCAAAGTGCAAAGAATCTACCTTTCTTTAAATTTCTTGGCATTGGGCGGGCTGCCTTTAACTTTTATTACAGAACCACTATACTAGCTCAGTGAATTTCACCCGCTAGAACTTGACGAGAAACAGACAAACTTTAGGTAAACGTTATTTAAGTTTTTTGTCAATTTCTTGCTTTCTGTATCTCATCACGCCGTAGGCAGGTAAAGAGTCGAAACTGAAATAGAAACCGAACCCAAAACTTTGCATGAGGAGACGATAAGCCTATTGTACCGCCAAAGTACTCCCATAAATTATGTTTTTTAAGCACCAGCGCTTGCCGCTGCCATGAACCAAATTTACTTCAAAGTTGTGGAATTATTAATATATTTTTTTTTTAAATTGGTGCTTTATGTATTTTGGGTTACAGTTGCAGCATCTGAGTTGTGGCTCCAGGCTCAGGTATTGAAGACTCTTGATATCTATTTTTACCTATTCAATTGAAAATTACATTAATTTGGACCGAATAGGTTTAAATTAAAACTTTAATAAAATTAATGTTTCTAAACTAAAAACGGAAAAATTCAAATTAAGTAATGCGCATGGGGTGCGCAAATAATTTACTTTTCCCACGTTATCATCAATTGTAACATAGAAAAACTTGTAGGAGACATTAGAAAAGCACAGCGGATCACAAATTGTCAATTTTTTCTACGTTATACTGTATAACGTAGAAAAAGTTAACAATTTGATACTGGATGATAATGTGGTGAACGTAGATTATTTGTGCACCCCATGTGCATTACTTAATTGGCCGGATGTACCTATTCGAGTAATAATGGTCCACCTATATGTGATCAAATACAATAACAAGCTTGCCACTTGTCGAAAAACACCGAGAGCCGGGCGGCTCTAAAGTACAGTCGGCAACAAAAGTTTCCGCATTTTTTAAAACTAGTTATTCTTCGCAACAATGACCATGTAATTTTATAGAAATTTAAAGTTGACTTTAGTCACAATTATAAGGTTACAATTGCTAACTAATCAAGTTAGAAGAACGGATAAAGGCAAAAAGGAAAGGATTAAGTAAAACAGAATACTAATAACTAATCCCACAGACTATACATATAGGCCCAAACAACAAAGTCAAAGTGACCCACGTTCTACATCTCAACATATGGTTTCCAAGGGCACAAACCGCCCTTCAGCTATCGCTGGTACGTTTTCCGTCCCCCGCCTGGCGCGTTCCACCAGCTGATGCCATCACCCTTGAACCGCGATTAGACTGGGTAGGTACTTCCGCATTCCGACACCCTTGTGGAGGCTGTCGGCAACTGTTTGACCCTATCGCACAATTTACATTGTTTTCAAATTAATATGCAATGGTAGTAGGTATGTATTTAGTATTACAGAAAATAAAGTTGATTTAAAAATGGAAAGGAGAATAAATTCTTGTTGAAAACTGTGCAGGTTGGGCGGTCATAAGTGCGGTAACGGAGCTAGGTACAGCTGACCTAAAAAGCAATTGGTCGCATTCAGCCGAAATGTCATATGGAAATGCAAAAGTGCAAAAAATCTAACCTAACCACCCGCTAGAACTTGACGAGGGACAGACAAACTTTACTGGGTGGCTGGGATCGTTGATTGAGGTATTGAGGTATTGAGGTATTGAGTAAATATCTCAATCAACGCTGGGATGCTCACCGAAATTCTTTCCAAGATTTTTCAAATTGTGTTTTTTTATTCTGAATAGTTGTTCATATTCGGTTACTTATCAATTTTCTTTAGTAAATATTATTTAAGTTTTAATTTTTAATTCTAGAAAAGTGAAATTCTTTAGAACTGCCGGAATATCAGCGCATTTTTTTATAAAGTGTTTTTATTATAATTACCTATTTAGAATAAAAGGACATATCCATCAAAATCACATTTCATTAAACGTCATTTTCTGATTATTTTTTTATTACAACAATACAGATATCATAATAAATCAATCTGCATAAATTATTAAAAAAGTTTAAGAGACATATTGAGCACTATTTAACATTACATAAGTAGATACTTCCTAACTAATACTGTGGCTTCTTGCCAGTCGTTACCATCAAAAATCATACTTCTTGAACAAACATTCTATGTTTACTCCAAACAACGAAATAGCAACCCTAACATTTAGTAATGGTCAATTGCCCTTATCATAAATACCTATATGGGCAATTAACATTAATAGAAAGTATAGTAAGTAAAGTAATTATTGCTATTCTACAGTTGAAAAAGCAAAACTTAAATAACGCCTACTAAAGAAAATTAAAAAAACTGAATACGAATAACAAGTAATGAGTTCCGTGGAAGAAATAAAAAAAAAATTGAAAAATTTTATTCTTATGTATATCAACCCGCCCAAGTTTGTCCCTTTATGTATCTAAAGCAAATTCTATGTCCCCAGTTAAAAAAAAATTTGTTGCGAAAACTATGGTTTATAAATGTTTTGTTATTAAACTATACAACACAAATAACATTTAATGCAAATGCAAATAACATTTAGATGTACTTGGTCAGATTTTTGCAAATTACTTCTTGATTTTTAAGTCGATGACATCATTGGATTCAGCTCCTATCTTGGACCCAAATTTCCGAGCAAATCTCATATTAGTCTCAACCCCATTTGGAGGTCTGGCAATTATTCGCAATCCTAGACCAGTAAAATTTGTCTTCTTATTGTGCTTCAAACGGTAATTACATGAAGACAAGCAATGACGTCCCGTGGGCAATCTCAACCCACAATTCACTCTATTTGCTGGTAATTGATTACAATTTTGCAATACAGCAAACTTTAATAGGTCTTTTCGATTTGGAGCTGTTACCATGTTGTAATTGTTATAAAAGTGTAATGCTAAACGGACGTCCTCGACAGCCAAATTGCTGTTCTTGTTATTAGCATAAAGCCGTGCTTCTTCTAGGACTGAAGTAACATAATTATGAACAAAATCGTCCAGTTGGGAAACAACAACAGGATCACAGTCCAGATCTCTCAATTCTCTTATTAACGCTAGAACTAGGTTGAAGGTTTTCGAGTTTTGTGGGGTCATATTCATGCTAAATTAAGAATAAAATAGTTACATTAATTTCTGAAAGCTGTCGTTTTTACAGTGTCACTACCGACTTTGTTACTTTATTTTTGTTTTGTTAGTGATCGGCGTGCGTGATTTCGTGAACACTTGAACCTGCTACAATACAGATCACTGATCACTGTGATTTATGGTTGTAAAGCGAGATACAGATATTTACTATTTTTTTTAGAAACGGCGGAACTCGGTTTGAGGCAGAGATAACATGAGATCATTGACCGAGATGTTCAGCTTCTCCCAAAAATTTATCCGGCTACTACAAAGACGCAGAGAAGACATGCAAAAATATTTTTCATAATTTCGACTTTAATCTCGAAATTTTGGCTTTAAACTCGAAATTTTGACTTTAATCTCGAAATTTCCACTTATTTTCGACATAATTATATTATGTCTTTCATTACTATATCATAATAACATATACGGGGTGTCTCGGAATGACTGTGACAAATTTAAGAGTAGAAGTAAAGCACATAAAGCGCATATTTGGTTGCCTAAATCCTAAATCTGACCTCAAAGCAATGATAAACATGCTCTACTATTTAGTTGTAGAATCAATTATGGCTACTAATTCATCCAAGAAGGGGCATATTTTGTTAGAACAAACTATGGGCTACAATATGACATAAATATTATTAGCGTGGTCTTTGTAGATTTTCTAAAAAAAAATTGTAAACTTAGGCAAACAAAACAGGGGTTGTATTTTAGTTGATAACTTTTCAATATCAAAATAATTCGGGACCTCCTTGAGCTCACATTGTAGAGTAATAATTAACGAACAAAATGCGACCCTTCTAGATGGAATTAATGCCCGCGTTAAGCTTATTAAGCCTAAATACGATTTTACCTTAAAACGTCAAATTTCTTAGCATATCGTGAGTCCACCAGACACGCGGTATTTTAGCCATTGGAGTAACGATGGAGCCACCCTCGATAGCCAAGATCTTTATTTTGCTGAATTTTTTGTAGATTTGATATCGTCCTTTTATCGTAATTTTATTACATAATAATAAAATTATTATAAACAATTTAAGGAATTTAACCCAAACTTTATAGTATAAACATTTTGAGTGCGCGTGTGTGGTGTGTGCCTCGCAAGTGTCTCGTTTTTACAGCGTTATTTTGCTTTTCGATTTTACACAACTTCAAAATCGCCGATTTCGCTTCACGAGTCGTGCCTTAAATATTGCTCGCGAGTGTACTAGCAGGTGTCATATGAGTCTCTCGTGTGTTAATAAATTCAGTGTTGCTTTCCAGACCATTCATTATTTTTATTAAACGTTTATGTAGGCTTTGTTTTATTATGTTTAATGTTACTTTATAACAATGTTTATTACTTTTTTTTTATAAAAACTGTTTATTTTTTGGTTTCTTTATTTATTTATTAATTAATTTGTTGGAACAGCTTAATGCGTGATTATATTATTTACTTTATACGAAGTTATATAAAATTTACGAAAGACTATTCAAAACATTTTAAAAGAAGGAGATCCAGAGGGTGAGAAGAGAAGACGAAGATTATTAATTATATCTGGCATCTTGACTTTTACGATAAATTAAAGAGATACAGAATTTGTATTAAAATATGTGTCGATGGTTATTCCTAGCTGAAAATAATTCAAATAATCCAGTAATAATTGGAGAATACTATATGTATACGCATGATTGAGGTCCTTCAGGGTTGTCTTCACACTATCCGTGTTGATCGTAGGTGTTTTGTATTGGGCCAAGTAGTAATAAAACTCGTGATTAAAACTAAACAAAATACCTAGAGAATTTATTGGAAGATGCAACTTCTGCAAGAGACCAATGTAGAGCCTCGACTACTGACCAGCTACTGAGTACTGACTACCAGGCACAAACCATCTTTTATTTGTTTTTATTGAACTGTTGTGTGGCTAAATGTATTTGGGAAAACCCTTATGTTTCTATTAATGATTTTATACAATGCCTCGGCCGGAGAGTCAGTAGCAGGTTGTTACTTCTTGTGCAAATTTATTCTATTATTTTGACCTAAAGCATAAAGGTCTGACAAATGATGATTGATTTATTTTGGATTGGTTTTGAGATTTAAATGTCAGACGTGTAGTGCTCGGGGGTAGCTGGGAGGTTCACTAGGCCCTTTTTCGTGTTGTAACAAATATTGTGTTTATTCTACACCCTTAGGAGAAAATCCATAGACAGAATAGAGGGAGTAGAGAGAGAGACAGGTTATGCATCATGGCAGGTTATGTTAGTTAATTTCTGTCAAAATTGTAGTTTAGGATCATAGAAGTAAAACTAGCTTGGTTAAATTAAAGTGTTTCAATGGTCCAAATTTGAATGTAGGCAGGCATAGGCTTTTATTTTAAGGCCTGATTTCATAATCAAATTAAAGAAGACTTTAAATAAAGTTGACAATAACCATGGTTACCAATTGTTACTACAAAAGAAAATGTGTACTTTAAACTTAAAGACTTAAATTTGATTATGAAATCGGGCCTAAGCGTATTAAATAACAAAGTGTAGAAGTTAAATGTCGAATCTAAGCAAGTTTTATGAGTAAGATTTTGTTTATCTTTTGCTAATATAGGATTCTTTCATATGTAACTATTACCGACCACAGATGGCGCAACCACCCTAAAGCTTGAAAACAAACAGCTGATTAGCAGTCACACCTAACTAGTAGTTCGTGAGGTTATGCCTGGAATGAGACGGATTCATGTCGCAATCACACGGATCAAACAAGGATGACCAGTAGTGTAGAAAATGGCAGGAGTAGGTACAACAAATTTTGATTGTTTAGAAATTAAAACACGTAGTATAGAACAAACCCTTCTTCCCCTTATTAAACAGGTAATTTTAAAATAGGTGCTTTCTTAGATGCTAATTTTTATTATGTAAGATTCATTTATAATTTAGCATGTTTAGTTCGGTCAAATTACTTGGTTGGGTGTGCATGTTGTCAGTTGTTTGATAACTATGTACTTTTATAAGCTAATAGCTACTTTGGTCGTTTAATTTGTAGTAAGCAATTTGGCTTAAGCATGTATTTTCTATTCGGATGTTTTTGGTTCTTACAATGTAAGGTTATGTCTTTTGTTTATTTGAAACATGTGTTTGTTTATACGCACGCGTACTTGATTAATTATTTAAGAGATTCCGAATAATCAAAGATCTCTTTGATTTCCGGTCCTAAAATTATACTTTACGTACTCAACAGTAACATTTTGATGTTGAATTTAATTGTGTACTTTGAGATTTACTTGCAAAATCAATTAAGTACTTAACAAGGTTTTTATTGCAATTTGAACAGTCACAAAAAAGCGTTGAAGGGTGTGATTTTTATTATGTTTGCAAATCGCTGAGAAATGGCGTGACCTATAGTACTATTTGAAATAGGGGTCTAAGATAAAGATTTGCAGTTAAATAAACAAATTAAAGCACAATTTAAAATTTAAACCACTTGAACAAACTTTGCGAATAATTTGGTGGTTCGTAAAACTTCTAATTGCATCGAGTGTCTTGCGTTTAAAGTGTTGAATTGCAAAAGGTCAAGTCTGATGTTTGGTTACCTTTTTTACGTACATACCTTACCTAATTTCTTCTAATCGTAACACATGATCATACATAATTATAATAATCTTGATAGATTTATTATACCGGGTGGACCATTACTTATGGTCAATTTTTTTCCGTCCAAACGATAAAAGATTTGAATTTGAGCTTCCGAGGATATGATCGAATCATTAAGACCTACTTTTCAAAAAAATTTGAATCTTTTTGGCCCACCCCGTACGCGTCTACACAGTGATTCATTCAAAATTGTAAAAAAGTTGACAATATAGTTGCAACTTTTTTTATACCGTTGTACGCAAAAAATTTTTCAGATTACGGCGGCCTCTTCAGAATTTCGAAATTTTGATTTCTGGGGCCGTAGTATTTCGTAAAAATGCAACAGCCAAGTTGATTCATGGAATACCTCCCTTGCCTCAGATAATTTTCAACAAAATACTACGGCCCCAGAAATCAAAATTTCGAAATTCTGAAGAGGCCGCCGTAATGATCCCTGAGGATGGTTAGTATGTAAACTATTTATTAATTCCCATTTAGATGGAGTTTTTCCAAGTAAAATGATTAGGTTTTAGTAGTACTACTTACATATTTTAGTTGGGTTGTATAATAACTGGATTTATTTCTTTACTATTTATTGGCGCCACCAATTTGTGCAAAATTTGGTGGAAGTTTAAAATAATTATATTGGAAATATCAGCACGGTTTAAATCTATTTAAATTAAAAGTAACAATAAAATTATAAAGGCTTACAATATTTAACATTAAAATATGCCAAACTTACACGATAGAAATAGTGAAAATAAGGAATCAACGTTGAAAATGGAATTTGGCGGAATACTTCCACCTCTAGGTATGTACAATGGCGAGCAAAAAATAAGGCACGACTCGTGAAGCGAAATCGACGATTTTGAAGTTGTGGCTACCTCAGCGTAGACGTGCTCAGCGCCATTGTAGATAGTTTAGAATTGTACTTCCTAATTCCATCACGACGTAATAAATAATTAAAAAATGTATATGTAAATTTATCTCAAATAAAAATACATAATAGGTATAACAAAAAAATAAACAATAAACAACGAAAAACTCTCTGCGCCAAACTGAGGGAAACTAAAATCGTATTTGAAAACTGGATGTACTTTCAACGTGCCTCATCTTTACAAATTTTGTCAATTTAGGTATGTGAAAGATTTATAATGTTATTCATCCAAACAATATTACTTGCTATCTCGCCATCTACACCTGAGAAGAATCTTATTATATTTTACTTAGATAACAATATAGGTACAGACTGTCCCAAAACTCAACGTTATCTCGTGGAGGGCTGATAGACCAGCTCATTGCTGACCAGAATATAATAATATGACCTTAGTAAAAAGTTATTAGTTTTTGAGATATTGGGGCTTTTATGAATTTCGTGAAAAGCGACACCTCGATCAGTTTTTAGAGCGTCACAACACTAAATTTTTATATTATAATATTCTAAATGTTGTTACGTAATCCTGAATAGCCCTGTTATTGAACAAAAGGCAACGAAATATCACTAGTGCCAGGCCTTTGGGAAAGAAAAAAAAACATTTTTGACTGATACATGATTAATTTTTTTTAATGACCTAACTTTGACCCTTCAATATCTCGAAAACTAATAACTTTTTACTAAGGTCATCATATTATGATATTCTGAGAATAATAACATTAAAAAGCAATTTGTTAATAAATAAGCAAATACAAACTTTCTATTTTGTTTTTATCTAAAATAATAAATGATTAAAAACTCATCATACACCAGCTTCACTGTTAGTCTATTTCTATACAATGAATAATTATTGTCAGGTTAAAAATGTTTAGTTACGTTTGATACGTAGAGGTCGTTTTTCGATTTTGACGGCGCCTGCAGAAAATAGGTATTTTACCTACAGTCCTATTTGTTTGCCGTATTGGATCCCAAGAAATTCTTTTCGCCCAATGGTGCTACGCATAATAAATATTTATTCCGCTTGGAGTCTATACCTACCCCAAAGGTCACCCATCTCCCTCGCCCGGTAGCAAATCACCTGGAAATGGGTGGGTCGCAATGCCCTGCCTATCCTACTAAATGGAGTTGGTTTTCGCTGGGAAGAAACATAGTGCCTTATTTTTTGCTCGTCACTGTACTTTTACTATAAAAATGTCAAGAGATGTCCGCTGCAATCAGAAACTACACGACGTTGTGTCGTCCGTCGTCTCTCTCTCCTTTGGTCAATGAGGGTAGCTATAATATTCAGTTTTCAGTGGATGTAAGTACGCGATACAGTGTTTCCATGCGTTTGCACCCAATTGTTAAAATATCAACTTGTTCTCTTTTATGGCAATGTTTTTGATGTATCTTTCTAATGCATTAAAGCGATAAAGACGAGACTAAGCAAGCTTACGCTCATCACATTGTAGTGTGTTGTAATGTAATAAAAAAAAAATAAAAATTAATGGAAGTCGGTCAAAGATCCTGCTGCCTAATGAAAGTTGGTGAATTATTTATTTTTTATTTAGTTAAATAGCAAAGTGGAATATTGCTGCTGTCTTATCCAGTTTAGTGCATCAGAAAGAGATATCAATAAATATCTTACTTTGATTGTGGGGGTTGGTATTTATAATTTACCCGTAAATTTTCGTTTTCAGCAAGAAAGAGGGAAATGGTGGACAGAGCTTCATGTTCTAACTGATTACACTTGCCATCTCTTTACGTTTTTATGACATCGTAGAGTTATCTAATACGTACCTACTAGCATTTGGATTTTTACACATTGAAATTAAAATGCTGTTAGCTACCAGTGTAGTTTATTAGGGATCAATTTCAAGTATGGAACTTGCAATTCTGCGATAACATTAATTAAGCCAAAATAGATCATTTTCTATCGAATTTCGAAGGAAATACCCACAAATGACCATGTAAATCACCAAAGGTTGAAATAGCTATCTATGTAGTAAGTTGCAAAATGAAAGTGTTTTTTGCACCAAGACGTGAATATGACCAAACGAGCGAAGCGAGTTTGGTAACACGTCGCGTGCGAAAAACACGAATTTTGCAACGTACTACATACAAGATTTTTTATACAATCGTGGCCAGAATTGTTTAAAATGTAAAAAGAAAGAATAAAATTGCACATTCTTACTGTATAATCTAGTTGTACAATTTTTCGTTTTCTAGGAAATGCGACATAACAGAATCAACATTTCATTGATAATTGAGGTGTTTGTCAGTTAATTTTACATTTTGTATCTAGTGCGAAAAAGTGACAGTATAGTGAAAAAAAAACACATCATTTTAACATGAAAATGACATTCGAAATGGTACTATTTCGATACGATTGTATAAAAAATATTTTATAGCATGGGTCGGAGGTGCCGCAAATATTTGCGGCAAGTTTGCAATTTTGTGAGCTGGGAAGTCAAGGTCGACTTGCCGATTGGTGGAACTGCCTTCATAAACAATTGCGATGTAAGAAAAGGCGGTCTCAGCTCTACTTTGCCGCAGAGGTACTTGAAATTCAGCCCTTAAAGTCTCCATTTTTTTGTAGATGTTTAAATTACAACTTCTGCTCAGCTTTAGAGCTTACGTCTGAAGTTTCATCAATTACCGATTCTCCTACAAGGCCCCTACCACATGGATAATCTGCTATAAATCTTGAATGCCAAATAAATAAAATAATAAATTGATAAGACTTCCAGCAAAACCGCAATTTGAAGCGGAACGTTATAAGCCCAATAAATAACAAGCTTGTTCACAATCTTGATAATACAGTGTGATGAAAGTTTGAGAGCACCTTTATTTCATTCCGGAACCAACAAACCTCTTCGTCACCTGAGGGATGAAGACAATAGGCATTATTTCCATTTCATTAAGAAGAGAGAGATTTATGGCTCCATTTTGGTCCTCATATTGTGTTTAACGTTACCATACCGTAGGGGCATAAAAAAGCTCTGTTACTCGGACAAAAGTGCGGGCATTCAGAATTCGCCGTCCCATCGATATAAATTTTAGAATTCATATGAAATATATTTGTTTTCACTTTATATTTGTCCAAAATGTTCTCACTAAACTTTCCACGTTGATGGTACCTACGATTTTGCATTAGTTATATAGAACCTAGATTTCTCATAACATTTTCGAATTTTGGGAAACTGACAACAATTGCGAGCTTTTTCAGAACGCTATTGCTGTAGTAGGTAATAAAACTTTACATCGTAAATATTCGATTAAACGTAAACGGGGTAGCCAAGTATGAAAGTAGGGATGCCCTCTCGCTTTGCGGGATTTTATTATATTTTTCAGGTTTTTCTCTTGCAAGAAAATGATCTGCTTAATCGAATTCCGAACAACGCAAAGTGATCTAGAATACAAAACATTCTTAACCGCTTTTTAGTTTATCGGAAAAATAAGAATGACGGTTTTGTTTCTGAGGGGAAAGATTTACCAGTAATGGTTTGTTTTCTTTCTCAGTGAAAAATGAAAAGTAAAAGATGGATGGGAGGATGATCTAGATATTTTTATGGTCAAAAGTAAATATGGGTTTATTAAACTGTCAGGTTGGCGGTTGCCCTAATCGCTTCAAATTGCTCCAGCTTCTTTTATCGATTGACGTTAGTTGAAAGAATTATATCGAAAGTATCGAAGATATAGAACATGTTTTTTTTGTTGTTTTTTATATCTTGATCTTAGTAGACACTTTCAATATTTTTTCATTTTCTTCGATTACAATCACCCTGTTATCGTTTTAAATTAAACGTTACCGTTAACTTTTAAAACTAACAACTGCTACTGCAGCACACAGCTATTTTCTTCCTAATCACGTGATATTAATGTTAAATGTTTTTTCCTTCTTAGTACTATCAACAACAACAAAAAATAACAATATTGTCTTTTGTTTTGCACCCAGGTGCTGTTTTCATGGCAGTGATTGGTTGTTGAGGTCTTTTGAATTTTCTGGTAGCTTTCGATAAGGAACAATCGTTAACCTCGGTAGGGGATAGATTCCTAAAATATTCTTGAGCTTTTTTATTTCTTATTGTCGAGTTTCTTTTTGTCTTTGTTGTATCTCGTTCTCTGGCATACCTGTCGTAGTTGATGTTTTTTTGCTATATTTTCCCTTACACTCGATGAACATTCCTCTTTAACATGGGCATCAAAAGAGTCATCTGTCGCATACCAAGCGGCATTTTGAATAACTTTTGTTATACTATTTTCTACAGCAGTGTCTACATCAACGACTGTTTTATGGAAGCAGTCAAATTTTATGACAATGACGCTTAAACGGTTCGGTTATTTATAACTTAATAGCGGTACCTACTCAAGGATCTTTGCAGTACAGGGACATCATAAAATCTAATGTGGTTAGCCGCAAATGGACTAGGTAAACGGCAACAAAGCTCTCAATCAAAAATACCTTCAGCGCTGAAATTTAAAAATTTAAAAATCCATGTAATTCAATAACGTTTTGATATAAAAATATTTCAATTACTCATGAGCATGAAGAAAATGAAAGAGATGAAGTGAATATTTCGATATAAAATCGCAATCGAAAGTAAAAACTCACAGCATTTACAAAAGAAAAAAAACGAGAATGTTAGTTGTAGTGCATTAATTATAGTTATTTCTGCCAAATTTCTAATACCTAACTCCATTGAAAATATGTAATTAGGCACCGGCGGTTCTCGTTGAAATACCCTGTATACATAGGTATGTAGTAGCAATACGTGCCTACATAATATAGTACCTATGTTAAATAAAAGTTTCGTGATCGTTTTCGCAGAGGCGGTTTCGGTTACCCTTAAAATTAAATCAGTGTCATCTGAAATTTGTACTAATTTGAAAAATCTAATTCAAAGTATCTAAATTAAAACGGTTATCTAACAAAATAAGAATAACAATCAGTAGCAGCAGTCGACTGTCAGAAGAATCGATACAAAACCTTGTTTAGACAATTTTTCTGTATTTGATCTCCCTTTCAGATTTTCACATTTAAACAAGGGAGAGAGGAATATTTTGCATTGAATCCTAAGTGCGCACGAGGGAGAAGGACTAAACGACAGCAGCGCAATTGTCTATTGGATCGAGGGGGAGTGAAGCGAGATCCGACTCATTTGTTGGACGCGGCAACATGTCATTGCATGACTTGACCTAATTTCCTAATTTCGCTCGTTTCAGCCGAATCAGAGCTTATCGCCCACCTTTGGTGCTTCCCGATTTCGATTTTGTTGTGCGTCCCGAACAAAAGACTGCGGCTTCCGTGCAGAATCCCAGCATATTTGGCGGTATTCCCCTACCTTGGTTATAAATCATCATAAAATTTCTTACTGTCGCAAAACTTATAACCACCTGTAATGACTTTTCATACTTGATCGTATAAAGCGAGAAATATAGATAAGTGACGTTTAAAACGGGAACACAGTCGAAATCCCTTTTACAACTCACCACAAAAGGGAGTGAAAAATATTCCGGCGTGAAAGAATTCAATGAAGGAGTTTCAATTACTGCGCCATCCGCACTAAAATGTACCACGATTGCGTGATGGATGTGTCTTTCAGGTTGGCGTCATTCCTTCCTACCACTTTTATTTGAATTTTTACCGAAACGACGGTGGCATCGTCCTTCAATGAAGTATTCAGGGTCTAGTGTCCCGGTTTATGTCTGGTGAAGACGCGCGTTTTGTGAAAATTTTACTTGGTAGGAAAATTGGGCTATTCGTAGTCTCATTGCCGAATCTATTCGCTCGCTTTATGAAAGCATTTCAGTTTTTGTGTTGAAAATGCGGGCAATAGACGATCTGCTTAACTGTTATTTGGTAATATTTGTTCGTGCAAATCACAGGTGAATTATTTAAAACCCTTTCACGTTATCAAGATCGTTTGAATCATTTGACTCAAGACTCAAGAACGATCATTTAGCAAGATTAAAACAAAATTGCGTGTTAAGTATTTTTGGGAGACTTTGAAAGGAGGACAAGAGGAGGAGGTTAAATTAATTTTGTGCTTTGATAGTAAAATTTGAGTACGAAAACAGATTCACTCGGATTACGATATTATACAACATAATATCGTAATGTAACTTGAACCGGCAGGTAACTAATATCGGTTGTCAAACATTTTTTGAAGAGACGATATTCACAAGAATTGCTCCACTCCTTTGCAGACTGATCAATACAGATGTACAAAATTTGAAAGCTTTGCCTCCCCTTTTCTCATTCTCTTTTGGCGTCGTTTAATGCTTGGGCTGAGACGTCGGCGTTTCTAACCTTAAAAGATATTAATAACTAATTGCTAACCTTAATGAAGGTGTCGCCAGGTTTCAGGCACAATGGACAATGCGATGCAATTACTGATTTCGTAATTATTTCTTGCTTTGGTTATTTTCTACTCGTCATTAATTATTGGAAAACCCTGTTGCTTATGGTACTTACACATGTTTGTTCATGACACCTCGTTCATTAATGTGCATGTGTGTTTGAAAAGGGGGGTTGGAGCTGAAATGTGAGACTGTCGGTCTTAGTGATACATAGCGTAACGTTTAAAAATCTCGATTTATTTACTAATCATAACCATAATTATTATACATATATAACAAAATCTCACAAAATACAAACATGTTGGAGGTCTCAATTCTCAATAGCAATTAATCATCGCCGATGATCGATATTTGTTGATTAGCGCTGATCAGAACACATGATCTTCTTAACTTCCGTGACGTCCGTGGTGTCGAATCTTGTAGGTGACATTTGATGCGATTGAACTGGTTGTCGGAATGTACATTTGTGATTGTTCCTTTTGGTCATTCACTACACAAGTTCGTTGGTAGCATCGACCCTTTTTGTTTGAGAACACAATATAATATTGACTTGTAAGTTAATGACTTATGGACAATAGCGGATATTACTTCAGCTTTCTATAAACTTGCAATGGGGTGCGGGTAGGAGACTAAAATGTCACTTTATTTTTATATTTTATATTACCTATAACATCTGTTACTTTATAATTTTTTAGAAAACACTTTTAAATTGGGCAATAGTAATCTATCTCTATGTGGGCAACTGCTGGTGTTACATGATTCGTGCTTCTGGTTCCATTAATTACTCTTTTGTTTGTGGATTTTAAGGGATGCATCTTATGTACCTAACTGTTGATGTCTTTCTTGATGCCATATTTTGGGTTATAAATCCCATATATTTTTTTTATCTTATTGAAAGGCTTTAACCGAAGAAAGGTAATATTAATATATGTATATCTATTGATTGTTTTATAAAAATGTGCAATATTTAATAAAACGGATTAGTTTTTAATGTCATTAAAACATCAAATAAAGGTCGAAACGAGGTGATACTCTAGTTATTTTGATTCTGACATGTAACTAACATTGGTAGTAAGTACACCAGTGGCGGCCCGTGGCCCTCAGAGTTGAGGCGGCCAATAATAGTAATATGTAATAACAATACCCCTATTTTTTCTCTAGTTTGTCAACTTGAATTTTCTATTATGCGAAAAAATTCGGTCATTGTTTACTTTACCTACTCTTCAATTTTCAAAAAACTAATTACACCAACGCATTCCTCACCATGTATACATTACGAAAATCAAAATCTTTTTTTTGTGCAAATCACTTCTATTTTTACTCTTATTTTCCTTGCCCTAGCACATCTAGGTACATCTATAAATATTGTATAAAATTATTTATCGTTTGTACATTTTATTGCTTAAAATGGCATTATAATGATGTTTCACGATGATTTCCAAAAAAAACACCGCAAAAAGCGAATAGTGGGCATTGTAAACAATTACCAAAAATTCAAGTTGTCCAGCAAGAACCAACGGGGAGGTCTAAGAGTTTTCTTGCCAGGATTGTCATTTCTCAATATCAATCAGGCATTGGTGAACTCAATGACCAATCGAATAAATGTCCAGAAGTTGCGGTAAGTTTAAATGTAAGACGCCGTGCCGGACCTAGCTGCTAAAATCGTTGATTCAGAAAATTTATTAATTCATTACTGTTAAAAAGTTCTGGAATTCTGGGATGTCCTTTTAAAATTCCCTTTGATGGAGACTTGATTTCGGGTGAACTTGGATGCAGTTAAAATCCTGTTGTTATTTTATCGTTAAAACAAATGGAAAACACGTGACCTAAGCCGGCACTCTCGGCCCTGGCCGACTCTGGGGAGTATTCTTCGACATACGTGCTGCTCAAACACACGGAGCTGGGTCAAAGACGTACGCGTGTTCTTGACGCTCAGCATCGGCCAAACATCGCCGTGCCGTAGCGTTTCCGAGAATGAAGCGAATTATTCCGAGCCGCCACGAATCCTGTATCTACATTCCGCGGCACGAGTTTTTCAAATTTTCAAATATGTATTACAATTTTAAAGTAAAAATTAAAAAGAAACAGTTTTTTTCTGTCTCTGAATTCTTTGGTACGGCAGGGCCGTACTTGCCTCCCCTGACCAGCCGCCACTGAAGTACACCCGGCCAATTAAGTAATGCACACCCCCTGTGCATTACTTAATTGGCTGGGTGTACCAAACATGACAAAATTCTTTAAATTTAATAATTGTGAATTCTTATTTAAAAAAGTTCTAAGCAGAAGAAATAGTATAAAGAACTCGTTCATAAGGTAATTCATTACAAAACGCATGGCTCCGCCACTCGTTTTCTAAACTTGCACTTG
Source organism: Schizotus pectinicornis (assembly GCA_951805265.1). Classification (NCBI taxonomy): domain Eukaryota; kingdom Metazoa; phylum Arthropoda; class Insecta; order Coleoptera; family Pyrochroidae; genus Schizotus; species Schizotus pectinicornis. The sequence goes on along the minus strand of OX638203.1, from coordinate 1,078,682 downwards.
TGTCATAAAATGTTTCTTATGTTACTTGTTCTTTAATGTACTATTTGCAATTTACTTTTTTCAGCTTGGTAGTTGTGGCTGTAAAAAATATCATTAAAACATTAAGTAAATGCCAAAATGAAATGATCAATGTACCAATCACGACCAAGTTTCTCAAATTTAAAATTGCGAATTTTTATTTAAAAAAGGCCCAAAATAGAAAAAATTAGTATAAAGAATTCGTTTATAAAACAATTATGGCTCTTGAACTTGTGCCGTAAAATGTGGCTAGTGCCACTCGTTCTTTAATATATTATTTACAGAAATTCGTATATACGGAAAAGAGAATTGCAAAACCATTTTGAGAAAGCACTTCATTCTTCAAGAAGCATCGTTGTTGTTGCGTGACGTAACATAACTAACTCTGCACACATATTTGGTATCGCAGGTTTCGACCAATTTTTATCAGTGTCTGAATCTTTACTCCACCTACTTATTCCACGTTCCTGCCAACACGTGTAGCGCTTCTTTGCAATAAATTGCGCCCAAGTTCAAGTTCCATAATTGAGTGCTTTTCCGTGTTCGATGGCAATTGCCTTCTTTAACAAATCTGATTTTTTCTGACTTTTCTGATAATGAACGTCTCCTAAATTAGTGTACTGCAATATAACGCCGTCATTTCCTTGTGATTATAAATTTAAAGTCGGTTCGGAACGCCTTCTTAATTTCCCTTTGTAATATGTCGGCTGTGCGTTATTGAAATTTCAATCACGAAAGGGTTCTCCTCGCCGAATTTATATGCTTCTCGACAGAGGAAAATTATCGTCCCTGATGGTAGATGGAGCTTGTCAGTTTCTAGTTTTAGGGCCGCACTTTCACTCGACCTCGGATGAATTGCTGGTAAAATTGGTTTTTGTCCTTTAGTGAAGGCTTCTTCTATAATTGAATCCGCATTGTGTGGCAGGGAGTGACCCGACATCGGTTATTAATAGATGAACATAAATTTCATTGTTCCCGATTTCTAAGCGGTCGTTATGAGACAGTAATAATTATTCCCTCAACTTTCTAGGATCTTGGCCAGATTCTAAGGGAGAATTTAGTTTTAATAATCAAATAAAACAAACTTTTGATCTTTTTTGCAGTATTAGCATAACTCTAATAATAGATATCTCATATTTATTTCTTTCTTTAACCTTTGTTAGTTATTGGCTAAGCTACCACTTGGTAAAATTGTCCATTTTATGAAAAAGAGGTCCGCTCCATGAAAAGGATATCCATTCATGAAATAAATCCGTTTCATGAAGTGGACATCTTTTTCATGAAATGGACAATTTCACCAAGTGGGTGCGACATATACATAACTATTTTTACCGGTTTTCGAAAATGATACTAATTTAATTTTTTTACTTAATAAGCTTTTATTCTTCCTTCTGCCAAATGACGTATACGTATGAAATTGTAAATTATCGTGCTTACTACGTACGTTGAATAAATATAAACACTTTTGTAAGGAGCCGTGGGAAAATAAATATTTCGGTTCTTTTTTACTTATTTACTATTCAAGTTGCAATATCTCTATATGGATTCCACTTGGTGGAACTCTGTAAGGTTTTGGGGAAAGTTCTGTGTCTAGAGCTATACAAAGTTACTCTCTATACCTACGTGTAAGGTCTACGAATGCGCATTATTATCTCGAGAACATTGTAGTTGATAATGTAATGGTTTTTACTTTGTTCGTAGGACCCAATTTCTTATTTCTGCAAGATAATGGTTACACTCACGTGGCCAGACACATTATTGACTACTTCAATGCAATTTATATTGTCTTAATAGAATGACCACCTAAGAATCTTGATTTAAATTCCATAGAACATCTATGGGACGTACTTAAAAGGTCGGAAGTCGTACCACCAGCCAACCACAACCAATTAGTGGATGCAGTACTTTAGAATTGGAAAAACATTCTTCTTCCGATGCATTTATCCATTGATGGATGTTTGCGACAATACGATTAATTTTATTGCGATTTCTGGCTGTATGAAGCAGACTTTTGATGGTCTTTAGTCCCGTTCAATGTCCTATATTTCTTAGCTAAAACCTTGCTTTTCTTTAATTTTGCCTTCGATTATAAGCTGCAAAATGTTATATTTTTTATTCCGCATCACATGTTGCAGATACGAAGCCTTCCTTCTTTTAATTGTAGTCAGTAGTTTACGACTTCTATTCACTTGCCGCAGGACTTCCTCGTTTTTTATTTGTGTGGTCCAAGGGATCCTTAGTATCCTTCGATAGAGCCACATTTCGAAAGCCTCTACTCTGTTCATGGATGCTACCTTCATCGTCCATCCCTCCACATGGTAAAGAAGCACTGACCACACATAGCATTTAACTAATCTTGTCTTGAGGTATAGATCAAATTCAGCGTTGACAAGGATCTTTTTAAGTTTGATAAATACGTTTCGTGCATTTTTAATTCTACATGCAATTTCAGTTTCTGATGTCTAATTTTCTGATAATCATGTTTCCAGATACTTACTTGCCATTGCCAACTTTTTCTGTTGGTAGGTTGGCAAACGTCAATACAGTGTCCCTTGTTATGTTTTGGTATTGGGAAATTTCGTCTTCGCAATATTCATGGATAATCCCTTGAGTTGGCTCTGAGCTTCTACCTTGTTGACAAGGACTTGTAGGTCTTCTAACTTTTCGGCAAGTAGTATTGTGTCGTCTGCATACCGAATATTGTTTACCCATGTAACGTTAAACTTGATTCTCTTTTTCAGGTTCGGAAATGCTTTAGAAATATATTTTCTGAATAATGGTTAAATAAGAGAGGCGACAAAACACAACTCTGTTTCATCCTTTTGCAAATCTTTATGGCACTGGTTGTCTCGTTTCCAATTTTTGCTTGAGCTGTTTGATTCCAGTAAAGGTTTTTGATACATCGGAGGTTTCTCTGGTCAATGTACGACTGTCCGAAAACATTGATAATCTCATCTCCAGCATGCCCACGGTGCATGAATGAGATAATTGGAAGTAGATGAGGGCATACCTGCACGGTATTAATGTTTCATAGAATTTATTACATACCTACTTTTATTGTTTTTGTTTGCTTGTTTTACGCGTTTTCAATAAAAGAAAAAAATAAATTTTAGAACGTTCATGTTTCACGGAGTCTGTTGCAAAGGTTTACACACATATTAAACACATATTCAAGAAGGAATATAATGATGGAACTCTCATCTAAAAAATATTGAATGGCATAATGCTTAAACCATGATTTAAATAAGAGAAATTATAAGTGTTAACATTTGAAGTTTTTTGTTTTTTGTCCCAACCTATAGATGTGATAGAAGCTTTTATGCAGTTTTGATCATAATTTTTATTTTCACATTGTAATTAAGTATTTAAGGTGAGTGCGTTAATTTTGTTCAGAAGTTTATTATAGTTATTGGTTTCTACACTTATAATTCATCTTATTTAACTCTTAGTTTAAGCGTATGCTATTCAATATTTTTTAGATGAGAGATACGTTATTATATTCTATTTTGAATATGGGCTTTTTTGCAGAATTTCGTTCATGTTACTACTATTCGTAATCAGTTTAGCAACCAGTTTTCTTTACGAATTTCTTTTCTCCTTTTCTTGCATACAAGTGTTTAAAAGCGTATTTGGTGTGATATCTTTTTGCATCCACTAATTGATTTTACAAATTGACAGTGACATTGGCTTTGACGTTGGCATTAGTATTGACCCTAGACTATTTTCCGCTAAGCATCATAATTGTGTACTAGTAGGGCTTCGTCTCGGGCTTCATAATCGTAAACTCAATAAGCTTAGGTAAGTCTTGCGTTAAAATTATTTCCATCTTACTTTCTATTCTTTTCTTGTTTCTATTCAAACATGGACACATTAATCAATAAGATTGATACAATATAATTAGGCAGAAAAGTTTTTGGGTCTATGCCATGAAATTGTCTTGAAAGATTTCTCTACGCATTACGTATTTCTTCATGTGCTGAGTAGAACTTATTAACATTAATGCTGGATTTTACGAAAGATCATGAACGTAATGAAACGTTGCAATGTTAATGTCTATCAAACACCCATGAACTACAACAATGAATTAATGATCTAAATGGTTAATGAAAGTAGTAAAAAATTTAGAGAAAAGTTAATGAACCATTAACATTAATGATCGTGCGTGAAACTAGACATAAATAAAGTTAAGCTTGATTGGTCATTTTTTAATATCGATGAGATGCAGCCGTGCATGTGTTTAATAATAAATAATTATTATAATATATTATGCCAGAATAGAATTATTATTTTACTGTATTGTTAACACACATATTAGTAAGAGGGTTTGAATTTATAATACATTCTGGAATACAAAGTTCTCGTAGTGTAAATTCGGTTGTAACTAAAACATAGCTAATATTATCATTATCATACACATTTCGTGAATTAAGTCACATTACGAATAAAATCAAAAGGGCAATTTTGTTTCTCTCATTTGCTTGGCTGTAATTATTTAAAAATTTGGGTGCCATGGAGTAAGTAGGAATATTTTACGGCAGAAGGATGCCTACGAAATTATTTCCTGTTCCTGGAATTAGGACAAATAACTTGGTATACGTTTGAGTATTAAATTGTTATTTGGATAGCTGTATTAACGACTAAATTCTTACAATGAACATTTGTCACTACGCGCTTATATCAAAATGGTTCTAGAAGTTTACGTATTTGCAACAGCTGAATCAAAGGCAATGAAATCTAGAATCAAGAATTCTAGATAATATATTGTAGCGTTTTCTAGCGCTCTTTAATAATTCTTGTGTCAGGTTGCACCATTCTAACGAACTGTTTATGATGTATAAACCTATTTCTTAGTTTTTTACTTCATTGATTAGCCCTCAGCTCTTTGTTCCAATTGATAGGTACTTGACAGACATTAATATAGGATAGTGCGTTAATTTTTTATAAAAATTTTAAAGCTCGCAGCTAAACATTAACCTGAAATGAGGAATTCAAGAAGCATGAAAATTTCCAAAGTTATAAAATGGAAAAATGTAATTCAGTTACTTTTATCTACGTTATTTTGGAGAAAGGCGTGTATTAATGAATTGGAGAAGTTTTCTAGAGGATCCTCAAGATTCTTCCTAGCTAATGTTTCACATAGTGCAAGTTTTTAACCATTCCAGGTTGAACGGCCTTTATAGTCTTTTCCAGATCCTCGTTTTTGAAATCTTGAAATCGCCTTACAATGTTACATTATCTTTGATGAGGATCTCATATTCAGGGGTCAACTATCGATTGTATTGAGGAAAACATATTTTGTCTTAAAACTTCGTATCTACCGTAACGTGAGTCTATTAATTTTAAATTGCGAAAAAATTGTGTGAGATCCTAATAGACTTTTTATACAATCGTATCGAAATAGTACCATTTCGAATGTCATTTTCATGTTAAAATGACTTGTTTTTTTTTTACTATACTGTTACTTTTTCGCACTAGATACAAAATGTAAAATTAGCAGACAAACACCTCAATTATCAATGAAATGTTGATTCTGTTATGCCGCATTTCCTAGGAAACGAAAAATTGTGCAACTAGATTATGCATTAAGTATGTGCAATTTTATTCTTTCTTTTTACATTTTTAACAATTTTGGCGACGATTGTATAAAAAATCTTGTATGTAGCACGTTGCAAAATTGGTGTTTTTCGCACGCGACGTATTACCAAACGAGCGAAGCGAAAAACACTTTCATTTTGCAACTTACCACATAAATAGTTATTTTCATTTTAGAAAACTGTCAAGGGATAATGTACATTTGTTTTGGATTTTTCCGGAAATACCAATTTAGAACGAGCAAATGAGTGGTGAATAATATTTGCCGGTTCAGAGTCTATAAAAGTTTAACAACGATAGTAAACACGTCCGCATTAATGATATTTTACGTGTCTTTATATTCGACATTGGCCCGAAACAAAAAAAAAATGGTTAGTATGATGTGACATAATGAAATCGTCTGTTGTGTCACTCTATGACTCTATGGCAGCGTTTCTCAAACTTTTTTAAACGCGGAGCCCCTATAAAGTGGAGTATAAGATGACGGAGCCCATATAGTGCAGTATGTAGTTACAAAACACATGAAGTTGAAATTATGACGAAAACTAGCAAGAATAACACATTTTTATTTAATAGGTAAGATGTAACAAGGTTAATGTGATCAGTGATATTGTAGTTTATTTGCACAGATTTCCTTGATACCTATTAGAATTTATTGAAGATAGCTGTAGCCTCATATCTGGCTCTGCATCCAAGCAGTTACGGTACTTGGTTTTGGTGGAAATATATGAAAAAAATCCGGTCTTACAAAGATATGTGTTCACGAATGGTAAAAGGATAGAAACAGCTTTTTTGATACCTCGGGATACTCGTGCTCCAAGGTGCACCAAAATTCTGCTATTGGTTGTCTTTCAAAAATCAATTTTAGAGAAGAATCGGAAATCAAATCTATTAGTTTTTCGTACTCCTGGCAGAACAAACTTAAAGGCTTTTTATTAATAAAAAATGGATTTTTTTTCCAGGAATAGTTTTCATTCGGAAAGTACTGTTACCGAACCACAAATGTTCAAACTAGTTTGATGTAATTCTTCTGTACCCATTTCTTCACAAAAGCGTTTTAACGTTGGAAAACATTCTAACTCTCCACTTTCTACATTAGTTAGCCAAAACTCTAGCTTCCGTTTAAATGACATAATTTTGTTTTTGGCTATAAGCACAGAGTGGCCGTTGAGTAACACGCGCGGAGCCCCTCCGCACCTTCCGCGGAGCCCTGGGGCTCCGCGGAACACACTTTGAGAAGCGCTGCTCTATGGTATTGTGTATTATCTTTGTCTCGATCGACGTTTCAGGAACCGTTTGCAGGAAATGCAAAATGCATGTTGTAGGTTTCGTCTTCGCAAGTTTGACCATGTGACTATTGGTGAATGGTTTCAGGCTGGCAATTAGATGCGCCGCGTTCAATTGATGAATTACGCTAAGTTTGTTAAATAGTATATCTTCGATTTCCTTTCTCATCTAAGTATACTGTTCTTGCTGTTTGATTTCTCTCCGTTGTTTGGTGCTTCTTTGCACTTTAATTGCTCGGAGAAATCCCTGAACAGTAATTGTTTACTTTATTTGCCATACATTTTTTTTCTTTTGATTTTTGTAACGAGTTTGTATGTGGGCTGACGGGTAGTTGAGTGGAATAGCTTTCACGCTAGACTTCGCCGCTTGTTCAGCACCTTTTCACCGTCAATAAAGAAGCTATTATTATTATCATTATGTAAACCCGAGGTTGGTTTTGTAGCACCGCACAATTTTTATGCATTAATAATGTTAAACAGTTAAATACTAGAAAAAATGTACCAATAAACCAAATTACGTTTAAAACAAAATAAACCAAAAACAAGCAGTACACTGAGTGTCGACAAGATCTTATGGCCTCAAATACCGGTAGATTTGTCACAATTTAAAGTTTAGCAGGTGAAATAGTAGCATTGACTAACCACTATCTAGAAAAACAGACAGGTTTTTTAAATGTGCGAATACCGTTAGATGTCGTGGGACTGATTTGTCTCTTACAAATTTAACAGCCAAATGTTCTAAATGTTTTAAATCTAAAAACACTGACTAAGAGTTGGTATTTATTTTTCTCAAACATTTTGCTGTTAAATCTGTACGGGACAAATCATGGCATCTAGCGGTATTTGTTCATTTTAACAACTTGACTGTTCGTCTAGATAGTGGTTAGTCAATGATGGTAGTAAGCTCGGTATAAGGTTAGTCTCTAAGTTTTCGGTTGTTTATTTTTAAGCAAGTGAAGGTAAGCATTGCAACTACCAATATGCATTTAAAATTTAAAAGTCGTATTTGCTACCTATTACAGTGTTCCAAAAGCAGTGTAATCTTCTTCACTGTTAGTAAGAAAAGTTGATTTATGATAACTTTACATGATAACTTTACAGATGTTTGTCATATTTTAAGTTTAGCAAGGCATTTTACATTTTTCACAGGACACCCGAAAGCATCCATCACTTTGCGTTCAATATTGAATATCTTGAGCATATTGCCAAAGTTGAAATTAACAATTTAAAATCTTTTACGATCACAACTTGAAACTCAATTATACAGGGTGGGGCAATAGTGCTTCCGACTTCGATGGCTTGAGTTCTATGACAGCTAGAAACTTGTGTTAAGAATGCAAATACTCACTCCAATTTTATTGCTGACTATTTCCAAACCACTTGGATGTAGCGATTTTTTTTGTTCAAATAATGGCATCTGCAGATGCATGTTAAAGAAATCACTACAGTCAGAATTACGAGTTTAAAAAAAAACTATGTTAGTACTAGTTAGGAAACATCTGTAGGATGTTCTTAAATTGTTTTTACTTTTGAAAAATTATACAGGGTGGCTAAACTTAATTTTTCAATTTAGAACTTCCTAAATTTAATTTTCTCTACTTTTTTAAATGGAGCACTTTGTATAATTTTTAATGATATGATGTAGAACATTTTTTCTATGTACACCCCAATAGCTATTTGTAACCATTTTCAATTTATAATTTATTTATTTATAATTACAAAATTCAAGAATAATTTTAAAAAACTAAATCGTTTTCCAAATAACTCGACAAGAAACTTCAAATGTTTCAAAATTGACACAAAAATGACAACTGACGACAGGTAAGTGCGATAAATGTGTATTTCTTGTCGGATAATGTGAAGAGCAAAAAATGATCAAGATACAAACATAAAGTGAACTTACTAAAAAAACTTATGCTAATTTTATAGGCAAAACATCTGGAGCACTTATTACAATTTTATCTCTCGAGTTATATGAAAAACAAACTAATTTTTTAATATTATTCTTGAATTTTGTAATTATTGGGCGATAAAACAAAAATGGTTAGAAATAGCCATAAGGGTGTACATACCAAAAATGTTTGTTTTAGTTTCTACATCATATCGTTGCATTTGAAAAATTGGAGAAAATTAAATTCAAAAAGTTCTAAATTGAAAAATGATGTTTAGCCACCCTGTATAATTTTTCAAACGTGAAAACGCTTTAAGGACATCCCACAGATGTTTCCTAACTAGTATTTATATAATTTTTTCTTAGAACTCGTAATTGTGACTAGTAATTTTTTAACATGCATCTGCAGATGCCATTGTTTGAACAAAAAAGACCGCTACATCCAAGTGGTTTGGAAATAGTCAGCAATAATATTGGAGTGACAAGAGTCTAGCAAAAGACTCTAAAAAATCTTGTTTTACACACAACATTCCATTTAAAAAAATGTCATTTGCCTCTGTATAATTGTCTTGGCTCACTCTGTATGTTCAAAAATAATTTTCGGTTATAGATTTCTTTCTTTAGTTTATTTGTGTTTTGAAATCAAATTTCTACCCATCATAGAAGTCGGACGCACTAGTATTCCACCCTGTAAATTTACTCTTGTTAACTCTAGTTAAGCGCATTTTAAACCAGATTTTTATCTCGATTTTTAGCGTTTACTCGGAACATTTTCCGAAAGCGAATGTGGTACCTTGACTACTTCTCCTTTCCCTTTCTTTCTCTCATTCCATTTCAACGCAAACGTCTTTTGTGGGTAGTTTATAATATTTATGATCTTTTATATTCCTGCGAGGGCTTGATAATTTGATAAACATTTCTTAGAGTTTCCTGCTAAAGAATATAACCAGCTAACGGCTAGTTCGATTGAATCCTTTGTTTCAGGTTGAGAAACTCTTATCTTGAACTGAAACCTTGATACACCGCGATGCTTTTTTGATGAATCGAGGCCAAACATTAAATAATAATTTTGAGGAATGATAACCATTTCAAAAAGTTACTACAAGTGCGTCCAAGGCGGTCAACTTAAGATAACTTCGGACTCTGAATATTGTCTTCGGCGAAAAACAAATTTTTGTGGAAAAGGTACGCCCAAACTTTATTTTCCGGAAGTTTCCCTAGTAGTTTACGTTGTTTCTGGAACGCTGCCAACCAAACTTAACGTTGAATGCATTTCAATTTGACTAAACATTTTCGTTGAAAACTATGATAAGTAGGAAGTTTCTGATATAGACGGGCGACGTTACAAAACTGGAATTTTATCACTTTGCTCAGAAAAAATCGTGAATAAATTACATGAACATTTTTTGTCTAATAAAAAGAAATATGCCACTCGATTATCTAATTATCTGATCCCTAAAGACTGCAGAGATAATAATGATTGCTAAACCTGGCAAGGAACCCACAGATGTTGCGTCTTACCGCCCTATAAGTCTGCTCCCAATTATTTTAAAGTTAATTGAAAAATTTATATTACGTATAGAGTTAATGAGGATTTATTGCCCAGAAATGGATTCCAAGATAACCCAAACAAATTGTTCAGGCGTTTTTCTGGATATTAGGCAAGCCTTCGATGGAGTCTGGTACCTACTCAGGACTATTATACAATATCAAACAAATACTTTCTCCATGTTATCGCAATATTTTAAAATCATACTTAAATGAACGTCAGCTAAGGTGAACAACGAAACATCAGCAAATTTTCCAATTGCTTCCGCAAGGGAGAGTACTAGACCCACTATTGTAAATCTTGTATATCTTACCAATAACATCACACAACACTACAATAGAAACGTTCGCTGATGATACGGTTATTTTGTCAAGTTTTGAAGATTTTGCAATAGCCTTTACCCATACACAAGAACACTTGATCAGCTTCAAGAGTAAATACATAAGTGGCAAATTAAGATCAATGGAAGCAAATCGGTTCATATAACTTTTGCGCTTCGACGAGAATACTGTCCACCGGTCAGCATCAATAACGAACAAATACCACAAACTAATGTAACTAAATATCTAGGACTGCACTTAGACCACAAATTAAGTTGGAATTGCGAAGAAGAGGAAAGAAATAGACATCAAAACAAGAGAATTATACTGGTTGATAGGAAGAAAATCAAAACTATCAATGGACAATTAATTACTAATATAGAGAATTATCATCAAGCCTATTTGGACATACACCGTAGAATTTTGGGGATGCGCTAGTAAGTCAAATACAGCTATTATCCAAAGATGTCAGTCAAAAATACTGAGACAAACACACTATATAATGATCTCCGAGTTCCAACAGTATAAGAAATGAAAAAACTATTGAAAGTATCATCAAATCCTAGACGAACCCTCAAATCCGTTGCTGGAACAACTACTAACGCCGATCAACCACGCTATAAGACTGAAAAGATTACTAATTAAATTTAAAATTTTTTTTGAATAGATGTAAGCCAAAAAGTAAATTAATAACAGAAAATACCTGAGTTATGCAGATAATAAACAGTTTTGTAGACAATATCAAATAAACTTTTAACTTGAGGAACGATTCAGAGTTATCGAAATTAGATGTTAAAAGGGTGCTGATGGGAGGGAAACAAGAATAGATACATTTATGCAAATTTTCGGAAATTTGATATCAGCTATAAGCCAGGAATCACAACCACTGTATGATAATGTTCGTGAGTTTTCATCGAATTTTCTAATATATACATATAGATAGAGTATAGAGTGTTGCAACGTAAGATTTATTCGTTAATTTCCAATTTTTACCGCAATAAGCCTCACCATCGTTTCTTCTGTGGTGCTAAGGAATTTTTTTAATAATTTTTTTTTTGGTCTTAAATATAGAAACGTAGGTATTTATTACATCGAGAGAGTTTAGGATTTTTGCACGCTTGTGGCAGTGAACTCAAGGACAAATTCATCTCTCTCGATTGAAATCGAAATTGAAATATGATCGGTTAGATACGTGGATCGAAACTTAATTTTCAAATAACTCAGGCGTATTTGATTTCACTACTATTAGTTAAACTCAGGGATAGATGTCGTATAAAGTCAGACCCATTGTACCCATGTGGATAAATTTGAATTGAGCAGTCCTGCCTATTTGGCAGGTATGTACTTGGTACGTATGCTGCAGTTGATAAATTGCGGTTGTCGTTTCTATTATTTTCAATCATTCAATTCAGAACGACTGAAAAATTGACTCAATTGAAGTTTTGTAGTGTACGTTGTCTTGAAGTTCTGGCTACTTTATTTCATAATTATTTTTGATAATTAAAATTAAAGTATGTGCTTATTTATTTTTGTTGTATTTTTTATTCGCTTTCATTGCGCTTTTAGGCAGCTGGTAGCTTTGAGACAAAATTTGTTAGATGAAAAATATTTCTATCACATCGATCCAACGGCACTGAAGCTTTACTCGCTGAAAATTGACAAATAAGTACTATCGTATAATTGTTGTACCTTGTAAGTTAAATGTCACTTTCCATGATCGTCATGTAACTTTTGTTAATATCAATGAAGATGAAGGGAATATTTCTTGTTGCAGATATCTCGGGCTCAATTTTGCAATTTTTTTGATGACCCAATTTTGCATGTGATGATGAGTTAAGACCATGTTTGAAAATAAATGCGGCAAGTGACAATCACTCAATGTTTTTGCGTATCGCGTTTTGTTGTTGTTCGTTATTGAAATCAGAGGCGCGTTGAACGCCCACAAGTGGTAATTAGATGGGCCTTGTGCTAGGTAAGTGCCGGTCCTGGACCGCACAACGCTACAGGCGGGATAACAACGGGATGACGAGCTTGCGCGAGTTCTTGGCGCGAACTCTCGTTGATCAATAGGACTCCGGAGTCCCGGACTCGAGTGCCACTGCAGTGTAGTCTTCCCGGAGCCGCCGTGCACAGCGGTCACCACTCCAACGTTCTTCCAATCACAATCATTCAGTATTCAGCAGACACCAAATAATCAAAATTAATAAACTTAATGACATACGCTTTAGTTTAAATTGTCGTGCTAACAACCCTTGACTGTGGCTCTACGTACAACGCCATCGCCCTAAAACCAACCGCTATAAACAACTAAAGTACAATATTTGCCAGATTGTTAACTAATTAGTGCCGAAATTTATCCCTGTTATTATTAGACACGTCTAATAACGCTAAATAGTTGCGTTGTTGTTAATAAGTACAGTATTTTGAGTTTGAAATAAAATTTTGCACCCGTTCTTATACTTACAATAATAATTATCCAAACGAAAGTGAAATCAAATTTTGTTATATTGTACAAGTCACGGTGTAATCCCATGGGAAGAACCATCTGTTGATTTGAGCGAAAACTTTATAATTGGACGGGAGTAAATACGGAAAATAGTGAGAAGATGAACAAGTTAATGAAATAGTGAAACGTGACGACGCCGACCTTCTATTACCACGGAAATCTATCGAGACCGACTAGACAAATGTTTCGTTTCGGACATTTCGAGGGTAGAATCGAGTCAGAAAGCTTTTCGTCAGTTGTTTACGCTATTAAAACCTTATTAGAGTGAGCTTAATTGTTGAAACGACCTTAATCATTTGAATTTCAAATACGTACCTAAACTTTGTGATATTTTTTAGTTGTAGTTTTATACCCAAAACCTCTAGATTAGCAACTGTAGACATATCATAGTGGTTCTACCCTAGCATAGTTATCAACAATTTTACTTTGTAATGTCTACAAATCGATGATAATAATTAGATTATAGTTAGTATGAATGTTTTTGCAATTCTGAGTGTTTCGGTTAGTATGGTGTTAATTGCTATTAAGTGATCGATCTGCCGCTGCTGAGTGAACAAAGTGATATTTTCGGAAATTGACAATGAGTTTGTCGCGTTCGTGTTTGTCTAACAGGACAATGAATGGAAAGGTAATTATCACTGAAATATTGATGTAAACTTGTCTCTACCACCCACCTTTTCCTACTTGTACACCTGCTGCTCATTTATAACATTTTAGCTCGTATGTACAATTTGATGTGTTGACTGAAACTTTTATGCAATTTAGTGTTATTTTTTCAGCCAAAGCGAAATTAATTAATTTGCTCTTTTGGAGCAAGTACTGAGAATAGAAGGTAATAGAAGGTAATAGAAGGTGGTAAAAGGCAAACTTTCTTCATTAGTAAGACGTTAATAAGTTCTGGCGGTTTTTATTGCTAACGTGCTGGCACCAACCGAGTTTATATTGTACGATCGAACAACTTTTAATGATCTGCGGGATAATTTTACAGCAAGCATATTATTACCGACTGCTTGAAAATATAATTAAATAACACTGTTAACATTGTCGATTGATTGTAACATTACCTACTTTCTTATAAAAATAATATTTATGCAGGGCGCTTCATTAATAATACCAATGATAATACTGTTCAATATTTCTTTATTATATTCAGCAGAACTGTAGATCTTATTTTACGCTACGTTACTAACGCAATTTTATAAGTACAGATTTTGAAATGATTAATACGAATATCACCAATAAATTAAACATTAAAATTGGAATATAGTTCGGTTCTATGTTTAGAAGTAAATTGTAACTTTTTGCACACACGTTTGACGTATAATAAGTATTTAAAAAACTACAACACACAATAATTATTATTGGTTTAAAGAGTAGACCCAAATAATGCGATGTATTGTTTGGTGACAACGAATTTGAAGACATTTATCTACGAAATCTACAACGCATTTATTTAGCACGAAATGTAAGATTTTTTTTTTGAAAATTAAAGTATAATGCGTGTGGATTCAAATAATATTGGTACATATTATGAACAACAAGATAAAGATTATTTAAAATCTTTTGTTAATCTCCAAATAATAAATATACAATATTTTAAAGTATTGTCTTTAAAGCAGCACCTTTCTAGTTGTAGAAGCGATTTGTACCAAAATCGGGTAAACTTGGGTGTCGGAGGCCATCTATAACTCTTCCACTTGTACGTGAAAATATTTGAGGATCCGTCCTCTAAGCCGTCATCGAGCAATACCATTTCATAGGGATGTACCCACTAAAAACTATTGACGTAGTTTGACACCAATTTTAGTCCACCCAATAGGTATTTTTTAGAATTACTAAGTACCGGGTTTTTAATTTTTAGATAAAATATGTTTAAATTTGTTTTCTTTTAATACCAAAATATCATCGAAGGTCTCCACTCCAATAACTTTTAATTCTTTTCTAGATTCTTCTGCGTTATAGTAGCGCAAAGTGGAAAGCAAGGGCGAGAAATTTTGAAATTTATCCGTTTTAACTGATTTTTCTACAGGGTATTTCAACGAGAACCGCCGGTGCCAAATTGCGTTTTTCCAATGGAGTTAAAAAAAAGGTGCAGAAATAAACTAATTAATTGGCGTAATTGTTTGGTTCATAATTAATTCCATGCGCCGTCGGGACGCCATAAAGTGCTTTTTCAGAAATTTTCAATATAATTTTTCATTATTATTATATTCGTAATACCGCCAGGTATACGTTCCTGTTGTTAAAAATTTGAAATTTGTAGTTGAAGTATCGCTAATTGTGTTTTTATGAAGTTCGCGAGATTTTGACGAATTTATGACACGACTGCTTTAATGTGGTTAGCCGCAAATGGACTAGGTAAACGGCAATAAAGCTGTCAATCAAAAATCCCTTCAATGCTGAAATTTAAAAATCCATGTAATTCAATAACGGTTTGATATAAAAATATTTCAATTACTCGTTATCAATGTTGGAGGTCGTGATCATGATCTTGGAAAAAATCAAACAGATGAAATGAATATTTCGATAATAAATCGCGATTGAAAGTGAAAACTCACACTATTTAAAAAAAGAAAGAAACGATAATGTCATCTTGTAGTGCATTAATTATAGTTTATTTCTGGCAAATTTCAAATTTTTAACTCCATTGGAAATACGCAATTAGATACCGGCGGTTCTCGTTGAAATACGCTGTATAATCATAGATTAAACTTGAATTGTAACTTCAACTATCTGTGTACGTATACTATCATTTTACATGACCAATGAATTAGTTAGTTTCCACTCATTTTCGCACCACTATAAGGTAAAGTAAACGGTACTTATTCTTTTTTTTTGGTCGTTGTATCTTGCTTTATACAAACTGGGTTGGGTAAATATGTCGGACCACCTAAGGTCTGGCTAAACTATAATTTCGATTAAAAACACCCTTAACAAAAGTTTTTGTTGGATTTTTATTATTTTCAGTGACGTACTTTGATTTTCAAGAACTACCCTATTTGTCGAGATATGGCGTTTTTTATATATGGATGAACATTGACCCTGTATATTTTTACATTTTTAGATAGACACTTTTCAGTCTGTTATAATAATATAGGGTTAGGTGGGTATACATTTTTCGTTGATCGTCTTCTAGCAGTCGTTGTCTTCCCGGTTAACAACAGGCTGCACAACGTTCTTCCAGTTCTCTATTGAAATAACATCACTTATTTGAACATTTGAGATCTGCGTTTTACAGCAAGAGCGATTGCGCCGCCACCTTTTTATGAAATTGAGCCCTGCTGAACCATGCCTGAACTTGATAAATATGTTCTAAATGCGTGACACCATGCAGCGTCTCTCGTTGGTGGGCAAACTAGCAAGATTGAGTTAACTTCTCGTAATTTATTGATTTTGCGAAACATTGGTAGCGAAAATTATTTTGCGTTCCTATTTTGTCATTGCCGCTGTACAAACTAATATGGAAAGGTTTTATCGACGCCTCCGCTGGACCTGCGTCCTGTTTTTTGAAAGCATCCATCAATTTAATTGAATTTTTAATTTCTTTGAAAGATCGTACAGAATAATTGTGGCATCGCACCTACTGATGCGGTATTGTACCGAATTCGTACAGTTGGATGCAAAAGACAATAATTAACTCTATACAGGCTGTCTCGAAAAAAGTGCAATACTTTGCTAGTGGCTTCTACAATTAAAAACATGAAGAAAGTTGTCTATAAACATAAAACAAAAAATTCTTCCTAAGGAAACTAGAGCTCTCTAAAGGTAAATCTCTGTTAGTGGTTTGCAGTGAAAACCAGTCAAGTTAAAATAATTAAATTTTGCACAACTTTTACCATATAGGCTTCTCATGGTGAGGAACATTCATCTAAGACCTTATTTAAAACACAATTTTATGTAATTTTGCTTGATTTCTTTAAGAACTACCAAAAGGCAATGTCACAAGATGAGCGAAAATATCCGATTCATAAATAAGTATTTTTGTTTGTTACGACATGTCATTAATTTTTGAATTAACTGTCGTAAGATATTTTTGAATAATTAGTGTTTACTATTTTTTGACTTTGATACACCCTAATCATTTTTGGTGAAAATTTCAATTTGGAAAACTTTGTTTTGTTAGTACTTAAATTGTTAAACCTGATACACGTAAAGTTATGATCTAATCAAAAAATGGTTGTTAGCTAAGTTTAAGGATGATCAATATAAGTAATTTGCTGCGAAAATGCTAATCACTTGCAATATCTCTGGTACTTTTTTATGCTGCTAGTTGTGGTAGGTACTTTTACTTGAAATAGAATTTTATTTTCCGCATAACAGACAAAGAGTGATTTATAATTTATTATAGATAATTTAAAACACGGAGTTTGGTTACCCTGTTCTACATTGAAATTCTCAAGCGCTCTTCAATATTTGGCCACCGATTGTATTAAATGTTTTTAGGGATAGCATTTAAATATTTTCTTTTTTACCACCTCTACATGTCAATAAGAAACTAATAGTAACTTGTGTAATAAGCTTCTTCAAAATTAATATTTGCCGCTTAGGCTAAAGTCTTAAGCTGTGAGGTTTTTATTACCATGTGCATAAGCGATGATTATTTTGACGGGACTATTAAAAGTATCTCTTTTCGGAAAGGGCATCAAGATGATAGTAAATTACTTTAATTGCCTTGATCTCTTTCCCTGTGTGCTCTAATCTGATCCGTTTACTCATCAAATGTCATTCTAGTAAGCCATAATGTAAACCTAGACAGAGTGTCGCACGATTTTTATAAATTAATGAATTTCAAATGGCGATAATCTAACTAAGGTTCACTACTATTAGTTATCTTGTTGATCATCATAGATGATTTCATAGATTGAGGACCACTTCTTTACAACACACTTAATTTTTTCTGAACTTGTTGCAGTTGTTCGAAATCATAGAATCCGGAGTAACTATCACTTATTAATCTTACAATCTTATACTCTTTGATTCCAATTGTGAAAATATCTCTTGCTACGATTTGCCAGGGTAGTGACGGTATTATTTTGGTGATTAGGGGTTCTTTGGCTGACTTTGTTCGGCATATCTTGCACGATGAGACAAAGTCGTTGACATCTTTGGCGTATCCGGTCCAATAAACAGCTGATCTTGCTCTTCGTATAGATTTGTCGATTCCATGATGTTTGCTGTGTATGTTTTGGTGGTATTTTGTTAAGGTTGTTTGGCCATTTTGATTTCTTCAATGTTTAGTTATGCGTTTTCATATATTGCTGTTCTTAGGTCTTGTGCAGCTGTTGGTGATAGTGAAGTTATGGCGCTAATTTGGAGTTCTTCCTCAATTTTGTTTTTCTCGGGTGTAAGTACAATCTCTGCTCAACAAGCCTGCGATGTGGTTCAACTTGTCTTTCTGGTATTCTATCGTCGGCGCATACACTGAGGTCCGTATTCATAAACAGGACTTGAAGCCTAGTTTTGTCTTGAGACCAACTTAGACCTAGACGATGAGACTTTTGTCTAACTTTTGTGGTTATAGATTACGTTCTAACCTCCAAGTTGGTCTCAAGACGAAGTTGGACTTGGAGACCTGTCTATGAATACGGGTATATGAATTGCGTTCTAAGTTCAAACTCGGTCTCAAGACGAAACTGGAACCCAAGTTTTGTCTATGAATTCGGGCATTAAACCGTAAAAACAACCCGGGCGCAATGTCAACAAGTGAAGTGATAATTCTTGATTTTTTCACCTTACGTCATTTCATTCACAACTTTGCAAATGCGAATTTTTTTTAACTGTTTAATATCAATTAGTACATACCTACAAATCGTTCTTGTTGACGAAATAAATACTATTGTGTATCTTTTATTTTTCAAACTTAGTTAACTTTTTATCTGTTTTCATGAATGAAAGGGACCAAATTCTACTCGAAAGCAACGATTAATGAAATCCTCCATCTCTGGTGGATTGATCGTTGCAACAACTTCCATTCTTGCCGTCTACCATAAACACCCTTCTGAGAAAGTGCCGAGGTGAGAAAGAGCCATCTGTTTCACAGGAGCTGAACTGTTTACTTACCAAATTTACTAATAGAATGGGCAGTGGTAACAAAAACTGTTTCATGACTTATAGTCTTATTTAAAAGCTTTCATTACTATAATTGCATAATCTTTGACCTAAAAGAGTATATTTGTGCTTTGCAAATAAAAATTTTACTTTTAAAGCACTTTTTTTATACATAAATAACGTTACAGGTTTTATCTCCGTGACAAAATTTTGGGACCAATTTTATAAATTTTACTTCAAAGACACAAATCATAGTTTGCTTTACAAGATTCTAAAGTACCGTCTTATAGTATGATTTCGTTTTTCTTAAAATCCAGAAATTGGAAGAGTCTGCATAGCGTAATTATGTTTTATACTTTCTTTTCCACTCTTAAGCCTAAGCAGATGAGTTTTGAATTTTTTTGAACAATAAAAATCCTCTTATTAAATTTTGATAGGTTGCACCCTTTTCGAGTAAAGCTGATTTGAAAATTTTATTACAATGAAATAAAATGTCGCAACTTTTTCTTGATATTTGTTTCGCAAATGCTGTGAACATTTAGAGCACCTTTAGTGATGATACACTTTTTCTTTCAAATACTTCCTAAAGAAGATACTGCCCCTTAAATGTGCTTTACAAATTTTTATCTCTCCAAATTTTTGGCACTTATTTCGAAAACCTCGCCTTGTATAATAAAATAAAAAATATAAATATTTATTCTTTAAAACAATCGGTTACCAACACATTGCTTTATTTTACTTCATTCACTGGTGAAAACCGCATTAAAATCGAATGAAAACTGGTGGTTTTTATATAACTGGAAATTGCAGGAAGCGTAATTATCAACATGAATTCTAATATAACGCCACTAGAACATCTTGATTGCGAAGGCGAAGTGAGTCCAGTTGGATTACGTTGGGGAAAATGAAAAAGAGCACTCTCCATTTACTTGGACGTAGCAAATATTGAAGACTTAGTTAAGAAAAGGTTAACATTGTTGCATATGGGCGAATTAAGCCTACAAGAAATATTTTATAACATACCCGGAGCAAACATCAACACTTCAAACGCAACTAGAAAGAATGTGTATGAAACTGCAATAAAAGTTAGTTGAATACTTTTCCCCAAAACAAACCCACGTATTTGAACGTCACACGTTTTGATTAATGAGGCAGGAACAAGGAGAAAAGTTTAAAAATTTTTAGTGAGATTGCGAAACCAAGCCACAAAATACAGATTTGGTAATCCAAATGAGAATGTAATTGTCTAAACTATAGAGAAAGGCAATTATACTAAACTAAAGGAAAAAATTCTAGCTGTAATATTACGGTAAACTCAGTAATTGCACAGGCAATTTCCTTAGGAGCCGAGGGACATTCTACTGCCAATGATAAATGTTTAGCCATTGATGGGAAATGTCTCAAGTGTGGATACAGAGGACATTTTATGGCGATGTACAAGACTCTACCAGGAAAAGAAAACCCCCAGAAGATTCAGGTTCCAGGAAAACTTCAACCCACTTTAACCCTCACAATGAACAATTTTCAATGTACAGCTTGTCAAAAATAGAAATAGCCGTGGATTTTCAGACGGAACTAACGCCCTTCCATGCGCGGTGGGCAGGTTGTACAGGTCTGAATGCGGGCTTACTCTCCCCGCTCTTTGCAGTGCGCACTCCGTCTGAAATTTCACGCCTATTCCTATTTTTGACAAGCAGTACATTCGATTGGTTCGAAGAACAAAATGAAGAACCCAAGGAATATATTTTTTACCTCGACGAAGATAAAATCACAACATGCTAAATGGGAGAAGTAGACATTGACATGCTTATCGACTCAGGAAGTAAGAGTAACTTGATAACTAACAGCACGTGGAAGACTTTAAGGGAAATGAACATACAAGTCTTCAATCAAGTCAAAAACTCCGATAAATTTTTTATGGCATATGTTTCCAACAAATTCCTTATTTTTTAAAGCTAGCTAAGATCACAGTCGATCATAACACAACAACTGCTACATTTTACGTTATAGATGGTGAATCTAAGAATTTACTGGGGAAAAGAACAGCTGTTGTTTTGGAAGTTTAAAAAATAGGCCTCGCTTCTGTTAATACAATCGCCTTTTTTCCAAAATTTAAAGATGTCTTAGTCGACCTCCCTTTAAATGAAAATGTAAAGGAACCGTCTAAATGAGTTTTCCCTTTAGTTCCAGTCTTAAAGGTGAATGGAGATATTGGGGTTTGTATCGACATGAGAAGGGCCAATGCAGCCATATTGCAAGAAAACTACCCACTCCCAACCATGAATGAGCCTACATTCCGTAATGCAAAATTATTTTCAAGATTGTACGTAAAAAATGCATTTCACCAAGTGGAAATATTTAATGCTTTGCTGCATATTACCACTTTTATTTTCGGAAAGGGATTATTTTGCTACAAGAGGTCAATGTTTGGCATATCTTGCGCTGCGGAAATATTACAAAAACTAATTGAATGGATACTTGTAAAGTGTGATGGAACGATTAACTTTATAGACGACATTCTTGTTTTGAAGAAACAATAGAGAAACATGATAAGAGGCTTAAAGAAACGATGAGAGTTTTAAGTGAAGATAATGTTGTTTTAAATATGGAAAAGTGTATTTTAAGACTGCCTCAGATGATATTCTTTTGGTCATAAACTTTCAGCTAAAGGAGTCGAACCATTAGACAGCTACATCGGTCTAATGAAAACTTTTTGAACTCCCAGAACAGTCGAGACAATCCACAGCTTAAAGCATGACAAAATTCACAGCATAAAGTTTATCTGTATAGAAACTGCATACTTGACTTCACTCGAGGATTAGAAAAGGCGATGTTTGGGAACTTCTACCGGAATAGGCGTTTTCTGAGCGAACACTTCTGCAACATTGATGATGTGTCTTTTCCAGCATTTACGGTATTGTTTATTCCAGTTCCCTATCGATCTAATGTTCACGTTGACAGAAAAAAGGAATAAAAAGTGAGCGATCTACAAGTGATACGTGGTCAAAAACAACGACTAGAAAAAGTGAATTTTGTGGACAGCTTGGAGTTATTGAATAATTATTTAGATTAACATGAGGTGATTTATTGCAAAAGGATGCACCGAGGATGTGCTTTGACATTTGTTTCACGTGGTCTGAATAATTGATTTATCATATAGAGATTTATTCGAACAGTAAAGATTACCTCACTCTTACAGAATATGTACAGTTGATTTTGTCAATGAAGATATTTTAAACTTAATTCCCCTGGAAGAACGGAACTGAAACTCCGAAAAGATCTTGAGAAAGAATTAAAAGTAGATTTCACCGTATTTGATGTTTGGAAGTCGTTTTCTCTTGCGTCGGTTTATCCACAGGGATAACTATCGATATGAATCTAATTTATTCAAATGTTGCCACGTGAAAGAATTTACATTTAGAATATTGATTTATCCCATGCAAACTTTAGAAAGTTTGAAAAGTGATAAAAGATCATAAGCGGAAAGAATAATATTTGCTACTTGCAAGGGATTTTTACTAAATGAAAACAGAACTGTGATTATTTCTATCTATTTATGCCAATTGACAAAAGTCTTCTTGCAGCAAATTTGTTTGTGAATATATAAATTATCAATTAAAAGGAAGTTAAAATGGTATTCGGAGATATTTTAGATGGCACTGTGGTGGTCAAGTGGAACAGAATAAATTGCTTGTATAATTTGAAAATCAGAAGTGCGCCAAATACACTTTGTTCTTTTTGCACGGTGGAACATCTCGGCTCACGTGTAATAGCCCTTATTATGTACCTAATCAACCAGTAAGATAAGACGTTTCAATTTAATGTGTGTGTAAAAGACAACAAGTCTTCAGGTATCTGCACGCTACGTTAACCAGGTTCCTCTTTTGTCGTGCAGCCGAGCTCGATAATGCACCCACGTAAATAAGAGTTGGGGTGATTTAACATAACCTTCACATTGATTTTATGCTAACTATTTGTATAACAGCGCTTAATTGTGTGGGAGGAAGACTCTAAACATAGACTACCTAAAAGTATTATTAACTAACGGCGATTTATGGGATGGCTTCGGAACCTTGTATACCTACTTTTATCATGCATCAATTTGGTGGTTCGGAAAATTATAGACATAGAGTTTTCATGTTTTGTATTTAATGTTATTTTAGTGATCCTGCAAATACTCCACTGAGGTATTAAAACAGTTTTATTATTTATTTAATACTGGTCGATGTAAATAAATGGACAAGTGACGTAAGTTATTTGACAATGCCTCAAAGGGTGTATAAATAAAGTGTCGTCTAGTTTAGATTCTTGAAATAAATGGTGATATTTTCGGGATTGAATTGGGGCGGCTTGGTGATATCTCACTGCATTCACTTAGGTAACCATGTCCCATAAATAATGGTTGATGCACCGGGTTTGGTTTATGGGCAGAGTCGTTTGCGAAGCAAATATTGCGGCTTGAACAAATCCCTCTTATTACAGAATTTCTACGTTGCCGTGCCCACATTAACCAAAACTAGAGAACCTTATCTCGATTGATAGGGTTTTCTCTTTTAAAGAACTGTTACCAAAATTCTCTCAACGAGTAAACGGGGATATCTTTTTTGCTTCTTCATTTAAGGACAATTTATAATTATTCAAATATTTGTTAGGCCCCCAGCCAAATATTACGATATTACGAAATTTTGATTATTCGTTTTTAATGTTGTTTCTCGAAGGCTCCATTTCGTGTCTCCGTTGACTATATCGTAAATTTGATGCATTGGTGTGATCAGGGTCATATAATAATTAACGTCGGGGTGATCATAGGTCGACGGTAGTAAATATTAATAACACTCATTCCGGTGTTATGACTGCTTTACGCTATCGCTAAATTAGTAATTTTGTATAATAGCCCTCTTAACTGTCAAATTTGTGTATTTCTCCTGATTTATATTTTGCTACAGAACGCGTTGGAATGTTCTTGAATTATACTCCAATGAGAATTAATCAGGTAATAATTTAGAATACGTCAAATTGCCTCATATACAGGGTGTTCTTAAAGATGAAGACCGGATTTATCTCAGATTCTGTTTGTCTCACATCAACGGGAGGACATTTTTTTACAGAGAAAATCGTTGAAAAAATTTCCGAAAATACCGAATGGTAAGGTGTATGGAAATATATCTAAATAGAAAGCTCGTTCAAATGTACAGCTTGCCGAGAAATTAATGTCGTATCGAGAGCCGTTGCGGACTGCACGATTAGTTTAGGCGACTGTCCGGATTGTCCTGTTGGCTTATTTTGAACCCTTGGAGGGAGGCTAGCTCGAAATTATTTGCTTGAGTCGGCACAATTAGATTCCCGGCTAGCCTCCCACCAAGGGTTCAATATAAGCAGCACGACAGTGGCCCAATCTAGTCGTGCGGCCCGCAATGCCGCCCGATACGACAAAATATTTTCTCAAAGCTGTACATGAAATAAAATCATTAATAGTTTAAAGAATCTTATGGTTAACTGTAAAAATATTTATATCTTTGTTTTCAAAAGAGTTTTTAAAATAAGTTTGATAGTTCTATAAAACTTTTGGATGTCCTCCATTGAAAACACTGATTGACGCGTTATCACATTTTGGTCCAAATCTTAGTTTGTCCTCAAGTTATAGAGACCTCAGATTTTTTGCATTTGTTTTATCTTCTCATCCTCTTTACGATGATAGCACGTTCCGATTTGAATTTATTGAAAAAATTGTAAACATAAAAGTAGTTACTAAGATTTTAGAAGAAGGGTGAAATAACGTGTCGATTAATGTTTTCAATGAACGACATTCAAAAGCTTTATACCTAGAACTATCATTTTTTTAATTGTTTAAAATTAAACTAGCTTTTTATTTAAATAAATTTCCATATACTTTATCATTTAAAATTTTGGGGAAAAGATGCATTTTAGGTTATTGTGCCCCGATTGTGTCTTCCCCAAAAAAAAGTAGAACAACAAATATTTTTGGTATTTTCTGTATAGAAGGTCCTTAATTATAGTGAAGACCGGATTCATCTCAGAACCTATTTGTTCCACATCAAAGTAATAATTTATAAAATCGTTTATGACAACGTCACCAAAGAGATCGAAGCCACTGTATCTTGGGGATTACATATCTCCAGATAACAAACTTTCCAAGAACTGTGGATCATATCCTTGCCTCCTTGTATTCTGGATTTTACTAAATGAACTATCATCCAGCAACACTTTAATGAAATTCTAAATAAATTCAAGAACTACCTACATATTTATGTACACAAACGAGTTAAGTTGGAATTGGGCATTGAGTATTACTGCTCAGTTTTTTACGTAGAAAAAAAAGGAACTGTTTAGCTTAGGTGGTAATAAGTCGGTGTACAGTGGTGAACTTTATGTCATATGGCAAGCGCTTAGAACAGCAGTATCGGTTGTCAATTATAACTTAGATAGACTATACCTGCTGGACATATGAGGATATATTTTAGCACCAAGATCCTAAAATGTACTCATTGTACAACAAGACCATCGCCGAGAACCACATTTTAGTAGAGTGCCCACTCTTTTTAAAATTTCTAGAAGTAAACGATATGAAATATAAAATCTAAAGTTTGATGTAATATTAAAATTATATCGTTGATTGAGAAATATCTCAATCAACGATTATATACTGCTTCACAATAGTCCCTAAAATAATTCATTTGCTAATGACCCAATGGGTCGAAACAGAGTCCTGTATACAAGATGTTTCCTAAACAGGTGCCAAAAGTTTAAAGGCGTGTAAATCAAGTCAAATAATGAAAAAAACTTTAGTAACACTTTTTCGTTAAATGGCCCCTAAAAAAGATGCAGCCCCTCGACTGCGAGTTCTGGAAAGTGATTTTTATGTGATTGCGTTCAAACCTTTCAAGATGGAGAGATAAAAATCTGTGGGTTTTCTAATGTTTTTAAGTGTAAAAAGATTAGATTTGAATTTCACTAGTTGAGAGGATATACAGGGTGTAACCGAAATAAGTACATTAATTTTAACTGGTAATAGAACTCTTCACGACGAAAAACTTTTCTTAAAATTATTAAAATTATTTTAAAATCTTACACAATTTTCTTACACGCCACTGGAAGCAACTTCACCTAGTCAACAAGATTACCTTATGAATTAATTGAATTATTATTGTTCTTTGTTGGAGCATTTCATAAGAGACTCGTCAATTTGTAGGGGGGAAAAATGATTTTAAAAAATTCGATTTCGAAAAAATGGTACCTACATAGAAAAAAATGTTGTTTTGATGAGTTCCACCACTGGTTAAAATTAATGTACTTATTTCGGTTACACCCTGTATTATACTGGGGGTGTGGGATAATTTTCTTTTAAACTTTTTTGTCGTACCTTTTGATATGAAATTATGAAATTTCATGATATTTTAAACAAAAAAGATCTTTTGTTAAGTTTATATCTAAAAGTTTATATCGGTTGCACCGTTTTAGAGTAAAAGTGATTTGAAAATTGTATTACATGCTTAATGAAATGATGTCTCAACTTTTTTTTTGCAAATGCTGTGAACATGTAGACCACGTTTAATGATGACATAGGTACATACCAAGGGTGTAGTTTGCTTGTGGCTCGAGGTACATACGTGTGTACATACCTACCAGGTTTTACGCAAAACTGAATCAAAATACATACGTTCTTTGTTTTAAATTCATAAAAATACCAATAGCACGTTAGAAATTAAATTAAAAATTAAGTGGCATGGGGCAGAAATCAAGTCTTGGTTACCATGTTGGTTACTATCTTTAAGTAACACGGGGTGGGTTTTTGTCTATTTTATGACCATGGGTTCTGTAAAGTAGGCAAAAAAGTTATGGTGACGCCATTGCTAACTAAGGTGGTGTAAACAAGCAATTTTCATCTAGTATTGCGTAAAATCTATTTATTTAACAACTAATTATGCCGTGTGTTCCACGAGCATGAATAAATTTTGACAATGTTTATGTTAAGTTTTGCATTGAAGAAATATATTGTTTGGGTTCCAAAAATAACGTATCAGCTTGCCGGAGGTACAGGTGTACTCCAGCTAAGATGTATTATAAAATAAAGTCAAATGTAATATGCTTTTATTTTATTGATTTCAAACAAATTAACGGAAAAAGACATTTTTAACGTAAAATAACTTTATTTTTAAATGTAAATGAAATTTTTGATTAAAGTGAATCTGCTCCATGCATAACACGACAGTTTCTTAGGTTTGAGTGTTCTTGGCAGACAAATTCGCAAAAATTTGTCTACAGCGGACATCAATAATAATACCTTCACTCCAATAATTAAATTAGAATGAAATGCACAACATGCAGAAATAACGAGACAATTGCAATATATCATCTTTGAAAACTAAAGCTCCGATGAAGCCAATATTTGGTCAGATTGTGTAAAAAGCAATAAAGGAATAAAAGAAAGCTGCTAAAATTACAAAAAAATGCAAAGAAAGTTGTAGGTTTTTGGTACATTTATACCCCGTTCAGACCTATGAAGGTTAAAAAATGTTTTTCTGTCTAATTGCAGAAAGCTAATGAATCGAGAACGGTTTGTTAAGAAATCGCTAAAATTCTTATACCACCAGTTCTTTGTTACAGTTAATAAGTGTCTGATGTACATTATCGTTACAACCCTTTAAATCTATTGAGAGGGATAGATGGCCGTGTAATAATAATTAATAAAATTTGAACGGTTTGTTAGCGAATAGCGAACTATTAAAGAACCGTCAACGTACGAGAAATCGGGCATTGGGGTACCTAGATATTAGAAAATTGTAATCAAAATTAAATGGACTGAAATTTTTATAATATTTATGGCAAATGACTTTGAACAAATCTTTGCGGAGCCAGAAATAAGAAAGTGAAATCCAATATTATAGAGCAAAATCTTGCTAGTGTGTTTATTGCCGAAAATAGGCTTTAAGCAACACACTTTTTCGATAAATCTCGGGACGATCACAAAATGTGAAGAAGAATTCAATCTACAAATACCTTCTCTGTGTTGACAGATGTGGTATACACGATTGGTTTAATATGACCTCAATTACAGAAATCAATTGCAGTCTTATTTGACGAATACGTGCAGGTCAAGAAGCAGGACCTTGTCTCCCAATCCATCGATTCCGAAATGTCCTAGTTCAACTATCACATTGGAATACCCACCATATTTCTACAAACATTAAGTGGAGCCTATTAAAGTAACTTAGATAGCGTATTCTGCAAGAGAATTGTGCAAAGGGGTGCATTTAGCTATAGCTACAGAAAATTAACAGTTCCAACTCGAGTATTATTACGTCAATATTTTTTTCTAAACTTTATTCATTTTCCACTATTTTTTCGAAAAATTAGGAATAATTATTCTGAAACACCTGTATCCAATTGTAATAAGTTGGTTTTCATTAAGGATACTGGATGTCTTTTATAGTTTTATTTAGAACTACAAACCAATATAAAAATCTTAAAGTTTTAACCAGACGCCATGTCATTGTCAGTTCGCTGTGTTAATGGCGCCAACATGATTACTATCAGTTTAACTATTAACTACATAACTAATGGATCAATTTCAGCTCGACTTATGCTTGGCATAAGTGGGCAGAGCAGCGCAAATCGATAGCGCTCAATTTCAACTACTGAATGCAAGTTTTGCCACGGTAGGGCCGATATTTACGAAATTGAAACGAATTTGACATTTGACACAAACGTAAAGTTACATCGGCATTGGACCTTTTTGACTTAATTCGACGCAGTGAAATAAAGAGTTAAAATTTAAAGTAGAGGAACGAAGCAAAAGCGGCGCAATTAATGGGAGTAGCATAAATTTTATACCAATATTGTACTCCCGGAGCAACTCGAGCTGAAATTCACCTGTTAGTTACTAACTATTATGACACCAATAATCTCTTGCAAAAGAACTAAGTACACTAACTTTTATTTCTCTAACATTATTTATTGCATAGTACTTAAATGCTATCATAAGTTAAAACTGGAGCTTAACTTATTCCCGTTAACCGGTAACTTGTAGACAATTGTGTTCACACTGAAGACTACGTGAATAAGTCGTGGGTCTTATTGACATAGAATTGTTCCAATAGTTTTGCAGGCATCTGTTAAGACGTCCAGCAGAGTTTAAAGTTAAACTTGAACTAAAAACTGGACGAACTTCAGTTTGATAAATTGAATTCTGACTGGTTGAGGGTATAATAAATTACTTGACGGTTTGCATTTTCACAAATTACTAAACTATTTATATTGTGTCTGCGCTCAAAGTTCAATTCAGGCATTAATCATCATGATGAATTGTCCTTTAAAATAACCGGCCTGATTTCACCAATCGCCGGGTCGGATCGATAAAAAAACGAATGATTTAATTAGACTCTGACGATTTGCTAACTGTTACTGATCTGCTATCTGCTTCAGGCTTCGAGTCTACCCTCTTGACGTTTCCCTTTCATTTCCTCGGTCTCAAACTTCCATCTAGCCTAATTTTGATTTCACTTTCTAAGCTGGAAATAGTCAATACAGGGCCAAGCTCTTCTAATGCATAAAATTACGTGACGTATTGAGAACGGTATTCCGAAGTTGTCATTGTTTATTCAATGTTTGATATGAGTAACAGTTACCAAGTTTTTGTTAATTTAGAACAACGAAGGCATTAAAATAGAATTTACATTTTCAATCAACAACGATTTCAACTAAAACGCGAATATATCCGGAAATTCCTCGGTAATATCGTTACGTTCTGAAAGTGCATGTTTGCTGCAACAGGATGACGCATGCTGCTGCAGTAGGTGTAACGAATTTCTAAGCTCTGATGTCGGACGTCATGAATGTTAGAAACTTTATTGTGATCTGAATAACTACATGTTTCAAATTTAAAGGCGCATCTAAGCATCTGGGGATATGTAATACGTTCAATAATAATTTTTTTCTTTGTTTAAGTAAAATTAAGATAAACGGCATCTACATGATAAATGTAATATGTAGGTACTATAATTTATTTATGTTTTACTAGTTCTTTATGGGGAATACATAATTGCACTTTTCCATAAAAATTTCTAACTTTGTGCCAATAAACTTTAAAATAGCAAAATCACACTTTGCATTAGGTAAAGTGTAACTTAAAGCTTACCCACTATAAAATGATACAATCGCACTTTGATTTGGGTACACTTAAGCTTTAACTCTACCCCCTATAAAATGAGAGAATGGCAATTTGCACTGAGCACAATTAAACTTTAAGCCTAACCACTATAAAATGACAGGATTGCACTTTGCTTGGGAACATTTTATTAGTAAAGTACAAAAGGGAGAATATATTATTGCACTTTGGAAAATTATTCTAACTTTGTGCCAATAAACTATAAAATAGAGCTTACCCACTATAAAATGATACAAACGCACTTTGAAATTGGGTACACTTAAGCTTTAACTCTACCCCCTATAAAATGAGAGAATAGCTCTTTGCACCACTAGCCAATTCCAAAGTGCGATTCTATCATTTTATGGTGGGTAAGCTTCAAGTTACACTTTACTTACTACAGAGTGTGATTTTGCCATTTAGTTTATTGGCACAAAGTTAGAAGAATTTTCCAAACTGCAATAATGTATTTTTAACGTTATTTTAGTTTATTTTTAAGTGTATAAAATTCCAACCCGTTTATATTTACGTTTCAAAGTGATATGTATCGGTTTTTCGTGCAAACCGTATTTAAAGAGCGTGTTAAAATACTTTAAAGTGGATGAAAGACTATTACTCTAAGTCATTGCTATTATTTTCATGTTGTAACAGATTTTATACTGACCTAAGGCTATTTTCTCAAAGTGCGTTTTCTCTGTCAAAAGTGACATATATTATTTTTCTGTGTTTTACCTTTTATAAAAGTTTGAAATGGTTTTTTAATGTTTATTCATTTCTTTTTAACGTTATTTTGGTCTATTTTGAAGTGTATAAAATTCCAACCCATTCTTTATTGTTTAATAATGGGTTGGATACGAGATACATTAAGCTATTTATATTGTTCCTGGATGATAAAGTAACGACGAAAGTAACAACGAAACTTGCATAACAACGAGCTTTATTCATTTTTCGCTTCGCTCGTTTGGTAATATTCACGTCTTGGTGCGAAAAACACTTTCATTTTGCAACTTACTACATAAATAGCTATTTTTTAGATGCAAATAGTGCGATTCTGCATTATTGGTTGTAAATGGATAATATGGTGAAATGTGTTCAAATAGGAAGACCATCCAATTTAGCATAAAATGAATTCATTTCAAGAATATGCGACTGTGAAAACTTAACAAAAAGTTTCTTAAAAGATATTTAAATATGGAGAAACGTTATCGCGGTTTTGCACGGTATTACGCTATCTTACGCATCGTAAAATACATAAGTTAATGACATGCTTCAGACATATGAATCCCATGAAATTGCAGTCATTGCTTCAAGAACGTACTACAACATTAACGTATTCACACCGCATCCGAGTGTTTTCTTGATTGGCATTACTTCTACCTAGTACGAAGAGCATGCAACCAGTTTAGCTAACAACATTAGACGTCTCTCAATTGACAGTGAAGATAGCATACATCATGTTTTAGCGTGCATCCTTATACTTATTAGCACAAGAGAAATATCAAAAACGTTGGAATATTATGTCAACAATCAATTGTTATGGCTATTAACATACCGAGAAATGTTATGACATTTATTACAGCCGCAGATGTCAGGTTGAAATCCGAGCTCGAAAAGCGAGGATTTTAAGACTTCCAAGGCTGTAATATGTCATAACATTGAGGTTTGTTCAATATTTTATCGGTTTTAGGCGACCACCTCCGCATTTTGATGAATTAGGTATTATGACTGCATTAATAAATCAAAAATTCATTTGCAACTTTTTCCCTAAAAATCAAAGTCGTTATACAAGTTGGTTGCTAGGTAGTCACAAAGATGTTTATTTCTCAACAAATATTTAATTTTTTAAAAATTCAATAATTTGTAAAATGAGTGACGCTAATTTGCTTGAAAACGTGCTAGAAAATGCTGAGGAAGCTATGCAAGCAGTTATTCCAACCAAGTCAAAAGTGAGATACAAAAAATGTTATACTGAGTTCAAAGTTTTTGTCAGCAAATTAATAATTGTATTGTAAAAATATAACATTACCAATAGATCATTTTTACATTACTGATATGTCATTTTTACATTCCTAATGCAGTTATAAGGTACATTACAAACCAACTTTTGTGAATGTTAAGGACCTTCTTACAGCCTGAAACCTATAAAAAAAAATTTAATGTTAAAAGTTGGTTTGTAATGTACCTTATAACTGTATTAGAAATGTAGAAATGACATATCGGTAATGCAAAAATTATATATTGGTAATGTTATATTTTTACAATACAGGAAAAGAAGCTATTTAATGAACCCTATTATTATGAAAATTTTAAGTAGCAATGGAACAGAATCCTAATTCTACTTTTAATAATAGTAATTATTTATGTACACCGTGCAATTAGAACAATCCGAAAAAGAACCATGAGTGATGTCGTCAATTATTAAATTTTTAATTTTTTTTTTAAATTTGTTGACAAATAAACATCTTTGTGACTACCTAGCAACCAACTTGTATAACGACTTTTATTTTTACGGAAAAAGTTGCCAATGAATTTTTGATTTATTAGTGCAGTCATAACAATTCATCAAAATACGGAGGTGGTCGCCTGAAACCGATAAAATATTGAACAAATCTCGATATTATGACATATTACAGCCTTAGATGTCTTAAAATGCTCGCTCTTCGAGCTCGGATTTTAACCTGACATCTGCGGCTGCAATAAATGTCATAACATGTCTCGGTATGTTAATAGCTATAAATTAACGTTGTATCCATACAGCAGTCGCAATAGCAACGGAAATTGATTCTGTGAGTAGGCTACATTTTTTCCTGGATTTCTTAATTCTGACATTGTCCATAGCATTTTCTGAAAAATAGGTAATAGCTGTAATACTAGTGTATTTCTATTTCTTTAAAATCATGATGTTTTACGTTGATATAGGCGCTACTAGGAATAATTTGAAATTATAATCTAATGACTAGTAATATGAAGACTTTGATCAGACTATGACAGCAGCGAGAGACAAAGAATTGGAATTTTGATTTTAGATCTCTAAAATGTAACATAGCGTTGAAGATGTCACAATAATAACCATAGCAATAGATGACACTCAAGAAACGATACAGTTAGAGCTTGAATTTGCTATGCGGCATTGTTAACGTAAATGGCATAAGCGTACATCAGCCATTATAGCAGTAGGTACAATGAACTAATAAAAATATAAAATAAAAATGGGCTGAAAGTAATGAAAAAAGAAGAACAATGCAAAATAAAATTACAATTTATCAATCTGATGTACCCACTATTCAGCGTTTCTAGGCTAATTTCGGGGCAATAAAGAATGGTTATAAACTGTGATCTAAAAGGGGTAAGTCGATATTTTGCATTTGTAGGTGACCTAAGAAACTTTACTGAATTGAACCGTTTGGAACATGCTAGTAAATTTTATGTTTCTTGCGGTAATAGTTTTCTCGAGACCTTCTTAGAAGTTCTCGTGACAGCGATGTTTCAGTTTTGACAAGTCGATAGCTTCACCGCACTTCATAAAACGCGAACTAAAACTTCATCAGGGCCATGACGTCATTTATTGCTGTATACAGGGTGATTTACGGTAACCGTCTATTAGAAGTATCTAGAAAAAGGAAAAAGTCAAGGTGCTGAAAATTTAGCCACAGTCTTAGCGACGTAAGGATCTAATAAGTGAAAATATTTCATAATGGTGGGACTTTCGCATACACCGAAAGTTGACATCAATTTTGTTATTTTAAATAGAGTACTCGAATTTTTAAATTTTTTTTGTTTTTATGGAGAATTCGAACATATTTTGTTAAAAATAACTTTATACCTACCTATAATCAGTATTTTTTGAGTTATTCAAATTTTTCTAAAAATTTTAACAAGACAGTAATGGGGCTAAAACATTAAAATCAAATCTCAGCAACAGCTGACAACAACACGTTGAATTTTTTATGCAGGTTAGCCCTAACGTTAAAGCTAATGATGGTCTAAACAAATTATCAAAATATTGTACGGTAAAGTTTATAATTAACGACATACGTCGACTTCGTGAAAACAGCAAAAAGTCCTAAGACTATGGCTAAATTTTCAGCTTCGCAGTTTTTTCTTTCTCGAGATACTACTAATAGACGATCACCGTGAATCACTCTGTATAGCAGAGTGGTTTTCCGCCGCAAAGTCGATGGCGGGACAGAGTTCGGAAAATGTTATTGGTAGCGCCACCGTTTACGACCGTCAGAAGGCGCACTTATCTTGATGGGTTGTCGTGATAAGTTTCAAATGTACTTTAAACGGTGGATTTCTGACAAATCAATTATTCCGTTCACAAAAAGTATTCCGTTCGAAAAAGTAATCGAATTTAGCATGACCAACGAACTAGCGACGAGAGAATAAAACCTTATTAATCGCAAATTCTCCATCTCTCGATTTCGTGCCTCTGAAAATTGAACTTTGGGACAAGATGAAAATTGTACATTTGATTTATTTGGCGTGTTCCATTGGGAATATAAATGTGGTCTCGAATTGGAAATTTACTATGTTTTAGATATGGAATCGCTTGCCCAACAATGCGTTCATTTAGGGTGCTTTCATGATCTATTAGGTACTGGAAATGGAAATTTGAACATTGAGCATGGAGTCGATTATTTCACTTTCTGATCATATTTCATTTCACGCGAAATCTAGACACGACAATAAAAATGCTTTAAAGAACCACTTTGTATGACCATTGTTGGAATTATTCGCATTGTTTTCTCAACTTGGTTCTAGATACCGAGTTTGCCGCTTTAAATCGTTGTTGAATGAGAAACAAAGATACCTGGCCCTTCATTGTGCAACTGGCTGACTGAAATGAAAACGTAGAGAGCACTATATACTTGTTCAGTTTTTAGTCCACACCTTTGAAGCCAAATTTTCAAAAGCAATTGCAGCATTTTAACACAAATTGTTTTGGTGAACGAAAATTGTAAATGAATGAAATTGCCAGACAAAATGCGGACTCATTCCAGTTTCCACTTCTAATTAGAGCCATGTATAAAGTTTGCATCAGAATTCTCGCGCACAACGCATCAACAAGATAAAATTTAACGTTGGACGAGAACGCTACTTAACACGAATCATAAATTCTAATCATTAATAATAATAATAAATGAAACAATGCCATCTAAATGTTTCAACAGTACTTCTATTGCATTTGAAGGTTTTATTTGATTTGAAAATTTGAAAATATACATATGTAGGTAGGTATAATACAATATTCAGCGGCGACTTGTCGTAAAGTTAACCATATTAGGACAATGCGAAATTAAAACTTAATAAATTGTTTTTAAACCCCTGTATACACAATTTTCAAAAATTCTAAAATAACCCAGATATTATACAATACCGCTAAAAACAAACTAAAGACTCTAGTAAACAAGCGGAAATATGCGTGAAAATTTCTATTTCCACGTTAAATAAATTTATTCTAAACCTTTACTATCTATACCTACACTTACTTGATAACCTCATTAGAAGCGAAACAGCTGATGAACTAGCCACACGGGGCACGGAGGCTCCGCCTATAGGACCAAAGCCATTCTGCGCGATAAGCAAAAGTCACAGAAAGACCGAAATTTATAGGTGGGAAAAAAATACTAAAATAGCATATTGCAGGCAACTTCTTCCAGAACAAAGCCAAGCAAAGAAGTTTATAGTGTTACCGTTGATTGAGGTATTTACTGGAAGATACCCAACTCCGTGCTAATAGTC
Source organism: Schizotus pectinicornis (assembly GCA_951805265.1). Classification (NCBI taxonomy): domain Eukaryota; kingdom Metazoa; phylum Arthropoda; class Insecta; order Coleoptera; family Pyrochroidae; genus Schizotus; species Schizotus pectinicornis. Next base: position 1,042,563 of record OX638203.1, on the reverse strand, counting down.
GACCGAGTTTCCCTTCTTTGCCCTGCGTCCCCTCACCCACATTGTCTGCACTGTACGGTGGCGCCACAGACGGCCAACGTTGGTTTTCGGTTTTATGAATCAGGTACCGGCTCCAGAAGGCTCACTTTCCGCATTTGTACGTGTGCGACATTGCCAAATTGTCTATGGTGTGGAATGTGGGCACAGGACCACGGGACCATAACTGCACGGGACGGGACAAGATATGTTTGCGGTGTATTTATTCCGTTCGGTCTGCGTTTCATGATTCAGGTCGCACGCCCCGATGATTAAAGTCGCTTTTCAGGCAATATTATATTTTTATAAACCAAATCAAAGTAAACAAAGTTTTAATTAAATAAAAAAACAATTTACAAAAAGTTCAAAAATTATACAAAAAAAGATCCTTACGCCTATCCATACAAAACTAATTTAGAACAAAATTTTTATTTTCCTGTGTGGTTTGACAGTTGTTCGTTTGTTTTTCAAGATTTAATCACATAAACCAAATCAATGTAAACAAAATTTTAATTAAATACAAAAAATTCAAGAATTATTATACAGGGTGAGGCAATAGTGCGTCCGACTTTGATAGCTTGAGTTCTATGACAGCTAGAAATTTGCTTTAAAAACACAAAGTCTATAACCGGAAATTATTTCTGAACTACAAGATGAGCCAAGACAATTTATACAGAGGCTAATAACATTTTTTTAAATGGAATGTTGTGTGTAAAACAAGATTTTTCGGAGCCTTTTCCTAGACTCTTTTCACTTCAATATTATTCCTGACTATTTCCAAACCACTTGGATGTAGTGTAAGTACTAGTTAGGAAACATCTGTAGGATGTCATTAAATCGTTTTTACTTTTGAGAAATTATACAGGGTGGCTAAACTTAATTTTTCAATTTAGAACTTTTTAAATTTGATTTTCTCAGTTTTTTCAAATGGAACACTGTATATTTTTTAATAATATGATGTAGAAACTAAAAACAAACATTTTTGTATGTACATACAGCCCCTATGGCTATTTGTAACCATTTTCGATTTATCGCCCAGTAGTTACAAAATTCAAGAATAATTCTAAAAAATTAGATCGTTTTCCAAATAACTCGACAAAAAACTTCAAATGTTTCAAAACTGACACAAAAATGACAACTGACGACAGGTAACTGCGATAAATGTGTATTTCTTGTCGGATAATATAAAAAGCAAAAAATGACCAAGATACAAATATAAAGTAAACTTATACTTTTTTTATAGACAAAACATCTGGAGCACTTATTACGATTTTATCTGTCGAGTTATTTGAAAAGCAATTTAATTTTTTAGGATTATTCTTGAATTTTGTTTTGAAATTTCTACCCATCATAGAATTTAATGTTAAAGTAAACATTTGTATTTTGTTCATATTAACGTGCATGTTAACTTTCTTCAAAGCATCAAATCCCGGAGTCTATCGCTACGTATCAGATCTTAAAAACAAAAGTCAGATATTTTTACCTGTGCAGAGCTATTTTGGAAATACGAAATGCATTTTCTCTCTTTTAATACGTGCCCTTGCTAATACAAAAAATCACGTTAATGCATTTTGCTGACGTTCTACAATCACAGATGATAAAGCGGAGACGTTCCTCTTAATAAACACTTAAATTAAAATCGAAATAACACAAGCTCTATATCAATAGCTAAGTATGTAGTTCGTCTTCGAGTGTAAATTTGAAAAAGTCGGCAAATTAAATTTCTCTGGCCGGAACGTCTAATCGGTTTTATCATTCATTCCATCTGCCCCTGACGTAAGTGTAGCACCATCATTATTGATTGGCACCATGTTATAGTGTTCGGCAAGGTACTGTTCATTTTAGCCGTTTAGTCCTTCTAAATCGTAAAAGCCCAGACCGCACAAATGAGCTCGGACCTGCCGTGTGCCAACCGTGATGGCCAAAGAAACCGTACATTTGCACCACAACCCTTACGGTTCTGTGTGCTTTGATATTTATCTTTAATTTTTTGCAAAATGTTTTCTACTTTTTACTACACATTATCGAAATATGTATAATTATTTAATGAGAAAAGTTAAGCACATTTTCTGTGGTTAGCAAATTTCTTAACAAAGAAAAAAAAATTCTTTCATATTTTGTTTACAGCAATTGGACACTGAAGCCGTGGTGCAAAAGATATTTACCCGCACCACTTCTTGTCTACCGCGTACAATAAGCTCGCCTCCCGCTCGTTTGTTCCATCTCTGTTAGTGTCATGAATTGAAAAGAGATCGAGAAAACGGCTGAAATGAACTATACTACGTGGCAACATTGCTTCATCTTGTTGTCGTAATATTACAGCTCTCTGTAATTTCTGAACCCGACTAAACTGCATTTAATAATGATGCTGGGGGACAGATGGACCGATTCTAAACCCCTAGCCGCCAGCATCATTTTTAGGCACGATTCTGGCGGTAAGGCTGGGCATCTTCCAGTAAATATCTCAATCAACGGTGTTACTCGCCAAAGAATGCCATAAGGCTTCTTGAATTCATGAGGAACGAATTGAGTTATTACCGGTTTCCTTACTGGGCACTGCTCACTGAGATACCATCTCGAGCAACTGAGAAAGACAGACAATAAAATATCCACACTATTTGGATCGGAAGAAGAGATCTCATACACATATTACATCCTTATGACGTCCTAGCAAACCGTAGACTAACGCACTTTAGCAACGTCAATTTAGCGCCTGACGAAGTGAAGATAAGATCTCCCAAAGACATTGTGAACTTGTCAAGGGTTTATGTTTTTGCGACAACAATAATAATTAGAAGCAGGGTTTGAACAGAAGATCATACTGGTCGCAGTGGGAAAGGCTAAGAAGCCAAACAACTTTTTAAAATCTGATCTTAAATTTTACTCTACTTTATAATGTATTACTGCCATATATTTTAAATGGTGTTAAATTTTTATTAAGAAAACCTATTAAAGAAATTTACCAGTTAAACTACTTTTTTGGCGCTTTAAATATTTCGCATTCATTTCATGTGTATGTGTCGCTAAATAACACGTTATAATAATACATTAAAGAACGATTGACATAAGGCACATTTTATGGTACGACTTCAAGTTCAGAAAACGAGCCGCGTAGCGGCGAGTTTTGTAATGGACGAATGCCATAATTGCCTTATAGACGAATTTTTTTATACTTGTACTTATTTTTTCTACTTTGGACCAATTTTAAATAAAAATCCGCAATTTTTAAATTTGGGAAATTTGGTCGCGGTTGATACTACCAAGGTTAGGTAAATGTCAGATTCGAAGTCAGTCGTGAATTCTTTCATATTGGAGTTCATTTGATGTTTTAATAAGATTTAAAATCACAACTACCAATCTGAATAAAGCAAATTGCGCGCGATCGCTATTACGAAACCCAAAATACTATTACAGCACTGTTTTGGATGTCGTAATAGCTTTTATTATAGAGCCAAAGTAGAAAAGCAAGGTTTTAAGACTTTGTAAAACCTCCATAAAAAGGTTGTTATCGAATAAACATCCAACTTTGCTTAATACTTTACCTTTAGAAATACGTCCCGTGAAACTAAAGTCAAAACACGTTAACTTTGGTACATTTGTTTCACCAACTTTCTTATTCAACAATTCACGCATGTTAGATTTTCAAGTTACCTCTCATCCAATTCAACTAAATGCTATCAAGATATTTAATCGTAATTAACTATATTTTCTGACTTGGCAAAATACCGTTGGCATTGTTATTAAATTTTGCTAACTTGGTCAGACAGCCGAGCAAGTAACAGAATTTTTCTTGAACTAACGATCCTTCAGTCACCGTCACAGCCACAGCGAATGCCTACTGCTAATAAAGGAGACACCTTTTCTTGCGGCTTGAAAGAAATCTGCTGGCCGAGTTTCTTTCATAATCCTCGGAGTCTCATTACTGAGGTAAACTGGGAGCACAAAAAGTTACAGCATTTTATGCATTGGGGACTTTCTTTACATTATCCCGAGTGACTTGGAAAAACCGCAGTATCTCTAGCGGAGATATTACAGTGTCCTAAATAAAATGTTACACAGCCTGAGTTCGAGCGTATTAAAATGTCAAATTGATCATACTGTTTTATACTCGAGCTCTTTGTCTCTTTAGATTCATGGGTTGAGCTGAAATCAATTCGAAGTTTAATAGCATTTTTTAGATATAAATCATTAATATTAGATGAAGTTTTAAAGTTTTGCTAACAATTTCTAAGAAGTGCTAGTAGGTAGTAAAGTTAAAATTTTAATAAAGAATTACTCTGAAGCTTATTATGGAACTGATGTGCTTTAATCATTTGATTGAATAGTTACGGTTCTGCTCGGTCGGTAATTGTTAAATAATTTGGCGAGTTTTTTATTTACTTTATTTCTATTTGCTAAATTGGTTTCTGTTTTGTTCATCGTTCTTACCTGTCCTGAGATCTCAGACACACAAAGGCCTTCACTGGCAACCGCGTCCACTATAGTGGCCACAAATCGTATTTATTTCTTTACAACTTAATATGAATGGAGCTATATAACTTTTCGTTGGTATATTGAAAGAGCGATAAGTATATCAGTTGTGGCTAGTATAGTGACTGCTGGTACCTCATTTAAATTTTTTATTTATGTGCCGCGTAGATGTGTTAGTCTTGAGAAATTCAAACCATTTTGGATATACGTTTTTAGATTTTGCGCCTCCTTCGAAGTTAATGAATTTATTTTTATTTATGTTTATTTTTACGTTATAATATTTTTGAAATTTGATCCGTGAAATGATTTTTATTTCTTTTCTTCTTTGTAATAATTGTAATATTTGGTTGTTTCGTAAATATAATGTTCTTTTGAATTGATGTAATATATTATTTACCATAATAATAATAAATTTTGCAGAAGCCATTATAGTATGGCTAGTGGAGTACATTGAGGTCAGATACATAAAAAGACCGACGTCCACTACAATGGATTAATGTCAAATCAGTTGACCTTGACTTTTGAGGTCGTATATATATAGTATCTGTACACACCTAAACAAAATATTCCAAATACTTCTCGAAAAACAAGGTAGTGACCGCGTTAAACTATAACACAGTTTCAAGTGCTATAACCGCGACAAACTCTCGAACCGTTGTGTAAGATTTGGTAAACTCTCTCTCCGCGTCATAGACCACCTAATTTTTTTGTGGGAAACCTTTTTCTTTTTGGTACACGACGATTCTGACACAATTAAAAGTAAACAAGTAAATTTGTAGAATAAAGTTTTAAGACAAGTAGGAATAATCACTACTTTCAGTACGTGCCACTGTACAGCTTGGAGAAAATGTTTGGTCGTATCAGGCGGCATTGCGGGCCGCACGACTAGATTGGGCGACTGTCGTGTTGCTTATAATATGGAACCGTATGGAACCCTTGGAGGGAGGCTAGCCGGGAATCTCCTTGTGCAGACTCAAGCAAATAATTTTGGGATAGCCTCCCTCCAAGGGTTCAAAATAAGCCAACAGGACAATCCGGACAGTCGCTCAATCTAGTCGTGCGGCCCGCAATGCCGCCCGATACGACCAAACATTTTCTCCAAGCTGTACCTACCTATTCGTAATTGGCATTTTTAAAGAACACTAGCACGAGCACGAGCAAATAATAATGTTTATAGGTGGCAACGACATGACTTAACCCTTAGCAAACTAAATATCTCAACATCTGCACACCCTAACTTGATATTAGTACGATAATTAAGTTTCGGTCACACTTGCGTTACAAACTTTCGGATATTCGATATTGTTTCTGTAAACAATTACCCTGGCTTATTGTCGAATTAGCATCCCTTTGCCTTTGTTGCAGATTTCGTCCCTTGTGGAACAACATGGCACCGTCGGCGCTTTGCGTCCTTCGGCGGTGGCGCGAGTGGGACAGGCCGTCAATTTGGCGGTCGAACGTTTCGTCACTGTTGGTGAGGCGATTGCTGACGATTATCCAGAGGTTCGACAAGGGATGTACGAAGCCTGCAAAGAGGCGCGCCAGGCTGGTAAGACTATTATTATGTTGGTATCAGGCTATCCTTTTTTCCTTTTCCACCTACCTAGAGGATGCACCCTGAACTATTCTTTACCGGTCAATGGGCCAGAACGTATTACGTGTCGCAGACTGATTTCAAACTTCCGAACGGAGTTGGTTTTTATGCTATCAAAGGGCGCCAATAATCAACACAGAATTGGATTTTATTGCGCCTCTGAGTTCGGGTGGTAATTAACGACGGGTGTTCGTGAAACGGTTACTGGAAACTGGTGGATTTCCGCTGTTTTATTATTACTCTTGGGCCTGGAAGGAAGGATGTGCACATATTGGTTATTGAAGATTTAAGCGGTTTATTTTAATGAGTCGGGATGGGGCTTTGAGTGAAATTAAAAACTGGAGACAGTTATAAAATTCTTTGATCATCTAGGGACCTTTCATTTTGCCTTTTGATCATTTAGGGACCTTTCAGTTTGCCTTGATGGTGGAAAGTTCAAAGCGTATCCGAAAATAGGCGCTAGAAAACGGGTAAAAAAAGAAAACTTAAAATTTTTGGTTCTATTACTTGCCGAGATATTGAAAATTTTGGATTACTGCTGGATTAGAACGTGTATTACAACTAGTGCATTTTTACAATGTGTGTTACTTCCTTGAGGTGATCGTTGGATAAGCTTAAAACGGATGGAAAATTGCTTCAGATAATTTGCTCCAATATTATTCTTATGATTAATTCATAAACAATTAAAAAGATGTAAAACAAATTTAAAAAGAGCTTTAAAATAATAAATTATTTTCTCTGGTTTCAAAAAATATTAAAATGCATTTTAAATAAAATTATCTAAACTTTTTTCAAAGCTTTTATTTTAACAGGAGAATCAGCATAATTTGCCACAAATCATTATACAGCATTGATTTTGCTATTATCTTTATCCGGTTTGTTGCTATTTTTTTTTTTAAAGCTCGATTGTGAAGCCTGATTTAGACGCAGGCAATAGTTTAGTCGAGCACCTATATTACCTTACTGTGCACACACGGCTAGCAGTTTAGTAGAGTTTGATATACTGAATCAAGTTGACCAAACTGTATACGTGCAGATAGTAATTATTGAGTCAACTGCAAAAAATTGGTCGAGTAATTTGAGAAATGTATTAAAATCAAACCAAGAATTGTTCCAAGTTGAAGGAAGCAATAGTAGGGGAGATTACTCGCCCAAAAAAATTGGATATAGTTTTATTTCACTCTGATAAAGCACTGACTTGACTCATAAGTCATACTAAAGTAATGCCCAGTAGCAGAAAACATAACGGTCCTTAACCCTTAATCCTTAATGAGATATCAGCTCATTCATTAAGAATTTGAAATGTTGCCATATCAAACACCTATGATTTGCAACAGTGGATTAATGACCAATCAGAATAGTAAAAGACTTTTGGAGGAACGTTAACGGGGCTTAAACAACCGTTAAGTTTTGTGAAACTGGGCATAAAGGTGTTCAGACGGGTCGATTACTAGATTGCTAGATCACTCGACTGAACTACTGGTTGCGTCTTAACCGGGGTTAAGACCAATTCCGAAAAAGTGAATTGCAGGAAGCCAGGTTTTGAACTGTAGACTCTGAACCACCGAGCCATCTTTTTGCGTAACTTCTCTTATATTCTAATACCTAATAACACTCTGGTTTTATATTTCCTAATCCTTAATCAACGGATCAGGAACTCATTCAGCTTTTACTTCATAAGCACCGCTTCCGCCACCTCACACTTCATTTATGAACTTGTAACATTGATTGATGAAGTGATGAAATATAGCGAGCTGTAGCTTCCGAACCAATATTAATTTCCCTTAGTTGTTTTGCATAAATTTGTGTTTTCATTTTCTTCCCATCACACAACAAATATATTATTGCGGTTTACAAATGATGACGTGACGACGTCGTTAGCAAGTATATTTGACGTTTAGACAACTCTCGTTTCATTTCAGCACGAAACTTTGATTACGTTCTCTCCGACTTACCGTCAACACCATACTAATAACATTATGTTCAGGATCATTCAATGACGTTTAATTTTTTCATTTTTTATTTAACAAAAAGTAATAATTTATAGTTTATAAATTTATAGTTTATAAATTATCGCCTAATAGAAGGAATAGGAACGGCACTGTTTGCCGTTCCACTTTTTTTTTTTAGCTCTAACCGCCTCATTTGCCATCGTCATCGGAACAGCGTTCTTGACATTAACAATATTGATTTTTGCAACTGTCAAACGATTGCAAGAATATTCTTCCAAAACTGATTCAAGCTTCGATGAAGAATGGGCATTCTTCGTAAATAGAAGCAGTAAATAGAAGAATGCTGAAATATTTATGGACAACATTTTAAACAATTTAATTTAAATCTTAATATTTGATGTGGTAAGTTTAGATAGTATTTTTTCTGCGTGTCAGCTTCAAAATGTAACAAAATTGTTTTGCAATCTTTTAAATTTTTGTTTGTTCATTGGTGGTTTTTCAGGATACATTTTATTAAATGTATAGCATGTTCTGCTAATTATTTTCTGACATCCTCCATGAATGTTGAATAAATTCAAAATATCCAAATTTGAGTAATTATTTCCCATATTCTTAACAATTATTACACGCCAAACACAGGAACTGCGACAATAAGCTAAAGTAATTAGGTATCATGCAATTTAAAGAAATTGACTTTTGGCTGTTTTTGTGAGGTCGACGTGTGTCGTTCATTAGAAACTTTACTGTTTAATATTTTTGAAATTCTATGAAACCATCTTAATTTCCAACATTATTTCTCACCTACATAAAAAATTCAACATGTTTTTGTCAACTGTTGCTGAGATTTTAATTTTTTAGCTACATCACTTTTATGTCAAACTTTTCAGAAAAATTTTATAGCTCGAAAAATACTAATTTTAGGTATACGGACTTATTAACAAAGTGCTGTTCAAATTGTTTATAGCATCCAGAAATAAATTAAAAATTGCAGGATTCCATTTAAAATAACAAAGTTGATGTTAACTTCCGATATAAGCGGAAGCACTACAATTTTGAAAATGTTTTCAGTGAATATATCCTACTTCGCTAGGACTATGACCAAACTTTCAGGTCAGTAACTTTTTCTCTTCTCGAGATACTTCTAATGGACCACTCACTAGAATCACCCTGTATATGGATGCAAACAATACAGGATGTACCGGAATAACTAGAACAAACTTGAGAAGCGGATACAAAATGAAAAAATAAAGGGACTTTTCTTAATAAACATACCCTCGAAAACGATTGATAACGGAGAAAGAGCCCTTTAAAATTGAGTTTTAAAAATGGTTTTTTGGTTGTAACTCTTAACTTTTATGATTGATTGTCTCGAAGATTTACACATGTAGCACTACTAAAATAAGTTGTCATGTACTATTAGTATCCATTTTGATGACAATTGTTTAGTAGCGTAGATATTTGGGAGTATGTTCCCTTTTCTTCTTCCCCTTTCGACGCCATTGTAAATTTGGTAACGTTCTTGAGTTTTGCATTCAATTTGAGACAAAAAGTTACTTTTATGAAATTTTGATTTAGACAAAGAAAAGGAAACAGACTTCCCAATATCTACGCCACTGAACAATTGTCATCAAAATGGATACCTACCAACAGTACATGATAACTTATTTCAGTAGTACATGTGCAATGCTTCGGAAAAATAAATCATAAAAGTTACGACAAAAAACGATTTTTAAAACTCCACTTTCAAGGCACCTTTCTCCGTTATCAAGGATTTTCGAGGGCATGTTTATTAAGAAAAGTTACTTTATTTTTCCATTTTCTGTCCACTTCCCAAGTTTGTCACAGTTATTCCGAAATACCCTGTATTTACAGAGAAAAACTTTGTTTTATGTATAGCATTACATATCTTCCTCGTTTATTTGGTAAAATAAACTCAAGACATCTAACAGTGTTGGTTAATTTAATTTCGTGACTTTCATTTTTATTCATGCATCACTTTATGGAAAAACTTATTGAAAACATCTTTTGGTAATCCATAATTTTCTTCTTTCAACTACGCACAATTTTCTAAAATTAGCTTTTTGGAAACAAGAAAAATTATTATGATCATACGATGCAGATATTCAAGGATACAAAGTGACCATTGAATGACCACTTTTACATAACCTTCTTTAGTTGTCTAATATATTATTTTGAATTTAATAGTAGTATTGTTTACGTGTCGATAGTTTGTAATCATTGTTTATTATTTTATAAATTATCGTTCTCGTAGTGAACTTAAATCTAATTTAATTTTTTTTCTATTTCTTCACGTTTTAGAATTAAATCCCATTTTAATGATTAGAAAACCATAGTTGTCATTTAGTAAGAACACACCTTGAGTAATTTATTCAATGCTAAACACCAGCAGCTTAGATGTAAGGCAATAATAATTCTTGGATGTGATCTTATTCTATAATCATCAGAATGATGTCACATTAGAGTAATGTGTAATTAGACCGACGTTTAGTTGAATAGCACATTATTTATGACTTTCAAATAATGCAGTCGGCACCGGTATTATTGTACCACCATCTGATTACAACCCATTTGAGGGATATAAATTATCTACTAATAAGTCAATTAAGCAAAGCTAAATACTTGCCATTGTAAACGGAATTGATGGATGATTGTAGCTTGGTTGGGGAAAATTAATTTAAAGTGATTATTTTAATTGTATTTGCGTTTTGTACTTAAGGCACGTATAATATTTATTTTAGTTATAACTGGTCTTACACCAACATCAGTTTTCTAATTTACCGATAAAAATTAAACATGATGTTGTTTTGGAGCTTTTTTGGGTCTTTATTTCTTTCACTTTATTACATCATTTCTCCTAATAATAGTAGATTTTACATTAAGGGAGAAAAATGCATAATTATTCCAGAGGTGCAATTTCGGGCACGAGAGCGTAGCTCGAGGGCCCCAAAGCACCGAGGGAATAATTGTATTTCTCTCCCAAAGTATATATACAATTTTTTTCACAGCTTTAGTAAAGTAAAACCGAAATTGAATTTGAAAAAAAAAATTAATTTGACAACAAAGTACCAAACTGTAGTGCTTTCTGAATCTCAATGTCTTGACAACGGTATAAAAAAATCAACAAAAAGGATCTTATTGGTTGCAGTTCGGAAAGCTAGGAAGCCAAACAATCCCTTAGAAAGAGACTAAGTTATGCGGCTGTACAATGTGAGGTTCGCAATAGCAGTAACAAGAGACCCATTTACACCGGCACAAATTAAAATTTGTGGAAACTTTAATTCAAATGTTGCTAAGGTTCTAACAATCGTAACTGTGATATTTATCTTACGCTTAACTTCAATCTGTGTCGGTGCAAATGATTCCAAGTAGGGTATAAAATGCTGGGACTATGTCTGCTAAGTTCTGATAAACCCGAACGACACATAATCATGCGCATGTGCTTAGCATCTCTTGTTTATTTAATATTCAAGACACGAATGTCTTTGCGAAACGGCAAGCAGCACGATGTCATTCTCATATAAAATGTACGAAGCGAGAGGGTTCAAAATTTGGCAACTTACAGTTTTGTTTACAACGTTAACCTCTCCCAGAAAGACAAAAAGTCTTTTATGGGCATTTTTAAGACCAATTTCGATTCCTGCTATTTTTTTAATTTAACACATTATAATAGAGCGCCTGCCGTCAGATTAATGTTTCCACTTTAACAACATTAGTTTCATCATAACCAGAGATTAAAATTTAACATGCGTTGAACAATTAACTAGCCCCGTAGGAATTACGGTTATAGTAATTGCGTACTTGGTGGCAAAAGGACAACTGGTTTCAGTGTCACGGGACGCGTTATAATCGCGTCCGATCCTGAACCTATGTTAAATTTCAGTAATTAGCGACGTAGTAATTTTGGGGGAGGATAGGATAAGATAAGAATAGAGGTCGACCATAAACTTCGCTATACATTTCGAAAGGCTACTCAAATTATAGGTAATCTAAACTACGCCAATCAAGTTAAATCGATAGACAATTATTTAAATCTCAGTACATACCTACATAACAGAAATTAAATATATTATTGAAAGCGACGTTTGAGGAAGGCGGAAAAATTTTATAGGCTTTGACTCCTAATTCATTTAATATGCCAATATTATGATAATTGTTTGTTTATGTACATACATAAGGTATATCCAAATCAGTTGCGCTGTCAGATGTAGGTGGTAATTTTTTCATAGAATCATTAGCCTTAACGTTATATCTCAGCGGCATAAAAATTCTACGTGCATCCCGTCAACTGTTACTAACATTTTAATTTTTTAGTCACATCACTTTCCTGTCAAAATTTTTAGGAAAACTTGAATATTTCGAAAAATACTGATTATAGGTATACAAAATTTTTAACAAAATGATCGTATTTTTTCCAGAATCCAAAAGAAAAATTAAAAATTTGGGTATTTCGAGAGGTAAACCGCAGAGAAATTTTGGTGTACAAGGAATTAGTAGGGTATTACTATGAATTAGTCTGTATTATTGGGCTATTACAAGGTATTCGTAGGTAATTATCAGATATAGTGGGTATTAATGGGGATTACTGGGATATTACTTAGGTATTAATAGGTATTACTTAGGTATTAGCATTTACAACGCATGCGCGCACGCCTGCGCTCAAGAAATAACTCAAACTGGCGTTTTTCTGAAGAACGATTTTAGAAAAAAAATTTACCAATTGGCGGCAACAATTTTTGCCCCGGGCAACTTTTTTTTCTTAAATGGCAACGTGCTAATAGAAAATAATTTGTTTCCCAAGCTCGCTCTTCTTAAATAAATTTAGAAAATTTGCGTTTCAGCTTTGAAGGTCTGCCTACTTTGGGATACCTGGAAGGTATTCTCCCACAATAGACAGTCAACAACACCATTAAAGTGTGTTTCCTGAAAAACAAATTTTATTTATTTAAAAATAAACGATTTGATGCAAAAAACAATTTACGTTTTTGTTTTTGTTTCGGGTCAAGTAGAAAAATTAGTACTTTGCATGCAAAATTGACTCGCTTAATTTTTCTACAAAGGTAAAAAAATACGCCTTAATATGCCCTTAAATTATTTATTTGAGAGTTTTTATTTTTTCTGTAAGTTTAATACTTAATTTAGACAGGAGCAGCTTGGTTCCACACTTCTGGTTTACTCTGTATAATGCAGGAGTATTATGGGATATTATTGTGTGATATCCGGCTAATATTGGGTATTGGCTTAGGATGGGATTATTCACCTCTCTGTAACTTTAACTTCCAGGTAAGTTCTAAGGCAACCATTGTTGAGACAATTGTCTCCTAGGTTATTAACATACCTGTAAAGTTACTGAGAGATGAACAAACCCACCCTTATGTCCGGTTTCACAAACGCACATATTAGTAATGGTTCATTAACGGTTGATTAACTTTTTTCTAATTTTTTTACTACTTTGATTGGCCATAAGTCGTTGTTCCAATTTGTAGGTATTACCATTGCAACTTTTCATATTTCTAAAAACCCGCGGATAACCCTACAAAGAATTTTCAGCGGTTTTAAAACGAACGGTTAAACCAACATTGCGTTTGTGAAACTGGGCACAAGTCTATGGTATTTTCAAGTAACACCCTGTTATTACAGGGTATTAGTAAGTAATGCCCAGGTATTAGCCTATAAAGATGAAAGTGTACAACATTTGTTTTTGAGGTTTACCTTTCGAGGTATTCTATTTAAAATAACAAAATTTCATGTACATTCGGAAGTGCTACCATCATTAAAATATTTTCACTAATTAGCCTCGCTAAGACTATGGGTACATTTTCAGCGTTGTAGCTTTTTTTTCTTTTTTGAGATACTTCTAATGGACGGTCACCGTAAATTATTCTGTATACTTAGATTGAGACTAGACACTAAATTACAGGTGTCCCAGAAGGTCCGCACCATCTTAAAGGTGCGTTATCTACAGTTGTTGTAGAATGCTGAAAAGTTGTTTAATAATATCTATGTCCTTTAGTTTTCAACTTATAACCTTTTAAGGAAAACACAACTTAAGTTTGGGAGTACCTACAGATGGTTATTCAAAACAAAAGAAATATTTCGAACTATAGTCCATTCCTTTGAATAGTTTGAAGTTGAAAAAATCGGTGAATTTTTTGCATCTTTATTCTTATACATATAACGATGATTCATAAACAGAAATGTTTTAGTATGGATCCAAAAATTTTAACATTACATTTTCCGACCATTTCGAACTCATTTTTACAACTGCACTTATATAAGTTTGAAACTGTAGGGCGACTTCTGTAAGTAATGATGGATGTTTGGTGTATACCTTTATGCCACAGAATAATAAAGTAAGCTGTGCTTCTTATTGTCTAAAACCTGTTTTACACGATCAATAATTATAACAATAATTCTGCCCACAATTGTGGCAAGTTTTTCGCAATGTATATGTAATTACGACCATGTCTCCAGGCAGGCTCAGTAAACCTGCTTTTATGAAGAGCCAAACTAGCGATAAGAAGGACGAAAAATATTAATTTTCGCTAGAGTTTGAACCTAGTGGACTTAGTAGTGGACCTAGTAGTCGGCTTCGGGTGACGGGGTGCTCTGAAACCGGGGCGGTTTTGCACAAAACTAGGAGATCTTAGATCGACTCGACTATTCGACTGTCCCTTGCAAGGGCTGTAAGAGAAGAAAAGACAGTGTGAGTGTGCTATGGGCGGACGGGAAGGTCAAGATGGATGCTTCCTAACCACCAGCCTTTACCACGTCACGTGGGTGTCACCCTGGGGGGAATTTCAACGCTCGCAAGAGCATACAACTAAACTATTTGTTCTTATAGTAAACTAACTTAAAGAAAACAAACTAACTATAAAAAAAAATGAACTATGTATATAAGTGAGGGTACCGAACAGCATAAAAAAATTAAGTTCTATTTTTATGGACAGAAATGTGACCACACTTTGTATTGCACCATGTATAATTATGGATACGATTACGAACATAAATATACACATAATTATTGATCGTGTAAAACGGTTTTAATAACAATCCTCAAATCTTATTATCAACTAAAATTAATAATATAATTGATACTTAGCTCGTATTTCTTCTCTCTGCTTGATAGATGAAACCTGAGCGTTTTGGATATTTTTATAAAAATAACTTTTTGATCAACGAAAAAGTTAATATTAATAAACCAAAATTGACCGATTAATAGAACGATGAGAACGTGCGATTTAAATTGAACTTCAATTTTGGACGGGAACTATCGAGCAATGGATTATTACTGTAAAGTGAATAGCAACATGCATTGCCAATCAATCCCGCATGTAAACGTTCAGTTAACATTTCAAACGCTTCTTCTACGACCTTTGAACGAAAGGTACATTTAGATAATCCATAATAATCGCATTAAAACGTGTCATCCATGGTCATTCCAAAATTTCCCTTCAATATAAATATCAGCAATTTTCTCTTTTAAATTTGTCGATCGGTGCAAACTCCCGTCTAAACGTTTGCCGCTTTAATTTCTGCGACATTTTTGCGTCCTCCTCGTTAAGTGGAAATTTATTTGACGTTAAAAGCATCCATTTATTTTCTTTTGGGTGCTCACTATAAATACTTTAGCTCTTCTTTCATTCGCACTAATTCGAAGTAAACTGGGCGTTTTTAATTGTAATTTATGCAAAATTATTTTTTGTACTAGACAACTTTGACCGTGACGACGAGGATCAGTTAAGTTTCAGCTACTCCATTATGACCTACTTAAGGACTTGTGCAGATTCGATTTATATCGCACATTGCATTCGCGTCATTTTTATTAAACCACCCTGGTCTCTCTCGAGCACGAACTTATTTTAAATAGGAAATCTTCTGACCGAGTTGGCTGCAACTTTTTCTTCGATTGCAAGCTAGAAATCCCTCCGCAATATTTATGTGGAACTTTGCAGCCATAAATAAGATTTACAAATTGCGAAGTCAGTTCCTTAAAACTTTTATCTCCATACTTCCTAAGCAGCGATTGCTGACATCAACTGTATGTCAGAATCTAGGTCCTTTTTTAGATTCCGCAAATATACTACAAATATATTGTAGAACCCGTCAGTAAAATATTGCACACTTCTTCCGGGACACCTTTATATCTAATTACTATCTACATAGGTACATGTTAGGTTTACCCTGATGGGCTCTACATTGTTAAAACTCATTTCACTCTCTTATTTCAGGCGGGGCAATTGAGCACATCTGCGAGGGTTCTGACGAAGAAGCTTTACCAGATAGGAGTACGCTAGTACGTGCATCTAGGTGTCTACTGGGAGCAATCACGAGAGTGCTACTACTAGCCGATATAGTCGTAGTTAAGCAACTGCTTTTAGCCAAAGATAAGGTAAAGAATAGTATTTATTGACGACAACTTCTAAGTAAGTTTTTATCTTGTTCCTCATTTCCATTTTGGGGAAATATATCAGCATAAAACTTATAACTATCGATTAAAACATATATTATTTCCACTAAAGCAAAGTTTTACATCGCTTTCCTTTAGCAATTTATGCAATTTATTCCTCTTGCAGGTCTCCCACAGTTTAGATCGATTAGAGTCCGTGAATAACTTCACTGAGTTTGTGAAAGCCTTTAGTCAATTTGGCGCGGAAATGGTGGAATTAGCACATTTAACCGGAGATAGACAAAACGATTTGAAAGATGAGAGAAGACGGGCGCAGATGGCTGCTGCTAGACAGGTTTTGGAGAGATCCACGATGATGCTTCTCACTTCCAGCAAGGTAACAACTTCGCACGTTTTATTTGTCTAGTTAACGTACCTAATATTTTATGTTGATGGTTCAGACATGTTTGAGACATCCGGAATGCGGTTCATCGAGGGAGAATCGCGATACTGTTTTCTGCCAAATGAGGAGAGCCATGGACTTGATTCATTTCGTCGTCAAGGATGGCGTCTTGAATTCAGCGGATTCCAGCTGTCAGCCAACACATGGGGAAGAAGTTGAGAGTGATAGAGGAAGTGCTTATGCGTGTATGAGGCATTTGCAACATCTTTTGGAAATTAATAAAGTTACAATGGGTAAGTTGATGGTTGGGCAACTATTTATATTCATTAAGCGGAAATAAGGCGTTTAATACAGTTTGCTCATATAAATAATTGAATTAAATATTTTCGAAGTAAGAGACTTAACTGTAGAGGTGCAGGAAGGCGACTAAATACTGTTGAGAGTTCCAGATTGTTTTTATCAGGTGCCTTACAAATGGTGGATGCGCCGCGTGAATTTTTCATTATACATCAACGCCTCGATCAACGCACAACATTTTAATAATGATGCCAACTGCATTTTATGGAATATTTAAAAAAAGAATCAAATTTATGAGGAAGATCAGAAGCTGTGTTATGAACTGTACTTTATTGGCATTTTCCTGACCGTAACTATAATTGAATAACGTAAGAGCGTTGGGGAATATTATACAGGGGCGAGCATAAAATTAGGCAAGACTCGTGAAGCGAAATCGGCAATAACGGCTTGTAGGAGTCACTGGGAAGAAACATTGTGCCTTATTTTTTGCTCGCCACTGTACCTTGTTACTATAAAATTACTACTGTCATTTACCAATTGGTTTAGCTGTAGTTTTCAAATTGAAATGCAAGTGATCAGAATTAATGTAAACAATTATTATTAGCACAAAGAAATCCTAAACATTCGGGCAAATAATAACTGACACATTTCTGAGTAGATTATTAACACTTTCAATGAGTGGGGGTTTAGGCAGCTTTGATGCATATTCTTATGGTATTTGTTGCTTTTGTTCAAGATTTTTGAAATGGATCTTAATCAATTTTTTTTTCTTTTCAGATCATTCCTGTCAAGATACTCTTCCTTCTGCTTTAGATGCTGTTTTAGAAAGAACTCAGGATTTCACTGATAGTGCCTATACTAGCCATGAACATAGAGAAGCTATTCTAGAAAGTAGTGAAAGACTAAAAGCCGAATTAGATCATCTTTTAGGGCTTTATGCAAACATTGTGAGTACTTCATGCCTTTTCTTGTTTTCCACTATTTGACATTTTATTTGCAGGTTGATTTCGAAGGTGCTGTAAATTGTCCAGAAGTAGAGAATTCCGTATCAGCTTGCATTAATTCAGCTAGAGACTTGTCAAGACACTTGTCTAACGCCGGAATTCAACAAGCGCAAGAATTGAGCACGGCCACTAAGCAAGGAGTCGAATTAGCTAGTAGTATTCGTCAGCAGGCTCTAATGTCTGATATTGATAGACTTCACCACACCTCTAATGCCTTTCAAGATTCTATCGACCATATTTTGGAAGTAAGGAATACATAATATAGGACCGGTATTTAGAGATAATCCATTAAATACCTTACTTGCTATTGAAAACGGTGAACGCTTTTAAGTTTTAAGATCGGTATTGGACATTCATATTTGTTATACTCTCTTACTGTTATAGGTATGTAAACTGCTCAGACACGTGGCAGTTTCTGAAACGTTGCAAGTATCTGCGAAATTTACAGAAATCAATTTGAGGGTGTACGGGCCGCAAGTGATAACTGCGGCTAAAACGCTGGCGGCCTATCCAGGTAGTAAAATTGCTCAAGAAAATTTAGAAGTTTTTGCAGACATGTACCAGTGGCTCGTCTCGGATGTTACTACTATTGTTAAGGACGTGTTGGATGCCAGCCAAGCGAAACCCGAGAAGCAGGTGTATATGTCACTGCCGAGACCAGGTGTAAGTTGATTAGTTTGTGTGGGAATAGACTTTTATGAAACTATACGCGATTACAGAAACATGGAACCACCTCGAAACCTCTAAAGGCCGTGAGGTTGGATACTGAGGAGCAAGAGAAAATTGCTAAATCGGGGTTGGAAATGAAATTGATAACCAGCGAAATGGATGCCGAAACCGATAAATGGCAAGAGAGTAACACGCAAGTTGAAGTGAGCAGTTGGTTACGGTTGTGGCTTTATAACACGTCTATAATTGAGTTTATTTAATAGGAAAATAATGACATTGTGAAGAGGGCGAAAAATATGTCCGCCATGGCGTTCTCCATGTATCAATTTACCAAAGGTGAAGGAGTGCTGAAAACTACCCAAGATTTGTTTACACAAGCTGAATATTTTGCGGAAGAAGCAAATAGACTATATAAAGTTATTAGGCAGTTTAGTTACCAGGTACAGTATTATCAGTCATCTCATATACCTACCTAGTGTCGCAGCGCTACTGAAACATAGGAAAATAGCATAAAAAGTTATATTTTCTTAAATTATATCTTTTCAGATTTTGTAAGAATAAAAAACTCCACCTGGATTCTTAAAAGCAGGGACACAGTTTCATATAAAGTTGATGGTTAGAAAGGCTAAAAGAAAATAAAAAAATTTTGCGTTAATCAGGATTTGAACCTCGGATCTTTGGAAGAAACATTCTGACCAGATCCCTTCTTATTTCTTAGATTTTGACCTTTGATTAAGGCCTTTCTAACTATCAATTTTACATGAAAGCGTGCCCCTTCTTTTCAGAGTCCGTGTGGACTTTTTCGTTTTTACCGAATTTTATCAGAAAAGATATAATTTATGAAAATAGGACCTGTAATTTCCCATGCTCTTTCCCCATGTTTCTTTTGCGCTGGGACATCCGGTAGATGGATATAAAATTAATTAAATTTTGGATTCAATTTATACAGGGTATCCCGAAATAAGGGTGATAAAAAATCAAAAAAATCAAGGGGCTTTTCTTCCTTTCATAAATCGTTTATTTGACGTAAGTGTAACCCTTATGATCGATTTTCCCGAAAGTTTGCACATGTACATACATACTACTGAAATATGTTATCATGTACTGTTGGTATTCATTGATGACAATTGGTCAGTAGTGTAGATATTAAGAATTGTGTTTCAAAATTTAGTGACATTCTTGAATTTTGCTTTTAATTTGAGACAAAAAGTTACTTTCATGAAATTTGAACAACCCGTTTCGGAGAAATGTTGTTGGTTTGAATAATCAAAACACCTCAATTTTAGAAATGGACAACCTATCGATTTTGAATGCAAATATTTCAGAAACGACGCGACAAACCACAATTTTTTAAAAATGAATTGTGGAATCCAAAAACATTATCGTATTTGTGAAATAGTCAGTGGCGAAGAAGTTATGGGGAAAAGAGTGACACTTTAAAAACGCATAATAGGCCATGCTGCAATTCAGTAGTACAAGTGCAAACCTTTGGGAAAACTGATCACAAGGGTTAGGAGTTAAGTTAAAAAAAACAATTTTTAAAACTCATCTTTGAATGCCCGTTTCTCCGTTATCAAACAATTTCGAAAGTATGTTTATTAAGAAAGGTCTCTTTATTGTTCATGTTCTATCCGCATCTCAAGTTGGTCACCCTTATTGCGGGACATCCTGTATAATGTTTTAGCAAGCAATGAACATTTGGTTTAATAATGATCTAAGTTGTATAAATTATTACCTAATTTAAGTTGTGTTTGCTTTAATATTGGCTTAGTAACTCAGGTCATTCTCATATAACACTATTTTTATCAAAAGTTCCACAGATAAAACATATCGTGTATACAAAATGTATTTTTTTAAAGGGTGTTTTGATATTTACGCAGTGTAATCCTCCGTGGACAAACTGTGATAGATGTACGCACTTGATGACCGAATGTAGGAAATGGAAATGACCTATAAGCCAGTGGCGGCGCGTAAGCTGCAGTTTAGTGTGTTCTGCATTTTAGTTCATGGAAGGACTTGAGAATTTATAATTAAAACTTACTATATATTTCTGGTATAATTTGACTCACGGTGGAAGTTATTAAATTGTCGATTATAACCCTTCCGTCGACTAGAAGCTGCCACTTTTATTTGTAAATCAGGAGTGGGTTTTCCAAATGGTTTAACATTTATTTTGTCTTCGCGTACAAACGCAAAAATTTATTTTCTAGCAAAAACTATATATTGTTATAGCCACACGACACGTGAGATGAAATTGGAAGTTGGATGGAACGCATTAGTTCTTCAAGAGTCATGGTTGTTTAGGTCCGATTTGTTTTGGTAATAAAGTACCCAAGCTTTGTAATGATTGCGCTGCTTCTGTTGCAGCCACAAATTTGTGTTATAGTGCCATAAGCACCACGTGAGCGGCCAACCAATGAAATCACTTCTTAGCCGAAATTGCTCGCTGTGAACACATTTGAGGCAACTAAAGTTTGCAGTAATCGAGAGCTATTGACGGTAGTATAGTAACGGGGCCAATATAAGTTGCAGTGTATTAATTTACAATTCCGTTCTCCTCTACCGTTCTAATTATGCACAAAAATGCTAAACCCTTTATGGTTCAAATATCAATTTTTATTTTTTTGATCATTTCGGTATGTGTTCTGCAGCTCCGCAGCTCTTACATACAAACCGCCACTGCTATAAGCGCAAATACAATATGTGCTCAGAATTAATGTGACCCTTCCTGTTTATCACTCGGTATCTTTATTCAAACTTTCATAGAAAAATTTTGAGAGTGACCTTTTACAGATGTGTCTGATGTGCCTTAGGGCCTAAGCCATCAAGGGATTTCAAGTGACTAAATTATAAAATTCGAAATGATTCTAATCTAACTTTACATACTTCAATATTGACCTAATTACTTCTTTCTTTTATCAGTCAACTTATTTCTTGTCCATTTTTATTTTAATTGTCCTTAAATATGATCTCACATATCTATTTAACGTTTACTAAGTTATATTGATGTTACCCTTTTTCTTCTAACTTGGGTATATAGTTTAAATTTTTGAGTAGTTTTTATTAAAGTACAGCATAAAGTGTATTCAAGATAAGAATGTTAAACACGAGTTTGTCATTTTTATTTCAAGAGTGACAACTTTGGTCAAATTAAGTTGCTCTAGTTAGAGCTTATTTCAATAGAACAATAACATTTGATGCACTTGTCATGATTTACTTGAATTTAAATAACCTTGAAATGTTTTAGTTTGATTTTTATTTAGCAATTCCATTGGTAGAAAAAAAATTTGCAATAAAAGTGGACATAAATAGGCCACTTTTTATACAATTTGCGAAAATATGATGTATACTACGTAGAAATACCTGTTCGAATTTTTTATAACTTAATTCTTTATGTAGTTTAGTAATTATATTTTCAAATAATAGTTGATCTTCAACGCGTCTGCACTATTATTCATTTCTGCAAATATAGTAGGCTATACTAAAACTGTGTGATATACCTACAATACAATTTTACTAATTTTTGGCCGACAGTGGGCGAACATAATCGCTTATTATAAAACTATAGATACATTTGTTCCTTGCAGGTCCCCGGCGGTGCCAACAAGAAGGAACTTCTAGAAAATTTAGACAAAGTGCCAACATTTGTACAGCGGCTGCAGTTCACTGTTAAAGATCACACTGTTGGTAAAGCGGCCACTTTTACAAAAGTTGACAATGTAATCCAAGAAACGAAAAATCTTATGAACGTTATCTCCAAGGTTGTGACAACATGTTTCGAATGCGCCACTAAGGTAAGTTGTGGTCTTTACCTATGGACCTCCCAATTTGATGTTGCTTGCGTGTTAATTAATTTTGTTGTTAATTTAGTTTGGCATTTCAATGCCAGAAAGGGTAAGAATACCAAGTGCGACGCTGGATGGTAGACATTTACCGATTCAGTTAAATCCTCAAGCTCTACATAAGTTGACCAATTTTGAATATGCGACGTTGCCCAGATAGTAACACGGTGATTGAATTTGATTTTCCAAATTTATTAACCACCAAACTTTTCTTTTACTAACAGTATTTCGAGAAAGTTTTCTTCTTTCGAATTAACGGTGTTTCTTTGGTTGCAGTTTTATATTTCTGCGGCTGACGACTCTTTTCAAAATTTTGACAAGGTGTAGTCATTGTAGATACCTGGCTGTAATGCTTTTAGTTTTGAGTCAGGTTCAGCTAACAAGTGCATCTCTCTTCGCTTTTCACTAATAGGGCTGCAAGTAACTAATCATTTTTAATTGCACCTAATCGCATATATGTACACCCGGATGATCTGTAAATGAGAGTCTTGAATTGCTGGTTTGGCTGATTTGGCAACATTGTAGACTGGTCTGGTAAGATCGAAGGCACCGAACCGACCCGAACGCCGGGTAAAGTCAATTCTGTGCCTTCGATCTTACCAGACCAGCCAAATCAGCCAAACCAGCGATTCAAAAGTCTCATTTACAGATCATCCGGGTGTACTTACAATAAAAGGAAACGCGAGGATGTGTACCTATCTAACTACCTCAACGTTAACACACACTTTATATTATCAGATAAATTATATTTCAGAGTTTGTCTTTATGCGTTCATATATTTTTCTTAATGATGGTTTTATAACTGGTTGTTTGCCATGAATCTAAGTTTCAGAAGTATAACCGAAGACTCTAATGTTGGAATTATTGTTACGTTAACGTTGAAGGTTACTTCAACTTATTTAGGCTAATGTTCCCACTTTGATTCCTTATTAACATTAATAGTGTTTTGTGGTGTGATTAACACAAATTCTAAGAGACACTGCTTCTATACAATGAGTCGAACGATATCACCTCATAAGTGTCAATGCTGTGAACATTGTTTTGACGAACACTAACTGCTAACTAACTCTTTGACTTTTCTAGTATAAGCTGGAATTCAGAGGTTCTGGTGGCGGTACCGGTCGTGGCTCCGGCGGTGAAGGTGGTTCTTCTAGTGGTGGCGGTACTGGTGGGGATAACAAAGGTGTGGGAGCTACCGGACAGGACCAGAACTTATGACAAATGGGGATGTCCCGGCGCAATAAAGGGGACTCTCGACGTACTCGGGTCTCCTTCTTATTGTTCTAGGACATCGTCTGTTGTTGATTCATTGTTACGTTTCCCCTTGTTTTGTCCATAACGTGATGGATTCTGGGAAATAACTAATTGTATACAACTATAGTACCAAAGAGCATCAGTCTTCGTTGGTTTCATTACCTGTACATAACTTCATTTAGTTAACTTGTTGTAGATGGGAATTAGACATTTTATATATTTTTTATTACGTTTCAGATATTTACTGCTTAGTTTATAATGTGTACAGTATTGTTATATTTGTTAAAACACTACATTGAGAGGATTGTGCATTCTAAATAAATTAATAAATAAGAAAGGGTAGTTCAGGAGAGAATTGACTGAGTGAATAACTTATTGATTGAAACGCCTAACAGTTTCTATTGCTGTTAGTAGTTTCAAAAGTAAGTTGTGGTGTGCAGGAGTCGTGATGGAATAATTAATTGAAACAATCATATTGATAATGTAATCTAAAAACCCTACACCAATCATTTCTTGTAACTCCAATATTATACTCATGTAAAATTGATAGCATTTTTATTGATTTTTATATAGTGTTAAAATATTAATGTGATCTATTGATAATTACCGTTCTCACTTGTTTCATTTCAGATGGTTTATTGATTGGTTTGATTGATGTATACTAATCTAAATTTAGGGCAAATGATGTTAAGCCGTATTTTTATTCTAGTTGTCAGCTGATGAGTGACTGTACTACTCAGACTATATACTATAAAGAGTATAAACACTTAGGATGTAAATTGTTGTGCCTGTAATGTAAATTATATACTGAGCCACTTCTCTTTATTCTTCAGTTTTTCGTTGATTCTCTTTTATATCGAACGTTTCTCGACTTTTTGTTGGTAATATTCTTTTGAACCAAACTTATTGACGCTAGTTTATGACAGTAGTTTGTATAGAAGAGAGACCTATATATGATATTTTTTTCATGACCAGTAGAGCTTAGATTTTGTACCTTTTAAATTGTAATACCTTACTGTTATGATATGGATTCTCAGAGGTTGGTGTTATTAAGATGGGTTGTTGGTATTCTGAAAGTGTTTATTGCAGGGTTGCGTAATATCTCTTAAATAAAGCGTATATTGTAAACAATTCTTTGTTTTCTCCAATAACAGGCGATTTCTCTGAAAGTCGATTCACTGTAGTTCAAGTTTGGCCGTTTGTACAATATTGCAGGATAGTAAAAATAGAAAACTAACTTACAATATAAACATGGTTTATTAATATATTAATTTGTCAGTTCCGTGTGTGACATACATCATAAAATCTGCATAGCACATTGCCTTTAACGTACCCAATTCCTGCACTAGTTCTTGTTGCACTTAATGTCTCACCTCCTGTTAGCACATTTAAGTGATTAAATAACACAGTTCACATAGTAGCCTAGTATACTTTTTGATTTCTCGAAGGGCCGAATAAAATCTGGTGGTTAATTCTAACTGTAGATAAGTATGATTATCATATATCACGACACTTATAAGCTGCTTATCTTATACATAATAAAAATAATCTTTCCTAATTACACATGGAGCCATACATTCAATCATTTGCATCACGAGAGCTTACGATCGAAACTTTAATTCATTCCGAATCGAACGCTAGGTCTTAATTTTAACCTTTTAACTTTAAAATACACTTAGTTATTTACAGTAATACTGTGTAAATAGAATAAATAGAAATATTTAAAAGCATCTATGCTATCATGTATTTACATATAAAATCAGCGTAGGTACGTATATAATGGCAGGTTCATAATCAAGTGATATCTTAACAACTCAAACATCAGCTCGACTACAACGTGTTAGTACAATTTTACGAGTGGCAACAGAATCCAGTGTTTTAGAAAATTTGAATACTTATAATGCCGAACTAAAACGTCAAATTGAAAGCGATTGTACTAACACATTGCTGCAACGCAATTAATTATTGAAGCTGAGGCTATTTGGACCCTTTTACTGAAAAAAAACGTAGATAACTGTATGTTAAAACACCGTTTTGTGATATTTACAAATAAATAGAATCTTCTATCTTTCACTATTTCAGGTTTAAGCGTACATTTCCCGAAAATAAACTTGTAAGTTATCTGCGTCCATAGATTCGGTGTTTTAACAGTGGCAAAAATAAATCTTATTTCAAAATAACAACGTGAAATATATATTCTGAAAGGTTTTAACCGTAGACAATAAATTAATTAGCAGAAACATTTAACAGTTACATTGCTTTAATTATATGGCACTATGTTAACTTTAACACAGAAATATTTATTGAAACAATATCGTTAATTGTGAAATGAAAGCCACACAGTTTCACTTTTATAATTATTACAGATAGGCAAGTACAAAACTTATATGGTACGTAATAATTAAACTAAACATTATTACATTACTTACGAAATGCACATCCATAGCATAAAGACATGACAATATTAACTTATTATTTGTGGTTGATATTGTCATGCAAAATCATATTTTGGTGTGATACCTATTCAGTGACTCTATTATACAAAGAAACAGTATTTCTTAAACGCTTAAACTAAGGGCACATTGTAGTTTAGGTAAGGATCTTCACCAAACTGCACACGGCGTAAAGAGTGAGAAGTGCTTTAGAGCGTGAAGCTGCGCTGTATATTCTTATTCCCAGGTCCCTCATGTCATTCTCTGGAACAAAAAGCATTTTAAAGTCAAGTAATAGCTATGATCTATAAAACGATATAATAGGTGAGCACCGCAACAAATAACTACAATTTACTTTCATAATTTGGTATTTATATTCATTGAGAATGTCACTTTAAAGTCTTTTTGCTATTAATAAATATTTTAAATTACGTAGAATGAATTGAGTTTTGAATTTCGAGATAATTATAATAAATAATAATTTTCACTTATTCCTTAATTAATCAATGATAAGCGATTTTCCACTTACGAGAAATTGTATTAGGTACACATATGAATTGAACGAAAAATACGCAAGTTTCAACTTGTACTTGTCTTGTAAGTAAATGAAGAAAAATTTACCACACCCTTTTGATGACAATAAAATGGACCAAAATAAAAAAGGTTTTCTTTCAGTGCTAGTGTCGATAGAAAATGATTACATAACGCCGAATTACCCAAAGGAATCGTTTGTTAGGTATGTCAAAAAATCATTGAATGAATACGGTCTTACATAATTAGTAGCGAGATTGAAAATACCCTTACCATTGCTGACATGTCTAGGCGACTGAGGTCTTTCTGGAAGGGTCAAGTCTATATTCCAAATAGTGCAAATGAATCGAGGGGTAGTGCATTAGCAGATAGAGGTGCATGGAACAAAGAAACAATTGATTTAGGTAAGGTATATTAAATTTGATGCTGTTGAAGTTCCCAAAGTCACATCTGTTCAAAAGAAATTGGGAACTGCAACAGTTCTAAAACATAAAACACTAAAATTTATGTGGATCATTTCAACCAACGTTCAGATGGAGTTAAAACTTTTTGAATTTACACAATCAATATAAGAATTATTCAGATAGGTATATTGCAACAGAGTAACCAAGCAGATTATCTAGTTAACTTAACTATTAATAACTCGATTAACTGGATTTTCATTCATCTTTTGAAGAGAGGGTCACATCTGACTCGTGAAACTCTCTTGGTTTTTTGATTTTACATAGGTATTTGGAAATATCATATTATTATGTAGGTACTACATAATGTGTAAATAATTCTTTAAAATGACAAGTTGATTAGCTTGTATCTTTTTATTTTAAATTTTGAACTTTTGGTAAATAAGAATGGTTTAGTTCTGTGCAGCTATTCTGTGAAAAACCGAAATTCTTCATTTTCCTTTAATTCCTCGTAATTCGTCTCTCTTCCGATTTCTCTTTCGGTTTCACTTGTTATTCGTGTAATTTTCCATTTCTGCAATAAATGTAGACATGGTTTGTCAAAATCTAATGGAGTCATGCTCTATCTATTATAAAGTCCCAAAACATATTTCAGATCTTCTTCCTAGTTTTTCTCCCCATGAGTTTTTTTCCCCATTTTCTGATCTGCATCTCATCTCCTCTTCTTATTCTCATTACTTTTTATTCTATTTATAATTTTCTATTCTTGACATGTAATACAATATGTTATTTAAACATATTTCCATTATTCATGTTTTCCTCTACAGCTCTACACATCTATACATTTCTCTCACGCTGAGTTGTTGTTTTCAACTTCGCGTCAAATGCATTTTTCTTGCCTATTAAGGCTCATCCAACATCACCCTGTATAAATTCGGTCGATTATTTATTGTATGTGTTATACAGGGTGTTTCATTAATAAGCATTAATAAGCTACCTGAAGAATTCTTGGAACAATATATGAAGATTTAACCTAAAACAGCGAGATAAAATGTGCCGCCTTATCGAGATACAGGGTGTTTTATTTCAACAGTATGAAATTATTCCTGCCCATTACCATTTATCAACACGGATCTCAACAGTATCTACACTTTAGGGATAATGCAACATACGCTTGCTGTTGCCAAAGAGTTTTTTCTGCGCAGTCCTACGTTTGCTTCACAAAAATTATCATCTGGTATATTCTTCAGATTACAAAAAAATTATTGATAGTTGGTTGTTTGGTTGATGGTTGTTCGTTCGATTGTTCTTCAAAATTAATTGCGATTTGTTTGTGCAACCAACCGTGGAATCTTTTACTGCGACTATCCTGCTGCAGCAGGTTGCAGGTTGTTGATTCAATCTGAATCGCCTTATATTGACTTGAATTTAAATAATGTACTATTACGAAGCAATAATCATAAGGAAGAAGAATGGTCTTTTAGCATCTCTATCATTTCATTTAGAGGTAGGTGATGATTGATACCAACCTGAATCAGTAGTTTGAAACGTAAACGCCTCTGACACTGGACTCCATCCGTATTTATTTCTAGCTTGAACTTTTGCCTCGTAGTTCTGACCAGGCTCGAGGCCTCTAATGACGTAACTCATAGACTGGACCCCAGGGGACTGTGTCGGAGCCGCTGGAAGAATAACGTCCCGCCAGTCCGTTCGTCTGTCTATGATTTGCCGGCCGTAACCGTAACCTACACTGAAACTGCCGGTATTGTACACCGTCTTGTTTTCCTGAAACACACGGATATTCGTTGGAGAAAACTTCATCATTTTTTTTATGTTATCGACGGCTTACCCGACCGGAAGTAAACTTTCGCTGGCTCTGGTGGTGAAGTGGCTGTGGATGTCCATCTTCTGTGCCAGTGGGATTATCGGGGAGTCGTCGGTATAATAGTTTATATTCTTCAATAGGGCTTAACGACTCGACAGCCCAGCTAATGTTGTAGGTGTCCTTCCAACTACTCCTGGAAGCGCTGCTGAATTTCGCCGGATTGGGCTTGCCTAAAACAAGCGGAAAAATTACTCCTGAAGAAAAATAAATTCAATAAATTCAAGTGGAGAGTCGTTCTTGATTCATTAATAAAATATTACGAAGGTACACATTAAGGCCTAATGGTATAAACGTGGATTGAAATATTCCAGCATAAAATACCATAGAAACAATTTGTCAGCAACCAATCATTTCCATGGTATTTTATTCCATTTTGGAGTTCAACCCAAGATTAAATTTTTATAAAACTCGACCTAAGTAATATGTTATATACGTAAATATCTCTATTGTTGATTCAAATTTTTTAATTTATAAGGCCGGATACTTTAATATACGCCTTAAAGTAAGCTGCTCCTCGACCCATAGTCGAGGAGTTGCATCTTTCTTAAGGCCCACTTAACAAAAAAATTCCATTGGGAATTGACCTAAAAGATGCGCGGTATCTGTAAAGCCTCCTCTTTTGTCTATTTTTATTTGATAAAACATTTATTTTGTAACACGTTCTAGCTTAAATGAACAAAATAAATGAACCTCACTGTACATAAGAAATGGTTTGCAGCGCAAGTTTAGAAACAAATCGCAATTAGCATACCAAATAAGCACAGCACTGCATACCTAAGCCATTAGATAAAGGTGTGGCAGAATTTATTAAAAACCATGAAAACCATAACATAAAAATACATAATTTGCTACTATGATCATTTAAAATATGAAATTTAAAGTGTTCTAGCTCACAGAACAACTCCTTACATGAATACTTGAACAATTAAATTAAATTGAGTGAATATAGATCATATTATTAAGTCTGTAGTAACTGAAGGACGCACCAATGAGTGAGTTGACATAGCTCTTGGAAAGTTAGAAATGCAAATAAGACCAAACATTGAAAAAAAGTAAGTATGGTACAAATTATTCATGAAAAGAGAATGACTGGGTTCAAATTGAATTTTAATAACACTGCAAACCAAAACCTACGATTAAAAAAGCGAAACAATATGACTTTAAAATTTAACTGCATATTGTAAAATATCAAAAGTATTGCTTTCGCGTCAGCTTGCAATGTAATTTAACTTAGTTATGCAAGTTAATTACAGTTACAAAATGAAGTGTTTAGAGGCAGCTCTCGGAAGCGCAGTTAGTCTGGATTGATGCATGGGCTTCGTAAGTGGTACTAAAGTATTTTTGTTGTTTATCTCACCGTTGTTATCTCTGCTGTTGTAATAAATCTTACCGGTTAATTGGACGCTCTTTCTTGTTTTTCCCAGTTGATTATCCGCCACGCAAGTGTAATTTCCAAAGTCGGAACGATGTACTTTCCGAATCACGAGCGTATGCCGGGATCCGCGTGACTCCATTATTCTTCTTTCTGTTGTATCCAACTGCATCGTATCCCTGTACCACAGTACCTAAAACAAAACACGAAACAAATTATCATCGGGCAATTTACTTAGAAAAAGACGGCTTGCAAAAATAAATAAACGTTAATTGCGAAGAGGATTTATGGCAGGTATTAATGGTTCCGAATTTTCCCTGCTACGTTCTCGGGTAAATTCGACCAGCAGGGACAGGTTTGCTTTTTCAATAAAGGCCTTTAGAAAAAGTTGATGAGGCGCTTGCTGTTACTTCTCATGTTAGTGAACGAAATGCTCTTTTATTATTGGTAACGATCGCAGCGGCAGTCATGTGTGGAAAATTGTCGGTATTCATACCAGTAACAAGAAAATCGTCAAGAGGTCCCTTAAGGGAGAATGCGTTTGTTATGTGTATTATGCTACTTCAATTTGACGTAACGATTGCTTTAATATAAATATTTTTTCTGACAAACGAAAAATTTTCTTCGCTTCAATTTCGATTTTTCGTCGTGCGCGTGAGATTTAGGTGGAACTATTAGCGACAATCGGTTTCGACTCAGTTAATAGAATTGGAGTAGTCAAAACAAGAGATGTTGCTTCAAAACAATTTAAACTAGGAGCGACACAAGAATAAAATTTGTCCATATTTTACCAAGATTTAAAACTTGAAAATTGAAATTGAAGTAAAATAACGCAAAACCTTAAAATATACATTTTTAGCACTTTTACCAGAAAGGTTAGTTCTTGAACTAAGCAAAAAATAAATAAATTTGATTAGAGGCAAGATTATAAAAAATCTTTGAAAGGTTGATTAATTTATTTTGTTTGAAGTCAACTTTTAAAAATAATATTTTTTAATGTTTTTGAAATGATTAAATATGTTTTTCCTGCTAGATGTCTCTATAATGTGCCTAATCACAAACAACTTGCCAAGAATTATATAAAGCTATTCCTAAATGTGTAGATGTGTAATTAGTTCTTATTCTTGTTGAATGTAGGTTTTTGGATGTGAAAAGGTTAGTCCTTGAACTAAGCGAAAGATGAATAAATCTGATTAGAGCCAAAATTACAAAAAATCTTTGAAAGATTGATTAATTTATTTTGTTTAAAGTTATCTTTTAAAAATAATATTTTTTAATGTTTTTGAAATGATTAAATATGTTTTTCCTGCTAGATGTCTCTATAATGCGCCCAATCACGAGCAACTTGCCAAGAATTATGTAAAGCTATTAAATGTCTAGATGTGTAATTAGTTATTATTCTTATTGAATGTAGGTATTTGGATGTGAAACGTTATGTAATATTTGTTAAATGGCATGTCGTTAATAAAAAATATTATTATAAGGTTTTATAATACACATGTGCATGTGTTATAAAAACCTCTAACAAATAACCCATACGTGCATTTTTCAAAAGACCCTCTCTACACCTGTTCCCACAAAGTCGATCAACATCGACTAGAAAGCGATCGACATCTCCAGGATGCTGCTACAGAAAGGAGAGATAAATTAAATAATTTTTCAAGAAACTTGGCCAGCGCATATTTACACGGTGATAAAAAGAGTGAAGGCAGCAAGTCAGGACCACAGGTCCACTATATCTATATTAAGAAAGCTAATGCCTGTGAATGATTAAAGTTACAATGTGGCATTTTAGTATCATCATCATCAATATGGACCGACGCAAGTTCATCATCATCTAATCATCAATTTTTCATGAAAGCCTGCTCCTCCTTTTACGAATCCGCGTAGAATTTTTCCTTTTTACCGAATTTTATCAGCAAAGATATAATTTATGAAAATGGGACCTATAATTCTCTGCGCTGGGATACTCGGTATCATACAAATCGGTGCCTCATATATTTGATTATTCTTCAAGAAGATTACTCACAACAGTAAATGTATTCAAGTGGGATTTACGTGCTGGATCAATTTTAAGGGTTTCTGCAGTTCCGTAATTAGTTTGAAATCTGTAATCAGACCATTTCCCCATTTGTTACGTTCGTTTGAAGATAGATGGCTTTACAGTAGCGAGCAAAAAATTAGGCACGACTCGCGAAGCAAAATAAACAATTTTTAAGTTGTGTAAAACGGGCTGTAGAAGTGACTGTGTCAGCGAGACGTGCTAGTCTGCCGTATAGGATCTCAGAAAATTCTTATCACCCAATGGTGCTACGGGTAATAAATATTTATTCCGTTGAAGTTTATACCTACCACAAATGTTACCCACCTCCCTCGCCCGGCAACGAATCATCTAGAAATGGTTAGGTCGCAATGCCCTTTCCATTTTACCGAATGGAGTTGGTTTACACTAGGTAGAAACATTGTACCTAATTTTTTGCTCGTCACTGTACCTTTGTTTCAATCAGATGTTCTAGATATGTTATTTAGAAACCTTTGAAGTGTGAATTTGGCTTCTGTTTCTGTATAATATAAACAAACTGATGGTTAATTCACAAACCAATTAACTATATTCTTGAAAATTGGATGAAGCAAATTTAATAAATACTCTATCTCCAATATTTATCACGGAGCTTTGTCATATAAAGTAGTGTACTTACCATATAAGAAGACATGATACATTACTAATAAAAAAAATAGTTTGTGATTTTGGATGAGAAGTCTTATGTGGAGTCATGCATGTAATCCTCAACAAGAACACTTTCGGTAATATAAAATTATTAAAAACGCCTAAAAGCTCTTAATTTTTGGTTTCCAATGCTGTGGCGTACGTTATTTAAACTACTCGTTCAACGTAATCCCACCTGGGTGCGTTTGGGTTTAACCTACAATTTAAAATGCAAAAACGTTGACCCAACCCTCAGGTACACCGCTGCTCAATTTTCACTACAGTGGTTTCTATGCATGCTACGTTGGATGTAACAAAAAGGAATTGGAAACGTGAACAAGGACAATCTGATTAACAATAGGTAATTGAATTAAGCATATCTCTCGTAAGGGACGTAAAGACACCATTTTTCTATTAACGGTCAAAGTGGCATTTACTTGGAATTAAAACCAACTTCTTGATAATTACGATCTGCAAAAATCATTATTAAACTATAAATTTGCTGAATGAGATTTTGCAGCAAATCACGTATACGAGCGCAATGCCATCTGTTCAGCTTATAGGTCAGTCGGTAACATCTGCTATTGACTCCGTAGTTTTCCAGTTTTTTCTCACTTATTTACACTTATAATATTGATACCTTTAGAAACGTCGATTGTTACAACAATGTTATCTGTTGGTAAAAATTAAAATTGTAGAATTCAAGAAAACTACTTGTAAACTTCTACACACGCTTTTGTTAAAAGTAACGTTCATTGAAGATTCAAACAAGATTCATAAATTCAAAGAAGCCTCTTAAACATACCTACATGTGTTTACTGTTGGAATTTCTAGCCGTTTAAGCGTAAAAATGATGCAGATGGATACCTCTCGTGTTCAAAAAGTAGATAGATTATTATACCTATTGTTGATTGTACATAATCCGAAATGCAACCTTTATTTTTTAAGTTTAATTTATTTATCGGTTTCAGGCTGTAAGAAGGTCGTTAACATTCACAAAAGTTGGTTTGTAATGTACCTTATAACTGTACTAGGAGTGTAAAAATGCTATCGGTAATGTAAAAATAGTAGATTACACACCTAGGTGGAAAATGTTTGCTTTCTGTCGAGAGCTAAGATAGCTTACCGAGGCCCGTAGGGCCGAGGTGAGCTAATGCTCGAGACAGAAAGAAATTTCCACCGAGGTTTGTATACTGTTTTATTCGCAATCTTTCATTTTTCGAGGTTAAAAATGGGCCCATTTTTAACCAAGAGAAAAAAAGTGCGAATAAATTTTTTTATAGTACAATCGTATATCGAAATAGTACCATTTCGAATGTCATTTTCATGTTGAAATGACGTGTTTTTTTTCACTATACTGTCACTTTTTCGCACTAGATACAAAATGTAAAATTAACAGACAAACACCTCAATCATCAATGAAATGTTGATTCTGTTATGTTGCATTTCCTAGGAAACGAAAAATTGTGCAACTAGATTATGCAGTAAGTATGTGCAATTTTATTCTTTTTTTACATTCTGAACAATTCTGGCAACGATTGTATAAAAAATCTTGTATGTAGTACGTTGCAAAATTCGTGTTTTTCGCACGCGACGTGTTACCAAACTCGCTTCGCTCGTTTGGTAGTATTCACGTCTTGGTGCAATAAACATTCTCATTTTGCAACTTACTACATAATAGCTATTACATTACCAATATGTCATTTTTTCAATACAATTATTAATTTGCTGCCACTGTTTGAACTCAGTATAACATTTTTCGTATCTCACTTTCGACTTGGTTGGAATAAGTGCTTGCATAGCTTCCTCAGCACTTTCTAGCACGTTTTCAGGCAAATTAGCGTCACTCATTTTACAAATTATTGAATTTTTAAAAATAAAATATTTGTTGACAAGTAAACATCTTTGTGACTACCTAGCAACCAACTTGTATAACAACTTTGATTTTTACGAAAAAAGTTGTAGATGATTTTTTTATTTATTAATGCAGTCATAATAATTCATCAAAATACGAAAGTGGTCGCCTGCAACCTATAAAATATTGAACAAACCTCGATGTTATGACACATTACAGCCTTAGATGTCTTAAAATCCTCGCTCTTCGAGCTCGGATTTCAACCTGATATCTGCGGCTGTAATAAATGTCATAACATTTCTCGGTATGTTAATAGCTATAACTGCACTGCAAGTGAACAATCTCCTTCTCATTTTCTAATAGATACAACAACAAGTTTAAAGACACGAACACTAAATTTAAGTTTCCTCTTTCATTAATGTTTTACTGGTTACCTCGAGAAACCATCTACTAACATAGTTTCATACCTCAAATTGTCATTCTTAGTCAAAACTTGTAGTTACATGTTAACATCTTTCCAACTGTGTTGTGGTTATACCTTACATGAATTTGTAATGCATAGATATCCATTACAAATTAATGTAAGGTATAAACATATCTAAATATAGATATATTTAGATATGTTTTTGATTGTTATCATCAATTTGAATGTAAGCCAGGTCATAATGGGTGATTTATCTCGAGGTGATGTCGCCGCGGCTAGGGCTAAAACAATGATGGAAAATTCAAGAAATAATTTTTTTTTTGTCAATTTGTGCAATCTATTCCTAATGCAATATAAAACACCAAGCAACGTTCATCACAATACAATAGCATGCAGAGAATATCTATAGTTAGTTATCTCTATAATTATTTAACTTAAACTAATACTACACAGAGAGTCTTCATAGATTAGATCTTAACTTGAGAATTAGGTCTGAGGGCGTTGTTTTTGCAAACGTTTCTTGTTACTTATACCAGAAAAGAGCGTTTTTTTTTTAAGGTATTGGGGTGTACTTTCAGTTTAGTCCGATATGTCCCACAATAGGGTTCAGTTGTCTCTAAGGGGCGTCAACAATAGTTCTGAGCACCTTATTCTGGAATCTGAGGGATTTCTAGGTTTGACGTGCAAGAAAATATAGTAAGATAACCTAAATTTTAATAAAATAAAAATTGACGATCCAAATTAGTATTCGATGTTCTAAGTAGACTGGAGAGTACGTAGGAAGACCAGTAGTGGGATCCTCGAAAAAGCGATAGCGATCGAGTCGCTTCTAAACAACCGAAAACAGTTGCTTTGGCTAGATATCAGCCGAGTCGCTATAGATTTCCATCGGTTAAACAGGGAGTTCCAAGAGGCTATCGCTTTTCTTGGTGTTTCAAAGGTGCATCCCTATGAATGGCATTGGTAGATGACGGCTTAGGGGCTGGATTTTCATATATTTTCAGGTACAAGTGGAAGGGTTATAGCCTCCGGCACCCAAGTTTACCTGTTTTTGGTAGAAATCATTTCTACAAGTCGGAAGATGCTGCTTTAAAAGCGATTCTTCAGGATACTGTATATTTATCGTTATTTGGATATTAACAAGGGGTTTTTAAATAATCTTTATCTTGTTGTTCATAATATGTACCAATATTATTACTTTTGTAGGTAAAAAATAACAATTTTTATTTCCGAAATCACTTTTAAATGATCTCTAGATTATTTGAATTTCTTCTTCAAAACGTGCTTGCAAATTTTGCAAAATCTTAATCTCGACAAACATTCTAATTATTTCCTGGAATAAACGTTATATCCCAGTCAACTTGGACATTTGTAATTACATTCAGAAAAAGTATCTGTAAACAAAAGTCCTAGGTGCAATCGTACAATAAAGTATGTTTCTATACCAAAATAATATCCTCCACAAATTTTGTTACATTTATAATAATTTGTTTGATTCATAATATACACTAGCTTATATTCTAACTCTGTCAGATTAAAACGCAAGTTTGAAGTCTAAGGTTTGAATCCATACGCATATCTCAATTTTTGTATACATAGTGTCCCGGAATAACTGTTATAAACTTGAGAGGCGGATATAAAATCAAAAAATAAAACGGCTTTTCTTAATAAACATGTTCTCGAAAACGGTTGATAACGGAAGAAGAGTTCTTGAATATTGTCGTAACTCTTGACTCTTATGATCAATTTTTCCGAATGTACTACTGAATGTACTACTGAATTAAGTTATCATGTATCGTTGGTATCCATTTTGATGAAAATCGCACGACACTGAAAAGTAGCTAATAGAAAAACAGAATTCGGTGTCGTTTCTATGACAATATAAAAATTTCGTGTATTTTTTTCCGGAAATTTTATTCTCATGCATGTTCCACTCGGGCTAATTAATACGTTTTAGAAATGCATTACAAAAAAATTCCGGAAGTAATCAATGCACTAGAAATATTATAAGTGACAATTTTTAGTGTGTTAAAGTCCACGAGGTTTATGTTCACGATACTTAGGTTAGGTAGATTGAAAATTTTTCACCTTAACAAATTGCTGAAAAGTGATTGATTTCGCATTTTTGAAAAGATCCTCCCCTAAATCCCTTCCCTCCAAAGCGACCGATATCGTAAAGATAGCGACTCGATCGCTATCGCTTTTTCGAGGATCCCACTACAGATCCTTCTTGGAACCAACATAAGTAAATATATAGACTGAAGAAGACCTAAAGAAGTTGGTTTGCATTTGTAAAACCACTAATACCAATATAAGCCCCAAACTGCACGGATCTCATCAACCAGGGCGACTAAACTTTGTTCGAAATTAACGGAATTGGAATTATGGCTTTTGGTCGTGAATTCAAACCGTTTCTATGTAAATTCAATTGATGGTAAGCAAAGAATGCATGGACGTCAAGTAAAACTAAAATTTACCCCTATTACCTACTTCGTTAGGTAGAAGCTAAGCTATCACATGTAGATGTTTGAGAATACTCACAGACTTTGGTAGTGATAAATGACGCCATTTTAACTTCAGTTACTTACATTATAGACATTCTATGTAAATTGAAATGGTCAGCATGTTCTTCGGTTCTGAATTTGGAACATACAGGATAGGCGATTTAAATCAAAAATTTTCACTACTCAAAGCACAGAAAAAGTGAGCGCTGAGAGCGAAGAATGGGAAAGTTTGCTTCTAGAAACAATCAATGGCTTCATCGACCATTGGAACGAACGACGGGAAAAAACACGTTATGTAATTGTAGGTTTCAAAAAGTCCGTTAAAATAATGGTTAGAGAAGAAAAACTTGCATAGAAAATAATTTATTTTCATTCCTCTAAATTGGCTGTTGAGTGTAAAATTCCTGGATAAGACCTAAGAAATTTAGAATGCATACAGGGTCTTTTATGGCGTACCGGATCATAAGAATTTAAATAGAAATTTCAGTAAATTGCCATTATCTGCTTCTCATTATTATATTTTTGTAGAAATTTGATCCCATTAAGTCGAAAAGGCTATTTCGCACTTTTTGCAATATAACAGTTGTACCTGTACGTCGTAAACTCATTTTTTTGGTAAAAATAAGTAAGTTGGTTAGTTATTAATCTTTATAGAAACTATTAAAAAAATAAAAATAAATTCAGTTGACACTAATAAAAATTTAATAATAATAAAAATAGTGGTTATTTTTGAAATATTTAACTTCTATGTATTTATTACGTTCTCAATTTTAGCGCGCTATTTTTACTCAATAGTATTTTTTTTGTCACTGTTCAGTTAAAATAGTTAAGCTGAAGCAGTTTCCAAAAACTGCGTTATGCGTGATATTTATTAGAAGTATTGATAACGACAATAATAATAAATTACATCTGTAGCAAAATTTATTCTGTATATTATGTATAGCTGCATTAAATAACAATATGCAAACAAGTTATTCCAGTCAATACCTCGTTCAAATATTGACCGTAATAATAAATTCTTGAAAGTTGGGTGCGATAAGGATTGGTCCACAACAATAAAGTGATTCAGTAATTCCCGGGAGTTTGATGAAGCGTCGTGTCAACTACAACTGGCGGTGGGCGTTTTATTGCTACCACAACAGTAACTTGGAATACTTCAACTGAACGGAAGTTTGCTAGTTATGTGATGAATATAATAGCACTTTGAGTTAGTTATCTCACTCTTTGTTCAGATAAATTCGTATAAGTGTAGAGTGATAGTCGCACATTTAGTAGTTGACTAGTTGACAATACACTTGATGGCTGCCATACAGCTCGCTGAAGCCGAACAAGCGACCATCAGGTGCTTCCACAGTTAGTTTCGTTTCAGTGAAAACGGGCTCATATTTTTCAATAACTATTCAAGTTCAGTTGGATGAACGCAATTTTTCTCAATTTGTTGACAGGGAGCGGCTATCAAGTTGCAATACCTATTGCAGTTTGAAAATTTATAAAAGTTTCATTATTAAGCAAAATTAAACTCATTGTTTACTGTCCTCTCTTCCAATTTTTTGAAAGTTATTTCCTGGGTATAGACTCCAATAATTTTTTATTGCATCCCCCAATTGCATTCTTTAGTAGATCTATAAAACTGAGCCAGGTATTTAGAAATAACAATAGGTATTGCTTCACGCCGGACATAACAGCTATCTGACGACATTAGATTATTTTACTCATCCTAGTTAACAGTAATTTAGAGTAAATTTTCACCTTTCAAAGTAGTGCTTATTATACATGTTGGCGTTCTGAAAAAGCACAATTGTAATTTGGCTGTAGGTCTACCACGTGTTAACCACGCGTATTTACTTTTTCAGCTTTATTATTTAATAGTAATAATGCGTTTGTTGCATGTTACGCCACTGGTAGAAATTATTTGCGCAGCTTTATGATGACGTATGTGTAGTTCTCTAAGTGGTTTCACTTTACACACCGTACCTCAAATTAACCGAAAGTCAAGTGGTATGATGGGGAAGACAAGTCGCCAGGTCGAAGTATAATTAGTCAATAAAATATATGTTGTGGCCTGATCCTTCAGGGCTTCCGTAAAAAAAATATTAAAAAACTCACTACAGTCACAATTACAAGTTCTAAGAAAAAATTATGTAAAGACTACTTAGGAAACATCTATGGGATGTCTTTGAATCGTTCTCACTTCTGAAAAATTATACAGGGTGGTTAAACTTAATTTTTCAATTTAGAATTTTTCGAATTTAATTTACTCCATTTTTTCAAATAGAACGCCCTGTATATTTTTTAACGATATGATGTAGAAACTAAAAACAATATTTTTTTGTATGTGCACTCCTATAGCTATTTGTAACCATTTTCGATTTATTGCCCAATAATTACAAAATTCAAGAATAATCCTAAAAAATTAGATTGTTTTTCAAATAACTCAACAGATAAAATTGTAATAAAGTGCTCCAGATGTTTTGCCTATGAAAACAGAATAAGTTTGTTTAGTAAGTTATCACTTTATGTTTGTTTATCTTGATCATTTTTTGTTTTTTATATTATCCGACAAGCAATACACTTTATCGCAGTTACCTGTCGTCAGTTGTCATTTGTGTCAATTTTGTAACATTTGAAGTTTTTGTCGAGTTATTTGGAAAACGATCTAATTTTTTAGGACTATTCTTGAATTTTTTAATTATTGATCGGAAAATCGAAAATAGTTACAAATAGCCATAGAAGTGTACAGCTTGGAGAAAATGTTTTGTCGTATCGAGCGGCGTTGTGGGCGGCACTACTAGATTGGGCGACTGTCGTGTTGCTTATATTGAACCCTTGGAGGGAGGCTAGCCGGCAATCTCCTTGTGCAGACTCAAGCAAATAATTTCGGGCTAGCCTCCCTCCAAGGGTTCAAAATCAGCCAACAGGACAATCGGGACAGTCGCCCAATCTAGTCGTGCGGCCCTCAATTGCGCCCGATACGACACCAAGCTGTACATACAAAAAATGTTTGCTTTTATTTTCTACATCATATCATTAAAAAAATACAAGGCGTTCCATTTGAAAAAATAGAGAAAATTTAAAACAAAAGATTCTAAATTAAATTTAGCCACCCTGTATAATTTTTCTAAAGTAAAAACGCTTCAAAGACATTTCACAGATGTTTCCTAACTAGTCTTTGCATCATTTTTTCTTAAAACTCGTAATTGTAAGTTGCGACTGTAGTGATTTTTTAACATGCATCTGTAGAAGTCATTATTTTAACAAAAAAATGCGCTACATCCAAGTGGTTTGAAAATAGTCAGCAATAATATTGGTGTGAAAAGAGTCTAGACAAAGGCTCCAAAAAATCTTTTTTTACACACCACATTCAGGTCAAGAAAATGTCACTTGCCCCTGTATAATCGTCTTGGCTCAGCCTGTATGTTTTCCGGTTATACATTTTTCTTTCTAGTTTATTTATGTTCTTAAATCAAGTTTCTAGCTATCATAGAACTCAAGCTATCGAAGTCGTACGCACCATATATTGCCCCAGCCTGTATATGATAATTAAATAAATGACCTCAAATGTTTTGTCTCTCAACTATTTATTGAAACAAATTTATTTTTTATAACACAATCTTGCGCTTTACATCGTTTGTCTTTCGAAAAGATCCGTATTAGATCACGTTTTGGCACTCAGCCAAATCATTTCAGCAGGAGACCGTCGGAATTTTATTCTAATCAGCGTTCAGGTCATGATGGCATTTTTAACCTCGACAAATCACAGATCCTCGATATTATAGTCCACAGAGTGCCATAAAGCTCAACATAAATGTCACATTAGTATGTACGACGTAGAAATGTAGAGACAAAATCGCCAATATGGAGTCGAATTTTGCCACCTATTTCGCTGCTAAATATGTGACTACCCGACAAGGTTTATTATGGTTTTTATTTGGGATTAATAAAAGCCATGGGGAGATTTAAGTAAGATGTTATAGAAAAAGGCAAGTGGGTCGTGGAAAAGGGTCGAGCTTTCAGTGTCGAAATGATTGGTGCTTGAAGAAAGTGGTTCGGTTAGTATGCCGCAATCTCTCAAAATTGCAAATGCTTTTGCGAGTGAACACTGACCGCATATGGAATAGAAAAGTTCAGCACGAATGACATAGTGTCAAGAAACAGAAGAGTGGGATCGGAGTGTTATTTATGTTTAAGGGTATGAGAAATGAAAGGGAAAATAGGGTTTATGTAGAAATGTCATAATTTTCAAGGGTTGAGAAAGAGAGAGAGAAATAGTATTGTTGGCTTGCTGAAGCGACTTCAGGCTGCTTCGGTTGCCCCAACAGCTTTAATACTTCCTCTTAGTTGCGCCATCTACTCTCTGGCT
Source organism: Schizotus pectinicornis (assembly GCA_951805265.1). Classification (NCBI taxonomy): domain Eukaryota; kingdom Metazoa; phylum Arthropoda; class Insecta; order Coleoptera; family Pyrochroidae; genus Schizotus; species Schizotus pectinicornis. The sequence goes on along the minus strand of OX638203.1, from coordinate 1,000,185 downwards.
TTACTTTTATTATTGTTAAAGAATTATAGGGCCGCTGTAAAAGGACACATGAAAACATAGTTTTATGGAGCGTATATCGCAACAACAATAAAAAGATTTTACTATTCAAGGTGTAATTGTACTTTAATTGGCGACAATGCCGCACCTAATGGTTCCGCTTGTAAATTAATTACACTAGCAAAACACTTACTCGCCTGAATTTTGATTCATTTTTAAATTGATTTATGATTTAGTGCCAGCATATAGCGCACGGTGCTTTTAAAAGTCAGAATTTATGTGTTATCAAAGTGCTGGATATCATACTTGCGAAACATCCCCTCGAAAACCCTGAATTGAATATTTCATCATGATTACTTTCAAATTCAAAATTCTGCAGATACCTACGGATACCATTTTAATCAAATTTTAAAGCCACGATTACTATCTTTTCGTGTTTCTTCTAATTTAGCAACTACGATAATATCTATTAATCCGCAATTTTGTGGGACTGAAATTAATTTTAAACATAACAGTGTGCAGAGTTGCATAATGCGGTACTCTAGCTGCATGTCTTTGGTTGATTTTATTTTTAATTTTATAATCACGAAACATGTGACAACAATGGTTAAAAAGAGAAGTTGTGGTATTTATATAAACAAATAAACAAACGTGTGTAGTTGGCGGCCTTAATAGCTTTTTGCGATGCTGTCCCGCAATGTCATGTGTTTTGTTTGTGAAACACGATGCCATTTGTTTTTCCTTCAAACACTTTTTGAAATGCCCATTAGATTTCCTGCGAGGAAATCAATAGAGGGGGCGAAGTCTCCTTAAGGAAGTATAGCGTTTCGTGACGTTAAAATGGCAGTTTTCATATCCAAGTATTGGAAAGTTGGAAGATACCGTGTGGGGCAATAGTGCGTCCGACTTCGATAGCTCGAGTTCTATGATAGGTAGAAATTTGATTTAAAAACACAAATAAACTAGAGAAAGAAGTTTATAACCGCAAATTAATTTTGAACATACAGGATGAGTCATGACGATTATACAGAGGCAAGTGACATTTTTTTAAATGGAATGTTGTATGTAAAAGAATATTTTTTATATCTTTTATCTAGACTTTTTCACTCCAATATTAAAAAATTATAAGGGAAAGATAAAGTTTCGCTCTCAAATTTCCTTTCTTTCTCTTAATTTTTCTCTCTCTCTCTCTCACGTATTTGATTGAATACATTAATACATTGTAACATATTTACGTAGCAGTACGTGCATATTTATTTCTCTAATAGGATAAAGATGTATTATTAAATCATTTCTTATTTTTTAAAATATCAAAGCTATTCCAGTTTTTTTATAACAGCGTAATGAACAAATTTTGCGCACGAATAATACGCCAAATTTGTAAAGAACTCTTGCATCTGCGGACCTTTTTCACCTCAATCGCCAAAGTTTTCAATACATTTCTTAATATTCCCAGTTTCCTTAAAAAGATTTTGACAAGGGAGTAGAGAAAGCATCCTGCAAACAATAACTCGAGTTTTACGGTCTGCACAATCTAAAAATTTTGTTATTGATGTAAAAAAATTTACTGGTAAACGCGATGCCATTACTAACTGAAATTTAATGACTTTGTAAATATTTTTCGTAACGTAACACTAGAAGTAAATGCGGTCGCGGTATTGTTTCGTTCTATTGTGTATAAATGGATGTATTCGGAGCGGACAACCAACCTCTCATTGTTCCGGCTATAATTAAATTTTTTTATGTAAGCCATTATGAATGCGCAAGTAGCAGTACATAAATTTAATTTAACTTTGTGTATTGTAAATTTGGGTCGAAATTAAGCCGTTTGATTTGTATCGTTAATTAATTAAATCCAAAGCCATATCAATGTAAATTAGAAGTTGCATCCTTGGGGAAGAATAAAACAAACGAACAAAAAACCTTTTAAATACAACATAGGGTGGCGGATATCTCGCGAATCCCGTCACAGACTGCGGCGGGCTGCTAAATAACTCGCTTCCAGTGACGTTAATGTATGTACCTGCCTCACATACGGCGGGATACGCAGGACAGTTTCCGGGAATATTGCCCAGGATTGCCCCCGTTCGAGCATAAAAACTCTAAACGTATGTACCGGAAAAAGTTCACATCCTTTTTCACGGGTTCTGGGCGCTGTAAAAAATTAATCATTTAGTTTTAATTAATTTCCAAAGTTTTACATAATGGCTGAAAGAGCCAACGTTTTTTCCTGAACGAGATTTGTTACTTTAACAGTTTATGACCACCCGAAATCTCAATTAAAATTTTCAAAATTATTAGAATCACCATCCTCGTTTTCCATTGCCGCTTTTTTGTCATTTAACTCATTTTTAATAACGGCGTTTGTGCAATGTCGCACACGTGATGCGCTATCTGTAATCCATTCTGCTGTAGAAGACGAAAATAAATTTTACAAATTATATTATTTTTGGGAATTAATTGCAGTTGGTGCTGACTACAAAATTAATTTCAAATCGATCGGTTCTTTTAAAAGCGCAAGATTTCAAAAAATTTATTAACAAAAATGTTTTAAGTTTAAGAGATAGAAAAAAAATATGTAATTAAATAACGTAACGAAAATGTTAAGGGCCTCTGTGCAAACGGAGTTTACACAACATACGGGTTGAAAATTTTTACAAAGGTAGTTGTCATAATCTGGAATTAAAAGTAATATTCAGTGCTGCGGCAGAGGTCTGCATAATGTACTCACCTTTCCGTCTCCTTTGACTGTCTGAAATAAACATGACCGAGATGAAATGTATTGTTATCAAAATTTCGGTTACAAATTGTCTGAGAGTTAATACTTATCAGGTATTTTAACATAAATTAGGTTTTCAACGTAAAATTTGGCCAGACGCTTATTTAAAAACCCCTGGTGTAAATGTAAAAGTACCTACTTAAATTTTTGACAAATGGAAAGAAAAAACCAAATATTTTTTTATAGATGGAACACAATTGTGCAAAAACTGTATTATTACTTTCAATGAGCAAGAGAGAAAGTTATGTTAAATATTCACTTATTATTATTATTATTATTAACGCTGTTAAAAAAATAGTTATTCATCGTAGTTAGATACCTAAGTACAAACAGATCGATTACAATTTAATTACAGTTAGATGGGATATGACTTTGAGTTTGTCATGACAACGGCTCGAATAGGTAATTTTGACTATATTATGGGCTCTTTTTTAGATTTATTTAGATTGGCGATTGGCGAGGACCGGTGTCAGGCTATTTAAAAATATAATTTTTTGCTGTTTTTGTGAGGTCGATGTAAGTCGTTCATTATAAACTTTACTGAACAATACTTTGGTCGATACTCGCATAAAAAAATCAACGTGTTGCTGTGAACTGTTGCTAAAATTTTAATTTTTTAGCCACATCATTTTCTTGTCAAAATTTTGAAATTTTTGAATTAGGGTATTCCATTTAAAATAACAAAGTTAACGTCAACTTCCGGTATATGCGGAAGTGTCACTATTATGAAAGTATTTTTACTGATGAGATCCTACTTGGCCAAGACGCTGGTTAAATATTCAAATGAGTAGCTTTTTGTTTTCTCGGAAATACCACTGGTCACCAATGGTTAACAATGGTTGGTCAATATGGATCAGTGCTGGTCCTAAAACTAATAATTTTAAGTCAATTGTTCAACTCATTTTAAAATGTAGCTCAAATTTGAAACATTTCAAGGCCGATCTAAACACAGATGAGGGAATTTGTAATATTATATTATTGTCTTTTTAACGCTTTAGTATAAGGAAGAGATTTCTTCTATGAGAGAATACACTCTTACGTCTATAGCGCCTTGATGGGTAACGGAGAAAACAGCATTTTATAAATCTCGTGATTTCTATCTAATTTTGAGGGTTTTAATAAAATTGTTTATAGTTATTGCTACAGCAGGAGACAGTTTCTATAACATCTCTTAACGTCATTGTTCTTATATAAAATCTTGGTGTTTCTAGGATCTTAGTATAGAGAAGCTGCTAAAATTCATGCCTGATTCAAAGATGAGACAACATTCAGAAAACGAGGTCAAGAGCAGTACAGAAGTGAACTAAACAAATTGAGTAGGTACCTTACCTACTTAGCCAAAAGCGCTATAAACTTTACTACTCAACATTTATTATTCAATCATCCTGAGACGGCAATGTAAGCCTGGTTTGTGTTGTGCCCTATACGTTTTATTTTAGTGGGCACTTTACAAGAGCGCTATCTGCAAGTCACTTTCTTAAGTTGTTGAAACTTGCAACAAAATATTTCGTATTGGTGTTGCTTTAAAATAATTGTACATTACATATCACCAATTAAGATTAGTGTGTATGTAGACAAATTTAGTGGGTACCTCCCCCCAACCTTTTTCAAGCACACAGTTACCTATCTAATAACAATAACTCGTTGAATGCCACGCAAAATTATGAAGTATTGGAGCAAAAATAACAAATTTTCATTCGATACAAATCTTATTTTATTCTACATGTATGTGATAAAAATCAATGTACTGCACTGTGAAATCTACTTTGCATTACTTGCGTCAGAAAAGTTATATTATATATTAATTATTATTGTAATATAATTATCATCATACGAATATAAAAGTTGCAATTTCTCTAAAAAAATGTTGACGGATTCAAGGTTCAAACTTTTACTTGCTTAGCACCAAAATCAGAATCATATCTATCACATATTTATACTGAAAGATTGGCAAAAATACTTTACAAAATATAGACTTATGAAATCTAGATAGAATTAACCAAAAAGATGACTTAGGTATATCTTAAATTGAAACAAGAGCAAATGCTACAGCGCAGTGTAGTTGGACAAATACTTTATCTCTTTACTCCAGCGATGCTCCGGTGGGCAACGAGACTGCTGGGAAGAAAACCCAACTTTGGATTTATAATAGGATTATAAGAAGTAATTCCATCCATGCATTTGTTGTCAACTTAGTGGGTGTACCAACTAAACAACATTGATCAAAATCCAAAAGTCTCAAACCAACCTGAGCCATACCATTATGTGCCAAAAATAATGACGTAAAAATAAAAATACTAAGGAAAAAATATACGTAGTTCCACAATAAGAAAACTTAAGGAAATCACCATTTCAGCTTATTGTAAATTAAAACTTTCTTTCGTTTTGTTAGCTGCCTAGCAGCTAGGTGTCCATTACCCTGATACTAACTTTGACTACATGTGTAAGCAATCTATTATCTAAGAGGACAACATCAAACAAATTTATTTTTTTAATAGCAATTTGTCTGCTTGACATAGAAAAAATAGGTGGTAACTTGTCTTTAGGTCAAGTGGCTTCTTACAAGGTTAGGTAGTAACAGACAATCTAACAAGCTAACGACCATGTGTGGTTTAGGGCAACTATAAGTTAATGGTTTTATATGATAATTGAACTGCAGTCATTTGGTGAGATTATAAAGAGCATGAGAAATTCTAGTTACAGAGATCGAGTGAACGCACAAATGTGTCGTTTTCCTCTTATAAGTTGTAAAGCTAAGCATTTTTAAGTAAACCTGTAACACCGTAATGGATCGTTGGGAAGTCGGGACTAATCTTAACGGAAGCTGAAGGGCTTTGCCACTTATTTGTTTGGGACATAACGGGGGCAAGCAACTTTTCTGTCTGTCAATTTTCCAATATTCACTTGTCGCTACAGTAAAACACAATCATGCTTACTCCAACTCGATTGATTTTTTGATTACTTATTACTTATTTATTACTGATAATAATAATCAATAAATAATAATCAAATAAGTATCTTGATAGTGATTGGTCTTGAGTTGTAATTAGGGCTGTAAAATGTAAAAATAACTTAAACTAATACCGAGTTTAGAATGCTGGGAATTAGAATTAATGAGAAATACTGAAAATTGTAAATAATTCATCCTTAACACATGCATAGACAGACTTGAGCATTGTTCTTGAGTTTTCCATATAAACATGTAATAATGCAGTATAAATCACGAAACCCATACAAGCGTAAGTAATGTATACAGACATGAATTGCTGGCGGTTCACGTCACAAAGAGGGATTCAAAACAGCTTCAAACGAACAATATACTGAATGGCAATTTTTGCCACTTTGATCCGTTTGGATATCCAATAATAAAACAAATGTAACGATTTAGCCGCTGTAGTTTGACGCGTTATTAATAACATCTGCAGGTATGTTTGTGCACAAAATTTTTGTCTTAAAAAATCTTTTTGTTAAATTTAAATAATTATAATTTAGCAATGTTGTGAATTAAAAAAAATATATGTTGTTCGAATCTTTTCTAAGATAAAACAAGCAGCTTCTATAGCTCAGAATTCCGGTACAAAGCGATTTTGGTTTAAATTTTAAATTATTTAATCAAATCTTAATTTGAATTCGTTAGGGTTGCACATTTGTTGAAGGTAAGTAAGTAAGTTATTATTTAGAAGAGCGAAACAGTCAAGTCCGGATAACATTACTGCTCTTTCAACATTCTGTATTCGATTTATTGGGTCATTAGGCTGGAAGCGCGAAAATACTCGTCTTGATTTTATGTTACGATTCGCCCTCTATAACTTCGTCAAAGTGTTTCAATGTGATTAAAGGTTTATTCAGGAAAAGTTCGTATTTACCCTGTAACAGTGACTTCCCTTACTCGATTATAAACTTGTCGCGAATGCACTAGTAATCTTGTCTGCCTCGAACAGACATTTGAAATTTAATTGAATTTTATCATCCAGGATGATGCTGTTACGTCAAATACTACGTCGGTAATTACTAAAGATTGTTTTTATTTTAAGTTAATTTTGGTGGTCATTTATTTAATATCAAAATTAGGATCTGATATGAGTGTAACTGAGTATAATTAAAAAGCTAATGCTTTTACATCATACAGAAAATCTGGGTGATAGAAGTGGTAATGATAGACATTAATTTTTTCACTTTAGTCATTATCGAATTTCAATCTGCAAATATAGAAAAGATTTTTGATAATGTAAATTGTTATTCATACTACTCAGAGATACTATCAGCAAAACTCTGCGAGAATCAAGGTGGGCAACAGGGTTACCGCCTCATTTGAAACAACAAAGGGATTGCGACAAGGCTGTTGCTTAATTTCACCCTTTTTAAATTCTATTGGGATAGACCTTTGGTGACATGAATAAAATAATGCAAAAACATGGGGCTAAGAGTGGGGGATGATACACTGTTTACACTGTTCTTCGCAGACGATCAGATCGTTATTGCTGAGGATAAAGACGATCTCAGTTACATGATTAAAAAATTCAAAGCAGAATACGAAGGGGCCGGTTTCCAAATGAATTTATTTAAATGGCAATATTTAATAGCGGGGAACGACCACTCCGCTGGAGTGAAGGGAGGTGAAAGTAATTTTTATACCAAAGCCAGGTAGAGCGGACTACTCCCTGGCAAAATCATATCGGCCGATCAGCTTAACATCGTTTCTTTTAAAAACGCTGGAGAGATTGTGCGATAGAGAAATCAGAGATGTAAACCTACGGGAACATCCATTGCACCCCGGGCAACATGCTTACCTCCCGGGTAGATCCACTGAGTCGGCGCTGCACGCTGTTGTGACGCGGCTAGAAAGATCCCTAGAGAGTAAGATGTCAACCTTAGGGATATTTATAGACATCGAGGGAGCTTTTGATAAAGCAACCTTTGAAAGTATAGGACTGGCTCTGGCAAGGCGTAATGTTTCGCCAACCCTGATGGGTTGGATTGAACACATGCTGAAATACAGAGCGGTACAAGTTAGTGTTGGAGATCTGGTCTCGAGAGGTGTGGTGAGCAGGGGGTGTCCTCAGGGGGGTGTTTTGTCCCCGCTGCTATGGGACATAGTAGTGGATGACCTCTTGCGGCGCCTCAACGATGCAGGTTTTCACACAATTGGATACGCAGATGATATAACAATTCTGCTAACTGGGAAGTTTGAGAGTGTTCTCTGCAATTTGATGCAGACAGCACTGGGCATACTTGACAAATGGTGCAACGAGAAAAACCTCTCCGTTTACACAAAAAAGAAAGATGGGAGATATAAAACTTCCTCGTCTTAAAGGTACCCAACTCCACCTGGATAAGGAGGTCAAGTATCTGGGAATAATACTTGACAGTAAACTCAGCTGGAGCAAACATCTGGAAGTAAAAACAAGCAAAGCATGTGCGACCTTTTGGCAGTGTCGTCGAGTTGTGGGGAGGGCATGGGGCCTCACCCCGAAAATCCTTTTATGGATCTACAAAGCTGTCATTAGACCTATGTTTTGCTATGGTGCTCTCGTTTGGTGGCCCAGAACCAAACAGAAGACCATTTGCAGAGACTGGCATGTCTTGCGGTGACAGGCGCTATGAGATCTACCCCAACTGCTGCCTTGGAGGTGGTGCTATGCATGACCCCACTCGACTTGTTCGTGGAGGCGTCGGCTCTGGCCACGGCACTGAGACTGCGGAATGGAGAAATGTGGCAGGATAGGGGTAGGGAAACCCGACACGGGGCAGTGCTGGATGGGGCGATCAAGAGATCACCCATCATGGGTGCTGAGATCGACCGGGTAAGAGCAAAATACTGTTTTGCTAGAATCTACACCATTGCGATAGAAACTACAAGTAAGACAACGCCGGATATCTGTATATATACAGACGGCTCAAAAAACAGTCAAGGATCCGGCTGTGGAATATTTTCTGAACAGCTGGTTCTTGGCGAAAGTCTAGCTCTTAGAACTCATGCCACTGTCTTTCAGGCAGAGGCAATGGGAGTAATCCGGGGAGCCACTGTAGTTGCAGAACGCGAGATACGCAACAAACGAGTGCAAATTCTCACGGACAGTAGAGCGCTGCTGCTGGTTCTCGGCGGGACTCGTGTCACGTCGAGGCTGGTATGGCAGTGCCACCTGGCTCTAGAGAGGATAGCACAAACAAATGCCGTTGAACTCATATGGGTCAAAGGGCATTCTGGAATACAGGGAAATGAGAAAGCGGATGAGCTGGCGCGGCGGGGGTCGAATAGCCCTCCGACAAGACCGGAACCGGTTGTGCCTTTGTCCATGGCAACCCTCAACTCCCTTATAAAAACGGATACCCTGAAGAGTCACACCGACAGATGGGTATCGATGGAAAGTTGTCGACAAGCTAGGGCCGCTATCAAAGCACCATGCCTGAAGACTGCAAAGTTTTGCCAACACCTGTCCAGGGACGGCTTGCGAAAGCTAGTGGGAATATGGACAGGACATTGCAGGCTAAATGGGCACCTACACAGAATGGGAGTCGTCACAGACCCCACGTGTCGCGGTTGCAATAAAGAGGACGAGACGGCGGAACACGTGTTGTGTCACTGTCCGGCGCTCGCACCAATTAGAGGATCCATACTAGGGGACTTCTGGCCGAGTATGGCCAGCATTGCCGATACCCCACCGGGTCTGGTTCTCAGGTTCGTCGAGAAAATCGGCTGGACTGAGGGCTGAACTGGGAAGGGGGAGCGGCAAACTCGAGGGGAGGTACAATGGGCCCATCTGTGTGCCTAAGTGCCGGTGGGGTCCTCTGGACCCCACACCCTCAACCAAAATCCAGAATCCAGAATCCAGACCAAGTAAACGACCTCATTTTAGAAACTGCCAAAATAAAAAAAGTTGACCAAAGTAAATATCTCGATATACTCTTCAATAAGAAAGGAAACAGCAAAGACGAAATACAGGCAAGTATTAGCAAGGAAAGAGGAGTCACCAGAACACTGAATTCTCTTCTATGGAATAAGAACATTAAAAAGCCACAAAAAAACACATATACAAAAGTCTGGTTCAAAGTGTTACTCTCTATATAAAGGAAGTGTGGGACGTTACTAAAACCAAAAAGAGTAACTAATGGCAACGGAAATAAACTTCTTGAGAAGAAGCTGCCGACGATCGAAGTTGGAAAGAGTCAGAAATAACGACATCCGAGCAGATGAAAATGGAAAGCCACATACACGAAGAAATTGAGAAAAGGCAGTTGACTTGGTTTGGACATGTTAAGAGAGTGAGTGAAAAGAGATGGTTCAGAAAGGTACTCGAATGGATGCCGCCGAAACGTAGACGAAAGGGACGGCCGCAAAGAAGTTGGAAGTGTGACGTAAATGAAGTGATCGCTGCGAGAAATTTGAAGAAAAACGAGGTGTTTTTGCAAGCTAGGATGAAGATTGGGGACGGAGAGACGGCGAAAGCTGTAGAACATTCGATATATAGGTATATACAGGGTGTAAGCGAAATAAGTGCATTAATTTCAACTGGTATTAGAACGCTTCAAGACCAACAACTTTTCCTAATATATTTTTTTTTTAAACGTTTTAGTTTTTGTGTTAAACCTATTTTAAAATCTTAAACAATTTTCTTATACGCCACTGGAAGCAACGTTACCTAGTCAACAAGATTACCTTATGAATTAATTGTATTGTTCTTTGTTGGAGCATTTTATAAGAGGCTCATCAATTTGTAGGGGGAAAAAATGATTTTAAAAAATTCGATTTCGAAAAAATGGTACATAGAAAAAAAATTTGTCTTGATGAGTTCTAGGTACCACTGGCTAAAATTAATGTACTTATTTCGCTTACACCCTGTATAAACTTGTTATTAACTTTCAAAACGTACCTATGTGAGTTTAATACCATGAAAACCAACATTATTTAAACATTTAAAGCACAAGTTATACGTTTAGAGATAAAAAATAATTCTAAAGTATATATTGAAGTATATAAAGTATAAAGTATATATTGAATATACTGATTTGAATACTGATTTGATATTATTGATATGCCTTCAACTCTGCTTGAGTCAAGAGTGTGAAACAAAGTTTTTACACCTATGCTATTAGACCTAAAGGAAAATAATATTAGGGTCTTAAAGTGGTAACCTTTAGTTGTAATAAAGAAAATTATGCTGCTTACAAATACGATAAAACTTTATTTTACATCAACAAGCTTTTTCTTTAGTAAACGTTATTTACCTTTTTCTAAACTTTACATAAGCAACCTAATGCGCTTCTAATGTTCCTATACCGAAATTAAATGTATGATCCTTTACATATTTGCGATTTTCTTGTTTTATGGAAGAAAATTGATAGCACTGGCTTTTAAGAGGCTTTGACTTTAACAGTAATTATTGTTGACAAAGAATTAAATAAGGTTAAGTCCTTACAATAATATTTAAGAAATTGCGTTAGAAACATGTAGGTGGCAATGCCAAGAAACAAAGCAAGGTGCAGGGTGGAAAGAATTGGAGAAGGCAATATCTTGCGAGTCGTCATTGAAACACGTAAATTAAGTGACAAAAGAGAAAGCGGTAAATTATCCTCGAGTAAGTGTTTATTATAAAAATTATAGTTTAATTAGGAGCTATAGGAGAACATGAAAATCCATTAAGTTTGAATTCTGCTGCAAACATCGGCGTTGATGAGAACTGAAATGTCCGGTAAAAGCTAATTATTGTTAGCAATTAAAACTCTTTGATCAATGAATAATAAAAGACCTGGAAATTTTTATGACGTAGATAGATAATTTATTATTCATGCCTTCTAATGGAACGAGATTTTAGTAAAATCCCAATGTATTTAACAGTGTCGTTTTCTTTTTTGAGAACGCTACCACCATCTGCAATGTGTGCCAAATAATTTTGCAGGGTTTTCCCTCGCTAAGCTGCACGACAAAAAATATTCTTCACAAAATTAAAGAAAAAGCAGGTGTGGTTTTTAATTAATTTACACCATGGTCATGTTTGCACGAGAATCATTTAAAATAATTCATTTCTTAATTAAGAACACCTGTCAGTTTCTGTAGTCTGGCAGAAACTTTCCGTCATTTGACACGACCAGGTCGCAACAAACAAACAATTTAAACAAGCAAAACGGCGGAGCAATTTAAAAAACAATCACCGAAACGATTAAGAGGGCCGGAAGCACGTGCTAACTGCCGTGACGAAACAAAGCAAGGCCCACAACAAAAAACATCGTTCCCATCTATTCCTTGCCCCTTTTCTTCTCCCCCATTCGCAATTCTAACACGATTCCCGACAAGACTATCGAACATCAAGGAACATTATTTATCGGGAAGATTCATCCAGCTTTTGGGTGTGACGCTATCAAGGGCGAAATGAAGGAAAGCGGGGTGTTCGGTTTTAGGTCAAGGTGTGACTGAACACTTTACCGCATTTAGTTTTGGACAGGGGTGAAAACAATGCATCAAAAATTTTCAGCAGGTTGCTTATATGAATATGGAAGAGGTGGGTCTTTTGGTTTATCGGCATGAAATCTCACACCGTCAACGGATTTTTCAATTTAGCAATTATAATGGGGGCTGTTCCCACTTCCTGTCGATATGGACACACATGCAGGCACGAATTGTGGATTTAATTAAAATGCTGCTGCAAATTTTTACAAGTGTAATTTATACCATGCGGTAATTTTGTAACGCATTAACGTAGGTATATTCTGTATGTATATTTACTTAATTTATACATACTTAATTAAGTTCTATTAACAATCATCATGCTATTAAGAGGAACGTCTCTGTGATTGTAGAACGTTAGCAAAATGCATTGACGTGAGTTTTTGTATTAGTAGGGGCACGTATTGAAAAGAAAGAAAATGCATTTCTTATTTCCATAATAGCTCCGTACAGGTAAAACATATCTGACTTTTGTTTTTAAGATCTGATACGTAACGATAGAGACTCCGGGGGATGATGCTTTAAAGAAAGTTAACATGCACGTTAATATGAACAAAATACAAATGTTTACATTAACATTTGACTTCAGTTTGCTGTAAACCTCATCATCCCCCATTCGCTATTGAATAGTGACAGCGCTATCATCGGAACTACGTAAAAAAATAAAAATAATTAGTTACTTTCAACCAAATCCTACTAATTAACACTTTATAGAGCTTTAGAAGATTGTTAAACTTTTATTTCCTTCAGATTTTACTTCGATAATTCTTCTGAACTTACAGAGAAAGTTTTAGAAGGTATGACAACTATGGCTAGTTAAAATTCATTTTTCTGCATATATTGTCGTTAAGACTATGTTGTCTATGAGAAGAAAACGTCAAAGTAACGTCCTGCAGGTTATAAAAGCAACTATATTTCAAGAGTAAGTTGAGAATACATTCCTTACGGGTCTCTAAGTGTGTGCTGTTAAAAAATTCAAGAATGTGAAACTACGAAAATAAAAAAAAAAGTTAGTAAGGTGCATTGTGATTGCTTAAAGTCCACGAGGGATGCTTTCAATTAAGTTAAGCATTACATTTCAGTTAATGTTGTCTCTTCCTGTAATAACAACGGTCTCAGCTTCTAGACAGTTTTTCTTACAATTGATATATGCTTTCGGATACGTCATCTCAACTCATCCCATATATGCTCGATGAGATTCATATTCAAATTAAAGGCTGGTTGGTCAATCTATTTGCCTAGTTCTCATCTCATTCAGATATTATCTGGCAAATCTAACTGGGAAATGTACCATTACATAACATGAAAATGGCACGCTTAACAATAGTGATCATGGAAAGTATACCATAATCTTCTTGAACAGCCCGTGATATACCTGTAAGCTATCAAGAATCTATTCTGTATAGAAACCAACTCTGTGCGTACTTGTGAAATGATGTCCACCCAAGCCATAATTGATCTAGCACCAATAAGAAGTCGGAAATCGCTCACCAATACAAACTGGGGGGTACTTTTTCGGGTCTTCTCCATACTCCCCGACGTTCGTTTGACCCATTTAGCTGAAAACAGTACTCTGTCCAGTCCTCATCATTCCATGTCATGTGATTTCGGGCAAAAACTAATCTTGCAATTCGATGTCGGCGTAAAAATAGTAACCCCGTAACTGTCCTTCTAAAAGAAAATCCATTCACCAACATTTACACCTCTAACTTCTTAGAGTTAATTTTGTGATAAAACCGCAGAAGCTGTTCAATTCCGCAAAATTGCACTCTAAGAAAAGTTAATTCTTTGGGTGGTGGCTGCCTTTTTGCTCGCATCCTGATTTTCTGGTTATCATAGTCTTCGCATAGCGCTGTTACATTTTTTGTATAACACGAAGGCCCTTATCAAAAATTCTGGTAGTCTTACGTTGTCCTCGGTCATCTTGTACCAACGCTAAAATTCTTGCCACCATAATAGGATCTAAAGTCATTATGAATACTACCCTGCGACCTATAAATTTTACAAAAAAATCGCCGCTAAACATAAAAAAGACACCCTAATATAAGTTTCTGATTAGAGTCAATGCTTTACAATTGGCATATATACAGGGTTTCCATTCAGGGACACCCTGCATATGTGACCTCAATTTTTTGCATGCCAGTATATTTACATAACAACAAATTATCTCTTATATTAACACCAATAACACATTGATAAGACTTAAGTCTATATATCCACCACATAGTCTTTAAGTTCTGATTCTAGTAAAATGTGCAATAAATAGGTAAGTATTGAAAAAATTGCACCCGAAATATTGTCCGCTTTTTATAGATGTGGCCCTTGGTGGAAAGAGTTTTTGATGGATGCAACGACATAGGAAGTTTCAACCACGTGTCAGTTACGACAGGATTAAAACTTTAGATCTTAAATCCTCTGAAAGTAAGCCCCAAGAGTAGAATTTTAGATAGGTGTTGTCGCCGTTCGTGAACAGCCCGCTTTGTTTACAAGTAGTATCCACTACATTTACTAATCGATCATAAACATAGTAGATGTAGTAATTGAAACATGTAAAAACGCTAACGTTGGATGAAAGTTATATTTGCTGAAAGGCAACAAATTTTATTGTCACATTTTCTATTTTTAGTTTCGCTCCAATAAACATAATTTTTAGGGATATTGGTGCTTTCTAGAAATTGCCTCTCAAATCCCTTGCTATATGCGCAGACCTGATTCGAGAAAAATACCTATAAATAAAGCCCTGCTAAAGCTGCTTTATTGTAGCACCAACTTTTATTAAGTAGTCGTGCATTCAAGAATTTACCCGAGTTACATTCTTGTAAATTTCAGGGCGCGCTTTCCCAATTTTCACTCGTCCGAAGTATAAGTGAGTGGATGCACTAAAATGCAAATTGCGGCTCTTTAATGAAAGCCTTTTCTACTTAAGATATTTTGACTGTTTCTTTAATTATTAGGCATTCCAAAAATGTAATTTTTAGCGCCGGAAACTTTTACCATTCAATTAATTGGATTGTTGGGGTATACACTCAACTTTAATATGAGCTGCAATGCAAATTGTTGATTAAACTTTAAAAATTCACATTCATCAGGTTCTTGTTATTTCCGTTCCATTTAAAGCCGTACCCCAATTCGACCAATTAAATCTTTCATAATTTTCCTCATCCGCAAATAACGTTGAACACTTAATATGATGTAGAGTTCCCGCATCAAAGTTAGCAATGTAGGTCTGGCTCTATTATGAGAAATATTACATCTGCAATCCAGCAACATTTGTTTAAGTGGCTGGAGCTGATGAAATCATACAAGATATTTTTAAATTGCAGCATCCGATGCAACAGTGAAAGGACACTTAAGTCAAGTGCTCCCCGGTGTAATAGACAAGGGGACTTCACTGTCGAATTCATTTAATTTAATACTCGGAGACTTGGTTAGATTCCAATGTTACGAAGGGAGAGGGCGTGTGAGCGTGTGTTGGGAATTTCAGATTTCTTGTCGTTGGTCAATTTTAGCCTGTTAGTTTGTTCACTCCACAAATCTCTATAATGATTGACTTCACAACCTACCTAAGCAGATATACACTGCTCAAAAAATTATGGAAACACTTGTTAACGCCATTACTTTTAAAAATAGTAACACCTCGAAGATGGGCCTTTAAAAGTCTGAAAAATACACATTTTTTCGTGAGAAAGTAACTTCATCAACATTCAACTATATCTTTATTCTAAAGACTTGAACAAAAAATTAAAAAACAACGAAAATCAAAGTGAATGAATGAGATATCTCATTAAAGTGGAAGTTGCACGTGCTGATGCTCTAACTAAAAATGGGACTTATATTCGGAAAGTTGCAAGAGATATTGGTGTGAGCCCATCGGTCATCCAGCGTTTGTGGAATCGCTATAACTATAGGGCATCAGGTCTCCATAAAAGACGCCGCGGACAAGGTTGTAAGAGAAAAATTACCAGAAAACCTGTGCAAAAATCCATCTTGACCCGGCGGTACGTCCAGGTAAGCGCTATTTCCATGCTATGATACGCAAAGTTCAAAGAATTGGAAGAGATTTTATTATTATTTAGAGGAAATCAGTCTTGAAAGATAAACTGATCCCTGCTGCATATGGCTTAGGTCGTAATTTCATGTTCATGCATAATAATGCGAGACCCACGCTTAACTATGGGTTTCCCCTAAGACCTAAATATTGAAACCGTGGCATGGCCAGCGATAAATCCTGATCTAAACCTAATAGAGCCAGATGGAATAAGCTAGAGAGAAGCATTCAAAGGAGTCCAAATACACCTCAACCTTTTCAGCAGCTGGAAGAAGCATTAATGGAAAAACGAGATTTCTTCAAGGATTTAAAAAGAATAATCAGGAGTCTCGTTGACGCCAGGCGGTTACTCTTGCTGGTGGAGAACCCGTACGTTATTGATCTCAAAGTAGGTTCTAATAGAATATTTTTTTATGTGTAAAATGTTAGCACATTTGATTTGTTGCTTTTTTATTTTTTGTTCAAAATGTATATCTTTTGTAATTTCAAAGGCCCATCTGTATAGCGTATCTATTTTAAAAGTAGTGGCGTCAACAAAAAGTGCTTCCTTAATTTTTTTGAGTAGTGTACATTTAATTTTTTTTTTATTTTATAACTTTTCAATTTTATCGTGAACTCGGTACTCATGCATTTTACCTCCACTCCAAATAATAAAGCTTTCCCCTTTTGTTACTTTAAATTTGAAATTTTAGACTATTGAAATGTTGCCTTTCACGATGATGTAAAGAGAACACGATGTCAAATCATTCATAATGTTAATTAATTTATATTTCGTCGCATAACAAGAATCAGTTTTTATGTAACTATGATTCATTAATTTTTTAAGACATACCTACTAATTGTTTTGGATAGAGCAAAAATGTCTATGTTTATGCATATTAATAATTAACTGCTCTATGTAGATTACTACTAGAATTTATCATAAAAAAAGTTAAAATGCAACAGTAATTGGCATCCAACAAAGATGTTATTATAAAATACTCATAGCAAAAAAATTTCTTGTAATTTTTATTATAACATTTTGTTAACGAAATCAATATGTCTCTACCTATTTCAGAATATAAATAGTTAATCAGTAACTTCACCAGAAATTATCAAAAAAGTTTATATCTATATTGCTATTGCCTAAATGAAAAAAATATTAAAATTATTACAGGCAATGAGAAGAAAAATGGACCTAATAAATTGATTATTGACTAAGACTCCCTAGAAAACTGTTCATATTTATTCAATGTAGGTAGTAACGTGTACATAGTGAAGTAATCACTTATAAAAACTGTTGCCAGTTATATTTTGAACAGTTTGCCAAACAACTTGATCTTTGTTTTCTAACAGTTCAGAGCAATTTAAAATTTCTGCATAAGTTTGGTACGCAATTTGTTTTTGTGGCTATGACAAAATTGTTGGGGTATTATTTCTTTCCGAAGCTATCTATTAAAAAATTAAAGCAAGTCGCTATGTGAAGGTTTAAATCCAAGAGATATCTAGACACAAAAAAATTTATTAGAAAAATTTTAAGTCATTTATAAAGGTTATTTATAATTAGAATCACTCACTACACTCTTTATTTTTTCCCACTTAAGTAAGCTCTGTATATAATATCCAGTTATTCCACTTGATTAAAATTTGTCACTTTCTTTAAAATACGTGAAAATACCGGATGCAATTATTGGCGGTGTTTTTCCCTTTCCCAATTATACTTACTTACCTAACCCGTAGGCTTTTAAAACGTTTTGAAAATTTAAATACCGACAGAACTAGATAATGGTACATTGCAGTACGCCTCATTCTCGTTTTGTGAAGTTGCTTAAATGCTTAAATGTTTAAATGTTTGTGAAAAAGGCGTTAATTGGGCATGCGGCAGCCGGCGTATGCATTTGTATGTCTGCACTATATGTACCGGCAACTACCCTTAATGATCGTAAATAAACACGAAAGCTTTCCATAAATTTTAAAACGAAAACCTTTCCTAACAGTAGGTAAAGCATATATATCTTCTCCAATATAGCTCGCCCTGGCGCGAACAAGTGCCGTTGAATTATTACGTTGATATATCGGCCATAAACCTTAAACTTTTTATTGGACTCATGAAGTGTTACTAAATCTGGGTAATAAAGTGTGCGAAATTGAGTTATTTATTCGGAAATAGTTGGTGGGTAAATACGCCAGCCGGGGTGTTCCAGGGTGTGAAAGGATGCAATAGACTCACGTACTTCCCTAATGTAAAGCGTTTGTCATCTCCACGAACTGCAACATTGAGAATTTTGCAAAAGAGAATTATAGTTTACGAAATTACAAAGATATTTAAGTTCAGAGTTGGTCTTCACTACGAAAACGATATTGTTACTGTGTTTTTTTTGAAAATCACCATTTTTGTTTGAATTACTGATAATTATTATTACTTTGCCCAACTATAAGCCATGTCAATAAATACAATTATATAAATGTTCCTAGTTAAGACTGTAATTTCCTGTTTATTGTACATAATTTAACAATATCAAACTGTTAAATATACATATCATGTAAGCGCCGTTTTTATAAAAGTAGGTACTAAGTAGTTAAAATTATCATAAGTACCTACCTTCTTACTGTCAAATCGTGCAATAACAATATGTAGTAGAATCTATGCAGAATATAATTTTTTAGTAGAAGTTACATAATAATTCTGCCACATAACTAAATCTGATGTCAGGTAAAAGTACATACAGGGTGATTTTTTAAAAAGTGGTCACCCTGAATATCTCAGATAATAAAGCGACAATGAAAAATTCTTAAAACACGTCGATTTTTACAAGGGTGATATAGCTAACATTTGTATTACGCACTCTCTCGCTCTCATCAAGCACCCCTCGAGAATCTTAAATGAGATGACCCGCCTCGTGATACCTTATTTGAAAGGTATTTTCATCACAAATTCGGGGTCTAATACAGGGACAAAACGAAAAGCTCATTGCTACCAGTTGGAGGTCCATCAGAAGAAATCCTGTTGGTTCTACTTTAAACAACCTTCTCGAGTGAACATCAGTCGAGACATTGAAAAAGAGTAGCTTTCAGGTGAGCTACAAATTCGGCCAAGTGACCCTTCGACCGAAAGGCAAGCCGGTGAAAGCTCCAAAAAATTTTAAACCCCCACGTCGGGAATTGGTAACGCAGGTTGTGACGACCGCCCCGGGAAAGCGGCTACAAAGCCGGATCCTAAGGGCGCGACGTTGGGAACCAGAAAAGCCTCATTCAAAAAATCGAAGACAGACCAGAGCAAAACCCTAAGGTTGGCAGTGCCTAGAAAAGCGCCCAAGAAGGCTGCCAAAGAAGCTAAGAAACCCGTTTCAAAATGAACGGGCACCTCCTTTGTGCGCAGATATACCTCCAGCACAAAGCGGCATCCAGTGACCTGTATCGGTGGTTTGTCAAGTCGCAATACAAAATAGGGCTGATTTAAGAGTTCTGGCTGAACAGAGAACGTATTTGCGTAGTCTCTCAGAGCCAGTACCAACTGGTTTACAACACTAAGTATAAAAATCTAAGAGCAATACTCAGCAATGCTCAAGAGGAATTTTAAACTTGTTGTTATTCCAGAGTTCACCACTGAGGACCTGGCGGCAGCAGTTGTAATAGTTTACCAGGGAACGGGCAAGAGGCAGGTTGTAGTTGCCTCGGTTTACTTCCCTGGCGACTAAAGCACCCCACCAGGAAGTAAAAGGCCTCATCGGGTGGCACCGCAAAGGAAACGAACAACTAATTCTGCGCTGCGATGCAAATGCACACCACATGGTATGGGCACAGGTATGGGGCAGCACAGTTATTAATTAACAGAGGGGCATCTCTATGCACCGACTATGTTTGCTCCAATCACTTGGATGTCATAGTATAGTAAATCCATATTTATAAAGGTTAATTTTCAACAATTATTATTGCTTCTCTTTATCGATCTTAATTGTATCTACTTTTTATATATGTATGTGTGTAAAAAAATGTTGCCAAATACACCCACTGTATTCATTCAAATCCCACCCACCCATAATTCACCATATTCGTTCTGATATTTATTGATGCCAAATAAATTTTATGTTGGAGCAAATATTTCTTTTTTCAGTGTAGATGTCTTTGTTATGTAATAAAATTTGAGAGTCATAGATATTCTCTTTATTTCTTTAAAAAATTTACCACAACCTTTAGAAACATTTTCAAGATAGAAGTGGATATTCTCCCGGCGCATCCACCATTTGTGACCATTCTAGAATATTCAATTGGTAATAACTTGACCATACATTGTGCTAGAACAAAGTAGTAAATGTCATCTTGCCAAGTAGAATAGAGTCTAACAAAGTTTCGTAACAAATTTATTAAAAACTTCAAGGGACAGCAAGTACTATCATGGTCTGCGAAGAACTATTAAAAATCTAAAAAAAAATATTATTCCACAATATTAATAATTTGTGACCATTCAAAAATACATTGAATTTTTGGATTGCTGATTTATTTGAGTTATTATAAATATTACAGTTTGCGGCAGCATTTTAGACTTCTAACTTGTAGTTCTTGTAATACTTTTATGCCCGATTGTATAAATGTTGACATACTGCTAGCATAATGTCGAGATTTAAGAGCGAACCTATTTATTAAAAGGGAGATTTTTGCAGTAACTGCTGAAGTTTAATTCGCAGTCAGCAAGTGTTTCTCTGTAAAAGTTACGCGACCGGTCATTAGGTTGCATTGTATGACGGTACCCTCAATCGGTGAATACTTACAGTTTTTACGGAAACATGTAAAAGTTTCTTTTTTTATACATTAAAAGTTGAAATCTCGTATCAAATTGATAATTTATATGAAAATGACGCTTTTTGCGGTTGGCCCTCTCAACCATGCGCAGGATGGATGTGTTAAGCCGGATAGGTGCTGTATTAACATCATTTCCGCCTGAAAAATCGCAAATCCCCGGAAAAAAAGCACCGGGAACGTGTCATTGGAAGCCGTGATTTAATGCCGTCAATGCACGCGATGGATGTTACTACAAAGTGCCGGTCAATAATAGGATAACAAGGTCTGTCATATTCAGTTTAGGAAGCCCCCCTAACAAGTCACGACATTTTAGAGAATATAATGTGATAAATTATTTACCGGCTTTTAAGGCGCACCGATTGCTTTTAATATTCAGGCGCACCCTGAAAAGCAGTAGGAAATTTATTAAGGAGAGCAAAACGTTGCGGAATGTTTGTACGGAAGTGTTTCTAGTCTTAAAAATAATAATTTTTTTTCAATGTTAGAAAGATTGAGAAGAGTTGCAGGTTAGAAACATTAAAGTTTCTTTGTATTTACGTTAAAATAATAGTTAATAAATCCTAGGAGGGAAAAAGCAAATCTACATAAGTTTTCCACAATATGAAGTTCGCCATGAAAATAAAATGACAAATCATTAAATTCAGTTTCGAATGCATAAAAAAAATGGAATGATTAGCGGGTTAATGTCTACTACGCAATAATTTGATTATAAGTTAACATGACGTTATATTTACAAACTGTTATTACCTACCGAAGATTCACTGGATCTGTCTCTCATCATGTATCACTAACATGTAAAGTATTAACTATATTTACATGTTTCTTGACATTGTTACGTTACTAATTTTCTTTAGTTATAATTAAAAGCAGATTCAATCGAGACAACTGCAAAACTGCCATATTGACAAAGAAACTGAAATTCCGTCATGAGACCATTTATCTTTCCAGTCAGTTGTATTTGCTGCTATCGTGCAGCCATATCCTTATCGCCGATTTTTCTAGCAGCCGTAATAATTCAACCGTCAAAAACGCATAAATTACCGTAATTTTTCTGACGCAGCCATTTAGCGTAAAAGCTTGCTCTTGCTATGTGGTTTTGTTTGATCGTCATTACTAAATTACTTGCAATTCTGCTTATACATACAACATACACCTACCCTTTGTAGTTGATGGTCGTTTAGTTATGGGTTTGACTCGTAGCGTTCTTCAAACAAATATTTTTGTACTGATTCACTCACCTCTGGTTGACTCTCTCCATGCACTATGCAGACCAGTTGCGCTTCAAAGCCTTCGCCAGAGTGCACCAGTGGTCTTTCCACTGATATTTCAGGAGGATCTGTAACAAATAGTTCCATAAATAAAATAATACTGATCACTAAAATGCGACAATGCAGGCGACCTTTCATCGGGCCACAAAGCATTGCATTATTAATCGTAATCTATCGTAGCTGCAATTCGCATAAAATCACGTAAAAATTTTAGCCGGAATCGTGATAAATTAGAGCAACAGACCGATGGAATAATTGAGAGTCGGCTTAATGCCCGCTTATGGGTCTCGTTTAAATTTATAGATCATAAAACCAATGAGCCGTGCTTCCTTTACGGGATCTCTTGTTTTGGAATATATTGTACGTCATATTCATCAGCGCAGATAAAATCGAAAGTATTTAAACCGTCTCGTTTGCATGTAAATCCCACCCCTTATTTGCGTCTTATCTCGAGATCGCTTTAACAAAAGACCGCAAACCGCACAGATTCGCGCAATAAATAATAAACGAACAGCATGTTCATACGCAGTATTGCCTAACTAACACTGCGAATTCACCCCTGCTTCCACATATTTTCGCCCTCCGATACAATCAACAGTAATTACAAATATGTACATATTCTGAAATGTATTTCAGCGTCTAGGTGGTCGCTGGTTTTTTAAACTGCGGAGAGACTTGAAGCATCTTAGCCGATAAACTGAAAAATCGGCCGTCGCCACAACATATAGTTTGTTCCAATCTCTTTGGGGTATGTACAACATGTTTCATGATAACTGGTAGGAAAAACACGATTGCAACTGGATGTAAGTGAAAAAACGTAAAATAGTATATTAAAGAACGAGTGACATAGGCTGAGAGACACATTTCATGGTATGTGTTCAACTTTAGAAAGTGAGCGGCGCAGCCGCAGGTTTTATAGTGGGCGAGTACCATAATTGCCTCGACACTATTTTTTTTACTTTAGACCTTCTTTGATCCTTGATCACGGTTAGTATGTACAGCAGGAGAATTATGTAATGCACAGGAAGTGCGCAAATAATCTACTTTGCCACTGTACATCAAGTAAGAACATGAAAGACGATTTGTGATTCGACTGTGCTTTTCTAATGTCTCCTACAAGTTTTTTCACGTTACACTTTATGATAACGTGGGAAAAACAAACTATTTGCACCCCATGTGCATTTCTTAATTCCCCGGCTGTACATACTACTACCAAGGTTCGTAGATGCCAGATTCAAAACTAACCAGTGTATCGTTTCGATTGGACGTTTATTTGATGTTTTAATGACATTCACTACCGTCAACTTGAAGAAAGTAAATTGCGCGCCTTTAATAGAACCAAAGTACAAAATATAAAAAAAATATGGAAACTAAATCTCTGCTATAAAATTGAAACTTCTTAAGAATAGACTTCCTTATGTAATTTTCATTCCCTCAAACTATAAGAATAACATTATTTATTAATTGATTTGGTGTGCACGAAAAAAGATTTACAGATTTGTAAATTGTAAATTTCCAAGGGATCGTTTGCCTTTCTAGGTTTTCCAAACTGTGATCAATAAGATCTTTTGCTCAAATCCTACCTCTAACTATTATCCCAAAAGCATAAACTTTTTGCAAAGTTTACAATGTTGATAAACTTGACTAAAAAAATTAACATGGTGTCTTACCGCATACCAAAGAGAAAGTTAGGCAATTAGATAGCTGATGATGTTGTAGTTCAAGGAAAAGTTGTTTATAGGTATAAATAGAGAAGAAAATCCCGCTTTCACCTGCCTTATATGCTAGTTAATTCCTCAGTAATTATACGATCACACCTTATTGAATGATCTCTAAGTTTTCAACGGTGATTTATGCACTCAAAAAACAATTTCCTAGGACAAGATGACTTAGACCGTTATATAAAATTTTGCTTATTATTGTCTTTGATCTTAGCTAAAAATGCTAAAAAGAGTTACATCATTTACATTACTCATTACATCATTACATTCACTCTAAAATTTGGAAATTAAATAAAAAAAATTGTGTGATTGTGAAAAATTGGACCATCAATTTAGGTAGGTACTTACATACTTATAATATACCTACTGACAAAGAGGAAAGGCCTATCTACGTGGGGTCGTTGGACGACAATTGTTTATGTTTGAAGGTAATTTTTATTTTTTTGTATAATGATTGTAAACACATTAAGTAAATATCAATAAAAGTGCTTCCAATAAACTTGAACGAAGAGACAAAAAGTGATCCTTAAACTATTTGTAAATAAAAATTAGAGATAGCGCTACTGTTGTATTTCGAATAATTATGTGTTTTGTGTTGTTTAAGTCGATTAATTGTAACAGCAAGAGCTCTCGGTGCTTAGGAACAGTATCCATATCAATATCGCAATGTAAACCACATGTAATGATTATTAACGATCCGTAAACCACAATCGCCTATCACAAAATCCGATACGATTCTGCTGTGCACTTTGACCTGGATATTTAACATTAGCACGTAATTAAATGATCTGGCACGCAAAATTGGATTGGATAAAATTGTTCTGATCGCATCGGAATTTTAATCAATTTAAAGTTATTACTTTGTGCTATTGAATTATTGAGTTGCCAATGGACACATTGTTGGAATGACACGTTTTTTGTTTCAATAATTATCGCTCAATGGTCCCTTGCGGTGACATTCTATCACAGATTTTATTGAGGTAGAATGAGGTTTTTAATTTTTGAGTGTTTTTTCCTGTACGAAAACAATTATTATTGTTTTATATTATTGTTCGGTTTTCCTTCCTTAGTTTACTAGTTTAACTTTCGCTTTATAATTCTTATATTTGTTGTTTCATCATAGTCACCGAACAAACAGTTCTAGCAGTGAGCCAAGAGCGAGTGCTAATAAAATAGATAATAGCTGCCCGAGCACATTACTGTTGAATTTATTAGTGCAAAGGCATCTTTAATCTTTGTACTGCATAAATCTAGCTTTGCCGGACTCCATCATTGGATTACATGAAATCTACAGACAGGACAACGAAATCACATATTATGCACTAACGCATTGTCCTACGTAAGCGGCGAGTATCAGCCGTCGTGTCAGGTTATCTCAAACCATGAAAACAACGCAAAGTGTCCTATGTAACCGCTCTAGCGATTTAGGAACAGTAGCAGCGATCAAAAATATTGTAATAAATCCGTCAAAGTTGCTTCAGCCGCTCTTGATATCTGCAGTTCAAAATTACGACGATGTTTTCGTCGTTTAGTTATTCCAGTGGTAATCTCTCAATCGGAATGATTACAACAATCATGTTTAACATATATTCCAAAACTTTAATTAACACTAAAGAAAAATTCCGTTTTTCTAAATTCTTTGAACTTGTTGTTACATGCTCTCACTTAGGTTCTAACCTTTGCTAAAACAGGAAAACAACAGCACAACAACTTGGAAACTGCCGAGGGTCAAAAATTTGGGAAACCGGTCGTATAATGC
The DNA here is from genome assembly GCA_951805265.1 of Schizotus pectinicornis. NCBI lineage: Eukaryota > Metazoa > Arthropoda > Insecta > Coleoptera > Pyrochroidae > Schizotus > Schizotus pectinicornis. The sequence goes on along the minus strand of OX638203.1, from coordinate 974,392 downwards.
TCATACATTGATTTAGTTAGGCCTCTACTGGCGCCTTGCAAATAAAGTAGGATACTCTGAAACTTCTCTACAACGTATGAGCTAACGTTAGTGGCTGCTCACGTACTTAGGACACTGCGTAAAGTTTGTATAAGTCATACATACTCATTGAAGTTAAGATATTTTATGTCTTGAACGAGAATGTCGTGCTGGGAGGAATAAAACGCCAGTGCGTCTAAGTCCTTTCACTACGGTCAAACTCATAAGAACTAATGAAGCCGACAGGGCTACCCACCCAAAATTTTCCTGGCACACAATTTTAGGCCAGTAAAATAATATCACAAAATGCTATTTAACAAACTTGATCAATGTCAGAGTATCAGAGTTGTCAGAGTGATAAAAATCTTTATTTTGACCATTTATAATAAAAAAAAAATTCCAAATATTAAAATACTTGATATTCTGTAATAACAAATTTAAGTTTTATAAAATAATAATTATTTTATATTTTAAAAGCCACAAGTCGCACACTCACCAAACCGTATATCATTATAATAGATGGAAAAGTGTATCTGAAAATGTAAAAATATGTAAGGTAATCCATTAAAAAAATCTTTTGTTAAGGGTATTTTTTAATCAAATTATTAGTTTAGCCAGAAATCAGGTGTTCCGACACATTTGCCCAACCCTGTATAAGTATTATGTATCGAAAAAAGTTTTGTAACACCCCGTCATAGCTAGATTGTTCTCTTCTAAGCACCTTTTTTGCGACTAAAGGTATAGGACATCAAGCACTTATTAAACAGGTTATCGGCTTTCTTGAAGTTAGAGTTGATGCCAACCCAAATGACCTCAAAGTACGCTACTGATGGCGTTAATAGATAAAAAACCTAAACTAAACATATCATTATTAAAACTGTCTCGCAGTTTTACCAACTTTCCAGTCAACAACACAACAATGATTAAAAGAAACTGTAATTCTACGAAGTAAAAAAAAAATAAGTTATAGAGAAATGGTAAACATAGAAAATGAATGGTTGATAGAAGTAAGGCGTACGAGTTTCGAGTTGCATGGATTATAAATCAGAGCAAGTTGCCATAATTCCGAATTTTAAAATTGAGAAGAATTAAAGATTTTAAACAGTTGGTTGATTAATCGCTACATCGGAGTAAGTCAGAGACTTAGTTTGAGTCAATCAGAGAATACCTATTGATAGAGTGCGAGTGAAAATATTGAAGCCAATAATTGTTCTTATTAGTGTTAAGATGCAGGAGAAATAAAGATAAATAGTTAACGTAATTCTTCTAGAGCTTTAATCGTACGAGTAATGAATATTAATGCTGTTGCCCACTCTGTTCATTTAAAATTTGTTTCAAAATTTCATTCAACAAAAACCGAAACACGCGGTTAATTCTTCACTTTTCAGATATCAATCATAATTTAGCCAAACCTATCAGCTCTATAGTTTTTGCACATGCACCTCTGACATAAATAGCAAATTTATACCATGAACCAAATTATGATTGATTCTGAAAAAACTTTTCATTTGATGGTCAACCTCTCAACTGAACGAAACATTTATCTTACTCTGCTTCTAGCCCGAAAATATCAAGTAACATCTCCTAACAATAAATAATTGAAAATTGTGAAATAGTTCGGGACGGTTTACGTGTTTCCAAGTCGAATGTGCTTGGCGAATATGAGGTAAATGGCGCGTCAATAATACTGTAGATTAGGGGTTTCAGCGCGAAGGTTTAAATCAGCTAGATTACGTCTATTTTTAGTTCAAAAGTAGAGTAGGTAATCGGAACTATTCATAGTCGTTCATAAAAATAACTGGCGGTAAGGATCGATCCTATATTATGAATAGGGGATGTTTACCCCAAAGTTAAATGGGGTCGCCAAGCTCTCAAATAATGTTATGCATTGGAAAATAATGTTTCGATAAGCAACTAGTAAATTTAAACGTATTCTTGTTTTTCCGCGCGAAGGATGCCATTAAACTGTTTGTCCATTATTGTTTTATGAAATATACTATCTGTCGGATTTCAAAGCCGTCATCGTCAATTAAAAACGCGGAAGCTTTATTTTCGACCGGAAATAATGTCGTTACAAACTTTTGACACAATTGTGTAATATTTAATAATTTACGAGCGAGCGCACTTTTCTAACTTGCTCTTGCTGTATGTAGAAGCTTGGTTCGATGGGATAAAAACTGTTATTATTTTTGCGGGTGTTGAATGTTTATAGGGGCATCGTTCGGGGTACATTGTAGAATTTTATAGCAGTACTTACAGCATTAAAGTTTGTTCTTGTTTTTATGGTCGCCGCATTTAATTTTCTACATGTATGGAAAATAATTTACCAGATAGCTTCGTCTTTGCAACTTTAGAATAAGAAATTTTATTTGCACTACTGCCACTACAACAGTGCCGTAATGCTATTACTTTACTTTATTGCATTTCAACATCAACGTAACGTAACAGAGTTTAATCAAGTAACATTTCTGACTGTACATACACAGTATGGCGGAAATTAAAAGAAACTTTTTAATTTTTCCACAATATTGTCGAAATGTAACTTTAAAATAACAACGTACTAATTTTTTCTCAAATTTAAAGTACGAAGCCACCGTAGTTTTTCGCAGATGTTTTGGACATCCACATCAAATCATGGATGATGTCTATAATAATCTATACCTAAGATCCGTAGAGATTGAAGACGAGACAAATTTTATGGAAATGGAAATTATTTCACGAAACATCTTTGGCATACCTAATATACTATGGAAGAAAACAAAACAGCCGACGAGTTAGCCAAACGAGGCACGGAGACCCCACCCATAGGACCAAAGCCGTTCTGTTGGCTAAGCAAAAGCCACAGGAAGGCTGAAGTCTATAGGTGGAAAAGAAATGCTAAAATATTATACTGGAAACAAGTTCCAGAACAAAGCCAGGCGAAAAAGTTAATAGACCATTTGCCAAAGCTTTTCGACCTGACAAGAAACGAAATGAGACTCGTTACCGGTCTCCTCACTGGACACTGTCCACTGAGGTACAACCTCAAAAAATAGGAAAAACGGACAGTGAGATATACAGATTATGTGGATCGGAAGAAGAGACTTCCAAACACATATTATGTCACTACGACGCTTTAGCAAGCCGTAAACTAACTCACTTTGGCAGTGTGAGTCTATCGCTTGACGAAATGAAGGAAAAGTCTCCGAAGGTCATTGCAAACTTTCCAAAGAGGTTATGCCTTTGGGATAAAATTTAGAGACAGGGTTTGAACAAAAGATCTCATTGGTCGCAGTTCGGAAAGGCTGAGAAGCCAAACGACCCCTCTGTAATCTGTAATACTATGGCATCGTCACCGAATAATGGAAATTTTAAGCCTAATATAATAACATCAATTCGTTTCTAAGTAGGATTAGACCACTGATGACCACTGATGCCAACTGCACCAGGAACATTAAATTTATCTCAAAAATGGTACTATAAAATTTTCCTTGTGTCACATTTAAAAACTAACACAACATTGAACGAATAATTCCGATTCACATTTGTGTAATTCCACCATTATTTTTGCGGGTTTCCAGTGGGACTTTACGGATTGAATTTCCGGACTGTTAGTAAATGCATTAAATGCAATAAATGCGGTCGGGGTGGAGCCGATGGTGGTCTAGGAACAAGATCGTGCAAGATAGATTGCTCCAGTTATACGTAGTTGGAGTCCGGAATCCCCCTGCAACTACTACAGGACGAGGTCTCGTCGATCTGGAGAGAATATTAATTACTTCGTAAGGATATAAACATAAATTTAACACTGCCGGAGTGTAAATCTGCTGTATCCTTATTATATCGTGTTAAATGTGCTTTTCGCGGTAATTAATCATTACTGGATTTATTTATCTGACGGTCGGACAACTTTTTCAGCTTAAATTGTTATTTATGAGTTTGAAACTTTGGAAGAATTGTACAAATTTTGATCCAGTTTAAAGAAAATACGCATCAACATTAATTGGATCGCGATTGAAATATTAATTTTAAGTTCTTTAGAGAATAAAATTTGGAAATAGAAATAATTTAAAAAATTTCAACGGTTATAATGACGTTAGCGGTGACTGTTGAATTGGCAGCGAAGTAAAACGTGTTGACATGGGCCCGGTGCGTGCAATGTTTCCGTTGGTAGACCTGGTTGCTTGCAGGGTTGGTGGTGCATTGAATTCGTAATTGATTGTTGTTATTTATGTTCCGCCTGATGCTTCGATGTTTCAGTGCAGCAAAAGTGTGGAAAAAAGTAAGGCAAGCGGTGACGCCATCTGCAGCATAATAGCCACATTATAATGATAATGGTAAACAAGAGCAACAGAAATCTGCAAATCTCGACGTTTTGAATTGTTTCGAAAAAGTTGCAACGAGACGCACGGCAGCTTCTTTGGCACCTGAAAATTTGGTAGATTCAATCTAAATTATTGTAGATGGGATCTACAATCGTTTAGATAAAATTGTAACAGTGAAACTCAATTCTGATTTAAACATAAAAAAATTGTTATTGGACCCCCTACGCCTTCGTAGTTTTCTAAAACATGTCCTGCCATTCCTCTAAATATGATATTTTAGTTCAATTTCATTTTATATTCTTTATTATTGATCTTAAGTATACCTTATAAAAAAAAATCCAAATATTCAGTAAACATTATATTACTAACATATCTTCAAAGTTTATGCAACTATTTACTATATAGATTCCATTTATTATTGCTATTTAAATGTCATGGATGTTATCTTGTTTAATATATGATTTATTGTTTTAGAGCTTAAATTTGTTCAAAGCTTAATTGTATCTTAGCAAGCAGTTCTTCAGGTTTTTTTTTAACTTTTTAAAAGAAGAAGTAATAAAATGTAACTCTTGCAACATTTATTTGATGTAGAGAAAGCTTTCAAAAATTTTCAAAAAAAATAGTAAGAGAGCTGGAAACTTTCTTGAAGAGTCTTCTATTGCCACCTTTTGATGCTTATGATTAACCATTATTCATACACGTTTTATCAAGAAAGACGCTGTTGTAATTGTAACATTATGTTAACGTCACAGATCGTCCATTGCATTAGATTAGATAGTCAAAAGAATTTAAACAAAGGTATTAGCTTTAGAGAAAATTGAAAAGCATTACGATGCTGCAGTATTGAAATAACTTCAGAATCATTATAAAGTAATACATTTGGGAAAATATAAAACACTGGCATGTCAGTAGATTACAACACAAAATTTAATTACAAATATCGCGTCCAGATGATGAATAAAATTTACTGCAAGTCATTATTATCTTTATTTTCACAATTTTGGTTCTCATTTATTAATAAAATTTTAATTATTAAAAAACAATGCAAGCATACGATGGATATTTGATAATTAGAGATTTATCATTCTACCAAAGAATTGCTAGACTCGAGAGACTGGTTATTAATACTTTAGAAGAGTACAAAAAGACAGATTTTATTTGAACATTTAATTGGCAGAAAAATCCTGTGGCAGAGAAATGTATCCGGACCAGCAGTGTCTGTCTCTGTTAGTTTTACCGGACGGCACAAAGCTGCGAGTAGATCAGCTTATCGGACTAATCGCAGCCCGGGGGAGCGGTTAGTTCGCGATACTCCCGCCGTGGCAAAAACCGTCCTGATTTATAACTCTCTTGCGGAGTAAACACCACTAACTAGCAAACCTCCTCCTGCACCCTACGCAGGTATGCCATGCCGGTAAGGTACAAGCCAGCGCCGCCCTTTCCAACACACGAACTCGAGATCCACGCCTGACTTACGATCGGAAACCGGGCAATTCATCATGTGGACTTAAGTGATTCTGATTGAAAAATCTCTAATAAAGCACAAGGGGTTTTCCGGCTGAATCATAGAAACGAAGTAAAATTTTTTCAATTATTGCCCAACGTTCTTCAGATTCCAACAACTCATGCATACCTTCGTTCCACTATCGACCCGAAGACAAATTGAAACTGCTTATATCATTTTCAGTGCGTGATTTATGGCAAACGTTTTTTGAAAATTCGTCGAGCTATTCTATAAAGTGATACATATTCGATAAAGATAACAAAATGTAAAACGCAGGTTTTGCAGTTTCTTTATTGCTAACGGCATCGACATTGTAGGCTAGCGTTCGTTCCGTTATTGGGACAATTTGTAAACTAACCACATTTCAACGCTGCGTGCTAAAAAATTAATTTTGCTTAAAAATGAACCCCTTAGCTGATGCAGCATGCAACTACTCATCTCACGTTTTGTAGAGTGGGTAGTGAGTCATTGTATCTATCTGACGATCACTAGGTCAGTCAAACACTTACGGTCCAGTAGTAGAATTCCCGACAAAGCGTATCGATCGCCTCGACTTTAAGTCGATCGACTAGATTCAATGTCGATCGACTCACTGTATTTTGATCGGTTAAACAGAGAGTTCCGAGGGGCTATCGTTTTTTTTTTTTTTGGTGTTTCAAAGGTGCATCGGCGTGAATGGCATTGATAGAAAGAGGCTTAAGGGGAGGATTTTCAGGGAGATATTTTCAGGTAGAAGTGGAAAGGTTATAGCCTCTGGCACACATCATATTATGTCCCTACTCTTTTACGCAACTATCATCTAGCGTCACCGGTCACTTTTTAATCCATCATAGTTAGGTTCGATAACGTGATGTGCTGAGCACACCTGCACCATGATATAAACCTGCACTATTCAAATGATCAACTTGTATTGAATGTACGTAACTACAAACCAACAAAGTGTAAAATAAAACAAGAAGTAACAACTTGGAAGATAATTATTGAATCAATGTCGCTTTGCTTCACGTTTATGACAAGTACATACTGACAACCAGAACCAAACATTTAAAGAGCTGCGCCCACCAGGCATTCACAAATGTGAAAAATTAAAAGTTGTTAGATGTGAGCTTTTTGCAAGTCCGTGAAACGTTAATGATTTCTCTAATAATTCCGGTACTAAACTTAATCTTTTTTTTTTAAATTGGCAATAGAACATTTTTATATATTATTTTAGTCTATCAACAGTAGTAGTCCTTAGACTTCAGTCAATAAAATTTGAATAAATGAGGTCTTACAAATAGTTAAAGATACTATTTTCAAATTATTTTCATTTATAATAGCTGTCTAACTAACCAGGAGTTACAAATTAGCTCAGAAAGAAAAGCCATTGACATCGCACTGAAATTACGCAACGATCAAAGATATCTGTACAATAAAATATCTACTTAAAAGAACTAAGTCTTATACACAATTTAGCAAACGAAGTAGACTTGTATTAAACATAAGGTTTGTTACTGCTTTTAGGACGCTTATAAAAAAAAATTTGTGCGGATATTTGATTTAAACAAATATAACGGTAACTATTACCAACAATTTTTCAACTTTATCCATCGTAGTCGCAAATATATTTTGGAGCCTAGCTTGCAGATGATCGTACTACTTGAAATGAAATCGTCAGTATTTTCTTCATTTTCCCCAAATTTTTCGTCAAAATATATTTGTTGTTGTTCCAACTTTGTCTCCCATAAACAGTCCTCTATAAAAACATAAACGTCGATGTGGCGAGATGTGGGTAGCCGCTTTGTAAAACTCCTCTAACTTTGAAACATTCTTAAAGTGGTCAAAGTGGTTACAATTTAGCTGCCACCACTGCCACCCAGGTTATAATAATTCCATTTTCGTTCTGGTCCGAATCTCGGGTCGATTGAGTATTCTAATCAGAAAAGGGGCCTAAAGGAATCTCGCTGGACAAAGTACTGGCAGGCCACGCGATAGGTTAGGGTAGTAAAGGTGCCTGGTTTAGAGCTCGGACCCTGCCTGCACGGAATCATTGATAGCTGAGACGCATAAACTAGCTTCCCGATAGAGCCCTAAAAGCCGACTTACATCACAACTAGCACCGCATACTATTAACTATTTAACATGATCAGAATCCCGGAAAAGAAAAGATAGTCATAAAGTGTCCTTTATTGGGGTCTTATGGACGAGAAATCTTTTGTAAGGAAAAACGCCTGAAAAGTAGCATAAATTAAGAAACAAACAACAAATCGCTCAAATTAAATGTGCTTGATCCTTGTACTAATTAATTTTATTTAAGCTTTACTTTAGACATGCTAACGTTTCATTTGGAATAAAAGTTATAGAGTAAAGAGCAAATACATACTTAAAAAATCAAAACTTTAATTAATTAGACTTTCAAAAAATTTGATATTTTATTATGAAATTTGTAAGTTAGTATGAGTAGGTACTCAATTTATCTCTAACTAGATCAACATAATTATGTTAATTTACTACCATGATCTATTAATTTAATAACAAAATCCTATAAAGTATTCTAAACCTAAATAATAAACATGGAAGGATATTCACCCGGCATTTTGCATTGGTTTCGACATAAAACGTGCTTCTAAGATAGATTAGGTTCTACGTCATACATTTTACTCTAAAATTTTAAAAATTTAGGCTGGTTTTAATATTAAATTGGAGGAAAACGTATTCTATAATAAAACAAAGGTTGTAAACCTATAATCAAAAGCATAACGTAAGTACTCCATTCGAGGAAAAAAATGTAAACTGGGTAATCAGAGTGGAACTCAAGTTTAACTGTTTTCAAGAAATGAGTTTAATGTAGCAGGACTTATTATTACGCATTGAACTTTCAATTTCACTTTTTTACGACTGAAGTGCGAGACAGAAGCAAGAATCTTTGCCCAAAATGGTAACTATGATTCTGGTACATAATAAGATTACGTGTACAAATTTTCTAAAACAGAAGTAGATCAAATAAGAGCTGTCGATCTTGCGCAATTAAAAATATTATTTTGTTTTCTCCTGTTACTCCCCTCGCCTCGAATTTAGATTTCTTCATGTTTCACTCTAGATTTTTGTAATTATAAGTATAACTTAATTTAGGTTTTCATTTTCTGAAATAAGTATGTGACTAAACTTATGACGGAACAATAGATATCATAGATATAACGACATTTGTTTTGCTTATCTTCATCTTTAGCAAATTCTTCTGCTTCATGGAGAATATCTTATTGGACAAGAGCTTGGTTGTCTTTTTCTGTTTTTCTTCCTAAATCTTCTATTGCATGAATGTTACTGATAAGTTTTTCAGTTTGAAATATATCAATTTGCTATATTTAAAAACTTCGCTTAAAAAAAATTAACCTTTAAATAAACCGAAAAAAATAAATTAAAAGGTGCCTATTTTGTAGTTTGTACGCAAGGATGTATTGTTAAGGCAAACGACTTCGCTATCACATGCGCTTTTTTCACTGTACGCATTTTGACGTGCGGGGATATTAGTTCTCTCATTTTCGATCACTGCATAAAAGGAAATGGAATGAGTGAAGTAAAAGTAAATAACCCAGTTAGTATAATGGAATAACGCCGCGCGCATGCATTGAGTACGCAGCTGCTCACGTTGTTACTTCATACTGAATAAAACGTGTTAATACAGTCCTGGTTTTCGCGCGCCAGTATGATAACTCAAGACAATATTTATTAGGTTTGACGCGAGATCATTTCTAGTATTCTGCAAAGTAATAATTGCACTACATTATCTCGAGCAGCCGTGAGACAGATGGGTATAGCCCATAGTATGACTGTCGAACAGAGAACGACAATAAGCACCAAATTCGTATTTTCAAATTTTCAAAAAAGACACGCATATTTTTAGTAATATAATCAAGTTTTTGTTTAGAATCTTTGATAACGAATGGCGCATGATGAGATTTACAGCAAACTGAAGTCAAATTGGGCTATTTATTTAATGTTAAAGTAAACAGTTGTATTTTGCTCATATTAACGTGCATGCTAACTTTCTTCAAAGTATTCAGCGCTGTAGTCTTTATTATTACCACAGTTTTACGTACCAGATTTTAAAAACAAAACTCAGATATTTTTTACTTGTACGGAGATGTTTTGGAAATACGAAATGCATTTTCTCTCTTTTCAACACGTGCCTCTGCTAATACAATCACTTCAATGCATTTTGCTGACATTCTACAGTCACAAATGATACAGCCGAGACGTTCCTCTTAACCCGTAAATTTAAAACAACACGCCGTATTTATTACGCCGTTCAAAGTTGTTCTCTACATAAATCAGCTCTCCAATAAAAAAATTGCAAGTTTTTCAGTGCGTAATTAGATACAAAATAGCAAATCTAAAATGCTATTGAAAGCTGCAACATTTTCATTTCTATAGCAGTAATTTTATCGGTTCGTCCAAATTACCAAAAATTTACCGCTTAATTGACGCAATCGCCTCCAGATATTTACGTTCGCATCGTCTCTTACGCAAACACAAAAAAAATCGTTGGAAACGCCATCAAACAGCTTTAAAAGCAATTATTAATTATTTCACTTAAAACAATTTGGCACATTTACATTTCATTGGATCCTGCATTACCAATCAGTTTTCCGTTATGCCTAAATAAATTTAATTAAATTACTCAATCATTCACGATAATCGACTGAGTGGCATTTAAAACACTCCATTACTACCTGTAATTGACAATTGCAGATGACATTATTCGCGATCCATTATTTAGAAGATCGGATAGACAGGGCATGTGTCCGACATATACAGGGATGGGGTTTGAAGAAGGGTGATGTCCCAAAAGGACGGCTGATAAACAAACCCCAACCTCGCTGTCGTTGACAGCTCATTATTGAGTTTGATGCAACTGTTATCAGCATTACACGTGACTTAGTATTCCAGGTGAAGGCCGGCTAATTGTCGCTAAAATAATTATGTAGCCAACGATTACTGTTAAGTTGACTACACATACTTATCAATAATTTTCTAACATTAATTTTGAATAGCGTTCTAATTGGCGCTCTCGGCGAATAAATGTACACTAAATTACGAGAAGCAGTTGGGGAGTTCGCAGGCGCTATCGTCAAGCTACCTACAATTTGGCAAGAAACAGTTATTAGTTTGTCAAGCTATGACTAAGTTTATTATAAGTTCACGTTATTGCCCCAATTTTATCATTAATCACAGCGAAAAATTGCTAATTAAGTATCGACTATTTATTCTAGAAACAATTTCTGGACAAAAATTTTCTCCCCCTGTTTATAAGTTCATTTAATATGTATGATGATAAGAAATTTTGTGAGTTTCTGCAGTGTTTAGTGTCATTTAATATTATCTTCAATAGTTCTAATTGAGTCATTTCGGTTAAATGGAACATGTATGTTTAGGTATCAACGTAGCAACTGTAGATATCATTTCAAATGGCAGTTAACAAGAAGGTGGTAAAAAAGCAGCTGTTGTGACGTTCTCCTTTTATTTTAACTACAGCGATTACATTTTAAGCGCATTTAGCAACAACTTTTATATACAGGGTGTAAGCGAAATAAGTACATTAATTTTAACCAGTGGTAGAACTCATCAAGACAATTTTTTATTCTATGTACCATTTTTCCGAAATCAAATTTTTTTAATTAATTTTTTTCCCTACAAATTGACGAGCCTTCTATGAAATGAACAATAATAATACAATTAATTCATAAGATCATCTTGTTGACTAGGTAACGTTACTTTCAGTGGCGTGTAAAATTGTGTAAGATTTTAAAATAATTTTAACACAAAAACTAAAAAGTTTAAAAAAAAATATATTAGGAAAAGTGTTTGGTATTAAAGAGTTCTATTACCATTTAAAATTAATGCACTTATTTCGCTTACATCCTGTATGTGACTATTGATTTCGTAAAAGAGAGAGCCTCAAGAAACTCTAGAGAGGTCAAAAAGAAAACTTTTTGGTATGTCTAACTTTAAATGAAGTAAAGTATAGGTACTTACAGCCGGGGAATGAAGTAATGCACAAAAGGCGCGCAAATAATCTTTTTTTGCCACATTAATATCAAGTACATAAACGGGGAAAAAATTGACGATTTGTGATCCTTCTTCCCCCTGTGCTCTTCTAACGCATAATTTCTCGCCGGCTCTTCTATTTTTCGGTTGAGGCAGCACGTACATCAAAGCTAAATTAATGTGATCATGTAGTTGGTCATATAATTATAATCGAACTTCACTTAAGGTAGAGTTCGTTTAATCATAAATTACATGATAGTGGCTGTGATTTGAGTGCAGTAATTTTTTTTTCTACTTTGGTTCTATAATAAGCCATTAGATACGACAACTAAAACTGTGCTGTAATAGCTTTTTGGATTTCGTAATAGCGATAGTTCAATTTGCTTTTTTCAAGTTGGTAGTTGTGATGTTAAATATCATTGAATCATCAAATAAACGGCAAAACAAAATAATTCACTAGTAATTTCAACACCCTTAACTAACTTTGGTGGCACAAACCACAACCAAATTCTCCCAACTTTAAAATTGCTGTTTTTTATTCAAAATTGGTCGAAAGTAAATTGTTTTTATAAAAAACTCGTTCCTAAGGCAATAGGCCCTTTACAGTAGTTTTTATTTTCACTATTTGAGTACGGAAATGGTTAGATATGTAAAGAATATGAATGTTTGAGTAAGGGGTAGCAAAACAAAAAGAATAAATTAATAAAAATATCATAGCAAATTTAAACGACTGAAATCTTGGCGGCTCAAAGTCGCTGTTTAATTGGTGTGACGTCTAAACCTTCGTCGCCCATCGGCGTTGTTGTGCGGTGGGTGTAACCATTGTTTGTTTCTACGCTGCAAAACGAGAAAACGCAAAACCGTTGAAACCGGCGTTCGTTCTTTCTCCTTAGCGACAAGTGACAGGACATACATCTGACAGCAGCTCAGCTGTTCATTGGTCGTGAGGTTTCTGACGTCATGTAGCGCGGGATTTTACTGGCGTTTAAACTCTAATAGATTTTTGTTCAATTTTGTAATATTTTTTAAAATTGATAATGGCTGAAACATTGTAGAAAAAAAATACGAGTCACTTTATTTTTACAAAAGAACCCAATTAGAGTAAAAAAAAAACTGCAAATGCCTATTATGGCAGTCGTTTGTTATGAAATTCATGGCTGCGCTACCCGTTTCCTAAACTAAACTCGCGCTATAAACTGTGCCTTATGTGACTCGTTTTTTGATGTACTGCTATTTTCCAATTTGCACGCAATTGTAATAATACATAGCGAGATTTATGTAGCAATTAATTTTCATGCACTATCAAACTATTCGATAAATATTTGCATTAATGGCTTAATAATGAGTAGAATGGCCCTTGCTGTCCTCTTAAATCAACATTGTCGCGGCCACCTAATTACAGGCAAATTATCGTTGACCATAATTTATATAGTTTTGGGTAATTTAGTGGGCATCATGAATCACTACAGCGTAGATTACATATGCAAAACTATTGATTAATTCACTTTATTATCAGCCAATATTTGTACGTACTTGCTGCAAACAATAAAATTTAAATTATCTTTTCTTGCTCTTAAACTTTGTAAATATTGTTGAAAGCTCGAGTTTATATTGTCAAGAACTTCAAGTAGGTGTTTCTAATCCCATGTATCATACATTGTTTTAAAATTAAAATAAAATTTGTAGATACATACTAGGCAATAGTTATAAAGTAGTCATAAACATACAGACTTAAATACAACGTGATGACATTAAAAGTGTGGAGTTTATAAACCAAAGAGACACTGAAGTCTGAAACAATACTAGTGTCATAGTCATAGAAAGAGTTTTTATTTGTGATTGTAGAACGTCAGCAAAATGCATTGACGTGATTGTTTGTATTAGCAGGGGCACGTATTGAAAAGAGAGGAAATGCACTTTGTATATCCAAGAAAGCTCCGTACAAGTAAAGAATATCAGATTTTTATTTTTAAGTTCTGATACTTAACGATAGACTCTAGAGCTGCATACTTTGAAGAAAGTTATTATTAATCTTTGACATGCGGTGTTGTAAGTCGATAAGATAAATCGTGAGCTTTGTACGTTAGCACCGGTGAATTACATCATTACTACTTATATTGAAAAAAAGAAGAAAAGCTCACTTATATTCTAAGCCAAGGCACTTGAGCTTTCTATGCTTAGGAAAGTTCTTTGGTAAAGAAATAAGACTATTATAATATGCGATCTTCATTTGTAAGACTGTAAAACGTTATCAACTGCAAAATATATTATCCTCATGGTTTATAATGCGCCCGCTAGGAAGTGTTAAAATTACAGCAAGCATATTGTTCTGGTCGGATCTGGAAAGATAAAGGCAAGCAACATTAAAGTTTAAATAATTCGAATACGGGAAGCAGAAAGAGTTCGAGCAAATCAAGATGACACTCGTAATAAAACCTAACGACAATCATGCACTTAACCCTCACGGCTGAACAGACTTTGTATAGGCGTAGAGCGTAGAGGTAAAGCGCACCGGAATTAACGGAGCGACCGGAAAGTCCTCTTAATCCTCTATCCGGTAAAACTGCAGACGAATGCTCAGCGTCCAGATACAACTGGCTTGAAATTGAGACTTTACTACTTCACTGGAAAATCGACCTTTTTTTGTTTTTATTGCGATACCTGAACCTAATCCAATCAACTGAAATATGGCTCCATTGTGAAATTAGCAATGACTAACTGAAATACAGCGTTTCCAGTTGTAATGGAAATTTATTGAAACTTGCTGCTACCGAATCACAATCTATTACCGACAGAGTGGACCACTGCTGTACTCCCTAGAAACATTGTAGTCCTCTAGAAAACTTAATAGAATTTAACATTTGGCTGAAACATATTTTTATTTTGTAATTACACTTGATGAAACAACAATTAAATAGATTTTTTTAGTTTTTAGTTTTAGTTTTTTAGTTTGTTTCATTTATAACGAGTGAGCTGAAACTCCTGATAAATTACCTATCAAAATCTCAAGTATTCGACTCCATTTCTCATTTACGTTCAATCGGGAGCTTTCATTAACTTATGTGACTAATTATTATAATGCACAATTTTGTTCTCCGCGTATTTCCTTCACATACGTGAGTAATTGAGAAAATTTAATCTAATGCTTCTTGTTATTGCCTAACTGTCAAAGATTGAAATATCATTTTCGTTTTTATACATAATTTTGTATCTAAATTTTTGAGAATAATTGTAAGTTCTGGTTTGACCTGAACGTTCTTTATGGGTCACTATGTGTCTTACTTGTGACAATTTTTGACCAAGTTTGACATTTTGATACCAATTGTGAATATTGCAATGACTAAAAGTATAAATTTAGTTCTTACTGCTTTATTTTTAAAGATAAAGTAGAAATATTGACAGTATAAGCTAATTAGCTTTGAATATTAAATAAAATTGACTGCACAGAAATACATTGTATTTACTAAATACATAGCGTGCTTGTAGATTTGGTAAATAGGTTAATATTAAATTTAAAGGGGCACATATAACTCAACAAGTGAGCTACTTTTGTACCCCTTCTATGATGAGCGTACTTTCAAAATCTCTTTCTTCAGCGCATTCAATTATTATCTCTCATGCACACAGTAGGAGGTGGTCTGATCGTATAGGTAAGTGCTTACGTAAAATTTATGGCAAAACTCCAAACTGAAATAAAAATATCCCGGGGAGTTATTTCAACTTTTATTTCAATATCAATAAACTTTGGAAATCCTGTATAAGGAAAATTGCTTTAAAAATTTACTGAGAAGTTTTCAGCAATATCTGAATTTCCTGTTTACACCGCTTAGCAAAATTATGTCATTCATAAATAACTATTGCGTAAACAACCGTTTTTTTTAATTCGCGAAATCGAATCCAACGTCCGCATATTATTGAGTTACACCGCTGTGCATCAGACTTTTACCGTTTATTGTAGAATAGGTCGCCCCATTCATGCAGGGCATTCTCCCACAATTGACTTTGTTACAAGGATATTGCAGGGAGTCTCCGAACAATGGCCAGCTATAAATTTCTGAGATTCACGTGAATTCTAATATTACTTTTTAAGAAAATTCTCAAGGAAAACCTGCGCAGAAAAAAAAAACAACTATTTCCCGAAGACATACTTATAATGTTGAAGAGGCCAGGAACGGAGACCTGCAGTTACAAGGATATCAAACGGGTGTTGTAGTGATGAAACTAGACTTAAAGAAAAGTTGATCATTGCTGTAAGGATACAAGTAGGTGCAACAAAGTTTAGGGCCAAAATTAGAAGTAGTATTAATTACGATGAATAAGAAGTTCTCCTATGGTGCTGCCAGGTAGCCCAAATTCGGTCTCTTGCTCCGTCTTAGAGTGCAAAATCATAACACAACATCTAGTATGAGAGTGTCAATTTTAAGCTTGTGAAGACATATACTGTGCTTTTGATAAATTTCCATAGTAATTGCTGCCGTGTACGGTAGTAACTGTCATAAATTTAGTGCTTTAGGGGCTGAAAATTATTAAACATCTAACCGTTATTACCTGTGATTGTCAACTTTGTAAATTTTACGAGCAGTATATTACATTTTTGTATCTTTAGCTGGCAGAACGTTTTCATCGCGTCATACAAACGTAGCAAACGTCGATGTTCCCGCATCCCGTTGAAAATGGCAATAACAAAATTAAAAATTTAAAGCGACAACAATAAGTAACACATAAATAATTGAACAATACAATAAAACGTTTAGTATTATGGCACATTTAAGTTTGGCGCCTTAGACAAGTAAGCAGGGGAGAGAGAGAGTCAGAGATAGTGTGGCGTCGACTGCGATTGAAGTTGAGGTGCATGCTAGTTTAATGTCTTTTTGTAACCTGAATTCATTAATAGGTATAGACTTTCAATCATTACGTATGCTTTTTTTAATTTGCCGGACCTACTACAGTACTTTAATTAACCATAAACATTTAAAATAAACATAAAAAATGAAACTGTTTGAAACAAGCTACTCTGCTCACTTGGCTTGTAGTTAGTTTAAGGCCCGATTGCACCAACGTCATTTAAGAATTTAAATGGCATTTAATTTTAATTGACTGTTGAAATTGCCATTTAAGCAAAAACGAGTTGCGCCGATGTCATTTAACTTTAACTTAGCTCGCTTTATAAACAATTTTTTACAATATTACAAATCATTAATTGGGCGTAAGCCTGTCGGGTATTATAATAAATTATTATTATTATTATTTACAATTCTTTTCCCTCTCAATTTTCAGCTCCAACAATTCTAGCTCCTTTTGTTTTAATTGTTTTTCAATATTTAGAATAATGAGCTTTTCTTCAAATTTTCTCTTCTTCTGTACAATTTCCATTTCTAAAAGTTGAAGCTTTAAATTTTGGCTTTTTTCCACAAAATCTTCTTCTTTGCGCGTGCGTGCTGAAATATTTTTAGGGACTTTCCTTGCCACCAACATTTAAGTAACAGAGGATTTTTAAATGCCATTTATGTTGGTGCAACAAAAACTACCTTTACTGTAGATTTAACTTTAAATGACATTTAGTTACATGACATTTAGGTGAAATTTAATTGGCGTTGGTGCAACCGGGCCTAAAATCATCAGAATTGGGTTGCAAATTTGAAAAAAACAACAAAATTTTTTGCTTTCTCTTGTTCAATAGTTCTAGAAGCTAACAATATTCGAGATATGTAAAGTTGGATATACATATATAATTATGTATGTTGTTAGCTTTTATCATAAATGGTTCCACTGTTCCTCTCATAAGAGGAATCCCTTTATTATTTGACTCATTTGTGTTTTGAGATTCCACAAGGATTGAGCTGAATTTGTGGAGTACTGGAGTTCGAGTTTGTTTCACAGAAACATATATTAAGACAAAAACGTCATAGTTATGAGATCCTTGCTAATTAGAATTTAACCATTTAAAAGATAAAAAAGTGTTGCGTCAATTTAAATTTAAACCGTTTTTATTAACATCAATACCAAAGTCAACTTGTCTTAAAAAGAGTTCATCATCTAATCATATTTGAAGTGAATTTCAATTTCAGAGCTATATACTTTTTTCTACACACTAAAAACACGTCGTAAAATAGTGAGTACCTAGCAGGTAATAGAAGAGAGACCAAAAGTAGCAACCAGGTTGAATGTGAATATTCCACTTAGTTGTCAAATCATTGTGTTGCATGTAGGTTGGTTCTCTAATGCCCGGTTGCATGATCTCGAGCGTAAATTAAATACTAATGCTAATCATTTATCAATAGCTCATCAATTAAGGCGTTAGGTGTTGTAAACGATTACAGACATATTTACGTTCCCATTAACCAAAATATTGATTATGATTTGGTTGATCCGTTGCTATGTGTTCTCTGTTAAATCTCGACAATATGTTAGCAGTACCTACATATGTTAACTATTTTACAATCAGGCAACGGCTACCTGTTAAAGTGCCGTTAATGCGCGTACGAGAATACAAAGATCAAACACGCAACAACTAGCGAGCTTGATAGAGCCGTGGAAACGAGGTTGAGTGAGAATGGAAAGACCCCAGGTTCAATTTCTCTTGGGAACGATGCCTTTTTTTTGCGAAAAAAAAGTTCTAGGCAAGGTCAGTTCAGGGTCCTGTAATTTTTTTCTTTAAAAGCACGATTAAAAATTACTACTTGAAAAGAACTTTTCTAATCTTTTTTCTTCCCCTAACACACTGAAGTGCCGTCATATGGATTAACGGCACTTTAATAGGAAGCCGTTTGACGGCACTTTAAGGCCAGCGTTTGTAGAATCGAGTCTGAAATATTTACTTTCTTACAGTTAGGAACAGTCTATATCTATAGGTAGGTGCATTGCAGAATTTCGTAAAATTAGTTGCTACCTATATCAAATAAGTGAAACAAAAATTACTTTGTTAGCAAATTAATCAAAATAATTATATTGATGTAGTTAGTCATGACTCATGATAGTGGGTACATAATATTTTATATAAGTAGTTTTTACTTACTTTTATATCACAATAGTGAACAGGTTCAATTTTAAGACTTTTTTCTTTTGGTTATTCTAATACAATGATAAAACTACTGACAAACGATGTTTACTAGTTATTTATGTATCAAGGAAATAAACACCGATTTTAATCCCGAGAATGTAAGTAATGCACGAGGCGAAGCCGAGGGCATTTTCATTCGAGGTATTAACGATGTTTATTCCAGAGATGCATACAAAGCTTTCTTCCCAACCGTTTAAGTTAATAATAATAAATTATAGAACAAATAATTGTTATAATTGACAGAAACCTAATAAATAAAGTTGGCTGACGTTATTATGGAAACGAGTTTCTTTATGTTAGGATAGGCATTTTTTTTTACTTTATTTCTTAGGTAATAAAGTGGCACTTTATTCCCTCATTATGAGAGAATAAAGTATCACTTTATTCCTGGGTGGGAAGAAAAAATATTACCAGCTGATTTTGTCTGACGTTGAAGCTCTCTTATAATGACGGGGGTAAAAAAGAATATATCTTGATGAGAAGATTAGTCGTTGAAAAGGTAATTAATCACGTTAGACTCGGATTTCATTAATTGTTTAATTTGGGGAAAAGCGTGCTGAAAACGTTACTTCTTTATTTTATAAGTTTCTCTTACCTAGCAGAGCTTTACAAAATGAAAAGTTTACGTTGAAAATAGGACGCGAATTCGGCTTGCCACAAAATAACTAATCAAGATAACACCTGTAAGGCACAGTCCGAGCTCCTACAGTAATTACTGAATGTCGTTTGAGTCACGTAAAATTGCTGCAATCTCCTAAAATGGTTGGACCAAAATTCGAAGGTGACTCAAATTGGCGGAATTAAGCCGGACGCAAAATGAGTTAGCTATTTATATACAATGAACCTACAACAAGTGCAAGTCCATTCAATTTGCAAATTTTTGCGGTAGCTGAAAGATTAATTGCATTAATGTTTATACTTAAGGTAATTTAACTAAAACGATTTTTCTGTGTGGGCAAGTAAAGTTCGAGTTTTCTACGAACAAATCTTTAACGAATGTTTGGAAATGTTTAATTGTATTAGTTCGGTTTCAGTTAATCATGAAATTGAGCTGAAACGTGAGGAAGAACTCCTTCTGTGCGAAATTGCTGTCCTAATTAATGCGTGCAAAGTTATTTACGTGCAACTAAATTTAAATCATAATTGAAATTGATTATAGAAGTAATGTTTTAATTGTTTTTTCCAATTCAAGGTTAATTTAAACTATATATGTCATGTATACATATCATATATACATATTCATCAAGTTACATCATTTTAAGTTAATCATAATATAATATAACTTTTAACTTATAAGACATAGGTACAAGATTATTCAACAACGAACGCTAATTATCGTGAAAAAACGAACATGAACTTTATCCTACTTTAGCATTGCATGATTCACTGTTAAAAATCCACGACCGTAGCCAGACGTCAATAAAACGAGCCGTTGGCAAATATTTGCAGGAACAAGATGCAATCTTTATGCAAATCGCATAGTTTCCTTGCTCACTAAGAATGTCTAAAGCTACTAATACCCTTGTTCTCGGTTGGCAAGTTGGTCGATGGTAGTTCAATAATGCTAGGGCGTTCTGGGTCAGACGGCTCTTTAGTGGTTCAACTCCCAGATAAAAGGTTGATGTATGTTCAAGTTCGTGCTGGTGCAATTGTTTACTGTTGCCTGCGAACAGGGTGCATGCGAGGCGTACGTTGTTTATTAGGCAGCTCCATTATTTATTTCGGCCGATTAATGTTAAACGTAAAGTACACAATTGAAGACAAACTATTGAGTATATATGTACAGTAAACAGCAGACAAACTTCCAGCAGTGTCCTGGAGCAATATCACTAAATTAAGAGATTTCCTTAAGTCGTTTATCGTTTTGTGTTGAATTGTCGACTCAGTAAACGAAAAACAAATCGGTAATAGTGCGACGTCTGTTACGAGTTGACCGTCGCCTTTGCTAATTTTCATCAAAATAAGATTTTAAACTTTTATAGCAAGACGTTCAATTTTGACGATATTTTACAAGATCAGAAGACCATTTGAAAAAATATTGACACTGGCTTAGGTTTGAAAATCTTAAAACAAACATAAAAGACGTTGGTACAGCAGATAGAACTAATAAAGCAGAAAACTGAAGTATTACAGGGTGAGGCAGTGCATCCGACTTGCTTCGATAGCTCGAGTTCTATGGTAGCTAGAATCTTGATTTAAGAACGCATATAAACTAGAATAAAAAACCTATAACCGGAAATTATTTTTGAACATACAGGGTAAGACAAGACAATTATACAGAACCAAGTGACTCTTTTTTTAATGGAATGTTGTGTGTAAAAGAAGATTTTTCGGAGCCTTGACACTCCAATATTACTATTACTTACTATTTCCAAACCAATTAAATGTAATGACTTTTTTTGTTCAAAACATTATTTGATGTCATCTTCAAAAAATCACTACAGTCACAATTACGAGTCTTAAGAAAAAAATGCATAATACTAGTTAGGAAACATCTGTGGGATGTCTTTAAATCGTTCTGACTTTTGGAAAATTATACAGGGTGGCTAAACTTAATTTCTCAATTTAGAACTTTTAGAATTTAATTTTAATAGAACATCCTGTATATTTTTTAACGATATGATGTAGAGACTAAATATTAACATTATTTGTATGGACACTCCTATGGCTATTTGTAGGTAACCATTTTCGATTTATCGATCAATAATTACAAAATTCAAGAATAATCTTAAAAAATTCGATCGTTTATGAAATAATCTAACAAATCCGAAAATACTTTTGGTCTTGCAAACACCATCGAATTTGATCTTTAAAAATACAGTCATTTAAATTAGATCTTCGACTTATCACCAAATTCAAACGACTGAATTTTTAAACGTTACTTGACCGATCGACTTCAAAAATAGATCACCTCTGAGACTGATGTTTACAGATTCAAAGAAATGAACAAAATCTTGAAAATTTTTTGAGCCTGCCTCGACGCAATCATGGATTAACATTTCTATATCGCCCATTGGGAGCGACAAGAAAGCGCTATTTTTACCCTTGTCTCTTAAATACGAGCCTATACATTGTAAATTATACATTGTATAATTATTATTGAGTATTATTGACGTGAATATGTTCAGAGACGTTTTGTTTCCAAAATTTTAAATGTAGCTCCTACAATAAAATCAAAGATTAAACTCAGCGATTTAATGGTTCTGGTTTTGTGCATAAGGGTGTAAGTCAAAGCGTTAATTATTATTAAACCTTTTGTTAGCGCCTTGACTTATCCTCTTATGCGCAAAGCAGGTCGAAGAACTGTTGCACTCCTGATTTAATCTTAATTCCTAAAGAAACTGACTTGGACCTTTTTGCACGCGCACCGACAAATTATTAATTGAAATCGATATGTACAGTGGCCGGCACAAAAAAGTTTACGGTAACATTGAATTCGTTGAATTGAAGAGCTTGGACAGTGCTTATTTAATAATTTGGGGGCGCGCATTTTTTACAGTATATATTATAGAGCTCTCCAAGACACGACTTGTTAATAAGTCGATTCACAGAGCTTACAAGATATTATTTCAATCAAAATTTATTTCAGGTCATATACTTTTCTGTGCCGGCCACTGTATCCATTTTTGTTTTGTTTTCTCAAGCAAACCAAACTGTTTTATTATTTTTATTTAAATTTGCTTTTCTATTTTTAATTTTTATATATTTATGTCATATCTGTCATGTTCTTGTACGTTTTTAGATTATAGTGAACAATTATAACCATGTTTGTTTATATTATAACGTATTTCTTTTCAACACTTTCTGATGGTTGCATGGATTGCGAGATCTGTGAATTTTTTATTTTATTTACGTGGACTGGCAGTTTAAACTGCTCCAACCAGAAAAGATTTCCTGTAATATTGGCGATTGCGGTTCCCCCAAGCACATTACCACCCTAATACGTTCTTGGAAAAGAACCTAACACTACCGTATTTGCTTTTCCAAGAGAACTAAATGAAAAATATGTTTAATCTCGGCCCGAAATTAGCCATAAAATGTTTTAATTTTCCTTTCTGTTCTGCCATTTGTTCGTTGTTCGTCGGTAAATGTAAATTGGAGTGTTGTCAAGCGACATCGTGTTGCGTCAAATGCCAATTAGTTTACAGGCAAAGGTGGCCCCAACTGAGACGTGCTTCAAAACAGACTTAGCAACATTTCAAACCTCTGTCACAATTGAGCACGTGCCTACCTATACATTTAATAAAGCGCAGATAAGGAACTTATCGAAAAAGACGTAGCTGTTGTTATTTCTATCAAGTAGCCGTAGTCTAGCTGTGTCTGGGAAAAAGCACGTGTCTTTCCTGACGTGTGATGCTCTCGTTCAGGTTGAGCAAGCCTTTTGTGCGGCCGTCTGAATGGCATAATATCTTATACTGTCGAGTACCGCCGTTAGCATCGATTAACTTTTTCGCAACCTGACCAGCATGGCGTTTCCTTCCTTTATTGGTATGATCATTATTTGATAATAAGGAAATGTCCTTCCAACGATAAATCCCCTCAACTTTTGCCCCAATCTATTTGTCAAAATTTGTTTCGGTACTTTGACCAAACTTCCGTCACGTGGAACCATATCCTGCCGTATTAATTCCAGTTACCTATTTATAAATAGTTGGGTGCAGTGCAATAATTTTAAGCCGGACGTAATGGAATATCAGCTATCTGTCAATAACTAATTGCACTTGATAGGGAATTATAAACCCATTCACGTTATTCCATAATGAATCGATATTCTATGACCCAATGCGTGCACACAATAAAGTTTGCTACCTACGATAAATTACAAAGGCTGTACGTCACGCGTTTGTAGATTAAATTATTAGCTATTTGTACCACTAATTTTATTAACGCTAATTAAGTGCCAAATGGCCAAGTTGGAAATCGAAACAGCAACCATAAGCATAATTTTATGAAAAGGTCAAGAAAGTTTATTTTACATTTCAAGGTCAACAATCATGCATGAGAGGAAAATAAAAAATGCAGTCTTCCGTTAAATGTCTATAGATATATTCGTAACAGAGTACCCTCGCGAGCAATATTTAAGGCACGGTGTTTCTTCCCAGTGTAAACTAGCTCTATTCGGTAAGATGGAAAGGGCATTACGCCCCACCCACTTTCAGGTGATTTACGGCTGGGCAAGGGAGGTAGATAACCATTAGGGTAGCAAAAGGCATAAATATTTATTATCCATAGATCCATAGCATCATTGGGCGATAAGGATTTGCTGTCAGGTCTGCTTCCACAATCAGTCCTACAGCTCGATGTACACAACTTCAAAATCGTCGATTTTGCTTCACGAGTCGTGCCTTATATATTGCTCGCAAGTGTACTACTTGTTAAGTAAAAAAAATGGATTCTGCAAAATAGAAAGCGTCAAGTTATTGCCAAATTACATAACCTGCAAACTTCCACCTTCACAAACCTAACAACTTCAAGTAGACCAGTTCAGTTTTTTTGTAGTATAACATTGGCTTTTATAGCTATTGACTCAAAATATTTATATTTACGGCCTATTACTTTTTGCAGAAATATTTAAACAAAGATGCAGATTTCTTTAGTTTTTAGAGTAAGATTTAGCGCTGTCAAGTGCACTACTTACTATTTACACAATTGCAGGTAAGGTGGTAAAACGTAAACTTATGCAAGAAACCACTTCAGAGTTAAGTTCAGATTCAGTTCAGCGGTAGAGGAAGAGGTAAATAACAATGTCTTTGCAGAAGAGACAGTTGAAGAATTTACCAAAGAAGATGTTGTGGTTGGGTCATGGGTCTTGGTCATGGTCATGGTATGAAACCAAAAAAACTATAAAACATTTTATAGGACAAGTATTATCACTGTCTGAAGATATTGTAAGCATTGGAGATAAGTTTGTGTGGCCTACAGTAGACGATGCAGGCACCATTGAATTGTCAAAGTACTTCCATCCCCCAGAATCGAACAACGTCGGCAGCATAATATTTTTTCAAACTGTTCTAGTATTATAAGCAGTTAAGTAAATTTATCTTAGTTATCTACCTACCATTATATTTTTTCTGAGCATTTACTTACTTTATAATGAATAAAAACTTTGTTGCCTTCTTGTGTTGTCTAAATAATTTATTTTTCCATTTCCTGACATGTATATTTTTTTCTATGTAATTGTTTCGGTAAGAAAGCAGTTTATTATACATATACTACACTGCGGCCATTCTCATTTCAATAAGCATTATATAGAAAATTACTAGAGTTTTAGGTAGGCTGTCAATTTTACCCCACATGAAGAGGTGAGATTGGCCGGGGTGTTTTTTTTTCAATCGTAAATAAAAAAGAGAGCTTTGAGGATGCTAAAAGTTGCATGCCGAGCCTTATAGACTCATAGGTACAGCTTGGAGAATATGTTTTGTCGTATCGGGCGTCATTGCGGGCCGCACGACTAGATTGGGCGACTGTTCGGATTGTCCTGTTCGCTTATTTTGAAGGGAGGCTAGCCCGAAATTATTTGCTTGAGTCTGCACAAGGAGATTCCCGGCTAGCCTCTCTCCAAGGGTTGAATATAAACAACACGACAGTCGCCCAGTCTAGTCGTGCGGCCCGCAATGACGCCCGATACGACAAAACATATTCTCCAAGCCGTACGTATCAGCCATTTTATTTTTTTCTTTTGCAAATAAAAAAGTTATTTACGAAAAATTGTCAAATGTGGTCAACAACCTCACTCTATTTAAGGTACTTACATACATATATTAATTCAATCATTATTCATTACAGATGAAATATGTTTTTCATCCGGTATCTCAATTAACGATAGAAAAGGATTTCGAACTTCGGAAACGAGATTTGTGTTAATTTGTAGATTGAACAATATAGTTGATAAATGAAGAAGGAAATTGGGATTAACGGACCTCCGATTTTGTTTCACGTTGGCAGCATGAAAAAGCAGCGGAAATGAAACTAAAACCCCAAGGGGAAATATCCGTATACATATATTGGATATTATTTTATTTACTGAATTTTACATATTTCAGCTGTAGTTTTATCTGTAGGTCGTTCTAACACTTTTTGTTACAAACCAATAGAACTGGATTTGATAATGAAAATTATGTTGTTTTCTTTTGAGAAGTTTAAATACATCTTTTTTTAAGTAATGTAACCGAGGGTTTTCTTTGAAAATGATTTTGTAAGTAAAATTTTAAATGCTGGGCCACATATACAGGATGATTCATAATGAGTGGTACCTTAGAAGTATCTCGAGAAGATAAAAAGTTACTGACCTGAAAGTTTGGCCATAGTCCTAGCGAAGTAGGATCTATTCACTGACAATATTGTCAAAATGGTGGCACTTCCGCTTATACCGGAAGTTGACATCAACTTTGTTATTTTAAATAGAATGCCCCAATTTTTTTTTCTGGATTCTATAAACAATTTAAACATTATTTTGTTAATAAGTTCCTATACCTAAAATCAATATTTTTCGAGATATTCAAATTTTCCTAAAAATTTTGACATAAAAGTGATGTAGCTAAAAAATTTAAATCTCAGCAACAGTTGACAAAAACATTTTGAATTTTTTATGTAGGTACGAAATAATGTTGGAAATTAAGATTGTCTCATAAAATTTGCAAAATATTAAACAGTAAAGTTTCTAATAAACGAAATACGTCGACAAAAACAGCTAAAAGTCAATTTTTTTTAAATGGCATGATACCTAATTACATACATCAATTGGTAGAGAAAAGTAATGCGCTAGAAGTCGGTGTTATCGAATTTCCTTCAATAAAATAAGAAATGCCAAATATTTAAAGAACCATACATTTTAGGTATAGAAATATCATACACCATTAGAAGCGTATTACTTTTCTCTACCAATTGATGTAGGTATGTAATTAGATATCATGCTATTTAAAAAAATTGACTTTTGGCAGCTTTTGTGAGGTCGACGTATGACGTTCATTAGAAAGTTTACTGTTCAATATTTTTGAAATTTTAGGAAACCATCTTAATTTCTAACATTTTTTCTCACACACATAAAAAATTCATGATGTTTTTGTCAGATGTTGCTGAGATTTTAATTTTTTAGCTACGTCATTTTTATGTCAAGTTTTTTAAGAAAATTTGAATACCTCGAAAAATACTGATTTTAGATACCTGTATAAAGATTTATTAACAAAATAATGTTCAAATTGTTCATAAAATTAAAAAAAGAAAATATTAAAAGTTGAGGCATTCCATTTAAAATAACAAAGTTCCGGTATAAGCGAAAGTGCCACCGTTTTGAAAATACTTTTAGTGATTAGATCCTACCTCACTAGGACTATGACCAAACTTTCAGGTCAGTAACTTTTTCCCTTCTCGAGATACTTCTAAGGTATCAATCACTATGAATCACTTTGTACTTTTCTACAAAAGGACGTTATTCCAGGTATAACGCTATTCCCGAATAACTTGTGATAAGGGGTGGTTTACATATCCTCAGTCCACAGTATATACCTGAGTTTATCCTATCCGCCTTTCGTAAAAGCCCATTTAGTTTGAGTTATTCCGGAATAGCGTTATAGGTACATGAAATAACCTCCTTTTGTAAAACCGGCTCTTAAATTATTAAACTTAAAAAAAGAACAAAAACTATTTGTTAAATAATTAGTCTGAAGGCATATTATATATTTATACATATTATATATTTCTGTATACCTATGTTTATAAAACATATTTTTTAAAATGGCAAAAATTTTCCTACCGCAATTTCTTCTGTTTTTAAATGGCAACGTGTTATTTAGTTTGACGAAAGAAATTATTCTCTACATAAACGTCAAATCTTTTTTTTACATCAAAGCTTTTGTTTTTAAATAGATCAAGAAAATTTGTGTTTTGGCTAAGCAAAGCTGACACTTTGTTCTTAAGCTCAGACCACCCAAAGTTACTGGAAAAACCGTTCCGGATTAAAATACAAAACACAGTTAACCGGCACCGGCACCGGTTTTGCCGGTGTGTGTGAAAACGCCCTACTACCGGTCACATTTTAATGGTGCTGCCGACGGTCTATTGGGTGAGGCTAAAGCTTATTCGATCCGCATCTTCAAGTACATAGCCTAAAAGCGGACCTTCAAAGGTAAAACGCAATTTTTTTTCATTTATTAAAAAATTGACTTCTTCACGTAGAAACAAAATCATTCCACGTTTGAATGGAGGATAATTATTTACGCCAGGTTAAATAAAAATATAAATGCGTTTTTTTTTTAAAGAGTCGCTTAAGGCAAGGGTTGGCGCCATTTTGTAAAAAATATGCTCTAATATGCCCCCAAATTTGACAAACAGTTTTCATTTTTTTTCATGTCTAATAGTTTAAAACGGAAAAGCTTGGTTTCTACACTTTTGGTTAACCCTGTATTTGTCCTTGATTTTATAAATATTTAAAAGTTTACGTGTAAAAAAACACATTTTTGAGCATCTCTATTATATGTTTTTTGGATATGTGTATTAGATTTTGGTATGTGTAAAGAAGGAGTAAAAAATAAAATTGACAAACAAATTTGAAAATTAAATTTGAAATAATCTTTCTGGAAACGAACCATTACTTTCAGTTGATAAGCTTTTTTTTGACTAGAATTGTCAGAAATTTGTGGTAGTGTAGCTCAATTCATTAAATTGGGAAAAATTAATATCTATATTTTTAAGAAAATAGGTAGTTTTTATCTAGAATTTTGACACTTCAAAATGCTCCCTTATCCCCACTCTTTGATTCTCAAATTTTGTCTACATACTATTAGACTATTAAGCATATTGTAAATTTTGAAACAAAGTGAACTCCGTAAATTGAAGATAGATCTTCTGTACCTAACTGTCAGAGGATTTGTTCCTTGTTTTGCAAGAAACTTTGTAATGACTTTGAACCGGAGTTTCTGGATATTGAATCTGAGCTCGACTAATAGGTTTAACGTTTACTATGCGGTTAACTATTTAAAGCATATAGGTACTTAATTTTTATAAAACACTGTCAACAAGTAATTAGATAATTAGTTCCAAATTTCAAATTTTTGTACTTCACAGTAATTTGATTTTAACGCAATCTTTAAAGTTCTAAGAGAGTTGCGCATTATGAATAACTCAGGCGTATCCTAGTGCCGTTACAACTGTAGGAGTGGCAAATGCAATATTTCTATTCTGTGTAGGGATCCTGGAAAAAGCGATTGCGATCGAGTCGATATCTTTACGATTTCGGTCGCTTTGGAGGGAAGGGGTTTAGGGGAGGATCTTTTCAAAAATGCGAAACCAATCACTTTTTAGCAATTTGTTAAGGTGAAAAGACTGAATTTTCAAACTACCTAACCTAAGTATCGTGAACGTAAACCTCGTGGACCACAAGTCTTATTTTTTCGAATGCATTTTCAAAACGTATTAATTAGCTCGAGTGGAACATGCATGAGAATAAAATTTCCGGAAATAATCAACGCACTAGGGATATTATAAGTGAAAATCGCAACGACAGAGACATTGGTCTATTACATCATTATGATGTCATTATTAATAAATAAATAATTTTGATTGGCTGAAATAATTTCCACTTATTAATTTCATGCAAGGTGCAAACATTTCCAGGAAATTTTTACATTGTCATAGAAACGACATCGAATTCTATTTTTCTCTTGGCTACTTTTCGGTGTCTTGCGATTTTCATCAAAATAGATACCAACGATACATGATAAGTAGTACATGTGCAAACATTCGGAAAAATTGATCATAAGAGTCAAGAGTTACGACAATTTTCAAGAACTCTTCCTCCGTTATCAACCGTTTTCGAGAACATGTTTATTAAGAAAAGCCGTTTAATTTTTTGATTTTATATCCGCCTCTTAAGTTTGTAACAGTTATTCCGGGACACTATGTATACAAAAATTGAGATATGCGTATGAATTCAAACTTGCGTTTCAATCTGACAGAGTTAGAATATAAGCTACTGTTTATTATGAATCCAACAAATTATTATAAATGTAACAAAATTTGTGGAGGATATTATTTTGATATAGAAACATACTTTATGGTACGATTGTACCTAGGACTTTTGTTTACAGATATTTTTTCTGAATGTAATTACAAATGTCCAAGTTGACTGGGATATAACGTTTATTCAAGGAAATAATTAAAATGTTTGTCGACATTATGATTTTGTAAAATTTGCAAGCACGTTTTAAAGAAAAAATTCAAATAATCTAGAGATCATTTAAAAGTGGTTTCGGAAATAAAAATTGTTATTTTTTACCTACAAACGTTATAATATTGGTACATATTATGAACAACAAGATAAAGATTATTTAAAAACCCCTTGTTAATCTCCAAATAACGATAAATATGCAATATCCGAAGAATCGCTTTTAAAGCAGCACCTTTGGAGTTGTAGAAACGATTTCCACTAAGAACAGGTAAACTTGGGTGCCGGAGGCTATAACCCTTCCACTTGTACCTGAAAATATTTGAAAATCCATCCCCTAAGCCGTCATCTACCAATGCCATTCATAGGGATGCACCTTCGGCACACCAAAAAATGCGATAGCCTCTCGGAACTCTCTGTTTAACCGATTGCGACTCGGTTGATATCTTTCCAAAGCAACCGTTTTCGGTTGCTTAGAAGCGACTCGATCGCAATCGCTTTTTCCAGGATCCGGCTACTGGGTATCCTCCATAGTAAAACAGAATATGTGGAGATTTAAGCCCACACTTCAATGAGACGTGTAGCTTGACATAATCTTGTCGGAACGTAAAATGTTGCAAGTCTTTTAAAATAATTTAGTCTTCCGTTATGAGATTTTCCGCCGTCCCGTCCCTGTTGAACAAGCTGATCAAGAATGGGGCAACATAAATGAATTTTTCTTCATTAACGCGACAAATTTGTCTGCATAAAAATTCTTCTCTTTAATAATTTGCTACAAAGTTCTCGGCACTAAGAAATTGTCGACTTGGAAAATTATGTTTGTTGGTATGTACATGTAGAGAATGTGTCGCTGGATATGTCTTTGAACATTGCGAGAATTTTCGGTCAATTTAATCTATACCGGTATGAAACTACATAGCGTGGGGAACTTTTAAGAAAATTCAAGCTCCACTGCTCTGTTTACGACAAACAAAAACACGTTGAACACGAATAAAATAGTTGATACGATGTTACGCTGATGCCATTGCAGTTTTATCTTGTGAAGTTATTTTGAAATACGAGTCTGTTGGATTGCAGCGGTTATGAATATTTAAGTATGTCAAAGCCAGGCTCTGCTTAGCCATGCGGATTCCCCAGACGTCTCTTTTTGGTAAGATTTTATAGATTATTCCATGTAATCTTGTAGGTAATTTAGTATCTATGCTCACGTATCCAGCACATCCAAAGGAATGAAATAGAAAATTTATTTTTTTAATGTTCCACTATTTCAAGACATACGAAACGTAGAGTACCTAACTCTCGGTATAAATTTGACAGTCGATTTTGGCAATACACCGCTTCCTGGTGGTTACTATCGATCTTGCTCATGTGCAACGCCAAACGCTAGTAACCCACTAAATTCCTTCTCTAGAATCATGCGGCCACGGCGTTTTGTCGGTCATTGATTTATCTATACATATTTGTTCAAGACCAAACAACAGAACGCAACTTATACTAGAACAAGATTGGTTACGAGAGATAGTAAACGATTTTCTGACGTTGTTATCTCTTGCTGTCGGACGCGGGTCTAACACTTTAAAATACACAAAGCATATACTATAGATGAATAAATGTATGTTACACCTAAATATGAGTTTACATTGTCATATAACAGCAACCGAAATTAGCATATATTCGACCATGCTTTGAATCACCTTTACAAGTAGTGTTCAAAATATTTTTTGAGCCCCAGCGGGACATAAAATACGTTATAATTGCTGCAAACCGCTTGCATACACTGACTTAAAGACTTTAATAATAATAAGTAAAGATTTTGGTTGTTTTCCATGCAGAAAAACAGAAAGCCGTTAAAATATTAACTCAAACAAAAATTATTTCTTTGTTGAAACGTGTTACCATTTACATCAAATGTCTAGGCCAACAGCCAAATTTGTGACGCCTAGTTGAGTTGTTTGATTTCACAATAAAAAAGTAACAAAAAATGGGTGTATTGTGGTTTTTAAAAAGTATTTTGTTGGATCTGTAACAAACCCACAAAGGTGTAGTTGCAATGCAGTTATTATCTGGAACAACTGCATGGCGGTATCTGCTCGACTGTATTGCTCTCTACTTACCAGACATTCAATTTCGAGAACAATGCAGTTGTAAAACGTCCGCTCTGTAGTTTGCATGTGTTAAGTGTCAACGTTCAATAAAAACCGAGCGAATCTAACAACAAGAATTTCCATCACTACTTGGGGTCTCTTTTGAATTAATTCAATCCTCGTTTGTTTAAGACAATCGCAGCAGAAGCCGCTGCAACCAAAAATAATAAAAGTTGTATTTGAGAATATCACAGACAAACCTGAAAGTTTTATCTCAATTTGCTAAAATAAACTTTTCATTCGTGCTTGAGAAGTGTAAGACCGAACAATGTTCGTCCTGTCAAGATGATAAATATGTTTCCAGGCAATCATCTAGTCATTCGCGCCTTTTTTAAGGATTAAATTTGAAGTGAAATTTATGTAATTATTATTACTTGATTAATGATCACGTTGAAAACATATTGTTGGTATAATTAATGTTGCCAAATAGGACATTAGCATCAGTCTAGGCCGATAAGAGCAAAATATTATGTTGATGGTACACATAACGACTTCCAAGCTCGGGTTACTCTGAAAGCCTGCCACATAATAGAACTCTACTAAACATGGTTTTGTTAATAAACTCGGTTCGATGTTATCGCCAACACAACTTTTTTAACGTATCAATTTCGAACGTTTTTAGGAAGCTATTTTCGGAAGTTTCCAGAAATCCCAACCACTTCTCATCTCTTGCGGAAGTGCAACTTGGCAGACTAATGATTACCAACTTTTGCTAACAATAATTATTGATCTATGTATACCGGGTGTAATAAATTCAATGACGATTTAATTAGTTGATTTCAATAAAATAATTAAGAACGTGAATCAAATTAGTTCTAATTAACTACCAGAAGAAATCAGTTTATCCCGGGTGCCCCAGCCCCGGGATAAACTGATATCCTGGTAACTTAAACATAGAGAAATAGCATGAGAAATTGTAGATACTATCATATCTTCCCTGATGAAATTCGGTAAAAACAAAAAACTCCACACGGATTCTAAAAAAAGAGACACTCTTTCATTAAAATTAATAGTTAGAAAAGCCTTAATCAAAGGTCGAAATCTAAGAAGTGAGAAGTGATCGGGTCAGAACGTTTCCTTCCAACATGAAATTCGCGGTTCAAATTCCGATCAAGGTAAGCAACATAAAAATCCTTAGCAAAATCAATTAATAAGCAACAATACGATTTTTTTTAATTAAACGTACTTTATAACAATTATTTATATGTATCGAATTGCAATGCACAGTAAGTATAACGTTTAAATGTATCATTTATCATTTCCACATTCAAAATTGAGGTTATGAAAAGCCAAATAAATCGTAAATACTGATTATGGGTATAGGAACTTATTAACAAAGTGATGTTCAAATTGTTCCTAGAATCCAGAAAAAAATTAAAAAAAGGTATTCTATTTATTTGTGTCTAAATCATTAATAAACGTTTGACTTATTTATATTAAAATACCGGAAGCCATTCTTGCCTACGACTATTTTATGTTAAAGGATCTCGAAGAACATATACCTATACATTCTGCAGGTTGGCAGTCGCCGTCTCCAGATAGATAGTTGCGGCCTAATTTGCTTGTAACGAACATTCCACAAGGGACATGTATTTCACCATTTCAGCAGTTTGATAAACGAATGCTACGTGATGCAAGGAAAATTTTAATTGCACGTCCACCAGAAGAAAAATTGAATTCTGCTGGTTAAAGGAAAATATAGGTTGGTTGCTATCATTGCCATCATCAAAAATCAATTCAGATGTTTTATAATATACCTAGTCATTGATTAGTCATTTAAATTATTTTTAGGGTTTGATCGTTTGATGGTTTACCAAGCAGGATAATCTCACAGTATTGAATAATTCTGTGTATAGTCCTTGCGACTTCTCTTTAGATTCTAGAAGTATATCATATTCTGAAGGCTTCCAGCTCCAGCTCTCCTAAAATCGAAATTGGCTTTCTTGCATGTGTTTCGGGAATTCGTTGAATGTGTCCGCGATCAATGTTGGATGGCGAAAAGTATTCCCAAAATGTCCTCTGTTGCAACCGGCTGAATTGTACGTTAAGTTAAAATGGCTACATCCCGTAGGGAGAGCCCGCTTTTAGCGACCAATCAGATCCTAATACACTTATTGGAGCGATAAAAGCCGCTCTTTTATCAAATATGAATGACTCAATATGACCCTGAATTCCAATCGGAATGAACACGTACTCCCAGATGTCCTTTCCGAACAACAGAACCTCACAACACCAAATCAAGTTCTTAGAGAAACGTTATCACATGTAATATTCAACCTGTTAAGGAACCGTTGGGAAATATTTATATTTGGCACTGGGACCGCAAAGCTGCCCCAGTGTTATTAGTGTGAACAGGGTGAATCGCTGATTTTATAACGGTTGAAGAAGCGCATCGCTCTGCTGATCTTGGAGATGTCCGTCGTGCTTGGAATAATCGATAGATTCTCGACTAATTGCGTGTACATATTCGACAAACAGTTTACTTAGCTCTGGGTGAACATTGCTAAAACGTCCTTTGATTTTCAGCGGCAAACGTTAGATAACTTTGTAATCAGCTGTGTAACTTTGAACGAAACTAGAAGGTATAACACCTCAATATCCCCCACGCAGTTGCATAGCAAGCCATTTTACTTTTTAATCAACAAATTAAATTAAACATCATAGAAAGTAAGGGATCAATTTCAAGTATGGGAGGTTGCGATTCTGCGGCAACTCGGTTGCCACGCTATTTTCCCTATTTCGGTGCCGCAAAGTTGCGAGCGGAACTGTCACTTTGCGATCCGACCTGTCATTTCCCCGAGAGAAAATTCGAAATATGGTTAATATCAATATTTATGATTCGCGTAACATTAATTACGCCAAAATAGATTACTTGCAATCGAATTTCGAAGTAAATAGCCACAAATGACCATGTAAATCACCAAAGGTTAAAAAATATTTTTTTTATACAATCGTATCGAAATAGTACCATTTCGAATGTCGTTTTCATGTTGAAATGACGTGTTTTTTTTCACTATACTGTCACTTTTTCGCACTAGATACAAAATGTAAAATTAACTGACAAATACCTCAATTATCAATGAAATGTTGATTCTGTTATGTCGCATTTCCTAGGAAACGAAAAATTGTGCAACTAGATTATGCAGTAAGAATGTGCAATTTTATTTTTTCTTTTTACATTTTTAACAATTCTGGCCACGATTGTATAAAAAATCTTGTATGTAGTACGTTGCAAAATTCGTGTTTTTCGTACGCGACGTGTTACCAAACGAGCGAAGCGACGTTTGGTAATATTCACGTCTAGTGCGAAAAACACGTTCATTTTGCAACTTACTACATAAATAGCTATTATAGCATGGGCCGGAGGTGTCGCAAATTTTTGCGGCAACTTTGCAATTTTGTGAGGTAGGAAGTCAAGGTCGACTTGCCAATTGGTGGAACTGCCTTCATAAACAATTACGATACAGAAAAGGCGACCTCAGCTTTACTTTGCTGCAGATCGCAAGCGCTCGTACTTGAAATTCAGCCCTTAGTACCTAAATTTTATTTGCATTTGAAAAAAATGCATGTTGCAGAATAATTCCAATTGAATTTTATTTTAATGAATAATTTTTTTACTCCATCAGGTTTTATTTAATTTCTTTTAAGCGCATTTCAACTGCATTAACTTGTACAAAAAGTTTAAAGTCAAATAAGAATTCAATGAATTATTATTTAACTATGCGATTGAGGTAAGAGACATTGAGGCGATCCGACAGAAAATTCCTGCGAAAGTGCAAATGG
Organism: Schizotus pectinicornis; assembly: GCA_951805265.1. Taxonomy (NCBI): domain Eukaryota; kingdom Metazoa; phylum Arthropoda; class Insecta; order Coleoptera; family Pyrochroidae; genus Schizotus; species Schizotus pectinicornis. The sequence goes on along the minus strand of OX638203.1, from coordinate 938,391 downwards.
AAATAGATGAAATCTGCAATTTCGGTCCCACACAGAGGTCATGACCTCAGAAATTGGATCATTCTTGCTTCATCGATAACGTTAATTTAGCGAACAAGCAATTATATGGAACTAAACAACGATATACGCGATGTATTCTATACACTTGCTCACCTCATCAACAATACAATAAGCCACATCTCCAATAATTCGTGTGGGTTTTCCTCATCTCATTTATTGTTCTTAGATATTAATTGATCTTTCATATTATCCTCAAGTGCCTTCCTCCCTGCTCTCTCGTTTCAACTCGCCACTTTTAAAATGTGCTAACCACAGATACTTTACATTAAAATAAGTCGATTGAACATAATTTACTTATATCCAAAAATGCCGTTTTAAGACAGTATCAAAGTTCAAAGATGAACAAAAAAATGTTTTTTTAATAACCTAAAATTGTTTCAACCGATTCTACTTATATTTACTACATAAGTATAAACATACAAAAAACACATCTTGATATAAATTTTTGTGATCTTGATACTGTAGAAAATGCCTAACAGTGGCCGCTCTATGAAGTTTGTCAAAGGTTTTCCGGAACAGCTGTATATAGGTATATATACAGGATGTTCTAAACAACTTTAAACAACTTCTAAACACCTTTAAACAAAGCTGTTTAGAACATGTTTAAAATTGTTTAGAACCTGTGTAAAGTTGTTTAGAACATAAAAAATAGTAAGTTGAGCAAACTGACTAGGCAGGAAACGCAATGATAAAAATAGTGGTGGGGGGTGATCTTTCCCTACTCATTATCATTCGCTAGATTTTCCATTGTTTTCTATTAGGTTTTTCAACCAAAATTTAGACTTTTCTTGCCCAGAGCTTTTTTGCAAATCTGAAATGCGTTATTTTCTCTTTAAAAATGATAGGGACGTTCCCTTTAACGCTTGAGCAAAGCTCAGTAAATTATAAATTTGATAAAATGTTTCAGGCCAATTTCGCAAATATCTCATTGACCCCTCACAAGTTGTAATATGTTATGACAAGCACATTGTATACAGAAATTGTACGATTCTTAGCGAAAGTGTGATACAGGTGTTAAGTGAATTCTAGCGAATTCTGGTCCTTACCGAAAAGATACACTTGGAAAATGTGATGGGACTTGTCTGGAGACCTGGTGCTGGCTCAGGAACGCCGTTGCTGGTTTTAGAATATTAGCTGGGACAAGATTTACATGTATATTCAGTTAGGCGCAGGTAAATTAGGTTATAAGCGGCCGGGACATTGTTCACAGAGCTCGCCTGATAACAACTGTGATAACCCGCCATTTGCATTTATATTTGAATTTTAATAAACATACAAAGCTGCTACATGGACGACATCATCCTGAGCGGGACATACACACGCCAATTTGCGTCGGTATTAGCCTTATTACCCGACCACTCTAAGATATTACTAAATGCGTGACTAAATTTGAGACTTGGCACTAATTAGCATTTCAAGGGAGGCCCTCTTTACCCGAACTTGGCGTCAGTTTTCATAACTCGTTTTTGATACTTAAATTGTTTTTAAGGGATGCGGCCATGGATACATTGATTACGTTTGGGCACTAACTTTCTCATCACGCCATCCTCATCCACTTTAACTTGACTATTTGCAAGGAAACTAAAGGCTCTGTAGCGAGGATACGAATATTAAACCGGCGAAGTTGTTGCGATTTCGTAACTTTTCACAGCATCATATTTAATTTTACGGTCTGGTTGAAAACAAAACCAAGAGCGTTGCTGTGTTATATTTTGACGAGATTTACCAATTTCATATTCAACTGCTGAAAAGATTAAAAAATATTTCAACTGCAAGATGTGATTGCACTCACAGTTTGGAACATAATGGTTTATTTGGATTAGCAGTTTGGGGTTTGCTTTGCGTTAACTAAAGTTCCTGAAGCTACCATTGTCAGAAACTTTATTTAAAAAATTTGGCATTTGGCCGTTGAAGTTAGTGTCCGGAAGTTTTAAGTAGGTATCTAAGTTGTGAACCACAATAGATTTAAAACTTATTTATTGTTACAATAACACTTATTGTTGACAATATTTTTGATACGTAAGTGTGTTGAAATAATTGAATGTAGTCTTGTAATAATTTTGTGTATAACACAAATTGAGTTTAGGCTTTAGTCATGAGACAATTAGTTTCCATGCTTGGTTAGAGACACTACGAGAGCAAATGTTGGATCAGTGCAGTATGAAACCTACTTTAATTTTGCTGTCTTTGCAAGAAAACAATGTACGCGGATTTGTTTGAAGCTTTTCATTGACGGAGAAAATTGCCATAAGAATTCCATTTTTCTAAGGCACACAACCACAATTCAGGAACTGTAGTGCTTCAAAATGAACGTCACTATCAACGGAGAGTGACGTGTTGAGTTCTAAAACACATAAAATAATTCATAGCATTATAAAAATTTTGTCCAATCTGAGTACATCATGTCACTATATTTGACCCAAGCTATATTAAATGTCATTGACTTGTAAACATAGGAGTTTACTCTTATTTACCAAATTTCTTTTCTTTACGATGTCATATTTCAGGGTTAAATTGACACCGCCAAGAATGGGAGGAAGACAAATTTAGGAGTAAGTACAGTATATTCGAAACGTATGACGCGTTAATGACCAGACAGCTTCAACAGGAAGTGTTTAAAATGCATATTTTAGTTCTACCTGGTGAGCACGTATACTCATCTGCCCAGGTACATATTAAAGCCTTCAGCAAATACGTAAACCCGAAATGCGATTGGTTCTGGAGTTTGGCGTATTTATGTCATTGATTTTAATGAAAAGCTCTTGGACTATAAACGCGATAGCAATGAATAAAGCAGGAGCGTAACTCAGATATACGAAGACCAACGGATGTTCTGAACACGATACTTGTTTTTATCGGGATTGTAACTTGCCAGCATTCAGCGACATCTGCATTCAAGACGAAGTTTACAATGCTCCCATCAAACAAGAATCAAGTCAAATTATTGCTTTAAATAGAATAGTACGGTTTTGTTACTGGGGCCCATATGGCTTACAAATGGCTCACAAAAAACAATTTTTCTCTAATTAGCAGCATGTACAAAGTGTACAAAAGCTATGAAAATAAAAAATGTTTGCTGACGAGAATGAGCTAAAATTATTAAGAAACCCTTAAAAAAATGATTGTATGAACGTAAATCAGCATATTCATACTTTACATGATATGTAGGTAGATATGTCTTTCAAAAAAACTGACCAAGTGTGATACATCGTCCGCAATCCATTTCTGGGAAAAAAGTATGGTTTCCATTAATTTGAAAATAAAAAATGTTTTCACTTACGGTCTGAACCAGAAGTGAAAAGAAATCTTTTTTTCTATGGTCAGATAGGTTATGTTGAGAAACTTAAATTTAACAAAAAAATTTCCCGATTGCTTATTACCCCTCTGCGCTAGACTTCGGGGCGTTTATACGTAGAAAACGATCACATCTTGCTATTTTTTGGATAATATGAGTTTCATCGCCATTTTCGGGTCTGTCTTTCAATAAATGGACAAGTATTATACACCGTTTAGAAATAAATCTGCAATCCGTTTCTGCAGAAATAAAAGTAAAAATAAAAGTAATGTGAAAATTAAAAAAGTTGTCACTTCCGGTCTCCATCGTCAGATAGTTTATGATGAGAAACATTAATTTGACCAAGAAACTTTATGATTGCTTAATATCTCTCTGAGCTATTCCTTTGGGCGTTTGCTGAAAGTAACATGAATTTATGCGCCATTTCTGGGTATGTCTTTTAAAACTGACCAACACATCGTTAGATTCAAAATAAAATCCGCAATCCACCCCCTCGAGAAAAATTTGGATTCCATTTAAAAAACAAAAAAAGTGTTACTCCCGGTCTAAGCCGGAAGTGGAAAAAATAACGATGTTTCATTTTGGATAGTTCATCACCATTAATGTTGAAGGAATTAAAAATTATTTTCATGTATTGATCTCTATTCCAGTTATACGCTGGGGCGTTTATAAACGAACGCACGGTATATTGTATATTGGTATATTGTGAGAGCTGAATACCTATACCGGATGTTTATTTTGAGAGGAAACGGGCAAATTCTGCTAAACTATACACTTTAAGAAAAAAGTTTTTAATGGAAGCTATTGTACAAAATACAGTCTTTTCAAATATGCTTTTCAACATTTTTATTCACTTGTCATTTAATTATTTATTATTATTTATTTAATTATTGCAAATAGCAACACATTATTTTTTTATCAATTTCTGGTAGATAATTTAATTCTGAATCCAACAATGTATTACAAAGAAGATGTTGTATAAGAAAAATTTTGAAAAAAATGACTGAATGTGAAATCACATTTTGTGAGATAGCCTTACTTGATAATGTGAAAAGTTCTCACGCCGAGACACAGGTAAGAAATAAGATAGAGCAATTATGGAATTATTGTTGAATGCAAATGATACCTATGGCTTTAAAATAAATGTCTGAACTGTACCTATTCCATTTTGTTTCATGCACATAGCACATCTCTTCCAAACAGCGTTAACGGAGTTTTATTGTTCAAAATCGAGCAGAAACGTGATTTATTTTTGTCACTGTCAACAATAATTCCATATTCCCTTATTTTTTACATGTGTGTCAGTGTGAGAACTTTTCACATTATCAAGTAAGACTATGCCGCAAATTGCAATTTCATATTCAGTAATTTTTCTCAGAATTTTTCTTATACATATTGTAATATATCGTTGGATTCAGAATTAAATTATCTACCAAAAATTGGTAAAAAGAGAATGTGTGGCTATTTAAAATAATAAAGTTGATATTATTTCTGATTAAATGACAAGTGAATCAAAATGTTGAAAAGCATATTTGAGAAGACTGTATTTTGTGCAATAGCTTCCATTAATTTTTTTTTACATGAAGTGTACCTATAGTTTAGCAAAAAATGCACGTTTCCTCTCAAAATAAACATCTGGTATATGGATTCCATTTAATGATAGATGAAAGTAAGTTGTCTAGGTATTCACATAGATACAGTTATAGTACAATAAGCTTAATGTTTAACATAGCAAGTCTTCCAATATCGTACTAGAACAAAAAGTCCTAATCTTGTAAGAAAGCGGGTAAACTAAAAAGACTTGATTGTAAATAGCGACTCGTACCACTACAAATTTCTGATTTTAATCTCAAGTATACTATTATAAGTCTATGATTTTCTTATAAGCACAAGAATGCAACGATAGTTCCAAAACATCGTTTTAGGTTCCGACAGCTTATATTGTTGTTCTATCCACGAGATATGTTACAGAGTGATGGTATTTGTCAAGTGCTTCTTGTCCCCGGTGTGCACTAATTAATTGCGGATCTTGCACGTATGTGAAATTCGCTCTGTAATTATTTACTTGAATCGATAGTGGTCTAGGTTACATCCTATGAGCTATCCTCTATACAGTCTATACTATATGCTGTGCTATATGCATGCATAAGCCGACTCTCTTTGCATACGTTTGCCATTGCAGCGTCCGATTAACTTTTGCGTGTGAGGGAGTGACGCAACACCACCATCTAATAATCTTGGTTGATTAAATTTCTTGTGGTAGCGCGGTCCCAACAGAAATGCATATTTAAAATGATTTCTCCTCTATTGAATAGACGGTTCACTTTCGACAAAGGCACTGCTGCCAACTCTAAACAATGAATCCAATTGTAAATATACTCTGTAATTTAATTGAGTCGAAAATCTAATTATAAAGTTTACGAGGTGGCGGGGGCAACCTTTTCACTGCTGGACGGAATTATTTATGACCGTTATTCTGACATTTGTTACAATCGCAGCGGGACGACGATTGCCATCGCGACAATTTTATCGAGGGCACATAAACGCACGTCATATTTGCCATAACAATATAACTCGTTACGAATTAATACGCCATAGTTTCTAATCGCCCCACCCCCACCCCCCACAGAACGCCACCACCTGACAACGGATCAAACCGTACTCTTAACAACGCAAAAATTAAAAATATGATGCGGTGAAAGAAGAAATTTGATTACTTTTATTTGTCATTATACGCCACATTATAAGTACTTATATGTAGGACGCGAACTGTGCGCTGCGGGATTTTAAAGAAAATTCCGAAATGGAGCGCAAAGCGAAATCGGCAATTTTGAAGTTGAGTAAAACGGGCTGTGAGAGTGACTGTGCTCGCCACTGTACAGCAATTGTCCGTTGCACGCGACAAATTGTTATCAATTTTGGTATTGATCTAAGTAATTTATTATGAGCACCATATACAGCACAGGAAAAAGAAACAAGAATAAAAATAAGAGACAATTCTAATTCTTGTTTGCATTTCATTGTGATGCATTCAATCCGTTAGTCGTTATTATTTCTGCTTGATAATGCCTACGTAAGACCCGATTTTAAATTGAGATTTGCGATTGGTTTTCTCTATCTCGGTGATGCAAGGTTGCAAACAGACCTGTCGCTTTGTGATCGGAGTTGGCAGAAAATTCAAAATGTGATTAATATTAATATGTGTAACTTGAACAATATTAATTTATAAATTTGGTAAAGACAACAGTGACCTCTTCTGCAAATTACGGTGCAATTGTCTTGCCTATTTCAAATATTTTTTAAATGCCTCAATTATTACTGGAGTAATTCGGCACATTAATTGCTCTTCATAATAGAAGATTCATGCTACGTCCAAATTGGAAATTTCTAGAAGTCACAGAACAATCTTTGAAATATAAACAAGTAAGGTTTGCTGGCAACGGCTGCCAAGCAAAAATAATTTCACTTTGCTCCTGTTATCGTTGATGGAGTATTTAAATTGTTCATAATAGATTAAAAAAGATATTAATAGCAATTTATCTCTACCATCCAAAATTTGATCTAACAAATGAAAATTCTGCCAATAACATCAGAAATCAACTAATATATTAATCTCAAAAAATTACTTGAGTCCAGTGATGTAAATAGTTGAGAGGTATAATTGAGATAAAAATCCAAAATACCGTAAACAAAGTTAATTAAAAAAGGGCGGTTAAGAAAATCCGCAACCAAGAGCAAAATTTACGAAAACGTCAAGTATAACCTATCGTAAAGTAGTATCTAAGGTGACTCTTTTAGGTTAACGTCCAAAAAAAGCACTTAAAATTTTATTTATTATTTATGTCTGTATTCGTTCACCACTTTTTTCTAATGTAGTATCTTTTCGTACTTTTTCCGTAACTCTATTAGCAGTTTAAAAAAGAAATATTTTAAAAATCGACAATAAAGTGACCCTATAGCGACATTCATCAATAATTAACGTACGGTTGTTGTACACCCGAGTTCAAAAGAAATGTCCCTCTTATTAAACGTTAAACTCGTTTATTTTTCACATAAAACTAACAAAGACATTAAAATTTATTCTTATGCTAGCATACAAAATAATGGAACAGATGCATTGGGTTTCGTTTACCTAGTACAGTGGCGAGTAAAAAGTAAGGAACGATATTTTTCCCAATGTGAACCAAGTCGGTAGGATGGGCAGTGCATTGGAACCCATCCATTTCCAGATAATTCGCTGCCGGATATAGACTAAATATTTATTACTCGCAGCACTGGGATTCGATACGGCAGACCAGCAGGTTTCGTTGAGACAGTTACTCCTACAAGCCGTTTTACACAACTTCAAATTCGCCAATTTTGCTTCACGAGTCGTGCCTAATTTTATTCTCGCCTCTGTACATCATCTGTAGAAGAAATTTAAATTTTAAAAGTGTGAGATGGACATTACGTTTTAACCTCTGACTTTACTAGCATCCCATTCTAATTTTTAATCTGAAATAATCTTCCGTAACCATAGTTTTCTTAGCTAATCTAATCAAATTTGAAAGGCTATATTTTTATGAGATAAATCATTTTAAAAGCCAAGGTTAGTTTTTGTGAAAGAAAATTTTTAACAACCAAATGCAGTAACGAATTACATTTGCCACTATTGGTTTTTCAAAACGGAAGATAGGTAACTAAAACATGAGTAATAAAATTTAATTAATTGTTACATGTAAAACTGACAGTTTTGCATTAAATTGGTTATTTAGTAAAACCTTAAAATTATTTTAAATAATAAAATAAATATTAATATTAATAATAATATTAATTGTATTTAAAGCTTGTGCTTTGCTCAAAGTCTTATTTTACAATCTTATGAAAAAATACTTTTGTTAACCTATTCCTTTCTTTGTCAGTCCCCACTCCTATTAAATGGGTAAACTACTCGATGGGTTAGAGGTTCTTAATCTTTTTAATTAATTATCAAATAAACGATAGAATACTTATTGCGCTCCTCGGCTACCCATAAAATATAATTGTTTGATATTAGTCATTTCCATCTCCCCCTTTACAAGTTCATTATACTTGCACATTCTAGTCTTGCAGTAATTCACAATTCTTGCAAAAAATTACAGCCGTTGCTTAAAAGTTGGTATATTACATTACTTTTTAATTATACAAGTTGGATAAATCTCCATCTGCAACCCGGTGTGCGACATTGTTTTCCTAAGCCGCGCTTACTATAATTATTTTCCAAGGTGTGCTAAGATTTGGCTAATTGTGTGAACAAAGCTGGTGCGTTATTAAAACATGAAGCCCTTCTCCATGCCACTCCGGAATCTCCTGTTTCTTGTCTCCTTTTATTGCTCTTTGGAGGTACAGCTCGATGCACTTAAGATCTCAGAAATTCATTGCCAAGTATCAAGGCGTTTTCTCATTAAATTAACATTATCGTTAATATAAGGTACGGTTTTTCTGTGCTGAACTGAAATTATTATTCTCCAGAAAAAGTTTCGATGGTCTCTGAAAATAATTGCATCGACCACAAATTTTATTGCAAAAATATTTGAAACTCAAGTGGCGTATAAATTATACATTCGCTCTTGCCGGGAAATGAGTTGATAACATTTCAATGCTGAATATAAAAAAAAGAAACGCTAATAACAATGGTTGATAAAATTATAAATATTGTAGAAATGTAAATAGCGATTCGCAGCAAGCGTAAATTGGGTTTTAAGCTTTTGAGCTTACCGATCCGTCCAGCTGAAGGTTTAATAAAAGCGTACGCCACTATTCACATTTTTTCCCATACCTACTGTGTGAATATTAATTCGGAAAACCGTCAAACGTTCCTTCTGTTATAGCACCGTGGAACATGGATATTAAAGAACACGGGTGCGGCAGCTGAAATTACTATAGGAACCACCCAGAACAGTATCGCGTAATAAAGTAATAATAAGAAATTTCGATCAACGCATTATATTGCTGCACGTGCCGTGCAAAGACTTGCACCACTAATCCTGCCTATCTTCAAATACATCACAAACTTTAGTCGGTTCTATAAGAAACTTGAAAATTCTTGTGATAGATTAAAATATTATAGTAAAACCAGACATGACCAAACTGAATTTATGACAGTAAGTTACTCGTAAATTACCTAGTCGATGTGTTTTTGGTTTGATAAAATTTATCTCCAACAGTTACATTTCGTAAGAATTTCTCAGTTTTTCGAAAATATTTTCTATATTATACGAAAACATTTTATTTAAAAAGTTAAAAAGCATTAGTTACTACAAGTTTACAAGTACTTTGGTTTCTTCCTGTCAGCAATCCAGTGCTGTTTCATTAGCATCAGTGGTCTAATTAAAGTCATTTTCAACACAGAAACCTTTTCGTAGCAAGGTACCTTTCGAAAACTTGAATTATTTCTTTTGTTGGCTCTGAGATGAAAGTTTTGAAACTAGGTAATATATTTTCTATGAGATTTAACGAAAAAGTTTGAATGCGAATTTGATTAGACTTATAAATAGAACTGGTTAATTAGGCTAAAGGTTAAGTTAGTGTAGAAGTTTGTTTGGCTGAATCTTTGAAACTTTAACACCTCCGAGTTTCTGTTGCTCGAGAGGAAACGTATAAGAGATATCACGCTCGTCACACGTTGACGATATTACAAACAAAAGTCTCGACTCGTCTGAAGGGCTGACGTATTGCCCCTTTAGCAGGCCTGAGATCTATTAAAATAAGAAGCTCGGTCTAGATATTCTCTTAAGTCACGGACGACGTCAAGTTCTCTGGTGAAAGTGGTGGTGGAAGAGGAATAAGGGGTCCCAGGGCATGTATAACGCCGCTCACCACTCAATCTGGTTTATGGCTCCGGCAAATTAAAGCCGGCACTCGGATGATTAACTGCACCCGGTAACCCCCTTCGTTCGACGCCGTGCGCCACCCGACCTCCTGAAAGGTGAAAACAAAAGATTCTCTCACCTTCGGACCCTATAAATCATCCTTAACTACCATCTTCTTTAACGTATGTTGTTCGGACGTTAATATCTATAAAATTACTACTAACACGATGTACTTCATCTCAACAACCACCTTATCCGCTCCATCAGAAAATTCTCAAATCTTGGGGTTAATTCATGTTTCTTTCCCATCTTTAGTAAAACCGATTGCTCTAATTTCCGATAACTTGCTCAAAGCTATCGAAGCACAAAATTTCAACTCCTGCTAAATACGGGGTGTTCCAAGAGGTCCGCACCATCTTGTAAATGCGTTACCTAGAATTGTAGCAGAATGATGGAAAATTGTTTAAAAAATTCTATGGTATTTAGTTTTCAAATTATGGCTCTTTAAGAAAGGCGCAATTAAAGTTTAAATTTAGGAGTACACACGGTAATTTCAAAACAAAAAAAATATTTTACTTCATTCCCTTAAAAAGTTTGAAGTTAAAATAATCGCAGAATTTATACGTTCAGGGTTTCAAATTATAAAATAAAGTTTTTAATATAACAATGGGGAAAACATGGTAGCATAGCCAACACCTAATAAAGGTAACAACCGGTTTCTAAGGAAATCATATTACACGATTTTTTTGAGTATAGGGGAAAGTTCAATTTCAGATAACAGAGTTGCCTTTTTTCTAACTTTGAATGGGGTACTTGCCTAAAAAAAATAATGCACTTTTTATTCTCTAGATTCATGCAAATAACTAAAAAGGCTTAATTTTTTTTCTTTTTTTTTTTCGTAAATATTTGCAATTTTTGTTTTTGAAGACCCATTGGCCCCCCGTATCCAAAACTCACACCTATATTGAATGGACTCTTGTTTTTGACTATTCTGCGCTGCTCCCAGAGTGCGCGACATGTGTACAGCGGATTGGCATTTGATTTATAAATAGAACGCAAGCAATCTGAGGAAAGCGTCATCATACGATTTCTTTTAGAGCTACGCCGTGCAGGGGCCGCCTACGTCACAAATCTCCCACTTCAAAAATTAAAAACATAATTCTGGGCGTAATATTGACCCTAGAGCCAAATAAAAAAATACGCGTCTAATGAAATCGTCTACATTTTCTAAATTTTATATTTTCCAAACATGAGGCTTATAGTTTCTAAATTGAGAGAGAGGACTTCTTTTTACAATTTTCCAGTACTTTACACTAATTCTAGATAACGCACCTTCAAAGTGATGCGGACTTTTTGGGACAGCCTGTATAAACGGTAAAATATAAACAATAAAATTTAGCAAAGAATTATATGTTAAAGCCATTCTTTTTGTTTCAATGACAATCCTAATTGTATCGGGAACAAAGATATTATTCAATTCGCTAGTACCTAACTGATACGAGAGTTAAGGGCGAGTTGTTACCATTCCAGTCAAGATTGAACCTTATTTAATAGCCGTAGCAACGATTGCCTTAACAAAAGTGGCTAAGGTTATTAAAAGAGGTTCGACGTTGATTTGAAATGGTACAAGTTGTATCATTTGAGGTCAACGTCATATCATACGTCACTTAATATGAAGTGCACTGGAGGAAATTGATTAAATTCCATTTTTTTCAAAAATTAAATTAGACGGCAGTCTTATATGTATACATCAGGGTATCCCAAAAAAGGTGGACAACTTTTTAGGATCTGATTCTCCATATAAAAATAGGCCGATTTACCAAAAATCACTTTAGTAAAGTATTCTTCCGTGAGGAAATATTACGACATAAAAAACAAGTGCTTTTTCCCCGATATAATTAGCAACTTTGGAATTACCTAGGTATAGCAGGTAAATGAGACAACAAACATAGATCCTATTTGACTTGAACTACTTTGAGGTAGCTCCTTCGCGTAGCATTTGTTTCAAACTTTTGTTTATAGAACTTTGCAAGAGTTACCTACACCTGCCTGATGTATTCAACAGCATTGCAGTATTATTGCAGTATTGCATTAATTATATGCATTGAGAATTCTTCATTTTACACAGAAAATTATTAATAGCTACTAACGTTTTCCCTGAGTTAACAGTCTAGGTGCAACAAAACAGTCTCATTCCTTTCTCTTCTAATTATAGATATCTTTCAATAATTCTATTGATAGCTATTATAATTTTTTGTAAGAAGGTTTTTAATCAGGAATAATTCAGCAGTCCACATATGACCGAGCATAAGACGTATTGATAGTCGTAGAACAGATTTTGATTAAGATAAGATTCATCATTCAACAATTTTAAATTTTGTATAATTAAAGCTATTCACTAACTTCGGTGCTATGAATATAAGATATACAATTAAATCTCTCCAAGTCGAATAGTGATTTGCCACCTAAAATTGCTCGACTTAGAAGTATTAGTTTAACTTTAAACTTTGCTTACAAAAATAGTAGCCTTGTATAGAAGTCTACCCCCTAAACAATAGTTTAATGTGTGATTAAACCGCTGAAAATCTAAACAGGCGTTAGGCATCGTTTAAACTTGTTGACGTGGGTTTATAACCTTGCATTTTGTAACATTTTCTGACGTTAATCAATAAATTGACGTTTGAGTCTTGGTCGTTTTTATACATTACAGATCAAATTCGCACCTGTCGCACCAAAAAAGTAAGAAGACTGTTCTGTTGTCGATTTTAAACTAATTTTGTAGTTTAACTAGCTGTTATACAAGTGGCCCTAAAAGAAAGAGTTCGAGATAAAGATACTTAGCAAAAACAATATAAGTAAAATGATGGTTGGTTATTTTAACTTAGTTCATAAACATTACACAGGCTCAAGAATACATAAACTAAGCAAACTATATTATAAAAAAATGTATTTGTTATAGGTAGATAACCGCCTACTCAACCCTGATTTGTGTCAGTTATAATGCGCTGAGCAATTCGACTTAGAAAGCGGGATTTAGAGCCGTATGACACGATACTTATTTTAGTACTGATTTCAGTACTGAATCTGCGCGTGCAGCTTTTCGGCAGTTTCAGTTCCGAATTTAGGACAAGTTTGAGAATTTTAACAAAAACAAAATGCATCACTAAGCGCCAATTAAAGTCAACTTGCATACAAGAAAATAGAACAGGTTCAAAGTTCTTGGATGCAGTAGCGCTAAATTTTCAGTACTGAAATCAGTACTAAAATAAGTATCGTCATACGGCTCTTACACTTATTTTTGTTCAAAGAGCGAAAATATTTGTTCAACTTGTAGAAAGTTTGCTTTACAAAATTTGAGTTATAGAAAAAATCTTGAATGCTAACTGCCATTCTGATGACTGTATTGCGACGCGTATAATTTCGTTGTAGGGGTGATTACAAACTAAACATTCCCGTATAAAAATATTTTATAATTCACACTGCATATACCTAGTCTCCATCATTAAAATATTCATCAAATTTATGCTAAGTATATTCCGCCAATAAGTACCCGCGCGATTGTGAAGTTATTTTCATTGCCTGAGTAAGGAATGTAAAGTGTAAAGCAACCCAGGTTGTTACATAGCATTATAAATTTTTGTTTCTATTCCAACGAGCTAGTGACAATGAGATAGGTGACTATCTACAATTTGACTAGTTATTCCTTTCCAGTTCTCACCTACCAAACCTATCGTAGAACCACGCGTTTTCTCTGCGCGCGATGAATGTAAAATGTATTACCACATTGATTGTGTTATCGGTCGTGCCTAGATTTCCACAGCAAACTTCTTGTATTTACCGAGAAAGAAATATATGGCTCTTTTTGTTTCTCCCGCGCTTTTGTTGTACCAACAGCGTAACGTTCGTAGTACCTACCTATTGCTGTTCGGTTTTTCCACCTCTCGCTATTTTCTTAATACCGCGTTTAGCGCCTTGTAATTTACTAGGAAAAATTCGAGTTTTATTATGAAATAAGTTTGCCAGCACCATATCCAACTAAAATGTTTAGTGTGCTTTTGATTCTTTTTATATCCGTAATAGGAATTTTGCGCGAGACCCATTTAACGCTCATTTATACGTTTTAATTAAGAACGACGGCGTAATATTGATAACAAAAGAGCGAAATTTGAATAATCCTCTTGTTAACTAACGTTATATCAATAGGGATACTGAAAGAGGCTTGCGTCACGACAATTTTTGTTGTAAAGCAAAGTTCTTAGTTTACCCGTGTTTGAGGTCCGCACACAAACTCGCCTCATTTATTTTTAACGTGGAACGAGAAAAGTGAAAAGGGTAGGTTGGGAAATAACAAAAGTACAAAACTTACTTTTACGGATCAAACACGTACAAAGAATTTTCGAATTGGGGCAACCTTTCCTTCGAATTACTAAGAAAGTTGCAACTTTAAAAATAACTAACAAAGTTGGCTCAAAAATAAAATCTATGTGAAGGAAGCGGGCATATTCAAGCACGGTTCTAACTTTGCTGCCTGTCAGACGCCAATTATCTCCGCCGGATATAATTATATTAAAATTCAATTAGGAACCGTACTGCGAAAAAGTTATTACTGCTAAATTATAAGGTTGTTTTAATAGCATGTTTATCACTTAATTTGAACTTAATTATGTCGATGATAGCCGCTTCGCTGAAATGAAAGTCGCTAACGGCAAGTCGGCAAGTCTGCAGATATAAATTACTTTGTTGCATTGCAGAACTCGTCGCACTGCTCAAATGGTTGAGTTATTGTTGCATCGGAAACTATTTCAACTAATTAACTCAACCAAGTCAATTTTAACTTGAAATTTTGCGCGAAAGCGGGGAGAGAAACCAAAAGCTTCACCCACCATAAAAAATCAAATCCATGGGGCGCAAAGTCTCTCCAAACGATATCTTAAAAAAGTAGACAGCTTCAAGCTCAAAAGACAAAACTCAATGTAGGTACATGAGAAAAAAAGATTATATTTTAAAATAGATATCCATAATTGGCGTTGTTGTAATAGCAATTATAGCGTAATGACAAAATTCTAATTGTATTTAGAGTAACCCCAACGCTGTTCGGAAGCTGAATTTGCTGCTTTTTCATCCCCACATGGCGTAGGCTAGCGTCAGCGACGCGCTGCAACGCTCTCCCAACGCTCTGGAAAGCGTTGGAGCTTGACGCTACGCGACGCGCTGCTTATGTGGGAATTAGTAGATTGAAATACATGAAAACTTTTGGAAGCAGCATTTGCAGCGACGCGACGCTATGTGGGAATTGTCCTTTAGTGTTTCTGGCTCATTATCCTATTGATACAATTATCTAATGATTCACATTTCGGAATTACTATTTTACTATTTTAATAAACGGTTATACAATTTACAAGGTTGTAAATGTTATCAAAGAAAATTTTTTTTGTCATTAAGTAGCAAGTAACGTCAAAATTAATTGATAATGCTAGATTAGAAAACTTTTTTTGCTAAAAGTTTCAAAGTTGCGTAGAACTGGGGGAGTGATGATAATCACTGAAAGCTATTATTGAACAGTTTCAAATACGGGCATAGATTTAGAAGTCAGCAATTAAATTAAACTTTGAAGACCTCGAACTATTGGGAATAATTTAGTTTTAGATTTTTTTCAAAATGACCATTATCGATTAAGTTTGCGATTGTCCCCTTGTTAAAATTATTTGTTTACTAAATACAGGGTAAGTTTTTAAGGATGAAGTCCGGATTTATCTCAGATAATTCGAGACAATAACAAGACAAGACCAAGATTAGTCTTGGTATTGCCCTAGTTGCTGTTAAGTCTCCGAAATAGAATACTTAAATTTAAGCAATGCTTAGGGTTTAAGATGGCGTTTAAGTAACGGTGCAACCTGTTAAGTAGGTAGTACTTAGCAATTGAAGCTATGCTTTGCTTTTAAGTTGTGTCGCTAAGATCAGCCATTCTGATTAATATTAATCACATGACGTGATTCTTTCATATTATTTTCACTATTATTAGGATAGAAAAAGGATCAAAGTCAGAAATCGCACTTCTTCAGCAGTCGTGAAAGTTTAAACTGATTGGAGTTATGACAGAGAGAGAAAAAGTAACATAAACTAGAATGCATCTAATTTTGTAACATAAGAATATATTATCTTAATTTTAATATCTCTGGCTAGCAGTTCATTTTGGTTTGTTGCAGAAAACTATGGAACTTAATTATTTCCAAAGTGATCACCAACAATAATTTTAACTTCAACACCAATCAAGGTGTTACTTCCTTTTAATTAGGTACATAAAAGTCTTTATAATAAAAAAACATAAATCAATGCTTAACTTGCGGTAAATTTTCAGCTCTAGTATTGTTTGCTATTTCGCTAAAGCCTTCGAAACTTCCAAAGTCAGCCGCAGTCAAAGACACTTGGCTTTAGCTGGCTTGATTGCATGTCAATCAATCCTTTAAAGGACAATTCGATATCATAAATCTAAAAAGCAGCAACTAGTAGAGATGTATATGAACAAGATGACTAGGTCAAAGTTAAAAAAAAAATAATTTTAGCATCAAATTCAAACATTTCAACGTGCTTTTAAAATATTGTGACAGAAAAAATTAAATTGGCGTAATAAAATATTTTGCTGGCACGGAATGCAACATTCAGAACTGCATTCTGAAATCAATCGTCTGATTAGCCCAACTTAATAAAAGAAGATAAAGAGCTAGTTTTCAAAGCACAAAAATGTTATTAATTATGAATTATTAAATTAGATATTAATAGTGTCATCCTGGTGATTGTGGAGTAATGGATTAATTTCAATTCGATTTACGCCTGGCGTAAATGGACGGAGCAGCGGAAATCGGTTGCGCTCAATTTCAACTGCGAATTAACACGTTGAAATTTCGTAACGATAAGCAGCAGCGCGGCTTAAATTTTGCATCGACATTTTACTCTAGCCGCAAGTTCAGTTGAAATTGACTCGTAAGTAGTAAAAAGTATTATAATTTTGATTTACCGTAAATAAATGACAAACCACCATAACATAACAAATTGAAATATTATGGTTTTCGTAAAATACTTATTTGTATCATTGCCGGACGCAACAGCTGTTGGTGATGAAAATAGGGAGGCAATATATTTAAATGAGCATACTAACACAATACATGGAGAACGATTTGTTGCGTGACGTCCTCCCCGACTCCGTTGCTGGCCATACACTGGTACACTCCCGCTTGATGTCTATCCACCCTATCTAACGTCAACACCGGAGTTACGGCTGTTTGTTCTCCTCCTGGCAGAAGATTGTTTTTTCTCGACCACGTTATTTTAGGTACCGGATTACCAGACGCTTTACACTCCAACCGCACTGATGATCCTTTCTTCACTTCAACACGTCCGTTAGACGACACGTAGTGTATCCTCGGAGGCACTGCGAACAAAAATGCAATCAGTCCTAGAGAAAAGCGAACTATGTTTGAATATCACTATTTACTTTAACACGAGATCTAATCAACCAGGTCAATATCGCACAAAGTAGTAAAGTCGCATTTACTCCGGTGTGCGAAGTTGGAAGCCGCGAACTTGGCAACTTATTGGGGAAGTTCTTTCACGCGAGAAACACAACCGACACCGCTACAATAACCCCAATTCTAATATTTAAAACAAATTTATGATGAGAGAAACGTTATTAGGACACCACTTAAATAACCGAGGGCATCCCACATTTTTGCACGAATTTAAGGGTGAGATAGGACAAAGAATCGAGTTTCGTTTCTAGTGCAAGTTTCTACCTTCTCCTAGCATGATGACCAACAGTATTCGAAAGCATTTTATTTGATAAAGAATTTTGTACGTTGCCACAATAGTTCGACTTTCTTTATCTCTTAGTAGCTTTTAGCACGTAATATGTTCAAGGTAAAGGCGACCTCAAACCCCGCTTCATTTTTGTTAAATAAGGCTGTTTTTAAATTAGTTTTTTAGAAACTGTGAGTAAATTATAATAAAAGTAAGAATAATTTAATGTAATTATCGTAAGTAGGTAACCATTATTAATGTAAATATTCTACTGATGGATTTTTAATGATAAGAAAAAAATAACCACTGGCAGGGAGATATTCTGAATTCGTAAATTATGCACTCACTTTTATTACTATGAAGTAAATAAATTATTAATTACAATGCAATACAAAGTTAACTTCCCCGAGCAGACAACTTTAGTTGTTGTTTGCATGGATCCAACGGAAGTATAAATAAGACAATTCTATTTTCGTTTTAAGACAATTTTCTATGTTAAGATATCGCCGATTGACTTGAAGATCTAGTGGATTGGTTAGCGAACTGATGGACATTTTCCTTCATAGAAAGTATTATCTAACAAATTATTGTAACCAAAGCCAAATTTAACGCAAAAAATTAAATGAGAATAGGTATTGTTTTAAGAATTAATGATATTTAAAATTACATAATTAATTGTGGCAAACTATAGAAATTAATTTAGTAAATGTTTATTAACACTGGAATTATGTTTCATATGTTCCAAGACCCATCCATCACCTTGAAGATACGCCTTCTAGAAATGTAATGATGCTGGAAATGTTTGACAATTAATTTAATGTTATGCAGAAGCCAAGAGATTTCAATAAATTATATACGCCTTTCAACAATAATATAGGTAATTTTTTCGTAATAAATGTTACCCACATCCATACAAACAGACGTTGGGTCTTTCCACTCGAACATTGACCATTTTAGGTTTAGTGGCGCCAATTCAGAAATCTCTTGACTTTTTTGGCACAATTCGAAAAAATATTGTATTTTAAGACTTAAGTATTTTCTATAACTTCATTCTCTTCATTAAATATTAAGAAGTTTCAACAGTCTCGCGGAGAGATTCTTTTCTTTTGTCTTTTGTAAAATGTTGGTAAAATGTTGACATTGGATGTTTGCAGCATAGTCAACTTCAACTACTTACGATATATGTACCTACGACTTTGCTGAGTTCATAAGTAAACCAAGACCGGCTACAGACGGTACAGAATTTCTGAATTATTGACAGTTAGCAGTTCTGTGATTTTAGTGCAGTGATATTTCAGAACATGTAGCTGTCAATGTGCTTATTCCTCAATAAATATGAAAAGGTTGGTGTAATTATTACTGAAGATGTTTTTGCAGCTTAACAATGTTAATATTGATTTTTGGAGTCAATGTTCATTTCTTACTGAAGTAATCAAAAACTACGACACAGATTTTCTACGTTAGGAACTGCCATTAGAACTTGATTGATCAATGCCACGTAAATGGCATTAGTGACTTAAATTAAACGCAAACATCCGTACGCCATCATACGCACTTGAAGAGAATCAGTCCAGACCAGTCAAATATTAAAACTGAGAGAAGCCAGCGTAGTATGTACGGTAATATTGAAAAGAATCCGGAATGTTTCGTTGTTTCCGCAGATTATGTTTTTGCTCGCTTGCTCTGATGCTGAGCATTGTTCCAAGCAACAAAGAGCATATGCGCAAACGATGAAATTTCCGGATACTTTTACATATCACTGCACGTTCGTCAAATTGTACATTGCTTCATTGGTAATGTTGCATGCTACGCCCCTGGTAGAAATTGTTCGCGCAGCTTTCTGACGACGTATGTGTAGTTCTGTAAGCAGTTTCACTTTAGGTAAGTAAGTACATAAGTACATCTTTTCAATGACACTCATATGCTTTAATAGAGGTTTCTTATTATTAAAAATATTTTTTATAGTGCATTTCATATTAATAATAACTGTAAGAATATCTTCTTAATCCTTTAGGAACCGATTACATTCATTGAAGGACAGAAGAAAGATTTTAATTATAGTGTTTTGTTTCGATAGCTTACGATTTATTTGAACTTACCTAACTCAATAGAATTAAATAAGATAATTGACGCAGTGCCACCAATCACCAGTTCTACTAATTAAAACTAGTCAGCGTGATGAATTCGAAGTGAATAAATTCAGATCACGTTTCTGCTGTCTATCGGTTTCCTTCACGTAACGCACTTAGATCCATACATCAAAGAATTTATTTTAATTAGCACAGGTTAAAAGCAATAATATAAGTACTTCGTTAAGGTTGTAAAGAAGACTTTCGTTTTAGAAATGTTCGTTCTCTATTTAACGTTTAAAGGAAATTCTGAGGCTTAGTTAGATATCAAGGATTTTTCGTCGTCCTCGAGTCAGCGACTGCAAAATTTTTGATGTAGATACTGAAGGGAAGCGGAAGAGTCATGCAAAGTGGTAACTTTAACGGAATTGTTACGAAAATTTATTTGTAGTCGTAAGCACATAGAAATCCAATAATGGCATTACATTACCAGAGAAAATGATTCAAAGGAATAAGGGTTCGATATGCCTTTACAGTCGAGTTGACTGCCGGATCTTGAGCCAAATTTAGTCCCAATTACCATAACCGAGCCCCCTTGCGGAATTATGGCGAGCGTAATATGGAACGTAATATATGCGTATTTAACAGGACTTCGTTTAGTCCCACTTGGTTTCAAAGCATTCAGTTTTTTCATTTATACTAAAAACTCTGAGCCGTTAAAAATTACCTTCGATCTTTTCAGATAGTATTTTTTCTACATTAATAGCACGACTTTTTTTATTTTCTTGGCAAGCCACCTTAAGTCCAGTTGCACAAAACTTAATGACTGTTAACAAACCTGGTTAACAAACCGTTAAAACTTTATTAATTATTATTACAAAGCCATTTAGTTTTCTAAAAGATTTGAAGGGTTGCAACTAAATATAACGAAGAACTAGTCGTGTAGACCTAGTAAAAAAATTTACGGTTTCTTTTAACAAGCTGTTCCTGGAACTGAGCATTAGACTTAAATAGTTGGTGATTTGAAGTTGAAAAAGCAAAATATGTACAACTTCTTAAAAAATTGAGAGCCTCTAAATATGAAGCCTGTTTTACATATGTAACGGACAAAACACAAAACGTAGACAATTTGCAATTTGTCCAGTCAAAACCGGAACTGTCCAACATCTTTAGACAATGTCCAAGACAGATACGCAGTATTTTGTTCTTTGTCTAGGCATAACGCGTTATGTCGTTTGTGCTCTAGACAAATTGTGTTTTGATAAATCAAACCTTCAATAATCGTATCATACTTACGTATAGGTATGGGTATAGCGTAGGTATATTTTTGTGGTATTCTATTTGTAAAACGAAATACATTTGGTTTTACAGTTGACCTAACCTGAAGCTACATATAATTAGCCATTAAATTTGAAGAGCAAAAACTGCTGTTAACTGGTCAGAAGTAGTTGAAAGTAATAGGTTAGTATAGATTAGGTTAGGTTAGGTCAGGTCAGGTTAGATCAGGTCAGGTCAAGATTAGGTCAGAACCTCGTTGTGTCTAACTTAGAGCTGACAGAACGCAATCTGTCTGGACAAAACACGAAGTCATGCATAGTCCCGGTTTATGTTCACCATTACTGAACATTTCGTATTTTGTCCTGACATAATTTGTTATATTTCGTGTCCTGTCTGCAACACATATTATGATTTTGCAATTTGTTACATATGCAGTGTCCGGAGGAATTTGTAAACTGATTATAATTTCAGAATTTATTGTTCTTGTAATTGTCGCTATGAGTGTAATAATTATCAAAAGCTGTAATAACTGATAGCTCACTTAGGTGTAGGCGAAGTTTTGCTGCGGAGATTAGCAACTCTAATCTACCACCGGTGCATTTGTAGTGGCGTTAATAAGAAACAACGAAACTCGAGGTTGGGTGGAAAATAACGTTTTCGAATTAGTTTTAGCCGTTGACGCTCACAACTAACAACGATCAAAACGTCCCTATTCAAAAGCACAAATTAAATTTTGCCATTGAAACCGCGTGCATAAGTTATTACAACGTTGTGTTTCAGAGTAATGGAGCTAAATTAACATATTAACTGGAGTATAAACGAAGAGTTGGTTGGTAGAATGATCATTGTTAACGGCAAGACGTGGCGTGCGTATGGATAATGACACGTAATGACTGAAAGTGAAACTGATGAAGTGGCTCATGCGTAACTTCAACCACTTTGCTCTTTGGGCTTCCTTTTCACTACAGTTTAAAATAATTCGCTTCCGCTTCCGACGTACGGTATTAACTTTCCACTTAAAGTATAACCTTCTCTTTAATACATAACAAGGCAAGCATTTCTCCACTTCCAAGTTTGTCTGCTGTTGGGAAATGTTCCTCATCCAATAATTTAATTCCACACATTAAAGCCCTAAAGGCACACAACGCATTATACGTATCAAACTTTTTCCAGTAAACACCTAATATTAGACGAAATATAAGAGGATTAAAATTGTGTTCTTGCCATAAATTTCGAGTCTACAAAAGAAAGTATTTTCTCTCTTCAAATAAAAGTACAATACCAAAGCTCCTATGACATATTCGCCATAAAATGTTTCATATACTCCCCCCATAAGCTCGAAAATGAAAATAATAAAGCGTCGTTATTTATTGGCAATGGCCATTGCTTCGTCGGTTAGTGGCGGATGGAGACTAGAGATTTTCCAACAAAACAAAGAAAGTAGTCACAAATTGGGCAGCAATTGCCCCAGACGAAAGGGACCTGCCGTCATTAATTAAATTAAACGAAATCCGCCTCTCGTCGGATATTTTTACTCCACAACGTACGGTATTGCTAAAGCTCGAAGCGAGTTCTGAAATATCTGCCTCCTACTGGAAAATCTCGGTATTTCTTGAACGTATTCTGCTTTGTCCCACATTTCATAAGAGCTGAAGTAGAATATAATAGTATATAATTTATACTTAAACGAACTTACCTTAAGTGAAGTTCAATCATAATTATATGACCGCTTTTCTACTACATGATTACATTAATAATAAGTACCTCTATCCCTTGTTTGCACGTAAGTCAAAGCTTTATCAAATTCTGATTGATATGCTGGTAATTCAAGGCATCGCAGGTACACAGCAAGCTCCTGTCCGCCATTATTTTGAAAACGTTGAATCTCTAAATTGCTAAGGGTCAGGGTTTGCTCATGTAGTAAAAGAGCGGTCATATAATTAGGTTCGAACTTCACTTAAAGTAAGTTCATTTGATCATAAATTATACTTACCGCTCTTCTACTACATGATCATATCAGTAGATGTTACTCAAAAAGACCTAACAATTTAACTATATTTAATTTAAAACAAATAACATTTATAACTAATAACTTGATAACATAACTATGTCTTACTGCTAATGTCGCAATTATGGCACAACATACGCACCTATAACTTAATAATTTTTGCAAAACCCAACTTGTCATTAAGTGGACAATTATAAAACAAAACAGAGGGGTTTTGTTTTTATTATTTTCTCTAAACTATGCCCGCTCGGCTGGCTGCATATCTGGTCGAGTGGGCTTTAAACAATTTTGTGTTAACTCCGCTACTGGATAAGACATCTTTGATCCAGCAACTAAGAGTTTGGCTAGTAACCCTTGCATGAGGTTTTCTATGTGATGTGAACAATGGAGAACTTTGCCTCAATTTTAAAGTCTTTTCTGTATAGTGCAAATGTGTACTTGCTACACAAAGTCTAAAGTATTCTCTCGAAAGAAAGGTAGATGAAATAATGGTTGAAACTTTTCGGGATTTGCAGTTTTAATGAGATCTGGTATTAGGATCTGCATTTCGTTTTCATTCTGAACAACGCTGTCATTTTCAATACTGGCAAATGTTTGGACACTGTTCAGTGGTGAGTGCAAATAAGATCAATAAGTTCTTCCTTAGCATTTCAATTGATAACTGTTTGTTACTATCCATCAAGTTAATATATTGTAACACAACTGACGGGTTCCAAATATGATTATATCTTGGTTTAGCTGGACATTTGTCTAAAAGGCTCCTTTAACGAATCTTTCAATAAGAGTCTCAGATCCCATTGTAATGGAACGTGTAGAACGTAAGGAGTTTAGTAAAAATGATCAGACATTCTCTGGTCGAAGGGATACGTTAGGTAGGCCATTGCGTTTGTGATCGATTTCTCGTAGAGATCCAAGTCACAATAACAATAATTCTACCATTGTCGAAGGTAATATTCATATTGTTTGAAGTATGAAACTGAGAGCAAGTTGAGTGGAACTTCTATTGCCTTTGGTGGAATTCCTTGTCGTTTAAATATCTGCTGTATAACCATGCTACCTCTAGGGAAAGCGTTTTCCATAATATGTGATGTTGCCTGCCAACGGAGAGAAGCACATGAGATCCAGGTTGTAGAATAATATTGTGTTTAGACAACTTGAGAAAAACGGGATATGATGGCTCTGTTGGCCAAGACCGAACAACTAAAATGTCTTCACCCTCATCCGGTCTTATTTTTTCGAGTCTTTTTAAAATGATAGAAAAAAAGAAAACGCATAAAAAATAGGTCTGGTCAAGACATAGTAAATGCATCTACTGCTAGGCACTCTCGGTCTTTTAACCGAAAACAATATTGCACAGGTACATTTCTTATTAAACCATCATGCAAATAGATCTATTTGCGGCATACCAAAAAAGTTTGTAATTTTTTGAAAAGCGGAATTACTTAATTCATATTCATTGCCAGGTTTTAAAAACCGCGAAGCATAATTTGCTTGCTTTAGTGTTTTCTTAGGACGATACATGAGGCAAAAATTTGGCTCTGTTCACACCAACCGCAAATATTCCGAGCAAGACGTGTTAGTTTCGGGAACTGTCTCCCCTCAATTTTGCTACCGTGTTCTCGTAATATTCTCAGTAACATTTGGCAAATACTTAAATTTTTGGCAAAACTCTTTAACCCAAAAAATGCAACAAGGAGTTCTAAATAATTTATGTGCAAGCGACTTTCATCAGGCGACCAGATTTCCAGTAAACACTCCTTATTACAAAATATACCCCAGCCTTTATTGGATGCATCTGAAAAAATTTCTTATTCAAAATTAGAGGACCAAACCCCATTCTTAAATTTTCAATCCACCACTCAAGTGGCATTTAAACACCTACATAGAATGGAAGTCGTTACAAACTCCACGTGTCGTAGTTGTAATGACGAGGATGAGAGAGCAGAATATGTACTATGTCACTGTCCGGCGCTCGCACCAATTAGAGGTAGAGGATTCATAGTGGGGGTCTTCTGGCCGAGTATGGCCAATATTGTGGACACCCCACCGGGCCTGGTACTCAGGTTCGTCAAAAATCGACTGGACGGGAGCTGAATTGCGGAACGGGAATGGCACGAGGTTGTACAAGATGCCTAATGGCGGGTCTTTGGGACGCCACACTCTCAATCCAAAATCCAGAACCCAGTCAACCCAGATAGGATTAAAACAAATACAGTGTTAGTCTCTGTAACGTAAACATTCCATAACGTGAACATCCCAAAACGTGAACAACCACTTTCAAATCTAGCATATTCCATTACGTGAACAAGGCTGAGCTTTTATCAGACGATAAGAAGTACCTACTGCCCCCTAAATGTTCTTTTATGGGCAAGATCCTTAAGAAGCAGTAGATTCATTTGAAGGAAAAACTAATCTACATTTTTGTTTTTATTAGACTTGCTATAAATGTTCACAGCATTTGTGAGATAAATATCAAAAAGATTTTATTTCATTCAGCGTGTAATAAAATTTTCTAATATTTAAGTTTTACTTGAAAACGGTGCAACCTATCAAAATGTACCTAATATGAGAATCTTTTTTGTTCAAAGTACCATAAAATTTCATAGCTTGATATCAAAAACTGCAATAGAAAAAGACATACAGAAAAGTTAGGGGAAACATTATTCTACACCCCCTCAGTAACCCCCCCCCATATTGTATAATAATATGTGCAAAATTCCATTAATTATTTTTTGTTCATAAAAATACTTGCGTTAATGATTTCTGACGTATTTATGGCATGAACTCACGTATGAAATTTATGTACCTATCAGTTTCGAAAACTTGAATAGGTCTGTCCTTAATTAGTTCACGTTATAGAGACTACACTGCAGTAACAATTATTATGCATAATTATTAGGTTAAAACGAGAACGTTGTACCTGCCTATAGCATTGCGTCTATACAGGGTGATTCACGTAGCCCGTGCATTAGAAGTTTTTCAACTTTTAGTAGGATTAGAAATTTGAAATTTGGGAGGCAGTCATAATCAGTCATGTTCATTCTATCTAAAATATTTTGAGCTCTTTAGCTTACAGAATGTGCCAAAAGTCGGTATCAACTTTCTTATTTTAAATAAAAACGTATCACTTTTTCCACATGGTTTGATTTGTCTTTCAACTTTGAGTTTTTATAACACTTGTTATGTGAACTTATTTGACAATTTTTGACATTATGTTAATTTATGTAAAAAAAAATGGTCGATGTGGTAGCTTTCAAAAAAATTCGTATCTGGCAGACGGTTTTGAATTTATGAAAACCAATTTGTGAAGTACTTAGTTCGAAGTCCAGACTAACTTTTGATATTTTGACTTTTTGACCATTATTGGTTGCGATATTTGAAAATTGTCTGCGCTCATATGGTACAAAGTGGAACTACCATTAAAATATCAAAAGTTAGTCTGAACTTCGAACTAAGTACTTTACAAATTGGTTTTCATAAATTCAAAACCGTCTGCCAGATACGAATTTTTTCGTAAGCTACCACATCGACCATTTTTTTCACATAAATTAACATAATGTCAAAAATTGTCAAATAAGTTCACATAACAAGTGTTATAAATACTCAGAGTTGGAAGACCAATCGAACCATGTGGAAAAAATGATACGTTTCCATTTAAAATAAGAAAGTTGATACCGACTTTTGGCACATCCTGTATAACTAGAGAGCTCAAAATATTTTAGATAGAATGAGCATGACTGATTATGACTGCCTTCCAAGTTTTAAATTTCTAATCCAACTGGAAGTTGAAAAACTTCTAATGCATGGGCTACGAAAATCACCCTGTATAGTTGCGTCTTTTGAAGGCATTTGTAGAAAATGGTTACCTGTTCTATAAACTATTAAACATTACAAAAATCTTTCATTTATTGACCGCGATGGGTAATAAATAATTATTCCGTTTATGACCAGTCGCAAGAAACTTAACGATTGTTTAATCCTTCGTTATCTTTTCTCCAAGTTCTTTCCTACTTTGATTGACTATTAATCTATTGTTGCAATTCGTAGATGTTTGATAGACTTTAACATTGCAACCCGTCAAATTCTTATAAATATTAAACGGAGAGTCTTGTACCGATTTTTTAACGAACGATTAAACCACCGTTAAGTTTTGTGCAACTGGACATTAGAGTTTATACCTACCCCAATGGTTGCTACCACCGATCGCACGGCCGTCAATCAACTGGGAATGGGCCGGCCGCAATAGACCTCCCTCCCACCAAATGGAGTTGGTTTACACTGGGAAGAAACAGCGTGCCTTATTTATTGATAGACACTATACCTAATATACTTAATTATCTGCAACACATACCTTGCTAGGTTAGCAATGTAAGATAGGTAGTTAGCCTAGTGGTTATGAAGTTTAATAATTGGTAACAACTAAAAACTGGCAGATAACAAACGACAAACTGTTTTTGCAGTGGGTAATCGCTTAAATCTGTATTAATCTTTATTTCGAATAAGTAACTAACACTTATTTATTCTGCATTAAGTAATTCACATCGAAGAATTGTTAGGTGAGAACCGATCTTCGAAAAGAAACTTTAGAAATAATTAATTCGCGTTGGATTCTTTGAAGTTGCAAAACAAAACCAGTCGTTAATACGTTCTGGCAAGCCACTTGTTAGAAACTTGGCATCAAATAGACTACAAATAGAACTTTTCCCGAACCATATAAATTTATTTATTATCATTATCAAGAATGTGTTATATGTCACGGAAACAGATTCTACACTCGATTCCCTGAATCCCGAGAGTTGTCAGAAGTTCATCAGGCGCACAAGATCACATAACGGTTCTAAATAAATCGTCAATGACATATTCGGAAATATAAATTATTCTAGCCAGAAGAACGATTAACAAAGTAAATACTTAATGAGTTTTATGGGTTACTAAACAGTAACAGAGATGAACTGCTAACGGAAAATACAGACAGTTTTCCCATTTTTTCAACTACCAAGTTCCAACTCTCGTCTAATCAATGTGCACGTGCTGATCACGCACCCTAATTACTCTCTGGATTCAGTCAATTGAGTATAGTTTTAACACTGGACCTGTTGCTTAGTGTCAGTTGGGACTATATCTTGTACAAGCGAAGGTATTTCCGGGCTTTTCAGCAAAAAGTGTTCAGTGGATGCTCCGGAACGCTCTTAAACGATTCGGGGATTTGCAATAATTCAACAACAAAAATTAAATACCGGCTTTTGACATTAAAGTCCCAAAAAGCCGAAGTCGAATAGTCAATTTGAACATTTGCCAACTGCTACAAAAGCGACCAATTTTTAGGTCCTTCCTAACTGCTCATCGATTATAAATTTCACGATACATTTGACAACCTCATCCCTGTCTATCCACAAAAGGGCGTCACACGCCCTAAAGGACGTGCACGGAGCCAAAGACGGGATGCAACATAAACTATACATTCTGTTGCTGGTGAAATATCAAAAGACAGCTTTGGAAGCTTTGACAGTGTGCGGCGAGGTGTGATATTGTTCGGCCGATCCTCCCGGTCCGGATCGAAGCTCGGTCGCCTATGAAATGTCACATTTTTCGCGCATGCATCAGGCCCTATAAGAAGAAAGGCTTATTTAAAATTTTGTGCCAAAAAAAGCCTCACATGCCTACTCTAGTTGTGTAAATCAATGTTACGCTGAATTTAACTTGCTGAAAGCTGAAGACCATCCATCACTTTTTATTTACGTTGGCACTTCCTAAATGGATATCAACATTTCGGTAAATCAATACCATCAGCATGTTAAAAACACGAACACACTTCTTCCGGCAGCTCGCACACTTTCATATAAGTAGCTCTGAAACCTCGGCTGACACTTCCTAGAGTTTACAAATTCCTGGGTTGCAACTCATACTCTTTATTTTTAACCTACTTGATGCTCTAAAAGCCACATTATAACTTTCTTTAAGTAACATTAAACCATCTTAAGGACCTCAAACAAAATGTTCGCCTACCCTTAAGTTGATTCAACCCGTACAAAATTGAAACAATTTTAGTTTGTTTTTTAACAAAATATTAACGTTAATACTGGGTCTACCTCCTCGGTGTACTACTTTGAGTTTTTTTTAATTTTTTGCACAAGTGCAATGTATTGTCTTTGAGTCCACATTATTGTTTTCTACAATTAGAGATATAATTATCTATAAAAAAAATCACAAAGTAACAAAATTTCGTACTACTTTGACCGTTTAACTTAACAAAATAATTGTTTTATTATAAAAAAAACGCATTAAACCATTGAATAATTGCATTGATCGAGTTGAAAATTCATTTCTTTTAATATCCCTTTCTCCTCTCGACCGGTTGGCATGGTCGGCACATGGTCGGCACATAATCGTATAGGTATAATTTTATATTACTCTTTAATTTTCAAAAAACTAATTACACCAAAGCATTCCTCACCATGTATAGGTACATTACAAAAATCAATATCTTTTTTTGTGCAAACCACTTTTATTTTTACTCTTATTTTCCTTGCCCTAGCACACCTACATCTATAAATTTTGTATAAAATTATTTATCGTTTGCACAACATATTATTGCTTAAAATGGCATTATAATCATGTTTCACGATGGTTTCCAAAGAAAACACCACAAAAAGCGAAAAGTGGGCATTGTAAACAATTACCATATTATTTTACAAAAATGTGCGTTGCATCTGCAGCAAAATAGAGCTGGCCAAGCATAAATACGGTCTTACTTAAATATAGGTGGAATCACTTTAACAGGTGGCTACCAAGAGTCGTAGCAATTTAACGTAGGGGTGGATTATAGCCGATTAATGATTTGTCAATAAAATTTGAAAACCAAATATCACATTGTTTGTGTTTCGGATGCAATGAATTGTGTACCTGCGTAATCACTTTATATTCCTGCTATAAAATGAAAATTTAGGGGAAAATTTAATTATCTTGGAAGAGATTAGATTTGTGTGTGTTAGGTCAACAACGCGTTTAACAAATATCTCGCATAATTGCACCCCAAAGTCATTAGGTTAATGGTTTTTAAATGGATGATTTACATTTATCATATTGCCTTTCCTGCAAAGAGCTTGCACAAGTTATAAATATTTATTTCTTGGCAATTCATTAGTGTCAATCGTAGTAGTACATCTTCCTATTTGTAATTATCGTTATGCCAACTTCATGCTGTAGAAGTTTTTTACTCATTACTTACTTACTACTCTTAAAAAGCAGGGTATGAATATTATAAGTATGCACCTCTTCTGTGTGATTCACGAAAAATTACTAACATGCAATATAAAGAAAAGAGAAAAATAGGACATTGCAAATGTGCAACGGGAGAATGAAAGTGACCGTTGAATAAGCTGAAAGTAGCTGAAAGTCACAGAAACTAGATGGAGCACCAATTTACTAATTATACAGGGTGATCCAAAAAATCCGCACCACCTAGAAAGTGCGTTATCTACGATTAGTGTCAAATACTGGAAAATTGCAAAAAAAACTCCTATTTCTATATTTAGAAACTACAAGCAATTTAAATTTAGGAAAAAGGCAACACTGTTATCTGAATCTTTGGTGTACAAGTTTCGGGTACTGCAAGGAATTAGCATGTACAGTGGGATTCAATATAAATGAGACACTTGAATAACTGGTTGTCTACCTTTATTTTGTAACCCAAGAAATTTGTCAACACTGTAAAGTGGATAGTAAGGTCGTAGGCACGGAGTGACAGAGCTGACGGAGGCCGTTATTCAAAATTCTGAAACTGAAACGCACGTGGACGGGATTGTTTGGTTTGAAGGCTCCCTCGAACCAACGAAAATTACACAAGTCGTCGACACGTTTTTTTGGATTTAAGTTCTAAATATCAAATTTCAATTTCTGTTACGTAACTAATAAAGGGAAAATTAGCGTGTTTAACAAAAGTTTGCTTTTAATTTATTATAAATTATTATTAAATTTGTATGAAAATTGCACGACACTGAAAAGTAGCCAATAGAAAAATAGAATTTGCTGTCATTTGTATGACAATGTAAAAATTTCCTGGAAATTTTTGCACCATGCATAAAATTAATAAGTGGAAATTATTTCAGCCAATCAAAATTATTTATTTATTAATAATGACATCATAATGGCATAATGGACCAATGTCTGTGTCGTTGCGATTTTCTTACCGAATATGCCCTCGTGCATTGATTAATATCAGGAAATTTTATTCTCATGCATTTCCAAAACGTAATTAGCCCTCGTGTTGCACTCGGGCTAATTAATACGTTTTGGAAATGCATTCGAAAAAATTTCCGGAAATAATCAATGCACTAGGGATATTATAAGTGACAATAATTCAACTAACATAATCATAACTATGTCAAAACTAATAAAATTTAGCAGTTTCGACCCATCAGAAAACAATTTAATGGAAATCTCAATGCACTTGGAAAACTACGGTTTCTTCGGGCTATTCCGGAAAAATCTTTTTTATATTACTTATTTATTCCTTGCAATTGAAACACAAATTTTGAAATAAAAATAGAGTGCATAGAAAACTAGATTCATAATTGTGTGAGTTTTTTTAAATTGCAGTTTTAGTTTAAATTGTCATGTCAAATTTAGCTCGAGACTTTGCAGATTCCAGAAATTTCCGGCTTTCAAAGATTCGTGCTTGTCGGATTTTTAAATGACCACTCGCGCGCGCGTTGCGCTCGTGGTCATTTTACAAGCCGAAAAGCACTACGTCGCTCTAGTACTTGAGTGATCCATAGCCGTTTTCGTGCTGCGCGATATTCGACCGCGCAAGTTTGATCTACCGCGTTACCACTGAACTGCACGTTTGGTCCGTGTTGATGTGATCCATAGCTTTTAGCGGCAGTTTGATCCATCGCCATGGTTGGTTTTTACGCCAAGGCAGTTCAGTTAGAAAGCCAGTCGGTCTAATACTCTACCCTCTTTCATGACCTAAATGGCGCCTTCTTATTGTTAAGATTTTATGTATTTCATTTAAAACTAAAACATAATATAATATATTGAAGCTTTGAACCATTTTGTTTGAATGTGTAGGTACGCGCTACATTAATTAATCAATAATTTGCACATTTTAGTTGTTCAATCCTAACATTCCTTGTCTCTGTAATTAATTGTTTCTAATTATATGACGATTAATTTCGATTTCGATACAACACTAAAATATTGCTTTATTGTTTCAATAATAGTCACAGTATTTGAAAATAAAAACATACATGTACGTGTTTAAAAAGTCAGTCTCCTATCTGCTACGCAATTCTCTTACTTCTAAATGAGCTAAAGATCGGGTCCTTCTTCTGAAGATTTGATGATGGTGTTTCTGTGTAATATAAATTATTTTAGTTTAATAGTGTTATATTACTGAGTTTACCACAAACCGTACATTTTATTTGTTTTATTCTACTATTCCGGACTTAAGTAAGAAGTTTTCCTTACCATTAAGAGTTGTTGATGCAACACTGACATTTTGTTTTTATCATTTTAACAATAATCGCAACCTCGTATAAAATTTGAATTATCCATAAATTCGGCTACGTTTTTAAATTTAATATGCTGGAACGCAATCATTCGTTATGTAATAATATTTATTAAAATATAGTAAAAATTGTATTTTATATTTACTTGTAGAATGTTATAGATCCGGAGAATATTACAAAATCAAAATTTGGTGGTTGTAGTAAATTATTGTCTATAAAAATGAACGACTATAACTGCCTACATATCTAATATTAAAATGTTATCAAAGTACATAATAGATTGGTAGATATACCTAGTAAGGATAATTAAAATAAAAAATATTCAGTAAACGTGACACGGATTAATTTTATTACACCCACTATTTACAGATTATTATAATAAACATGCAAAATTATGCTACTGCTGATCACTAACTTAATTGTTCTTAAAAGTATATAATATGTATAATCTAGCAGCGGAAAGAAACTAAAAACCAATCTTTTATCAAAAATGTCATGCGGCTAATGTCTTTAAGATTTTTTTGCGTTATTTATGTAGGCACGTCAATAATGTGCTATAAAAAATGTTTAGAACCTATGAAGTTCCACCAGATTAAGTCATTTATTAAATAGTGACCGTGACCGTGCCCATCCGAATAAGTTTTCAAATTCAACAATCAACTTCGTCAAAAAATCGCTTTAATCGAGTTGCACGTGGTCAAATTCAGCTATGGCTGGCTATTCATGCTTTTACTAAATTATTTGCGTCAATCTAGATCTCAAATAAGCACTGCTTTTCTTAATTTTGAAAAAGACAAAGCTCTTAATACTTTATCCAGGAAAGTTAACGAAATTTGTTTGCGCGTTCATTTTCTTATGCAACATGCACATAATAAAAAAATCACTAAAACCCTCGTTCATTTGAAAGGTCTATTATAGTTTATGAGGGTGTAAATGGGAATCGGTCACCTCTTCAAAGTGCCAGATGTTGCTTGCTTGTCCGGTTCTAGCCGACGGCCCGCTAGTTTTGTGGCAATTACGGAACGACCTGGCCTAAATACCGCGTTTTTGCAAAAGTTCTATTTTATCAAATAGATAATGTTTCTTTTAGTATATTTTGCTATAACAGGTGCCATTTCATTCAGTTGTACCTTCAGCTAGTTCAGCAATGTCAAGAGGTGGTTTTATGTAGAAACACTTAGAATGGACTTACCCAATAAAAAGGATCTCTGAATTTGTTTATTTAATTGTACTATAATAAATCCGCACACCGTTTACCAAAACTTTGCGAATATAAAACCTACTCATGCATCTATTTTGTAGCTTGATGTAATAAGATATCTACTTTCGTTTATGTTGTCTGACTTTTGTAGACTATATTGTAATAAATTCAGAAAAAGTTTAACATTTTGCAAGTAGATAAAATAAATTCCACATTTATTATACCACTTATTATTAGGAGTAATGATTGGATTCTATCATATTACTTGAATATTTTACTTAAATTCCAACACGTGGTCGACACATGAATGTTTTTATTTTTAAATACTGTGACTATTATTGAAACAATACAGCAATATTTCAGTGTTGTATCGAAATCGAAATCAATCGTCATAATGATTAGAAACAATTAATTACCGAGAGTGGGAATGTTTAAAATGAACAACTAAAATGTCCAAATTAATGAATAATTAATACAGCACGTACTTCCATATTGATACAAAATGTTTCAAGAATGTAACATGTAATGTATTATATTATGTTTTAGTTTTAAGAGAAATAAATAAAATCTTAACAATATGGACTTGCCATTTAGGTCATTTAAAAGAGGGTAGCGTATTAGACCGACTGGCTTTGTAACTGCCTTGGCGTAAAAACTAACCGTAGCGATGGACCAAACCCTCCGCTAAAAGCTATGGATCACATCAACACAGACCAAATGTGCAGTTCGGTGGTAACGCTGTAGATCAAACTTGCGCGGTCGAATATCGCGCAGCACGAAAACGGCTATGGATCACTCAAGTACTAGAGCGACGACTATTGTAAATTACTATTAAGTAAACAAAATTTTTTTTATACATCCTGAGTCATTTTAGCCTGTTAAAACGAGGAACCGTTTTTCTGTTTCTTCGGAGTGTTGCATCTATTTTTGATGTTAAACTTCATCTTATTATTAAATTCTTCATGTTTTCTATATGGTTTTTGAAATGCTTATGATTTCTCATTCTATATAAATTCTTCCAATGGCTAAAGCCGATAATGAAAAGCGAATGACTGATAAAATAATACAGAATAGAGAACTCGACATAGTAAAGGAACCATTTTTGTTCAGAACATTTACCATTTACTATTTTAAATTTGTAAGAAAAGGGTAATTAACAGACAATAATTATTTACAACCCGAGTCTTGAGAATTTATTTCTTAAATGCAGCACAGTAGTTACCCAAAGTGCATTCACCCGAATACGCAGGTAAACCTTTCTGAAAGCACAAGTAACTATTTGTTAATGAGCTGGACCATAAAGTTTATTGAGGGTCGCATAGACAGCGAAGGGTTCTGTCTGATGCTGCCAGCTGGTGAAATGTGTAGTTTACCCCATGAATTTAGATTTTGCAAATAAGGAGAGAGTTAAGAAGTTAAGGAGAGTTATCGCTTTGATCACAATTTTTCTGGTTTACCGTACCGCCCGCGGCCTGCTCTTCTAGCACTATGAAAGCCGCTTCACCAAACGCTCAAAATTGTCGGGAAACGAGGCAGTTATGAATAATAGGATGACTTTAGCCACGTGCTGGTGAAACTACGAAAATTGCAAGTAATAAATAAGTAATATAAAAAAGATTTTTCCGGAATAGCCCGAAGGGGACCGTAGTTTTCCAAGTGCATTGAGATTTCCATTAAATTGTTCTCTGATTGGTCGAAACTGCTAAATTTTATTAGTTTTGACATAGTTATGATTATGTTAGTTCAATTATTGTCATACAAATTAAATAATAATTTATAATAAATTAAAAGCAAACTTTCGTTAAACACACTAATTTTTCCTTTATTAGTTACGTAACAGAAATTGAAATTTGATATTTAGAACTTAAATCCAAAAAACGTGTCGACGACTTGTGTAATTTTCGTTGGTTCGAGAGAGCCTTCAAACCAAACAATCCCGTCCACGTGCGTTTCAGTTTCAGAATTTTGAATAACGGCCTCCGTCAGCTCTGTCACTCCGTGCCTACGACCTTACTATCCACTTTACAGTGTTGTCAAATTTCTTGGGTTACAAAATAAAGATAGACAACCAGTTATTCAAGTGTCTCATTTCTATTGAATTCCACTGTACATACTATTGGAATATTACAGAGTATTAGTAGGTAATTATCAGATATAGTGAGCTATGTATTAATGGGCATTACTCGGATTTTATTTAGGTATTACTTGAAATTAATTGATTATTACTTTGGTATTAGTAGGTATGTATTAGCAGTTACAACGCATTTGCTCACGCTTGCGCTCTAGAAATGTCTAAATTGTTATGGTTGTCTTTCTGAAGAACGAGATACGAGCGATATTAGAGCATTTTTTTACAAAATGCCGATGACATTCTTTGCCTCGAGAAACTTTTTTCTAATTGCAACGTGCTAATATCTTTATTTAACCTGGCGTAGAAAATTATTCTCCATACAAACGTGGAATTATTTGTTTTCTACATCAAGTCCTTTATTTTGAAGTAAATTTAGAAATTTTGCGTTCCAGCTTTGAAGGTTCATGGAAGATAGGGTGCAATAGACAGTCGACAACACCATTAGATTGAGAGTAATGCTGAAGGGCTAATTTTATTTATTTATTTAAAATTAAACGACTTAGGGCCGGTTTTACGAAAAGAGAATATGCCATGTATAACGCTATTCCGGAATAACTCGGGATAAATGGGCTTTTGCGAAAATCGAATCGGATAAATCCAAGTATAAACTGTGGACCGAGGCTATGTAAGCCGGCCCTTATTCCGGAATAGTTATTCCAATGCTTATCCGACTTTCGTAAAACCAGCCCTTAATATGAAAAAGAAAAAAATTTACGTTCGTGTTTTTCTTTCGAGCTATGTAGAAATATTAGTATATTTCAATTTTAAAAAAAGTTTGCGCAGGCAAAAACGATTGGCGCCACTTTATAAAAAGTATTCTCTAATATGCCCTCAAATTAGTATAATTTGAAAAACAGTTTTCATTTTTTCTTTAAGTCTAACAGTTTAGACAGGAGAAGCTTGGTTTCACACTTCTGGCTAACACTATGTAATATAGGGTATTGCGGTGGCATTATCCGGGTAATATGTATTGAGCATTGTCAAGTAATTCCCAGGTATTATAGGGTTTAAGTCTATAAATAGGAAAAAGTGTACAACATTTTTTCCAGCGGTTTACCCCTCGCCAATGACTTAAGAGCAACGACTTCGCTATCACATGCATTCTTTTCTTACTGTATGCATTTTGACGTGGAGAGATTAATACTCTCATTTTAGATCACTGCATAAAAGGAAATGGAAAGAGGAAATGGAATGGGAGTGCAAGTAAATAACCCAGTTAATTTAATGGAATGACGCCGCGCTCATGCATTGAGTACGCAGCAGGTCCACAATAGTACGCTTCGCCCTAATCCAGTATTGTATTCACCAGGTTGCTATTTCCACATTGTTACTTCATACTGAATAAAACATGTTAATACAGGCCTGGCTTTCGAGCGTATGCATTTTGACGTGCAGAGATTAGTTCTCTCATTTTAGATCACTGCATAAAAGGAAATGGAATGAGTCAAGTCCAAGTAAATAACTCAGTTAATTTAATGGAATGACGCCGCGCGCATGCATTTGGTACTCAGCTGGTCCACAGTGGTACGCTCCGCCTTAATCCAGTCTCGTATTCACCAGGTTACTGTTTCCACGTTGTTACTTTATACTAAATAAAACGTGTTTATATAGTTTTGGTTTTTGCGCCCCAGTATGATAACTCAAGACAATATTCATAATGTTTGACGCGAGATTATTTCTAGTCTTCTGCAGAGTAATTGCACTACATCATTTCGAGCAGCTGTAAAGTGAAGTAGATTGGTATAACCCATTTTATGACTGTCGAACAGAGAACAAAAAAAGCATTAAATTTGTATTTTCAAATTTGCAAAAAAACACGCATATTTTTAGTAATATAATTAGACTTTTGTTTAGAATATGCGATAACAAATGGCGCATGATAAGGTTTACAGCAAAGTGATGGGCTATTTATTTAATGTTAAAGTAAACGTTTGTATTTTTTTTATATTAACGTGCATGTTAACTTTCCACAAAGCATCTAGCGTTGGAGTCTCTATCGTTACGTATCAGATTTTAAAAACAAAAGTTATTTACTTGTACGGAGCTTGTACGAAATGCATTTTCTTTCTTTTCAATACGTGAAATGATTCCGCGTCCAGGTTACCGACATGAGCGAAACGGTTTCCGCTCAAAGAAAATGCACACTGATTCGAACGCATCAACTTGGCCGCATCAAACCATCTACACTATGCGCAAATCAAGCGGCATCCACACTATGCGTGGTACGCGATGCGTGATGCATCTGATTCGCGCATAGTGTGGATGGTTTGATGCGGCCAAAGTTGATGCGTACGAATCAGTGCGCGACAGTTCCAGTTCATGTCGGTAAACTGGACGCACTCAAAGGAAACGCATCGATGCACGAATCATCGCGCATAGTGTGGATGCCTTTGTTGTTTCGTCTACAGTTTGCCACGCCTTTCCAGGCAATTAGTGCCACCGAAGCGGCAATCAGTGGGACCAGCTTAAAGGTGGGATAGGCAGCAGAAAGAAATATGGAGATTTCTCCTGCTAATAAGGATTTAATAATAATATTAAAAAAAAACAACAAGATACAATACAAAAAAAGAATACACAAAAAAAAAGAACCGCGTGCCGGCAAGAGGTTTGTCGTTGATAACAATAATAATGTAAAAGCTTTAGGAGCAAATTAAATATAAGAAAAATTTAAGATTAATTAAGGATAATAGTAATGTCTTGTAATTTGGTTCTAATTTCCGGTGAAGCCGGGTTGTTGATGCTGGTAGAAGTCTTGCGCAATAATAAATCTGGCGAGATGGCAGATTGATAACTAATCTCTGACCTTATAGTGGTAGTCGGGTGCATACAAAAAAAAGCGATGTGGAGTTCCAGGGGGGGTCCTGGGGAATCCAGGGGAATCCAAAAGGGGTTTCCTGTTTCAGGCGATGGCGTCCAAGCCTACGTCACAGGGGACCAGAATAAACCCACGGGGAGCGGCGGAAAAGTAGAACGTCTTTTCCCCAGCGATCTTTGATGTTTTCGAGATGATGAGAAAGTAGCGACAGATGACTAAGAAGGAAAAAGGAAAATTCGAGTTTTTGATTTACGGTTTTAAGATAGCTACATACCAAATCTTCACCCGCGAATGCCTAAATCGGCCAAATTCCGGCCCACAAGCGTTCCCAAATTCCAGAACGCTTGTTCTGTTGGCACACCAACACTCTGGAAAAATCCTCGAGACGAGTTCGGTAATTCTCTACCTTATACCAGGGGTTGGTTTTCACGGTGATGAAGATATTGTCACTGCTTGACCGCAATATTCAAAAAGAAGACCAACTTTTCGGGCAGGCACTGATAAGGCCTTATCAGTCCAGACTTTTTTGTATTCCGCGCCTGAAGTCATAGGCGGGTGCCCGAAATATGCTACGATGCGACCAAGGTGGACTCGAAGGAAGTGTAAGGATGAAAGGAAATTAGAAAGAAAGATTAGCAAAAGCAACAGTCAAAAGAGAGAAGTGATTTTAGAGAGATAAAGCCAGGTGAAAGCAGCTCGGTGGCCAAAACTAGTTTAGGTGCCAAACCCCACGCCACTGGGTGCACTCAAAAGCGAAGAAATGCAACCCATTAATCAGGGTTGCACTAACTGCTGCCTATAATACGGCAACCGGAAAATTGAGTGTTACAAACTCCCCCTTTACTTCGACGAAGTAAAGTTTCTCCGAAATTTTACTTACTGTTTCCACCTGGGAGAAGGGAAAGGAATAAAGAAACAAAAAAAGAAGAAAGAAAAAAGAAAAGGTAAAGAGATAAAGATAAAGAGAAATTTTGTAAACTCCCAACATCCGGTGATGAAGGGGGAGAAGGCAATTGAAGAGATGGAGAAGAAATTTCAAGAGAAGCCTGAGGTTGTCCGGTCAACCTAATCAGATGTAGTTCTGATCAAACTAACATGTTTTGCGCTGTAAGGCCGCCA
Source organism: Schizotus pectinicornis (assembly GCA_951805265.1). Classification (NCBI taxonomy): domain Eukaryota; kingdom Metazoa; phylum Arthropoda; class Insecta; order Coleoptera; family Pyrochroidae; genus Schizotus; species Schizotus pectinicornis. The sequence goes on along the minus strand of OX638203.1, from coordinate 898,279 downwards.
CATGCCAAAATCCACGGTTGGAAATTGTCAATTAACAACAAAAATAATGACAATCCAGTTCACCGCAGAGGTATTCAGAAGTTACAAACAAACTTTTGCCTAGCATAGCGTAGTAGTGTGTCGTAAAGATGGAAATTTTGACACTTGTGGCTCGTCGAGGGACTTTTACCACTCACCCGAGAAAATAGGTCTTGACGTATTCTTCAGCCCCGCCAAGAGAGCTTAGCGACAACAATAAGACTACTCTGTATTATCTACATCGACGTCCTCACCTGGTTCTGGAGGAAAATACGGCTTTAAGTCCTGTACATGCCATGTCCCACTCAACATGTTCCCGTCATTATCGCGAAGACGATATACCAAGTTTCCAAGTTTTTCAGCCACAGAAAAAGGTCCAACAAATTTCGGAGCCAGTTTTGCGTTAAAAGCATTCGCAGCATCCGAGATTACTTTATTCCGACGCCAAACTTGGTCTCCAATCCCAAAATGAAGCGGTCGGCGGCGAAGGTTGTAATGTCGTCGATTCCGTTCTTGAGCTGTTTTCAATCGCTCAAGAATGGTCTTAAACATTGATTGGTAACCTTGATGACGGGTGGCTACCTCGTCGGCGACGTTGGTGTCGGGGAGCTCGTCGTCGGGTAGTCTCTTATCGTATTCGTTTCCAACTATAACGTGTTCCCGTCCAAAGTTGACAAAATATGGAGTAAAACCAGTTACCTCATGTTTCGAAGAGCGAATAGCACAACCGACAGAGGCCAAATAGCAATCCCAGGAGCGATGATTGTCCTTTACGTAAGAAGATAACATCGTTTTTACCACACGATTCACTCGTTCAGTGGGGTCGGCTCTTGGGTAATACACAGGCGTATATGATATCTTCACTCCATAGTTACGACAAAGGTTTTGGAATTCGCGACTACGCATTTGCACGCCGTTATCGCAAATTAAATATTGAAGGGCACCGAACAAAAGAAACACTTGTCGTTCTACAAGCTCGCTCATCGCCTTAGCAGTAGCAGATCGTAAGGGGAACAAAAGAACAAACTTACTAAATGAATCAGTGACAACAAGAATTTGCGTGTGTCCTCGAGAACTTCGCGGAAGGGGTCCAACTAGATCCAAACTGATAACCTGCCATGGACCAGTAGGAAGTGGTCTGGAACCCATCAATCCGGCCGGCGCTTTCTGTTCGGGTTTATGTTGAGCGCATACTCGACATTCTCGAACATATTTTGTAACGTCACTCCTCATCTTTGGCCAATAATATTTAGCATGTAATCGCCAAAAGGTCTTATAGGTTCCAGCATGACCAGAGGTGGGTTGGTCATGTGACTCACGTAACAGCTGTTTTCGTTTTTCTTTTGGAACAACAAGCTTCCACAAGTCTGCACCACGAGATAATTCCGGAATGTCACATTTTACATATTTATATAAAGACTCTCCTTCAACGCGAAATTTAGGAAACTTCAGTGGATTTTCTTTGATTTTGTTGCATAATCTCAAATACCAAGGGTCGCCAACAGCAACGAAAGGAGCAATAACGGATATCTCCGGAACCGCACGTGACAAGAAGTCCGGGACCACGTGATCACGGCCTTTTCGATGAACGATCGTATAATCGTAGGGTTGCAATCTCACCGCCCATCGCGCCAATCGTCCAGTTGGCTCCTTAAGGCGATTAAGCCACAACAAAGACCAGTGGTCCGTCACGACTGTAAAATGTACTCCTTCCAGGTAATGTCGTAGTTTTTCCACTGCCCAAATCACAGCGAGGCACTCCCGTTCTGTGGTAGAATAGTTTCTCTCGGGCTTGGTGAGAGATCTGGACAAAAAGCAGATTACCTTTTCCTCACCATCCAATTCTTGGGTAAGTACAGCTCCCAAACCATATGCGCTAGCGTCTGTTTGGAGAGTAAAGGGTTGGTTAAAGTCCGGGCAAGTCAAAATCGGAGCCGCCACAAGTTTCTCCTGTATAGTTGAAAAAGCAATTTCACACTCAGAGTTCCAATTCCAGGGGACTCGTTTTTTTGTAAGATTCGTCAATGGGGCGATGATAGTGGAAAAATCCGGGATAAAGCGACGATACCATGACGCCATACCAATAAATCGTCGTATCTCCGTTACGGAACCAGGAGGAGACAATTTTAAAATAGCATCCACCTTGTCAGAATCCACCCTCAAACCCCGTTGGTCGACTACGTACCCTAAGTACTTCAATTGAGGCCGACAAAACTTACACTTCTCGCGACTTACGGTCAGTCCTGCAGCCTTTAAGCGATCGAATACCGATCCTAGTACTCGCAGATGGGTATCAAAGTCTGCAGAAACTATTACTATGTCGTCCAAGTAGACCAACACGTAGGGTTGTAAATCTGCTCCTAGGGCTGAATCTATGAGACGTTGCCACGTCGCGGGAGCGTTCGTGAGCCCAAAAGGAACTCGTTTAAATTGAAATAGCCCTCGGCCAGGTATGGTAAAAGCTGTTAATTCCCGGGAGGCTTGCTTGACCGGTACTTGCCAGTATGCCGATTTGATGTCCAAAGAACTCAAGTATTTGGCGTCTCTCAGTTGGTCTAAAATGGATGAAATGTACGGAATGGGGTAAGCGTCTTTCTTAGTTACAGAATTTAACTTGCGATAATCGACGCAGAAGCGAAATGTCCCATCTCGTTTCGGTACCAACAGAATTGGAGAAGACCAAGCACTATTCGATGGTTCCACGACGTCCATATCAAGCATCTTCTGCAGCTCTTCGTTAATCAGGTGTTGTCGTTTTGGCGAAACCGGATAATAGCGCTGTTTTATGGGTGGGGAATCGGTGACAATTTCGTGTTCGACCAGATTAGTAAACCCCAAACTATCACCCATGTCCAAAAATTTTTGATTGACAAGCGACCGTAACCGCGTAGACTGCTCCGGGGTTAAATCCTGGTCGTCCTGCAAACCCTCCATCGCTGCAATTTGCGGTATCGTCCCGAAATGCCACTCGTCCCTCGTCAAATCCGGAACAATGCCCATGGCCATCCAAAAATCGACACCTAAAATTAACGAAACTGGCAAATCAGGAACAACCAGCACCCTCAGCAACCTAAGCCTGTCAATCAAAAAGAATGGAACCATGATGGTCCCCACCGCCACACTCGAAGTACCGTTGGCCATAAAGCATGATGTCGCTGTTGCTCGATTCAAAGAAAGTCCTAGATTTTCCAACAAACTCCATCCCTCTCGACCAACAACGGTTTCCGTAGCTCCGGAATCCAACAAGCCAAGAATGGTATGTCCTAGCACGGAAACTTGTAAGTACGGTCGGCGATCGGCTTTGGCGTGAGAGATAATGTAGTCCAAGAGAACTTTCTTTGAGGTAAGTGCCGACTGTTGTTCAGCGGAGGTAGAAGGTCGGCGCATTAATTCCCCCGCCTCGGGTTTTCCGGGTGCTCATTGCCCTTGGCAGCGTTGGGACACTCTCGTCTTATATGTCCCTTCCTGTGACATTTATAGCAGGTCATCTCCTTCTTCGAACTAGAGGGCAATGAGGGTGTTAATTCTTCAATAGCGGCAACAGCGGAGGTGGTTGCGCGTGCTCGCCTGAACATGAATTCTGGCTCCACCACGTGACTGGCGCTAGTTGGAGGAGGTTTCAACCGCTGAATCCGGGATTCAGTGTCCTCCAAAACGCTGCAAGCGTGGACCAACTCGTTCAGTGAGCTAAACTGTCTCAGCGCCAATTGTGATTGAAACGAGCCCAGCAAATTTCGACGAATGATTCGAAGCTGATTCTCCTCATTAGGTCGCTCACTTAATCGGCCAAATAGGTTCCACATAATGGCCACGTAGATAGCGGTTTTCTCTCCCGGTCCCTGCGTACGGTTACGTATATCATTCCATACGTCTTCGTCATGATCCATCGAGAGAAAAGTTTTACGGAGCCCCAGCACCAGCTCGGTCCAAGTACCTATGGAAGATCTAATTGCACGAAACCATTGCAAGGCGTTGCCCTCAAACAACAATGCAGCGCAATTAAAAAGTTGGTCTTCACTCACTCCGGAAGCCAATCTAAGTTCGCTTACTCGTTCAAGAAACTGATTCACGCCTGACTCTCCGGTAAAAGTCAATTTCCATCTCATTACCGTTTCATAGGGTCGACTGACGAAGGGTACGTCGCAAAATCCACGACCTTCATTCCCGGAGAAATGTTGATATGGATAATCAAAATTAGGTCGAAATTCGGGTTGAGGTTTAAAAAATTTAACCTGTCTGCGATCTTCTGACTGGGCACAAGTACCTGGTGCAGTTTGCGTTAGCGGTACCTGAAAATTCGCAGACATACGCGGACCAACATTCGAACTCACGGGAATATGTGGAGTACTTTGCAGCGAATCGTCCAGTCTCATGGCTCTAATTCTGTCATCGAATGTCTGAGGTGGTTCAGGTTGAGACATACTCGAAATTTTGGAAGCAACGACCATCTCAGGTGGAGTCTGAGATGAGAGAGCAGCGTTTTCGCTAACCAATTGAGGTAATAGCACCAAAGGATCGTCAATGATTGAAGAAGGTTGCAAAGGTTCATCAACTAAAGATACCTCGTGTACAGCAGGTACCTCGGCAGGGACCATTCCTTCCAGGGAATCCCCGAGTGCTATCGCGTTACCTAACAAACGGTCTCTCTCGAGGGCCTCAGCCTCGACAACACTGAGTCTCCGTAATCTTCCGATAAGATGTGTTAAACGCGACCCTATTCTTGAAATTTCATTCGAGAGGTTACTCAGATTAATTCCTGAGACAGCCCAAGATAACTCCTGTAATTTGGCGTCGCAAAGATCGAGCTCCAACCGTGGACTTATTAGCCAAGTTCCCCCTTGAACAGAAAACCCCCCCTCCTGTCTTAACAAGATTCGCAACCGTGCACGTTTTTCGGCTACCGTACCCGTATCGGGTGCACCACGAACCGATAGTTCGTAAGACAACTCGTCCGAAAGTAAACGGTTTACCTCCATTATTAAATTAAAAAAAAAACTTTCACCAGCAAAACAATCAATACCAAGTACTTTCTCTACTCCCTCCCCTCTTACAAGCTAGCCCCACGTTGGGCGCCAAAAATTGCCACGCCTTTCCAGGCAATTAGTGCCACCGAAGCGGCAATCAGTGGGACCAGCTTAAAGGTGGGATAGGCAGCAGAAAGAAATATGGAGATTTCTCCTGCTAATAAGGATTTAATAATAATATTAAAAAAAAACAACAAGATACAATACAAAAAAAGAATACACAAAAAAAAAGAACCGCGTGCCGGCAAGAGGTTTGTCGTTGATAACAATAATAATGTAAAAGCTTTAGGAGCAAATTAAATATAAGAAAAATTTAAGATTAATTAAGGATAATAGTAATGTCTTGTAATTTGGTTCTAATTTCCGGTGAAGCCGGGTTGTTGATGCTGGTAGAAGTCTTGCGCAATAATAAATCTGGCGAGATGGCAGATTGATAACTAATCTCTGACCTTATAGTGGTAGTCGGGTGCATACAAAAAAAAGCGATGTGGAGTTCCAGGGGGGGTCCTGGGGAATCCAGGGGAATCCAAAAGGGGTTTCCTGTTTCAGGCGATGGCGTCCAAGCCTACGTCACAGGGGACCAGAATAAACCCACGGGGAGCGGCGGAAAAGTAGAACGTCTTTTCCCCAGCGATCTTTGATGTTTTCGAGATGATGAGAAAGTAGCGACAGATGACTAAGAAGGAAAAAGGAAAATTCGAGTTTTTGATTTACGGTTTTAAGATAGCTACATACCAAATCTTCACCTGCGAATGCCTAAATCGGCCAAATTCCGGCCCACAAGCGTTCCCAAATTCCAGAACGCTTGTTCTGTTGGCACACCAACACTCTGGAAAAATCCTCGAGACGAGTTCGGTAATTCTCTACCTTATACCAGGGGTTGGTTTTCACGGTGATGAAGATATTGTCACTGCTTGACCGCAATATTCAAAAAGAAGACCAACTTTTCGGGCAGGCACTGATAAGGCCTTATCAGTCCAGACTTTTTTGTATTCCGCGCCTGAAGTCATAGGCGGGTGCCCGAAATATGCTACGATGCGACCAAGGTGGACTCGAAGGAAGTGTAAGGATGAAAGGAAATTAGAAAGAAAGATTAGCAAAAGCAACAGTCAAAAGAGAGAAGTGATTTTAGAGAGATAAAGCCAGGTGAAAGCAGCTCGGTGGCCAAAACTAGTTTAGGTGCCAAACCCCACGCCACTGGGTGCACTCAAAAGCGAAGAAATGCAACCCATTAATCAGGGTTGCACTAACTGCTGCCTATAATACGGCAACCGGAAAATTGAGTGTTACAAGTTTGATGCGAGGTATTTGCTAATCTCTCCTTCGCAGGTATAGGGAAACGTAAATGTATAGTTTGTTTTGAGATAAGTGGCCCAATATTATGCAAAATAAGTTCAAAGTCCTCGCTGCTCATGCGACAGAACTTTTCAAATTTCCCAGAAGGTTCTTTCGCATATTTATTATCATGTTCGTTTCACTATAACCACACACAATAATGTTATGACTATGTTTGACAAACTATTAAATACTCATTCATTACTTATTTCTACTTCTGTATAAAGCTGTAGTCAACCGCAAATCAGGCATAGTGTGGACACCCTGGTGCGGCAGTTTGACAAACTGCCACTAATCGACGCACCACGCACCACGAACAGTGAACCGCGCATAGTGTGGACAACCGGTGCGTCAGTTTGACGAACTGCCACTAATCGACGCATCACGCATCGCGTACCACGCATATTGTGGATGCCGCTTCCGACGCACCACGCATCACGTATCGCACACCACGCATAGTGTGGATGCCGCTTTAACTTGCAATTGACTCAATGAGAGAACTAATCTCTGCACGTCAAAATGCATACAGTGAAAAAAAAACACATGTGATAACGAAGTCGTTAGCCTTAAGAATTTCAAATATATTTTACTTGTAAAACTTGTTAAATTACATGACATGGCATAATAATGTTTTTAAATTTATTTTCCAAGTTTTCCAGATTTTTAATTTTTATTCGTAAACACGTTAATTTTGCACTAAGAACTTTGGTACTTGCTGTAGTGAATAGTTATTTGCTTTTATACTCATACGCTGAAGAGTTGATAGGTATTTTAATGAGCTAATAATATTAACAGCACGAGAGCTTAGATTGTGTACCTATACCTATACCAGCAATAATAATTACTTTGGAAACTTCTTCTGCAAGATATTGAACGACATCGACTCAATCTAATTAAGTGCGAAACTTTGAGCTAGATTGACTTAATTGAGTTTAGTGCCGGTATTTATTACTTCGATCAATGTTTCACGGTAGTGTTTTTTTTTTACTTTTCATGGATCATCTTAGCGAGCGTCGTTTTTAATCATCGTAGATAATCGATAAAACATGACTAATACCTCATAAACTAAAAACTAGAAACTAAACGATACTATCACTTTTGACAGAATTAAATATAGACGTCGATCACGAGATAACAAATTTCGCCAACACGAAAACTAGTAAATAGGAATAAGGACACACATAAAATAACTTACCCAGAATTTCCACCGTGTGCGTGATCTCCCTCGGTTCGAGCGTCCCGATCTGGCAAACGTAGTCCCCGGCATCTTGAGGTCCTGCCTCTTTAATTTCCAAACTGTACCCATTCACTAGGCTGATACGCGGATCTGGAGATACTTTTACGTTACCAGCCGATAGAACGGCAATGCCCTTCTTCCAAGCGAGCACGTACGGACCTGCAACATAGAAGGCGGCAGTAAGAAATATTGCTGATGCCAATTTAACGCAGTTTAACTTTAGAGAGGGAAAACACCCCACTAACCCACTAAATGTAGCTTGGCGCAATCGGCGAAACGGGGTCTTTCCTGGCACCACCAGCATTATCTTCTCATTTCAGACGTGATAAGGCCGAAACCTGTTTAACTACGTTCACAAGAAAGGAATACTTTTAATTCTTGAAATTGCTCGGATTTCAAAGCTTTATAGTTTTCAGTATTTATCGTGTTGGTGCGGAAAGGAAGGCGCAAATATTTAATTAAATCATGGTGTTAAGTACTAGGAATATCGCTTGGAAAGCAAAAACAGAAAGATAAATGGGTGTGAATGCAAAATTAAGAGAGGTATTTCATTTATTTAAAGCTCCTTATTGCAAACAGTGGCTTCTTTAATTAAATACAAATTAAATTAATTTCGAGAGAAAACGCCTCTGTGGAGTCAATTTGTCCAGAAATACCATTAAACACTATGACATTCAGCTGCCACCAGAGAAGGTACCAAATACTAAGTTACCTCACACAAAGAAGAAATGTCTTCTAGTTAATTTATAGAATCAGTTGGTTGTCTTCATTTATTATATTGGCCTTACGGACTCTTTTAACAATTATAATATTAATGATCAAATATTGACACGACCTTTCTAGAAGGATGATGGTTTGCACAAATTTGCCCGCATCATGTGGCCAAAACATATTGCTTCGTATTTATTGCGCAAACTATACTGTACAAGTATAAACGCAAAGGAAAATCTGTGTCGGCGCATAAGTTAAATGTGATAAATTACATAAATAGGTATTAATAAATAATGTTGCCAGAAACACCTATTTAAATATATTGTTAGTATTTTCATGACGCGGCTTGAATTAACTTTAACTTTCCTAAAATATTTTATTGGTCACTTTTATGATCAAAACTACATTTTTTTTTTATATAATCTAGGGCTGATAAATGTTTCCGGAAAAAGCTATCACTCCTTAAAAGTAAGAATCATACATTGCATTCTATCGGAATGAGTTGAAAGTATCTTTTATTGAAGAAACATTTACACCTTCATATTTTCAACCCTAAAAGTACAAAATTCTAATTGCAAAAAAGTTAAAGTAATATTTTACCCACTCCTACCCTATTATAGGTATCTGTGAGTAATAAATTAAAACTATTTTCATACCGTCGACCTCAAAATTATCTGTATACTAAGATTACTACCTTTTATCATTTTTTCGTAAACATAATAAGCTCACATATTGGCAGTTTAGCTCCGTTAGCAAGCATGTGTTAATTCTAGTTTAGGTGACAATTCTTTCTTATTCTTGGTAATAGAAACAGTTTAAAAAATATTGTAACTTATTTTCAAGGCACTCTGTATACTTCTTTCTCATACTTAATAAAGAATTTTTTTTTCAGCACAATGCATTTTTTGACATTGCATATTTAAATAATTACTTTCTTGATAAATTTGAAGGAGATTAAAATCCTTGACTTGCTAGGACTCGTTTTTATTTCATTCTCAACAGCGTTTCAAGACTAGTAGGGACCTCTCCGGCTATACAATTATGTATGTTATACAATGCATTATATAGATTTACACATTCGTAATTTTAAAATAAATGTCCTGGGGTCAGACTTCTATGAAGCATTTAAACGGTTAAGCCACTTGCTAGCTATTTAGTGGATACTTTAATTGTTTCCGAGGCAGTTCATCTCTCTTCGCTACAGATCGTGTGACTCCAAAACAGTTCGTCTGTCTCAGGACACATCAGCTGTCTTTGAGACATAAATTGTTTTTATGACAGTTAAACTTTCCTTTCTAGCAGATTTTAGGTAATTCAAGGCCTTTGCCTTATATGATTGCTTATATCCTTAGAGAAGTTTCTATTTGTTCGAGGTAGTCTTAGATGACGATTGTGTCACGATTCAATCGCTCCATTCCTGCATTCCATCGGGAGCGGTTTGACAATTCCTGAAAAAGTGATTTTTGCCTTGGGAAATTTACTTAGTCTGTTACCTCTTTTTTTTCTCTTTGCTCTTTTCGACCTACTGATGACAGTGCCATTCGCATTTGGTGGAAATTTAATGAGATTCATGCACTTATCCATTTGAGGTTATGTTGGTTTGTTTACGTTCCGTTGGGACGAGGACCACGTGACGATAGGTACGCCAGTGGCGTAGCTTCAAAACCGTTCTAAGGAGCCTTAATATTAGCCTCCCAATTTCCACCATTTCCACTTTGTGCAGTCACAGTTATCAATAGGTTTGTGTATGTTCCTTCCTACTTCTATTCTTATAGCCAAAATTCACGCGTGGCCTATTTTATAAACAGTACACAAGGCAAATATTACCTACAGTAATAAGTGGAACTTTAACAATCGAGTATATTGTTAGCTTCTGGATAAGAAGGATTAACTTCACTTAAAAGGCGAGTGTGCAATTTTGGATTCCAAGTTTGGGAAATCGAAATTTATTGTTGGTAACGGATTAAACACGTTAAATTTCTCGAAAGGTATGTGGAAGCCCTCTATAACGGTCCTGTTCTTTATTTTCTTTTCCTTTCACTCTTAGTTAGTCATCAAGTAACGCCAAAAGCCTGAGCTTTAAGCTCCAACACAAGCGTCTCTCCACGGGCCAGTTTCCCGACAACCAGCGGTTTTTTTCCTTTCTTTTCTTCGAGCATTCCGAGCGTGTTGAGGTTTCCGGAGGGTCCGGATAGAGTATCGGGACAACCAGCCGACCAGCCGTCCAGCGACCACCAGAGAAAGCAAGGTCATAATAGTCATAATTCTTGTACGCTTTTTTTATGTAATTTTACTTGTTCACATTTCTTCTATAATCTTCGATCACGCTCTATCTCATTCTATCAAATTATAGTTGCTATTTATAAACCGCTTTTCTCAATATTATACCTCTGTGCCAATCCGGGTGTTTAGATTCTAGTATTAAACCAACTACACTAGGTAGTTATTAGATTAAGTTTTGTTTGTATATTTTTTTTATTATTAATATAACCCACACATTATTAGCCTCAATCAGCTTTTCTTTCCCCACGATTTTGTCACCCCTGAGGGTTTAAGAGAGAACAACCGTGACAATTGTTTTAACCTAATTTAATTGATTGTCTTTCTCTCTCTCTCTCGTTATATCTTTTTTCTCTCATTGCTCTTCTCTTGTTTTCATTCTTTCCTACTTTCTCCCCTTTTCTCTCTCTGTCTCTCGCATTCTTTTTTTCTTTCCATATCTTTTTTACCCTCTCTCTTTTTCTTCTTTCCCTCTTTCCTTCTTTCTTTCCTCTTCTTTCGTTCTCTCTCCCCTTTTCTCTTTCAAAGTTCAACTGTCGCAAAGACAATTCATATGTCGCAAAGAAAGCTGATATGTCGCTAAGACAACTGATATGTCGCAAAGCCAGCTAAAGGATAATTCTCACATAGCAGTTCGGCAGCCACACAAAAATTTGTAGTGATTCTCACACAAGCAGTGCGGCGGCAGCGAACAGTAGCAGCAGCGCATGTTTGAATGAAAATGACCTGCGAAACCAAGGATGTTTCTCGGAACTGAGACATTTGTCATGCCACCCACCACCCACCACATAAATTTAAATGGATCGCAAAGCCTCTCTCAGTAATTTTTCTCAGAATTTTTCTTATACAACAACCCCTTTGTAACACATTGCTGGATTCAGAATTAAATTATCTACCAGAAATTGGTAAAAAAATAATGTGTTGCCATTTGAAATAATAAAGTTGATATCATTTCTGATTAAATGACAAGTGAATAAAAATGTTGAAAAGCATATTTGAGAAGAGTGTATTTTGTACAATAGCTTCCATTAAAAACTTTTTTCTTGAAGTGTATAGTTTAGCAAAAAATGCCCGTTTCTTCTCAAAATGAACATTCGGTGTAGGATTCAACGCATAAGAGTCATCAGTCCAGCATTTTCTGCTATAACACAAGCATGTTAAAGACTTGAAAGTATCTCTTTAAAATATTATGTAAATTAACTGGATTATTGTCTACGTTTCTTTCAGTTTTCGTTAACATCAAAAAAGATAGGAACCAATTTTGTGCACTGCCAAAAAATTTGCTCTGGCTAGTACCTAGTTAAGTAATGAAAAGTATTAGAATGCTAAAAATTATTATATCTTCCACAATGGACGTTTGTTTAATGAATGCCGTATAACAAGCACAGAAGCACGATATTAAAATATGAGAAAAAACAATGCCATAGAAGTAAGGTTATTTGAGCGCACGTAAGATCTGGAATCTCCAATTATTGACCTAAAGAATGAAAACCTCGATGAAAACAATGTGGACATTTGAAATTTAATATTTATAATTTTTACTCTATTACCAAAATAGAACTCGTCCAACAAGCATCAATTAGCGACATGTATGTACCTAGGTGTTACATTTTTCATTGTTTTTATAATTGAAAATGTTCCTGATACGGTGTTGAAAATGAGAAGCTGCCATCACAAAAACCCAACGTTTCCTGCGTTATCTAATTGAAATTCAGGATGATGTGTTGTCCTTGCTGACGATATTGTGCGAAACCTACCATTTAAATAGGGTAACTTTTTTAATTATAAACTCAGAAACTAATTTGACGGCGCGGTAACTTTATTAAGTCGGAATTACGACAGGTAATATTATAAGCTGGCCGCCATGCCCACCACAGGCGGTGCCTTAGATTTTCAGGTATTACTTTTTGTACATTTCACTTCTGTATATTCATTTATGCACCACTTTTCATTTTAAACTTTCAGTCGCCTTAATTCATTTGAAATTTTGCAAGCAGTTGTCGTTTTAATTAGTTCATCAATTTCGCCTCTTCACTGCCTGATGAATTAATGCACTGGTCAAAAACGACAAAAAATCCGAGAGAAAAGCGGGCGTCTTTAAAAATGTGTGAAAATCCGGGTTAAAGTGAAGCGGAAAATCGGAAAGCTCCCAGGAATTTAAGTACTTAATTTATTGATTGACTTCTCGGGACTTCTTAAACTAAAAAGAATGTTTGAATAACAAATTTATTGATTGAACATTTGAATAACAACGATTTGTCAGAATTTCTTTGCTACCGCAGGCACGGCCAATTTACGTGCGGATTTAATCCTACGCACTTAACTTTGTGACTCCGAAATCTTGAATAGACGCCAACTACACTTGGAGACAATTCAAAGAGTTTCCAACCACTGTCAATCACAGTCATGGTTAGCGCCCCATTGAGCCTAAAACTTGGAAGATAATAATCAATTAATTTAATTATCAGCATGTGTGTTACTGCTTTTCTTCATTCTAAACATATCAGATATATTAAGATTTTTTTTGTTTGTTCTCTCTTATGCAAAAGTTATATTCCAAAAGATTTTGAAGAAAAAAGTAATTTGTAATAAAATTTTTGCTTTCGTTTTTAGTGAATAAGGCAACCAGTTTTAGAAGAGTTCTTGTTCCAACAAATTATTGAATTGATTGAACAATTTCTTGAAGAGAAAATCCTATTGAGAATAAAGCGACAATTATAATATAAGTATAAATACAGTCGACTGCAGAGAAAATGTCCACCTGTCAAACTTTAAATTCTTTTTTTTCTACAAAAAACAAACACACATATTATTAAAATTCATATTTATGTCAAGCATGTGAAACAATAGAACCGATGCCTTGAGTTTCTTTTACCTAGTACATCATCTGTAAAAGAAATTGAAATTTTAAAAGTGCGAGATGGACATTTTCAATGCCGTCAATTGTAACTACACTATTCTAGAAGAAAGTCCGATTTTCCGCTTTCCCAACATTATACCTACAGCATACCTACTTGGTGAAAAAGTATCATTCCCATCTCTTGTAGTGTAATATATACTATAGGTATTCTCTTGTAGAAGCAATAAATTTTCATTAGTGGTGGGCTGACTGTACAAAAATGCGGCTGTATCACCAAATCGACTATCTGCAAGTCCATAACTTTCTAAAATCCCGGGTGTAATTTCGTTATCGGCCAATAATAACCGGCGACAGAAGCTGAAAAAATAAAGGGTTCAACGGAATTTATATCTTGATTTTTGCCGAGTCAGCCATTCGTTTTTCCTGGACGAAAGGTAAATTTATGAAGTTCATTATTTCGCAAACAAGTCGCTATAGCATGTGGCTGCGGAGCCGGGAAGGAGGAAAACGCAAAGCCCAATTAAAGGGATGAGTTATGTCCGTAATCAGGATAAAAATGGACTTTTTAAGTGGCGTGTTTTTAAACCGGCCGAAATCGCTCTTTCAATTTGACCTATTATAAAAAAATATCTAGTTAACCGACAGGAAAATCGGATTATGTCTGACAGCGAATTGATTCGTGCTTAATAAGATTAGGTAAACAAATGGGGGCTTAAATCTCCATGTCGCCGTTGATGCCCCATGTTACTCAAAAATTCAACTAAGTGGTTGAAACTTGACCCGGATTAATTTTCCGATGAAAGGACAAAAGCTGAAACAAAGCCGCCGAGGAAACGTGACAATACGAGCTTTGGAAACTTTCGTGTTGTTTCCCCAAGCTACACAAAATTATTTTTGCCAAACCACCAATGATATCTTATATAAATCGATCAACTCTCAATTGACTATTAAGATAACTTTCATTATAACTTTGCATCGGGCAATGCAATATTAAACATGACGTATGTAATATATTGTTGCTTTTCTCTTTCTTTTGTTTAACTGAATCGATGGCGGTCAAACTTTTAAATTTGAGAATAGACGGCGGTGGCGAGGATAATGTAGATAGTGGTATTCGTTGCGCTCTTTCAACCAGTCCTTACATATGATGAAAATGCCGGAATAAGAAGTATAATAATAAAAATTATGTGGAACATAAAACTGGGGAATGGAATGGCTACATGAGAAAGCTTTTGCTTCTCTGTTACACATTTATCATCTAGAATGTTCAAGCAAGGAATGTTTCTTTTACTACATACACTGCAAAATCAAATGGAATTAATAGCGCGATTTCTTGTTCTTTCCCGAAGCGCATTTAAATAAACACTGATAAAAAAATTCGGTTGCTTTTGGTTCAGGTAGGATTCGGCAGAGCGAAAGCACGATAGGCTTTAGTAAATTTTAATAAAAATTTCAAACTTTTGACAAGTCTCTTTCGTCCAAAATTGTTCTAAACTTTATAATGGAAGTTGTGGAGTTCTTGTTTATGTATTTTCTGGCAATTACTGCCTTGGGATAACTCATTACGTGAACGAACTTTTAAAGCTGCAAGTTCAGTTGTCCAAGGAAGTGAAGTGTCGCATCAAGTTTTCTAGTAAATAATTGTACGAAGGGTCTCAGCTGTTCGCTCCACGTCAATAATTATTACACCACTCCACGCCAATAATTATTACGCCAAACATTGTTGTTGCCAACATAAAAATAAACATCGCTACCTCAAATATGTTTTACGCACTTACCTTGCCTACCTTGAAAGAAACGAATATTATAAAATTTCAGACCAAAGTCGTTCATGTTCTGTTAAGCACATTATTAGTTTTCATTGACGGATATCTCCTTCATCCAGATTTTAAATGTGCATCACTGTAAGTACTATGAGGACTTATTTTTGATGTTAACAGTTTATGTCAACATTTGGAATTTTTCCCTGATCTACCTAGTATTTCTCACACAGAGCTAAGAAAAAAAAATGTTCCTCTTAGTTAAAAATAGCTTTTGCGTTTCCACTTTAATACGTTTCACTTTGTACACAGGGCTTTAGGATCTCCTGTATACACTATTGGACAAAAGCAAACCAACAACTTTTAATTTTGAGATACTTATACATATGTACACAAATAATTAACTAACTTATATATTATACAGGGTGTCTCCTAAAAAACGACCCCAAACTGTTACGCCGTTATTTATTATCCGATTTGAATAAATAAAAACTTTAGCAAATTACTATTTAGTCACTACAAAGTGGCCCTGATAGTAAGATTTTTAGTTATTAACTTCAATGTCAAACAATGCTCAACTTTTTACTCTCAAACAGAAACGTATTCTTCTTATGGTTTTATTTGATAGACAATCTTTTTCTGAATACAATGATGTCTAAAAATTTGACTTTAGTATAATATTTATTGAAAGAAATAATTCAAATATTTATCGATAATGATTTCTCTTAAAATTTTCAAGTGTTTACACTTTAATACAGCTTGGGGCGCTTTTTAGGACACAGCCTATATTACAACAAAAATTGAAACGAGTCCGCATGCGTGAACTCCTCTCCCACTACGCCGCAACCTGTTGTGATTGGTGTTCTGAGCATAAACATCTAGATTGCTTCATTTCCTCGTGTAAAATTGTGACACCTACTAGGGCGCCGCTATTAGGAGGACAATCTAGGGATTCTAGGGAATCTTGACCAGCATGCCAATTATTGTGGCATAATTGTTCACAAGACGCATATTCAGTTCTGTCAGCTGTATTTCCCGCGAATTCGCGTTGCGCTTGTTGTCCGGGTGTTTTCCAGATTAGGCTCTTCTATGATTTAAATATTGTAATAAGTAAGTAGATTTACAATTTTAAGTAAATATGGGATGCTTTGTACCCACGTGTACAGTCATCTTTAAAAGAATCCGGAGTGTTTCGTTGTTTGCGCAGATGTTTTTGCTCGCTTGTTCTCTGATGCTCTGAGCATCGTTCCAAGCAAACGACGAAATTTCCGGATACTTTTAAAGATGGGTGTACCTACCAACAAGAGCGATAAGAGACGTCAACAACGTGTTTCTTTCCATAGGTAAAAGGAGTATATAATACCAAAAACAACCCCAACACCCTATGCTTTATTCCAGGCTCCCTGAAAGAAGAATGGCTTATTGCTGTAAAAAGACGTTCTGGAGATCTTACTACTGATAAGCAAAATTGCTCTGTACATTTCAATAAAAGCAATGACTTTTATTTCGACTTTGCAAATAATAAAGTGATGGTTAAACCACATCACGTCATCCCTAGACAAAGGTGGCCTTCAAGTGATGGCAAAAAAGTTATATTTTTAAATAAAGTACGTGAACTCATAAACTCAATATTTTAAGTAAATTTCATCCATATATTCTCATATTTTTAGGTTTGCTAAAGTAACCTTGCAGTACAAGAACATCTAACTTTTTTGATAAGGAAGATATTGAACCTAATGTTGCACATAATAACACAGACTTGAAATATGAAAAAGCACAGAAGATCGTGAACGTTTTAGGACAATAATCAAATTTTGTGTAAAAATAAAAATTTCCCTTAAAACCGAACGGTTTGTTATTTGTAGTCTGTTTTTATACCAGCGTTAATACGTTATAATTAATGTTCTCTATCGGATATTTACGTTTAATATGTTTGAAAATCATATTAACGGATAAAGCAAGATTTGTGGCCTCATTAAACTTGTCAGTAATTGCTGCCCACAAAAAGCCTTTATTAATTAAATCGAGTCGTACACACAGGAAGATCATTAAATAGGCAGCATTACGACCGTATAAACTGCTCAATTAATAATATATATGCGCCGGTTTAAAAGCCATGAAATTCTCGACGATTGGTTCATTTATTCGGCTAGTCGTTTCAGAAATGCCCTAAAACCATCACGAAAACATTTAAAATTAAATAATGGATGGCATTGTATTCTGTGTTCGTATTCGGATTTCTTATGTTTGCGGAAATATTCCATTAAATAGTATAAACAGGTATTGAAGCGGTGAATGTTATTCACAATTTCAAAATCAATCTCGCTAGACATGAATTGAGATTTCCGATTTAGTTACTAGTCTGTATCAAGTTCAATTCTGAAGACGATGTAAAATACATTCAGTTATTATAAATTGCGTTCAACCAGATTCTGGCTGAGATTTTCCTTGTTGTAGGTACTCGTAGAACGTACAAAAATAGAACAATATACCTTCTTTTGTTGATTTACGTATGAGTTGGAATGATGAAATAACGTATTGAATCCTATAAGAATCTATTTGGAGCAAAGTTTTCAGATCTAAATTGATCTTATAGGTAGGTACCTATTCTAAAATGACTTTATCATATTTTGCATTATTGAAAACAGACAATTAGTGACAACAAAACCTCTAAATCTCTGCATCTCTAATGATGAAAAGACAAGAGACATTGCTATAATTGATTTACGTTCAATTACACAACCAACGTTATCCGCTAATAGCTCTATAACTGACCTCGCAGTATTTTACCCATCGTTAAAGAAACCATATACAAGGTTAACCAAAAGTGTGGAACCATCAAGCTTTCTCATGTCTAAACTATTAGACTTACAGAACCGCAGCCAGGGAGCGGTCAGGTGAGGCTTAGCCTGCCCTGAAAAAAGCTGAGCCTCCCTTACAAAATTTTCAAAATATCTTTTTGCAAATTTTCCAAATAAAAAAAAATAAAAATATCTAGGTATTTATTAGACGCTAATACAAAAAATCATCTTTGTTCACCCAAAATTAACCCAATCCTCAAATTTAGTCTTGACTTTCCTGCAATGAAAGGTAGTGCTTTATTCATATCATTTCCAAGCTTTGCCTAAATGAGTTCTCTTCAGATTCCTCAAGTTTCAAATATAGTTTTAGCTTTATTGAACTGAGAACGTATCGACTTTTCACTAAATACGGAAACTGAGTGCAGGTATTTTAAAACAGACATTTGCAAAAGTTGTAAGGTTTTAAGTTTCTGCCGTTTGCCAAGTTAACCTAAGTGGTGACAACTTCTTTGATAGATTTAATTCTCATACAATTTCACCAAAGTTACCTCAAAGTTGTATATAACTAGTGTTTCGTCCTAATATAACTTTTACTCAATCGTTTTCCATTGCCCCATCGTCACTATAATTATTGCATTTGTAGAACTCTAACTAAGTTAATATTGTCAATTTTCAAGTTAATAACATACATTGCAGTTAATTCTTGTTTGTCAAACTTTTTCAATCAAAGATGTGTGGAATTTGACCTATATTGCGAATTTAGCAGAAATACGGCAATTCGTGGTAAGAATAGAAGCGAGCATAAAGGTTGAGATGCAATCATTGGCAGGAAGGCTCGTTTAGATAAGATATTTTCTAGCGATTGTTATTGCTTGTTTTTGAAAAACTGGAAAACTTTCCAATTTGACGTTTTTGGTAAAATTTTAACGGTTTTGAAATATTTCACGTTATTGAGTCGAATAATTGTGAAACGCGCATCGATAAAGTAATAGCTGGCGACTTCCGGTGGAAGTGGGTCGAATCAGCCATCAGATTATTATCTCACTTACAGACTGAGCGCCATTCTATATTTTATTCAGGGCGAGATTCAGGGTATTCTACTTATTTCCAGTTTGTAAATGCCATATCCGAGGAGTCGAATCCCGATTCCAAATTATGCCGTAGACGACAAAACGGCCTCCCCTAGCGCATAGTTCAGATTCATTAATTTCGTTTCTATTAGCAAAAAATTGTCGAGCGGCACGAAATTGTTTCGCCGGTCCTCCCGATTTGCTGAGCTAGGAAGCTCGTAATTGGCGATTTGGGCCGATTCACCCGCAAGATTTTGATATTACGCTGAACTTTTTTATTGTACTTTGTTAACAACGTCGCTAGAAACGCGAAAATTCTCTGTGGAACTTAATAAGAAGATGAGTCCAGTAAGTATTAAATGTTTTGTTTTAGCAATCCTAGCAAAAACCACTTTTAAATTTTCCGAAATACTCTACAATAATGGCTTTTATGTGTAATTAACAATGAGTCTATGGCGAGATTGCCTCTTAGTTAAATTTCTAGGAAACCGCAACGATCCTTGAGGAGCACACTGACATCCATAACTTCAGAGGTCTTGTAACTTAGTTTCAATCCTCAAGTGAAGTATGTTGAGCTACGAGTGTCATTAAAACGAATTAGCCCTTCAAAGACCATAAGAATCTATCGTAAGTGGTCCATAACTAATTGTTCTAGTTCTAGAACTACACCATCATTTTATCTCACTCTTTAGTTTTCTTATACTCATCCAGATTCCGGCTACTTCAGCTCTTATATGTACTAACACACAAAAGAGACTTAGGTATGGCAACTTTTGTTCAGTCATATTAAGCAACCAAATTAAAACTTTTTATAGTCTATTTAGTAATCTTTTTAAACATTTGTTTTTCATTTTTAACATTGTTCATTTTTGAAAAAACTGAAATAGCCAATGCCTTATGGTCATTACAAATATCTAGAAGTTCATTTTGCTGCAAGTAGGTAAGTTAAATGGGACCCAACACAGGATAACAGCACATACCCGGATTGGAGACTTCACAGGGCAGCACTACTGTATCCTTGTCTGTAACCTTAAACACTTGGCTCGATGTGAGGAATGTGGGCAATGTGGCAGGATCGACCTTGATGCTGGCTTGCCAGGATTCTGCAACGAAAAGGACAATAATTAGAGAAACATGTAAGTGGTTCCGCATTTAGCAGTGTCTAGCTCCATAAAAGCTTCCTAATATCCCTACTTTTAGTGGTCGATGTTAATAGCGCCTCAAATTATCCCATTCCAGACCCGTAATTATCATTAGACGCAACAAACATCGCCCCAATTGTGTCATGATTTGAGTATGAAACTAATTATCTTGATGTCGACGTCACGTGGAAACTTTGACGTAGACAATTTATAAAGCCTACACATTGAAAACATAAAATTTAGAGACTATGACATCGCAACCATTTTGGTATTTTATGATTGGTCTGAGGTAATGTTAAAACGATAAGGTTAAAGAGGGGATGTTGAATAATGAGTTATTTTTCTGGCTGTGTGATAATATTTTGGTTGGGGTTGTGAACGGTCTTTTTAAAGCGGGGCTTTTAATAATTTTTAACTCATATTTTCCGTCAACGCTTTACGAGTGGGGCCACACATTTTTGTAAGTATTCGATAACAATGCGATGCTCGGATTCAAATGTTTGTTTTCGACGAGGGTACTTCGGTGGCGTTAATTAAGGACTTTTTTCTGTTGACATTGTCCACTCGAACACTGGTAACAGCACTTGGGACCAAAGTTTTAATCATTCCCCATCGTAGGTACGTGGTAAGCACAAAATTTATCTTATTGCACGATAATAATTCTTATTGCTTGCTCAATGTACTACAATACGATAATAAAAAAACATCATGAAATTAACTCATAAAGCTTTTTAAGACGCCATGTGAAAAATGTCTGTATGATGCTAGGTGAATAACTATTTTCAAACTGATGAACTTAAATGTAAAGAAATTTTTAGACTAGGTAGATACATTTAGTTATTGTTGCAATTATTTAATAATGCCCGGTTTTCCGTACGTGCACGGTTGTCTAATCTTGTCTTAACAAACCGTTACAATTTTATTAATTATTATTACAAAGTCATCTATTCCTCTCAAAAGATTTAAGAATCATTCACATAGACTTTAGCGTAACTCTAACGTTAGTGTAGACGCTTGAACTGTGCATGTAAGTATTGGAGCCATTTTGCCTTCAATCGCTGAAAAAGAACAATTTGTCCCTAATATTCTTAGTAGAAAAACAGGGTGAGTCGGAGCGGTTCATTCTAAATCTTAAAAAATTTAATACATCTTTACTTACCCAGTACCTCAAACTTGAAGATATATCAACGGCCACAAGCTGCTACCACCTAACTGTTACATGGCATCTCTTGACTTGAAGAGGGCGTACCTCATGGTATCAGTAGCTTTCACACATAGATAACATCTAAAGTTCTTGTTTAATGAAATGCTATATCATTAAAACAGTCTCCCCTTTGGCTTCTATACAGCTCTCATTGTGTTCATAACGATCATGAAGCCAGTCTTAGACCGACTTCTGTCAATGTTCTATCAATCAATTTGCTACTTGGATGATTTCCTCTTACTGGGATCATTCGAAAAACAAGTCCTGATTAATATCAAAGTCACATGTTCTCTGTTAACCTCTCTAAGTTTCATTATAAATACAGAAAAAAGTCGTCTTGTACTCTGACAGTCTTAAAAATTTTTGGAATTTATATTTGACTCGCAAGACTCGCAGCCCTGCAGCTGCCTCAAAAAAGCTTGTTAAAATCAGGTTTTTAACTCAAAAATTCTCGTCATTACCCTCTTTTAAAATTAGAGACTTTGCGGATTTGTTGAGGGTTCTTGTCTCCGGTTGTCCAGTACTAAAAAATAATTGATCTACAGCTTCACCGGCATGTAGGTAAATGTTAAGGAAATCCAGCTACATTCAGTTACACGTTATAGCTTAGTATGATTAGTTGTCAGCCCCTAAGGTATCCTAGAGAGTAAAACCTGAGTTTTTAAGATTTCAATCTTAGTTAAGTTAGGTTAAAATCAAACTATTCGTTGATCAAATTGTAAAATAAAGGAATAAAAGAGAAAAATGTACTCAGTACGTGAATGAACTATTTGTCCTATATTCTCATTTTTGCAATATTTTTTGGTTAATACTCCAAGTATATTAAATACTAACTTTAAAATCAATTTTCAATTAACTAGTTGTACCCATCTTGGTTTTGAATTATTTCTTGACCTGGACCGTTCTCTAATTACTCATCGCAAAAGCACTACTTGCATTTATTTTAAGTACCAACCTGGGTAGTAATTATTTTGCCATTGTTTACTTTACCCACTTTTGGATTTTCAAAAAGTCAATTACAGCAAAGCATTTCTTAATATTTATATATTACAAAAATCAATTTTTTTTTTGTGCAAACCACTTCTATTTTTACTTTTATTTTTCTTGCCCTAGCACATCTACATCTATAAATTTTTGTATAAAACTATTTATCATTTGCACAACATTTTATTGGTTAAAATGGCATTATAATGATGTTTCACGATTCTAAGAAACCACCGCAAAAGTGAGACGTGGGCATTGTAAGCAATTACCATTATTTTTAATTAGTTACAAATCCCACTTACAAACAAAACCCTTTATATTTAATAATGGGATTAATTGCAAATTACATAAAACCGCTCTAATTAATCTTAGATTAACATTATTTAAACCGTTTAAAGTACCTAAAAATCGTTCTGTGTTGTGTTATTTATTAAATGATGGCTGGGCTTACTATTTTTTTTAAGTATAACTAAAACGCAAGGCGAAAGTTATACGTAAAACAAGATATTGAGTCAATGAAGCCTGAAAAAGGACCTTACCGCTGCCCTGATGATAAAATGTCCAGAGAGCAGGCGGAGCGAGTTTTTCGCCGTCCACGCAACACTAAATGCGTTATCTCGGGTCTGGAAACAAAGGTAAAACCAAATAGCCCTTTCTGTTTCGTGCAGGATCGAGTGCTGGATTCAACACTCGCCTCGCAGTAGCACGAAACATTTAATTAGGTCAGCGTTGCCAATTAGGCAGCCCATTTCACATCGCTCTCAAATTGTTACATTGCAAGGATCAACCTCTTCATTTTACCAAAGAACTTAAGATTATACGGGGCAGATGGGAGAGAGGGTGTCGCGGTCGATAATGCAACTATGTGCGACGATATTCAAGCTTAGAAGATAGGAGGAGACGTTACACTAATTACCACGAATTTGGGACGTTAATACCGACGCCGTAAAGTTCGCTAATAATTAAAGATTAATAACCTGTAAGTGCGGTCGGCGCCCTTAAAATATCACCGACGGCGGTAATCTTTAACGCATGCCGGAGTACGAATAAATTTTACTACCATTAAGTGGCGCCGGCAGAACGACGCACAATTTTGAAAACTGTTGATTTTATCGTCAATACTTTCTTTTCATTCACCTAACTCCAGTTAGCTTCATACATGTACCTAATTAAAATTATTACATGGTGTAATTATACTTAAGTATTGCGTAATTAATAAACATTAAACATCAAACATTAAACATTAACAAAATACCATTCCAAAAGCTTGGTAACCTTCTTTCAGGAATGTAATTAAAGTTATCCGATACAATTTCTAATGCTATCGTAATTGTAATTTCTGTGACTATTGCAATATAACGTTAAATCAAAAAACTTTTGATTATTGTTTCAAAATAACGAACATGCACTGTTTTGCCACAACGCAACAAAATTGGCAATTTAGTTTGCTTAAACAATGGAACCGGCATAAAGGAGACTTATGAAGTCGTTTTCCCGCTTTAAACTGATATTAACATCCTCCCTTAGCTTCAAACATGCATTAAATGATAAATTTCCTTTACTGATAGTAAAATTTTACAAAATCTTTTTAAGTGGCTGCCTTAAAAGTACGCATTTTGCAAGTAATGGATGATTTATATTTTGTGTTTAAAGTTGCGTCAGTTATTACCGATAATGGAAATGGACACCCATACGAAAGGAAAGTTTTGTGTTAAATCACCTAGCAACCTCACAGGGCTAAATTTTAAGTATGAAGTTGCGATTCAGCCCCAAAGTACCGCTGAGACCGCCTTTTCCTATATGGCAATTGTTTATGAAGGCAGTTACACCAATCGGCCAGTCGTCCTTGTCTTCCCACCTCACAAGATTGCAAAGTTGCCGCAAAAAGTTGCACTACCTCGGTCGGTTTTTAAAATATTTTTCAACTTTTACTGATTTACATGGTCATTTGTGATTGGTAGTTACTTACTTCGAAATTCAATTGAAAGCGATCTATTTCCACTTAATTAATGTTACGCGAGTCATAAAGTTTGATATTAACCACATTTCAAATTTTTTCTTGAAATGACAGGTCCGATCGCAAAGTGACAATTCCGCTTTGTTTTTCCGGATTTGTCTCAAAATCGCAACTTCATATTTGAAATTGACCCCCCATCAGAATAATAATTGTATCAGGCTCCTCATCATAACTTTGCTATAAATACTCTGGTGCGGAAATTTAAAAAGTGACTCATTAATGTATGTTTACAATCTCTAAGAAGCTCTAGCATCTTTACACGTGACTGCTGTCGAGTTATATGCACAACCAATTTGTCGCATCATACACACAACGTCCTTACTATTTAACGTCCGCTAAACACTCCATATGATGCTGATGAGTCACTTTTTAAATTTCCGTACCAGAGTATAGATCCATGTGTTACGCGTCATTTTAAAGTAAAATGATTCTAGAGTAAAAACGGTTGGCACCTCTACCTGTCACTCCTGTCACAGGTCATTCTATTTCAATTTGGCGACGCGTCACCACGCTTCTGACTTGTACGTAATCAAATCAGGAGATATCTAACTAATCTCTTTTAATTGTAGCGAAATTTCAACTTTTGTAGCATTCTAGTCGGAAAATGGTGAAAACCTATTAAGCGATTCCGCTCAGGTTCAAGCGAAGAAAAGAACCTCATCATTGCTGAAACGTATTAAGAAATTGAAGAAAAGAGTGCACAAAAATGAGAGTACTTAGACACCGTAGAAATCCCGACAGGTTAGTTTCTAACACAGATCTAGTTGTGCACGTTCAAATAGCAGCAATTCGGTTCAGGAGGGCAGAGCCCCATCCAGAGGTTTATCTGGGGGTCACGCGCGAAGTACAAGGCCAGCATGAACCAGGAGGCTTATCGGGAGGTTATCATAGTAATTTATTAAGACCTAACCCAGATGACTCAAACTCTAATGATCACCCTCTATTAATCGACAATAATGAAACTTTAAAGAAAGATCAACCTGCGAAGGTTAATGATACCTTACTAAAATTATTAACGGAGACGACTCAGGAATACCAAATTCCAAAACCAGACCTCCCGACTTTCTTGGTAGCAAACTGGAACTACCTCTCAACTCATCCCTGTGAAAAAGCTTCAAAGCAGAAGGAATTAATGTGTAAATATTTTTTTAGTAATAATTGACAATTCCTAAAGGCATCCATCACTAACCGAGGGCTTAGTTACATACTAGAAGCACATCTTTTGGCGGTAAAGCGAAACAAATATGCTGCACTGGCCTTAGACCAACCAGGGCAATGTTTAATGGTCCTAAGCGGATCTATAAAATTCCTAATCAAGGATCCCTCAATAAATGAGGTGCAATCGCTGCTTAGTCATAACTGGAAAGATTTTAATAGATCCTTTTTACAATATATCTGAATTTCGTCAAGCTCATTAATTGCTGATAGTAGTTTCAAGTGAAGCAATTTGTACTTTAAGCCCTCGATCCACATTTTGCCGAATGTTTGAGCATTGTCTAAGAAAGCCATGGTAGTGAACTGGTTATTTTCATAACCTGTTCCTATATCCTCTCTTAGTCTCAGCAGCTGATAGCTGGTGGAGTGTCCTTTTTTGAAAATCAAACTGGATCAACGGTATTATCTTCAAGGTCCAAGTTTCCTTGCTCAAGGAAAAATTTATCACTTTTTCAAAAAGTTTTAGGTTTTCAATTTTACCTGGCTTGTGAAATAACAGTATATGGGCATCCTTCCACGCTCTTGAAAAATATCCACTTCCCAGGCTGCACTAGTAACCAAAAGTGGGTTACAACAGAGCACAGAGAGTACCAGTAATCCCCTAACAATAGATAACATTAAAGAAATCCCATCTTCTAAACTTCTACGGCTAAAAAAAAGAGCTGCTAAGTAAATGGAAGTACAAGAGAAAAAAGAGCCAACATCTGATCACTCACCGATTTTCCTAAGTCTGTGTGAAGATGTGATAATTACAAGAACCTATTCCAATGAACAAAAACACCAATTGGAAAAATTTTAATTTCAACTCAGTGAAAAAAATAAAACTAAATTAACAACCAGACCAATTTGCGGCATATGTCGAACAGGCAACATGAATACTATACCATAAATAAAAAGGAAACAATAACTGATAACCATTATCCAACAAAAATACAAGATTTTTGGTTTAGCCAGAAATTAATGCCGAAAATTTTAAACAGCAACCAATAAAAGAAACTAAATAATTATACACATCAATAATTGGGATAAAAATTGAGAAAATCAAAAACCAAATAATCAATAATAAGGGCGTTAATTGTTGAGCAAAGAACGCAAAGTCATAAACATAGACTAATGATTGAACAAATAATACTCATGGGTAAAGAAAATGTATCTTGAGTAAGAGATAATATAAAGAGCAGATATGAGTGTCTCATATTATACTACTTAATGACCAAGTTTCATTTAACAAAGAACTTATATAGAGATGGACAAAGAGATTTCTAAGTTAACTCTAAAATATATAAGAGATTTTGTTTGTAAAAATCATGCAATACTTATTTCAGCCAGCAGTACAAATTGAAACAAAATATTAATTTGGTTGAATGAGATTTTTTAATGGAAATTATCGCGATATTCATCAAACCATTCTAACCTGCTGAAGAAGAGAAAAGATAATATTAATTAGACATTTCATTGAACTATTAAACCATTTACACAAATCCGGTCAAACAGTCCACGTATTTACATTCGGTCACACAATCGATTCAACCCGTTGTGTACGATTTCGACCCTTTGATATTATTATTTCCGAATTAATTGGCGGGTGGCTAGATTAACTGCGGTTAAGTAAATACAGATGCCGCGAACAATTATTTGCGACAATGCTACATATGGACCTGCCGGACACGGGAAGAGGAAGGAGCATGAGCAGGAGACGGAAATACGGGCTCTCGCGTCAAGTGAGCCTTGCAGCCGCACGAGTACCCTTCTGTCGTCAACCCAGGACCAACAAGGACTCGTTCACCCAACTCCTTATCAGCATAAACTTACACTTGTACAAGTTTCCATGGCACAGGCAAATCGACAGTTATTCGGTGTTGTGTCACCATTTATCCAAATCAATCAGCATCAGCATTTAATCCAACACCTACATTAACCGGAAATGAAAAGTAACTTGTTGGTTATCCAGTTTGGTTACATTACACGCTCCATTGTAACTAACACGTCTAGAATGTTTGATTGCGGATTGCGGTGTAATTATTCGAAAGTGGTGAAAACTCTGTCAGATGCACGTGTTCACGCAACAAAATTAAGGAAACAATCGCCTTAACTGACTCGACACGAGCACAGCTAGATCAATGTCTTAAGAATTAAATCTTTTAATGTATACGACAACAATGAGTTTGCATACAGATTTTCCGGGAACAGTTTGAGGAGTAAGTGAATTGCCGTTCCCAGGGGAAATTTGTGGCAGCTTTCATTAAATACGGAAAATGACGATAAAGTCTCAATTAATTTCGGGAATATTAAGAATTTAAGGACGACAATCTAATTAATAACGCTCTGAGAACAAACAGTAGTCAGCGAGAGGTTGAGACTGACAGACGGATTCCCTGTCTAATTTAAAGCTACAAAATACCTCAAATCTTCTTCTTGATGTCAAATATAACACCTAGTTAACTTTCAACGGTAGTTTCAGGAGCAAATTCTGGATTTCATTAAATCACTTGCTTATTTTGCGCCGCCTAAATAAAATTTTAAATTTATGATAATAATAATATAAGTTAAAAAAATTAACAACCAACTCGGAAATACCCAAATAATATTGTGAATAAATTAAACGCATAATTATTATTTAGCTCCAAAAAAATATTTGCTTGCTTTTAAGTCTATGTTTGCGCGTAAATTTTGCTTTTGGTAATGCAATATACTTTACGCTGTGACGGAAATTACTCCAAATCAATAAATAAGCAAAGCATGTCGTCAAAGAGGCCCAAAGTACATAATGTAGACAACAGCAATTTACCAAAGTGATATGTAAATGGAGAGAGGAACAAAGGAAAACTGAGATTGCAGCCCAATGACTCTACACAAGAAAATCGTGTTTCAAACAAACAATGTTACAAGTTACATCGTTAGAGAGGCGAAAATTCTGTTGCTAGAGAGGAATTACCTGTATTCAATAGAACGTTTAACTCAAAGCTCAATTACATCAATATTTCCACCTAATGCATACGAAAGTTTTGCATGTTTTTATTACACTTATTAACTTTTATTACATTAAAATCAAACTTTTACTAATGATTTATTAAAATCTTTTATTTTTAGGTTTTGGCCACAATAAACCCATCAAAAAGTGAGATTTTCCAAAGCAATATTTTTGAAGTGGGAATATTGGAGATTCCATAAATAGTTGCAAATTTTACCACTGGTTATTCGCAAAATAAGTATTTTTACTCGAAAGGATGTGTTTCGATCCTCCCTTTACAATAAGACGCTTGAATGGCTTGATATTGACAATACATTTGAATGTGTAGTAGGTACTCTGCTATAATGACTTCATGTTGTTATTGCTCGATTCGTGTGTCCGAACCGCTAGAGAGGCCTGGAAAGTGCAAAGTAAACATTTTTCAAATTTCAATAAGACCGCATATGGGGCAAAATTAATTCTTGGTCCCTAATAAAAGTTTAATGGCGATTCTTTCATGTTGAAATGAAGCGCGGCCGGCCAAGAGGGGTTGGCTGAAGAGGAGTGGGCTCGCTCCATGGACTTGGAAATCCCCGTGGCGCCCGTCTTGGTCCCATTACAGGATGTAGACTTTGATTATTCTGGCCGTAATTGCGGCCGCTTTGTCCTTTAAGAGTCGGGCCTATTGTCCGGCCTCCAGCGGCGGCGGTGTCTCTCTTCCACTCACCCCAACCGGTATCGCTTCCTGGATGTCGCCCGTCGGTAGGTACGGTTTTTCACTCCATTTCCCGAACAGGAAAGGATTTTTCAAGAAACTTCAATTGTCTACCCCTTACGGCCATTGGAACGGCTCTATAGAAATATTAGGTATTAAGTGCACCTTGCCGAAAGCAAAGCTTCCCTTGCTAATATTGAACATGGAAAATTGCTTTCAATTTTCATAATTGAATTTTTATTATATGGAACGCTTAATATTATAATATGTTAGGAGTGAAAAAATATGGGTAAAATAAAAGTTATAAAGTGTAGTACATAGTACCTTCCTAGATGTTGTATAATATTATTTTTTTTTATTTTTTTTAATCCCTAATTTATTTACAATCTGTATATAATACAATAAGTAAAAGGCATGACAAACTTAACATGTAAGAGCCCGCCCAGTGGCGATAGACAATTTAAAATATATATATATATATATATATATAGTATTTTAAATTTTACAAATTTTACAAAGTAGGTACGGTCCTGTAGGTAGGTTTTAAGGATGCAGTAGTAATTGAGAGGTAGAAGTTTTCTGAGTTTATATAGCAGTCCGGTATGCCAAACTTTGTCAAAAGCCTGGCTGATGTCAAGGAACGCTGCAGAGCAATATCGTTTATCTCCTAAGTCTTGAGAAATTCTTTTGGTGATTCGATGAATTTGCTCAATGGTTGCATGCTCGCATCTAAGCCCAAACTGATGGTTAGGAATTAGCTGTTTTTCTTCTATAATTGGCGCAACCCTATCTTTTATTAACCTTTCAAATAGTTTAGACGCTAGGGGTAGTAAGTTAATCGGTCTATATGAGGTGATATCTTCGAGCGGCTTGCCTGGTTTTGGAATCATAATTATCTGGGCTACTTTCCAAAGAAGTGGAAAGTAACCTGTTCTTAGGATGGAGTTATATATTGATGTCAGGAGTTTCATACCTTTACGGGATATTTCAGTAAGTATTTTGGCAGTGATAAGGTCAAAACCTGGTGATTTCTTGTGATTCAACTTCTGGATAGCCTGACTGACTTGCGATATTGTAATTTTTTCTAGAGGTGGTTCTAGTTGGTACGATGATGCTAGGTATTCGGATATGTCATTTTCGCTGTTTACGTCGGGTTCGAGACTATTTGGTTGAAATACGTTTTCTAAATGTCTGGCGAACGCTAGTGCCTTTTCTTGATTGTTCTTCAGCCAGAGTCCTTGTTGCGTCCGAATCGGTGGGTTATAAAGTTGTGGTCTGTTAACATTTTTAGCGGCTTTCCAAAGTGAATATTCAGTGGCCTCGGTTGCTGTTAAGTTTTTTAGATAGTTCTGAATACCATGGTTTTTGTGATCATTGAGTAAAATTTTCAATTCCTGCGCTGCCCTGTTGAGTCTACTTTTATCTTCTGGTGCCCTCGTTCTCTGCCACGTCTTTCTTAATCTACGTTTGGTTGCTATTTGCTCTTTGATATTGGTAGGCAGTTGATTTATAATGTTACTATTTATTATCTTAGGAGTGGAGTCCCACCCAGCAACCTGTATGGCTTTGGTTAAGTGGTCAACGGCTGTATCAATTTCTAAGTCAGTTTTGAGAGGAATATCTTCCTTTATGTTGATGTCCAACAGTTCTCGAAACTTATTCCAGTCGGTGTGTTTGTTACTTAAAGTTGGAGGAAAGTCTAACTGTTGTATTACTGTGTTTAATGAGATTAAAATTGGTGAGTGATCAGAAGATAAGTCGAAGGAAGATGTTGCACTTAGTTGGTTGGAAGGTATACCTTTAGTTACGCAGAAGTCAACGAGGTCTGGCAGTTTGTTTCGATCGGAAGGCCAATAAGTGGGTTCCCCGGTGGATAGATGTTTTAAATTATTACTTGTCATTGCCAGGTAAAGCTGTCTTCCTTTAGGCGAGATGAGTCTGGAGCCCCAATGAGTATGTTTGGCATTGTAGTCAAGAAAAAAATCGATTTCCAAGTTTGTTGTAGAATTGGGTAAATTGTTCTTTATTAATAGTATGCCTTGGGGGGCAGTACACTGCAGATACTGTCAGTGGGCCTTGCCAGTCCTCAATAACAACATTAGTAGGCTGTAAATAATCTTTGCTGTGTTTGTCTGATTCATGGTGTTTAATGGAAGTTTTTATTATAATAGCCGTTCCACCGTGGGCAGTTCCATCCGGATGTCCAGTGCTGTAGACTGAAAATTTTGGCATTTTGAAGTAGCTTCTGTTAGTAAAGTGAGTTTCAGATATGAGCATTATATCTATTTTATTATTAACGATGAAAGCTTTAATCTCATCGGTATGTTGTGATAGCCCATTGGCGTTCCATGCAGCTATTTTTAAATACTTGTTCATTACGTCAGTTTTGTGATGACTGTTGTTAAGAGGTTTAACATTGTTGCCATTTGCTCCATAAGTGTTTTCATCATATTTTTGAGTTCATTTAGGTCATTTGGGGCTGTGGTTAATGGTGTGTTTTCATGTTGAGTTGTGTTGTTGGTGTTTGGGTGATCTTGCCTACTACTGACAGCTTGAGCATAGTTCATATTAGCTTGTATTGTTCTGTGTTGTTGTGTTGATGAAGTTTGTGTTTTAGGTCGAAGAGTAGGGTATTTTTTTTGTAGTAGCTCTTTGTAGACCGAGCAGCACTTATCATTTGGCGGGTGGTTTCCCTCACAAAGTACACATTTTACGTTTGATGATCTTTCTTTTCTTGGGCACTGTGAGGTAGGATGATCTTCTACACATTTTACGCACCTTGGTCTTAGTTGACAATATGCTTTTGTGTGACCATATCTCTGACATTTGGCGCACTGTGGTATATCCCTTTTTGTACGGGGTGGTTCGAATCTGATTTTCTGACATAATAAGTGGTCGATGTTGTAAATTTCTTTATTATTGTCAGCAGATTTTAAATCTACAAAAAACATTGGTAGTGGATCTTTAGTTTTAAAGTGTTTGATGTTCCAGATATTTTCAACTGTGTGTCCAAGTTCTTCTAGTTCAGCTTTCAACTCATTTACATCTATTCAGTAATGTAAATTTTTTAGAACTGTTCTAAAGCTACGATCGACTTTCAGTTTGTAAGTGTAAAATTCAGTGTTCTTGTCTATTAAGGCCTTGGTTATTGTCGTGTAAGCGATAGTTGTTGTAGGCTGTATTCTTACTTGATCAAGATTTAAAATTTTTAATTCGTAATTATGTTCCGCAATTTCGTTTAATAGTTTGGTAAGTGGTGAGATATTTTTCACGCCTTGAACAAAAATGGGGGGTGGTTTATTAGGTTTGGCATTGTCGCTTTTGTCGTCTTCTTCGTTGTTCAAACTGCTAAATCGATTAGAGGTCGTTACAGACGAGTTTAGCCAGTAGTCGCTAATTTTAGATTGTTTAGATTGTCTTTGGTCTGGACTGCTTCTTAGTCTTTTTTTGGTATTTTCAACAACGGTCCATTGCTTTTCTTGGTCTTGTAAGATAGGCGGTTGGTTTGGGCCTTGTTGCGGGTAGCAGGGGATGGTTACTGCCATTACGCTAGTATCCTTAAGCCGGCCCTGCACTCGCCGTAGGCATAGGGCAAGAATTGGCCACGCGGAAGCAAAAAATTATCTGGGACCGATAACGAGTTAGAGGTAAACAGACTCACAAATCTGGGAATAGTTCTCCTCCTGATGCACCCCGGAGCGCGAAATGCACAGCACCGAACGGGCAATCACCAGAGTCTTCGTTGGATACCAAGAACTACCCATTCAATAACCAACTATGGGAAAAATTGGAACGAATACTCGGGAGCAATTAATGGCAACCGATCGCAGACACTTCCACTCGCGTTTTGTATAATATTATGGCAGTAGAAAAAAAGAATCTGTGTTTAGTAGTATTTTATAAGTGTACGTAAATTATAGGAAAAGAACTGGTATATTGGAACTTTTAGGTGTTTTCAGAAAGTTTCTTCTTAAATTCTGAAACTGCTACGCTTTAATAGCCTTCAGCCTAAAAAACCAATTAACATCGGTGTAATTCCAAAAGCATTTTACCTGCAAAGTCTTAATGTTTTGCTTGGATTAAGGAACCGCTAAAATAATTTACGATACAATATTAAAGTGATAAGAAGTAGTCCCTGAATGAATGAGTTAATTAATGGGTCATGCAATTTAACTGCGGACAGCAGAGTAATAAATAAACGTAAAGTCTCCCACCGCATAAAATGCACAGCCAGAGAAATATAAAACTTAATCCGACCAAATTTTCCATAAAGCTTAATTCCAAGTAGTTGTCATAAATCATGAGTGGTTCCGAAAGAATTCCGTAAAACTATACCCGGCGGAATAATAGTTAACACGGAGTACGTTTCCGCATCCCTAAATTATGACCACCCTAACCCCATTAATTTAGCGGGTAATTAGAATATCATTAACTACGGTCCATGAATATTGAGCAGCAAACTGGTAACTGCTACTTAGCCCGCTTTAATGCAACTGAGCTCCAGCCATTTCCCACAGCTCAAATAAAACAGTATATATAGAAAACCGCCATCAGCAAAACCAGCGAGAAGGAGTATAAATTGTAATGGTCCTCTAGAAGTTAGTATTTAATAATTCCCTAATTTGCGTGGTAATCCAGTTACAGTTTTTGGATAAGTTGCAATTGAACTCGACAATAAATTTCAAAATTGTTTTTTATGTCTCTGGAATTCACCGTTCCTGCCGACGGTAATTCCGGTACAAAGGCCTGCCTTGATAGGGGTGGAATACAAAGTCGACTGCGAAGGTGGAACTGTAATGAATTGAAAGTACCCTTTAAGTATCGATATACTTAAGGTTGAAGTGGGGTTGTCAGAAACAAGGATTCTCGATTAGACACTCCCCATACCTAAAAGCGCTCGCTCTTCTACCAGCCGCGCCCCCATCGACATCTGTATTCTCACAAACACCTCACCAACACTCGTTCCCATAAACATGGGCGGCAAGTTAAAAATTCAGACGCACTTATAGCTCTTCAATGTTTCAGAGGGGTCGTAATGCCGTAATTTTGTAAAACACACGTAAAAATTTTGAGCCGAGTATTTTAAATGAAACGTTTTATGCACAACGTCCGATATAATTTTATCCCGCTGCCGCGAGGTTTTAGAACGACGGACAGCTGAATTTGTAAACGACGAATAAATACGCAATTTTGCACATTTCAACACTCGCAAAGCAAAAAGAACCGTTTTAAAGCCTAATCAATCTCTGTGTACCTGTGCGTTAATGCCAGAAATGTTGGGCACGCACATGTTATTTTACCACGTGGTAACTAGAGGAAAGCTTCAAAAGGGTTTCCGCCGCAGAGATCATAGGCGTTAGTGTATGTATGTAGTGTATGTTCCTAGACGTACGTATGGAAAACAATTACTTTTTGCGTGTGCATTAGTGTAAAGAGCTTTAAACGAATTATTGATGAAACATGCTAAACTGAACAAGAATTCAGACAAAGGCGTGTTCAGGCTGTTCCGCAGAGTTGACCACAGACTAACCGCAGGTTTCTTGGGTCAAAATAAGATTATTTAGCACAACTTTGTCAAGACAGTATAAACCGAAGAATAAACCTTTAAATTTTTTCAAAAGAAAGTGCTAAAATATATTATTCGAATTAACTGAAATTTGTTCCACAGATCAATGACCGGTTCCACAAACAATTATTAAAGTTAATAATTTACTAACATTTCTCTAAGTTTCTTACTACTTAAATTGGCCATTATAATCTATTGTTGTAATTCATAGGTGTTTGATATCCATTTTCATTGCAACCCCCTTTCAAATTTTTAAAAATGTAATAAAATTTTAACGGTTCTCTAATGAACGATTAAACCATCATTATGTTAATGCTAGTTCGTGAAGCCACGCATAAGTGTATAATGGAATTTTTTATGCAACTTTCATGACCTTAACAGTAAGTTATCTAAGAACAGCTATTATAAAATAAGGGACGTCCTTTTTTATCTTTTGAGCTCTGCACGTCAAAATGCATACAGTGCGAAAAAAACGCATGTGAAAGCAAACTCGTTGCTCTTAAAGACTTTGTCCTTGTTACTCAATGTTTCAGTCCTGAAATTGACTCGATACCTATCACGTGGCAAATTATCAAGTCAAAAGCGGCGCAGGCGATGCTGTTACGTAGATGTGCCGCGTGGAATATTTGAGTAGACGATTTTAGGGCAAATATCGAATTGAATTTCTCCAGAAAGTCTGTTTCACCTTAAGCCCGCGACCGACGTTATATTTTTTATTCCGTTCGCAAGCCACAAATAAACTGACCTTTTCTAAATAAGATCAAGGCGGTGCGCCACCCGTATCGCGCTGTTAAAACTTGGGTTCGATTCGTAAATTTCAATTGGTACGGCCATCAGCCCAGCTGCGGGTCCTTCTTTCTACTTCTCCACCTCCATCCTACGTTACGTTAGCAAAAGTTCTCGCGCCATCGACGCAGCTCCCTTTCCTTTAACGGAAACTTTATGGGGGGTGAAGGCAACGTAAAGAAACTTTCAAATTTCAACATCGTTCGGGAGTAGGTAATATGTTTGGTATTTTCGTTAATCTCTTGATACACAAGAAAAGCGGGGGAAAGACAAAGGAGCAGTAATTGAGAAATAGCATTGAATGTGTATATACTTTTCCTATTTTGGCAACGAAAAATATCAGGATAAGATTATTCTCCACCGCTATTGTTTTTTATTAGGTATAAAGAGTGCCACACATATGATGGCAATTTTCTATCGTTTCCTGGCATTCTGTTTAAGGCTAAGAATTACTAGCGTCAGGTTCTCCAACGCATCTTAAGGCCACTTTAGAGCGAGCTTATCTTAACCACCAAAATTAAAAATTAAGCTACTCATTTCAATGACAATGTTGCTTACGTGTTCATGTATTGCGTTCTAGTTGGACAGATTGAGAAAGCGTCTTTACATTTAGAGGCCAGTTTTATTGTATCATATTGCGATCATATTTTAAGCTCCAAGTAGAGCTTAAGATATAGTGGAGAAACCGGGCAGTACATGATTTAATTTTGCTGTTTTATAATATATGCAGACAGGAATTACTGAGATCAGACAAACCACCTATTTCAAGTCGTGTTCAATCTTGACCATCATACAAAACATGTATTTAATTAGAACGGATTTATGTAAGTCCTATAAATATACATTCAAAAATTCCAGAGGGTAAACATAATTCCAAATGTACCTATAGTACAGTGGCGAGCAAAAAATAAGACACGATGTTTCTTCCCAGCCTGAACCAACTCCATTCGGTAGAATAAGCAGGGCATTGGGACCCACCCATCTCCAGGTGATTCGCTGCTGGGCGAAGGAGGTGGGTGACCTTTGGGGTAGGTATAGACTCCAAGCGGAATAAATATTTATTACCCGTAGCACCATTGGGCGATAAAAGTTTTCTGGACTCCAATACCGCAGACCGGCAGGTTTCGTTGACACAGTTACTCCTACAATCCGTTTTACACAACTTTAAAATCGTTGATTTCGTTTCACGAGTCATGCCTAATTTTATGCTCGCCACTGTACCTATAAAGAACTTATTACTGGCTATTTGTAACTTGTAAGATAGGAAACAACATCACTAGTTTTATTCATCTACACATAAATCTCTCATAGAGAACAGCACTTACTTATCTAATGTTCGATCTTAATAATTATGTACAAGCTTTGCTTAAGTATGACAGATGCCACACTTACTAGTTTGAGAACTATCCTTAGGACTATATGATTGGGATGTTTTCAATTTTTTAATTTTAAATAAATGATTACCTGTCACATACCGAACCAAAAGGTGTATATGCTGATATATGTATAAGCGTTACTCGTCTAGATCAAATTGTGATCAATGTCACACACTAAAAGATATTTTCGCAAGCTTTAATCGCGAATCGAACTTTTGACTCCAAGACCATCGTCTCAGATGTGAAATGCTGTCTCCCAGCGGCAGGGGTCACCGAATATCTCTATGTAAATCCCTGCAGCTCTTTTGGCTACGCATTTTTTATAAATCTGTTAAATTTTAATATAGTGCATGGCATTTGATATTGTAATAAATAACTAACCATTACTAGCTAAGCTAGACTTGATAAAACTAATAAAATCTTAATTTATATAAAGAAAATGTGTGAGTTGCAATTATCAATTTGCTTTTTATTAAATCAAATTTCTCGACACCTATCAAGTTAGAAGACGATTGCCAAGATGAGAAATTGCTTCTGCAGCCCGGTCACGTGCACAATTTGTTCGTGTTGTACAAGCAACGAAATTGAGCATATTATTTCTATCTTACTCATCGTTCAGATTTCAATTGCGATTGCTCGCTGCTGTCATAGAAAGTACTAAGAACAGAAGAGAAAATAAGACTTGGTTGTTCTGTTTACAAGAGATATGCGGGCAATTGTGTGCCAACTTATTAACATTAATTTTGCTAGCATAAACACGACGTTGCAGTCCTGTTCCTCGACACTTTTATCTTCATTTTGTTGTACAACTTTAATTGACTATTTTAGTTGACAAAACGTTTTTACTCCATGTCACAATAACTTTAAAGCAAGTCTTTTCCGCAAGTTCACAAACTGTTCTGAAACAAGTTCTTTCGATTGTAATTTAATCGATAATGTTTGATGTGGCTGCAAATTTAGTATTTAGTGGTGGTCGATTTGAGATCGGCTATGAATGGACTTGAAGTGTTGTTATAATTTAAAGGCTATAGCGGTACTCTACTTGTAATGACACAATAGTGGCAGCTATTAACAAAGTGATATTGTGCATGATGTGTTATTGGCAGCGGAAATCACAGGTAACTACCTGTACGTAAACACAGAGTGATTATTGGTGTCCGCTGTGTTAAATCCTTTAGTATAGTTAAATGCACGCGTAATTGTGCATTATTGTTCTCACCACAAGTGACAAGAAAAGTGCGAATATTTTGCCCATAACTTTTTGTACTTCTTTTTTTTGCAGTTCTTGATAATAAATTATGAAATTTCATGGCTTTTAAACAAAAAAGATTCTCTGGTTGCATTTCAATAGGTTGCATAGTTTTCGAGGAAAGCTGATTTGAAGTAAAATGTACTCATTTTTTTTATATTTGTCTCTCAAGTACCATAAACATTTAGAGCACGTTTAATGATGACGAAAATCTAGGTATAGTTCTTTCTTCAAATACCTCCCAAAGAAGCTACTGCCCCCTAAGAATCTTTCTCATAAAAGCACATCTATGGAGTAGTGCTTTTATGGGAATGAAAACCCACAAATTTTCATTTCTCTATCTTGAGAGGTTCAGGAGCAATCAAGTAAAAATCGTTTGTCACGACCCAGAAAAAGCCTGCATCTCCCTTAGAGAAAACTTATCAAAAAAATGTTACAGAGGTTTTCTTCATTATTTGACTTGATTTATGTCTTTAAAATTTTGGCACGTCAATATAGGATGTCCGTTTTCAAGTGCTCAGCATGGGGATCCGGATTCCGCTTATCTTCAGAGATACAAAGTCGGTTAAATTAGGAAGAAAGTTACGCATAATATTAATATGAATGAAAATTTGACTTGTCACTTTTAGTTTTTAAATTATTGAAAATATTGATTCTTGTTTTTATTTTTTTAAACAAAAACCATTGGAGCTAGAAGTTTTTAACTAAGCCATTGTGAATACAGTTTTTCACAAGCAATCTAAATCTGTCATCATAATTTCCGTAGCGCCCTAGACGCAAGAGCAACACGTTCTACTTTGATTTTTCTTATGAGCGCCATATTGGATTTTTGTATTTTTTGTTTAAGTTTTTTTTTCTGAATACAATGATGTATCACACATCACACATAATAGTTTTGTTTTACGTATATGCCTAAACTTCACCTTTTTTGTAAGTTGAAATTTCAACTTAATTTTTTTTTCTTTTTGAGTATGTCCTTTCTACGTCTAGCAAATTTTCAGGACTTTGTTCGATTTTTAGAATCTGTAAACACCAGCCTTGGAGTTGTTTTATTTTGAAGGAATAATCGAATAATGTGCAAAAGTAGTCTGAGAAGCCATAAATATCATCCATTTAAAGTAGTTAAATGCCAGAATCAATGTTTATTCTATCACTTCTTGAATAGTGGAAAGTGGTTGGATTGCTCGCGGGACACTGCCCCCGCAGAAGACACCTCTACATCGTGGGCTCTTTTGAGGAACCCATGTGCAGAAGGTGTGAAGAGGAGGAAGAAACGCCTCTTCATGTTCTGCGTCACTGTCCACTTGAAACCTAATAGGGGTGCACACAATGGGCCTATTTGGACTCAGTGGGCGGCTCGGTGACCAGTCAGGCCACCTATGTTCGAAAAAAAATCACTTCTTGAAAGCTTCAACTTAATTAATGTATATGATTAATACGTAGTTAAGTATATTATTTGGTTGCAATTGTGCTCCGTAATCTGTTAGTATTGCTCATTATTGCTTACGTAAAAAAACAGTAGCTTGTATAATTTTTCGATGAAGACAAAATTAGATAATATTCAACGTAAACGATGATTAAACAAATATACAAAATTTGCCTTGCCGGTTTATTCAAATTCAACTGTAGGCATTTAAAATAAAAGCATAATAATCAAGACGTATGAAAGTAGTTTTCATTTAATGAAACTTAACAATGTGTGTAATATATCTTTTTCAATTTATAAATTGTCATTAGTACGCGTTAATCAACCTGAATCAACCCTCGATTTCTAGAATACACAACTAGTTATACTTACATACTTTTATATACTTCCTGAAGGTTTTTACGATACTGCTGGCAAAAAACTTCACCTTTATTATAAAACTCCAACTCATCAATCTTTCATAAAAACTAATAACATTTATATTAACAAATATGAAATGTGGGGTGTTTCGGTTGACAGATCCAAGTCAATAAATTATATCCAATTAACCATCGAGAAATGTTATTGTAATATGTACGATATTGGCTGAGGTGGCGGCGAAGGGAGCGCAGTTGCTAACTGGAATTATTTAGCTTAGCGAACCCTATTTGCATATAATAATGTATTTACCGGCTTGGCTTCATTAGCTAAATGAAATTATGGCATGCTGGACCCTGGAGAACTTCATGATGTTAGTGCTGAGTTCCCATACTCTGACACTTGTTCCTTTATGGGACCGCTGTGACTAGTTTGATTTTTGTTTACAAAAGAGAACCAGCCCGCTAATGAGATTAAATGCAAATATTTGTGCCAAAAGAAAAAAAGACTCAACAGCCCAACGTTGTACCGAACGGACTTTAATAGAACATGGCGCATACGTGGGAAATTTGTATACAACGGAGTTTTCGAGCGAAAGCGTGAAATAAGCTGAGCTTATTTGCATGTCACTTGGGCTCAACAGTCTTAGTTAACATCTGGAGCATACGGCGACAATAGTGGCAGGGTAAAGAGACCGGCTCCTTTCCCCACAAAGGGCATACCGTAAAACAAGACATCCGTCTTAATGTTTATTACAGTCCTGACCTCTTTAGTGGGATGTAGAACGTGTTTTATTTTTAGTGTAATGGAGATGAAATAAATTTTAAATTTATTTGCACTAAAGTCAAAGCTGCTTAATTTGCCATAAAAGCTTGTCATTCGTGCAAAAACCGGACTCACTGTAAAATTGTGCGTTACAGCTTTACAGTTTCTATATTAATATACACCAATGTGCAAACTGAATGCAGATTCCTATTTTTCATTAGTGGGCAACAAAGAAACTCTTAACTTCTACAGGCTACTTATACATCATACATAATTATTGGGATAAGTTTAATTTTACATTTATTTTGATCGGCTTATCAAAACTTTAGCACTCGTACAATACGGGACAATACCAGAAAAGTAAGGTCAAATTTTGTATTGTAAACCTCCCCATTGTAATGGTTATCCATAAAAGGGGGTTAATATAAATCTTAATCCAGTTTGAGCGGCCTTTTCAGACTGCAAACAGGAAAAGTGCGAGTCTATAAAAATTGCATAATCTGAGAAGTTATAACTTCAAAGTGTTTTTTATATAACACCCACACCTCGTAAATTCAGCAACATTATAAAGCATCAGCTCGCCTGATTTATTTCCCTCCTCGAGCAAAGATTGCCAGTTTAGCATTAAGTCCGGAGGGAACGTAAGGAAAAGAAATAAAAGAAATTTGCAGACAGACATTTACATTTTAATTAAGGTTTTTATTGCTTCTATTAATTAACCGCAATTATCATTTAAAAAAATGAGCGAAAGCGAAGAAAATGGCTGAAATTATTGAAATATTCAAGACATTGCATTTAAATTGATTTATTAATTCCAGTTATTTCCATCAAAGTCTATAACGAAATGCACTTAAATCAAAGTTATTTCCGCTTCATTTTTTTTTCCTGGCGGTACATTAAAAATGTAATTTTTCGTTATTGCAGCAGTCGGAAGAATGTTTGCCTTTTTTGCATCACAGGTTGTTTGGTTTGATTTAGCATAACAAGGGCTTGCGTCGGTGCTTATACGTGTCGAAGAAGAACCAGCATTGGAGCAAAGCTGCTGCACAAACACCAAATTTTGAAGACAAATGCAACACAAATACCAGCTTAACATATCTTGACGTGACGCGTGTGCTCTCTATCTGTGGTTCAAAAGAATGAGACACTGACAGATGAGGTGAATATGACGCGCTTTTTACGCCATCGTTTACCTGATGCCAGTTTGCAGTTTGAAAAATGACGGGTTTTGTAAAAAAACAATTTAGGTGTAATGAATAAGCAAAGCGACACGAACTCGAGTTGTACAATTAGGCCCCATTATACTACGTAATGAAATAAGAGTTATGGATACGCGATACACGAAAGGAATTGTTAATAATTTAGCCGCAGTTACAAACTTTTTGAATGCGCGCTTCATTGTGTATTAAAACCCATTATTCCATCAATTACTCTATGTACGATTTTTTATTATGAGCTAATATCAGGCGGAAGATTATAAGGAAAGTTCTACAATAAGAACGGCGATGATTATCTGAAACCTCTTTCTTTGGAACTGCGGTACGAGATCTTCGAGAACTGATATATGGAGCACTTTAATTGCATGTATAATGAAATCTCTCCATTACTTGCCTGATCGCTCCATATTGCTTTTCAGTGATTTCCGTTGCGGAAATGAAACAACTACATAGGCGGATTAATCAAGAAACGTTACAAGAGACTTTAACATTTGCTCAATAAATGACATTCGACAAACTGCTATACAGACTAATTAAACATAGCGCACAAAAATGTACTTCATTTACAACTCTGCATTATAACGTACCAACTTTTGATTACCTCAATTTCTTTTGTATTCTTTCTTTGCATGAGCACCAAATGCTCATAAATATAATTTCCGAGTGCAAAGATATTTAATTCCGTATACGGATTTCTTAGTTTGGCCAAGTACAGAGTAGTCTTACTTTACTTTGTAGTACCTACAGTTTAAGTAAAAATTATGACCTATTTTAAAATAAGTTACACGCTTTCTAAAAATTATTGACGCGTTCTCTTACGAGTCACCAGAAAACTTTAAATCAATTAATTCGGGATCAAAGATGGAAATTTGTTTGTTACAAAAGGTTTAAATTTTATTTTTATTTGTAGAAAATGTAATTAACTAAGATTCTGTTGCGGTAATTTTTAAAATAAAATGAGAAAATGCCAAATTAATCCTTGGTTTCATAAGGAGCTGTTGGCATGCAACAGTAACCAAATTATTAAATTATCCGGCAAATCTCAGATTGAAACGGCTACATTTCCGGGTTGACAAACTGTTGGAAATCGTTGTCGTCAATTAGGCACCTAGCGGAATGTATGACACCTTACTGGTAACGGATTTATCGAGGGGTAGCAAACTAGACAAGACCCTTGCGAGAGACAGGTCTCTGGACCGTAATAAATCTCGGAGCTCCTTATAAACTTGACTATGATACGCAGTTATGAAACTGTGTAGCTCTGATTATCTAAAATGCGGCATTCCGAATATCTTTGGGGCCGCTCTAAAGCCGTATCAATCCAATAACCTAACTTTCAACATCGAGAATAAATAATCGATAATATATAGTCGACCAAAAAAGGTTCATATAGCTCTCCAAAAATTTGGTTTCTATTTCAATATTATCAGCTGATGAGAGGATAAAAGTTGAATGTAGATATTTCTTAATTTCTTAATTTTAAATTTCAAGCCAATATGTCAAACCTGTGGCCGGATCCTGGAAAAAGCGATTGCGACCGAGTCGCTTCTAAGCAACCGAAAACGGTTGCTTTGGATAGATATCAACCGAGTCGCAATCGGTTAAACAGAGAGTTCCGAGAGGCTATCGCATTTTTTGGTGTGCCGAAGGTGCATCCCTATGAATGGCATTGGTAGATGACGGCTTAGGGGCTGGATTTTCAAATATTTTCAGGTACAAGTGGAAGGGTTATAGCCTCCGGCACCCAACTTTACCTGTTCTTAGTGGAAATCGTTTCTACAACTCCAAAGGTGCTGCTTTAAAAGCGATTCTTCGGATATTGCATATTTATCGTTATTTGGAGATTAACAAGGGGTTTTTAAATAATCTTTATCTTGTTGTTCATAATATGTACCAATATTATAACGTTTGTAGGTAAAAAATAACAATTTTTATTTCCGAAACCACTTTTAAATGATCTCTAGATTATTTGAATTTTTTCTTCAAAACGTGCTTGCAAATTTTACAAAATCATAATGTCGACAAACATTTTAATTATTTCCTTGAATAAACGTTATATCCCAGTCAACTTGGACATTTGTAATTACATTCAGAAAAAATATCTGTAAACAAAAGTCCTAGGTACAATCGTACAATAAAGTATGTTTCTATACCAAAATAATATCCTCCACAAATTTTGTTACATTTATAATAATTTGTTGGATTCATAATATACAGTAGCTTCTATTCTAACTCTGTCAGATTGAAACGCAAGTTTGAATTCATACGCATATCTCAATTTTTGTATACATAGTGTCCCGGAATAACTGTTACCAACTTAAGAGGCGGATATAAAATCAAAAAATTAAACGGCTTTTCTTAATAAACATGTTCTCGAAAACGGTTGATAACGGAGGAAGAGTTCTTGAAAATTGTCGTAACTCTTGACTCTTATGATCAATTTTTCCGAATGTTTGCACATGTACTACTTATCATGTATCGTTGGTATCCATTTTGATGAAAATCGCAAAACACCGAAAAGTAGCCAATAGAAAAATAGAATTCGATGTCGTTTCTATGACAATGTAAAAATTTCCTGGAAATTTTTGCACCTTGCATGAAATTAATAAGTGGAAATTATTTCAGCCAATCAAAATTATTTATTTATTAATAATGACATCATAATGATATAATAGACCAATGTCTCTGTCGTTGCGATTTTCACTTATAATATCCCTAGTGCGTTGATTATTTCCGGAA
This sequence comes from Schizotus pectinicornis, assembly GCA_951805265.1. Classification (NCBI taxonomy): domain Eukaryota; kingdom Metazoa; phylum Arthropoda; class Insecta; order Coleoptera; family Pyrochroidae; genus Schizotus; species Schizotus pectinicornis. The sequence continues at coordinate 853,475 of OX638203.1, read as the reverse complement.
ATTTTATTCTCATGCATGTTCCACTCGAGCTAATTAATACGTTTTAAAAATGCATTCGAAAAAATAAGACTTGTGGTCCACGAGGTTTACGTTTACGATACTTAGGTTAGGTAGTTTGAAAATTCAGTCTTTTCACCTTAACAAATTGCTGAAAAGTGATTGGTTTTGCATTTTTGAAAAGATCCTCCCCTAAACCCCTTCCCTCCAAAGCGACCGAAATCGTAAAGATATCGACTCGATCGCAATCGCTTTTTCCAGGATCCCTACACTGGTCCAATACCTATCTGATGTCAAGAAAGGCTGATGAACAGAATTTTTTAGCACAAAGACTTTGATTATTTGTTGCAATTCTATAAACTAATCTGAATTCAAATTGTTGTTTTGCTATTATTTTCCGTTTGTCTAAAGCTCCCTGTAGTCTTTTCAGGTGTTATATGGGTGGGTCGCAATGCCCTGCCCATCCTATCGAATGGAGGTGGTTCACACTGGGAAGAAACATCGTGTCTTATTTTTTGCTCGCCACTGTACATACGTGCGTATAGCGCCCCATTTAGTTTGACAATGACGCGTGGTTGTATAAATGACAACCTTAAATACTTTTCAATAATCTTATTTTGACTCTACCTGACAAGCTTTTAAGTTTTCGTTTTCTTTAGATTACCAGCAAAAATTCAAGCATTTTTTCTTGAATAATATACTAGCAAAAAAGTGATTTTTTGTAGTACCTAATTTCTTCTTCTACGCCATTATCCATTTCAGGTTAGTACCCATCTTTGTCGTATCTTTGTCACTCAATTAGATGGCTTTGCAAGGAAATATCAAAATAAAAAACAAGCAAGTGACAATAAATAGAATCACTCAAATAGTGATAAATTAATCCAAATTAAAATTTAAAAAATGATAATTTAAATCTTTTGTTTTGAGGTTTATTGTTTAATTTCAGGTGTTTAATCCTTAAAAGCCCTAAATGCTACGTATTTTTATGTGTAATTTAGTGCATTCCAGAATGTCTAATTAACATATAGCTGCCATAACCTAAACAGTAGATCATTTGTCAAGGAGAAAAAGCACCCTTTTGCATGTCAGTAATTCGAGGGCAATTAATTTTGTCGGGTTAGTGAGAATCTGCCCTTCTGTTTACGCTTGACTATTGATCAACATCTACCACAACGCACAAGTTAACAAATTAAAAAAAATAAAAAAATACTGTGACTAAACATAACCACGTATTTTTAAAACAAAATAATTTTCACATTTAAATAAGGGTTGGACTGTTAAACAAATGTGTTGAAACCACTCGACTCCTACATTTCCGGTCATTGTATACCCATTAGTCCAGCTCCTAACAATTTTTTTAGATTACCGAGATATTATTGCTGGTCATACTATGTTAATACCACAAGAATTTATGCAAAATATGCCATATTTACAAACTCGTACGCATATATTTCCTTTGAAGCAACAAATCATTAAAAGGAGTAATTAATTAGGGTGTCGTTTACAGACGTTTGTTTAAATTATTTATTCGTTGAAAAGCTGCCGGGTATCAACATACTTTATCCGCCCTATAATAATGCGATAAATAAATATTCCAGCGAGCTTAGGGACCTGCATAATAAATGCCCTCCCTGCACACTCGATCAAATGTGGGTCCTGATTAATTTCTGACATATGTAAATATTAAGAAAAAATTATGTCCTTTAATCTACACAACTACAGTCCAAATTTACAAATTAAATGTAAATCCATTCATTTCCTAAAAAAATTCAATACGCGTCAACTTTTTTTATCTCGCCGGTGAGTCAGGATTTGTCCCTCTTTTATACAAAGAGATCTTGATTTCAGATTGACAAAATCAAACCAATTGCGGCCTGGCCCATATTTTAATCAAAATCGACGCAAGCATTAAATCTAGTAGTGCCGGACGCGAAGGATGGACTTCATTAAAAACTCCACCACACCGCTCCCAATAATTTTCGGTTTTCCCTAGGTTATATTTGACATTCAGCGAAGCGCGCTTTTATATTTGTGGAAGCTTTCCCATTTCGATCCGTCGATTCAGTGTTTCAACCGTTGTAGTAATTATTAATGCGAAAACTTTGAGGATTCGTGTCGGCTAATCGTTTGCCGAAATATATTCAGGAACGGGCTGGCGTAAAGCGTTTATTAAAAAAAAACATAAGGAAGCTGGCTGCTCGAAGCTACCAGGTGGATCGTAAGGTGTTATGGTTATTCGTTGCGTAACGTATAGAAAAGATTTTGTAGCAAAAAATTGCGGCCAGGAGCAAATAAAAGCGGATAAGTAGAGAGGATTTCCTGCCGAACTTATACGAAGCTCGCAGTTTTGTTTTAAGGGCCAAGTGGAACATGGCTGATTTATCGTAAGTTTTTTGATATTCCGAAAATATTGTTTTCTTAGGAAGTGACTAGCCACATAGTTTCTTTATGTAGCCGGTATATTGAAAACTAACAATAGGGAATTAGGACTGGGCAGTTCTCAAAGAAGGCTAAGAAAAGACGAGATAAAAGCTTCAGGGTAACTCTTTCTTGTTATCAACTTGGAAAGAAAAGTTTTCTAAGCGTGTCGATTTTAAATAAAAGCACGCAAGTTTCGAACCTAATGAAGAAGATTTTGTAGACACTCATTATTTTTATAATTCAATCAATGCTTTATTTTATCCACTACCTATATACTTATTATAGTGGATAAAATAAAGTTAAAGTATTTTGAAAACAAGGGAAATGCAAAATGAAAAGTTTTCTAAATAAAATTTTCTACGCCTAACTGTAAAATAAATTATTTGGTTATGTACCTACATGTAGAATAAACTAGATATATATTTTCGTCTACATACACGAGCCGCCACTGATTACAGCTAATTTTGAAGCGAAAAGCGTGAATAATTTAGCAGCTTACGCTAACGGTAGTTCAATATCCTCGGCATCAAGGATCAAGAGTCGTTATACATTAGCAAAACGAAACAAGAAATAGAAATAATTAAAGCCAATCAACCCTAATGGCACGAACGCAACGTCGGTTTCCTTTAAGAGCGACCTGACATAAAAAAAGAATGTAGACGTATATGGGATGCCTAAAACGCATAAAATGAGTCTGTGTGAACGCACCCCAAATGTGGGGTTTCTATATTGAAAGAGATAGGTCAAGCAAACGCCGACCTACCACCACCATCAAGCCTGATCGTTGTTTTTATTATCTGTTACGCCTTTCCCCAGAATGGTCTTGAATTATTTTTATTACACCCTATGAGTTCACGTACGAAACATTCGTTCTATTTACCAAAAAGAAAAAACCTTACGCATCTTTGAAGTAAAACGGCGATAATATGGCTAAGGTTAACAATAACTCAGACAATGCAACAACTGTTCTGTACTTGTTAAGAGCGGTAATGCCCTCTTTATTGAAATAAGTTGAGAGCTCGCTGAATGTATTAAGCGAACCTCAACTCTCTCCACTCATAATTGAACCGTTGGGCAAATAATGTAGCAACCTCAATTTGGTTGCAATTAAGTCAATTAGGTTTGTTTAATCAGTAAAGCACTAGTGTTGTCTGTTAGCACTTGAAATTTGTTTAATGACCGATGTTGACTAGGGCGCCGCCAACAGGATTGTCGTTAATTTATCGACTTTGCGTTACTTCTCATTACAAATTATCCATACAAATTTAAGTTAACATTGTGAGGGATGCGTGTTGTCATTATTGAATATGTCGTGTCGCAGAGGACATTCATCCCTTGTAATTCAGCTAACTCAACTGTATCACAAACGTCAAGCAGCAACAACATGTTATTGGTCGTTATCTGTACTAGTACACCTTTTTTGAAAGAGTTGAATTGAATATTAAACGTTAATAGAATTTTTGACTAAAACACGCAACAGTGATTACGTCTTGCCTGCTTTGTCACACAACTTCTAATTATTATTGTTTTACATAAAACTAACTTTTATTTATGTCATCATTGTACAGAACAAAACGACCATGATTTTATTAAATAACAAGACATAAGCCCAAATTTAAAAGTCAAAATTATATACCTAAAGCAACTTTTTTGTGGTAGTTTATGTAAACTTTGGATTATACTTTCTATTAGCTCCATATATACCTAGTGTGATCAATTCACTGGAAGGGACAGCTTTTCTGTTTTTAGCAGACATTATTCTGTACTGAAATTTACAATAAAAGTGAAGCTTTGGTCTGAACATCTATGCGCACACTCAGTTTTGGTAAGTCTATGTAGAGTCAATTTCAAGCAAAGATTGAAATTTTAAATAATAAAGTATTTTGTGCAATAACTTCCATTAAAAATTTTTTACATGAAGTGTATAGTTTAGCAGAAAATGCCGGCAGTTCACGAAATGACGTATTGCCATTGTGACTAAGACATATACCGACTCGACTGTACAGTGATAAGTACACAGTATTCACCTTTACCGAAGTTATCGCACTTTTCTTAAACTGCTGCTAATTAATGATGCTATCTATATGTTATACAAACTCCCGTTAACTAGGTTTAATACCATAGCCGCCACCTACTTCTGTTTTTTCATCAACACGATACACAGCAGTTTATCACAATATGTCACATGCTAATTAGTACCGATATTAAATTTATTATGCTGTGTAATAACTACGTATTAGCAGGCGGGAGCAAAAATACTTAGTATGAAGTTAAGTTCATTGCTTGCTAAAACATGCAGTGCGAGAGCATAAATCAAATAATGATGGCATTAACAGCTTTTACATGCTTGCAAAAATGTAGCATTTTAGATTAAAAATTAAAATGAGACTAATCTCGTACCGCCCCCAGTTCGGTCATTAGCGTAGTTAAAAGAAAAAAAATGCAATTTATCTCAATTGAGACGTCAAGTACTTTAAAGAAGACAGTAGGGTTGAGAGTGCAAAAAAAGTTAGAACATCATGTATTTTAAATCCAACATCCTGTTGCCTAAAGTGCGAAACTGTTTAGATTTCAACACAAAAGCAAATTACAACACTCAATTTTTTTGGTCTACTCCTTGAGAGAGTTGCAATTGTTATTCAGTCATAATCAAAAAAATCGGAGTAACTACTTTTAAGCTAGAATTCTAATTACAGCAATGTGAATACTAGCATGTGAATACTATTTGTGTGTATTTTTTGCAATTTGTATCAATTAAGTTGTTGGCAAAGTCTAAACGCCCCTTCACAAAATGAAACAAACTGAAGGTCTGGCAACCTGCCCGCTGTTCTGCATTCGACCGTAAAAAATGGATCGTACGCTAAGGTGCTATCAATTATTAGCATCGCCGTGGGCCACAGGGAGTCCAGGAGTCTAATCCAACCTGTGCGTTATGATCGCACAGGAATAATAAGCGGTCATTTATAACGAGACTGATTCGTGAATTTACGAAATAAATACAACGATATATTAAACATGCTTTCGTTTATCGCTCGAATTTATAGTATGGGGACTCAAATGGAATGACTAGCCGCATTATTTATGTGCCAGCAACACGACACTTAAAGTCACGTTATCGTTTCTTGCGATGTGCTTTATGTAAAAAAAAAATGTTACAATATTACTTTCACCATGAATACATACTGTTGTTTACAATATTTATATCATTGTTATCATTTAAAAGGCACTGACCATAACTATAGGTAACATTCCATGTTGGCGTGCTAAGTCTGCAAATTGCATGAAACGGAGAGGAAGCAATTCAAATACTACTAACTAATTTGGTTACCATGTCCTGGCTAACGCTACTTACTGACTTGGAGTTTACTTACAAATTTTCATGATTTAATTATTTGAGCCCTCAACTGTTGCATTACCATGAATAATAATTGAAAGCCATTCAATTGTTGTAAATCAATGAACATAGAGAGTGCACTGGATCTCGAGCTCTTAAGTTTTGAACTATTCGCCCCACCTAGTACTTGATACAAAAATCTACCAGTAGACCACGTCCTGTTCTTAGTGGAAAGCGACCATATCATCAGTTACAATTTATATAAAGTTAAAAAGAAAACTTTGCGTACCTATTCATATTCAACTATGTAGAAATGCGCATTGACTCTTCTTTCAGGACAAACTTCTTCAATCTCTTTACTTTCGCTGCGAACAGATTGAACTTAGAAACATGTCCAGGTGGTAGTACCCTTGCGAGCAATATTTAAGGCACGGAGTTTCTTCCCACTGTAAACCAGCTCTATTCGGTAAGATGAAAAGGGCATTGCGACCCACTCACTTCCAAGTGATTTGCGGCCGGGCAAGGTAATTTGCGGCTGGGCAAGGTTATTTGCGGCTGGGCAAGAGAGGTAGATAACAGTTGGGGTAGCAAAGGAAATAAATATTTATTATCCGTAGCACCGTTGGGCGATAGGGATTTGCTGGAGTCAAACTTGTGTCAAACGGGTTGTAGGAGTGACTGTGTCGCCGAGACCTGCCAGTCTGTCGTATTGGACTTCAGGAAATTCTTATCGGCCAATGGTGCTACGAATAATAAGTATTTATTCCGCTTGGAGTTTATACCTACTCTAAAGGTTACCAACCTCCCTCACTCGGCCGTGTCGCTATAAACTTCTCATCCTACCGAATAGAGTTGGTTTACCGTGGTTTACACTGGGAAGCAACATTGTGCCTAATTTTTGCTCGCTAGTGTACATTGAATGTTATTTTCAATATTTGAGCGAAGAGGTAGTCTAACAGTGTTGAAGTTACGGTTGGTACCCCTAAGTTGGATACCATAATAATATCACAATCTGTTCAACAACTATCTTCAATGGATGTCCATATTCAAGAAGAAGTCCGGGCATCTTCCCACTCTCGTTTCATCATTGAGGTAGGGTCAAATGCTGAAGAAAAAGGTTTACATTCGATTCAATCATGGACCGTATTAAACATGATAAATTCCACTTCGTCACAATTCCTACAAATAGGTACTTTTTTAATTTATTTAAGAAACGTGTTTATCATTTTTAGAAAAACTTGACTTTATGGTGATGTGGTGGAGTGCTTCTTGGATAAACAAATGAGAAAGCGATTCATGTTAGAATTTGGTTGCATGTTGGCGATAAAGGACAATTCAGATTGTAGAATGTGTGACGTACAGGATGACATTATAGGTTTCTTATGTAAATGCCTAGACCTGAGAGTCAACACACAAGTATAGTAAAGAGTAAGAATAATTCAGCCCATAGTTTTTTAGTTTTCCCCATTTGAGGTAATTGGAGTTGCAACCACTTGTTTTCAATCATCAGGCAAAGAGCCTTATATCGAAAATAAAATCGCAACTTATGTTCTAAAGATGTACTAACAGCTAAAATTTGTGCGACACGCAACAACTCATTTGGACTGTCTGTCTATGAGCTGTGAAGTCGGGTTTTGTAAAAAAAAGTTGCAGAATTTGCATATCACAGCAAACACACTTTAACATAAAGATTAACAGGTATTGGTAAAACTGAAATAATAATTCAGATGTTATTGTCAACTTTTTATGTAAGATGATTATACCCATGTGGAAATATTAATATCTTTCTTAAATATAATAGATAATTAATCTAAATTATGTAAATTTAGCGGGTAATACAACGCCCATCTTTCAAAGAAAAAATTTTATGTATTTCAGTATTATCCACTGTTGTCTTCTTGTTGCACCGTAAACTTTGATGGTGTTGAAACTGCAGAGGTCAAATATTTGTTATGATTACAATAAGCAATTATTCCCAATTAACGAGCTTACTAAATGAGGGTTTATAGTGTTTTGCAATTAGTCGGATGAAGTTCCCTGAGTGGATTATTAGCTTTTCAGGAAATTAAAGTGGTTACTTGACTCGCTTCAAATAAATTAATGTCATAACAATCGTCAGGGGGTCGCTATATTTAAAAATATATACCACTACCGCTGATAGATCTCAGCATGCAGTCGGACATTGCACCATTATCTGACCAGCGGGCCCGCATGTTATAAAAATATCTTTTGTCCTCTGCCATCCCAACTTTTCTAAACGTCATCCCCTATATCACCGCGCTGAAGAGCACCGAAAGCATCTGACATTTATACTGAATAATTTCACGCAAGTCATGCATGAGAAAAATAACTATATATAACACTCATTTGAAAGAAGGAAGAAGATGCCACACGGATAAGGGTAGCAGATGCGGCGGGCAGTGATATATGAAATAACTCTGTGACGTATGCATTAAATTGCAGTAAATTATGATAAATTATGAGCATTTAACAAACCGTTTAAATCACAAATATTTTCGGCGTCACGTTAGTTTCCATTATCAACATTTATACGGTGCCCGCGGTTAATAGCTATAACGCCGTACTCTCAATCATCCCCGGCATGAATCAAATTATGGTAATCAATTTATCGCAAGCCCCGATACATCATAAAAATGAATTATTTAGCGACGCGAAATGACAACCACTTCCTGATTTTGGATACAGATTGTTGAAATTATTTTTTTGCATTAGAATAACCGATAGCGGTTGACAGTACTTACCTTCAGATAGAAACAGTTTTGTTGTTACTTTTTTTATCCTGTATTAATAATGGAACACCAAATGCGAGCAATAGTAAACATTAATTGCGAATCTTAACGTTTTAACAAAGAATAACTGATCGCCTTAATTTCAAAAATAATTTTTAATAGTACCTAACCTACCTATCACATATAAAGTGAAAATTTTACAGTTTGCACTGGACTATGTGTTTGAAACTAAATAGAAATTCTTTTAATTACTTAAAACCATCTCAATGTAATCACGGACCCCTCAAATCTTATGCCAGCAATTTTATTGATCCAATTTAACTTAATGAAAGTGGTTCTTGTAGGTAATTCGAGAATAGAAAGATCCCTGTTCTCTTAAAAATTAAACCACAGCAAAGTTTATCCAATGTTTTACTCGATACTAAACTTGAATAGGGTAGCATAAAAAGTAGAGCTAAAAATATTATATGTAATGTATGTAATGTATGTAATGTATGTAATGTATGTAATGTATGTAATGTATGTAATGTATGTAATGTATGTAATGTATGTAATGTATGTAATGTATGTAATGTATGTAATGTATGTAATGTATGTAATGTATGTAATGTATGTAATGTATGTAATGTATGTAATGTATGTAATGTATGTAATGTATGTTTGTTTGATTGCACAATTTTCGTAACTACTAAGTACATATACATACATTAAATTAATATACCTACGCCAGGAATCCTAAAAAAAATATTCTTCTGGGTATACTTATGTCACTTTCTCCTAATTCTGTCAATCAAATAATGATCGTGATCAGGATTTTGAAACCACGAGTCATTTGAAAGTTTCAGTAAAACGATATTTTTAAGATCCGAACTTCTCAATGTTAAGAAAGATTCTACAGCAACAAAAGTATTCTATCATAATTAATAAGTGTTTTAAAATTACGAAAATTGCCTTCAACTAATACAGTTTAAAAACATTAACTTAATAAGGACTTACATCTTTTGAGCAAACTTTCAAAATTTGCATAAATTAACAATAAAAAAATTACGATTTCACTGCTACCAAAATTTCAATTTATATTGTTCTAGTTATTTATTGAGTATTTTCTAGTCATTAAAAGTCGTTTTAAAAACAAAATTGAATCATAAATATTGCGATAAGCAAGTCACGTTCAGTGTTCATGTTCCATTTGGCACGATAATCCTTGCAGCTTGCTTGGACGTGGTGACAAATAAAAAAAAAAACAGAAACGGGCGTTTCTGAGTCGGGGTATTAAAACTGCACAAAAAAGCTCCTACACAGTACAATCGATTTGAAATAATGATCCCCGTTCAAAGACTTGAAACGCTTCTCTGACCGATTGGTCTAATTATTGAAGAACGCTAGGGCTTTATCCCCACACCTTTCCTTCTCACGACGAATTGATATTCCGTCTGTCTGCTTACTTCACAATATTCAGCCACATTACTAATACTTTTACGTTTTATATAAGACGAAATTTGCTGGACCAGGTGAAGTCGACTCGACTTTATTGTCATTTTTAGTGGAAAGTAAATTTCTGGAACTATAAACGTCTACTTGCATGATATGCAGTGTACTTTAGCTAGGGAAAACTCGCTTTGGATCTGGAGTAAACAAGATGAACCTCACCGTTCCAACTTAGAAGGAATGTGTGATATTGGAAAAATACCTCTGTGTGTTCGTTATTTATACGTTTCTGCAGACAATTCTGCTACCAAACATATTTTCCAAAAACTCTAAAAATATTTTGTCATAAATAATTCGTAGCACAATAAATTTCTTGAAAATTGGCAAACTTAGTGTCTCTGTGGTTCAATTTACTTTATAGTAATTTAGAAGAACTTTATATTTATTCTCACAAGTTGAGCAAAGGTCTGTAAAATCTATTATTATATACAGGTTAGAATTTGCGAAATAAAATGAAAAAATAACTAGTAAAAGCTAATTTTTAGATTCTATAACCCCAAAGTCCGTGTAGGGCTGATTATTTTTAACTTTCACTCAAATTTGCAACGCCTAACTTGTTTATCAAGATTGTTAAGAGTTAAGTTACAAAATAGGTACCTTACGTTGAAAGATTTCATTTCTGTCTTCCAGAAATAATTAGGTAAACTAATCTATATTTATTTACAAAACAAAGGTGTTTGCAAAACATAAACCAACACCTAAAAAACTGTCCAGTAACAGTTAATTCATTTGCAGCTTAAAGTTCTCTCACCATAGTGACCCTTTTTGCGTAACACTTTAATAACCTGCATTACCAACACCGTGATTAATGACAACCTGCAAAAAATTAAGAGCTATTGGATTCGTGTGAAAGCCTTAGTAACATCTTTATTCGCGTGAAAATAAGCTATTAACGAATTACCTTAAAAGGAGCCTAAAAGCTCGATATAAAATTTCCTTATCAACTTGAGCTTTGCTTTCTATCGTGCCACTCTCTCCCATGCATTATCGTGTTCAAGTGAAACGGTCTTTGAAAGAATCTGACCCGTTTTCAACACATCCTGTCATTAGCATGTAAGCTATAATAGAACTGATTAATGATGCTAATGACAGTGTGATCTCAAAGCCTGCAGGCCCAGACGGTTGAATGCATTGTTTTTGTTAAACAATGAAATTCTTTATTGGTACTACACAAATCTATTTGAAATGAAACCCAGAACCTCCACACCTTCAATGTTATACAGGGTGTAACCTGAAAGGTGCGGACACAGACTAACCACAAGTTCCTTAGATAAAAACAAGTCGATTTGACATAACTTACCTATATCCGAAAATGCCTCCTTGAAGTTGAAATGAGGACGAAAATTAGCAAGAATAACACATTTTTATTTAATAGGTAAGATGTAACAAGATAGCTTTAGCCTCATATCTGACTCTGCATCCAAGTGGTTACGGTACTTGGTTTTGGTGGAAATATATGAAGAAAATCCGGTCTTACAAAGATATGTGCTCACGAATGGTAAAAGGATAAAAACAGCTTTTTTTGATAGCTCGGGATACTCGTGCTCCAGGTTGCACCAAAATTTTGCTATTGATTGTTTTTCAAAAATCAATTTTAGAGAAGAATCGGAAATCAAATCTATTACTTTTTCGTACTCCTGGCAGGACAAACTTAAAGGCTTTTCGTTAATAAGAAATGGATTTTTTACCCAGGAATAGTTTTCCAGATTGCTATTCCATTCATTCCGAAAACACTGTGTTACCGAACCACACATGTTTCTCAGATGCTTAACAATATCCTTAACTAGTGTCAGTGTTCACAAAAGTATTTTAACGTTGGAAAACAGTCTAACTCTCCACTTGCTACGTTAGTTAGCCAAACGTTAGCTTCCGTTTAAATGACATAATTTTGCCTTCGGCTGTAAACACAGAGTGGCCATTGAGTGGCGCGCGCGCGGAGCCCTTCCGCACTTTCCGCGGAGCCCCAGGGCTCCGCGGAACACACTTGAGAAACGCTGTTCTACAGTATCAAGAACACAAAAATTTATATCAAGATGTGGATTTTGTATGTTTATAACTATGTAGAATATTAGTAGAATCGGATGAGGAGATTTTAAGATATTAAAAAAAACATTTTTTTTTGTTATTTATATTTCAAAGTGATACATGTTGAAACAAAATTAAGTAAAAACAGCAAAACAAAGTATATTATGTGCTATAACATGTTATACTAATGCAGTTTCTCAAACAATTGATTAAAGTTAATTTATTCTTAGCAGCTCGTTGCCTTTAGCAACGAATCAACAATATTATTAGTGATATGTTGGCTAATACAAACGTAAATTAAACATTAATTCGTATCATCTTATGTAATGACCCATTGCTGAATGATTAACGTTTAATTTACGTTCGTGCAATCCAAAATATCGACGTTGATTTTGTTGATCTGTTGCTAAAGATTCTACGTCAAATCTCGAAGCGCGGCTAACAATGATTTAAATTTATCATCGTTTGAGAAACCGGACATAAGTGTGGATGGAGCTTAATGAAAATCTAACTTTCAAAAAAATTATCGATGTTATAAAATTATTTTCATGCGGTTCATATTTTTTAGTCAGAAAATAATAACTACAGTTGTTAAACATTAAACCTTAGTCGTCAGATCTTCAGTATTTTTTATGTACGTATAACAGAATCTTATTAATTAATACACATCAAGGGTGCTAAGAGAAAAGCAAGTTTGAGGACAGCGTAGGCAGCAATGTTGCATGTTGCATATTATTATAAAACATTATCGGATATCGGCACCTGTTAGGTAATCCCAGCATTGTGTGTAGCTTTGCAAGATAATCAATAGATAACCTTATCAGTGCAGAAAACCAGAAGAAAGCAGACTAGAAATAACCAATCGAAGATTAACCTAACAACTCTAGGTAATCAGATAATTTCTTGGAAATCTAGTTAGGCATACGCAGCACCCTACTTCAAATGAATATTCATTCGAAGCTTCACATATCAAAGACATTCGTAAATAGTATTTCTACATAATGAAATTCGGTTACAAAACGATTTATTCCCAATTGACATTGAAGTTAGTTAAATTAAGCAACGAGTAATAAGCCCCGTTACCATAACTTCAATATAGGTACACATTTAGTTAAAATAAATACCGCACCTTAATGAATTACCTGTATGCTTTAGTTTGAAAATCTTCCGACTTGACTCACAACAAAGACGGCTTTACAGCTAATAACAGAGCTTACAGTCGACTTTACTTGACAGGAAATAACGGAAGTATCTATAGACCATCAGTGCAACGCGGGTAGAGTAGAGGAAATCTCTCAGGTTTAAAATTATTACAATAGACCATTTACGTTCTCCTACTGCCTGTTGGGGAAAATGACTCCCAAAGCTCGTCTCAGTTAAAAGAAACATGATTCAGTAATACTCTGAATAGAGCCCTCGAAGGAAAACGAACAATTGTCTAGGAGCTCGAGTTTATATCCAATCTTAAATCAAATCTTCAACAAGTTAGAATGACACTCGCATAGCAAAAAAGTACGTAAATACAAAGTATCGTTCGTTAATGGAGCTTGAAATTTCAACACATCACTGCAATGATTTGGTAAAATCACGACTATTGTTCGTAATATTCCCGTCATATTTGTTAGCTGAATATTAAACTTAGCAATCAATTCCTTGCCGCGTTGTTGTAGGAATATACAAAGCTACTATAAGCTTTATTTTAAAAGACATAAACTAGAAATGTTTTCGCATCCCCATAGTCCGTAAGGATATCGGGCAATGCAGAAGCTAGTTAAACTTCCACAACACAATCAAAACTTGTGTTTCACGTAAGTTACATGTGGTATAAAACTACACTGTCATCATCCATAATCCTTTTAAACATCTACGTATACCTACCTATACGAGAATATAAATGGTACAAGGATTGAAATATCAAATGTAGAACTACGTTTCTACCTACTAATCACAAAACTTTGATTTATTGCGAGCTTTATGATATTTCAGACCTATCAGGTATTCCGAAACAAAATGTTTCAGCGCCTGTCGGACTTCTGCTGTTTGTGTATCTGGTCCCAAGAGAGTGACCCGGACTACAAATGTAGAATTTTGGCGTTAATTGCGAATCAATATAATTTTTGTTTACAATCAAGTTATTATGTTAGTTAATGCGACAAACAAGCAAGTCATTTGAAACAGCAAAATTAAGCAAAACATTCTGTTTAAATATTAATTAGCCAGCACAAACATGGTGTCTGTTAAGTCAATATGTGGGCATGTTTGGATAGATAATAGCAAAACTATTACTTCGGGTAAATCGGAATAGCTTCTGCCAACAATTTAAATGTTAGGCAAATGGATTAAAATTTCTTGAATATCACTATACAGGCTGTTCTAAAAGTACCTTACCACCTTAAAGGTGAGTTATCTAGGATTAGTGTAGAGTACTGGTAAATTGCTAAAAAACTTCCTTTTTCTCAATTCAGAAACTATAAGTAATTTAAGTTTTGGATTTAAGAGAAGGATGCAAGATAGCAGGCGCATCCTTGTCGCTCCCAATGGAAGTAAACCGATGTCAGGCCATGATTGTGTCGAGTCAGGCTCTAAAACTAAAACGTTTTGTCTAAATTTTTTCGATTTTTAAAATCTGTAAAATCTGTATTGTATCAACTTCTACAAAATCAATTTTTTTATTCATGACACACAAGATTAAAGGATAGATGTCTTGATAAAATTGTTGTAAAGTACTCAGTAACATTATTAACCAACAGGCAGAGGCAGGTCTTCAGTGGGTAATTCATTCAAGAGATAACAGTTTTTTGACCTGTATTGTACTATCATGCGCTATAGCGGTTTTGCATCCATATTTATTATGAGTTAAGTTTTTTTGTGTCTTGGATACGTACGTAGAGAGCTAGTCACATCTGTTTTTTTTTACGTTATTTGACTTGGAATTATAGAAAGGTAATTATGTAAATTAGGGAGTAAATAAACGTAAAAGATTAGAGAAAACTGAATATTCACAAATTGTGGGAAAAAAAAGAAAATGACAATTATAATTGTTGTCTATACTGGTTACCTACATACAAAAATAGTAATGGTCGTAAAAAATTTTATTATTTTAACTTGACTGGTTTTGAAGATAGGTATTCACTGCAATAACCACTAACAGGAGGCTTTAGATCCATTAAGAAGAATTTTTCACCCTATGTTTATAGACAACTTTGTTCATGTTTTCATGTACACAACTAATAGGTTTTGATAATGATGAGAAAAAGTTATCATTACCGATGAGGTCCGAGCTTTGCTTACAAAGTAGCCACTATAAAAACAATAGAAACGCACCAAATGAAAGAATACATAATATCCGCAGGGTAATGTTCTACCAACGATTCAGGTGCACTAGAATTCAAGTAAATTATCTTCTCAATATTGAAACAAAACACTTTGCCTGTTATTTCAAATTTGTAGGTAAATGGAAAAAACTACTTAGAGTTCTAACAAATTTATCATAGTTAAGTAGTTTAATGAATCAGTACATAATCTTTATTTACCAGATTAGCTCAATCAGATGTTTTGATTCTTTCAAAGTTACACGACCACCGAAGGGGTTGTGGCAGATGTACTGGAATAATTTGGGCCAGTGGGACCAAGATAATCTCAACAAAACGTCCAATGTAGAGATTAGGAAGAGCTACGTTGAAAAGCAACGTAAAAAAAATTTAATAAGAGCCTCTTGGGGTTGCACAGTTTTCAATCTAGTTCTATGCGCGCCACCAGGTTTTGGGTCAACTGTCTTAGTGAAAATTTAACACGGACCGTCATGCAAACGTAAAAAATTCAAGTGACAGGTGCAGTTATTTTACTTCCGCCTACTTGAAAGGAATTATTTATTGAGCTTAAAGTTCTCCTAAGAGAAACATTTTAGACGTTCCATTGTGGACACGGGCCATGTTTTAACCCTGATTACGTAGTATAAATATAGCATGTTGCTCTTAGAGATCTGGCACTACCTTGATATCCATCAAACTGTATTTATTATTCCCCTTTACCCGACCTAAATTTGTCGAAGTACAATTAGGAATAATTTTGGAACAACATTTGGTTACGACTTTACTGTGAAATGAAACGTAAATTCGTAATGACGCTTTTTGCACGTTTACTTTTATGCATCCAACGCAACACGTTGCTCATGACAAAGTCTTCCCTAGACGCAGACACATTGTTTAAAAAATTGGTACAATGTTGCAGCGCCTCAAACCATGTATCAAAATTTCACAACATGAATTTATATTGAAAGGAGCAGCAATGAAATATGAGAAGCTTACTATGCATAGTAAAGAGGATGGTTTTTGCATCAAGCTCTTCCACACGAACTCCTACATGTAAATCCGCCCCATCCTAGAAAATGTTAATAAAAACGCAATCGAATATTTTTTCTCGTTATTGTTCAGTCGGAAAAACGCAGCCCATACCCTGTTTTTTTTTTTAATTATTCAAACCGCTCATCACGGGATAATCATTATTGTTTAGCCAGATAACACGTTTTACTGTGTTTTCCGCGATTGTCAAAATGCTTTTCACGTGTCGCATCATTAAATAGTGAATGAAATGTCGGTGAGTTGTCGTTCCCGAAGGGTACAACGCGGTTGCTGTAATAAACAAGCCCCCATGACCGAACTCGCTCCACCATCTCGCCTTTATGACAAATAAAAATGACAAAAGAAGTAGAAAATAATTAGTCGTTCAAACCGTATGTTTCACACCCGAGCGTCGGGATGTATGTACCCTCCGGATACGTAGTCGACTCTTCAGTTGATGACTCATAAAATAAAACTGCCCTTGTACATACTTGGTCTGCAGACCACAATTGTACGGCATATTTAGCGTAGCAATACGCGGCAGTTTTATATCGTTCTTCTTATATGGAAAAGTATTGCGTACTTTTATGGGCGTTGGAATTTTTGTCTTTTTAGTCACTTTGTTTATCGCGATCTGTGAATGTCACCCTTCTAGGGTTCGACGACAGCGCCGATCTTTTCCGGCTGTAATTTAATTTTAAATTTCATAAACTTTATATTTTATCATAAACTTGTAGCCTCAGGTTGTCGATGTAAGGGGCAAACAAGCAACTCTCAAATTTGTCCATTGCCCTAAGTAGTAACACTATTAACACTATTTTGACGCGATATTGTTGTAACTAATGAATGACACAAATTTCTGAACCACAGAGGATTGCCGTAAAAATTGAAAACTGCGGTTTTGGGGAATCATGTTTCTCGCTTCTAGATAATTCTGGGCTTCGGTGTTGATCTACAAACATTGCTCTGCAAATGCTATATCTGACTAATCCTCTTTGTGCATTAGATATCTATCAACTTTGTGATATTTTAGAGTATCTAGTTTCTAAAAAATTATTGCTTATTTTAAGTTTTTAAAGAAACTTTACGAAACAAGTCAACAAGGCAGTTATTAGAGAAATAATGGAACATATGCATTGGGTTTCGTTTCCCTAGTACATACTTACCTACATTCCTACATACCTACTTATTCTGTAGATGAAATTTTAAAAATGTGATATAGACATTATTCCTGCTGTCGATCATACAGAATGTCTAATGGAATTTCTCATCAAAGTTGGCTTTAGCTCATTTTGCCTTCATAATTGAGATCTCAACGGTACTGATATTTTGGGGTTAGAATCCTAAAAGTTCTCTGTTGATCAGTAAACACCATCTTTGTCAAGTTTTATTCCTGTGAATGAGGAATAAATATACAAAACTCCAAAAACAATAAAAAAACAGTGATTTGTTAGCGCAAAAATTGCAAATTGTTGACATCGTGAAAGGAGGACGGGAAGAAAACAGTCCGGCAAACGCTCATGACTCGGTTTTTTCCTAAACCCACTAGATGAGAAATTCAATTAAGCATGTATTTAATATAGATAATTTGAATAAAAATTCCGTATTTAAATAACTGTGTTTCTCTCATATTATGGACAACGATACTGAAAAGAGGTCAGTCCTACTTTTCACCGGCTGTCAGCCGCAGGATTTTCGTACCAGTCCACTGAAAAGTTGAATATATTAAGCATAAGCTTTTGCAAACAACGAGGAAATAGCATCTGTACCTCAAATCCATTTTAGAATAATATGTTGAATTGCCCGTAAATTGGGTTTGAGATTACTGTATTTCCTTTAGAGAATTTGTTGCAATTTTGGAGCACGTCACTATTATTTTTTATTTGTCCAATCCTTACACTGTTTTTTCCGCTCATTTAATGTTTGTTAATCCGAAAGCCCCACTATTTACATAAAAAATCATACTAGGTAGGTATATCTTACCTCAATTTATTTTATTATTGATTTTGTTTGAGTCGAAAATGTGAAATGTGTCGGATTTTTGAAGTAATTACGAGTGACGCAGTTGTAAATTTTTACTGTTACCACTATTATTATTTAATCAACCAAATTATTACTGTCCTACAATAGTCCACGTTTCAAACATAAAATGCATTCACAAAAATTTCAAAACGACAGCCAAATGAAAAACCGCTACCACAATGACGGCATAACGAGCAGTTACTTTGTAACAGATGCATGTCATTCACAAATTCTGTTGTGGCTGCACATAATACCAAATAGACATCTAAAAACTTTCATAGCAAACTATCAACCTGGAAGCTAATTCCTTACCTAAGAACGTTACTTCTCTTTGACCAATTTCGGATCCTTCGCTTACCTAGAACAAAAAATAATGTATAATTAGTATAATGTATAATTATTTCATATTTTCAATTACTTTGACATAGGTATGCTATATTGCAGACCATTTTTAATTTTTCTGGTAATTGGGTACCTAAATCTATTACCTACTTGAGAAACTACACAAAATTTTAAAAATGCGGCAGAATAAAAACAGAATAAAGCTGCCGCCAAGGTTATCACTGTAGTCGGAAAAAGCGTTTCCCTTGAGTATCTATTGAGAAAATCAACAAAAGATAAGTTGATTAAAACTTGGATCCTGTTAGTTCCCAAACTTCTTTCAAGAGATAACGTGTAGAAAAGTTACAAATGCAAATATGGCTCCATGGGTGACAAACTTGACTTACTTAAAAGCGACAAATTTTAAATCTTGAATGCCAATTTCTTCAAACAACCTGTATAACGTAAAGTTATAAGACCGGTTAAGAAACTCAAAGAAATAAATAGTCTTTGCTCGAGAACAGCTTATGTGATTGAAATGTAACCGAATCCGAACCGAGTGGACGGACGATTATCAAAAAGAAAAAAGACCCATCGATGGTACAATATTCGCATCAAAAACAAACATCTCCTTTCTCTAATTTCTTCGTTTTGTGCAACCTTAGACTTCCTTTTTTGCGACACAAATTACACGACATTGTCCTCGAGGGAGAGTCGAGGATGCAGTTGAAAGCGGTGTCTCGTTTCGCCAGATGTAGAAACTGCCTTAAATAATCCAGCGACTATTGTCAACAGATTGAATTCGGACAATGCGCACCACTTAGGCAATTGTCCCCGACTATTGGCAGGTAATAATCAAAACCAGTTGTGCCTCTGTATTTGTTGTGACATTTATATTTAACTAGAGGTAGGTACGCTCCGACCCCTGGGGCCGCAACCGTTTTATTCGACTAGTGTAGACCCCAGATTTTCTATTTGATATCGAAGCAGTTGTGGGGTTATGCTTCGAGATTAGGGGAGGCACCCATGGTAGGGTTAATGATTTCAAAATGGCGGTCCTCTGCAATATTCCCTTTAACTTAATAATGGTCCTCTACATTGTGTCGCAGCTAGGTCTTATGCAAATCGGTCTAAATTCATAACACAAATTGGGCAGGCCTCTCTGTAATTCGGGGAAACTACCTATTTATAGCAAGGCATACCTGTCAACGTGATTTTGCTGCAACGATTTTGTCGGGGCAATCAGGAAATTACTTATTACCCAATTAGATTTTGCTTGTTACGCCGGATTACAAGCGCAAGATTAGCGATGTAGGAAGTATATGAGTGAAATATAGGGTTAGTCCAAGGGAAATGCTTTTAGCTGCTCAATTATTAAAAGCAATAAAATAATTTTGAAAAGAAACGCTGAAAGTAAACTAATTTCCTTCAATATACTTAATTCGATGTAGGAATCCCAACTCGTTCTAAGCGGCTAACGTAATTTGATCGTAACATCCGACGTTTACTTTGGCGTTTCCCACAGAATTTCATGCAATTATAGAGCGATTTCAGCCGGTGCTGAAGCAGCTGAAAATCGATAGAGAGTGGTAATTATTGAAAAAGATGTTTTCCCTTTTGTCAAACTAAAATAGTATAGTAGCAAATTCAGGGTGGGTACTTCAAAATATGTATT
Source organism: Schizotus pectinicornis (assembly GCA_951805265.1). Lineage (NCBI taxonomy): Eukaryota > Metazoa > Arthropoda > Insecta > Coleoptera > Pyrochroidae > Schizotus > Schizotus pectinicornis. The sequence continues at coordinate 833,102 of OX638203.1, read as the reverse complement.
TCATAATTTAGTTAGTTGGTGCAGATTTGCAATTCTATTTCTTGCATTGCGTTGGAATATAAAAGGAATATTTTTACTTATCCATTATCTAAGACGTGTATAGTATCGTAAGTGGTTTAGTTATAAATGCCAAATTTAATTTTTACCTTTATATTAGAAATATGCTTTCATGCGCCGGCAGTACTTCCAGAAAGACCTTGTATTACATATATATGTATAAGTAGTACAGTCCAATAGCGTTTACAGTACCTACAATTTACATAATTTGCCTCCATCAAGTTAACTGTGACTAGCAAGCAGTAGTATAGACTTTACAGAGAATTAACCGTAAGATAAATGGTAAAGTTTTAAGAAATTTTAGAACCAGGGTCACTACGTTGCTACATTTATGCTTGCTACATGGACCATAAATATTCAGCTTAGTTGGATAGGGTAGTGTAATGAATCCTAGACGAAGATCCCTTTCGATAAAAGACAAGATTAGCGACACAGTAAAACACGGTAAAACGTAGTAATACGAAATGGTTGATCTGTATACTTATAATATGAGGAGGTAAAGTAGTAAAATAATTTGTATGTAAGATAAAAAAAATTGGTAAATGCACAGGGTGAAATCTTAAAGACGCGACAGTGTAGTGCTTGTAAATCTACGTTGTTCTAATTAAATAAATTTGAACCGTTTTAATGTCTAAATAATTATTGAACACTTAAGTAAAACGCAGAATTCAAGAATTATTTAATAAATATTATTATTAAGTAATTAAGGGCCAGTTTTATGAAAGAGGAATAGACCTGGAATAACGATATTCCGGAATAACTCGAGATAAATGCGCTTTTACGAAAGTCGGACAGGACAAAATCCAGGTATAAACTGTGAACCGAGGGTATGTAAGCCGGCCCTTAGTCCGGAATAGTTATTCCAATGCTTATCCGACTTTCGTAAAACTGGCCCTAAGTCATTAATAATAGATTGCTATGGATAAAAAAGAATATAAAATCTCCGTAATAGAAGGTAACGTAGGAAACTAATTTTTTGGATTTTGCCAGAAAACTTTAACAGTTAAACAGTGGTTTAACAGTTTTGAAACCAATGTGACAGGCTTTTTGTCTTTTGCGCATCACATTTAGCTAAATCAACACCACATTGACCTGCAGATAATGTCACAAATGTTTTGTATATATGTAAATTAACTCAACCTTAAAATTTGAACCAGCAACAGTTTTAATTATATTAGCAGCTCCGTGATAATGATGCACGATTTATGAGGCCGCAGTTGTTTCATTTTGACATAATTCCTCATCAAACACGCAACCTGTTTTAAAAACGCCTAAGCAAAACTTTCCGCCCATAATTCGATATATCCCAATACGAGTTCACTTATCTGCTCTAATAGTAGGCATAAACGTCGATAAAGTGCTCCATCGGCAAACTTTCCCGTCAACTACTAACTTTTCCTTCGGGTTCATTTCGTTCAAAATATAAATTATCACTAAATAAACGTCAAACCTGATATAGTCTCAAAAACAAAAAAAAACTCTTGTAAATCATTACATCGACAAGAATTTAAAAGTTGGGTTGCGACTCCACTATATCTCGAAGCATATATCTCAGTCACTCAAAAGTTTGCCGCTAAAAATACCGTGGGGAGCAATTGCAGGCTTCCTTATAAGGGGGCCGAATGAAATTTTATGCGTTTATTGCAATTATTAACATAAAATCTTCAACGGCGAAGTTCCGGTGAGTGCAAGGAATTGCGCGACAAGCGGCGCAGTCACTTCAGACAATTTTCCATCACGTTATACACGCTAAAGCAGTGTAAAAAGATAATCTCGCAATTTATTTTGTTGCCATAAATGAATCTAATACACTTGCCATGACGGTTAATCCTGAAGGAAAGAGAGTAAGCGTAACACAATCTTCTTTTTGATGGCGGAAAACACCAACAACTAAGTGGTTGCTTTGAATTATTAAAGTTTCAGCTCACTTAAATCAGAAATAAATTATTTCCTAAATTAATAAGCCTTAATAGACTACAGGCCCATGTCAAAAATTGATGGGTCATTTGAACCACCAAAAGACCTATATAGAATGATATAAGGGTATAAAATAATAAGATTCAGCACTATGCCGTCACTTGTAAGCTGTCCAACTGAGTGCAGGTGAGATTTCAAAAGCACAGGTTGAGTGAGTACATTTTGGTCATGTATTTTTGTACGGCATTCTTACCATCAATAGATCCATGAAAAATAATGAAAAAACGCGCATTGCCGTACAAAAGTAGTGCGCCACAAAGTCGGAAAAATTTTTGATTTTCCGGCGATTTTTAGGGTAAATTTGGTCATTCGATTATGTACGGCATCACTTCCATACAGTTTCAATACCTCTTCTAATCCATAATTCCACAACGCCGTACAAAAAATCATGCAACATGGGGAAAAAATTGAGGGTTGCAAGCCCCTCCCTTTCCGTGGTCCGGGGGATGATTTGACACAACATAACATAAATTTATTTTGAAAGTATTTCATGCATAGATAACATTTTATCAAATGCCGTATATTTTTGTGTGGTCCAAAGGTCAGTAGGAAAAAAAAAACTCCAGAAAAATCCATGTAACGAAATATACTTTACGGTGATTGTTGGTACGATATTTTTTTATACGGCATTCAGATAGTTCATTTGAATTTAATGCAATTGTCTATGAAAAGTCAATGCCGTACAAATCTGAAAGTTTATAAAAATAATAAAGTCATAAAATAGATATTTTTCTACTACCCGCCCTGAAAACGCGGCTTTGTAGTTTTGTTTTGTTTTGTTCGGGCATTTAGGATTTGTAGGCATATATCTATATCTGTTTATACTGTATCTACCGGGTGTCCCAGGGCAGGCGGGTCATAGGGAAATAGCATGCGAAATTATATTTTGGAAATAATATCTTCCCAGGTAAAATTACGTAAAAACTGAAAGTGTGAGAGGGGTTACTGAATAGAGAGGCACATTGTTACTATTGTTTCGAATAGTTTTTACGTAAATAACTCTTGATTTTGTGGTGAATTATAAAAAATGGACCATGCCGTCAACGAATAGAGTTGCAAATTTACAGAGTCTTGTAAGGCGATTTTAGCAAGTTGATTCTAGTTTTGCAAGCATGTTAATATTTTTGCTGGAAAAATATTTATTAATGACAATTAATTATTATGCCTAATTCATAAATTCCTGCAAATTTCGCTGTTTATTTTGAATATTGTAATGAATACTACGTAAATCACCCTGTATACTTGTGCACGGGATTAATTCAAAATAAAAATTTTCTTTCTTGCGATTTAGACCAGGACCCAACGTGATGCCTTTAAAAATGTCCTCCAACAAAATTTCACACTACAAATCCATCCATGCCAAACAAATTTGTTTTCTGCGATTCCGTGTTTCGCTGTTGGCAGTTTTGCTCTATACGTTTTCCACTCCAACCCCAACCATCGGAAGTCCGCTGTTCACCCTGTAATTATACCGATTATCTGCAATCCGATTTGATTGATAGGTCACACCGCTCAATGCCCCACCATTGTCAATATCAGATTATTGTTTTTAGCGGTGTACCCTAAAAGTTAATTATTTTATTTGAATTCCCCTTGATTTGTTTGCCGTCATTACCGACATACATCTCATTTTTAATGTGATCGAAAATATATTGTACCGCCAAATGAGACCGACTGAATTATTTTGTTTGCCATCGATTTTAAAACTCACTGCTCGTTTAAATTAAGCAAATAAATTAATGGCGTTCATTTAACACCAAATCAATTTATTATTCTCAATAACGCATCATAAATCGCTAACTCTTTTGAATGTAAAATTAATAACATAATTCAAATTAGTTTGCAACAATAGAAATGTGAGTAATAATTTATCTTTTATAAAACATTCAAAGCGCTGAAACATAAATCTTTGCTAAATTATGGGGAATATTGATATTAAATTTATTTACCAAAAACCAAAAAAATGAATACTACATCTGGATTAAAAAAATGATTTAGCTACTTAAGTTAATGATATAGGTACAGAAGAATAGTTGCGTTGTTTTAAAGAAAATGTAAATGTCGGAAGTTTTAAATGCTCAGTCTAGTCGCCTTGTTGTTGTGTACATACAAAATCCTCGAGCAAAAAATCGACACAAAAAGCAAATATAAATATGATTAGCAGCAACATTGTTGCTAAATTTATTAGGAAAATAATAAAGTTATTGTTGAAAAAACCAATCCGCATCAAGTATAGGTAAACAAGAAAACTGATTGGGAGTTTCTAAACATCTGATGGACAAGACAATCGAGCTAACTGCTTTATTCAAATTTTCTGGAGAGGACTCAGTAAGGACCTAACGTGAGCAATCCTAGAAAGCGCGTGGAAATTCGCATTTAATATGATAAATAAAAAAAAAATATTTTCGTTTCATAGAAAGCATTACAAGTATAAAATCTCTTCAAGACAAGTGTTAGAAAGCTTTAAGTAGAGAAAAGTAAGTTGCGCCTGTCGGAAATCGAACTTTAGACGTTCGAACTGTAGATTTGTGGACCTAACTCGCTCTTTACTCGTGCCACAGGTTACCTAATCCTTTTGTGCTAAACACAAGAAATTGGAGACGGAAAATATTTTTGTAGTTTCTCCCTAGCCAATTCCAGATTCGTGGATACATCCTAAGGATTTTGTATAGGCCGTATCAGTTCATGTTGGTACGGTTTAAACAAATATTCTACCACTCACAACTGACAAGTACATATTAGGTTTAATATTAGACGTGGGTCGCTGTCTATGATAGTCACTTAACTTTTTCCAAGTCCATGGTAGCATTTGCAAACTTTCCACAACTTTAAGTCTTACATATCTAATCTAGTACACATTTATCAGTGACTATTCTTTTCGGCCATTTCTCCCTCAATGGCTCACGTTTTATTAGTAATTGTAGGAGGTGACTCTCCAGACCTTCGCCCCGGGGAGGGGTAATTAAGTAAACCGTTAATTAAAATAAGTGTAATAACAAAAGAATAAATAAAGTAAACAAACAATTCGGTTAGTTAAGCTTGGCGTGTGGTGCTGCCATGAAGGGTAGAGAGCAACTCCTACATTGGCGCCCAACGTGGGGCGCCAATGTAGGAGGTGACTGTCTAGACCTTCGCCCCGGGGAGGGGTAATAAGTAAACCGTTAATTGAAATAAGTGTAATAACAAAAGAATAAGTAAAGTACATAAAACAATTCGGTTAGTTAAGTCAAGCTTGGCGTGTAGAGCTGCCATGAAGGGTGGAGAGCAACTGAGGCCGCACGGCCTCGATGCGCCTGGCCGACTCGCCCCTCTCCTTCCTACTTCCGTTGACGGGGGGACCGCCGTGTTACATAATTCAATAAAACTTAGTTTAATATTTCTACGAAATAACTATCAACGTAGATACCTACTTACCAAAAAACACTCAAAAATCTGATTACATCTTACAAATATGTGAGAAGCAATAAATAATGCTAAGATAATAATTACTTGTTATTGTTAACGGTCAATATATTTAGGCACTTTAGACTTGGAAGAAATAAAAAAAGAAATAGTTTTACAGTTCTTGCAACTGAAAATTTAAAACAAGAATGATAAAAAATGTAGTAATTACCTACCATTCTAAAAAAAACATCAAAGCAAAAAATTATAAAACCAAAGTTCAAATTAAAGTGTTAAATGTTAACCTTTGGTAGGCAACAACGCAGTGCAAAAAAGTCAAAATGGTACCTATTACCTTTTGTGACTGTAATAGATAATAGGTGTATTACTTTTTTCTCATAGATGTTTGTTAGGCTTCAGCCAATTTTTTGAACTCGTATTATATTTTCAACAACTTCTTTTGTTAACTAATATTAATTTTTCATAACCAAATTGTATTAGTATCTTTCATTTCTCTTTAAACTTCATTTTGACGTTAAAAGCATTTCTTTGCTAATATTACTATTTATTTTTCTATCAAGACTATAAATTTTATTATGCTTCGATATAATGTAAACAGCTTTTTTGATAGACATGGCTGACATAGCATGTTTAGCGCAACAATATTGAACTAATAAAGTAAATGATGGCAAGTCAAAGAAAAATTTTTGAAACCCGATTGAAGGCTCAGAATTTATTATGAGAGGCACTTGAATTCTCATGTCAATAACAGTATGGCTACTTACTTTATTTATCCTTTTCTGTAAATATTTAAAAAAAAAACACTACTTAATTTCGTATATTTAACAAGTTACAAATTCTTCATATCATCCATACCAAGTAAATAGAACAAAGAGAACGTGTTTATTTTTAAAACTCAAAAACTTTACTGATGCTTACTAGGTTGCAGGTGAATAAACATTTCGTGTTAATCCAAGTTGACTATCGTTATCAAGGTGTTTGCATTTGTTATTTCTTCCTGCATCTAGTAGTTGCAACTTAGCTTTAATGAATATGATCAAAGTAAATTTGTTAATTATTATGCAGTTCAGACCTGCCACCTATTCTAGAAATAATTTCTGCAGCGCCAATCTGCCCATGCCGCTTTGAACTTTGGTAAATAGGCAATTAACCAGCATTCCCTCATTCCGGTTACCTAGCACGGTTAAATTTTCTATGAAAATAAATGAATTGAGTGTTTTTTATAAATAATATAACTTTAACGTGCATTATGGACACGTGGATTTTTCCATCGTCGAGTTTGCGATATATTGCACCAAACACAGTAGTATCTATCGGTATCTATCTAGATTGGTTGTATTGAATGCACCAGCCACTGATTACTAAGATACTTTTCAGTTCGTAAAACAGGACGAGTGGGCCCTACAAACTTCCTTCAAGTACTACTAAAATCTTAGAGCCGAAAACTTTCGAAGAAGACTAGAGGAAGTCCAATAAATCTGTAGTCGTTAACGGCATCCCATTGCATACAGAACAGTTTGATTTTTTATTGTTAGGTCACGGATCCCGACGGACTCAAGTCCTGTGCTATCGCGGAATCATCCCCCTTCATAAAAATATGTTCTATCAAAATTCATAGGGAATCAACTTAAATACTTTTTTATCGATGATAAGTTTATGTTCGAGGAAGGGAAATTCTCGGACATAAAAGTGCCACAAGTTTCCTTATCAGCAATGCTTCACGTCTGCTTAATAATAAAGTTTCCACTTCATCCACACTTTTACCCTCACATTTCTTTCTCCTTGCCCGTCGAGTGGCCGACAATATTCATCGTTTAACCAATTTACGTATGAGGAGCGACTCCTAAGTTTTTACCGCAACCTATTAGGTAGTGATATCGCTTGCACAAAGTAATGTCATGTTTAATCAACTTGCACTGCACTCTTGTCCCGCAGACGTTCTAAGCTTTATACTACAAATTGAGTTTCATAGACTAAGGCTCGATTTGTGACATTTGCTAAAATATGAATAAAGAGAACAAACCAATTCAATTCCCATAGTTGATTACAACAACTTGATGACCTATAACGAGAAAATATTGTTTCCAAATTTATCATTTTGCTTATTCAAACGCTTATTCATTGCAATTACAGTAGGGTGAGATGAGGGGTTCTGGCACATTACTCCTCCTCCTCCCACCACTATTGTTATATTGCGTTGCCTACCTACTCAGTTTTGCTCAACTTACTATTTTTATGTTCTAAACACCTTTACACAGGTTCTAAACAGCTTCATTTAAAGTTGTATAGAAGTTGTTTAAAGTTGTTCATGTAAAAATTTTTTAATCGAAGCTATTGAACAAAATAAAGTCGTCTCAAATATGGTTTACAACATTTTTATTCACTTTAATCAAAAATAATATCAACTTTATTATTTCAAATGGCAAGACATTATTTTTTTACTAATTACTGGTAGATAATTTAATTCTGAATCTAACAATGTATTACAAAGGGGTTATTGTATAGGAAATGTTTTGAGAAAAATGACGTAGTATTATCACATTCTGCTGCACAGCCTTACTTGATAATGTGAAAAGTTCTCATGCCGAAACACAGGTAAGAAATAAGATAGAGGGATTATGGACTTATTGTTGAATGCATACATAATCCGAGCATAAGCAATTGTAAACTGAAAATATGTGAAAAGAAGTCAAATAGATCACTTTTCCATCACTTATGCTTACCCTGCCCTTATTGACTTCAATTTTGTGGATTCAGGTTAGATCGTAAAGATTACTAAATATACAAGATTTGCGAAGGTTTACGCAAAAACTTTGACACATAAAGATTTTCCTTAATTGCAAATAATAAAACCAACCTCACTTCCAGTTAATGTCTCCTCTCCATAAATAAAAAAAACTTGAGAAATTTGATTTGTTGAGCTACATCATTTACTTCGCCAGCAACAAACACGGCACCCGATCAGCAGTAAATTTTTTTATTATGTTTGGGAAACTTTTTAACGTCTTCAGTTATACAGTCTAAACGTCTGTTGTCAACACTTTGAATTCCTTCCAGAATTCGTAGCGTATTATGCGCTAAGTGACTAAATCAATCCCTATACCTTAAAGTACTGTTTCTAATAGTAAAGCTTCGGCGAGATCTATTAGTCTAGTTTTTTTTTTGTCCAAAACGGCGCTTCCTGCTGTTTTATTAGAGCGATCGCTCTCTCAACTGAGCAATTAAGTCCGAACAGGATTTCAGTCTGATGATACCCTGGGAAATGAGGACTTCAGTTATTAAATTTAATTAATTGTCAGGGAATTATGTTGTACAATTAAAGTCAAGTACACGTAAATTAGTTTTATAGCCGTGCAATTCACATATACCGTGTAATGCATTTTTAGCCTGGTAATTCGTAAAACAGTTTATTGCTCTTACAACTGTTATTATAATAAAGAAAATGCAGATTTTCATATTATAATATTTAGTATTTACAAGCAAAATCACTTTTTACATCGGTAGTACACGACACCTCTCATGCGAGTGAACCATTAAGGACTGGTACTAGAACTAATTAATCATCATAATATGAGCAAATAATGGAGACAAAGTGCGGTATAGTTTAAAAATTCCACAGTTAAGAGTTCGTGTAATTATAGACCTGGTTGATTAGTAAATGCTGATAATTACATGACCAAATACCGCTCTCTGAGTAAGTACCTCATGTCCAAGAGTCATGAACATGCTCATAGGAAGTTTGATCGATGTTCCACAGTGGTTTCCACCTGTATAACAATCCTTTTAGTGCATTCAGCAATTTTTTATGAGAAAAACAAAGTTTAATTAGCCGCTTCAGAAATCTAATGCATTTAACACCATGCATTTGCTGTAGGGAATAGGTTGTAAAACTTAATGTCGTTTCACCATTGAAGTATTCTTTTGCAAGTTTTTGCGGCAAAGTAGGAAAAAGAAGGTAACTACCTGCTTTCCAATAGAGCCTCCAAGTGCCGGCTGTAACAATGTTAAGTAAGTTGCGTTTATTTGATTGTTATTACAGAGAACACGAGAGCTGAATCGATAACTAAATACCGAACGTTGAACAGGCCAACTTTTCGATCAGGTTAAAAATGGAAATACAAGGGTGCAATTGTTTCAGGAGTGTTGTTAAGTTGTATCTAAAATTTATTTGTTTGTTATAAATACGTACCTTAGAAGAAAACAAAAAAATTTTTGAAATTATTTTAACTAAGCCTATATGTATACCTTGAGTCCCAACATATTGCTACCTACAGTGGTCGAAAGGTTGGAATGATAATTATTTTGAGTTAACTTTAAGTTCCGTGCAATAAACTTAATTACGACAAGTAAATCCAATCTTGTGAGTGGGTTTTTTGGTTAGAAGATGTCTACAAAATACTTTTTTCAAAACCTTCTACTTTACCATTTTAGATTTGCTGCATCATATTTCATTATTCTAAATATGAATAACCATAACCACAATTTTTTTCTTTCATTTCTTAACCTTGATCTCCCAATATAACCCTTAATATAAATGCTTGCGTGGGGTTATTTAAAATATTGGTGTACGATAGGAAGGACGACGGTTATACAAGGTTAGTCAAAATTGTGGAACCAAGCATCTCTTGCCTAAACTATTAGATTTAGAAAAAAAATTAAGACTGTTCTTCAAACGATTAATTTGAGGGCATATCAGAGCATATTTTTTACACAATAGCGTTGGCCATTTTTGCCTGCAGCAACTGTATTTTTTAATGACACCGTACTAATATTTCTGTTCGACCCGACGCGACGTAGGGAATTATTTACCACACCAACGTGAAATGTTGTTTGTTCTACATTAAATTGTTTATTTTTAAAGAAATAAATAAAATTTGCGTTTTAGCTAAGCAAAAATAACATTTTGCTCTTAAGCTCTGCCCATCCCGAGTTACCTGAATTCTACTACAATAGGCAGTCAACCCTACCGGTCACTTTTCAATAATGTTGTTGACTGATTATTATGGTCCTGCTCAAGGTAACTCGAAGTGAGCGGAGATTAGGGGCAAAATATCATTTTTGATTAACTAAACGCAAATTATCTTTATTTATTTAAAAATAGACGGCTTGATGTAAAAAAAATTAATTTAAAGTTGCCACAGACAAAAATAGTCACGTCCATTTTGTAAAAAAATGCTCTAATATGCCCTCAAATTAGTCAGTCGATAAACAATCTTTATTTTTTCTCTAATGTCCGTATTCATAGACAGGACTTGAAGCCTACTTTCGTCTTGAGACCAACTGGGACCTTAGACGGTGAAACTTTAGTCTCGCTTTGGTGGCTATGGCTTACGTTCTAACCTTCAAGTAGATCTCAAGACGAAGTTGGACTTGGAGACCTGCCTATGAATACAGAAGTGGGATTCTGGAGTGTAATTATTTAGAGAAAGCGATAGCGATAGAGATAGAGACAATTTGTCGATTTCGTACCACGTAAGCCCCTTCGTGTCTGAACGGCAGTACAACGAAGGTAACCGATCGCTTAGAGAAAGAGACGGGATAAATGCCATCTCTTAGCAGGCATCTCTTTTTATATCATTCGGAGGAACATAGCGCTATCTCTGTCAAAATTTATTTTCTAGGGGACCCGAACAAGTCGTAGCAACACTTGGGAGTTCCCAATTTTCACGCATTTCAAAAATTAAATTGTTTACAAAAAAATTTTATTTCTATAAAGTATGCATCAATTTCAACTCGACTTTACGCCGGGTATAAGTCGGCGAAACGACGCAACTGGTTGTGTTCAATTTTAGCTCGTTGTCGCGGATTAACTTTAGCGCCGATATTTACAAAATTGGAACGAATTTGACATTTGACAAAAACGTCAAGTTACGTGGTCATTGGTCCTCTTTGACTTAATTCGATGTAAATTCGGCGACACACTGAAATAATGAGGTAAAATTAATAGTAAAGGAATGGAACAAAGCCGGCGCAACTGACCGGAGCAGCGTAACTTTTACACCAATATTTTATTCCCGGCGCAACTCGAGTTGAAATTGATGCATTTTAATTAGGGCTGGAAATAATATTCGAATTATTTAAATATTCGAATTGATGAACACGTAAAATTCGAATACGAGCAAATTCAATTATTCGAATATTCGAATGACTATTCAAATCTTCGAATAACTAATAGTCATTCAAATATGGGAATATTCGAATAATTTGAATTATCCGAATGACTGTTCGAATACCAAAATTCAAAAAAGTCCCAGTCCTAATTTTAATTGTGACAAGCGAAGCGACGAGAACGGTGAAGAGCAAAATGTGACAGCAAACAAGTGAAATAAGATGGAAACGTAAACAAATCACGTTACTACGTCACCCTCACGAGTCTAATTTGTCAATTGCATGAAAAAATGACAGAATTTTCAATAAAATGGCATAATTTTCGTTGAAATAAAAGTAGGGGCGTATGTTTTTAAAAGATCTATACCATTTTGCTTCCTATTCGAAGAGAAAACCGAAAATGACCGAACAACAGTCGAAGGTATTAAGGAAATTCTCTAGTGTCCTTACGTGGTAGTGTGGTACCGAGTAGCGAAGGGCAAGAGAACTTTTCTTTCTCTATCTCTATCGCTATCGCTTTCTCTAAATAGTTACAGAATCCCACTCCTGCTTCCACAAGTTTTGGGTAACCCTGTATAGATGAGCCCTTCATTTTTTGAATTATTCTACTTTAGTAACAGATTAATGCCCGGCTGCATGAACGTTGAGATACTGCTAGCATACTGTCGAGATTTAGCAGAGGACCCACACCATAGTAACGAATCAACCAAATTATAATTGATATTTTGACTACTAAAAACGTAAATAAATTTTTAATCGTTTATCACCGTGTTAAAATCTTAATTGATGAGCTATTGACAAATGATTATTTTTTAATTTATGTCCGTATATTAGCCAAAGTATAGATAATAATTTTGTTGATCTGTTGCTATGGGTTCTCTGTTAAATCTCGACAGTATTCTAGCAGTATGTCAACGTTCATGCAACCGGACATCAATATATGGAAATAATATTCAAAATTCGATTTAAATTATTACCAATTAATCAAACATGCCAGAATCTTACTCGACCAACTAAGCCATAAGTTAGAAAGCCAATAAAACCTTTCCAACCGCTTCACATTTTCAGTGTCAGTCAGTAAAGTCCAAAGATTATAGAAACAAACATAAACATGCTGTTTGTTACATTCTTGACTTTTCAGTTTTACGTTGCAAGTCACTTTTTAAGAACAAAATTTATTTTAATTCAGAAAACTGGCAGCGTTTTTATGTAACACTTATAATTTTCGAATTTGAACTGACAAAATCATAACTGTCTTACGGATATGTAAAGGTTTCTCTGGCTGCAGAGTTTTATGGTGCCCAAGTTATATGTTAAACTAAATATTTCCGGAAAATAGGCTATTACGTCATTTAACTTTTCCAGTATTATTTCAGGTCTTCCTGCTACATTTTTAATTATTGTACAGTAAAAAAATAGTTATTTATGTATCAAGGGAATAAACACCGATTTCAATCCCGAGAATGTAAGTAATGCACGAGGCGAAGCCGAGGGCATTTTCATTCGAGGGATTAACGATGTTTATTCCAGAGATGCATACAAAACTATTTTCCCAACCGTTTAAGTTAATAATAATAATAAATTAGAGAAGAAATAATCGTTATAATTGACAGATACCTAAATAAAGTTGGTTGACGGTTATTATGGAAACGAGTTTCTTTATGTTATATCTGCATTTTTTTTACCTTATTCCCTCATTATGAGGGTTGGGAAGAAAATATTTTTAAATACATACATCATTCACAAAACTCTATAGAGAAGATAGTAATTAAAATGTTGTAGTACTTAATGTAGTTAGCCTAAAACAATGGGTGCATGTCTAATCAATGCGTCAAATTTTCGTTAAACCCTTGTACATTATGCACATGCCTAACCGGTAATTAAAGTACCTATATGTCACACGCATTGTAAGAAGTTGTAAGAAGAATGATTTGGTTATTGGTTATAACTTATTCTTGATGCAGTAAAAAGAAAATTATTTAGGTAAGAGTTAAAGTTCCTGAATACCGCAATTACAATAAATTAGTAAGATTTGTCATTCTTAGGTTGAAAAGGCGTTTCGCATTTTTATAGAGCTAATGTACATTCTCCTTATTAGATAGTAAAAATCGTAGCCGAGACAAATGCTGCTTAAGTTCCATTCTGCGTAAAAGACGCAAGAGATGGCTTTTGGGATCGATTTTTTTATAGTGGGACTATTTCCATGATAGGTTTTGGTCCGCTTTTTATGTTTTTTGTTTATGTCAAATAGACAATAAAGCAGCACCGGCGGCTTATGAATGGTCAATAAAATTGAATTTGGCGCAGTAAATGATCCATAAAAAATTTACAACGGCCACAGCAACGATGTTGCCTAACAGCGCATTTTAGCAACCAGCAAAGCAATTAACGGAATATTTCAATTGCGGAAACCTCGGCATAAATTTTAGGATGCTCTCTAGTCGGAATTGCTTAATTCCGGGGGCGTATACCAAAGTCGCAGGAGGAGGCCGAAGGAGAGGCTCCGGGTATAAATTCCGGTTCAATTACTGAGGTGGTGGCGGCCGCTTATGGCTGCGCTAAGTCACAGCGCCCATAACGGAGCGTCACACCGCGTCTCATATTGAATTTTTTATCGGAGTTGTTGGAAAGTTGGGGCCGTTACGGCGATGCTTTAACGTTCAGACACCTGAGCTTTGCTCGCACTCCGAATCGCCCCGAGTTATCGAAAAAATACGGTTGAGTGTCATTCAATAAATTCCGTTTTTGATGTTGCTGCGTATCCATCTTTCAGGATACTTGATGGGAAGTGAATTTTGATCGAGATTTTACATGCGGCGTTTCACTCCAATTTGCATAAATAAAGACAGCCGCGGCTATGTCGGTAACATCTGTAAAGACATCCACACCGAATTTTAACGGACGTTTAACAAAGAATTTTCATCAACTTTCACGGTATAGCTTATATGACAAAGTAGAGGGCTGTACAACCTACACTGCAGAATACAACCTTTTGTCTATTTTAACCGTCATACAAACTGTTTATGTATCTATTATACATGTTAAAGTAAAATCCTGCAAATACAACAATATACCTAGTTCTAAGTTGTCAAAAAAAACGGACAGTCTTCCCTTTGCCACTCTCATGTCATGGTAGACGAAATATAAGGTAGAAAGAGCGCAGGGCGTTTTCGGATTTTTGCAACTAGCTGTACCATCTTCTTGTTCTAATGTTCTATATATCGTATTTTTTCAAAATATTGGATGGAAAAAAATTGGGATGCACAAAATCGTACACCCTTTAACAATGATATTGTTGCTTTATTTAAATTTTATTTATCTTTAAACAATGAAACAGAACCGGTGCATAATCCTGCAGATATTATGTGCGATTGTTGTCTTCTTTTAAGTCGATTATGCTGATAACAAGATTGTTTTTCTGTATAAACAACTATTTTGGGACATTTCGTCAATATTGTTTATAGCTGGTCTAATTCTTGTTTGTTTGCCGTATAAAACAACACGCGGAGTGCATTGTAGTGACCGTTACGGATTTCCCTTTTGGACTAAAAATAGCAAAAACAAAAGTCATTAATCATTACCCAAATATTGTAATCAAACAAGTTTGAAATCAAACCTAATTGCCTAGTAAATGATTTTACTCTTCAAGAACTTGTCATCTGATGATGTGGAAAAAAGAATCATCAATAGAGAAAGTGATGAACGTGAAATTCTTATTTAATAATAATTGTGTTTGTGCAATGTAAATGTGAAAAATGTTTACCTCAATATTTTTCCACCCGGTATACTATTTTACATTTACTTTTTAAAAGTTAATTCCATTTGTATTTTTTTGACCAGTTAGTTATGAATTTTATACGGATTAGTCGTTTATTATTTTCTTCCTTTAGATTAGAAGTATTATTACCTATTCGATATATTTTTTAACAATATTTCCCGGTCTTTGTTTAAGTATAATTAAGTAAAAAGATGAACTGAGATAGTGACAAGGCTTCTAAAATTTTAAAATATAAACATTAATGCTAAATAATACTCCTTTCAGTTTCTTTGTTCTGAAATACTGTGTCTGGGTAAATTGACAGTTTCTTATCTTTTCTTATTATCTAATAATTCTAATAGTTTGTGTGAGCAATAAATAGTAAAGTGATTAATGATGCCCAACCAATACGAGACAGAGAAAGTGCATTTATGGATTATATGATTGATATTTAGAGCCAACGTCTTTCGTCCTCAACGCAATTTCTTATGGTCGATTGTTAGTGAATTTCCAGTAACGAGTAAATTTTTCTCGTAATGTTGATCTCTTGCTAGGACACCGAGGCGTGAATACGCGATACTTCGTACTTACATTTTGGTTTAAAAAATAATTTTGATTTATTTGAAAAGGGGTCTTTGCGAGAGTGCTACGTCAATTCTGACAATTTAAAATTTAAATTAGATTAAAAAATGGCACGTAGTAATACGGTGCTTCTAGTGCCGTAAAATAAGATTATCCAGTTATCTTGCACAAGGTGCAAAAACAAGAAGCTACTGCTCTGGTGGTAAACATTACGTTCGGGTACATTTTATGATTATGAACAAACATTTCTAACTAAATTCGGTATACGAGTAGGTAGGTGTTACGTAGAAAGTGAGCCTACCATATGTGCTGATGACGGTCATAAACGACATACCTACTTAAATAATATCATCCAACTCCTCTTCAGCCGGCATATTTTTGTTATTAAAATTCCTCTTTTAAAAAATGCGATTTTTCCGGAGCGAGCTAAGCTGCTGGCGACCCTCGTTCCACATCACTTCTCGACCTTCTTCTGATACCATGAATAAATGAGGCACTCTTATACGAAGGCTTCTCCAAGACAAGTTGCAGTAAAGGGTGACGTTTACTGTCTCCGTAAAGTAGACGTAATTCCTCGCTAATGCTAATAAGAACAGCAACAAGAGCCCATGTGGTGCGGGCTGTCTTAAATCAGCACTTAATTGCTAATAGACCATTTACCGAGGTCCCCAGAAAGAAACTTAGTTAAAATGTGAAATACGCGATGGGGTAGCTGAACTTCGGGAATTGTAGCAGGCGGCGCACTCTACTACCCTCGAGCCCGCCGCCGCTCTGCTACCTGTGTTTATGGCTAATTTATGTCCGAAGTCGTGCTATTAACAAGCATTAACTGCTTAATGTTGTGTCGCAGGGCCCGTTTGCACTTAGTTATAAAGCAGGCCTCCGCCCAACGAATCCTGCTCACACGTGCACCTTTAATTATTACATACGACGTGAAAGCTTCGTTTTTATTAATTTGCCAATGGAAATTGCGGTAATCACCCCCAATGCTTCAAAATTTATGTATATTGACGGCAACTATTGGCCTAACTGGTTAAAATAAATACGAGGTCTCAATTTCATTATAAAACTGACGCTTATGCCAATTTACAGAACAATAATTTCTACCATACTAATTTCACTAATAGTCAGTTTAAGTTGTTGCGTACGTATTGTTATCAACATAAGGAAACTGCAATATCGAGATGTCATAAAGTTCAAAAGTTTTTCACGGAACAACAAAATATCCAAAAATGATTCAATAAAAGTTGAATGTCTACGGATATATTTGTTTTTCAAAATCAACTATTTGGGAGTGTCAAATAGTACAATAAAGAACGAGTAATATAAGACACATTTCATTACACTAGACCAAATTTAAAAACGAGCGGTAAAGCCGCAAGTTTTGTAAAGAATGAGTGCCATAATTGTCTAATGAACGAGTTTTTCCACACTATTTTCTTTCTTGTACTAGTTAAGCTTTTTTAAATGAAAAAACCGTAATTTGGAAATTTGGAAAATTTTGTCGCGGTTGATACCACCACGGCTAATAGAAATAGTAAATAGTAAATAGACGTAGTAGATAAACTATTTAAAAGTGGTCGAGAAAAATTGGCTGGTAATCAAAGCCGTCTTCTTGAAGTGATTACGTCAATAGCCATTAAAAAATACAAGTATTTGCTTTTACAGCATGTAAGATTTAATTAGCAATTTAAGAATTAGCAGCTTTATTAGAAATTTCAGAAGTCATGGTTTTCAGAATCCTGTATAAAGTACCCTGAAATGATCAAGATCAATGTAAAATGAATTCCTCAAATGACTCGATTTACGTGGACCATTTTAATAGATGTGTTCCCAAATCGAAACAAGGGCATCTCAAAAGCTCTAGTAAAGTTTAAAATTTTGCAGGGACATTTTCTGAGATTACCAAAGCGATTTACTTATAGGCTACCAGAAGAGTAGAACAGTAAAAGTAGAGTAAGTACTATTGGCTCAAAAAATACACGAGAAATTGACGCAAAGTGTTAGTATACCTACTAGTGCTTATAACTTCATAATTTGCCGAAATTGCTGTAACTGATTGTTGCCCTCAAAGAACACTTATTTTATAGTCCAGATTTGGCAACCAGTTTTTATTTCTTATTTTTGAACCTCAAAAAACATTTTAAGGAAAAGCCAAGTGAATATTTTTACAACAAATTAAACTTGTTATTGATAGAGTATAATACCTACCTGTATTAAAATGCAAGAAAACAATTTAGAAAAATACTATACATGTTAATGAATGAGTTAACTTAATAGGAGCTTCTAAACAATTTGTTAGTATTTTTTCTCACTGAATTTGAACCAAAAATATTCAAACCTAAATTTTACTGATTTTATTAATTTGGCGCAAAAGTTGCATTTTATGAAGTATTGTAAAAGAGTAAGAAACCTTCGGAAAGTTTTACATGCAAATAGTCAAAATAATAATGATAATAACGGATAATAATAAATAATCGAAATGTACGAAAACATTCATAAATGCTAACGAAATAATATTTAACTATAATGGCCAAAACTTTAACCACAATTTACCGATTTTTGTCTAAAAATCAGTTTGTTCTCGGACCGATTCAAACTTGAATAAATATCTTCTCTGCTCAATTGTCGAAAGATCAAAGAAAGATATTTCATTTAATACGTTCAGCATTTTCACGGTGTTTTGAATAACAAATTTAAAGACAGAGTTTATTGAAATATCTTGATAAGCTTATTACAAAACTCATAAGGATAAATTCTCGGTATATTCCATAACTAAAGAATATAATAAAGTCATTAAAAAAGTGACGTGATAAGTACTCGCTGGTGACGCTCAAGTATTTTCCAAATCGGATTCAAAATTCTTACTTGAAAAGACATGAATATATTTATTCAATTGTTCGTAATAGGAATATATCAATTTGTGTAAACGTCATTTCCAAGAACCGGCAAATCTCTTACATGATTGGCTTCCTACCAAATGGACGAGTTAATATTCCTCACATTTGTTTCTTGTATCGATTTCCCTCCAATTTCGCATAAATTTCAGGAAAACACGTTTATATAAAATTTCAGCTGGTCGATATATACTTTAAGAAATTGCGCATAATAATGAAAAAAATACCGCAAATTCTTAACATTATTAGGTATACCCTAAGAGAGAAATCACTTTGATTTGGTTAAATTTAGTTATATTTTCAAATGTCGCATAAATATGTATGAGGGTAAACGTGCGTCTGAAGATTTGGATTAAAAACAGCGAACTCCAAATGATTTTTTGTTACAAGTATATCGTCCGCAAATTTGCATATAAATGAAAACTTATAGTGAAAATCACACAAAACTAGAAAGTAAATTAAACATTATTCTAAAAATCCTTTAACTGCTTGTATAGAAGAACGATATACTCTGAGAGATGCCTGCTACAATAAACACGTCGGCTTTTTCGCGTAGGAGTTATATAAAATAACAAGTGCAAAATGCGAGATTTATTGCTTGGTATAACGCAATATTATGCTCTGAGACAGCTTCAGCTCTAAAGATATTTGTCACGCACGTAGCCCCACGATCAAGATTTCTGTACTCTAGTGCTCTATTACACCCCCACAAATTTTTACAATTATTTTGCGCAAAATCTACATCATAGAAGTGATTAATTCTTACTCATTAGCCGAAAATAACGAATTAATTGCGTATTTAAAGAATTTATTTGCCAAGAAAATACGAAAAAACAAAGACGATAACTAAACATTAATCTATTATTAGTGGTGTGATAAAGGTTGAATTTTATTGTCAAAAGTTCCAGTACCATAAATATTTAAAGTTATTACGCTATTAACTGCAATTGAATTGATTTCAATTATAGCTACTCACGCTTAGTCGAAGAAAATAAAAGATATAATGTTCATTAAAATAAAATTTTTGATGCTTACAATAATAATTGTATACTTACTCGTCAAAAAGTACTACATGTGGTCGTTTGTAATTGTTATTTTATGGACCCAGACAATATTTTTGCGAGCTGCTTAAGTTCAGCCTATAAATTTTCCGCCCTCCCGATAGAATCAGGAATAGGTGGCCATAGCTCAATTTTATGTTCTGAGAACAACGAACTAAGTCACGCAACTAATACTACAATTAAATTTAGAATTAGCCGATATCACAAAATTTTCAAGAGACATGTAAAATAAATAGCACACGGTCGCATGATACTTTGATTAATATCAGGCTTACCTGTAAATATTTTAATTAAAATTTATATGAAGATAAAAGGCGCATAAAATTTAGAACTTAATACGTACTTACTTGTAAATTTTTAATTACAGAATATGTAGAAACTAACCACCTGCTCGTTTTATTGTTTTACCAACCAAATGGCTTTGTAAGCAGATAAGGTAAACATAGTAGCAGATAGGTAAACACGCCCTCCGATTAATATTATAAACTTTATTCTTCTGACTACCTTCTAAATCTCAACCGCTTTTATTTATTATTTTGGTAAAATTTTACCTATTAATGTTACATTAGTTCGGCGCCATTTTGTAAAAAAAATATGCCCGAATATGCCATGAAATTAGCCATTTCACAAATAGGTTTTATTTTTTCTCTAAGTCTAATAGTTTAGACAGGAAAAGCTTGGTTCCACAATTTTAACTAACCTTGTATACAAGTATGTAGTAGATGACCTTTTTTATTTGGGGTTGGTAACCCTTTCGGAATTACCTTATACCTAAGATTCTAAAATTTTTTGATTGTATGTTTCAACCAAGCTTAATTGTGGGTTTTTGTAGATTACAGTTTTTCCACATTAAAACTGGTCAAAGACATCATTCTTTATTTATTATATGTAAATATTTATTTGATAGCACCAATGTGTGCTTCAAGTACACTATTTTTTTTTTTGTAAACCGCAATACGTTTACCAATAATTAAACTCAGAAATTATTGATTTTTTTCTTTCAAATAACGACAACATAAAGCTCTTGCTAATAAATTTCTGAAACATCAAACTTTGGAGAGGTCACTTATGAGATAGATACAACGATCGCTTAACGAGCAGGGAATAACCATCAATTGGCACTACACGCTGATGCGCTAATGACTAATGTGTGATGCAAGACAAAAACCGTAGCACAGGAACAAAATATCTAATTTTATGCAATAACCAATATGTACATATACTTCTATAGCACTATTACATTTTTATTTGTCGTCTCAATGTTCGATAAGGTGACGTGCAACGGTTCGGCAATAAAATTTCCATAGAGAAGCCATTACCTTAAATACCTGTAGGCATAATTTTTTGAGCATTGAAAATACAGGAACATGAAAGCAAAAAAGTTCTGAAAGAAACGACGTGCAAGCCCGCCCGTCTAACTAAGAACCGTTCACAAAGATGCAAATCGCTGTATAATGGCGATATTCAAATGCTGCACTATTACCATGACAATCATATAAAGGAAAAACTTCTTTAATCAAGCTCGATGGCCGCGCGCCACCTCCAAAATAATGCTGAAACACAAAATAATGGCTTGGAAATGCGTTCTAGCCATTAAATTAGAGGGCGTAGATCGATTTATTTAAAGCAATTGACATTCGTAACAGTATTCAGATTTCGAAACAATGTTTAGAAAGGAAGCGGCGTGTAGACTATTTATATGGTTACGCGTTTAGCGGCTAAATTGTTACATTCACGCTTCTCTCCGCAGAAGACGGGGATTTAAGGTGAAAGATAATCGTTTCCAGGTGATGATCCGCAACTAACAAGATCTAAAGGGATGTTTGGAAGATAGATGACGCAGGGCTATCCAGTTTTTTTAAGCATTTTTAACTCCAAATTATAAGGTTTCAACTAACAAAGTGAAATAATTTATTATGATAACAGAAGGTAAATTTTTCTAGGTACCTAATATACATAGAGGTGTCCCAGAACTCGCGCCTCAGAGAAAACAGGAAAAATCTCCAAAAGCAAAAGGTACTTTTCAGAACCGTAATTTGTTGTTTTATTAAAACAAAAAGAAAAAAGTAGATACAAAAAACCGATCCGTATGATAGATAACTAGTATGACATCTTGAATGACCTAACATATGTTGACGTTGAAACTTTGGCAGAAAAATGATTGTAACGTGTGATAATATAAGCTTAGCAATCGATTCTATTCACATTAACACCTGCAGCTCCCTTTCTGGGATTGGTGAATTGGTGGATTGGTGTGTCTCACAACTCTATTATGCAAGCCATTAACTTTTCTTTGCTTGCATTCCCGGGATCTAGATTGTCGTCAGTATTGGTCAGTTTTCTCTAAGGCGCGAGTTCTGGGACCCTGTATATGTACAGCTTGGAGAATATGTTTTGTCGTATCGGGCGTAATTGCGGACCGCACGACTAGATTGAGCGACTGTCGTGTTGCTTATATTGAACCCTTGGAGGGAGGCTAGCAGGCAATCTCCTTGTGCAGACTCAAGCAAATAATTTCGGGCTAGCCTCCCTCCAAGGGTTGAAAATCAGCCAACAGGACAATCGGGACAGTCGCCCAATCTACTCGTGCGACCCGCAATTGCGCCGGATACGACACAACATATTCTCCAAGCTGTACAGGTGTTCTAACTAAAATAAATCAACCAAAATATCTTTGTTATTAGTAAAATTATATAATACAGTTAAATAGGTAAAATTATTCCCAGTACGTAAGTGCTTTCATTTAGCTTTATTCTGCTTAGAGATATTTAATTAAATGTATCAAATTATGTTTCTAATTTCTGAACTTCAATAAAAAAAAATGATACATGTAATTAAATATCTCTAAACAGAATATTAAATATTTTTATATTAAACCGTTATTGAATTACATGGATTTTTAAATTTTAGCGCTAAAAGAATTTTTGATTGACAGCATGACAGCTTTGTGGCCCTTTACCTAGCGGGTAACCACATTAGATTTTATGATGGTCTCTGTACCGCAAAGATCTTTGAGTAGGTACCGCTTTTAAGTCATAAATAACCAAGCCGTTTAGGCGGTCTTTGTCATGCAATTTGACTGCTTCAATAAAGCAGTTGTGGCATAAATTTGTCAAAATCCCGCGAACTTCTTAAAAACACAATTAGCGATACTTCAACTACAACTTTCAAATTTTTAACAACAGGAACGTATACCTAGCGGTATTACGAACATAATAATAATAAAAAAATATGTTAAAAAATTCTGAACAAGCACTTTATGGTGTACAGACGGCGAATGAAATTAATTATAGACCAAACAATGACGCCACATTGTAGCGCATTGATTACAGTTTATTTCTGCCAAATTTCAAATTTTTAACTCCATACGCAATTTGACACCGGCGGTTCTCGCTAAAACACCCGGTATATTAAAGCTGTAATTTTACTAATAACGAAGGATATTTCGGTTAATTCACTCTAACTGACTCACCCTGTACACCTACCTACATACAGGGTGTAAGCGAAATAAGTGCATTAATTTTAACTGGTAATAGAACGCTTCAAGACCAACAACTTTTCCTAATATATTTTTTTAAAAACGTTTTAGTTTTTGTGTTAAAATTATTTTAAAATCTTTTACAATTTCTTACACGCCATTGGAAGGAACGTTACCTAGTCAACAAGATTACCTTATGAATTAATTGTATTATTATTGTTCTTTGTTGGAACATTTCATAAGAGGCTCGTCAATTTGTAGGGGGGATAATTATTTTAAAAAATTTGATTTCAAAAAAATAGTACATAGAAAAAAATTTTGTCTTGATGAATTCTACCACTGGTTAAAATTAATGTACTTATTTCGCTTACACCATGTATATTCCCACTTGTTCATCCTTAATCAAACGGATGCTACTATCAACAACTTTGTTTAGAAGTGTAGAAGTAACTTAGTGTTTTTGAATCTTATTTAATTCAAAATCTTACTTACTTAATCATATTGATGACGCACAAAATGTCATATTTTTATTTCAATTATTTAGAAAGGCATACCTACTCCTAGAGTATTGTAATTTACTGTCGATTATCCAAATGAGTTATGAGTTAAAGACTGACAAAATTAGATTCTAACAATATGTTACATACGTTATGAAGTAAGTGGAGACGGTGTTTTGATTTAAGTCCACCCTATACATGTGGAGCTGTCTGAAAACTGAAGTTAGATAACTAAACTAAATTTGCGGGACAGAAAACTCTTATGCACACGACACATTATTCAAGTTAGAACTAGGACGGGTGTCAGAAGTTTCATTGGATATTAAGAACTTTCGAAACAAATTCGCTTCACCTTCAACCCCAATCTAGGCCAAATCAGCTTTGAGGTGTTTCAACATCGTCATAACATCAAAATTGAGCTCCCGATCTCTAATTGTTTTTCGTCAGTAGCTATAAAGGGCACTCTTACTTGGCCAATTTTTTGTTATAGTCAATTTTATCCTTTCTGTCTTGAAATAAGGGTACTCATCTGGATTATTTGATAATAACTGAAAACAAGAAGGCACAAACGTCCTGTATAATGGACTAACTTTTCCTACGTCGCTTATTGCATTCGCATCAATAAATTAAATTCAAGTTTCGCGATGTTGTGATAAAGAAGGCAACTTCCAGTGGTTATTGGAATATGAATAAAAACATGCCCTCCGCTATTGATACTTGAGAACGCAAAGTAACTGAAAATGAATGATTAAATATTTTACATTTGCCAAGAAATACTGTAACAAAACCTGTAGCGATGAAAATTAAGGTGATATATGAGAAATAAAAAAAATTACTTAAGCTCGGGGCAATATTTGAATTCAAATTTTTGTTGTTCAAAAAAATTATGTAGCTGCTGCAAAAAACGTCAAGTTATTTAAAAAAAAAAATCTGGGTTAAGCAGTCTTGAGTTTCGTTTCGAGGAAAGCTGCGTAATTCAGTCGTTCAATTTTCTCGCAAGTTACAAGCTTCACTTAATATAATCACATAAAAGGTTCCTCAAAATTAGCTGAAAATATTAACTTTCCCGGCCTAAGGACCCTTAAGTCAACTAGGCACATTGCTGAACTTTGTTAGCGACATGATATAACCACTTGCAATTATTGCCGTGAAAAAAACCATTTGAGAGGGGAACTCGACCATTATCATTAAAAGTAACTGTTATGTTACGCGCTCTAAGACATGATTTCGCCAAGATGGTGCGAAAACGTTATGTGGAATACGTTAAAAAATTGAAAAGTGCGAAATTTTCAGATTATGCGACGTAAAGGTAAATTGAACAAGACTTTGGGCGATGTAATTTTATACGGAAACAAGGCGTGAATTTTTTCGGGGCGTCAACAAAAGTAATTGACAAGTTGAAATTTGATAGCTTAGGAAAATAATTATTTATTTTCGACAATTTCTGCTTTCCTAAACAAACTTGATCAATATTTTCATCTTCCTTAAGTTCCTTTATTTTAAGCGTGCTTTGTGATCAGAGCGTGTCAATATTAATATAATTTAGGAAATTTTGATATCCGAGATTTATTATGTTGTAACTTGAAAGAAACGGAAATAAATGACATTATTATCTTGACTTATTCAACAACCTTGAAGAAAAAAAAATTATAATTTTAGGGGAAATAAAATCCGGCAATCTTCAACTATTAGTTAATTACCACGTTCTTAGATCTGCAATAAAAATTGACACTTTATCATGTCAAACAATGCAACTCCTTTGCATAGTGAATGTATTTATTAAGGTAAAATTGGTAAACTTTTCAAAATTAATAATAATATGAGTAGAACTAAAACAAATAAGAAATAAGGCGACAAACGTCTTTAGTTCTTTATACATTTGATATGAGACATTGACGACAGCAATTTTGTCAACAATCAGTTTAAGAGTCATCCTTACCTAAACTGTATGGGAAATTGCAATATTAATGCGAGCCACGCTAGAAGGCAAATGATTTGCTACTATTTGTAGGAGACAATGAACACATTTTCTAGCTTTTGGCTTGTTAGTCGTAGTCAGATTATTGGCATCATGTTATCAGTTTTGTAGTTTTATCAACTTTCTTGTGCTCGTAAGTAATTAGATGCGTAGCTAAGTGTCACTCTTTCCAGGTGTCTGTTTAAGTTTCTTAATTTTATTCTTTTAGACCTAAGCATTTTATTCTATTTGCTTTTGATTTTGCTTACTTTATTTTTGTTGTAAAGTTTAATATGTAGGTACTTTTGACGCCATATACCTAAGTATAACCTTACTGCCTATACAGTCCATAAGAATAAATACTGGATTTATCTCACGCCCTGTGTGTCCCACATCAGGGTAAACAAATTTATAAAGAAAATTGCCTATGAGAAAATCACCGAAAATATTTTCAGTCTTCAATTGGAGGGCATAACATAAAATAATTTTTTTTGTAATGACTAAGTTAAATCAATTGTTTTGCGTCAAACTCTTATTTGATGTTTATGTATTTTGGCAAAATTTTTTGATTAGCTAGACAAAATTCATAAAATATTATAATTTGTTTAAGATTTGGAATTGTGATACTATACTATTATATTGACTAATTACTGGTGCAGATTGCAAAATAATTTAATAAAACACGATTGGATTCTTTTACAGCTGATTCTCAACAAAAATTATTATTAATTAAACTACGGTACCCTGTTTAACAAATGTTATCATTGCAGCTTAAATTCTTAAAACCATGACTATGATTTAATGAATAACGTTGAAGACTTAAGGTTGACGAACGTGCGGGCAGTAAAAGGAATTTCTGTGGATAGACGATTACTTTCGGTGCGAACTCCGCGTGTAGTTCTTGCTTGAAGGTGTCAGCACCAATTTAAATTCTTTTTTAGATCCTGACGCTCAGCACTTTCTTAGAAAGGGCAATGATACGATAAATTTCTTCGGCTGCGGATCTGAATGTGCCCCGTGTCAGCCTACCGGAAAATCGAGCGAGCCTCAGATGCTGACCGAATTACAAAAATCTTATGACGTGTATTCCTCTTTGCCCTCGCCCCATTAAGAATCCTACCTCCATTTATGACTGTCACTTCAGAAATAAATTATTTCTTATTTCTCGCCCCTCATTATCGGTATCAATATCAATCCGGAAGTCTGGCTTAACTGCGAGAATTTAAAGCTATACCTTAGACTAAGTACATCTAGAAAAAACCCGCGTCGACTGTATTTTAAGCAGATGAATGAAACCGGGAAAAAACTAAATTTGACGTTGGAAAGCTCGAGGAAAGCGCCGGTGCTGTTCGCATCAGTTATCATAATAATATTCAGATGAATTATGCAAAATTTTCGTAAACAAGAAAACTAAGTGACGGAGTCTGCGGCGACGATCATGGAACCTCAGGTGTGGTTAGTAAACAGCACAGTGTTTCCTTAAACAAACGGGCGGCTTTCACTGCCGTTTGGTCGCTTTGTGAGCCATTGCGGCATTGCTGCCGTTTCTTTCGATGTCTGCATCAACATCACTTTACGAACAACTATAGCTATGGTCCCTGTTTGCCCATGCATAATGGATGCATCGTTTGTATTGCAAAATTATTGAATATGAAAGATGTAAAAGGCTTTGTTTATGGTTTGGGAATGTCGATGGTTATTTGCGAACCGGTGAAGCCAAAGGTGTTCGCCTGGCCTCAACCAATATTGATTAAATTCACGTTGAAGAGCGGAATAAGAGGTTGTAGTAAAAGTCAGCGAAAATTCACCGCACCTGCACAAATTGAAGCGCGGATAATTAACTACAAATCTTCGTCTTCCGTTGTTTCCATTATACGTTTCAACCTGGAAACATTGTTTTGCGTTCATAGTCCGTTTGATAGTTAAATATTATTTCAGTATCATAGAAAATGGTTAGTGCTAACAAAATTTTAATAGAACGTTAGCTGAAGCACGGACGCTTTCGATTTTCATTTCTCATTAATAACAGAATAGCAAGAGAAATTAGTTACGTTGCTGAGTATTATTGCGTGGATAGCAAAACTACTGATCTAGAGAAACAGTTACCTACTGGGAATAATTATTATAGAATCATAAATTCCTGGTTTTTCTGCCGATAGTATTTTTAACGTTGAGATATTTTGATTAAAGGTTCAATGTGTGTGTTAGAGATAATAGTTATTATTTACGCATGGAAAGTCGAAAGTAAAAGTTTACATCGGCGTACAAAGTTGGAGATTGCTGAAAATGCATATAAAGCAAGTTAATCAAATAAACTTTATTATTGTCTCAATTAATGATATGCAGTGGAAGTTGATACTACGTCTACAGTCTATTTGTCAGAGTGATAACGTTTACTAGAGGAAAGGTAGCAGCTAGGGCGGTTGACAAATTGTTACAAATATAATGAATGTAATAAAATGAAGGTTTTCGAATAAATCGAAAAAAGGGGATAAAAACAAATTATCTTAAAAGTCGGGAAAAAAGTTCAAAATTATTCATTTAAGATTCTTACAGAATTAGTAAATCCACACGCTAATTTTGAATAATGTTAAGAATCTGAAAATCCTTTCAGGAATTTGGAATATATATTAGGGCGAAGAACGATGAAGGCGTCAAATGGAAAAGAGATGATAAGGCACATGATTTCTATCGTTGCATACTATTTATTTTTAATTTAGTGTCAGTTTATTCTGCATGTTATAGTAGGTATTGTTATAATGGTGGATAAAATTCAAAAAGTAGTATTTAAGACACACATTTAGCTGTAAAGCTTTATTATCGCTTTAAGAAATAACTCTTTCAAAAAATTCAAAAACTGCAGAATTATTCGAAAAAATTTTGGTGTTCAACCAAAGATTAGAAGCTAAAACATAAAGAAATCATCATTTATGCTATCGCAACCCTAAGCAGACAAGTGAGATTACCTTACCATAAAATTTACCCAGACTCTTGCCTTGGGGACAATGAGATATGCTCAGCATGTTTTTTTAAATTAGTTCAGATTTTTTTGTGTTTTAAAATATCTTCTTCTGACTTTTACTTTGTTGAGAGTGCCCATTATGGCTTTTCTAGACAGCGTTTGACAGTGTTCACTTTTAAAATCAGGTATTCAGGTAAGTTAGAATACATCACTGATTTTTCAAAACCCTTTGATTAGATGGACCATCGTTTTCTACTTTTATTCAGTCTTGGTAACAAGTTTCGATTTTTATTTATCAAATACTAATAAAATCGAATATGTGTATCATGCTAGACAATTAAAGCTCTTCCGAAGGGTACCGTAGGGACCAAATTTGGGACGTCCATGATGTTTGTAAACGATGTAATCGTTTCTAATTATTACTCTTTGTTTTCTGCTTACATTGTTTGAATAACTATCATGTAAATGTTTCTGTTGAGTATGTTTCGTGATATTTCTTGAATTCATGCTGATGAAATTTAAACAATATATAGCCAACCTAAGTTTTCTCGAAAACATCTTAGAACAACAACACACTAGCACTAAGTTAACATTTATTGCAACAGCATGTGCATAGATAAAACACATTTAAAATAATACTTTTCAACGGTTATTTTAGTCGTCTATTATTATAAAGTTAAATTCTCGAAATAATTAATACGTGTACAGTCCCTTCTATTTTAGTTGATCGCTGAGGATAGGGAGTGAACAAATGTATCCCTTTGAGTACGATTACGTTAAATCTATGGGCGTGCTATAATCTTTCAACTGCTCAACTTGGTAGCAGCGGACAGTAGTAAGAATTGGAGTGCCCACTAGAAGGATCGCTAGTATACCCGAAAATCAAGCCCTCTTACTAGGCATGGCGCGTTCGTGCGAAGAAAATTATAGATTTTTTAATAACCACAAAGGGTAAAGTAGGGAAAGTATACAGCAAAACCATATTTTGTGTAGGTACCTAGTTGTTTCTACAAAATGATAATTTATGTACAATCTCTTCCACGTTTGCTATTAAATAACTCTAATCCAGTTTAATCAAGTGGAATAACGGTTGTAGATACTTTGTGTGATAAGACTCGATGCATGGTATCGTCATTAATATTTTATTGGTATAGCATTCGCAAGGATAACAGAGTTTGCGGGGCCAATCTGGTTGAAATCGGTTCTCTCGGGGTTAATTTCTGCACTCTGTGCCCGCGTCGGCTACAGAAGAGACTAAGTAAATACATGTATCGAGTTCAAGAGAGGTTAATTAGAGATGCACCCCAACCCCGTGTCACTTATAGAGCCATTTTGAATTCCATTCATGACGTATCCTAGACTCTCTACACGTCATTACTGATTAATACGGACGTACTCGTTCAAGTAGCATGTTTCAGCGTCGGTGGATGTCAAAAGTTTGATAAGTAAATAAATTATCAGTTCCATCGGATTTATTGCTTTAAACTATCGCAATTTGCACAATTTAATTAGTAAAATACGTACTGAACTTTCTAAATTAAAGCTCCGATATAGTAAACTTTGTCTGCAGTTGTTATCTGTTTTTATAACTAAATACCAGGTAATTATTTGATTCCTGCTTAGTATTTATACGAAAATTACGTTTTAATTCGAATCTAACCAGCGCCGAGAGAGATTTAATGCAAAGATGCTAGATTGTTGATTGTAATATAAAAATCCACGTTTACCGGATTAAAACGTAACTCCAAAAAAGATGAGCTTTGTCCCAATTTGGTACCTGTGACTTCAATTAGATTCTAATTATCTCGACTCAATAAATTGTGGATAAATGATTGAGGCGCTCTGTTGTCACGCCTTTGGCTGTTCAGAGGCCTGATATTTTAATAATAGCACGATGGCCATAACTTAGAACAAAGTCTGCAGGTACGAGATATTCAATATTGCCTAAAGCTTTCAAACTTGAGAATTATTGATGAACTTTGAAACTAAACGCACTCGACTCAAACTTTTTCAAAACATCGCTCGTTAAATAATTTAGACTCATTTCGGAGATATAATACTGTTCCTTTCAAGGGGTTTTTTATTTTCTACTTCTAAAGTGGGGCACTTTAGAAAGTTTGCAGGTTTTTAAAATAGCTGGTCGTTCCTTTTTAATTAATGTGCAATAGTTAGGTACGCACTCGACGAGAAAAGTTGCTGCAGCTGAACGAGATGAATACTGGCCAACAAAACTTTTCTCAGTGAGTTATTAATGAAGAAAATAGAAAAGTTATGGTTATTCCCTGAAGTAACTTTTAGAAATATAAAATTGGTAACCATCACCTTTGACTTGGATACTTTATTCAATATTTGTCTTCATAAGTATTTACCGGGGTAAATAATTATTGTTTCCTGAGAACACGGTGAATAAACAATAAACTTGGAAATACATAATTCAAGAATGCTTATTACTGCCCACTATAATTCTTAATAAAGTATGAAATGAATAAGTTATCCAGACAGCTACATAAGTTAAGAATTATTTGTCCATTTTCTACATTATAATTTGTTTCTAAATTACGAAATTAGTGTATAGCTTTTAACCAAAAACTTCTTTTAAAGCTCTTCACTATTTTATAATGTCCTGGCGGAAATTAAAACTCATCACGCTATCACCACTGTCCAGTAATTTTTATCTTGCAAAAATTTATTAAATTAGCAGTTTAAACTAGTAGTCAACAAAATCTGCAAGCTCTTTTATTAAGTGTAGTATTTGAGCGGAATAATGATATTGTGATGGTCACAAACCAATTTTAGGATAATTCTCTTTGAAACAGCTTTAAAATTAAATAAAATTGAAACAGAATTTGGGTGATCTTGATAAGTACTTGACCTTATCGACTTCTGATTGTCTTAAACTCAGAGCTAAAAACACAGAATTTCTTCAACGAGATAATGGATTTACGTAACAATAGCGCCGAGAGGAGGCAACAAGACCACAACATCGAGACAATGGTTGTTGATTAAAAAGAATAAAATTTAAATTTATTTCAAATTATTTTATGTCAGCATACCTCCACTTTTGAAGAAAAATGTTGCCACAATACACGAGTTAAATAAGCAAAGAACTTTAAGACGATTGTAGAGCTATGCTGCACGTATAACGTAAGTAAATAAATACTTTTGTTATAATCGTTGGGTAGACGATTGGGAACTCGAGAGAGTTGAGCGCAGGGTTGAAAAGAGAGAGAGTGCGTAAGTCCCGTGGAACAGTGGTTAGTGCACCCCGAATTCGGAGCGGAGGGCTGACGGGCTGTAGGTTTGCAGCCCGTTCGGTGATTCACATTTTTCTCTGGTTTAGAGGTTGTTATAAATTTCAAAAGTGGGATTCACCACGTGCTTGGTGTGTTTGGGTCATATAGTGGCAAGTATCGATTGGTGGTAGTCGTTGCGGCTGATAACCAGAGTCTAGGTGTGTCAGGGAGAACAGCCGAGGACGGCTGAGGTTGTCGGGAAAGACCGAGTTGTTATAATTGTTGAATAGACGATTGGAAACTCGAGAGAATTGAGAGCAAGGTTGAACAAAGAGAAAGTACGTGAGTCCTGTTTTTACAGTGGTTAGTGCACCCCGAATTCGGAGCGGAGGGCTGACGGACTGTAGGTTCGCACCCTGCTCGGTAATTTACATTTTTCTCTGGTTCAAAGTTTGTTATCACTTTTGTGAACATGAACTTAAATTAACTTACAACTTATTAAATTGCAGATTGTAAAGTACTGAAGCTATTCTTCCAACTGTTTGATATTATCATTGCATTAGGATTAAAAAAAAACAATTGCAGACAATTTATTGCAAGTGCATTTTTATATTCCTTACAAACTTTACCATGCCGTAGGTATACCGGATGTTCATTTTGAAAGAAAACGGGCATTTTCTACTGAACTATACACTTTATGAAAAATGGAAGGTATTGTACAAAATACAGTTTTTTCAAATATGCTTTCCAACATTTTTATTCACTTGTCATTTAATCAGAAATGATATCAACTTTATTATTTTAAATGGCAATACGTTTTTTTTTTACCAATTTCTGGTAGATAATTTAATTCTGAATCTAACAATGTATTACAAAGGGGTTGTTTTATAAGAAAAATTCTGAGGAAAATGACTGAATATGAATATGACTAAATGACTGAATCACATTTCGTGGCATAGCCTTACTTGATAATGTAAAAAGTTTTCACTCCGAGACACAGGTAAGAAATAAGATAGAGCGATCATGTAATTATTGTTGAATGCATATGATTTGGCTTTAAAATAAATGTTTGAACTGCATTCCATTTTGTTCCATGCACATAGCACATCTCCAAACAGCGTTAACGGAGTCTTATTGTTCAAAATCGAGCAGAAACGTCATTTTTTTGTCACTGTCAATGTCAATTGCATTCGACAATAATTCCATAATCTCTCTATCTTACTTATTTTTTACCTGATGGGTGTCGGCGTGAAAACTTTTCACATTATCAAGTAAGGCTGTGCCGCAAATTGTAATTTCACATTCAGTTATTTTTCTCAAACATTTTCCTATACAACAACCTCTTTGTAATAAATCGTTGGATTCAGAATTAAATTATCTATCAGA
Organism: Schizotus pectinicornis; assembly: GCA_951805265.1. Taxonomy (NCBI): domain Eukaryota; kingdom Metazoa; phylum Arthropoda; class Insecta; order Coleoptera; family Pyrochroidae; genus Schizotus; species Schizotus pectinicornis. The sequence goes on along the minus strand of OX638203.1, from coordinate 799,748 downwards.
AATTGGTAAAAAAATAATGTGTTGCTATTTGAAATAATAAAGTTGATATCATTTTTGATTAAATGACAAGTGAATAAAAATGTTGAAAAGCATATTTGAGAAGACTGTATTTTGCGCAATACCTTCGATTAAATTTTTTTTGCATAGTTTAGCAGAAAATGCCCGTTTCCTCTCAAAATGAACATCCGGAATAGTAAGTATTATGTATTATATTCATACCACTAGTAAAATGTAATGTTGTAAACAATTTCTCTGAAAATGTTGATTATTTTAAAATTATCGGCTGCACACAAATCTCTTATTGTAAACCAAGAAAAGCTTTCCTGAGTCAAAAATAGCTATGCGTATAAATTTGGTGTTATTTATTAAGCACATTATGACGTTTAAATGACAGAATTATGTACCTAGAATTGAGAATACAGCAGATTGGATGGCGTTTTTGGTTAAACTCATTACACAAAACTAATTTAAATAATAATGATGACCAGTAAAATGACCAAACAATTTGTTTTCATTACAAAGTGATAAGGAAATCTGTGTCATCGTTTTATACCGTAACATCATTAAAGCCGTTTACTCGTCATCCAGTTTTATTTGGTCTTTTATGACACATGAAACGGTGGTTTGTGAGGGCATATGCATTTTATGGTTCAGCCGAACTACACCAATTTTCTACTACCGACTGCCATATAATAAGACAGTTGTCTCTGCTATCTCGATAAAAATTTACAGCATTTAATTTGAATTGATTGGTGGCTCTAGTAGTAAAACGAGCAATAACAAGACGGTCAGTTGCCAACTTGTTTTTATTACGACGAGTATTGAATAGAATTCGGAAGTCTAGCATAAAAAAACTTGAATGATCATCCGGCATTTCGGGTGCGTTATAAAGTTAAATTAGAACCTCGTCGATTTGTAGACGAAAACACGGAAATGTAAATGATGAGAGAAAATACGTTAAATATCCGTACATTTTTCCAAGAATCATCCCAGAAGATAAATATATTAATATAACGAGTTCCGATAGCAGTTGGAAAGAGAGGAAATATGGAGTAATAAATATAATGGCGACCGGTAACGGAAATTTACTTTGAGAACTTTTACTGAACTGGTTATTAATTTTCTGGAGCTTTGGAGCCTTCCAGGCGGATGAGGGCCGGATTATGACGTGCATCTACACAAATCATGTCGGGCGATTTCTCTTTGTGACTGTAGCTACAGCACTAGCGGTTTTACAGATGTCCTGCAATGCAATTTTAATTTATTGTCAGAATAGCTGCATTACCGCATATACAGGGTGGTTACGGCGAACTGGACCATAAAAATTTAACATGGGGTTTCAGTAAATTGCCATCTCCAGCTTTCTATTATTATATCTTCGTAAAAGTTTAATTCCCACAAATTGAGAAGGCTTTTCCGCACATTTTGCGATATAAAATGTGTCACTAAGTTGTACCTGTGTGTCGTAAATACATTTTTACGGTTAAAAATTTTAAGCAAGTCGGTGAACAAATTTCCCCAGCTCATGATCCCTCGGTAGCTCTGTGGTCAAATTTCGAACTAAAATTCTCAACATTACCAGTTCACATTTTGAATAATTCGACCGTCATTGTAGTGTTGAAAACACTTATATCAAGCTTTATTTAAAAGGGGCCTTTAGTTCACACGCATCATAAGATGGCGCCACGTGCAAAATGTAGACCTGAGTATCCAGGTATAACATGTTGTTATTATTAAGAGTCTTGCAAATCTGATCGCACTACGTGATTAAGAAAGGTTTGAACAGGGCAAAGAGGTTTTTCCAGCAGCCTACTTGTTTAAATAAACGAGTATTTTGCATGCAAACTTTGTAAACATTGGAATTTTTGGTTACACCAAAGACGACCAAAGTTGGTTAACTCCGAGGTATGATTGTAAGAAGTAATAACCCCAAAGCCCAAGTCACAATTGTTGATAATAATCGTACGATATAACTTGATAGACAACAAATGTCATTGCCAGCGGTAATGGCGTCGCAAATCACGTCTGAAACTTCAGCCATTGCCTCTCAGAGGGCGCTCTGTCGTTCGTCATTCTGTCAATAACAACCACCATTTGTATAGAAAACAAAACAATGGCACGTGCTCTGGTACATTTGTTTAATAATCCAAATATATCTAGTAACCAGTGTGTTGTTCGTCGATTGGCTGTTCTATCGAGTTTCAACCGTTCAATCGAGAAAGAAAATCTTGAAATAATCTAAGACCCGGTGGTAAGTTGAGTTCCAGACGATTTTGTTCTATACAACTGAAAAGTCGAACGTTGTTGGCAAATAATAATAGTTTTCATTATTTCTTTAGATTTTTCAAAGGCCCTGAACAAGTAACAACGGCTATAATGGATTCGTAGAGTTTAACGCAAGAATTAGTGACCTCACGCTAGAGTAGATGTTGGAAGCACTTTTGCAAAGACTGTTGTGATGGAGTTTACATTGAATGTTGTGAGACTGAAGAAAGACGCTTTGTGTACCATTTTCCTTCTTTTCCGACGTATTTACAGCACGTTAGTACAATAATATAATAGCTGCCCAATTTAAATTTATCCCCCGATTGTGTAACTTTTGAAGGACATAATTATGAAAGGATAGTCTTTCTAGCTGGGGTTAAAGATTGGCTCTCTCTCAAAATGTAACGACCATGGGAAGCCAGGGTTACAAAATTGGGTGCTAGAATACAATCCACTTAAGAAAAGCAAATATAATTTTTCGGTGCATTTCTATAAACATATACAATTGTACATATTATATTGTTGAGAAAAGTTGCTGTATTTGATAGATTAATATAAATTTCATTGAAGGTTCAAACACAAAAGGGAATCAACCGGAAAATGAAACAGCTGACAATTTGTGAAGAAGCCAACCAATCACTTGAGGCATACCTAGTTGTTGATTTAAAAGCAACGGATCGTCAACATGAACCTCTGCCATCTATGTGTTTACTTAAATTTACGTTAATATACATTATAATCTCACAGTATATTTGTATGTAGTAAATATGCAATAAATTTTTAGAGTACATAATTTATTTTATTGAAAATTTAGTACAGTTTTTTATAAGTATTATTGCTGATGTGGATTGGTTAGGCAGTTTCCAATGAGCATTTGTTTTATTCGCATCCATTTAAACATGGCTTCACAAGCTGAGTAACGCTCCCTCCTACTTCTATGATCCATTGTGTATACTGCAAGTGTGCTGTAGAGAAAATTGTTTCCTTTATGCATACAATAACTGGTTTTTACAAGGTTTCTGTCATGTACGGTTGCTATTTTACCAAATTATACTGTTGTCGTCCATCGTAATCAAGAAATAAATAAGGAATAAATGTTACATACAAAACTATAAGGATAGGAGCCAATACCTCAAGAACATTTCACTTTACTGATACTTTCAAAGTAGATACAACATTTATTATTTTATAAACAATAATAATACATATACGTATTTGACATCTTGCATTTCGTAAGATGAAAGTTAAACTTATTGTTTTTTACAATACAATATTCCTTCAGCTAAATAGTTAAAAAAAATTACATGAGTTTTACTGCAAAATAATCTGTATGTATACCGCTACAATCAGAATTCATTTAGACTAAAAGGTTCAGTTGAATAATTGTTTCTATAGCTAGGTTAAATTAAAGGTATCTTCAATCAACTGGACCTTTTAGTCTTAGATATAAGTAAAGGTAACATAGGAATCATTTCCCGATAGAACACATTTTCAACAAAACTATGAAAAAACCGTTGCAGAATAAATTACAATTAAAATTTATAAGGTATAGCAAAAAGATGGAGCACATTTTATTCAACTAAAAAATTACATATTAATAATAATATTTATATGTATGTACAAATAAATCAAATCAAACAGGTAGTTTATAATCACCTTAGTATCAGAAAATAATTAAATAAGAAAAGCACATATTAATTTTTTCACAAACTATTGCAATTCGTTCAATATTTTCGGTACGCTCTTGATGTTTTTAGACCTTGGTCTACGACGGCAGAGCGACTAATTAACGAAACGACTTTCTTTTTCTTCTCCAACTTTTCCAACTTCTTTGCTTCTGATATGAACTGTTGTGGGTCCACACATTTCAAGCCACAAAATAACATTTGCTTCTGTCCGCTGTTTTATTGACCCTGAATCTGAAAGAAAAAAAAGACTATACTACTCGTTATATTATATACCTATTTTTCACTATTTTTAAACTCTGATATTTTCCAAACTATTTGACATAAGCGATTAGCAATTTCCGTGAAATGGTAAAAATTAAAAAGACCGTGCCCAAAAATTAAAGCTGTTACGAAAGTTCTTCAAACCTTTGAGTACAAAACGCTAGTAAAAAAATTGATTGGTTTATAAATAAAAAAAAAATTATGTAAAATGTCGACACTGTTTGCCGCCCTGAAGTTTTCCTTCTCTCACATACTATCTCTCTCGACAGTCGCAACGTGGTCTCTGCAACCAACTCGTATCATATTACAAACGATAAATTAGGTGTGTTATGGTTTCTGAAACAGCGTCTTGGTATAGTTGTTCGAATGCTATTTAGCGCCTGTTTATTGTCAGGACGGTGGAAAGATTGCCAAAGACGGTAAATTGGTAATTGTTTACAATGCCCACTTCTCGCTTTTTGCGGTGTTTTTTTTTGGAAACCGTCGTGAAACATCATTATAATGTCATTTTAAGTAATGAAATGTTGTGCAAATGATCAAAAATTTCATACAAAATCTATAGATGTAGATGTGCTAGAGCAAGAAAAATAAGAGAATAAATAAAAGTGGTTTGCACAAAAAAAGATAGTGATTTCCGTAATATACAAGGTGGGGCAATAGTGCGCCCGAGTTCGATAGCTCGAGTTCTATGATAGATAAAAATTTGATTTAAAAACACAGATGAACTAGAGAAAGAAGTCTATAACCGGAAATTATTTTTGAACATACAGGCTGAGCCAAACAATTATACAGGGGCAAGTGAGAGTTTTTTAAATGAAATGTGGTGTGTAAAAGAAGATTTTTTGGAGTCTTTTCCTAGACTCTTTTCAATCCAATATTATTGCTGACCATTTCCAAACCACTTGGATGTAACGATTTTCTTTTGTTCAAATAATGGCATCTGTAGATGCATGTTAAAAAAATCACTACTGTCTTAATTACGACTTCTAAAAAAAAATTATGTAAAGACTACTTAGAAAACATCTGTGGAATGTCTTTGATCCATTTTAACTTTTGAAAAATTATACAGGGTGGCTAAATTTAATTTTTCAATTTAGAACTTTTTGAATTTAATTTTCTCCATTTTTTCAAATAGAATATCCTGTATATTTTTTAACGATATGATGTAGAAACTAAAGACGAACATTTTTTGTATGCACACTCCTATGGCTATTTGTAACTATTTTCGAGATATTGCCAAATAATTACAAAATTCAAGAATAATCCTAAAAAATTAGATCGTTTTCCAAATAACTCGACAAAAAAATTCAAATGTTTCAAAATAGACACAAAAATGGCAACTGACAACAGATAACTGCGATAAATGTGTATTTCTTGTCGGATAATATAAAATGCAAAAAATGATCAAGATACAAACATAAAGTGAACTTACTAAAAAACTTATGCTGTTTTTATAAACAGAAGATCTGGAGCACTTACTATTACAATTTTATCTGTCGATTAATTTGAAAAACAGTCTAATTATTTAGAATTATTCTTGATTTTTGTAATTATTGGGCGATAAATCGAAAATGGTTACAAATAGCCGTAGGGGTGTACATACAAAAAATGTTTGTTTTTAGTTTCTACATCACAGATAAAAAATATAGAGGGTGTTCTATTTGAAACAATAGAGAAAATCAAATTCAAGAAGTTCTAAATTGAAAAATTAAATTTAGCCACCCTGTATAATTTTTCAAAAGTTAAAACGGATTAAAGACATTCCACAGATGTTTTCTAAGTAGTCTTTACATCATTTTTCCTTAGAAGTCGTAATTGTGAGTGTAGTAATTTTTTTAATATGCATCTGCAGATGCCATTATTGAACAAAAAAAATCGCTACATCCAAGTTGTTTAAAAATAGTCAGCAATAATATTGGATTGTCACAAAAGTGGCGCTTAGTAATTGCCCCTGTACTTGATGAAAATGATTGTATTAATTTTTAAAATCATTTTCAATGAATCGGCGGCCGGTCGGCATCAGTCGATCTCAAATAATTTTGACTTAGGTACGTCTTTTGACCTTTTCGCGTAGTGGCCGATTTTCTGGACAATCAGAAATGCGATGTAATTGTTGCGAAGAAAATGGTCTTTTTAATAAGAGCTCGAAATATAGTGTGATTGGTCATTATTCTTACTTGATAGTAATATGGGACGACATAAAACCTTTTTCTGAGAAAATGAATCATAAAAGTGATGTACCTACCTGACCTTTCAAGTAAAATGTTTATGTCTACGAAAGCATCATCAACAGGCTGTGGCACACTAACATTATTAGTAGAAGAGTCTACCGAGGAAAATGTAGTAGCAACAATAGGTTCAGGGATCTCATCGGTCGCTGCTTCTACTTCTACTTTTGAATCAAAACTTGCTACGTCTTGCCTAAAAAGAAAATAAATTAGTATTGGTTGGGAAGGTAACGTAAAGAGAAATACTACGAGTGAGTTTGCGCTATACTTGTTTTTTGTTTATACCGTACGTTACAACATTTTTCTCTTAGTGTTAAATATTGCCAACAGGAAATCGAGTAAGAAGCTTATAATGTAACGAAGTTATAACGTTTGTGATACGCAAACTCACTATGACAAAAATAACTAAAAGTTATAACATATTTTTCAGATCTGACAGATAATAATCGTAATTCGTGTGTCTGTGTGTAATTGTTGAGAGGCTGGCGAATAATTACTCAAATTTGGATAAACCAAACACAGGTCCCCGTCTAACTCGTTGAAAACCATATCAACAATATTCCTCAAATCAAAGCCTTCTAGAAATCGGTGCTATATTCAATTTTCTCTGACAAATAAGAAAATTGCAAATATCTAAAGAACCATACATTTTCATACAGCATTACTTTTCTCCATCAAGTGGTGTATTGTCTCACCAGCATAAAAAATTCAACGTGCTATTATCAACTGTTGCTGACATATGTAATTGTGTCGTCACATCATTTATCTGTCCAAATTTTCAGATAAATGTAAAATCTTGAAAAATTGTGATTTTAAGTAAAGGGATTTTTTAACCAAATGATGTTCATTAAACAGAAATAAGTTAAAAATTGAGGTATTCTATTTAAAATAACAAAGTTGTTGTCAACTTTCAGTATACGTATGCAAAAGTGCCAATATACAGGGTGTAACCGAAATAAGTACATTAATTTTAACCAGTGGTAGAACTCATCAAAACAAAATTTTTTTCTATGTACCATTTTTTCGAAATCGAATTTTTTAAAAGCATTTTTCCCTCCTACAAATTGATGAGCCTCTTATGAAATGCTCCAACAAAGAACAATAATAATACAATTAATTCATCTTGTTGACTTAGGTAACGTTGCTTCCAGTGGCGTGTAAGAAAATTGTGTAAGATTTCTAAATAATTTTAACACAAAAACTAAAACGTTCTTTAAAAAAAATTATTAAGAAAAGTTTTTCGTCTTGAAGAGGTCTATTACCAGTTGAAATTAATGTACTTATTTCTGTTACACCCTGTATTATGAAAATATTTTCATTGATTACATCCTCACTCGCTAAGACTATAACTAAATTTTTGGCTTGTATAATTTTACTCCCTATTTTTGTGATGTTGGATGATTTTATTTTACTCCCGAGTTTTTATGACATACGAATTATTCTGATGTACAGTGGCGAGCAAAAAATAAGGCACGACTTGTAAAGCAAAATTGACGATTTTTAAGTTGTGTAAAACTCGCTGTATGAGTGGCTGTCTCAGCGTAGCCGTGCTCAGCGCCATTGTGGATAGTTCAGAATTCTATTCCCTAATATCATCACGACCTAATAAATAATAATGATAAATTGTATATCTATGTGAATTTATCTAAAATAAAAATATATAATGGGTATAAACAAAAAAGATAAAACATTAATAATGAAATATGACAAAATATGAACAAGAAAAAGTACCCATTTCTTAATATTTTGTTGGTGTCTCATTCAGCTCCATGACCTTTGCCAGGTGCCTAGACATTCATCCAATGATATTTTGAAAATCACCTATGGCAAGGTATCGCAGGCGTCCTCAATAGCGGTCCAAAGTTACTCTTTATTTTCCGATCGAAATAAGTTTCTATTAATTTTTTCCCACAATAGCGCCCACACATTCTTAATGGGATTGAGATATGGACTTTTCGACGGTCATGGCAGGACAGTAACTCTACTGTCGTTGAACAATTCTGGCGTTATGAATTGGACAATTGTCCTATAATAGATAATAATTACTTGTTTATTGCTTATTTGTTCCAAATTTTAATTTCACCTGCTGAACAATATAAATAAATCAATACTGGAAGCCGGAAAGGATAATAACATTAAAAATCAATTTGTTAATAAATAAGCAAATACGTCGGTTACAAACGTTGTATTTGGTTTTTACCTAAAATGTTCATAGTTATAAACCATTAACAAATACTTAAATTTGGATTAAAATAATAAATGATTAAAAACTCATCATACACCAGCTTCATGTTAGTGTATATCTACAATGAATAATTATTATCAGCTTAAAACGGTCCAGTTACGTTTGATCCGTAAATGTCAGTTTTTTTTATTTCGAAGCGCCTGTAGGAAATATGTAGATATTTTACCTACAGTGTCGCCAGTTTGCCGTATTGGACCTCCAGAAATTTTTATCGCCCAATTGTGCTACGGATAATAAATATTTAGTCCGCTGGGAGGGTATATCTACCCCAAAATTCACCCACTTCCCTCGCCCAGCAGCGAATCACCTGGAAATGGGTGGGTCGCAATGCCCTGCCCGCCTTACCAAATGGAGTTGGTTTACACTAGAAAGAAACATCGTGCCTTATTTTTTGCTCGCCACTGTACGTACATAATTGCATTTATTATCTTTCAGATCCGTTGAAAATCTAGTTTTGTCAATTAGGCTGTTAAAGGCAAAGCCTCCTAAAAGTCGGTACTTTTTTAATTTTCTTTCATAAAATATAAAAACCGTAGATATTTAAAGAGCCATACATTTCGGTATTGGAACATCCTGACATCATTATAAGCGCATTACTTTTCTCTACCTATTGGTTGTAACCACAGCACAGCCACAGATTGTTTGCTGTTTTTGTGAATTCGACGTATGTTGTTAGTTATAAACTTTACTGTTCCAATATTTTGGATATTTTTTTATAACATTAATAGCTCCAACGTTATATCTTTCCCGCATCAAAAAAAAAACCAATGGTGTTGTCGTCAACTGTTGCTGTAATTTTACTTTTCTACCGACATCAAATTTTTCAGAAAAACTTAATCATGTCCAAAGTACCTGCGGATTTTAGGTATAAAAAGTTTTTAGCAAATGACTTTCCAATTCTCCACAGAATCCAGAAAAAAATTAGAATTGGGGTACATATTCCATTTATTGTAACAAAATTAATTTCAAATTCCCGTAAGCGGAGATGACGCCATTTTGAAAGTGTTTTCACTAATTAGGTCCTATCTCGCTAAAACTATGAGGAAATTTTCAGGTCAGATCATTCTTTCTTTCTCGAGATACTTCTAATAAACGGTCAGAATAAATCACTTTGTAGTAGAAATAGTCACTTACCTAGAAAGTACGTTTTTTCCCTTCAATTCATGCCAATTTCTAGTGGCTTTTGCTCGCCGATTTCTCTTCTTCTGCGTAGCACAATACTTTGGCATCTTCCTGAATTTTCACTGAAATTACACAAGTACCTACACACTAAGAACACTAACAGTTTGTCGGAATGATCGCAAAAACAGTCAATGAAAACAAAGAATTGTGAATGCGGCAGTTAAAATCTACCACTCAACAACTCGATAATCTCAATTCGACGATTCTGGCGCCTGGGTAGTATAATAACATTTAGTCGACGTTTGACCTTTCAACAAAGTTTCAATTTACAAAACAAACAATGGCAGTATAAGAGCGCACCGCAGTAGCGCCCTCTGTGTGCTAGCAACCGTAATCATCGATTTCGACGTACAATGCAGCATTCTTCTTTTAACCGAAAAAATCAGCGACATCTATGAGGAACTACCTATATGAAAAAAGAGAATTATTGAATTCGAAGCTACTAGCGCCCTCTTTGTGGAGGACCCTCTACTGTTTTGTAATGGCTGCTTTTAAAAGCTCGAGCATCAACTTCTTGTTTAGCGTAACGCTGCGCGCGCACCTGCATCGCATCATATGTTGCTCATTCTATCAATCATCAAGTTTCCAGTATTGCAGCTAAGTTCATTGTTTAATTTTAGTGTACTTACAACCGCTAATGTGTGAGTGAGTCAATTGCGTTCAATTTCGCAGTACATCAAGTTGCGGATATTATGCTACTCTATTTTTTATATTCGTTCTGAAGTCCAGACTCTTCAAATAGCACAAAACAGCTATTTTCGGTCTCTGAAACATCATCGAATTTGGACGTGAGTGAATTGTCTTGAAGAGTAGATTTTAAAAAAATGCGTCAAAAGACACCAAGCTTAACAAGTCAGAAGCTGCTTCTGGTTTCCATTTCCCATTGTTCAAAAACTATCGAGTTTGGGTTTAAATGATTCGTACTGAAATGTAAAAGCCAATTATTCCGAAAATAGTACAAAACAGTTATTTCCGGTCTCTATTTTTGATTTTCGAAACATCAGCAAATTTGAACTTTATTGAATCGTTTTGAAGAGTAGCTTTATCGCCCTAAACAACAAACTGGAGGGCACGTAATTGAGAAAATTTCATTCAAATTCTAACTTCTCTTAGCACGTAAAGTTGAATTTATGTCGTCAATTTTTCTTACTAACTCATCCGACGATTGAGACAAGTTATTAAAGTTAACATCCGAAATACAATTAGTCGCAATTTTAAAAGGATTGAGAACCCTTCCCAAAGTATTAGATCACATTATGTCTTTGCGTCGTGTTTCATTATAAAGTAAATTGAATGTGACCCGTAAGATTTGCAGGAGTGTCATTCTGCACATAAATAACTTTGAGTGCCTGTTAATTCTTGTCAAATTGAAGAAATAGTTTTGTTAAAATTCTGTATTCAAGTAGTCTTAAATAATTCCTCAGATAAGACAATTACCTACTTCATATTTGATGTTTGTAACGTTTGAGACAAAAATTCTGTATCAGCTTGAAGATGCAAAGACGTTTGTTCAAAGAACCCATAGCACCAAACATTCCGCTAACAAACAGAAGCTAACGACACGGCCTCTTTAACTTATCTCGGTTATGACATTAAAATATTTCACGTCCTTCCGTTGACGTGAGTGCAAACACGAAACAAGTCGTACGTTCCGAGACGAATTTTCTTGAAAAAGATGAGGATAATTCCTGAAAATCTGGCGGCTAAACTTCGCTATTGCCATGATGTATGTGGTGGTAACGGGAACATTGCCTCTTTATTACATTTTCTAATACAAATTCATTGGCAATTACCCGGAGTCGTGTGGGGTCAGGAAAAGCTCTGTCGTTATAGCTTGGATTACTGATAACGACATCCGCGTTAAAAGTATTAAGTCCCTTATAGTCGCCTTATTGAGTTATTTATGATTCTTTATTAGATACGTTGTTGTCAATTGAACATGTTGCTCGAACGCTTCAATCCTCGATTCGAGCGATTGCCTCCATTAACAAGTCACTGCCTAGGTGTTTAGAAGCATATAGCAAGTTTGAAACATGCTGCTCAAATTTATAGTCAAATGGGTACTCAAAGACTTAACACTCTCGACTAAAAACAAAACCAGTACAGTTTCATTGTGCTGTCGGTATTTAAATTGCTAATAGTATAAAAAGTTTAACTCTCGCGCCAGCGTAATTTTCGACAGAATTCCATAATATTATGTTTGCAAGATACTCTCTCTCGCACTTTTCATCAATACTTAGATAATTTTTCATCAAAACTTTTTGTCGTATATGTTAATTCATTAATTAATACTAAACTAGTGACAAAAGAACAAAACTATTCAACAACAGTTTTGAGAATATATAGGGTGTTTCATAATTCAGTGCCAATTTTGAAGGGGGAAATCTGTGTATGATTTTAAGATAAAAAGTTTTTATAATCGCGTTATTTTTTACACTGACAACAAAGATTTTTAATTTTTTTGTTTTTTTTTAATAACGTTAAAATTACATTTATTTTTATTAAGAGAAACGTCTTCACTGTATCATTTGTAATTGTAGAAGGTCAGCAAAATTCATTGACATGATTTTGTATAAGCAAGGACACGTATTAAAAAGAGAGAAAATGCATTTCGTATTTCCAAAAAAGCTGCATACAGGTAAAAAATATCTGACTTTTGTTTTTTAGATCTGATACGTAACGATAGAGACTCCAGCGCTGGATGCTTTGAAGACAGTTAACATGCACGTTAATGTGAACGAAATACAAATGTTTACTTTAACATTAAATAAAAACCCCAATTTGATTTCAGTTTGCTGTAAACCTCATCATCCACCATTCGTTATCGAATATTCTAAACAAAAACTAAATTATATTACTAAAAATATGCGTGTATTTTTGCAAATTTGAAAATACAAATTTGGTGCTGATTGTCGTTCTCTGTTAAACAGTCATAAAATGTGTTATACCCATCTGCCTCACTTTACGGCTGTTCGAAATAATGTAGTGCAATTACTCTGCAGAATACTAGAAATGATCTAGCGGCAAACATTATGAATAGTGTCTTGAGTTATCACATTGACGCGCGAAAACCAGACCTGTATTAACACGTTTTATTCAGTATGAAGTAACAACGTGGAAACAGTAACCTGGTGACTACGACACTGGATTAAGGCGGAGCGTGGACTGTGGACTAGCTGCGTACTCAATGCATGCGCGCGGCGTCATTCTATTAAATTCACTGGGTTATTTACTTGCACTTGACTTATTCCATTTCCTTTTATGCAGTGATCTAAAGTGAGAAAACTAATCTCTACACGTCAAAATGCATACAGTAAGAAAAAAACGCATGTGGTAGCAAAGTCGTTAATCCTAAAAGCTTGGTGAGTGTAAACTAAATACCTACAACTGTAAAAACGAAATTTCAGTTTTAACCAATGGCGTCCCAATTAATCTCACTCTGATTATTTAAAATGAAAAAATGATACACCGCTGCTTTTTCCAAAAACAAAAGTTATTTTATTAATAGTGTATTATTTTGTAATAAAAAAGATTACTCTATTTTTTGTATCTCGAACTATTTTTAAGTGAAAAAATAAAGAACAATTATTTGTTTGTAAAAATAAAACATTTTTACACTTTTGACGTACTTTTCCTCTTTTGGTTCTATAACAAAGTTATTAACTGCTATTGTTATAAAGCTGTTGAGGGAATAAATTATTATAGCCAATATTTGGCCGCCGAAAAAATTTCGGCTCTTCCACGTCGGTTAACAACGAATAAAACACACCCAAGTTTATTATTACGACACCCAAAACAGTGCTAAAATACCTTTTTGGATTTTGTAATAGCGATAGTGCAATTTGCTTTTTTTGGTAGTTGTGATTTTAAATGTTATTAAAATATCAAATTAGACGTCAAAATAAAACGATTTTTGAGTTATTTCAAATCTAACTTTTACCTAATATTAGTAGTAGGTACTTACCAACCACAACCAAATTCCCCAAATTTTGAAATTGCAAATTTTTATTTAAAATTGGTCTAAAGCAGAAAAAAATAGTACCTATAAAGAACTCGTTCATGTGACAATAATGTCACTCGTTCTTTAATGTACTATATAATGAAAAAATATTCAAACAACTGTATACCTACTATACCCATTTCTGATTAAATTAGTTAATATAATTGTAATTGACTGTTGACAAATTATAGCAATTTTGTAAAAAAAATCTAATGTACCTAGTTTTGGAATTATTTATAAAACGAAACAAAATAGTTATTTATGTATCAAGGGAATAAACACCGATTTTAATCCCGAGAATGTAAGTAATGCACGAGGCGAAGCCGAGGGCATTTTCATTCGAGGCATTAACGATGTTTATTCCAGAGATGCATACAAAGCTTTCTTCCCAACCGTTTAAGTTAATAATAATAAATTAGAGAAGAAATAATTGTTATAATTGACAAAAACCTAAATAAAGTTGGCTGACGTTATTATGGAAACGAGTTTCTTTATGTTAGAATCGGCATTTTTTTTACTTTATTCCCGGGTGGGAAGAAAAAATATTGCTCTTTATATCAAAAAATTATGCGAAAATGGGGCTATGTTCATAGAAACTTTTTAACTTTAAATTATACACCATTGACGCTCAATTATAAAACATTCTGTATAGTACATTTAGCAGTTTAGTTAGCAATTTATCGATTAGCGGTAAAACCGAAAGCGCAGCGGAATAACCGCAAAAACAATTCAAATTGGTCATGCAAACTTTCAAACCGAATTGCTTTACCAGAACACCGGTGGCAGTAATAACTGAACTAATAGAAATAAACTGTTAAGTTGGATGGAACGCGCAGTCTTGCAGGAGAGCTCGTACTTGAACTCAACTCATTTATTTTTTACTAAAATGGGTTTGCCACCCTGAATATCAAAAGAATTGGCTGTTACTGCGAGGAAATTTTAAGATGTGTGACACATTTATAATATAACTGCAACTCCAGGAATAATAAGTATTGACATGCCAATTTATGCATAGACGTGACGATATTATTTCAAAGTATTGAGCTTGAGGGGGTGTCAAAGCACGCGGTGACAGGTTGTTACGCATACCTATGTTCCAACCCAAAAGCTTTTCAACAATTTTTTTCAATTCACTGCTTAGGCCATTTTTTATGTGTCGTTCCACGTTTTTACTCAGAAAATGAGAAGCAACATTCTGATTAATGTAGGTATGCCTACGTCTTACATTAATCATCTAGTTTTATTATTCAAAATGGCCCAATTAATCCAGCATTGAAAATTGTGCACCACACATTAACACTAAATCTCTGAGATTTTTTTGGCCCCAATATCGGTTATTGTTTCTATTAAAAATGCCATTATTACTAAAAGTACCTTCATCTGACCAAATAATTATTCTAAAAAAATTTCGATTTATCGAAATCGTATTCAAATAAAAACGGCAAAATTGCTCTCCCCGACCTCGTCATTTTCGTTCAATGCCTGACGTATGTATGATTTAAATTTAGGTTTGTTTAGTACTTCAGGTAAGTACAGCTTGGAGAATATGTTTTGTCGTGTCGGGCGGCATTGGAGGCCGCTCAACTAGATTGAGCGACTGCAAACTACCTGCCGAAAAATCATTTGTCGCAACGAGACGGCTTATTTTCAAGAATTGAAAATGCTGCATTCATTACACTTACCCATAATCTTAATACACGGCCCGCAATGCCGCCCGATACGACAAAACATTTTCTCCAAGCTGTACAATTTGATTTGAAGCACCAATGTTATTGCAAATTTTCTCGGGTTCTCGAGTTTTCGTTTACATTCAGACCAACATCTAATTCAACATTTCTGTCAAGTTGGCGCTTCTTCCGGTTGAGTTTTCGAAAAGTTCCAAAGTTACTCAAATTTTTTTTCGAGCCGTTGCACACTTGCAATGTTATGCTAACACAGTGTAAAACTCGTGATAAAAATGGCCTTTTTATACAATCGTATCGAAATAGTACCATTTCGAATGTCATTTTCATGTTGAAATGACGTGTTTTTTTTCACTATACTGTCACTTTTTAACACTAGATACAAAATGTAAAATTAATAGACAATCACCTCAATTATCAATGAAATGTTGATTCTGTTATGTCGCATTTCCTAGGAAACGAGAAATTGTGCAACTAGATTATGCAGTAAGTATGTGCAATTTTATTCTTCCTTTATACATTTTTAACAATTCTGGCGACGATTGTATAAAAAATCTTGTATGTAGTACGTTGCAAAATTCGTGTTTTTCGCACGCGACGTGTTACCAAACTCGCTTCGCTCGTTTGGTAATATTCACGTCTTGGTGCAAAAAACACTTTCATTTTGCAACTTACTACATAAATAGCTATTAAGGTTGGCGGAAAAATGCGAAAAATTAGACGAAAACACGGCTTCGTAATACCGTCACAACGGCGTTAATTTTCAACATAGAACCAAAGAATATCTACGTATAAATACGAACAAGAAGCGACACTCCACGAAATTTACATTGTATTCTCTCTTCCAAATTCTATGACCTTCAAACCAATTTTGATCACGAGTGCGCATGACTACCAGCGACAGCCGTAGATAGTCATGCGCAGTTTCATCGCAATCTCAAGTGTCGCTTCTTCTTCGTATTTATAAGTAGATATTCTTTGGCTCAACCACGCGCTCAACGACCGAAAACGTGGACTACTGACATTTCTGGTAGTCATGCGCAGTTTGGCACAGTTTCATGGCAATCTCAAGTGTCGCTTCTTGTTCGTATTATACGTAGATATTATTTGATAGAACTTCAAAACTAGTACGGGTACAAAGTAAAAACATGAGAGAATAATAAGTTATTCCATTTTTTTCAATTTAATTTGTAACAATTTATACCCAGGTGTAGCAAATTGATCAAATTGCGTTTGATCGCACGTCTAAAATAAAGCGATTATTTATATTTGGCCGCCGTTAAATTATTTGCAATTTATTTGGAAACAAGTTTCTATCCTTGGAAATTGGTTACCCGCAATAGTTTTTATGTTATGATGGAATTCCCAGGAGTTTACCAAACTTGAAAATGTTGCTAAAGCGCCCGATTTAGGTGTTAATGGGCTATAAAATTTGGTTTTCGGTTTTAAATGTTCGTTAGGCTGCCGTCCATGTAACATTGTGACGCTAATTTTGTATACTTTTGGTGATCTAACTAATTTAAAATTTGGGGGTCGATTCTCGAGTTCGTGTGATGTGATGCCGTTTTCATGAGAACGGTGGGCGGAGATTATCAAAATTTGACGTTTGCGCATGACCGACCAAAAAACCCCATTGTCCAGTTCATGCGATCATCTCATGGGCCCGTTTTTCATTGGAACTTGACATCCTATGGTATTTTCATGTGAAGCTACCGATCGCACGGAATGCCACATTTGCGTTCAAGAAATATCCATTCAAGAACGCAAAAGCATTTTGCGTTCAAGATACAAACAAGATTCTTTCGAAAACTGCAATTACAACAAGACAATTTTGTTTTAAACAACAATTCATTATTATTTGAAATTGTTTGAACCGTGTTTAAATCCAGACAGTTTAGGTGCGGTGTCTGTCGTAATGGTAGCGACGAAATAAAACAATAAAAATCGGTTGTTTTAAAAATTAGTTCTATTAATATTTATTCAAATTCGTGTTTCAAGAGTGTATAATTATTCAAAATAAGCTGGGAAAGCGAAGAAGAGCGTTTACCAGAAGAAGCATGTTATATGTTTAATTAATAATAAAGTTATAAATGTAGGTTGAATAATTGACAACTTATTTTGATATTTGTTTTATGTTCTAGAACGAAAAAGACTTTGGCGTTCTAAAACATAAAAGTACTTCGTAGGTGATAAAAAAGACTCACTTTGTCAACTAAAAATTCAACGTAAATGTCAAATTTTGATGATAGTTTTCGAAAAATAGATTTTGTAAAACTCTTCATGTTTAAACCACATGGTTCAAAAGCTACCAAGAAATAACTGGATGGTATGGATAGTATATTCTACAATGAGCCCGAACCTAATCAAGAAGTAAATGGGAGAATAAATCCAGATTTAACTGCCGCTCGCCGTCTACAGCAGCGAAATATTGAGCGACATTTCATGGAATAAAATGTGCATTTATTAAAAACTATATTTATTATTTAATTTGATATGTTTATTATTTATTAATGAGATTGCCAAACAAATATTTTGTCCGACAGATTGTCTAAAAATTTCTAGATGTGCGAAATTCAAATTCAAATTCATCAAATCCTTGCTCTGGATTGGACAGTAGAATTGGCAATCGCGCTCATCCGTCCGAAGTGGCGCCAAGCCGCGCGCACATTTTACCCACTACGTGATCGTGGTGCGATGGGATCTGTCCCCATCACACGAAAAATCATCGCATCACATGAACTCGAGAATAGACCCCCTGGGCGGAAACTGACCTACTCAACTCCTTCCGCCAGCCTAACTACAGCAAGGCAACTATTAGAAAATTGTGGTATCTTTGGACAAAAGAATTTTGCTTTTACAATCTTTGAGGGAGTGTGATAAGTTAACAGATTGTAATTGTATTTGTAATTGCACACAGTTGCAATTTTTCTAGATCCCCAGTTAAATGCTTTTGTTCAGGTGCGCTAGATAGAGCAGGTCAAGCTGTAGCTTTTTTGCACCCGAATTTAATTAAATTTTATTTTGTTCTCCGTTTCCTAATTATTAAAACGACAGTTCAAAGTTTTAATAATTTTGTTACGTCCAGGTTTTTAAACTTCTACATTACATATACCCCTGTGTCACATACGAATTTCATGTTTGTTGCTATAACAGGAAGGTTATAGCCACAATGCCCACAGCACGTAGAAAATTTTAATTATGTTAAATTTAATTAAACAAACTATACACTTGTCGTGCGGCAGGCACTCAGGATTATGTCGACCCGTTTCATCACCCTGAAAAGTTATTTTACGATGCTACCAGTACCTGTTATCCACTTTATCAGCTGCAGGAAGCAACGCACAGCTGCACTAAAAGATCATGGATTATTAAATTGATTTTGGACCATCTAACAAACAAACTACTTCAAAAAGTCTGATTGAATGCGAGACACAAAAAGTTGTTAGAAAGCGACGTTGAATATGGGAAAATCATTTCGCTATTGAAGCGTCTAGACCAAACAAAAGCTAACTTTATTTTTCTACTTCCAAGATAGTTTAGAACCAAGCTTGACTTTCTTAAAAAATTAGACAAATTTAAAAAATGGATTACCTATTGCAGTTTTGTGCACTATTCACATGAGTCCTATTTTAGATACGTTTTTAATTTTATTTAAAAACTTGGCAAGTATCCCGATGAAACGAGTATACAAGTAAATATGTAGGAGTGTTAAAAGGTTTGTTTGAACAGACAAGAGCTTGTCCTCTCTTCGATTTGGTGTTGTCGTCGTAAAAATGCTAATCCTGCGATATCTGATGATTCAGTGCCATTCTAAAGCCAAATTCGAGGTCCAGAGTGTATGTGAATCATTACAATAATTGGAGAATCAATGAGAACGGAAGTAATTTTTGCCAACATTTATGGCATACTTAGTATTAAGAGGAGGACGAGAAAGGATGTGTCTGATATACGGGCGATATAAATAAATAGCTCAGGCCAAAATGGAATGCCAGCCGCTTCTCAACTGCACGAACATCCTTTTAGGAAGGAGTCCTGTGAGACACGGGTGCGAACAGGAGGCAATAGTGGCCGGCGAGTAGTAGAGCTCTGCGAGAAGCACAAGTCCCTCGGGAGACCCGGTGATGAATCGGGCCCAATATTCAGTTGTTACTCGTGCATCGTTCACGTGTTTCCCTAATGGAACTGGATATTTTTATGTTAGACCTAAAATATTACTAAGGAAACAACTTTTACGTAGCACACCCGCCAATAAAAAATAAAATTGTATTGTGAAATTTCTCGCAAAACTTTATCCTACGGGACTTCAAGAACAATGTGCAATGGTAAATTGACGCGATTACATCAACTGTTCTGCAACTAACGCCACATGTTTGATTGCGCCCTTGCGGCCGTGGGGAAATTTGAGTTTTTGCACCCTTAATCCCTGGTTTCTCGAAACTCGATGCCTCCCAACATTATCAATTCGTTATTTTCACCAAACTTCTCGAGAATTTATAGATCCAAACGCTGGATATGTCACAAGAGACTAATAGGTGCAATTTATTAAAAGAGTGTAACACGTTCCCGTGCAACAAGACGAAGTTTACAAATGACTCTGAACTTGCATAGATTACTTTTTGGGAAAATTAAATTTATTTTTCCACTTGCGTGAATTCCTAACGTATAAGAAAACTAACTCGTTAATCTGCATACCTAGATAAGTAACTTTTAACACACAAATTTACTGCGTGTGTATTTTTATAACAGCTAATTAGAAATCTCTAGGTGAGTATTAAAAACTTCTTTTTTGTAATTGGAGCTCCGATATGCAACATTTAATTTAACATTTTTATAATATTTGGAGCGTTACAACTGAGTCCGTGAGATTACTTTAAAGCCTATCGGGCTGTAAAGTGCAAGCAACGCATATTTATCCAATTGTGTGTAATACTTACATTATTGGGCCAAAAAATAAATGCACCCCCCTTACACAACTATTCAAAATAAAAAAACAGATTTTTGAAGCGTTCGAATTTTATTTAACACTAAGAAAACAAAAAGCTAGACAAAATAGTGATTAAATTACACAAATGGACAGATGATATTCAGAATTTTTGACGCGAGATTATTTCTAGTATTATGCAGAGTAATTGCACTACATTATTTCGCGCAGCCGTAAAGTGAGGCAGAT
This sequence comes from Schizotus pectinicornis, assembly GCA_951805265.1. Classification (NCBI taxonomy): domain Eukaryota; kingdom Metazoa; phylum Arthropoda; class Insecta; order Coleoptera; family Pyrochroidae; genus Schizotus; species Schizotus pectinicornis. The sequence goes on along the minus strand of OX638203.1, from coordinate 779,027 downwards.
GGGTATAAACCCATTTTATGAGTTTATGAGGTTTACAGCAAACTAAAGACAAATTAGGCTATTTATTTAATGTTAAAGTAAACATTTGTATTTTGTTCATATTAACGTGCATGTTAACGTTCTTCAAAGCATCATCCCCCGGAGTCTCTATCGTTACGTATCAGATCTTAAAAACAAAAGTTAGATATTTTTTACCTGTACGGAGCTATTTTGGAAATACGAAATGCATTTTTTCTCTTTTTTATACGTGCCCTTGCTAATACGAAAACTCACGTCAATGCATTTTGCTGACATTCTACAATCACAGTTGATAAAGCGGAGACGTTTCTCTTAATAAAGGGGTTCATCCAACTCCAATCCACCTGATATGGCTTCATTGTCATCAACTTGTTTCTGTTCCAAGACTTCTTAAATTTTAATTTCAGTAAGTCAACCGCAGGAGCAAAAGCTAATAAAATTTGGTTGATGTTTGCTGAGAACTTTTTCTATCCTAGCTTTAGAAAATTAATCTTCTAAAAGTACAAGAATCGCTATTATTAGAGAATCACTAATGGCTTCTGAATCTTTTTATTTGTGAGTTTTGCTGGAGTATAGTCAACATCGCTAAACACATTGTTATTAGTAGGGTATATTCCTATTTTCCAAAGTCAAATGCAGCAGTTTGAATACAAACATTGCGCTGCAGCATTTTCAAACAATAGCAAATTGAAAAAATATGGCATAAAAGATTGTTGTGCAAAATAAAAAAGAACATTTTTACAACACTATACTGTTTCAATCGTATCTAAGGAATCAATGCTTTCAAACAAGAATTGACAATAAAATATTTCAGACAAAGCAAATAGAAGCAAGTGTTCTTCAGAGTAGTTATTTTTCTAAACTACCAAATGACCAAACACAAATGGGTACATTCGCTGTGATGACACAGCAATTCTTGCATATAGCAAGGACCCTCAAGCGGCATCAATTAAAGTACAGAATTGCTTAAATTTAGTGGTAAAATGGTAGCGTAAGCGGAGAATAAAAGTTCATAAGGAAAAGTCAGTAAAGGTCACTTTCGGGTCACTTTTATCACGAGGCGCTTTACATGTCCCCCTGTCACCCTCAACAACAACAAAATTATTCTACAACCCATTTACGCCAAATGTCGCGACCTTCATCTTGACAGACGCCTAAATGTGGAAGAAGCAAATGAATCTCAAAATTAAAAGCATGTACTGACTAATTGCCATTAAAAAATAAATCATTTCTGCACAAATCAATAAGGTGTTCCATCTGGTCTTACGGCTGCCAATTGTAGGGATGCAGCAGCAACTCAAACATGATAGGAGTTCTAATCTAAGACCCTCGGGAGTCTGAAATATGTGTTGATATTGATACAAGCGGGTGTCTTCCCTTCATGTCCTGTTTTTATGCCATCATACTATTCATACTATTAGCTCATAGAATGTAGTTGCCTGATTGCTAATTAACTATTCTGCAAAAAAATAAATATCAGTCCAGACCTACTGTTTGCTCATTACAAATGAAATTGTGCTAAGATTATTTCATTTCGTCAACTAATGATGTGCCATTTGTGTGAAGTTCTTCATTTAAAACCACATTAACTCACTTTCTTACTTCTCCACTTGGAAGTATCAGAAAGATCGAGCTCTAATTTGTCCCACTAAATACGCAGATTATGCTATTACCATGTAAGTGGTCACATTTTCGATTATTATAAAAAATACTGATCCATGGACGTTGTGGTTGACGTTTCCTTTTCGGCAAAGTTGAAAAAAAAATCTGGTTGGAAAAAAAACAAAGTTTTGGGAAAGCAATGGCTTGAAGTCTTTTTTGACAATCAAACTCGTCGTAGAATTTCAAAGAAAAATCCGACGTTCTGGGTTGCACATGACTTTAGATCACTGCAGATAAGTATCTAACCATCTATACGGTTTTAGCATATCAAAATTCATTTAGTGGGTAAATAGTCTGCTGGAATATTTTTACCAAACTTATTTCAAAAGTCGTGGTAAGGATTGAGGCAAAAAGCAAAAAAATAGATAATCATCTTAATAATTATTGTTAAACTTTATCCCGTTAACTTACTATGTACTGTAATTATTACAAAGTACAAAAAATTAGTTATTTCTTGTAAATATGGCAGATTAGATTATTTCACCTGTCAAAAGGTATGTATGAATATATCTAAATATTGAGTTGATGTTTCTGAAGTAACTGATAATCAGAATGATGTATTCTGTTTATCTTTATGACTGCTTATTACATGCACACATCTTACTATTACTTGGAAATAGTTATTAAGGTTAAATTTAGAACTGGGTGCTGCTTTGACTTGTTTTCTTCTTATAAACAAAAGATCGTTGTTGCGCCCTCGCATTCGCAAGTCGTTGCTATAGATTGCGCGAAACAAAATGAAAAGCAAAATAAATATTGAATTAAACCCGTAAAAGTCGCGTAAGATATTCGGCGCCGCGTTAGGCATCCGCACGACTCAATTTTATTTGAAATAAAAGAAGCCCTGTCTAGTTGGTATGCAGATAAAAATTCTAAATTCACTATCCTCAACTTTTAGAACGAAGCTTCCCGATACGACGTAGCTTTAGTTGACTCGACTCCTGAATGAAGACTGCGTAATGACCTCTCTATCCCCGTCTGGATCGACACCCAATATCGATGGGTTATTGAGCTCCCAGGATTTAGCAATTCCGAAAAGGACCCGCTTACATACCGTTCGCGATCTTTCACTTTATTATGTACGTGACACCTCATTTCAAATACGTTTCATATATTTTTTGTCGGTGCGAAATTGTCTGACTAATTTTCCCTTCGATAATGCGTTACTACATCGAGGTTCCGGTTGAATCGTCGTATATCGTTTTTCTCTCTAATTTTACCTACTTGCTAAAAAGCAGCACTTATGAGAACAGATCCTGTAAGACCTGATACTTCAAAATTTCTGTTTTAAGCTGTAATATGATATATAACCAAAATAAATTCAATATCGCTAACCTAATTCCCAATTTCGATACAATCGCTACTATAAGCTTCCGAGATTTATTATATTCATTACACTCGGATTATGTTGACTAGACTACGCAAAAACGAATCGGATATTAATATCTAAATAAAGGCATAAATTTGAACAGTTCTTCCCTCTTTAGCTACCGATGAAAGGGAGGCGTCAATTTCTTCCTAGATATTTTATAGTTTCAAGGCCACAAACACTTCTACTGTGCCATATACGAAACTTGATTTAAGGATGGTAGAAGAAATACCCTGTAAATCTTATAATTTGTGAAAAATATTCAAATAAATAGACTTTTTTTACTTTTGTCTTATAAGAAATATAATATTGAACAGTATCAAAACAATAAGCAAAAATAATTTTTAGAATGTTAAAATAGATCACCATGTATCTCAGTAAGGAGGCACATTTTATCTAGCTGTTGTAAATTAAACCTTCATATTTCGTTCAAAGGATTCTCTAGTTAGCTTACGTACAATTATTAATAAAACACCCTGTATAAACTTCATTAGATGAATTGTACGTCTGTTTGTCTAGAATTAACCCCTGATAATAATATGATCCAACTTCAACTTCATATGCATTACGCAACTGATGGCGAGGTAAAGTCTTTCAGTAACTTGGTTCACTGTTGACTTAAGTTATTCCAGGTATACCGCTATTCCGGAATAACTTGTGATAAGAAGTGGTTTACATATCCTCGGTTCACAGTTTATACCTGCGTTTATCCTATCCGCCTTTCGTAAAAGCCCATTTAGTTTGAGTTATTCCGGAATAGCGTTATACCTGGAATAACCTCCTTTTGTAAAACCGGCCCTTATTAGAGTTCAAATCAGTCTAAATTATTTTGGTTGCGATGTAGGTATGTATGTACAGCCAAGTTCAAAAGTAATGTTTATCTGTTAAATTTGAAACTCGTTTATTTTCCACATAAAAGCCACACAGAAATTAAAAATTCATATTTAGCTAAGCATATGAAATAATTAAACAGATGCATTGGATTTTCTCGAGGGTTTCTTTTAAATAGTACATCATATGTAGAAGAAATTTAAATTTTAAAGGTGTGAGATACCCATTAACTTTTGAAACTGACTGTACTTACATTATAGTTTTACAATATTTTTCCACTGAGGACAGTCGATTCGCATAAAGTATTAGAGATTGCTGATGATCACATGTAGGTAGTGTTAAGAATTAAGGCCTCATTGATAAGGTATTTAGTAGGTAGGTACCTACATTAAAATAATATCAAGCTGTTTTCTAAAAAGAATTTTCAAACAATCTAGAACAATTTCGAGAAATGTACCCTCTTGCCTACTCCCACTAATAGTATATCCACATCTTAATCACTGTAAAACAAAATTATGGACTAACAAAGATTTTATCAATTTCTTTCAACCCCCTTACAACTTTTGATCAGATGCTTCATACCTAAGATAGATATTTCATTCACTTTAAACTATAGTATTTAATCATTGGAAATAATCTAAAATGTCTTTATTGACAAGTCTGCTCAGGCTGTACGCTGAAATAAAATAAATCTAATACCATGTTTAATAATCCAACGGCAATTGGCCGATTCTGTAATTTCTAGTTTAGGGAAGTTAGTCAAATAATTTCCGTTTGAATCTAATCACAATCTGACAGCTAATAGATATAGTGTTTACTTGTAGAACTTCAATTTCAGCTGATTCCATTATTGAGAGAAGGGATGACGTTCGAACCAGCGTCAGTTTTGAGTATTCCAATAAAGTGCCTGTCCGATCTTGGCATCAGCCGAACGTCAGAATCAGAATGGCTCGTATTCAGCAATTGCGGTAGGTCATTGGTTAATAAAATCTAATCAATAATTGAACTTATTAATGTATTTGAAACCTGTAGCAATTGCAGCTTGTTTTAAATTCACAACGAACAAAGATGTGATTGAATTTAGGCGGTTTTTGAAATCTTACAAAAAATTATTTTATGCTGGCCTTAAAGTGCCGTCAAACGGCTTCCTGTTAAAGTGCCGTTAATTCATATGACGGCACTCTAGTGTGTTAGGGCAAAGAAGAAGATTAGAAAAGTTCTTTTTAAGTAGGTAGTAATTTTTAATCGTGCTTTAAAAAAAATACAGGGCCCTGAACTGACCTTGCGTAAAACTTATTTTTCGCAAAAAAAGTATCATTTGAACGAGAAATTGAACCTGAGGCCTGTCTATTTGTACGCAACCAAAAAAACGGCTCTATCAAGCTCGCTAGTCGTTGCGTGTTCGATCTTTGTAATCTCTCGTCTTTCCGAGATGACATCACTTGCGTGTTGCGCGCGCATTAATGGTATCTTAATAAGAAGCCGTTCGACGGCGCTTTAAGTACAGTGATTATTTTAATACATTTGTACTGTGATCTTTGTCAATTTTAGAATTAATTATATGAATAGACTTGTAAATATGTAGTATGGTTAAATGTGCAAAATTTTCCTTGTCCAAATATGGTTGTGTTTAAAACGTCCACTATACAAACAGGATTCAAGAAACTACTAAGTACGAAATGTTTGGCCTGACGACTTCAGTGTACCTACAGTAAATTGATTGTAGCTTTTAGTAGATTTATCAAATGCAAAACACTCGTAAAAGTTATAATCTGTAGTAAGTATGTTCACTAATGACTGAACTTTAAATTCTCGACGAAATTCATCAGCTGCAATATTGTAAGGTATCTTCATCACCTCCAGCTCTGTAACAAAGCAAACTAAATTTAGTTTTGCAGTTCTTTTCCCGCTAAGAACCAAATAAAAATTGATAAGTCTCTTTCCTGCCACATTCGATCCGCATCCTTATGAAAACATGTCTTCCGGGAACAACATTATTTAATAGATCGAAGTATAGGGAGTATCTGGCCGTTGTCGATTCAGTACATTAATAATTTTCGTCGTCGCGTCAACTTGATAATATTAACGGAAATCATCCCTTGCGGTTTCTCTAAAGTTAGATCCATTATCGTCACTCTTCGAATTTTTCGACGTCTCTCAGTCAGATCGATAAATTCCGATAATTTCATTTCGGGGTTGTTACGTGTTTATATCCGGACGCGCTCCGCACGTCAGCCCTAAATTTTTCGCATGCCAAAACAAACAATTTCCTCGACAAAATCCTGGTACTAAATTATTATAGCCAAAGTCCTTTTCTATAGGGATAAAGTCAATTTAAATGACTTAAGCTCTCAGCCAGGGCTTTATGGGGGTCGCAATAAATTTAACAACTACTTTGGGATTAAAATAGGATGGCCTCCGGTCTATTCTTCTCACCCCCAGATAACATCGTTATGGGTCCTTTAGTTGGTGGGAATCGGCAAATGGGATCCTAACTGAAAACTGCAATGGATCAATAAAAATGTGCAACAATGCAATTTTCTCTTTTCCACGTTTTCGAGCGTTAAATTAACATTGTGTGGGGGCATTATTTTTCCTGTGCACCCAATGCACGATTTAATTTAAAGTTTGAAGGGGAGTCGAAATAGGTTGAAAGTTTTGTCGACATCTTATAAACAACGGCTATCTCGGGCCCCATCGATTTCTAAGTAAAATATCAAGCTCCTCGTGTCTATGCGCCTTTTTCGCTATTTTTAGGATATTGGCTGAAAAACGGGGGCGTTCTTTCTGTTTGCTGTTAAAAAACAAACCAAGATGAAATGGTTAATCGTTCGGCGAGCGCAAATGGAAGAAATACAATTTAATTACATTAGGAGCGCCAGGAAATCACTTTCCTATTTTATATTAAGTGAGCTATAAAGTGGATGATAAAATTCGACAAGGCCGCGCAGAAATATACAAATAAATAAACGGGGTTGTTTTGTTATAAAAATAATTTCGCAGCGCAGTCAATAAGGATAACTTTTACAAATAGCTGCAAACGACATGTAGAAAACTTGCATTTTTATTTTTATTATCACGCTATTAATCACAGGATTTAAAAGACAAATTTGCATAAAATTTGAATGCTTCAAAATTTCTACAAAGATAAGATGACAAAAATCACAAGTGATTTTTTCAAGTATTTTTGAAGCTGGAGTTTTGGAACATAAATATTTAATGGTCGGTTGCACAAAGAATTCAATTCACTGTTAACTGTACGTCCAAATTTTGTCGTAAAAGTGCGTTGATGAATATACTTAGGGCCAGTTGAACAAAGCTCCGGTCTCCTGTCTCCGGTTCAGCTGAAACCTGGTTTATTTGCTAAGGTATGGCCAATCAAATCGCTCGTACTTTAGCAACTGAACCAGGTTAAGCTAAACCGGAGATCAACTCGCTTCGTGTACAACTTGCTCTTACTCGTATATCTTGAGCGAGCACGCTTACGATTGTAGTATGTTGTATGTGTATCTGTCGCACCCACTTAGCGTAATTGTCCATTTCATGAAAAGCATGTCCATTTCATGAACTGGATTAAGGCAAAGAAAATCCTGTACAGCCACGTTCACTGAAAAAGCGCAGAGTAAAGTAAAATTCATTCCAACTTACGTTACACTTGCAACCAGGCTAGACCACGCGGTAGAGTTTGTTTGAGAACCGCACAGGTAAACTAGGATTGGTCGAAATAGAGCGGCACATTTCAGTTTCAAATTCAAAACAGCGTCAAGCACACCGCTCATGACGAGAAATTTTAGTCGCTTGGTTAGTGACGCCCATTGTCACCATTCGAGAGAGTTGGGATCAGGGGTTTGATTCCCTTATCTAATCGTCTCTTTTATTTTATATTTATTATTTCATATGCAATTTAGTAATAATTATGACCTTAATTTGTGTTTCTGATATCATTCCAAGCCTCTTTCTAGAATATTAAAATAGACAACTTTCTGAAGCAATTCCAGTAAAATATTTTCACTTATAATATTCCTAGTATTAATTACGTTTTGGAAATGCATGAGAATAAAATTTACGGATATTAATCAAAGCACGAGGGTATATTCGGTAAGAAAATCGCAACGACACAGACATTGGTCCATTATGTATTATGTATGTTATTATATTAAACATTATACCTACCCGTAACAACCTGCAACTTTACAGTTTTAATTAATCCCGTTGAAAAGTTTCTACATATCATTATCCTATTCAAGTCCTTCATATCTTTAATTGATTCGAGCCCGTTGTTGCAATAATATTTTTCAAAAAGTCAATTAAAAATAAATACTAAGGGCCGGTTTCATAATTAAATTAAAAGAGGCATTAAATTTAGAGTTGACAATAACCATAGTTACCCATTGTTACAACAAAGGAAAATTGGTCCTTTAAACTTAAAGTCTTCATTAATTTGATTAAGAAATCGGGCCTTATTCAATTAAACGGAAATATTTTACTTCAATTTTAACATTGCAGAACGAGATTAATGGTGATTAATAAATTGCATATGAAATAATAATTTAAGAAAAGGAATTTAACTCTTTCTTCACATCCATAATTTATTCGTGCCCGTTGTTGCAATAGTTCAAAAAACAAAAGTAACCAATAGAAAAATAGAATTCGGTGTCATTTCTACGACAATGTAAAAATTTCCTGGAAATTTTTGCACTTAGCATGAAATTAATAAGTGGAAATTATTTCAGCCAATCAAAATCATTTATTTATTAATAATGACATCATAATGACATAATGGACTAATGTCTGTGTCGTTGCGATTTTCTTACCGAATATGCCCTCGTGCTTTGATTAATATCCGTAAATTTTATTCTCATGCATTTCCAAAACGTAATTAATACGTTTTGGAAATGCCTTCGAAAAAATTTCCGGAAATAATCAATGCACTAGAAATATTATAAGTGAAAATATTTTACTGGAATTGCTTCACAAAGTTGTCTATTTTAATATTCTAGAAAGAGGCTTGTAATTATATCAGAAACACAAATTAAGGTCATAATTATTACTAAATTGCATATGAAATAATAAATATAAAATAAAAAAAGACGAGGAGGTAAGGGAATCGAATCCCTGATTCCAACTCTCTCGAATGGTGACAATTGGCGTCACTAACCAAGCGAACACAAATTCTCGTCATGGGGGATGTGCTTGACGCTGTTTTGAATTTGAAACTGAAATGTGCCGCTCTATTTTGACCAATCCTAGTTCATCTGTGCGGTTCTCAAACAAACTCTACCGCGTGGTCTAGCCTGGTTGCAAGTGTAACGTAAGTTGGAATGAATTTCACTTTACCCTGGGCTTCTCCTATGGCGGCAACTGTACATGAAGCGAACAATCCAGTTCATAAAATGGACAATTACGCTAAGTGGGTGCGACTTATCCATTTCATTAGCCATTAGTACATCCAAGATGGACGCACACCCACCCATGATTTGCAGTGATCTCAAGTGAACCGATTAGGCAGCGCGGGGTTCTTAAATTACTGGTTAATTCATTGTCAGCTTACAATAAATTAAAAAACGCTGTGACTAGCCTCCCGGCTCCGGTATTCAGATAAATCCCGGTTTCGTTATGACGTCACATCTACTACGTCAGCGACAGCCGGTATTCATAGAAATCCCGGTTAGATCATGCGCAAATGGTTGACAAAATTGTGGCGGTAACCGGGACTAATACGAATCCCGGTAAGAAAAGAGTGCAATTTTCTGAAAGTACTAAGTATATTATGCAAAGATATAAACACAAAAAAATAACGTAACATTCTTCCTAATAACATAAGGTAACAAAAATAATACAGGTGTCCCAAAAGTACCGCACCACCTTGAAGGTGCGTTTCTAGAATTGTATTAAAATGCTAAAAAATTGTTAAAAAAATTCTGTCATTTAATTAATTCCTTAGAAAAGTTTGAAATTAAGAAAGTCAGAGAATTCTAGCATCTAAAGGTTTAAAATCATAAAATAAGATCTTCATTTTAACAATGAGGAAAATATGGCAGCACGGAAAGCTTAAACAAATGGTTTCTATGGAGTCGTTATTACAGATTTTTCCGAGTACAAGTAAAAGTTCAATTACAGATAAAAAGTGTTTTCTTTTTTCACATATTAAATTGCTTATAGTTTCTAAATGGAAAGAGAGGAATTTTTTAACAATTTTCCAGGACTCTATCATAATCCTAGATAACGCACCTTCAAGGTAGTGCGGTACTTTTGGGACACCTATATATAAAATAACAAAAATAATACCTATCTATAGATAATTCTAAACAACATGCATTAAATTATTAATGTCATAATTACAAAAATAATACTTGAATTTGAATTTACGAAAATAGTATCAAGTATTACTTTTGTAATTATGACATTAACACTGAAGTGGTTTTACATTCGTTGCATATCCATTTAGTAGTACATTTCGGTACTTTCCTTGGCGTGACACATTTAACGTGCCGCCATAAAAGGCACAACGTACATTCCGTCTTCTGCAACAATTAAAAACACTAGTATTCCGATGTTTATCAATTTGTAGGTGCCGCCAATAGCTAAAAATTCAGAATATGATTTCATTGTGTTTTTCATGGCAAGTGTTTGTATAAACATGCCCTTGAAGTTATTTTCCTCATCTTTCAGCACATTGATTTCAGCCTTATATTTGTCCTTTATTACTTTAACACACTGATCTAAATCCTCTGAATTTTGGCCTAATCTTTGTCTGATATTAGATAAATCCTTTAGTGTCAAAAATTTTCCTCTTTCGTTTTCCAATGTTTGTTTTATTAAATTTTTGTTTGTTTTTAAAGACAAAAGTTTTTCCACTTTTTCTTTGTCTTCATTATTCAATCTTCTTTAATGTGGCAAATGTTGAAACTGAACTTCACTTCTTTCGTGGTTGTGGTTATCAGAAATTCTCTTAACTTCTAAAGCTCTGCGATCAGACGTGACTCTAAAATACACATGGGCTCTACAGGGATCTTGTTTTTTAAATGTTCTTATTTCTCTTTGTCCAGAACCTGAAGGTCGAAATTGTTGACCGCCATAAATACAACAAAATTTCAATTCTACGTATTTCAGAAACTGGATGCTGAAGTCTAGAGGAAGTTATTTTACGCGCATCACGTTTCCAAAATTTTGCCAAAGTTTGCTCTTCATATAATTTCATTGATGTTTCCACATCGGAATAATTTTCAAACTTTTTTCCGACTACCAAACTCATCGCAGTCTCATTGTTTCTAACCTAAATATACATCCATGTGAAAATGTCTCCGTAATATTTACCATTTAGCATTATTTCGATATTGATAATAATTAGATATCAAGGATTTATTTAGTGCCGTACTACGTCATTCTTATCTTTTATATGATAAAAAACACAACACTAGTTAATAATTTTGATAAGCGATTTACCAGATACGACAGCAGCGGAATTGGTATTAGTTCAATTAGTGGCGGTTACCGCCACTATACGTAGTAGATGTGACGTCATAACGAAACCGGGATTTATCTGAATACCGGAGCCGGGAAGCTAGTCACAGCGATTAAAAAAAGGTTCGTGGCACTGGCAATTATGGGACTAACAATTTTAAGTTTTGCGTGCAATTGCACTTATTGACAGCGGTAATTTAGTGAAATTGAAAATAGTTTTTAAAGCTGTCAAATTTACGGAAAATGAGATTTGATAGGTCGCCATTCCTCACATTACTGATACAGAAAGTTAAAGCAGGTTTGTTTGAGGGCTTAAGAGAGCAACATTTTTAAATTAAGATGCATCTATAATTGAGAAAAGCGAAACGTCAATAACGCCTTCCATCAAACAGCAAGTATACCTATAGTTCCCACGGGTTGTCAAAAAATAAAATTTTTCGAATGATTCCAAAATTACTTATACCTATATGACCGATATTTTAACAAATGCTTAATAAAATGTGTTCAAATTTATTACGATTAAGAGCCATGTCCATCAGCTGATGAGCTGGCTCTCGGCGGCCCTTGGCGGCCCTCCACCGGTGTTACAATAAAGCAAATAAACTTATGACAGACGTGAGAAAATTTGGTCATTATTCTGTTTGCTCCATTAAGCGGACATCGACAAAAAATTTCATTTTTTAATTTCAATTTTTCAGTTTAACAATTTTGCTTGTTTCTCGAATGATAATCCAGCAGTTGACATTATTCAAGAAGCTCAAGCCCGTTGTCTTCATTTTAGCCTTAGCACTTTACTTTTAACCGCGTACAGGTTTAAAAATGGTTTGGATTTGCTTACCGGGTCCTCTCTTCGTCGCTGCTTTGCATGTCGATCCCTCTATCCACACTTCTAGCTGCTCCTTTATCGCGGCTCCTTATTGAATTCGGAATATAAGCAAAGCAATAAACCCATTGGCAGAATCTCAATGTGCCAAGCGCCCGTTTTGTTGATCAGTCGACGGACGGAATATTTTTATTGCACCGCTTTGACTTCGATATTTGTTATCAAAATGAGGCCCAAAGCGAAAACATAGAATTTATTTTACGGAGTCGCATTGGTGTTAAACAACACGGATACATACGGGAAATAAAATTTTAAAATTTAGAGATTTTAAACTTGCAGGGACGAAATTTTTATGTGAAATTTTATTGGAAAGTTGTGTGTGTGTTTTTTTTAAAGTCGAAGGATATAAAAGTTTCAGGAAAAACATTGATGCGACGCGAGCATAAAAACGAACAATAAATCGTAAACCGTGCGGAACAAGTCATATGATTAAATTATCAGTTTAACAAAAGCTTTGGAATATCATTTGCATACTCGGTAAGGTTTTTCGTAGCAACTTTATCGATTCACTCAGACACCTGTAAAAGCTGATTGAGAAACGAAAATAAGCAAGTAGGAAGTGGTTTTCGTCAGAAAGATTAAAACCTTAACGGATTAGCAGGAAACTGTGAACAGCATGTGACATATCTAATCTGTAGGTGCTAATGAGAACACGAAATCTCGTAAATGAGCGAATGGAGCAGCATCCAAGGCGGCATCCTGGAACAGGACCAAGTCGTTCACTAACTGGAATTGTGTAATTTCCGCCGGTTTATGACTGTAGTGGTGGGGGAACGTGCCATACTCGGGTCCAGGCACACTTGATTTGATTGGATTTCAGTAACAGCCGCCTGAAGACTCGTAAATTGGACTACGATCGGCATGTTACTCATAGAAATCGGGCCGATTATTTTCCCATTTTGGACATTATTTCCTTTGGGATATTAGAGATGCATCGACGAGAGTGCTCCACTTTCTTCCCGAAAAATTTTCACAAATTAAATGGAAAAACTGATGACCGCCAATCGCCATGTGCCAAACACGGTGACCAATAAAACGCAAAGGCGCTTTAAATTTATGATTCACAAGGAAAATGAACTGGAATCCCCTGTTGGCATCAACAACAATCATCACAGCACGCCGAAAGTAATTTGCTTTACCATAGAAATTAGCTTCAGTCAAAATTTAAAAATTTATTTATTATTTGCAGCGGTTGAATACATGCATCCAAATTTGTCCCTTATGGTGAAGATAAAGATTTATCCATTAAACAATCTAAGATTATTTAAACGGTTGCTAACGTGCTTTTAAATTTTCGGGAATGACTGCGCTAGGAACTGAAATTAATAATTTTCCACCTCTTATCTTAATCCGCTCTTGGCAAGATTCAAGTTGACCACTGTTTAACTATTCGGCGGTTCTAATGTAGAGCTCGGGCCAATTTATCCGCTGCTGTCGTTCTTCTAAATAGGTGTGATAAAATAAACCTCTTCGCCGATCCGACCAAATTAATGGTTTCATCATGAAGTAAGTGTTTAATAAATCAATGTTGAACGAGGTCTAGGCCGTTTTAACGATAGCAGTAAAAAGGGTGTCCGCTAGGTTGGCTAGGGCAGAGTTCAGAAGACGGTCACCTTGTTGACTGATAGAGTTAGGTCGAGTTTGCAGTTTCCTAGGTAGGTAGTTAAACAATTCAGTTTGGCGGAAAAACTCCGAGAGCAAAAACAGGATGTCCGCCGCGGTTCACGGGGACGTAATTAAGCGAACATACTGTGTGATTTGATTTGGAATCGCGACAGCCGTGGAATAAAGCTCGAACGCGTGACGAAGTCATAGGTCACTGCGTCGAATCTGCGCGTCTCTCGACCGGTCGGAATACCAAATGTTCAAAATTGGAACCGAACTAAGTTACCTGGTCGACGACGATCGCAACTTAACTCTAATTAGTCGACACAAATTACCGGCAATCCTGGATTTGACAGAGTTGGAATAGCGGGAGGCCGCCGTCTGGAAGCCCAAGTGTGTCGGCAGAATTCAATTTTCGCTCGTCGATAGCTATTATCGACGTTACGATGGTGACAGGAGACCACTTCGATAGACGACTTACCTGAAAAAGAGATACAGATTAAATTAGAAAAAATAGGTCATTTGCAAACGGATTTTAAGTATTAGTTTATTTTTGGATTTATTAAACCGATTGGGTTGTCACTTTTCGGTATAATCAAGTAATTTTTTAAGCAGAAAAGCAAGAATTTGCGTTAGATAGATACCATCGTAAGCATCGGAGGAGCAAGACAGCAACTCAAACAAATAGATAATATTAATGGTAAGAAAGAGTCAATTACTCTAACAAGACCAATATTACAAGATGACATTAATGCAGACACATTGTCAGCTGTTATTTCTTAATTAATACAATTTCTATTATTTCTTAACCATTTCCGAACACTTTTGACGTAAAAACAGTTCTCTCTTAAATTTAAATTGATTACTATTTTGGATAGTTACCCGCTCGCAATTAAATGTTTCGCTTTATGCTAAATGTCACCAATGCAATAACTTACAAATTAATTCGTTCTTCTACAGATAAGGCATAAACAAACAAATATCGTTAATAATAAAAGCATTTCTAATTATTAACCGTACGTCAAAACTGTATTATAAAATACAGATCAATAATCCGAACCATATGCACCCTATCAGTTTCTCTTAATATGGTAATAAAATTGGAGATAAAGCCATTGGTATAAGTGCTATGTACAGGTGCAAAATCATCAGTAGGTATTATTCAAATAAAGTGCCACTTTAATATCGCAACGTGAGTTAAGTGTTTTAACGTAAGTATGAATCAACAATAAAAAAACAGTTTGGAATTGAAAGGTTTACCCTCTCCAGATCAATCATTTATAATATTATTAAATAAAATTTGTAAATAATCAGAAAAGATATGTTTGGAACTTATTTTAAATCGGTGAAATTAAAAATGAAGCGGTCGGATATTGAGGTTCACACGGTTATCAAAATTCTTTGTGTACGTGCTCATGATGGAGTAACTGAAAGCAATCAGATGCCCTAATGGCTCTATAGTCCTTCAATGAGACATTAAGAATTCTCTCTAGCAACAGTAAAAATGTTTAATTTATAATCTAGTAGTTTGATATTTTCTTACACGAAATTACAAAGCATAGATTTCTAACACATAATGATTAGGCAATAAGCATCAATTTAACCACTTAACCATAAAGGTACGTATACGTACTGAATTGTATTATTGTAACTACTTTTTTTCCTAGTAGTTTTTAGTGGATACAACGCATGCATTCACGCCTGTGCTCTGAAAATATCTCAACTGTTATGGCCTTCTTTCTAAAGAACAAAATACAAGTGATATCATTTTTTACAAAATGGCGTCGACCATTTTTGCCTGGGGCAACTATTTTTTAAATAAATAAAATTTCTCCTTTAGCTTTGAAAGTCCGTCTATTTTAGATAACCTAGAAGATAGGGTATATCCTAACACAATAGACATACAACAACATCATTAGAATGTAACCAGTAGAGCTTGGTGTTGTCTATTCTATTAGAATACACCTTCACCTTCCACGTAGCTCAAAAAATAGGCGGACCATTAAAGTAAAGCTAAAGCGCAAAGTTTCTTTATTTATTTAAAAATAAACGGTTTGATATAGAATAAACAACATTTAACGTTGATGTGGAGAATAGTTCCTTATGTCGCGCCAAGTAGAAATATTAGTATGTTATCATTAAAAATGACCCGCGCCATTTTGTAAAAAAATTTGTTTCAATATGCCCTTAAATTAGTCATTTAACAAGCAGTTTTAATTTTTTCTCTAAGTCTAAAAGTTAGTATAGGAAGAAGAAGTTTGGTTCCACACTTTTAACTAACTCTGTATAATGGAGGGTATTATAGGGATAGAGTATTACTGTGTAAGACCCAGGTAGTATTGGGTATTGGCAAGTAATACCCAGTCAATTTTCAAGTATAGCAAGCTATTGATAAGTAATAACCCAAGTATTATAAGGTTCAAGTCTGTAAAATAAATTTAGTGTAAAGCATTTTTACCAACGGTTTACCCCTAGACTAGTCATTGGGAAAAGTTTATTCAACTTTTAGGTTCTCACAAATTCTAAATGTTATAATAATACTGTATAAGAATTAAGTTATTAGATAATTGCATTCTCTGTATCATAGTTGACATTGGATTTTAGAAAAAATGAAGATTGGCATTTTGATCCTTATTCTGACTTTTGCTGCCGTTTATGGGAACTATGCAAAATTCAACATTCCTCCAATTCGTCGTGATCCAGGAAGTCTTGCCCTTACCACCCAACAGCAGGAACTCTTCAGGTTCTTAAGCTCTTATTTCTACAAGTTGGGATTTGAGAATGGGGAAATTTTAAACGAACAAAATACTAACTGGAATAGTGGACGCAGAGCAGGAAAACGATGCGCCAATTTATTCGATGAAGGTTGTTCTAATGGAGGTCTCCCAGATTCTGGGCACGATGAGGACTGGCTAAGCGGCCCTGATAATCCTGGGAAACGTTGAAGCTTATGAATTTTTTTATGTACAATCACTTAATATAATAATAATTGTTTTAAAAAGTATTGTTGATATGAATATTAATATGTAGGTATACTATTAATTTGATGTATTAATAAATTGCTTAAATAAATTTATGCACCAGAATTCACTTAAGAAGTTTAAATTTTAGAGCCGTTTATGTTAACTGATGAAATTATTACAACTTTTAAAATATGATCAACATTTCAAATGTCAACTTAGACTGGTTTAATATTTAAACTTTTTTAGTGCCTGGGTGTTTATATCCTTATTGAGAAATTTATTTATTTTCTTTTGAATGTTGAGAAGACCTTCGTGATAAATAAAAAGAAAAGTAAGCTTCAATTTCTTTTGTTGTACTTACTTAACATAATATAGACGTAAGATATGCTATTGCTAAATGCTCAAAGTCAAAATTAGAACCACAAGGTAACAGCCAATAACCGTTAGTTTGCCTTATTATCCCGTTCTTAATGGTGAAAGCACGCTATTACTCTGATGCGGTTTTATTGTTTAAATAAGAAACTATCCATTTCCATTTCTTCAGTTCGACATCCGCCACAACAAAGCGATGATGGGCAGGCAAACTGCAAAAATCAAGTGTAAAATATTTAAATTTTAGAATAAAATGAATTAAAGATAATGTAGGTATCTATACTCTGTGAAATAAATTGCAGA
The DNA here is from genome assembly GCA_951805265.1 of Schizotus pectinicornis. Classification (NCBI taxonomy): domain Eukaryota; kingdom Metazoa; phylum Arthropoda; class Insecta; order Coleoptera; family Pyrochroidae; genus Schizotus; species Schizotus pectinicornis. The sequence goes on along the minus strand of OX638203.1, from coordinate 761,557 downwards.
CGTGCAGTAAGAAATTATGTTCTTTTCCGAGAATAAGTAGCTTTTAAGTAAATTTTGACTTAAATGTTAAAAAAAAAATTAAAAGGTCGTAAGCAAATATATTTATTTATATGAGGATAACTTACAAATGGGTAGGTACATAATATGGTCTTTAAGCACACATTTCAACACAAAAATGGGTAAGCGGCAAAATGCAGTTAAATCGTTCTGATTATTTTCTTCCAGAAGAGATATTAGAACCTCCACTTGGCTTGACGCTTAGCTGATAAAAGAGATCCGCAAGAGTTCTAAACAGCTCATCTTGTTGGACGGTAGCATCGCGAGTGTGATGAAGATGCATGTTGGGCTTGAAATACTTTGCGTAGGCAATGGCTAGTACAATTGTAAGAACTAAAATAGTGGACTTCATACCTAATAAAAAATTGCAACTATTATTTCGTCAACTATCTATACATACCTACTTTCAATAATTGCAGTAACTTTTAAAAAATTAAGGTTATACTATGATCCACAAGTAGAACCATCGCTTATATATACATTGGGGGTCATCAAATTCCAAATATTATTATCAGAGTGTTATCTTATCAGATTCATTTAACTATAGGTATTTAAAATGAGTAATTTAATATTGCTTTTTGAATAACTTGATATTTAGTTGCACTCGACTTCGATTCATATTTTTGGTTGCGTAACAATAAGAGATTATATTAAGTAAAGATGAATTTGCCGAGTTTAATAGAAACCCTCACTAAATCCACGTCGCTAAACCAATTCTAAAGTTTATGACTAAAAAGAAAATATCAGAATTCCTAAGTATTACGCATTGAAATATGTTGTGAAGGTATTTAATTGATGTTATAACTGAAAAACATTTATTGACAACAGTACACCTTTTTGAAACACCTGTAAGCCACATCATGCCAATCATAATTTTCTTTATTAGTTCAAAAAAAGACTTTTTTGTAGCTCTAACCAGCCCTCTTTAGACTTTCAAAAAAGGAAAGATGCAGAAAGTTTATAACTGTTTATCACATCAAACCAGTTATCACCAGAAAATTTTGCAAATTTTGTGCCAAAACTTTGCTTTGGTCAATGCTGTTCAGTCGCATTGGAAAGTATTTGCACTGCTAACTTGATATGCTCTTTTTGCATTTTTCCTCTCTGAATTTATATGCAATTTGGTTAATTTATGACAAGAGCTATCTTCTATTAGAAACATTTCTAAACGCTTCTTTACAGGTTCAACATTAATGAGAGTCTCGTGCTGTAAACGAAAGCCGGTATCCAAGAATAAATTCTGAATTGGTTCAAAACAATATGAACCATCAGCAAAAAAAGATCGGCGCTTCTATCACAGGATGATTGTAAAAGGTATATGTTCTGGTGTAATATTCAATATACTTCATAAACCTTGGCAGCCACCTCTACAATCTGAACCACATACACACCAACTACAACATGGCAATTTATTGCAGTAAATCGTGTTATTAAATCGTCTAAAATCTGTTTTAGCATCTTTTGATGAACTGCTTTCAGTTATCGAAAAGACCACGGGCCATTACCATCTAGATATAAATTACTATAATAACGCCGACCAAGAACTGTCTCTTTCTTGGTCATTGTCAAACACCGGTGTTACTTTAACTTTATCATAAGATAACGTATTCACTTTGTTAAAGTCCGTTTTTAATCTTCCGGCAAATTCCATCACATAAAGAATGTCAACCCAAAACGCCACTTTCTAAATTAATGTGCGCAGCCCAGTGCTGTAGCAGAGTTGATGTGCTACACTTCAATTTTTCTCTGAAAAACACATAATATCTCTTGCTCAAGGATCTTATAGTAAAATTTTTTAACAATTCTTTTTGGGTCAATCCGGATTTTGCTTTTTTCATTAAAACAATTGCTATTCAATTTCTGCTTTAAATGCTACTGCAGCCTGGTCTTCTTTACATGTTTTTCAAGACTATTATTTTTAAAAGCATTTTTTTGTCCATTAAAAATGCTGTACACTAAAAGAGAAAATATTAGTCGTGATATATAAAGATATTCTTTTAGTGCAGACCTAATTGAGAGTAATTACTAAACAAATAGTTTAACTAAAGTAAAAAAAAAATTGATCATCAAGTACCATTTTAAACCCAATTAGTTTTTATATATCTACTTACCTCCATGTTAGCACGTGTAACGTTTTATTTCTAATTCTTAAAAGTATGATGCGATAACCGCTTAACTTGGTTATTTAGCTGATACGGAATAACAATAACAAGTTGGTTTATAATGTGTACGCAAGATATATTTGGGTAAGCCAATTTTTACAGTAATGTTGCAACATTAGTAATCAATTCACACTTATTTATAAAAAAACACAAAAAATAATTATCCTCTTGCAGCAGCACCATTAGCTTGGACAGCTAATTGGTAGAAGTAGTCGGCCAAGTTTTTGAAGACCTCAACTTGGTCCAGGTTGGTAGAAGGAGCATTGTCTCCCAAATGCATATTGGGTTTCAAGCCAATGCCATAGGCAACAGTCAAGCAGACTATAGCGAAAATCAAAATTGCAGTCTTCATTTTTCTGAAATTTAAAAAAATGTTTTTTCTACTTTGGTTGTAGTATAATAAAACTATTACGATACCCGAAACAATGCTGTAATAGATTTTTGGGTTTCGTAATAGCGCTAGTCCTAGGACATTAACACATCAAATAAACGTCAAGCAAAACGATTCACTAGTAATTTTGAATCTGACATCTAACTAATCTTGGTAGTAGATATCAACTACCAACAAATTTCCAAAATTTTAAAATTGCAAATTCTTATTTAAAATAATTTAAAAGTAGAAAAAATAGTATAAAGAACTCATTCATAAGACAATTACCTATTATGACACCCGTTGAATATAAAGCTCGTGGCTGCGCCACACTTTTTCTAACTTGGACTTGTGCCATAAGTGTCTTATGTTACTCGTTCTTTAATGCACCATTATATATAGCATAATTAACATATTAAAAGTAAAAAAATTCTAGATAGTTTTCAATGTTCAAATAAAATAGTGGTAAACCTATGAAATAAGTAATTGCAGTAAGTTGCTTACCTTGTGTATAGTTCAATTGCGGGCTGTAGATGGCAGTTGAGTGTAAATGATGGACTGCAGATCTACCTTATATACTAAAAAAGCATATGGCGCACTAGTACGGGAAATACTTGAAAATCTAATTAACTCTGAAAATATTGGATTTATTTTAATAAACCGAATTTTATTAAGAGAAATCCACTTATATTCGATTGCTCTTCCAAAACTATTTATTTTGGACAATATATTATAACATCCCATTGACATACAATTGATATCGCTACCCTATCTGGGAATCCGACTTTCATTAATTTAGGAGTTGGTGAGACCTAAAATTACACATCCGCCAAAAACTCGCAATAAGTTCGATAACATCATAATAATCAATTAGATGTTACTAAAAAAAAAATTCAGAAGGCACATGTTTTTTCCATAACTGACATCTTATTGTTTTCAAAAATGGGATTTTTTTCTTAATTAATAATCATTTTTATAATCTTTTCATTCATCTAATGAACTTTAAATTAGCCAATCATACAATGTAAAGTATTTTTTTATTAATATTTCTTTCTAATCCTAGTGAATTTTAAATATCACATATGTAGGTATGTACAGACTGTCCCACTGAAAACGGCTTCAAGTAATAACTCAAAAATTATTCTTTTTAGAGACAAAAGCTCAATCAATGGAGGATATTGCAAAATTATCTCACAGAAAAGTCGTAGAAACTGTTTTGTCATATGATATTAGTCATTTGATAAACAGTTTTCATTTTTCTCTAGATTAATAGTTTGGGCAGGAGAAGCTTAGTTCCATACTATTGACTAACCCGTACATAGATAACAAGCAATACTGAGTGTTTCCGTTTAATAAAGAAATTAAAAGTATAACCGAAAGATGCTGCTCTTGTTCAAACAACAATAAACCATTTGGTATTCATATTGAAATTATTTGCTGATCAGGATACCTACGCAAGATCAGATTGTGATCGGAAACCTACAATATTGTTGGTCTAACGCGAAAAAGGTTGTAGAAATTTGAAGAACAACTATAGCTTAACCACATGCTTGCTATTATACAGGGTAGGGCAAATGTGTCGAAACACCTGATATTATCATACATTAATGTAGAATAAATGACATCATTTTAATGAAATAAAAACCTTGTGTACTCTCATCATAAAAGTTTTGACATTCATGACTAAAAGTTGAAACTTTAGTTGCAACACACATCAAAATTTTTAGAAAGTTGTATTAATTACCATTCTTTTAATTCTTAACAATAACTGCAATAAGTTGTAAAAGTACAAAACTTTATAAGAATGTGTTTTATAAAACAAGATAAATAGTAGATGTATAAAGCATTTAAAAAATTCAAGCAACTTCCATAGCAGGGAAACTTTCTTAATTAAAAGTTCCTTCTGGTAATTGTTCTTTTGGTGCTCAAATTATTATACAAGGTGTTTCATAATTAAATGTTAATACTGAAGGGAGTTTTCTGTGTGTGATTTTAAGATAAAACGTTACTATACTATAGATTTGTTTTTGCGCCATTTTTGATATACAGGGGAATAATTTTTTTTTATTTTTTTTAAATTAACTGTGAAACTATATTAGATATTTTTATTAAACTTGGTGAGTGTAAACTAAGTGCAGAGACACATCTTTTATAAAAAAAAAAACAATTTTTAGTTTTAACCAATGACGTCCCAATTAATGTCACCTTGAACGCAAAAATGATACACCACTGCTTTTTCCAAAAACAAAAATTATTTTATTAATGACGCTTCATTTGGTAATAAAAAAGATCTCTTAATAATTTTTGTATTTTGAACTATTTTTTAGTAAAAAAAGTAAGAAGAATTTTTTGTATGTAAAAATAAAATATTTTTAAACTTAAGGTATTTTTTTAACACTTTTTATTAAAATCATTCTTTAACAACTGAATAACTAATACCCATAACTGATTCAAATAGTTAGTAAAATTATAATTGACTGTCAACTAATTAATAACAATTTTGTGAGAAAAAGTCTAATTTGGTTTCGGAGTTATTTAATTAAAAACAAACAAAAAAATCTTTATCGCCCTGTATCTCAAAAATAATTAAAAAAAAATTATTTCAAAATCATACTCGGATAATCCCTTTCAATATTAACCCTGTTTAAGTACGTGTTAATTATAAAATTATTTCTGCACAACCATCTTGTTGTTGATTTAATATTTTTAGATAGAAAGTTTAAATGCGCCATGAATAATAACGCACTGCTTAATTTCAATTCAGATAATGCTACATCCATGAGAATCGAAAGGTATACTCTAATAATAAAATATATTGTTATGATTTTTTACTCATGTTTATTCTGATAGTGATTATTGGACTTTTATTACAATAGATAATGATTAAATAGGTGCTGAAGAGTCCTGCGATTGATATAAATATGGAGCGCTTCTGTGAATTCTCCTCATTCTCTTGTTCGTCGTTAAAGAACGCAACACACAAAATACGTGAGTAACTGTTTGGGGCACCCTAACTATTTTCATTATATGTAGTAGATAATAAGTACAGTTTTTCACTTATTTCAGAAAAATGAGGGTAGCTGTGTTAATCTTTGCCATGGTACTGACAGCCGCCTACGGTTTTTACCTCGCCCCCAACGTCCAACAGCGCTCCCTTGACCCCACTGCCAACCAGCAACAACTCTTTCAGTCTTTGGGCGACTTTTTCCACAGGCTCAGCGTGGGTGTGAACACAGTTTCCGATCCGGCTGGACGCCGTTAAAACTAACTACCTTTATTTTACCAGTTCCACTTTATTTTATTATTGTTAAATATGCTTTACTCCAGCCTGTCACCGCTTAATTCAAATACACTAAAATACGTCATATATTTTGGGACATCGTCAGTTCGTTAGTATAGCGATGCTTTGGATTTTCGACAATTCTAAATTACCTTGATCCAAACGCAATAAAGTGAGATCCAAAGAGATTGGGACACTTGTGGTCTAGAACGATATTAGAGAACTGTGCACGACTCTCGTCGGGTTTGCTTATAAATTTAGAAGCAGTCTGAATTGGTTCAATGAGGGATGAATCGTTGCGGCAACGTGCTCGTATTTTTGTGGTAATTTCTCCATCAAACACCTCGGTGTTCACTTTTCTGAAAATAAATTTCGGTGTGAAGGCTAGCGGCAATATCCATCACGTCCGACAAAAGGCTTGTCAAAATTCTTCATAGTGTGCATTAAAAGTCGAACATTAAATTTATCTCATTGTAAAAAAAACCTGCCAGTCACTCCCTGGCACAATGTTGGCCCACTTTTATTACCGAAAGAATAAATATTTACTCCTGTCCTTTATTCGGCGCCGTAAACGTTTTTAATTGCAAAAAACGTAGGAAAACTGTTTGATGCGAGCAGAACGGCAAACAACGCAATTACAATCATTACAATACGTTATTAGAGACTGGAGCCTTAATGAGCAAATGCGTAGAGCTGCTGAAATGTTTAAAGTTCTCAAAGACTTTGAAACATGAAGGAGATAGATCTGAAATGTCAGCGAGAAGTTAAATCTAAAAAAATTGTGACATGTAATGAAACGGGATCCAAATTAAAAGCATATGTAAACAGAATTAGCCTGAAAAATGAGCCGTTTTTACGTTTCACTAGCGAAGCAGGAGTTTTCATGTTTCCGAGCTATACAACACAATTTATAACAAAATTACCTGAACTGAAACGCCAATTTATTTTTTCCTCCTTGTCGTTCAAATTTGTAGGTAAACAAAAGTCTTTAATTATGCGTGTTTTTAAATTGGATATTTTCGCACGTAAGCGCCAATATTAGAGAACCGAATTTTCAAATTTGCAACTGAAGAATAATACGAGTATAATACCTACCTTTTTCAATGAACAGAAGTTTGCCCTGGACTTTTGTCTGAATTAAAAACTAATTTTAAATATTATTTTCAATCAATGGTTCCAATTCTGGTTAATTCTACATGCGGCTAATGCCGAAAGCGTACCTGCCGAAGGGATCTTTTAAATATTCCAGGAGTCATCTCAGTAACACGGCTAGTAATCAGTTTGGACCGTGCGGCAAGAAAGGAAGGAAAAGCTAAAATTGGAAAGATGTAGATGTGATTAAAATACGAGATTTTGATGTATCTCACCGTCTTCTTACTTTCCCTCACTCTCGGACGTGACAATAGTTCATTATCAAAAATAAGCCAAAGACAGCCGAGCCAAATTAGACTAATGAAATGATTAAATTGAATTATAAGATTAATTTTATTAGGGATCAAATTATATTAACCTAATTAAATCTGAATTATTTTATTATTCCTCCTGGTAATTGGAATGGGCTGCCACTCAAGCCGGAGTCCGTTGCTTTACCACCGGCTTTGACTAATGTCCCCCTTTCAACGGCTCCAAATTACCTCAATTTTAACAAATCGACATAAGGGTTAAAAAAGGGTTTAACGATAAGACGATTCTTCGCCGGATGAGCGGTTGTTGGTATTTATTAAATAAGTTTACCAAAAAACTTCCGCTGTGTGTCTCTGGAACACAAATGTAAAAATTTCCTAAGTGAGGACTATACATTTCACTCTAAGTTGCAAATCTTAGAAGTTTAGGTCTTCAAAGACGGGTTTCAAATTAGGAGAAAAATCGATATCTCAGTAATCCTTCAACTTAAAGAAACCAAAATTTGGAATATGTTCTGAGTGTAGCAAGAGCATTAATCGATAGTAAGAAGAGATTATTTGAGGCATTTAAAAAATTATTAGGGGTGATGCACCCTTAAACAGTAAAAGAATTTTTTAATCTGTAGATAAATTTCAAAAATTATTATTTTATTTTATAAAGAATTTGATTTTAAAACTTTTTTACTCTTTTTATTCTTCAAAAAACTTCTTCATTTTCAAGAAAAACCCGAATAGGTAAAAATATGATTGTTTTTACCAATATTACCCAAAAATGATCAAAAATTCAATTTTTCTTGAAAACCACAAAGTTTTTTGAAAAATAACAACAGTAAAAAAGGTTTTAGAAAATTAATAAATTCCCCATAAAATTAAATAATTTTTTTTAATCCGTTATTAAGTTAAAAATTCTGTTACATTTTAAAGGTGTATTATCTCCAATCAACCTTTTAGAATGCTTCAATTAATCTTTACTTACAATTGATGAATGCTCTTGGTACACTTAGAACGTGTACCAAATTTGTTTTTCTTTTAAGTTTTTTTAAGTAACCACGGTAGTGGTTATATTATTGAGATATGAATTTTTTTCAAAATTTGAAGCCCCACTTTGGAGGCCTATAACTTCCCAGGGATGCCACTTAGTATAAAGGTAAGTTGCGTTAAATCACCATATTTTAGGTTCCCCTACATGCCCCAGCTCTGTATCGTTTCTTAGGCGAAACACCCTGTATAATGTAGTTTGATTTTTTGGCAGCATTGCAGATTTTTAATATTCAGGTTATCAACCGCTTGAACGATTCCAATATAACCGCAAATTCTATATAGATCGGGTCAATTTTGTATCCGGCGTTGAACTGTCCCCCGGGGCAATTACGTCATCACGTAACAAACCCGATTTGAACAACATTTTAATCCAATTACAAAATTATGTAACTACTTGATCAATACTGAAAATGTTCATTTTCAGAGATCATACTTTATCATAAAAATACCTACCTCATTGTTAAGACGCATTACAAGAAACTTTTTAGCCAAATTTTATACTTAAGAGGCCTGTGGAGTAGGCGTTTGACTCATTCTAAATTTTTCCCAAAAGTTTTTATTCGATTTTAATGCAGTTTTCACCAGTAAATTATGTAAGTACAAAAAAACTTTTATGCTATGCTTTTGGTTAAAAAAAAATATTTTTTATTTTGTTATAGCAGCAAATGTAGCTAATTCAGATGCGTAGCACATTAAACAAGTATATTGGGTGTTTCAGCGCTACTAAAACATAGGGAAATCGCATGGAAAGTTATATTTTTTTAAATTATATCTTCCCAAATAAAATTTGGTAAGAACAAAAAACTCCACGGAGATTCTTCAAAGAAAAGGCACGGTTAAGATATTCAGGGGATATCCTCTCAAGGTACCTCGTTGTACATCTTAAGAACGTACCAGGTATGTCCAGATGTCTCACTTTGTACTGTCCTATGGATATCCTAGGAATGTTCTTCTGGACATTATAAGGAAATTGTAGGGATAATGCCAGTACATTACCAGTACCTCATAGAAATATTTAAAGGACATTAGAAGTACCTTGCATGGATACTTTCAGCATACTTAAAGAACATTGCCAGCATATTGTAGGGATATTATACTAGTACACTTAAAAGACATTAGGTGTACTTTGCATAGATACTTTCAGCATATTGTAAGGATATTATTAGTACACTTGAATTTTCATTTCTTATTATTTATTATACATATTATTAAGAAATTACAAATGATAAAAAATACATTGTATGCTAATAGGTACATATTTGTGGATTTCCTCAGGCATTCCTGCAAAAAAATGAAAATTAAAATACATAATTGAAACTTACCAAATTGTTGTCGTAAGTAGCAGAATGATAACTGATAACGTTCTTCGGGCGGGACAGAACAAAGTCCAAAGTGGCCGCAGCGAGGCAAAGCTATAAAAACAATCGTTCAAAATTCGCATTAATTCTTTTAATGTCTACTTACCCAAATATTTTATTTAACACGAAACAAGGAAGAAGTTAAAACCGTGACCGAACCAAGAAGAGGGTTGTCGTAGAATGAAAAACGAAATAAATGAACCGAACTACCAAACCAAAAGCCCGTATCTAGCAAACCTTGAAAATTGTGCCTGTTCTAACCTAACGGAACACTTGGAACGCGGGATCATTGCGGGAACCGATGGTTTTGTTGGAATTCTGGATATTGTATAAAGCACGAACCGGGAACTGTCGAGGCGTAATTAGCGTTTCCTACAAAATGTGCAACTATGAACTATAAAAATTACAAATTGAAGAATACAAGAATATTTGTTTGTCGCTTGCGACCCGAACGAATGGAGTAAAAGGTTCTCCGTTCTCCGCCGGTAATAGCACCATAGCAGGTAGTACACGACGACGCGACCCTTTGAACATCAGTGCAATAAAATTGTCTCGAAAAATTTCATAGAAGAGTGCAGCCACAAGCTGCCATGTGAGAAAAGAAGATAAAATTCACAATTTCTATCTGACCCAATGTATCCACCCCAATGTAGAAACATTTTGCCGGTTTAATTCTTGCCGATGATTTACCATAACAAATTACCTTTCTAATTTGTTTGCTCTTAACCAATACATAAAAGTACAATTTGATAAGAAGATTCTTGGGTAAGAAACATTTGCAAGATTTTTAAACAATCACCCATTCAGATTAACGCAAAAAGAGCACTACCTAAGTAAATTATGATTAGGTATCACAAAAACAACAATTCTAGGGCTCTATGAATATTGCAGGCCACGATGTATTTTATGCACATACATTTAATTCTATTAAATTAAATAATTAAATACAAAGAAAGACAAAAATATACCAATTAGAATGTCATAGAGACATCTTAAATTGTACATACTAAAAAAGATATCCAAGGGATATCTTAGTTTCAACAGTCCCATTGCGAACATCCCGGGGACATTCCATTTGAGAATAAACTGTTTTAGATATCCCTGGGATATACCAGAAAAGATAGAACATTCAGGGGACACTTGGGACCTTTAGCGGATATCCATGGGATGTCTGGTGTTATTTGGGTAATTAACGCTTTTTTAACCAATCAATTTAATCAATTTTACATAAAAACGTCCTCCTCCTTTTTAGAATCATTGTGGAGTTTTTCGTGTTTACCGAGTTTTATCAGGGAAGATATAATTTACGAAAATAGAACCTATAATTTTCCATGCTATTTCCCTACGTTTCCCATGTTTCCCTATGTTGCGGTATTATATGCAAAATAGAATGTTAACACTTAACTGTGTTAATTGCACTAAAATGTACCTATCTATTTACGATATAGAAACTTTTTTACTTTGATTAATCATTAATCCACCGTTGCAATTTGTAGGCAACTACTAGATTTTAACATTGCATTCTTCAAATTATTGAGAGCTAAACCGTACAATCCAAACTAATTTGCATAATGAAATTTATCAAGTCCGTTTGATACGCGTAGCGTTGTTGTAAAACCGAAAAACTACGTCGCAAAATTCGTTTTCCAAAATAACTTATCTTCGCTTTAAATCACCCCAGGTTCCATGTTCGGTTCAATACTCCTTCAAGTGCTTGTTACATTATTAAAGTGTCATCAAACATCAAACTCAACTCATCATAAGACTGCATGCACAAAGTAGTCAACTCTTGAGTAGGATTAAACCCCCTAAGGCTGAGGTTGCATAGTCGGCTGAAAGTTACCGAACTGAATGCACGATGAGATGACTAAATTGTTACTTTCCAATCACACCGATGACAGTATTAATTTAAACCTGCCTTTTTTAAGATAAGGATTACTTTATTATCAATTAGAATTCTTCTTCGCGTGGCTAGGAAACATGCCGACTATAAGGTACACTATGCCTTCTTCTACATTATAATAGTAACCTCAAACTTCTATCGGTCGATATCGGCACGTTGGCTTTTATTTGAAGTAAAAAATATTTGAGATGTTGTCGTTGAAAGTACCATGGTAGTTAGTATTCGAAGACAATAAAAAAAATCAGTTATAACTTGTATTAGTTATAAAATTAAAATTCCTACTAGATTGTAAAATACAGCACAATATTAATTACCTCACCTTGAATCTTTTGTCTTAATACAGGTATAAGGCGTATGAATGATTATGAATCGTTCCACGGTACGGATCAGCTTACCTGAAACAATAAATTAATATTATTAAAAAAAGATACCAAGTGATTACTTATTATGTGTACATATAGATGCTTATAAAAAAAAGTAAAGATCGATAATTGTGCCTCTAATGAGCCCGATATTAAAAACTGTGAAGATAAATACCTACTGCCTAGAGGTCTGATATGTAAAGCACTATGTTTCATAAAAATTACTCTCATTATTCCTCAAAAAATCATTCGTTTCAATAGCGCTTTCTGATGGAAAGAAAGCAAAAATTGCGCTATGCACAGTTCTAACGAAGTGTTAATACTAATTTCTGTTGAGCTCTCTATTGAATTTCCAAGTTAATCGTGCTTTCTTGAGCATAATCTGATTAAAATTTTAAGACAATAAGCAAATGTTTACTGTGAGAGTTCATTTGGAAGCATCACAATAAGGCTATAAGACTACAGAGTATATAGGATAATAATATTGCTATTTTTACAAAAACTTCGATTTAAATTTAGTCGATCCGGGAAGAGTGAAAGTCTAGAGAAATCTAAATTATCTATAATTTATATGGCGTCTCCTAAAGCCGTTTGTACTGGCAATAATAAAAATTAGGCGGAGATTAGTTTCATAGTTATTACTGGTAAAACCTTAGCTATTGCAAAGGTTCTACTGCATTTCATTTCCACGCCGGCGCAAAAAGACCCTTATTGAACTTTTCAACGCAGCGACTTTGTTTGAGATTGCGTTTTTAGAATTATTATGCAACGTTTATTTGTGAACATTATTTTTTTCTTAAATCTGTAATTTATTGTCCTGGTAAAATATACAAAGCGAGTACAATAATAATTATTAGAGTTCACTTATATAAATCTTCAAAATAAACTGAAAACTAAAAAATGGTTGCTACTGTTACATGATGCAAAAATGCTATGTGTCCAATAACCTACAAAGTAATATAAGTCAACTTCAACAAAATACGATCTTTTAAAGAAAGAATCAATACACGAATAAAAAATGATTTTGTAATAAGACCACATAACAAAGATGCTACTGTCGGAATAGTTTTTGCCACGTCTACACAAAAGCGTTCATATTTATTTAATCTAGGAGATACAAAGTTTTACGATTTTATATAGACAGTGGCGAGCAAAAAATAAGGCACAATGTTTCTTCCCAGTGTGAACCAACTTCATTCCGTAGGATGGACAGGGCATTACAACCCACCTATTTCCAGGTAATTTACTGCCGAGCGGGGGAGGAGGCTTGACTTTTGGGGTAAGTATAGACTCCGAGCGGAATAAATATTTATTACCCGTAGCACCATTGGACGATAAGAATTTTCTGGGGTCCAATACGGAAGATCGTTGAAACAGTCAATCCTACAAGCCGTTTTACACAACTTCAAAATCGCCGATTTCGCTTCACGAGTCGTGCCTAATTTTATGCTTGCCACTGTACCTATCCTATCCGTTATTATCACGATACAGTTGGCAATTGTCTACAATATAGATGCATTTGGCACAAAAATAGAAATAGTTTTATCGATTCTAGTCATAATTAATATAATCTAAAGAATATGAAATAAATGGTTAAATAAAGTAATTTTGTGGAAATTTACAAAAACTATTGTATGTACATAACTCGCTGAAAATTGAGGAACATACTGTCCGGCCGGCGAAAGAAGACCCGCGCCTACGGCAAAGAATGCGTCTGATGGTCGCACTCTTGCAGTTAGTGTGTAATATAATACTATATTAGCCATTATTCGACTTCCAGACACTTTGTGGTATTTTTTGCGTTGATTTTGCAACAAACATTGCTGAATTTTTTTAAGAATTATGTTTACCTACCTTTTGTTGTTACTTAATTAAGGTGTATTAGACGAGGACAATAAATTGAATCAACTACAATCGTTGAACCAGCTTGTTTGAAATTTGTGTTTATAACGAGCGTTATTTTCTGTTCACAATGGCCCAATGGCCCCCGTTCACCTCGCCATGTACTCTGCATTCTGTGGACCAAAAATGCGCATTGAACCCACTAATGGTCAATAACGCATCCATCCATGTGACAAAACGCGCAAATGACGTGCAATAATTTTATAATGCCGGTTTGAATTTCATTTGAACGGCCATAAAAGCTAACAACATTGCTAGAGAGAGATAGAAGCCGATTAGCCAACAACGTCCCAATCGACACACACATAACGTTTGACATCGGCCAAGAGGGAAGAGATGAAGCACAATGTTAACATAATGACGCGGCAATTACAAGCGATAGACGAGGACTCTCTACTACAGACCGACAACGTCCAGGGAGGACGACCCTAGTATCCTGTACATATATCCCCAGGAGCTCAGCACAAACTCGTAGAAATAGTCAAGTGGAAAATTACAGGACTCGACTCTGCAAATGGTTACGTATATGTTACAGATTAAGCGTCAAATCGTTCTTTTATATGCATAATTTACGGCAATCACCGAATTTGAGGCATTTGTAAAACCGGATGTGCACAAACGCAATATTTAAAACTTTTCTTTCTGTTTGCTCCCTGGGGCTATCCCGATATCGAACAGAGATAGCGTCATGGAACAACGCACTTGTGCAACACTCAATTTACCAAGGCTCGTTGAAGTTCGAAGGAAATCGATAACTCAATAGATAATTTTCAGGGCAAAATTAAATTAGTCTCGTTTCTAATTTCGTCGACATGTCGCCTTGGTTTGAATCTGAGAGAACATTCAATATTTGCTCTGACCCTTAGCTGTAACTTTCCTTTCAGCTTCCGCAAACTTCAACTTGTCTAAAAAGGTGTGTACGTTGTAGAATTTTCATTCTTGCGGATGAAATGACAATTTGTCTCTTGAGAAATTACACTCCGCCACACGTTGTCTATTATCATTCAGCGTAATGAAAAGAAACGGATGTGAAAGTCACAATAGCGTAAAGAAACGTATTTCACTTAACTTCTGTTGGAGACACGTAATTAGTCATCAAGAGCGGGGAAAACTTTTAAGAAAATTTTACGAATATTGCTAATCGCAGTACATGGAACTTCATCATGTAAAAAGCTAAAAGTTGGAAAACAGTCTTCTTGGCTTGCCCGCATTATTAATTTTCTTTAATAAATACAATTTATGAATAATACTAAGCGTTATTATAATAGTAATACTCAGACTAGATTTTCTTAGTTGGTATCAAAAATATATAGGTTATAGAGGTACTTATGCAATAAACAATGTATAAAAAATAAAGTAGCCTCAACAATATATCAGAAAGTACGGAGCCAATAAAATATCAAAACTTATCGCCTCTCGTCTAGAAAATTATAAATCATGGCTTTGATCCTTGAATAATTATTGATAATTTAACATTATTCATTCTTCTGTCACTTTGTTATTTCCAAATCTATTCTATTATGGCATACTTTTGAAATCTTTTGACCTGGATGTCACTGCATATTATGCTGTGTCATGTTTAAATACATTTTGGGTTGAGAGAAAATGTAGAGAATTTTGTCTTTTGTACATTATATTTTGCTGATAGCATTAACCGTTGAGATGTTATTTAAAAAAAAATAGTCTTCAAAACCTCAACTTCCAGATTGCGGATTGTGCCTCCACTTCTCGAGGTCGAAAATTTGAATTTCAATATGATTTCGACCTAAACAACATAATATTAAAATAACTTTTGCCCCAATAATGCAAAAGTCATTTTTGATCTCTAATAACCGTACTAGCTGCGACTGTTGCTTTGCTTTGCATGGTAGGTCATAAAATGTTAAACACCTGTTGAGGATTTTATAGATCCCTAGACAACGTACCCTCAAGGTAGTGCACGTAGGTGTATTCGGAGCATTCTTTATACAACTATGAACCTATACAGATATCGTAAAACCAACAAATTGATTCTCAAACTATAATTAAAAGTTACCTAGTTTTTGTTCTATAATAATAATTATTATTGCAAATAATAATAAATAGAAATCAGGAGATAAAGTCTGAAATAACAATACTGTGGCTGCTCTATTATAAGCATCACAGATATTATGTTATTGGGCACTACCACTAAACTGAAGTGGAATTATTTATTCATTATTTATTATTATTATTAACCAGACCATACCGTAAATTTTGTAATATAGGTATTCTGACCCAAAAAAAAAAAATAACTTACTCTCATGTTTACAAAATTAGCGTGGATTGTTGACATTGAATTTCGGCTGAACAATAAAATTACATAATACGAAGAACAATATTTAGCAAAATAATGTAATCCCGGTTTGAAACCTTACAACCCTACATAATAAAATTTTGCTTTGAGGACAACATTAATTAAAAAGTTAGTTGTGTACAGATTATTAACCTAAATCATATAAATAAAAAAAAATTGTTGCGGTCATTATGGTAACACAGAACACATAAAACCACTTTTATTTATTATGTGGCAGATACAAAGATGAAAAACATTTATACATATTATTTTCATATGCGCAAAGAACTCATTTTTATTTATTACTGGCACTATACATAATTATTTACTGTAAAGTATTAATAATAAAATTAGAGATCGTTTATAATCGCTGTTAATTTCTACAATTTTGTAAGTTCTCAAAAAGTAATAAACTGTTTTATAAGAAACAACGGTTTTTTGATTCCGAGTAACTGTAACACTGAATACATTATTTATTTGTTTTAAAATTTTATACTTGCATGCCAATCCATCATCACATCTTAATCGACACGCAGGTACGCCAGCTGAATTTAAGGTTACGTTACGGCATTAACATGGGGGTAAATTAGAGGCAGAGCATCGAGTATCAAACGCGGTCTCAGTTCATAAAATAAAAGTTATTGATAACATTTAAAAAATAAGGTTTAACCTCTTGTAAACAGTAAGAACAATTATTATTTTTGCATTTAACGACACTTAACTGTCACAGAGAAGAATGTTTTTCGATTTTCTGTAAAAACAATTCCTTGGATACAGAGAGACGATGCACATATTAAATAACTTATGTCGTTAGTGCAGAACTTTACAACTTCTACAATATCTTTATCCTTTGTTGCTACTTGACTACGTTTCTATTTAAAACTTAAAGTCTCTTTCTAAATTCGTTGTAATTAGGTAAAGTTATTTTATTGCTATATTTAAGTAAACTATTTTTAACTTTCTTTGGTTATCAATCAGGAAGTAATATTTATTACAAGGACCAACTTTGTCTTAGTTTTTTTTTATTAACCTAGCAATAGCCATCTTTAATTACAGGGTGTATTCTCTCACAAAGCGCCGTTTCCAATTATCTCTGATTACACCGAAAACGACAAATTGCCATGGCGATTCTAATCCCAGCATTCGTCCAAACACTCCATTGTATTACCCACACAAAAACAATAATTGTTCTGCTCTTTTACTCAAGAACAATGCGATTTTACCTACAACCAACATTATTGTAAAACTGAAAAACAATAACTGCAACCCCGTCATTTTGCATCTACATATTCTGCGGTGAAGTTAAGCTAGATTAAGTATGGATTTCTAACTGATACAGTATTATAGAGGAGAAAAGCCGATTTTGTATGTTCGATTCTGTTCCAGGGCACATTTGAATTTTCATGATCGAGTGTATGTATGGGTATGCAAAAGCAAATGCTAATATAAACACAATGACGTCTAAACAATTTTAAATTGTCATCTTCGACTTGTCATGATCCCAATCCCTTGTTAAATGAGCTGCAAATAACGGGAAACAGGGGAGTAGTGTATTTTTAACGGGAAAGAATGTTTATACTGACGTTTACCGACAAGTCTCCGAGCACATTTCCATTTATTAACACCTAGTTATAATTCAAACACTGCAATACACAGAATCCCTGCGAGGTATTAATTTTGGGTTGGAAAATCAATTTGCATAATTATCAGCAGTTCAAGCATCAGTTGTTAAATATTTGCCTAAACCATGGGTACCTACGCCTAAAACTTCAAGTTGGGCTTTATTTGAATAACAATTAGTTACGCAATCAGTATTTTTCAATTTGTTTTAGAAGTTACGCTAGAAAGGAAAAAGTTATTTCGGTCAACATTAAAAAAATAACTACCAGACCGAGGGCTACGAATCGTCAACCTCTTAACGTAAACAATCTAATTTTCTGATCCTTTTACAATAATCAAAACAAGTTCTGATATCATTTATGTGCAACAGAGGAGTTAAATTTTTAATTAATACCTATACAGGTGTTCGAAAATGTTCGTACCACCTGTAATTGGAAAAAAAGTAATAACGGCTCAAAAGCGTAACAATGGAATATTAATAATAATTGTAATAAATTTGTTATGAAGTAATGAGTCTATTTGCTATTTTGCTGCCTTCTCATATGTTGCCGCTCTAGACAGCTGCCTTTTTTGCCTAATAAATATATTGGCCCTGGCAATGGTTATTCGTGGCGTAAAATCCGACAAGGGTCAAGCGGTTTCCAAGCTAAGAACCAAGAACTCTAACTAGAATCAGCGACTGCCAACTTTATCCTTCGAGAGTGCATATGACAACAGTCAGCATATGATCTAAAATTAACCATCAACTAGAACTAGAGTATTTTTCAAATTAAAGAACGTCACAAACTACCAAACCGCCGTTCTTCTTTTCTTATTTGGTCGCCTAAATGTTTGTGATTGGAACAAGAAAGGTAAAAGTTTAAAGGGAAATAGATTATAACACCAATAATCATTTTAGTATTCGTGTCACAATGTGGAATGCCAATTTTTACTAGATAAGGATGCCCAACTATTTTATCATCGTTCAATTTAATACATGACCACATTTTTTGGTCTTAATTTTTCGAAAATCTCAAACATTGCTTCATAGCATCATTTTCTTATCCTACTATGTGAAGTCATTTTATTATCTTGGACAAATTAGTCGTTCAGATAATCGCGTGTTATTATTATCAGCCACTTAACATATCTCTCAAATGTCAATTAGATCCATTTATAGATCCTCGAACCATTATTACTTTGGTAATCATGAATGCTCCAAAACAGTAGAAAACATCTCATCAGATAAGTGACTTCTTTGGCAGTTATAGTTTCAAATACCAACAGCACTAGAACGGCGACTGCACTCCGCTTCTATTATTGTCTGCTGCCAGGATGAAGACTTTTAAACTAAAGTTATTTAATAAAAGCAGTTCAAGACCAAAGAAGATAATTAAATAAACGTTGAAAAAATATTGATACGTTTTAAAGTAGTTGTGTAGCAGTTGCTGCTTAAATTTGCTTAAGTCTAACGACTTTGCTATCACATGTTCATTAAACAGAATTTGCAAACATCGAGGAAGATACACAATGCGTAATTAAAAACGCAACATTACTCATTTGTTAGAAACTGCTCATTGTTAGGGTAAGTTCTAACATTCGGCGCCTTAAAACTCATGAAAGAGGTTGATATGAGAGATGATCTTTTTTAAATCAATCATTCTATTTGCGACTTGTTTTTATTTTTGTTTGGGTGAAGAAACGTGCATGTTTGGTATGGTGATTCGGTATTTTATTTGTGACTTTCCTTTCAAGCCATTACAGTTCAACAAACTTCAATTAAACTTAATTCGAGTTTGGCGGTTGTTTACCACTTTGATCTTTAAACGAAATTCTAGATATTTTTCCCTGCGAATAAAGATTTATTTTTGATTAAATTACGATTTATGGTTTAGCATAGATAAAACATAGAGCTTCTTCAATTAATTCATTTATAAGAAACTAGGATATTAAAAACAGTGCTAATTAAGAATGTAGTTTAGTAGAATTTTTTTGTATAAAACGAGCGATTGAGTATAAATGTTCTTTGCTTTCAGTAGATATCTACAATATTTAGAACAATAGAATTCTGTTGTTTGCTGCCTCTTTTAAGTTTCACTTCCAGACAGCTAGATGACTTCGAAATCAACGGGTCTGGTAGTAATAAACGAAATTATTCCACACTTACATTCTACTTTTGCCCCCTTTACTTCGAAGGGAGGGTATTAGATTGGTTAATTTCGCGTGAAATTGCAAAAAGTGGCGGTAAATTACATGTCTGTCTGCACCTTGAGCAAAAACTTGAAATCGTTGACATTTGATTTCTTTATAAAAGCAATGAGAACTCCAAATAAACATTACATTGTAGACCTGAGTAATGAGAGACAAACTTCACTATATCGGCGCAAAATAATCAATTCTAGTATATTGACATTTAATTTTCTTTAAAGTTCCCAAACACTTGGCAACATAAACCAAAAATGACTGCAACTTTAAAGTTTTATTAAAAGATTCTATAATCCCTAAAACCAGCCCGCAATATTCCTTTCTTTTATCTGGCTTGCACGTTTTTCCTTAATCGAGAGGGATGGAGACGCATCTATTTTTTTCTCATTATAGACACTGCTACGGATCCCTTCTTTTTTTATGAGGCTATTCCATTGGTATTTATTACACCATTTTACCAAGGTCTTAAATCACTTTCATATTTCCTTTAATGCTTACACAATAATTGTAGCGACTTTTGTGAAGGAAACAAATTATTACTAATTTACACCTACACATTGAAGAGAACGTAAACTATTCTTAATTGATCTGAAAGTATTTAAGAATTATCTTACCTAATTAAACAGATAACAATTATATGCATGCTCGAGATTTCGAGGAGCTCATTTAAAATTAAAACTCATGTCTTTATCAGATTACATGTCCATACCAACCATTTTTCAAGATAAACCAACGTGATTGCGCCAGACGTGTATAACAAAACTGGCATTTTAAAAAGATAGAAAATCCAGAGATATTCCGCCATAATTAAATATACTTTTTTAATTACGAAAAGTTGGTGGGTATAGTAAACATTTAATAGCCATTGTATCATATTTGTGTTTTTTCAATGATTGATAACAAAAGCAGTAACCCTAAACCTAAAATTACAGTTAATAATGTCTATTTACCTGATTATTATATTTACGTGTCTACGATAACATCTAATGATTAAACAAACGCAATTCAACCATGGATCGTGTAGATCAGTAAATACACATTAGTAGCTTTTAAAACGTCATTTAAGAAACCTATTTGTATTTTCAAAATATTACTTGAAATGAAATCGAGGCGGCTCAGTCAAAGTTAATGGATTAAAATTTATGCAGTCTTGAATACTACTTTGATTGAAAAGATAAAAACAAGAACTGAAATGGATGATCAATAAGTATAAATAATTTATATATTTTCCTAAGTTTCGAAAAGTTCGTTAACTTGGCTAATACAATAATTCTGACAAGAAATTTCATATTTATATTAAACTGCATCAGCTTAACTTAGAAACGGAGAGATTTATCGCAACGATCCAGATCGCAATCGCGGCATAGCATAGTAGTACAGTGGCGAGCAAAAATTAGGCACGATGTTTCTTCTCAATGTAAACCAACTCTATTCGGTAGGATGGGCAGGGTATTGCTACGCTGCTTCGTGACTCGCCGCCAAACGAGGAAAGTGGGTAACTTTTGGGGTAGGTATAAACTCTAAACGGAATAAACATTCATTACCCGTAGTACCATTGAGCGATAAGAATTTCCTGGGGTTCAATACGACAGACTGGCAGGTCTTGCTGACACAGTCACCCTCTACAGTTCGTTTTACAAAACTTTAAAATCGCCGATTTCGCTTAACGAGTTGTACCTAATTTTTTGCTTACCACTGTACTCGAGTGCTGACGAGGAATCAATCTAAGTAGCAAATGGCAGAAGTCGCGAAACCCAGAACTAAAACCACCTTGTCCAACAAGTCCCTACAACTCAACCGAGATTTCCAGAAATAGAAGAAAAAATCTGCATTTAACTTAATAAATTAACAGCTGACAAATTAACCAACTACTTGTTGTTGGAATCAATTTCACAAACACTTCTCATTAAAAATCATAATGTAGTGTAAATCAGAGAAGATATGCAAGATGCAGAAACCTTTGCAGATACCTGCAGATCATATGCCAAAATTTGGATAATAGCAGAAGTCATGCTGCCGAAACCGGGTGCATTAAATTTCAAAGGGTTGTTTGACTTCTTAGCTTTTTCGAACTGAGACCAGTAAGATTTTTCGTAAAAGAGCTGAAACTTTTGGACGTCAGTGGATCGTGGATATATTATTAGACGTAGGCTTTTTAATCTGACAGCATTTGATAGCCTCTGAAATACGAAGAAATTTGATGTATTTAAATTCCATATTGATATAAGTGCCTCCGTTCAAAAGTTACAAAAGTTTAAAAATTGGAAAAAATTGTAATTTTGCGGCTTTCTTAAATTTACAAGAAATCAATCGATTCTAGGGTCAAATTGATTACAGCGCAAATTTTTTATTTGCATTTTCCTAGGAAACAAGCAAAAGCAAACGCTGAAGGGTACGTCAAATTTTACCTAACTTTTCTAAAATTACACATAGATAAAATTTCCAGCTCCAGACTTTTAAAAACTGACAATTACCATTAGGTCCAAAACACTAACCTTGCATATCGAGACGATAATCCAAGACTTTCCCACAAAAGTATCCATAACAAATAAAACAAACACCCTGAAGTCGCTAATATTGCAGGCACAAGATGGAATAATCTTCCGAAATCCGAAACATTATAAAGCCTCTGATCACCGATCTTCCAAAAGTTACTGAATTTTTGCAACAATTTTACCGAAAAGTCAACCACGAACATTCCAGTCGATGCTAATACGGAAAGCATTTTTACACAACTGAGGAGTAAAATACAAATAACTGCTGCTGATGTAATTAGCTCGCGCCGAAAAGTTTACCTTTTTTCTGCCGAATATGGCAATAAAAAACTGTTGACAATGTTACCTACTTATGAACCCCAACAGCGTGGTAATTTTTTTTAATAGTTTCAATTACTTATTATGAGCCCGAATCAAAGACCCAAATGTCTTTGACCCCCTAAACTAAAGCCCAAATATTCTCGCCTAGTACTCAATCCAGTTCCATTTCTATAACAAAAATTGTAATAGTAACCTAAAAAAATTACTTAACTTGAAATTGCCTTAAAAAATCAAAATTCGGATTTAAACCATCGCAACGCGTGCCACAATTTTGATCGGTTAATGTTTTTATCGAGGTTTTTATTAGAACTTTGGAAGCAAGAAAGCCAAATTTCTGGTTTATGAGCTTGATATAATTATTAGTTCTAAAGAATAGAAGCAGTAAATTGATAGTTTTTCATGCTTGATTCATTTCAATAAAGCACACCATCTTGACGTTTTCCACGAATAAAAAAAATAATTATCATTTTATATGAGATAGGAGAAAAAAGTGTGTAATACTTTACATACGTTTTCTATCATAGAAAACAAGAAAAAAGAGTGGATAAACTTAAAATGAAAAATCTTTCCTAAGGGAGCTACAGGCCCCTAAAGGTGGACCGCTGTGAATGGTTTTAATTGAATATCTCCAAAGCCGTTAGTGGTAAAATAATGAGATTTTGCACTATTAATTAAAAATTTATTCTGATTTGCAATTTGTACCATGCAATAAATCATTAAAATCAATTTTATTAAAAAATGGTGGATCCTATCGGTATTGAGCAAGAGTACCTTTATAATGTGGAATACTTAAAAATTCAATATTTTGCAACCAAAAACTAGAAATTAGACACACAGGAAGTTTGGCGTTATTTTAAACCCCGCGACTCCTACGTTTGGGACCCGCCTCTTTTTAGTTTTCAAATAATTTCTATCTCAACTGGTTACGCACAAAAAGACTAATGGTTGTGCAAAATCTCATTATCTTACCACTGACAGGTTTGCAGATTCAATTAAAACCGCTCACAGTAGTCTACCTTTATGGGGCCTGTAGATCCCTTACGAAGAATTTTTCGCGCCCTAAGTTCATGGACTTATTTTTCATGTTTTCTATCGTAGAAATGGTATGAAAAGTATTGCACACTTTTTTCGGGACAGGCTGTATATTTCACAAGAAAATTGCACATGGCAGCAAAGTTGACTGGTTATACTATACTATACTCTTTAAGAATTTATATAATTAGTATTGCGGAATGACTCATGTAGCAAGCACTCATGTAGCAAACTAAGTTTGCTCAATAGTGTTGAAATAACGTATCATCAAAAAAGATTTTTTATGACTTTATTTTCGTAGTTATTGATTGCGACCATTTTTCTAGCCTTTGTCTAGATTGTAAAATTTAATGGCATGCAGGCAAGTTTCAACCGACTCCGGACCCCTAAGTATAGTGGGCGAAGAAGATACAGAAATCTCTCAGTATTAGTAGCTAGAATTTGTAACAATTGTGGAGTAATTCTCATAAGCACTAATTAATAAATTAATTTTGTGAAATGTTTTGCAAAAAATAATTTTTAAAGTAGGACATAGGTACAATAAATTCCGTCAAAAGTAATGAATACAAAAAAGGTTTTTACAGAATATTTTTATTAAAGGTATTTGATGAAAATTTCATAACGCACATGAGCCGATTCATCATCAGAATCCGTAAAAAAGTTTCAACCAAAATCAGAACTTATAGCAATAAATAATCAAAAAATATTGAAAATTTGATTCCATTTGGTGACTTCCTTGCGTCAAACCTCCAGCAATATAGGTAAAGTCACTAAACATTTCGATTTGCGCATGCGCATTATTTACTTGTTTTTAGTATCACTAGGCTTTTTAGTTAGAAGATTACTATCTTTTTTCTTAATGATAAGTGACATAATTGTTAGTGTATAAATTATGATACCAAAATGCACACACTTATCTTCTTAGTTTTAATGACTAATTTTTAATGATTAGTGGCTAATAGCTGTATAAACCCTCCATTACACATCTCAGTAAACATTAATATTAAATGTAACTGGAACTATCTTTCTTATCTTTCTTTGAACAAAATTAAGACCACACAACAGACGTTAAGACTTATATGGCACGTATTTTAAGTAATTGGACTACCACGTAAAGTCGGATTGCAGTTACGCTGCTCAATAACTTTGCGGGGGGGAGGGGGGGGGGGGAGGGGGTACGCCGCGTTGCAAGCTTCACTGCTCTCTGCCTTGGACCCACAAGCCCTAATGTTTCAAGTCAGGTCAAAGCTGCGCTGCTTAGCGATTTAAGCGTTAAGACGCGATGTTTTAAGTTTGGCTGCAGTTGCGCTGCTGCGCAACTTGGGGCAGCAGCCAGATTACAGCTGCGCTGCTCTTCGACTTGGGCGCCCTCGGGACCTATGGGAGAAATTTTTTATCGGGGCATAATTGTGGGATAGCGGGCAAAAAGCAAATTCACAAATTAATAAAGTTTAATAAACTAACATATGAAACTAACAAACTAAGCAAATAAACAAATTAAATATGTGAACCACGGCAGGGCACGAAAAGGGCGGCGGCTCGTCTGAAAAACACACGTCTTAAAGTTTCGAAATTTACGTCGTAGCGCCTACCTTCCCGACTCGTTAAGCCTTGTACACACTACAGGCGCAACGTGCAATGCAACGTGTAATGCAACGTGCAATGCAACATGGACGGTGTATTTATTCGCTACTGTTCCAACAAATTGTACATCCACACTGCAATGCAACATCCCTTTGTGTTCGCACCAAAAACCGACAACCGGCGGATCGCTGGCGCGCAGTCAGTGCAACACGAGGTGCAACATGCAACACGCGCGCAACACACGTCCACACACGTTGCATTGCACGTTGCATTACACGTTGCATTACACGTTGCACCTGTAGTGTGTACAAGGCTTTTGTGACTGAGTTCCCCGCGCAGCTCTTGCTGAACTCGCCCTCTTGTCCGAGACGCGATCCCGCCTGGATCGTCGCCTTCAGATCCTACATAATTAGCAGGACAAAAGAGCGAATTAATTAAATACTGTCTCCTATTTTTATTTCTATATTCACCAATTTTATGCACCAATCTCGCTTAGCTCAAGCCGACGAAGCGTACATAGCCGAGCGTGGCGGCTTGGTCTCATTCACTATCCCCAAGAATAGAGTGCACGGTGCGCCTAAAGAAGTTTTTACTTCAAAAATATTTTCATTTTGGTACGGTCTATGAATTAAATACGCCGCTTCTGGGTCGGATACAGGTAAATGGACAAGCTATTTTTCTCCTGAATGAACATTAATTAATTGTTAATAAAATAGATTGTACATAAAGAAATAAAATTTGTTTATCTTCACCGAGCGGGCTTGCGGAAACGGAAGCGGGTTGTGGGAATCTATGAACGACTACGAGTACGTACATTTTGCATACTTGAACTTTTTGGGCGAACGGCAATCTATAAATCGCGCTTTATTGTATTTGATACCTCTGCTTCTCAGTTATAAAGTATACATAATTCTATACCTGTATGTACTTAAAAACTATCCAAAAGTCTATCAATCTCTGTCAGCCAAGGTAAAGGTCAACAGTCAACACTCAATACCGAATAGATCTTCCAACATGACCTTTTTCGAGACCAAAAACAGTTGCGGGCCTAAAGCCGTTTTATTTAATGTTGAAGGATATTGACTACCCGGGACATAGCAGCAGCATAACAAATAGTTTGATCCGATGCACTTGTTTACAAAAAATTGGAAACTACCAACCATCCAGTTTGATTGTACGAGCAAACCGATTTTATTCAAATTTCGTTGCAAGCCAACCCAACCAAAGACGGTTCAGCGAATGGCGTACGCTATCGAAATCCGCGCATTAAATTTTATTTAATCCGCACAAGTTAATAGTAGGCAGTGTTACTGATGACAGTTCGAACATTGTCCCAAATAGCTTCTACCAACCTGTATCAAAATCGCGTGTGTATCGACAGGTCGACTACGTTGCCTCAATTCCGTTATATCCGCGACCGATGCCTCCCCATTACCGCTGATTGCCGAACACTGATTGGATTTTCAGTCTGATCCCACCAATCGACCTTTTTATACCGCTCCTGTATCTCATAACGCTGATAAACAGAAACCTCTCTCGCCAACTTTGTCTTATACGATCAAGGATGCACTTGACATAGGACGCTTTAGTGCAGTCGAAATACTTGTTTCATCAACAGGATAACAATGCTCTGGAACATAGAAAAGTTCTACAATTAAGTTAAGTGATACGCTCTCGTCGATCTATTTGCACAAATTGTCCGATAACCTCGAAACGTTTAGGGACGACAGGGAAGTTCGGCTTATGCCGATCGACGGAACATGCAAAAGCGAGAGAGTATAGGGACATTTGCCAGAATCGGCACTCTGCTCAGCTTCGGCAATTTGGATTTGAAATGCAGGGTTACGATTCAATTAGAAACACTCTCTCCAGGAATTGTTTTTAAAAAGAACTGTAAAAACCAATGGTTATTGTTGTTATTATTTTGAAGAGCCGCAAAGGCGAGTTATAACAACATTTCATTCCAAATTTGCCATAAGATGGCTAATTGATTAAATTTCAAACGTAGTTTTAAACCTAAACAAACGCGATAAGGTGAATGTTAAGTAACCAATCTTTACGTAAAGATCACGTAATCAAAGTTAATCAGTGCTTCCTTCTTGTCTGTTTGTGCTTTAATAGCAGTGTTAGACATATACAATTTATTTCTTTTATCTAGATAAGGTAAAGAATAAAACATTAAAATAGTATCTAGAAACAGATACAAAATAATCTCGACTTGATTATGAAGATTAATTCCACATAATATTGCATGCATTTGTATTGTAATTCTGTATTTTTTATGTAGGTATGTAATTAAACCACATTTAAATTATGAATAATTTTATTAATGACACATTAAACATTGTCACTCTTGGTTGTTCTAAGATTGAGCTTTCGCAACTTATCTTTCCAGAGAAAATAGAAAACGTTCTTCAGAATTCCTAGAGGTATTTAGTGTGATGGTAATGTGGTATACGCATTAAAAAATGTCGCTTTTGCGTACTTGATACATAAATAGCTATTTTCTACTTTGGTTCTATAAAGAAGGTATTACAGCACCCAAAACAGTAATGTACGTAATTGCTTTTTGAGTTTCGTAATAGAAAAAGTGCAATTTGGTTTTTCAGGTTGGTCGTTGTGATTTTAGATGTCATTAAGACATCGAATAAACATCAAACAAAACGATTCCCGATTAATTTCGAATCTGACATTTAACTGACCTTGATAGTACCAACCACTACCTAATTCCCCAAATTTTAAAATTATAATTTTTATTTAGAAAAATTAATATAAATAATTTAATCATAAAGTAATAATTATGGTACTCGTCTATTACAAAACCCGTCGCTGTGCGGCTCGTTTTCTAAACTTGCTATATGCCTTATCTTATGTCACTTCTAAAAATCAATCAAGTTGGACCAGTGAGTCACTTGTGCAGAACCCAATTTGCGTCGGACCTGTCCCATTCGATACTGTCAAGTGAAGTTGGGCTGTCGTCAGCATCGTACGTTCACGTGCTCTAGTAAAATTTTCCGCCACTGTCGGCAAAGCCAAGCCTCAACTTGATTTTAATGACTCACTAATCTCATTTAAACCATTACTACTATGTACTATACCTACATTACGATTTAAAATTTTTGAGAAAAGTTTACTTTATATGATCGTCCCCCGATTGCGCTGTTCCCAAAAACAATTGGGGGACTATAAATATCTTTACTAATTATCCCACCGGCGATTTTCTCAGTAAAATTTTTTCTCGTTGATATGGTAACATTTTTTCCCTGTTGATACAGCTAATAGGTATTATAGTAGGTAGTAGATTCAAGATAAATAATATTCTAAAAATTTGCATAGATCTTTTTTAATGCCTTTACGAAGAGAACAGTACCGGGATCCTCGACAAAATGTTTCGATCGCCTCGCTTTCTAGTCGATGTCGACCGATTTCGAAGAAAGGGATTTAAGGGAGCGCCTTTTGAAAAATGCTGAACCAATCACGACAGGGACCACGTGACTATTTAGAGAGCGCTACAGGAAGAAAGAAAGAAAATTTGTCAGTTTTGTCGTGCCATGTTAAGCCCTTTCGAGTCCGGTCGGCAACACAAAAAAACTTACTCTCAGCAAAAAGATTGCTAATTATTGGTACATACATATGGGGCTACCCGATAAGTGGTTATTTCTGAAGTAAATTGTAACTTCTCGAAAACTCGTTAGAAGTAAAATAAGTATATAAGAAAATTACAACATTAATTATTATTACTTAAAGAGTAGACCAAAGAATGCGATGAAATGTTTGGCTAACAAATTTAAAGACATTTACTTATTAACGGAATCTACAACGCATTGATTTAGCACGAAATGTAAGAACATTTTATATAACATTTTTATGTATGTACAAACATTGAGAAATTCAACTCGCGTTTTAATCTGATAGTTAGAATATAGTTACTGTATATTATGAATGTAACAAAGTTTTGTGGAGGATATAGAAACATAGGTACTTTATTGTACCTAAGACTTTGACTTACAGATATTTTTTCTGAATGCTATTAGATATGTCTAACAAGTTGACTGGGATATAACGTTCATTCAAGGAAATAATTAAAATGTTTGTCGACATTAAGTTTTTTGTAAAATTTGCAAGCACTTTTTGAAGGAGAAATTCAAATAACCGAGAGATCGTTTAAAAGTGGTTTCGGAAATTAAAATTGTTATTTTTTACCTACAAAAGTAATAATATTGGTACATATTATGAACAACAAGATAAAGATTATTTAAAAATCCCTTGTTAATCTCCAAATAACAATAAATATGCAATATGATAAAAAATCGTCTTTAAAGCAGTCCCTTTCTAGTTGTAGAAACGATTTCTACCAAAATCAGGTAAACTTAGATGCCGGAGGCTATAACCCTTCTACTTGTACCTGAAAATATCTGAAAATTCGTCACCTAAGCCGTCATCTACCAATGCCATTCATAAGGATGCACCCTCGAAACACCAAAAAAAAGCGAAACTCGAAACTCTTTGTTTAACCGATTGATATGCAAGTCGAGTCGATCGAGATTAAAGCGTTTCGATCGGCATTAAAGCGAGGCGATCGAAACGCTTTGTCGGTGATCCCAGTAGATAGAAGAAGTAAAATAATTTACCAACTTTATTGTGTTAAAGCTGAAATAAAACTACCTTTTATTACATATATTTATTACACACATTACACATATTTATTACATATTTTTTCTATTCCGTACAAAACATGAAAAGCGTTTTTTATAACGCACTCGCCCGAGTGGAAACGTTTCAAGCTTCAACACCTTTGTTTCAGTCAGTATATTAAACGGTCTCTGACAACAAGCACGGGAAATAAAAGTGTGGGTTAATGGGTCACTTGTGAATTATTAACTACCTCAATAAAGGAACTTGTAAACATTAAGCTCCAGCTGATGCACCACAGGATCGCCGAGAGCGACGACTCCAATACGTCATGGGCGACAGCCTTCGATGAACCGACAGCCCAAGTATTTCCCACTTGCCCTCTTGTCGTCTCACTATATTAAATTGTGTGGTACAATACAAAAACTTCGGCAACATGTAATGCTCTTATTGGTCAAACTTTACCTAAGGGCCTAGCTAAAAGCAGAGTAATGTGCAATCAGTAACTTTCATATAAATTTTATTCATTATGTAACTGTTGCGTCAATAATGCGGAATAGGTAGTGTACCTCCAGAATGAAATTTGTTGAGTTGAGAAATTGGGCTAATCAAAACCGATCTGGACTATCAGGAACAGTTGCTGCCAATTGACTGACTTGTGCAGGAATGCCAGCCGCGCTGACAATTTCACTTTGGACGCAATTCGCAATTGCGTAACGTAAGTTTGAATTATTATTGGGAAGCTTGATTGGATTTTCCCCACGCCCCAAGTGTTCCTTCATTCCAACAGGCAAATCCGGCAAATGCAGAAAGTAAGTGTTCATCAAAACACAAGGAAATATAGGTTCCATTGGACGTATTGTGATAAAAATACGCAATCTTTATGTCTCCATTTTTAATAAGCTCTAATTGAGATTTGTCACACATTGTCACTATTTTAAAGTAATTTTCTCACTTAGGTTTTATAATTCGGGTCATCACAAGAAGCTAGAAACCCACTCAAACCCTCGGCTCGACTCTCTCCTGCATAATAACATTATTAAAGAGGCTTAAATGCAAACGACAATTTGACTTTCAACTTGGTTAAGAAGCTCTCTTCACTTAAATCTGTCATCAAGTGACAATACATAAATCTTCTTAAGCCAGCAGATTAGCTTATAGGGTAGCAGAATGGGTTTTGATTAGTACTTAAAAAATACATTATTTTATTAAATAATATCCATTTCCAACAATTTTTCAAGAAAAAAAATGAGAATCTATAACTTTAACGTGTTTCAAGTGTAATAAAAATTTGAACAAAAGTTGAAAAGAAAGTTAAATAACATAGCAGTATACTGTACAGGTAGTAATAAGTGTTTTCGTAAAGCAAGCGCCAATACTCTGCATGTTCCTTACTTATGCTAAACTAATTACGATACCCCCTCACTCTTAAAATTTTCCGATTTGCATCTCACTCGATTTACAGGTTTTTATACTTTATATTGACGCTATCGTTTTTAAAAAACTAAAACCTTAATAACTTAAATACAATTATTTATGGTACTTATGATTAGTTTTCATAAATAATCTAGCCAGTCTTTAATTCAAATAGACTGAATTAGAATATCTACTAATTAAGAAAAATGCAAAATATTGGCGAATCTCCGCGACTACAGCTAAAATGGCATGGATGAGTGACTAATTTTTCGAAATATAATTGCCGCTTTATAGCAACGAGCTGTTTAATTGGAGTTCAAAAGAAACCAGACCTTCCAAATTCAACTTTTAATTTGTCGTCGGAACACCGTCGAGGAAACCACTTACGAGAGACAAAGGTTTGACTTATTACACATTTTGTTTTCCTTTGTGAAACTTGCAAATGCAAGCTACTTTAGTATTGTACCAAACTCTCAAAGCTATTATACCTAATTGTAATTGATTTGAAGTGAGAGTCGATATCGCGAACATTAAACAATCCATTCCCTCTCCCGTTCAAATCAAATCTGCCTGCAAGTTTCATTGTGACAACTTCTGGAAACTTTTCGGATAAGCAACGGTTTCCGCGCGTCTCAACCGAAACGTCGCACACGTGAAACTTTATCTGGGCATCTCTATCTTTTTTTGGAGTTTCTAGTGATGGTTCTAGCGGAAAGTTATTGCCGAATTGGATACACCAGATAAATAAATACCTATATCTGGACGGAAATTCCTGCTGTAGCGGCCACTTATACTTCGTCAATAACTGGATAAAAGTTTCCAGAGCCCAAGCACAATGCCTGCTTTCGGCAACAATTATTGTCTTCTCTTGCTCGATTTCCACACATCCACAGCAGGAAAAAAAGGCAAACAAAGATCCGTTCAGCAGTACATAATTAGTTACTGTAAATTAGCTTATCAAGTCTGAAATTTGATTTAGCACAATCAGAGTATCCATATTAATGTATTATTGTTGTGTATATGGATTAAATCAGTGTCGCCCAAATCTTTCAATTATGCGATCCTTTTTTGAAAGTAATAGTCCAAAACTCCTTTTCCCAAGTTTCCAACTATTTCAATACGTTCGCAGGTCTTAGAGGAATCAATCATCTAAATTTGCTAAAGAACCTTTAATATTAAGTGATCTATTAGCCAGCAATAAACCAAAAAAAAAGTTTGTTACCTTTCAAATTATTTTTGAACTTTAGTGAAACCGTACAAAACTCCTGAAATAACTGTTTACTATAAAAGTCTCTTAAAACAACTTAAAACAAATTTAAAACAAAAAAATTAATGATTTCTTCAATCACTTTATAATGACTATATTATACAATTAGAGGCCTCACATCGACAAATCAACAAATCGACTAGTGCTTTAAATTGAGGGCAATTAAAAGCCTTTTAGTCAAAACTGTCAAGTTTATTGACAAAATATTCTTCAAAACAAAAATATTACTATTTTTGTCCGGGAAGCCTATATCTTCTCTCAACTGTTTACCATGAGGTTCTTTGAACTTAAATTACATAAATTAGACACAAATGACCATGTAAATCACCAAAAGTTGAAAAATATTTTATAGCATTGGCCGAGGTAGTGCAAATTTTTGCGGCAACTTTGCAATTTTGTGACGTGAGGAGTCAAGGCCGACTCGTAGATTGGTGGAGCTGCCTTTATAAACAATTGCAATATAGAAAAAGACCTTAGCTCTACTTTGCCGCAAAATCAAGTTAATACTTAAAATTCAGCTCAAAACTGTAAAGAGAAGTAAGGAAGAGGTATTTAATATACACTGTACTTAAAGTGCCGTTAATGCGCGCGCAACACGCAAGTGAAAGACGAGACAATACAAAAATCGAACACGCAACGACTAGCGAGGTTGATAGAGCCGTGGAAAACCAGTGGCCTACCATGGACAGTTTTCGGGTTCAAATCCTCGTTCGAGCGATATTTCTTTTTGGGAAAAAGAAGTTCTACGCCAGTTCAGGGCCCTGTAATTTTTTTTAAAAGCCCCATTAAAAATTACTACTTGGAAAAACTTAATCTTTTTCCTTGCCCTAACACACTGAAGTGGCGTAATATGGATAAACGGCACTTTAACAGGAAACCGTTTGACGGCACTTTAAGGCCAGCGTTTAATATAGGTAAAGCTTTAAACAGGTTTCATGTCATTGCTTGTAGCCATGCCTAGGTACTTCATCTAACGCTAGTCATCAAGCACTTGGCATTTCAAACATATTTTACTAATTCGGAATATAGTTCAAGGAAGAAATAAAAAAATCATAATCTTTTAAACGGTGCAAAATATCTATTGCACAAACTTGATAATGTTAATCAAAATTTTATCATATCGTTACCAGATGACACATTTCTGCCAATCTCTTACACCTAGAGAAAGAAACAAAGTTTGACGCCAAAAATGATGGTTTGGATTAGACATTGCGTTTCTAAGGTTGGAACGTAGGTGTACTGCTGTGGTGTAATAAGTATTTATCATTAAATATAGGAAGCTATTATGTACGAGAACACTTCCGGTCGCGTGATTCTATTAATTTGCTTTAGCCGTTTAAAGTCCAGTGTGCATTACAAATTGTAATTTTCCTCCGAAATCGGTAAATTAGAGGCATTTGCGTCGTTTCGTGTCTACTCTTACTTCCATAAAAAGCACGATCCAGTTAAAATTAAGTAAATATCGCTGAAAGAAACTGGAGTTTCACCTAACGAAATGGCAATTAACTGGCGGACAAAAGCATTCAGTTCGACGATTAAGACGACGCCACCAGCAAATAGTCCGACATTTATTTAAGACTATCAAACTTCCCGAAACTCATTAAACATTTGGAAAAGTCCAAATAATTA
Source organism: Schizotus pectinicornis (assembly GCA_951805265.1). Classification (NCBI taxonomy): domain Eukaryota; kingdom Metazoa; phylum Arthropoda; class Insecta; order Coleoptera; family Pyrochroidae; genus Schizotus; species Schizotus pectinicornis. The sequence goes on along the minus strand of OX638203.1, from coordinate 727,225 downwards.
AAAAAGCTAATTCATCTCGTAATATTTTATAGACAAGTCTTGATTTGATTGGATGAGTTTGACGGTTTCGCTGAAAAATCCATCGGTATTTCCAAATAATTAATCTTGTACGGTGGGAAATCTTGGGAGAAGCCCAGATGGCTGGATCCCTGCATAAATCAGGTCGGATTTAATTATTAATTCGCTATGCGGCCATTTACCAAACTCTATACATTTAATGGTATGGGTTTCTATTTAGTATTTATCAGCGATTACAAATATTTTACTGCAGGTGACATTTTCGGCCTTTTTTCATTTACTTGCGCGTTGTTAAATCAATTAATCACAACATCCAGACGTTAATTCGAAACGGAAATTAGTTTTCCTAGCACATTCATTGTATTCAATCTAGGTAAAACTTACATATTATTATTCAGTTAACTCAATGGTTAGTATAAAAGTGAGACATCGGCGTAATATGTGATCAAACAGGTAAAGATAAAATCACAAAAATCTTAAATTTTATTAATTAAGTCAATAATGATAAATCTACGTAGTTATTATAATCAGTAATTTCACTATCGGAAAGCAAATAAATAAAGTATGAATAAGAAAATTTTCTAATAAATCTCAAATCAATCTAATTTTCATTAACGAGGTTTGAAACAAAAGCCATTTAGGGAACACTAAACTTTGCTCTTTAGATTATACATTTTAATGTTTGATGTAACGTCGTGTCTTCTTGAATTTTTAACCAGTACTTGCTAGTGAATCGTAATGCGCTGGCGGTTGATTATTAAATAGAAACAATTACGCTTATATCGACGTATGCATTGGTATTCATATACCTACCAATGCAAACTCTTCCGAGTTACGTACCTGGATCATACGAGTAATTTTTCAAGTCAATGATTGTTGTTACATACGTCGATATAAGCGTAATTGTTTCTATTTAATAATCAACCGCCAGCTCATTACGATTCAGTAGCATCTAGCATCTAGATGACTAGATCCATGTCACACTAAAATTAACAAGAAGTTCGTCTACCTTCAAAAGGAGACTTCATCGCTGAAATCTTTCCAAGAATACACGTCTACCACATTATAGCGGACTTTGACTTTATTACTTTACTGATAAATTTATGTATTTAAATCTAAAAGTAACCCATTTACCTCCAACCGTTTCAAGTTGAAAACAGAAATTTTATTTGGAGTCCGTCGTGATGTCATTTTCTTGTCAGACAGAGAAATCTTAGTCAAATCAAAAATTAAGCATTCCAAATAAATCGTAAGTTACAAGCTAAAAAATATAGGTACGTACTACTTTTATTGCATAACCCAATTGAAAATGAAGGGTCTCGTGAAGTATACATAAGAAAAACAATCAGTCACAAAACCCACATTCTATGATACCTACGCTGAAAACAGACTATTCACATCTAGTACTTTAACTGTTATAACTGCAAAACATGAGGAATATTCCTTCAATCGTGTTTCGGTAAAATCTGTAAAAAGTATATGTAATGGCCTCTGGTACGGTACGATGCATCATTGGTATTAATGTTATAAATTATTATTTAACTGATTTACCTAATAACATTTGTTTTTTTAGTTTATTAACTAACCTAACTAGTTTAGTTATTTGAAAAACAATGTAATTTTTTAAGTTTATTCTTAAATTTTGTAATTATTGGGCGATAAATTAAAAATGGTTACAAATAGCCAAGTTACAAGTACATACAAAAAATGTTCGTTTTTAGTTTCTACATCATATCGTTAAAAAATACACAGGCGGGTGTTCCATTTAAAAAAATAGAGAAAATTGAATTTAAAAAGTTCTAAATTGTAAAATTAAATCTAGCCACCCTGTATAATTTTTCAAAAGTTAAAACGATTCAAAGACATTCTACAGATGTTTCCTAACTAGTCTTTACATAATTTTTTCTTAAAACTCATAATTGTGACTACTGATTTTTTAAACATGCATCTGCAGATGCCATTATTTGAACAAAAAAAATCGCTTCATCCAAGTGGTTTGGAAATAGTCAGCAATAATATTGGAGTGAAAAGAGTCTGAGAAAAGGCTCCGAAAAATCTTCTTTTACACACCACATTTTATTTAAAAACATGTTACTTGCCCCTGTATAATTGTCTTCGGTCAGCCTGTATGTTCAAAAATAATTTTCAGTTATAGAATTCTTTCTCTAGTTTATTTGTGTTTTTAAATCAAGTTTCTACCTATCATAGAACTCGAGCTATCGAAGTCGGACGCACTATTGCCCCACTCTGTATAAACTAAGTATATCGGCAATAATACATTTTGGAAGTAAAAATGTATTGTCCGAAAAATGTATGTCTACTGATTATACTGCAAAACTTTTAAGATACCTACTGAAACTTTACATTTACTTAGGCAAACGCATACGATGAGGTGGCCAAAATGCCGCAATATTAATATTATTAATGACATATTATTTAACATTTCAGTATTTTTTGAAACATGCAACAGTTAACATTCTAACGCTATAAAGTAAACGCAGCAAGTCCCCGGAGATTTTAAAACATTATTAACTCCATTGTGGGTGAAAATACTACAAGGAAACGGTTTGATGACGGCTATAGAAGGGGCAACCTTTTTCCAAATAAATCCCTTTGAACATATTCACCACGTAAGGAAGCATTCAATAAGCAACTCACTCAAGCCTATATTAATGCAAATATCAAGAGGTCGCATTTTATCAAACACTTTAAAAGATTTCATCAAAATTGAAGTATTTGTGCTGCGAACTTTCCCAACTCCTGTAATATTATAAGTTTCAAAAATAAATTAACTTTTTTTCTAATTGTCCTGCAGTTAGGCAGAACTCCAATCTTTATTTTTTTGTTTGCTATTTACCATAATTTGTAAAATTTTAATAATTATTGTTCTCGGTCAAATTCGATAACATTGCGACGCAAACCGCATCACGCGTCAATTTGACCGCCTGTTCAAAAAAAGTGCAATGGTAAAAGGCACAAGAATGTATTTACGAGATTTGTTTCGAACGTGTTCAAGAAAGCATTTATCTGAGTATCTTCAGCAACGAGGCGTCAAGTGGAACTTACATCTGGTGCAATGAAATGTAATGTCACGGTTAATTTCGCATGCAACAATCAAAACTTGGTAATTACTTAACGCCGAACTACAGCAATTGCGCTAAACATATCGCATTTCCGTATTTTATACTTGCTAAGAACGTGCTAAGACGACAAGAGGGCGTAGCTTCAAGTTGGAAAATGTAAGAGTGAATTAGCACACAAACAATTTATGCATATTGCAATTGCTCCAACTTACAAGCGAGAAATAATAATTGTCGGTGAAATGAATGAATTCAGGATACAGAACGGAAGTAATTTACGAGAAGCTGCACTTACTTACTTGGCATAAAACAACGAATGAATAATTAGTTAAAGAAAGTTAATAATTTTTAATGCAAATATTTGAAGTGTTTTTTTCCTACTACTGGGCATAAGAAATTTGATTTCCATTCGGACATCATCCGAGCCTGCGACAGACCTCTGTGACCAAGTTTTCAAGTTCAATAAGGTATTCTCTGGAATCTAGATCATATGGTCCAGAAGTCGCTGAATTTTTTGTAAATGCTGGAATGTGGATAATGGTTTCCCCTTAATGTCTCTTACCGCAGGATGAAAAAGCGTGTCTGAGCGAGCAACAGTTTCCTCCAAAATTTGCAGTCGGCGGCAACTACGACCGGGTAGCGGCGACCAGGATCGTTGAGATCTCGCCAATGCATTTTAGATGTATCTGTATTCTTACTCGCTACCGAGTGGTTCCTATTCCTACCAACGTCCAGTTGCCGTTGGTCGGGACGCCAGTTGCCTGACACCTCCGAGAGCAAGCAAGCGACCAATTCACCGCAAATTTCACGTGTAAATTGTAAAACTGCAGTTTTTTGCCATAAATTTTCTCATTATCCTTCGAGTAATTCTTAATTGGAACTAATTGCAATCGCTCTATCTTTTTCAGCTAAAACATCGGAAGTACTTTTGCCCTTTTTTTTCTTCATGTTAAAGTTAATAAGAAAAAAATATGTTTTCCTATCTTTTGGTAATTCACCAATATTGTATTTGTGAGTGGCAAACGTAAATTTCAACAGTTAAGAAATCGTCCGGAATTTACTTCTATCACCGGCTAACGTATGTTTGTGGTTGTTTATGGAACGGCACAAAGCTCATTCGATTAAACATTTAAGTGCAAACAATTTAAAATTGCCAACTCACTTGGTCCGACTAATTTTGCATAATTAAGCTCACTATTGTAGTGCATATTTTAAATATAGTTGCTGATGAGATTCGTTAATGTTTATCTACTCAAAATTTAGTTTTATTACGATTTTACACGCATTGTTAAAATAATTAATAAATGTGCAAACACAGAAATCGTTATTATGTCCAAATATATTGTGCTGTGCGTTGTGTGTACTTTACTTTCGGTGAAGTATTAACCTGATTAAAATAGTCATTAAATTATTAGATGGAAGCAGAATTTGGAAATAAAGGAAATTTCGTCTATATTCAAATGCGATAATCATGTCGCTTGCAACCCAAGTTTGTGCAAGCCAATTGTAGAAATTATAACAAATCTTAACATCAAGTTTAGATATTTATTTGATAATCGAAAACCAAATTATTTCTATGGCAATGGTGCAGTTGTGTTCCCGTTGAAGTTTTAGACCATTAAAATACTATTTCATCTGTACAATTAATCCTCTGAAGATGAAGTTTTACCTAAAATAGGAGCATGCTAGTAGCCATATCAACTACAATAAAGAAACCATTATCATATTTTCAAAAACATGAAAACCAGAGTGTAAATAAAAAAACTTAAAAAGATATTGTCTACTTAATCAAGCTAAAGAAACCAACACCAAAAGTAACAAGAAAATCATTGCAAAGACAAATCGTATTTACCTACATTATACATACAGTAGGTGGCAGCGTAGTTAGCAAGTAGTGATGATTCAGAGACAAAGGATTGACATATCAACTTGAGGTACGCAACAAAGGTGTCTGTGATCTGAAGACTCCATTTCAGTGAAATAGGCTCAAAACCAGAGTAACCCAAGAAACGGTTTGTCGCGTAGGAAATGGTGTGCAGAGAAGCGCCAGATTTTTAAATGGCAAGTGGATGGCAAGTGTCCGTCGCGTTCAAAAAAGCTCCAAATTTGCGGCTAAAGCGGGTGGTGCATTGTGTTGGTATTTTATTTAAAATAACAAAGATGTTGTCAACTTTTGATACATGCGGAAGTGCTATATCCTTATAAAAATGTTTTTACTGATTAGATTCTATTTCACCACTAGAGTATGGCTAAATTTTCAGCTTTCTAACTTTTTTCTTTCTCGAGATATGTACTTTTAATAGACGGTCACCGTAAATCACCCTATATAGAATTAGTAGGTGCTTTAAAAGTGGAACTTTTGCCACAAGTTCAAATGCCGTAATAACGGCCTTTCACAATATTTTAGAAAATATTTATTTCTTACACACAACTATTTACAACGGCAGCTTCAACACTTGGCTTCATTTTTTCTTCAATTAAAAGCCTTTATTCTAAAATCTAGATTTTTAGCTAGAAGTGTGCATATAGCAGCAACAAGATTTCCAAATAAGACGTTCAGTTAGTTAAAGTGAGGTTAGCTTTCATTATTATTATTATTATAAAGCAATCATCGTCAAAGATCACCTTCAATAGACGGCACCGCTGCTTTGCCGCTAAACTTATGATCGATAAAACTCTCACATCGTCAATATGGACCAAAGTAAGTTTAAAAATAAAGCATAAGAAATTCTGACAGCACGAATCGTAAAAATTTTAAATAAAAGTTGACATTGAGGTTGAGATTATTAAATTAATAAATTAATTATTAAATTAACCAATTAATGAAGATCAGTAAAACACATTGTAATAGAAGGTAGAAACTAACTGAATTGTTGTCTGAAAAATGTTGAAAATTCTACTTGTTATTGTAAACGTAGACAGACGCCTATTTTCCTTTCAAAATGTTACTACATACTTTCAACCTAGTTATAACACTACTGCTATCAAGATTACTTTGCCTAATACCATGAGTTACAAAAGAGCCACTTACTGAATGTCATTTTAATTCTGAATAACTATTCTTTTTACTGCTGGTGTAAAAAACTACATATAATTACAAAATGATCAACGCTTCTTCCAAACATGTGTTCGGTGGTTCAAATTCCGATAAAGGCAACACTTTTTTTTAATATTAAGGCCTTTCTGGCCCTCAATTTTACATAAAAGCGTCCCCTTTATTTTAAGAATTTTCTTGGAGTTTTGGTGTGTACTTAATTTTATCTGGGAAGATATAATTTAAGAAAATAAAATTGAACGTGCTATTATCTTATGAACCGGTAACGCTCTGACACTCAGTATAGTAAAAACTAATTTGTTGAACTTTAAAAAGGTGTTTTACAACGTAATAGAAAACCAGTACTTGTTTTTGGAGTCCTCAGAGAACTGTTACCCACTTACACCTGCATCCTGCATCCAATTGTTTTCAGGAACAAACGCTTTCGTAACTAAATTATGAATCATTATGTCTACAAGTCCTTCAAAACCACAACAGAATGCAAAATATCTCACCTAATATTATAATATAATAAATGGACGAAATTCTAGCCGAGTTATTTGAAAACGTAGAGTAAAACTCCAAATCCTTCTTGAATGGAAAAAAAATCTCTATGATCGACGCGTAAGAAACTAATTTTGGCACTTTCGGTTTGGACCGGAAGTAGACCAACTTTTGATTTTTAAAAGCAAACATACTTTTTTTTATTGCCCTATTTGATAGAGGGGGAGATCTCCTGATTACAAAAATGTATGCCAAGTTATTTAAAAATGTATTGAAAAACACACTGTAATTAAGAGAAACCCCTCTATCAGATAGAACAATAAAAAGGTACATTTGCATTTAAAATCAAAAATTAGTCTACTTCCGGTGCAAACCGGATGCGCTAGAATTAGTTTTTTACACGTTGATCATAGATCTTTTTTTATTCAAGAAAGATTCTGGATTTCTTCTTTTCGTTTTAAATAACTCGTTCGTTTTGATGCAACGATTGCATTAGAAATGAAGACCTGAACTAATTTTGAGCAGAAAATCGATAAGTGTAATACATTTCTGTAATCAAGAAAAACCCCTCTATTAGATATGGCAATAAAAAAGGTATGTTTGCATTTAAAAATCAAAAGTTGGTTTACTTCTGGTGCAAACCGGAAGCGTGTAAAATTGTTTCTTACAAGTCGATCATAGAAACTCTTTTATTCAGGAAGGATTCGTAGTTTTTCCTTTACGTTTTCAAATAACTCGACTAAAATTCCGTCCGTTTATGATGAAACAGTCTGTATACTTGGTATTTACGGAGAGAAATTTGTGGCAAACATACTAATTAATACCTTAAACCACCCTTTAGTTAAAATAAGTAAAATTAAGTATGGTAACTAGAAAAAAAAACAGGTGCGTGTATAGTGCACTTTTAGCAAGTTGAATAAAGGATCAGAACAGATGATTAATTGCCTTCATCACAACAACTTGCACCCAAAAGAACGCCATTATTTGTCGATCTGACGTTTATATTTTTGTAATTCCATTAATTACAGGCATGGCGGCAATCATTTGTATGACATGCCATAGAATATTAACTTTTAAATTTCTGGGCAGTACATCCATGCAATCTTTTTGTACCATAAATGGAACCGGAAACGTTGAAGTAAAATGATTTGTAACCGATATTCCAATTTAAAAAAAAAAACTGTTGTAAAACAGCAAAAGAACAAATCAAATAAACATTTACACAAGAAACCGGAATAGCGGTAGAAATAATAAACTTACCTTGGAGGAAAAGCGCAGAAACAATCACCAAGGTGGAGAGCAGAGAACACATCCTGTCCGTTTATTTTGCACTTAAATAAACAAATCAGTCCACTTGAATTTTTCAGTTTATTCACTTGTTTAGCGTGGGTTGGAGCACATTTACACACTTTTCAGTTGGTAATTAGCTCCGCGCGAGCCAGATACATTTTATTGAAAGACTGAAAGTTCTAGCAGCTTTTCGAAGCACGTAAACGGATTCCGACTCGGAAGCAAATCACCTGAAAAAGAGGACGTTTCAATAAATTTTTACGAAACACTGACCGCAAACTTTAGGATTTGGTTGTTAATGTTGCAATAAGAACGTTTAATTCTGAGTTGCGGGAATATTGCGCGAACTTTCAGGGGACTAATCCGCCAATATTAGAAAGGGAATGGCACATTGAGGAAACCCATAAGCGGTTTCAAAGGTGGGTATGACCGTTTTGTTGCGTTTTGGTTTACCTTTCGGACTGTTTTAATTAACAGTTTCATGTGGAAGCACGAGCTAAAGTTTTTGTGATTTAATCAACATTGAATATGTCCCTTGTGCGGTCACCGTCAACACTTCACCAAATTACCTTGTTACCTTGGCATGAAATTTTAAATATTGCTAATGCCTTGTTACTTTTTCATTAGAACATGAAAGCTTGAAAGCGCGACGGATTCATTTCCTCAACATCAGCAAAGCAAATTCGCAAGATTGAGTTATAATTTTTTGAGGTAATCCAGATTTATTCCCCCGGGAATTTTTAGCTGAAATTTTTACGTGGTCGTTTAAAATAAGTAATCTTTCAGGAAAAAAAAAACTGCTGATAAAATCATTCAATCAAGTACCACGGGGGAATACCCTGCCACTACTACCTCACTAAGTTTATTTTTAATTTTGGGCCCGGGAATCTTTGCGACAAAATACAGGACCATTAGGAAGACGAAGCAGGTGCTGTTTTTTTTTTTTTTTGGTGTATAGTGTAATAAAAAAAGCGTCAAAGTTTTGCAAGTTCCCAAAAGGAGTCGGCTAAAGGTCGGAGCTGTTAACTCGCCGAAGAATTTCCCAAGCACACAAAATACGTTACGTGCTTTAAAAGCCGCACCTGAAAAGTTGGTCCTAAAAAATCCAGAAAATGGCGCGAATGGAACGCACTCCACACGATCACGCGATCTTCGCCCCGGACACGATTCAATTCGTCTGCATCTAACGAGAAACGCGGAAGAACTGCGGTTCGTTTGTTAACGCCAAGTGTAGAAGGGCAAGCGCAGGCGCTACCCTTATTCCTCTGATCAGGCAGGGTGCAGATGCAGAACGAATTATTTTTGAATCTCTTTGACGTTGTCGATAATTATGTTGTTAACGTGTCGGTTAAAATTTCGATGTGATTAAATGGAAAGTTTTGTTTCATCTTTACAGAGGGATTCAAGAAAGTGAGGATACGAGGACGGGAAATGTGAGAATTAAGCGATCATCGGCGACCCCTGTCGTCGCAACTTATTGTAAACCAGGAATCACTTTCATTACTTATACAGCTTCCAAGTAAATTTATTTAATTTTTTGCAAAATATAAAATAAAATATCAAACACACAAATTAAGGTACCTAATAAATAACTTTTTCCAGTGCCAGCACAAATATTCAAAATTTCATTTACTGCTAATACTTGTGAAAGCTGAATATAACTACATATTAATTAACAAAGTTTTATCACATCTTTATTCTACGTTAATCCTACAAGACATTCAATAATTAAATTGCCATTTCAATTGAAACTTTGCTGTGTTTATTGTTGAGAAAAGTAAATTATTTTCTAATGCCATTTCAATTTATTAAATTTATAACGGCAAAGTGTTTGGTTTAATTAAAATGTAAATGCATTAAGTGATTACTTGACCTACACTCTGTGTGGTAAATACAGAATACGAATACATAATTATTGTGTACATAATTTTTTTATGTAATGAGTATCTTTTACGATGTAATAATTGTTTCATCGCTCCGACAGTTTTCTAATTCGAGCTACAAGCTCTCTCTTGACTGCTTGACAACCCAGTTTAAACGTCTCCGTTACATCTTTATTAGATACGAAGGCGCAGAGAGGACATGCAAAATAAAATTTCATAATTTTGACATTAATCTCGAAATTTCGACATTAATCTCGAAATTTCGACTTTAATCTCGAAATTTCGACTTTAATCTCGAAATTTCGACTTTAATCTCGAAATTTCGACTTTAATCTCGAAATTTTGACTTTAATCTCGAAATTTCGACATTAATCTTGAAATTTCAACTTTAATCTCAAAGTTTTGACTTTAATCTCGAAATTTCGACTTTAATCTCAAAATTTCGACTTTAATCTTGAAATTTCGACTTTAATCTCGAAATTTCGACATTAATCTCGAAATTTCAACTTTAATCTCAAAATTTCGACTTTAATCTCGAAATTTCGACTTTAATCTCAAAATTTCGACTTTAATCTCGAAATTTCGACTTTAATCTCGAAGTTATGCGCGCGCACACGCACGCCTCTTCCGCGCATGCGATATCGCAGGCAGCACGTCGTCCATCAATGTTTCTATAAAAACGTTCTATCATTTAACATTATAGTACCTACCCCAGGTCTTGTAAAACCGTTTTCCATAGACAACAGTGTTATATGTCGCATACTTTTACAAATCACCCTGTACGACGTTACTGTGATATTGATAATTTTGATATTTGAGGTAATCAAATAATGTACTAGGTATTAATAAAAGAAAATTTTGAGTAAAAAATTTATCATAACATCTATAGTTCAAAAATTCAAGGATATAAAACATTTGTGGAACACCATGCCCTAACTCTAAATATTCAATAGATTTAAAATATTTGTTCTTAAAGTAATATACCTATAAGTTCAGGCATCTTCTGGAATTGCCGTCATGTGCAATTGTTCTTCATCCATTATGATAATTGCCAATTCATATAGGTCTTCATCACACGGAATTTGACTTTGAGCAGAACAAGCTGCTTTGCAGATTTCTATATCTCTAGACGTAATAGGTTGCAGATAGTCTTGAGTTCCATATATTTCCGGAAAATTAAACATAAGAAATGGCCTACCCATGGGCCCGACACTATTTCTATTTCTTCTTATGCAATGGATGTTTCATTCTTGTACCACCTGATTAAATTCCTCCTGTAAGAAGATTGTTTAATTGGTAACTAGGTATTCATGAGTAGTTACTTACTTGTATTATTTTTAAAAAACAGAATTGTACAAGACCCTTATCCAAAAACAAGCCAGAGAATAAGCCATGGTCTATTAGTTCCTCAAAGAACTATTCTATTCGTTGATTTGCTGGGCTGGTACCATACAGAAAAGATGGAAGGGAATCCTTTCTTTCAGTATCCGATCTTAATAATAACTGGAAATGTTCTACAAGACCATTCTCAGTCCCACGATTGGCACGGACAGTGTGAGGACAACCCTGAAGGACCTCAATTTTGTATCTCTTTAATTTATCATAACAGTCGAGATGCCAAATATAATTAAGTCTTTTCGAGCAATACTGCCTTCGTCTTAATCTTCGTCTTCTACGGAAATCGACACCTTCTGGATCTACTTCTTTTAGAACGTTTTGAACAGTCTTTTGGGTTATCGTGATTCCATTTAAAAGGCTTTTAACATGCATCCATCGATAACCATGTAATTGACCGTGACTTGTAATTTGCTGTTGAATAAATTGTATAATCGTTTTTCTGTCAGTAAAATTGATTCTTCTGTACAATCTCAGCGCGCACAATTTTCGTCGTAAATGTCGTTTACTTATGTGTATGTCATGATTTAATGCAAGACATAATATGATTTCACTTTGCTTAAATCCTAAATTAAAATAAAGTTGCACATATTCGTCCATTCTTATAAGGAGTTGAAGAAATCGGCGGGTTCAACATCGGGGCATCAGCACATGCGCGCAAGAGCCGTGCGTGTGCGCGCGCATAACTTCGAGATTAAAGTCGAAATTTCGAGATTAAAGTCGAAATTTCGAGATTAAAGTCAAAATTTTGAGATTAAAGTCAAAATTTCGAGATTAAAGTCGAAACTTTGAGATTAAAGTCGAAATTTCGTGATTAAAGTCAAAATTTTGAGATTAAAGTCGAAATTTCGAGATGAAAGTCGAAATTTTGAGATTAATGTCGAAATTTCGAGATTAAAGTCGAAATGTCGAGATTAAAGTCGGAATTTCGAGATTAATGTCGAAATTATGAAATTCTATTTTGCATGTCCTCTTTGCGCCTTCGTAATTAAAGCTAAATCGCTTACTCCCAAAAAGCTGCTTCCATAATCCAAAGAAATTAGAACCACATGGTGATGATTCGGGCTATGAAGCAGAAAGTTTACCTATTGGCTATTACTATTTAATTAAACAAAGTTTTTTCATAGAAAAAAAAAATTGATTACAACGAGTGCAATTATCTACCTATAATTTCTTTAAAGTGTGTTACTGAAAATAGCCATATGGGTGTACATACAAAAAATGTTCATTTTTTGTTTCTACATTATCGTTCAAAAATATACAGGTGTTCCATTTGAAAAAATTGAGAAAATCAAATTCAAAAGTTCTAAATTGAAAAATTAAGTTAAGCCAGCTTGTATAATTTTTCGAAAGTAGAAACGATTCAAAGACATCCCATAGAGGTTTTCGAACTTGTCTTTACATAATTTTTTCTTAAAACTCGTAATTGTGACTGTAGTGATTTTTTTAACATGCATCTGCAGATGTCATTATTTGAACAAAAAAAATCGCTACATTCAAGTGGTTTGGAAATAGGCAGTAGTAATATTAGAGTGAAAAGAGTCTAAAAAAAGGCTGTAAAAAATCTTCTTGTACACACAATATTCCATTTAAAAAAATGTTACTTGCTCCTGTATAATCGTCTTTTGGCTTACCTTGTATGTTCAAAAATAATTTCCGGTTATAGACTTCTTTCTCTAGTTTATTTGTGTTTTTAAACCAAATTTCTACCTATCATAAAACTCGAGGTATTGAAGTCGGCCCCACCCTGTATTTTATTAGGATCCGAATAAAAATTGTAGGTAACATATCATACGAAATATAATATCGTTGTGATCAAATTAAAATCTTTATTTTGCTTTAGGCATAAATTGCCGAAGTTGCATAAGAAAATTTTGAAGATTCTTTATTCGTTGCTAATAACCTGATAAAAACCTATTTTAATTTTTTTTACTTTTGTAAAAAGTTACAATTTACTTCAGAAAGAACAATTTGTCGGGTAGCCTTGTATGGCCAGCTTAGTTCAAAAGTAATGTCCACCTGTTAAACTTTAAACTCAAGTGTGAGATGGGCATCACTTTTGAAACTGACTGTACCAATAATTAGCAATCTTTTCACCGCGAGTAAAAAAGCTCCTTTGTGCTGCCTAAGGCTGTCGATCAGACACGCAATAGCTATTTGTGTATAGTAAGTTGCAAAATGAAAGTGTTTTTTCGCACCAAGACGTGCACTTCGCTCGTTTGGTAACACGTCGCGTACCAAAAACACAAATTTTGCAACGTACTACATACAAGATTTTTTATACAATCGTGGCCAGAATTGTTAAAAATGTAAAAAGAAAAAATAAAATTGCACATTCTTACTGCATAATCTAGTTGCCCAATTTTTCGATTCCTAGGAAATGCGACATAACAGAATCAACATTTCATTGATAATTGAGGTGTTTGTCAGTCAGTGTTTGTCTATTAATTTTACATTTTGTATCTAGTGCAAAAAAGTGACAGTATAGTGGAAAAAAACACGTTATTTCAACATAAAAATGACATTCAAAATGGTACTATTTCGATACGATTGTATAAAGAGGCGTATATGACACAAGACTGACAAATTTTCTCTTTCTCGTGCTGCAGTGCTCTCTCTAAATAGTTATATTCGATGTACAAAACCCCTAAATCAATAACAATAATTGTTGCATTGGATTCACTGCTTTGGTTATAAGACAGATTGTTGACTCTTGCCTTTTTCTGGTTCTGAATGATAAGAGGTTGTTTATTAATTGTAAAACTAGATTTAAACCATCTTCATAGACTTCACCAAACATGAGCTTCAGGTTTTGTGTTCTGATTATTATGAACAAGTTTTACTGTATATCCATATCAAAATATGTGCAGAATAATTCAATGTTTTTAGGAGCACGGTCGAATTTACGCTTTCGTTTTGGAAACATGATAATTTTGTACACAATTAACTTATTCCTACCTATATAAACAATAAAGTTATTTGCATGAATTATTTTAAATTTATGTAAATTAAAAACAACCAACTGGAAGTAGGGCAGCAATTTTCAGATTTATTACAATTATCGAAAACATTACATATACTAAAACACAGCATCGCCGAACCCTTCGCACATTCGGATAGGAACAATTTTGAAAAGCCGCCGAAGGCGGCGTCGCCGCCGAGCGTCTTAAATTCGTCCGGGTGGTTGAAATCGATCCCGCTACGTGGTCGGCGTTTCCGTCCGAAACTCCCTCGGGACGCCGGGACCGTTTTTGGGGAATTGCGAGATAAAGATGCGACATCGTCGAAACCGCGCCTCTTCCCGTCAATTTTCCCCGAAACGACTTTTCATTGGTCCGTCCCCGAACTCGATCGAACCGAGCCGACACAAATGACGTTTCTCGCCTGTCATTTTCTTACGCGTTAAATGTAAACAAACCAAAATCGACTTTAAATCGGGGTTTAATCGTTAATTGGTGTCGTCAAGTAAGTGTTGTAACGTTAAAAACGAACAAAGAGTGGCGTGGAATGAAGTGCGTTCGAATCGAGTTAGATTTTGTCAAAAATCCGGTGTCAAAATTTTCGATTCCCGAATTGAGGTTAGAGCGTTTTAAAAGACACCCAAAGTCAGTGTTAGGTGCCGTCAAAGCCAAGGAGAAAGTGGGGAGACGGCGCACCGCACACTGCAACTGTTTTTTTGCTAAACTGCAAATTTACTGGCAACCTATGCTGTCAACTGTCAAAACCGTAAATTGAATTGACGGCGGTCCGACGACGAAACCAAATTGCCCCTTAAAACTTATGGTGTTGGTGCAAGTGCGTTAATAAAAATGGACTAGAATTGTCTTGCAGTTACGTGTGTTTGAATTACGTTAGATTTTGGCAAAAATCGAGTGCCCCACTTTCCGAGCAATGTTACGTTTTAAAAGTAGTGTCGTCAAAGCAACACCAGTGCTGTCACATGGCAAACGGCCCAGGACTGTCCTTTCTGTGACTGTGCAATTGTTTTTTCAAAATTGGAATTTTAGAAATTTTGGAAAAATTAAATAAAATTTCAGAGGTAGGCTACACGCACGACATCCGTGAAGTCATCAACCGAGCCGACGACAAATGACGTTTGTCGCCTGTCATTTTACAAACAAACCAAAATCGACTTTAAATCGGAGCTTAATTGTTAGTTGGTGTCGTCAAAGTGGGTGCTGCAACGTTAAAAACGAACTAGAAGTGGTGTGGAGTGACGTTGTTGTGTTTAAGTCGAGTTAGATTTGGTCAAAAATTCAGTGTCAAAATTTTCGACTCCAAATTGAGGTTAGAGCGTTTTAAAAGACACCCAGAGTCAATTAGGGTTCAAAAAAGTGGTGCCGTCAAAGCCAGCATGAGAACGGAGGCTGTACACCACGGATTCCAACGATTTTCTTCGAAAATTGCAATTTTTTATTGTCAACTGTCAAAACCGTAAATTGAATTGACGGCCGTTTGACGACGAGACTAAAGTGCCCCCTAAAACGACTTAATTTTGGTGCGAGTGCGTGTTAAAAACGGCCAAGGACTGTCCTGGGGTAACGTGAATTTCAACAAGTTAGATTTTGTCAAAAATTCAGTGCCCCTCTTTCCGACATCAATTTTTTACGTTTTAAAAAGAAAACCGCCAACTGTGATTGACCAGACCAGAAAGGCCCCAAGTTCCCGTCGATCGAGTGAAATTTTTCGTGGCAAGTAAACTTTTTGATTTCATTAAAAAATTAATTTTGCTCTTCCTCCAGCTTTCTTCAATAATAACCAACTTCATGTCGGTTGGCACGGTAGGGAACTGTCATGATGAAAGTGGTTAGTAAACGAAAAAATCCTAGAATCCTAGAAAGTTGTAAAATTTTGAGCCCCCATTCGACTAATTGGCAATCAGAGGGTCTCCTGGTGACTGGTCCACTGTCAGGATGAGAGGTGGTGAATTTGACGTTTTTTTGTTATCGAAAATTTAAAATTGAAATTTTAGGTTATGTTGATTTTCCCTTGGGGCTAACATGGAGACAAGGTCAATGCACTAATTAAGAACGTATCCTTTTGTTTACGCAGGTGTAAGATCATTCGAGAAACTCTTTGATTTGGTAAGGAATTCTGAAATTTTAAAGTCTTTGGATTGTAGTAGAATACAGTAGAGAGCTGATTATCCAGCTCTCATTTATCCGTGATTTGGATTATCCGTGCTGGTATGAAACGAAAGAAGTATTTTTTGACCGTTTTATTAATATCTCAAAGCTTTACAGATTAAGAAGATACATATATCTAAACAAGCCAACCCAGATAAAGGACTGTGTCATGAAAGGGAACTTCAACTTGGAATTTTCTACAATTAGGCCACTTAGAAAGCTTCCAAATATCTTTTAGAAGGAGATGTCGACAAATCAAAGTTACGAGACTAATTCATGATATAAAATGAAACGAAAAATTGTAAAAAGACATAAAGCAAATAAAATTTTGTTGCAATTGATGCCAGAATAACAGTTTGACGTGTTTTTTTTTTCATTAATTTATCGAAAGTCATGTGTCATCAATGACAGTTTAGCAGTGTTGCCAAAGTTAGTTCTGTAAATTCCCTTTGTGTCGGCGAATAGTTTCCTAGATAAGAGGTTTTATCTCTAGATTTCTAAAATTTGTTATCATTTGTTGCTGAAAAGCAAGCGAACCGAGTAAAATGGCGCCGCATTCAAAAAATTTTATTTAAAATAAAATTACGCGCAATAGGAACTAAAATTCCCTAAAGTTGGCAACGCTGCAATTGAGTCAGACAGACAGTGTGGCAGGTTAGCCGGGACCCGGGAGATGGCGCGACGCGCGCAACGACAGAAAATTTCACAGCTGACGTATTTTGCGAATTGTTTTTTTTTCCAGAAGGTCTGTTAATCAATTTTGGACAACAATAAAACGTTGGTTAACCAATTTGTGATTATTTCAGGGAGAGCAGCGTACATTAGAGAGAAGATCACTTCGGTTTAAAATTAATTAATTTTTAGTCCGGGAGAAAGAAAGAGAAAAAAATAGGTACAAAAAAAAAGGCGAAAGGAAGAAGAAAAAAACTGAGAAACAAAGACAGAAAAAAACAGATAGAAAGAGATGGGAAAGAAAAAGGAATATTAAGAGGAGGAAAAAAAGGAGACATACAGATCGGGAGAAAGAAAGAAAGGGAGAGAAAGAGAAAGGGATAAAGAAAAAAAACAAAGAAACAAAAGAAGAAAAATAAGAGATGGAAAGGGATAAAGAGAAAAGCAATAAAAACTGTAAAAGAAAGAAAAGGAAAACAATGGAAGAAAAAGATAGGAAAAGCGAGATAAAATTAAGGAAACACACAGCAAACAAAAGAGAAAACGAGACAGAAAAAGCAAGAGAGGGAGAGTAAAAGATGGAGACAGACAGACCGGAAGTAACAAAGAAAAAAATAGATAGAAAAAATTGAAAAAGAGAAATGGAAAAGAAAAAAACTGAGAAAAAAAGAACGAAAAGAAACAGAAAAAAATGGGAAAGAAAAAAAATTTACAAAACGAGAAATAAAAAGAAGACATACAGATCGGGAGAAAGAAAGAAAGAAAGGTAGAAAAAGCGAAAGGGAGGATAAAAAAGAATACCAGAGAAACAAAAGGGGTAAATAAAAGATGGAGAAAGATAAAAGGAAAGGAAATAAAAAACGTAAGAAAAAGAAAACAATGAAAGAAAAAAGTAGGAAAAGCGACAGAAAATTAGAGAAACACACATAGCGAGAGAGAAAAATAGAAAAAAAAGGAGACAGAAAAGCCAAGAAAAGGAGAGTAAAAGAGGGAGACAAACAAACCGAGAGAAAGAAATGGAGAAAAATTGGTAAAAAAAAGAAAAAAAACGAAGAAAAAAAATAAAAACAAAGACAGAGAAGATTGAGAAAAAGATGAAAAAGAAGAAAAATAACAAAAAAGAAGAAAAAAAGGAGACATACAGACCGAGAGAGGGAAAGAGAGACGTAAGTATTAAAAAAATGAAAAAAATTTGAGAAAAAAGGGAGATAAGCAAAAAAAAATTAAACAAAAAGGCAGAAAAGAAGAGAAAGAAAAGTGGAACAATAGAGAAACGAAGAGATAAAGATAGAAAAAGAAAGAGTTAAAGAAAAAAAGTAGAAAATAAAAGGAAAACATGGCGACCCAAAAAACATAAGTACCAAAAAAACCATAATAACATGGTAAAAAAAAAAACATGGCGGTTTCTCTCCTAAGAAAAATATGCCCGCCCCAGCAAAAGGAAAAAAAATTTTATTTTTAAGGGTTTAGCTACGAGCCTTGAAGGAGGCAAAAACACGGGGGCTTTAGGTGCCCCAAAAAGGGTGCTTTAAAAAAAATTTTTTTTTAGCGAACCACGAAAGGACTTAGCTAAAAGCCCCGAAGGAGACAAAAACAGGGGGGCTTTAGGTGCCCCCTAAAAAAAATTCTTAGCTAAAAGTCCCGAAAGAGCCAAAAAGGGGGGGCTCAAAATGCCCCAAAAATGGAGCCCCCCCAAAAAATTTTTTTTTTGCATTCCCCGAAAATGCTTAGCTGGGAGTCCCAAAAAGACAAAAAAGAGGGGCTCAAGGTGCCCCAAAAATGGCCCCCCCCAAAAAAATTTTTTTTTTGCATTCCCCGAAAATGCTTAGCTAAGAGTCCCAAAAAAGACAAAAAAGAGGGGCTCAAGGTGCCACAAAAAAGGGCCCCAAAAAAAAATTTTTTTTTGTAGGCCCCGAAGGGGCCCACCTAGATCCCCGAAGGGGCTACCGACTTCGAGGCGCCCTCAAGCACCCGGGGGGGCCCGATAGGGCCCCCCCGGGTGCGGCATGTGGGGAAGCAGCAAAGCTGCGAACCCCACTTGCAACATGACCCCCATTCGGTTCCAAGACAAAGATGTCTAAAAAAGCCCAACAAACATTGGGGCCAAAAAATCATAAAATTTGCCCTCCCCCACCCAAAACTTCCCTTCTCAAAAGTAAAAACAAACACCGTTCAAAGATCACTTTCAATAACTTGAAACTTCTCTACTGACGCGACGGGCGTAGCCCTAGTTATACTATATAAAAGACGACTGGAAGAGCCCCTCGCACGAAAAACGGAGGACCAGCTGGACGGCGTGGCGAGCCGCGAAGCGGCGAGCGGAAAGTGCAGTTCGACGTGGAATTACGTTTTGTAACAAATAGACCTGAGCGATTTTCGAGTTGAGGCCCTGAAACGGGGCCCGTGACGATTTTGTGTGTTCGTGAGAAAGAGATGCCCGACGTGAGTTTCGTCGATTCCATGGCGATTTCGAAAAAAGTCAGAAAAATTCAAAAAACGGTCACCGGTCGAGAAAATATTTTCGTTGCTGGTACCGGAAAAGTGCCAAAAAAGGCCCCGAAGGGGGTCTAACTTGGATGTCCGAAAGGGCTACCGAGTCCGATGGTACCCTCGAGCACCCGGGGGGGCCCGCAGGGCCCTCCCGGGTGCGGCATGTGTCAAAATGGCAAAATTTTTTTGTAGGCCCCGAAGGGGCCCAAACTGGATCTCCGAAGGGGCTACCGACTCCAAGAAGTCCTCAAGCACCCGGGGGGGCCCGCAGGGCCCTCCCGGGTGCGGCATGTGGGGAAGCAGCGAAGCTGCGAACCCCACATGCAACGTGGCACCCTGGGGCCCCAGGACGCTCCAAAACATGGGGGCCCCAGAGGGGCCCAAAACATGGGGGAACCAGGGGGCTCCAAAACATAGGGGCCCCAGGGGGGCCCAAAACATGGGGGCCCCAGGGGCTCCAAAACATGGGGGCCCCAGGGGCTTTAAAACATGGGGGCCCCAGGGGGCCCAAAACATGGGGGCCCCAGGGGGCTCGAAAATATGGGGCTTTAAAGGGTTCCAAAACATGGGGGCCCCAGGGGGCTCCAAAACATGGGAGGCCCGCAGGGCCCCCCCGGGTGCGGCATGTGGAGAAGCAGCGCAGCTGCGAACCCCACTTGCAACGTGGCACCCTCAAGCACCCGGAGAGGCCCGCAGGGCCTTCCCGGGTGCGGCATGTGGGGAAGCAGCGAAGCTGCGAACCCCACTTGCAACGTGGCACCCTCAAGCACCCGGGGAGGCCCGCAGGGCCTCCCCGGGTGCGGCATGTGGGGAAGCAGCGAAGCTGCGAACCCCACATGCAACGTGGCACCCTCAAGCACATGGGGGGGCCCGCAGGGCCCTCCCGGGTGCGGCATGTGGGGAAGCAGCGCAGCTGCGAACCCCACATGCAATGTGGCAACCTCAAGCACCCGGAGAGGCCCGCAGGGCCTCCCCGGGTGCGGCATGTGGGGAAGCAGCGCAGCTGCAAACCCCACTTGCAACGTGGCACCTTCAAGCACCCGGGGAGGCCCGCAGGGCCTCTCCGGGTGCGGCATGTGGGGAAGCAGCGAAGCTGCGAACCCCACTTGCAACGTGGCACCCTCAAGCACCCGGGGAGGCCCGCAGGGCCTCCCCGGGTGCGGCATGTGGGGAAGCAGCGAAGCTGCGAACCCCACATGCAACGTGGCACCCTCAAGCACCCGGGGGGGCCCGCAAGGCCTCCCCGGGTGCGGCATGTGGGGAAGCAGCGCAGCTGCGAAACCCACTTGCAACGTGGCACCCTCAAGCACCCGGGGAGGCCCGCAGGGCCTTCCCGGGTGCGGCATGTGGGGAAGCAGCGAAGCTGCGAACCCCACTTGCAACGTGGCACCCTCAAGCACCCGGGGAGGCCCGCAGGGCCTCCCCAGGTGCGGCATGTGGGGAAGCAGCGAAGCTGCGAACCCCACATGCAACGTGGCACCCTCAAGCACCCGGGGGGGCCCGCAGGGCCTCCCCGGGTGCGGCATGTAGGGAAGCAGCGAAGCTGCGAACCCCACATGCAACGTGGCACCCTCAAGCACCCGGGGAGGCCCGCAGGGCCTCCCCGGGTGCGGCATATGGGGAAGCAGCGCAGCTGCGAACCCCACTTGCAACGTAGCACCCTCAAGCACCCGGGGAGGCCCGCAGGGCCTCCCCGGGTGCGGCATGTGGGGAAGCAGCGCAGCTGCGAACCCCACTTGCAACGTGGCACCCTCATACACCCGGGGGCCCCTGCGGGTAAACGTCTCGGCGGATACTAGGGCGTAGCCCTAGTTAACCTATAAACTTTACACATATTTTGCATAGATGCTAGATAGATGCTATCTCACTATGTTTAGATACTTTTTAATTACTTTTACGTTGCTGAGCAATTAATCTTAAAAATCTTAACGGTTTTAAAATTGGAAATTAAAGACAGAAGCACTTATATCTAAGTATTAAAAAAGAAAAACGATAAATACCGCGTCAATAATTAAATTTGAAAAAGGTCTCTTGAATGAAATCCATCGATAAGTTACGGCAAATTAACCAATATTGGCTTCATCGGTTCCCTTCAGTATTAACGCTTATCTGAACTTCTATTTTTCATCCCCAAAGAATTTTAAATTTCCTGCTTTAAAATTTCTTTGTGAATTCGTTGATGCGAATATGTATGTGCATATGAAGTAACGATCTGATGAGAGGTTGAAATTTTCAATTTGCATGAACTGTGGCGATGTCTGAGCTTGTCTTACGCGTGCTCGATCTAATCATCCGAACTCTGGATTCTCCCTTCCTTATACGATTCCATATAAAGCGAAACGTTCACTGAAAGATAGCGTTTTTATTGCCTTTAAAATTTATCACTGCATTCGTTCATTTGGCGACCAGGTATTCCCAGAATGTAGCAGAAAGTTGCCATAGTTTGTAAAGGAGCGAACACACATGCTGCGTTTGCGGTTAATCAGGGTCAAGCTGTTAGCCGTACTCCGGGACAGCTAAGTAACTATCGATTATTGGGGCAGGTATGCAGCAAAGTTTGGGGCTAAATTACGGGTGTCCTATTATAAACTAATATCTTGAGTATATACTTACTAGAAGAATTGGCGGTAAAAACTTTTCAAATTAGTCTCTAGATACTAGATACATGGACACTTGAGGCGGCATCGAGAGCCTCGAGTCATGGACGTTATGGCTAGTTGAAGAGATTCTTTACCCTGCATAAAGCTTAGCCATCGACATTTTTATTGAAATTGATGCCTGCGTCAAATGGATATTTCAAAGTTTTCTTGATCCCTCGGTTTTTTTCTCCGATTACGCCATATTGTGCTTGCTTACAAACACATGGTCTGTATTTCTAAATGGTTGGACATGAGAAATCTGTTGACGCCGAGGGCGTGCGTAATAGACGGCCCCCATCTTCGGCGCGGCGACGGTTTCAACTTATTTTTGAAAAATATAAATAATTCAAACTCGTTGAATTCAAATAATTACCGAAATTTTATTGAAGACAAAGAATAATTAACACATTTTAACAGCTTTATCAGCTTGTAAAAGAGTAGTTAGTGTTTCATAATCAACAACACCAACTGTTATGTAGATAACTTAACGTAAATAAGTTTTAGTTTCAATGTTTTTGTGAATGATAATTTTTATTTACATTATTATTTCGAATGATTCGAAATAGCAAAAAAACGAAAATTATATGTTTTTATTTTATTTTATTTGCCACTTATATTTATAACTTCTTAAGACTTTATTTCAAGTGGAGAGAATAACTTTTAGCTCTCTTGATTCAATAAATATGTGTTGAATGCCGCAAAGAATATAATTATGTATACTTAAAAAAGTAAAAATTTATTAACATTTCTGAAATAGACCCTATGATAAGGAAAGATGGTAGGAAATATATTGCCGTTAATTTTTTAGTAAAATTACATTATTCCTTCTACTTCAAATAATAAAAATCAATAAAGTATGTATAAATAACATATATAGGTGTCCCAAAAGTACCGCGCCACATTGAAAGTGCGTTATCTTGGATTAGTGTAGAATACTGGAAAATTTCTTTTCTCTCAATTTAGAAACTATAAGCAATTTTAAATTGAAAAGAAGGCAACACTGTTATCTGAAATTGAACTTTCACCAATACTCAAAAAGATCGTGCCAAAATTAATTCCCTAGAAACCGTTTGTTACCTTTATTAGGTGTATTTTCCATGCTACCATATTTTCCTCATTGTTATATTAAAGATCTTATTTAATTTTAAATTAAAATTAAAGGCTAACGACTTTGCTATGACACTACATATATGCATTTTGACGTGCAGAGATTAGTTATCTCATTTTAGATCACTGTATAAAAGAAAATAGAATGAGTCAAGTGCAAGTAAATAACTCAGTTAATTTAATGGAATGACGCCGCGCCCATGCATGATACGCTCCGCCTTAATCCAGTGTCGTATTTACACCAGGTTACTATTTCACGCGTTGTTACTTTATACTGAATAAACGTATTAATACAGGCCTGGTTTT
Source organism: Schizotus pectinicornis (assembly GCA_951805265.1). Taxonomy (NCBI): domain Eukaryota; kingdom Metazoa; phylum Arthropoda; class Insecta; order Coleoptera; family Pyrochroidae; genus Schizotus; species Schizotus pectinicornis. The sequence goes on along the minus strand of OX638203.1, from coordinate 703,681 downwards.
GGCGCGTCAGTATGATAACTCAAGACAATATTCAAAATTTTTTACGCGAGATCATTTCTAGTATTATGCAGAGTAATTGCGCTACATCATTTTGCGCAGCCGTAAAGTGAGGTAGAAGGGTATAACCCATTTTATGAGTGTCAAGCAGAGAACGACAATAAGCACCAAATTTGTATTTTCAAATTTGCAAAAACACACGCATATTTTTAGTAATATAAATAAGTTTTTGTTTAGAATATTCGATAACAAATGGCGGATGAGGTTTACCACAAACTGAAGTCAAATTGGGCTATTTATTTAATGTTAAAGTAAACATTTGTATTTTGTTCATATTAACGTACATGTTAACTTTCTTCAAAGCATCTAGCCCTGGAGTCTCTATCGTTACGTATCAGTGTAGGGATCCTGGAAAAAGCGATTGCGATCGAGTCGATATCTTTACGATTTCGGTCGCTTTGGAGGGAAGGGGTTTAGGGGAGGATCTTTTCAAAAATGCGAAACCAATCACTTTTCAGCAATTTGTTAAGGTGAAAAAACTGAATTTTCAAACTACCTAACCTAAGTATCGTGAACGTAAACCTCGTGGACCACAAGTCTTATTTTTTCGAATGCATTTTTAAAACGTATTAATTAGCTCGAGTGGAACATGCATGAGAATAAAATTTCCGGAAATAATCAACGCACTAGGGATATTATAAGTGAAAATCGCAACGACAGAGACATTGATGTCTATTATATCATTATGATGTCATTATTAATAAATAAATGATTTTGATTGGCTGAAATAATTTCCACTTATTAATTTCATGCAAGGTGCAAAAATTTCCAGGAAATTTTTACATTGTCATAGAAACGACATCGAATTCTATTTTTCTATTGGCTACTTTTCGGTGTCTTGCGATTTTCATCAAAATGGATACCAACGATACATGATAAGTAGTACATGTGCAAACATTCGGAAAAATTGATCATAAGAGTCAAGAGTTACGACAATTTTCAAGAACTCTTCCTCCGTTATCAACCGTTTTCGAGAACATGTTTATTAAGAAAACCCGTTTAATTTTTTGATTTTATATCCGCCTCTCAAGTTTGTAACAGTTATTCCGGGACACTATGCATACAAAAATTGAGATATGCGTATGAATTCAAACTTGCGTTTCAATCTGACAGAGTTAGAATATAAGCTACTGTATATTATGAATCCAACAAATTATTATAAATGTAACAAAATTTGTGGAGGATATTATTTTGGTATAGAAACATACTTTATGGTACGATTGTACCTAGTACTTTTGTTTACAGATATTTTTTCTGAATGTAATTACAAATGGTCAAGTTGACTGGGATATAACGTTTATTCAAGGAAATAATTAAAATGTTTGTCGACATTAAGATTTTGTAAAATTTGCAAGCACGTTTTGAAGAAGAAATTCAAATAATCTAGAGATCATTTAAAAGTGGTTTCGGAAATGAAAATTGTTATTTTTTACCTACAAAAGTAATAATATTGGTACATATTATGAACAACAAAATAAAGATTATTTAAAAACCCCTTGTTAATCTTCAAATAACGATAAATATGCAATATCCGAAGAATCGCTTTTAAAGCAGCACCTTTGGAGTTGTAGAAACGATTTCCACTAAGAACAGGTAAACTTGGGTGCCGGAGGCTATAACCCTTCCACTTGTACCTGAAAATATTTGAAAATCCAGCCCCTAAGCCGTCATCTACCAATGCCATTCATAGGGATGCACCTTCGGCACACCAAAAAATGCGATAGCCTCTCGGAACTCTCTGTTTAACCGATTGCGACTCGGTTGATATCTATCCAAAGCAACCGTTTTCGGTTGCTTAGAAGCGACTCGGTCGCAATCGCTTTTTCCAGGATCCGGCCATTGATCTTAAAAACACAGATATTTTTTACCTGTACGAAGCTTTTTTGGAAATACGAAATGCATTTCCTCTCTTTTCAATACGTGCTCCTGCTAATACAAAAAATCACGTCAGTGTATTTTGCTGATGATAAAGCGGAGACGTCCACCTTAAGAAAAGAAGTCTATTTTTAGTAAAAATTATATGAATTCTACAATTTTCGCTTGAATCAATTAAGAAAGATTTTCATATTTAATTATTTATAATTTAGGTATGCAGCGTTAAGTTACCACGGACTTTTATGACAAACAAATGCGACAAAGTCAACTTCGATAATTAATTCATTTAGACATGCTGTATTTAATAATAAAAATTTAAACGTGAACACTTCTTTTTGTAATTTAAACGTAAGTTAGTGGGGGAAACTAATTAGACGATTCAAAAGTTAATTTTTGGTGGTTCATAAGAGTGTAAGACATTATGAATATTTCTAATTTTTCTAATATTTTTATATTTAAATATCTAGTTAACAACTTTAACAAAAAAAATTTTGTTTTAGTTTGGTAAGGTGCACAATGAGTGCAATAATTTTAAATAAAAAAAAGCATTTTATTTTAAATTTTTTAAATTTTAATTTGGAGTGGGGGTCGTTAATTAGACAATTCGAACGGTAATTTTGGTGGTGCATAAGAGAGCAAGACATTCTGAACGCAATGCGAGTCTGTTTTTCATATTTTTGTTAATGAGGTGCCAGTGTCACGTGACTATGTGGCACTTCATTAATTTTTTTAGATCAATAGCATATTGCTTGCGGTGTAAAAATTTTAATTAATACCGGTACATGAGAAGTGCAATACGATGATCAAGTGTTTTTTTTTAATTTGCGACCCAGATCACGTGTGCAGCCAAAACTACAACCAAAATTGATGCTGTTCCTCAGTGCTGGAAACTTAATAATATATTCGAAAAATGTCTAAATGACAGTTAAGAGTCCAACCTCCCCAAAGATATGCGAATCAAAAATGCTCTCTGGGTCAGTAAAGACTGATATAGTGCAGCTGATGTCTTGGGAATTCTCTGATTCACAAAACGCAACTATTCGAAATATTCAAAGATGCTAATCTGGAAATTTTAAGCTGAGTATATAAAATCTTTCAACTTCAAAGTACCAGCAGTAAGAAATATAAAATTCTGTACATAAAATAAAGGTAGACTTTGTTGGCTGAAAAATATGTAGTTCGAACTACAAGACGAGAAATAAGATACATTCTTTATAGTTTTATTTGAATTAAATATCTTTTTCGAAATAACGGTAAACTTGGACCCTGCTTTGGTTTACAAAAAATTGTAAATAACCGACAACTTGCATAATATTATACAGCTGAAATATTTTAATATGCTTGCTTCAAGAACATCGCCAATAACCTCATTAATAACACTTCAGTTTGGGTAGCCACTGCTTGTTTTACTGGTGAACGGTGTTGGAGAGAATTTAGACCTACGAGCACGTAAATAATTGATTGAGTACGAAGATGCTGGCGTGTTTTACATTTTCACCGTAACGCATTTACATTTCCTAAGCTCTGTCAGTTGCTGAAAAACACCTTTAAAATTAAAGAGTGCCAACTAGTAAAAAACAAGTCACACGATTTCATTAAACAATCTTTTCGCATCGAGAAAAGCGTTGTGTTACGTATCACATTAAAAATTTAAAAGTAAGTCCGCCTTTTGGAATATTCAATAAAAACGTATATTTTAATATGGGAAATATTTCAATAATTTAGGCACCCTTGTGTTAAAGGTCTATGAGATCGGAATAATCTCTCTTTCTCGGCTCGGATATATATCCGCGAAAACCCATACTAGGTCGACACATTATATTACTATTTGAAACTTGTCTTTCCAACAGCCTGACAAGTTCCCATACGAATGTTATTAAAAAATCTCATATTCAAAGTTTGAAAAGACAAGAACGGAGCGGAAAACTGTCCAAGTTTCAAGGGTTAGAGCGTGTGTATGCGAGCGAAGGAAAAAAAGGGAGAGCACAGGACCTGGAAGAGTATCCTTATCTTTTATTTGGAAACTTGGTCCATATCTCGTCTGTTTATGTCCGAGCGAGCCATGTCTGTGTTTTATAGCGCGAGAATTGTCACAGCTTACAGAATTTTATATCGCTCGCCGTTATTGATATGCGCCGCATACGCAAACAACTCATAAATATGGACCGTCGTTTATGTGGTGAAAATGCGTTATGATGGTCACTTTGCCTCGAAATTGATTACTTGAAACAGGAAAAATTGAGATCGAGAGACAAAAGAGACGTTATACTAACCGTAGGTATGCGCAACGATCGGAAAACACTCTATGCCGTCTATTTAATTTTTCTAACGTCGTAGGAAATATTCGGTTTTTCAGCAATTACCCCAAAAAGCTCTTTTTATTATATGCTTAAGTATGAAGTCCCCAGTGGGACTTAATTATACTTTTTTAAACCAAGATAACTTTGTAAGAAAAAATTCTTTTACAAAATGTATTCGCGCGCGCTATAGCCACAAAAATCTATTATCTCATCAAACCAATTTCAAAAACCACAACACATTTAGTTTTTTATTTTGTTTGAAAGATAATAATATTATTATATGTTATTTGAAAACAAAAGATTTATGTTGAGGTACAGTTCACTCCATTGACAAATTTAAAGTTTCAAAAGTCGAACAGATAATTTATTCGTCCAAGGTTTAAAATCATGAAATAAGATTTTTAATATAACAATGAGGAAAACATGTCAGCATGGCTAATACACCTAATAAAGATAACAAACGGTTTCTAGGTAATAGTAGATTACACACCGAGGTGGATAATGTTTCATTTCTGTTGAGAGCTAATGCTCGAGGCAGAAGAAAATTTCCACCGAGGTTTGTATACTATTTTATTCGCAATCATTCATTTTTGGCACATAAACCAAAAAAAAGTTTTTTGAAGTTTCGCTCTGCGCCATCTACCAAGCTATTTTCGTACTCACAGCCACGACAGTAGGTTAGGAATGAGCTCATTTCTAACCTAGAGAGGGAAAGTAAGGTCAGAAATGGATTGTCAGGGATGATTAACTTCCCCACTTTTTAAAAGGTTAGGAATGGATATATTACCTATATGATTGCGAATAAACAATATTACACGATTTTTCTGAGTATAGGTAAAAGTTCAATTTCAGATAACAGTGTTGTCTTTTTCCTAACTTTAAATTGGTTATAGTTTCTAAATTGAGAGAAAGAATTTCATTAGCTTATTTCCAGTACTCTACACTAATCCTAGATAACGCACCTTCAAAGTGGTGCGGATATTTTGAGCCATACTGTATATTCTACAAATTCAAAAAAATTGCTTTTGTTTTAAAGATTTGTGAAATAAAGCCCTGGATTTGTGAGAATTTATGCAAATCAGTGACATTAACGATGTAATTTGCCACTTTATAGCTGTATTTTTAGGTTTCTATCGACTCCCAGAAAATTAAACCTTGTAGACGTGACCTAAGCTAATAATTTTAAAAGACCTGCAAAAACACTTGATTGTTATAATAGATGGAATTGTCGAGCTTAAACACGAATTACTTCAAAGTTATTAATAATTTTATCCGACTTTTGACGCTGTCATTGCAAGATCCTATAGGGACAACGGCATTAATAAATGTGGCTCATCACCAAAAAGTTATTGCGGTATAAACTTGAAGCAACTTTATTTGTCTAAGAATGTAACTTTTTAAGTTTCCATTGTCGACTCCGTAAAATAAACCATCCTGACGCCCGCTTCGCAATTCAAACCTGATTTGTGTGAATTATTTGTGGTAAGATATTAGGGTAGTATTGTTAATCCAACAAATAGAACACTCTTAATGTAGTTTATCTTGAGCCGCACAAAGTTTGCCGTAAACTGAAATGTAACCCTCTGTAAGTTTATAATTTAATTTGAGTGTTTGTTAAGCTTATATACGCCGAAAGCGTCACTAAGTTAGTTATAGATCACTCTAACACTTTATTGGTAAAATTAAGTAGCGTCAGTAAAAATGTTTGAAAATTAAAGTTTAAAATGTAAAAAAATTATTTCTAATAAAACCAAATTTGTTTATATTTAATTCTAGCTCTTTCTTCCATCAATTAAGAAAAAGTTTTAGAATCATGAACTTTCCCGGAGCTATCGAAAACGGAGTCTCTTTAATATCAGTTCTGCTAGTCAGCGGTTTTCGAATTGGTCAAATTAGGAGGGACTGTGTCCATTTCGGGTTCGGATTCAGTCAGTTGTCAGGGCCGCTACGAAATATGTTCAAGCTGGTGCAGCACATGTGTCATCCGTATAAACTACATTGACTATGACATCTTAGTTTAGTTTTCTCGACTTAAAGATGGTGAAATAACTTGTCTAAGTGAAGGTTTGATAAATGTTTGATGCGGTCAACTCCAGCAAGATGCGGAAGAGAACGACTGATCTACTTACGAAATAAGTATGCTAAGATTAGTTGATACCTACGAAGAAAACACTAAATAACAAACTGCACATCTAAAAGCGAGATTATTTTGGAATTGACAAATTGCTTTTATGCTATTGATGCCGTCTCGACAGTGAATCGTTTTATTTAATCTTAATTCCCAAAGTGGAGCTACAGTAATTAATAAGACCGATCTCAGAGTTGCAAAATCGGACTTCAACTTGTATGAAACTTTATTCAATTTATCTTGCGATTAGGATAATAATTGAAGCTATAGAGGAGGGAAGCGGTAAAGATAATTTTGTTGATTTATATCTTGGTAAACTCTATAGTTTAAATTTAAAACCACATATATTCAAAAGTTCAGTCAAACCATGATGTTTAAAATGTGAATATATTATTCCTATTTATATTGTCTTAGTGCCAGTTTTACGAAAGTCGGATAAGCATTGGAATAACTATTCCGGACTAAAGGCCGGTTTAGATACTTTCGGTCCACATTTATCCTATTCGACTTTCGTAAAAGCGCATTTATCTCGAGTTATTCCGGAAGAGCGTTATACCTGGTATATTCTTCTTTCGTAAAACCGGCCCTTAGAATAGAAATCAATCCAGTGTAATAATTAACTCTGTGGTCATTATTTGGAATTCGATTGGAAGTCACCATTCTTCCGGTAATGTTTTGTGAAAGTATTCTAGATACTGTGAGCCTGCAAAGCAAAGTGTGTCACTGGAACAAACCTAAGTACGAAAATCAATCATACATTTTACAAGGAGTAATCCCTTCAATACCGTTCGCCGTAGGGCCGGTCTAGACGGCAGGATTGATGTGAGCCTGGCGTTCTAGATAAAATATAAGATCAAACCTATGTTGAGACATCACTTGAGGACTGCGTTTTACAGTCTGCTCGCCCACTTCATCACGGAGGTTGGCACAAACTGTACCCCAAAAGAAATTCAATATCCTAAATCTTGTGTGATTTATTTGTTGAATAACCTGGACTAGTGTCGGTGAAGCAAGATAAGTTTTAATCGGAAATGTGCATGAATAAATTCCTGGGGAAAAGTTTTAATAAAGTCGTCGCATTTTTCATAACATCGGTCCGTTACTTTGTGAAATAGATTATATAGAAGCGAGTTATTTAATTAGATAATAATTGATAGTGAACGGGTAGCGACAAAGTAACTTTATTACAGTTATATGACAGTGGCAATATGAAGCTATTTCAAATATAAACTTGGAGGCTCCAGTTTATATTAAAATATTATGTTACTAATGCACAAGGTTTATAATGCGTTCAGAAACTTAGTTAATAATACTTTACGCTGGTATAGTTGCCTCAACTTTTAACTGATTTACATTAAGGTGGCGAAGGAGACATTTTGCCAAATTTTGCTCGACTTTATACCACTGTAGTATGAAAACTTATGGCGTTAGAAAAATACATTTTATTAAATATTATAAAGGAATCTTTCAGTTACATACTACCGTAAAATTGAAGTATGCACCTCAATTAACAAAGTGGTAATAGTTAATTTAGAATACGTCTGCAGCAATCTTTTGATCGTTATATCGCGGTTACAACCGAAGATTTTGAGGACTTGATCATTTCCTTGTATACAAAAAATTGTAATCTAAAAAATAACGGAGCTGAAAATCCGGTTAAAGTTTGACATTTTGATTTTATGATTAATTAATCAACGTTGCCATTATTTTTTTCTATGCGGTTATATGTTAATAGCTAGATTTTAAAGCGCCATTAACAAAAGTTAAAGAAATTTTAAGAAAAGTTAATTAGTCTACTGTCTATCTTAATCGACAACCTACGGTCCTATGCTTGCCATGTTAAATTTAGGATTAGGACCCAGTAAATCTTCTTTTCCATGGGGTTGTGTCATAAATTATTTTGGGCCAAGAAACAGCGCCATCTGTAGAGTCAGAAACACAACTTGAGGGGTACATCGTCGCGTTAAGCTTTGGCAAAGTTTTTCTCCGCTGAACCACAATTTATAAACGTAATATGTGCAACAAGTAAAAATATTACTGCCAAGAAGATTATAAGTCCTAGAGTTTTCTACTCCCACATAGGAGGTTACGGTACATATTTTTTTACGATTTTAGATTTTGTAGTTGGGGTAAAAATAAATCGATAGAATGTGAAATTTACCAGTTTTCAAAGGATAAACAGTTAGACATATAGCTTCCGAATTAATTAAAAGTACAGTCAGTTTCACAATTAAATTAAAAGAAAATGTAAAGCTAAAGATCTTTTTAATTCACTTGTGGAACTGACTGTTAACCAGAGCAGAAAAATAGCGTAGTGCCAAGGGTGCCAAAGATTTATTATACCTAAAGCACCGTGACCTAGAGGCTTCGGCATATACACTATTTAACAAAAGTAAAGAAAGCAACTGTAAATAAGTTATAATTTTACATTATTGTAATTTAGAACTGTGGAGTAATGAGTACTTCTTGTTATCCTAAATAGATTGATTTTTTTAATAATAGCAGTCCAAAATTAGGTAGCGTGCAGTAGCAACAAGCGTCATAGAATCGGTTATGAGTTACGATTTACATATTATAATACAATTAATTAAATAAAACTTAGTTCAATCATAATTATATGACCGCTCTTTTACGTAATAATCAAAAATTTGCTACTTGAGTGTAGCACTATTTCACAGTTTAGAGATTTTGTGAGTTGTAGATTTTCCACTACCGACTGTGTCGCGTAATCGTCAGTAATTTTAAAGCCTAGAAAAAAATTAAAATTTGGGTTGCCTATTCCATGTAAAATAACAAAGTTGTTGTAAACTTTTGGTATATGTGGAAGTACCACCGTTATGAAACTATTTTCACCGATTAGATCTTATCTCGCCAAGACTATATGACTACATTTTCAGATCAGTAGCTTTTATCTTTCTCGAGATACTTCTAATGGACGGTCAAAATGGCTCATCCTGTATACCAAACAAAATTCAAGATAAATTGCAAACTGCGCGAAGGTCAAAAAATGGGTGTTTTCTCCATCGAAAGTTAAATGGCGACCATTTTCTTACGTTCCCAGCTCCTGTTTCTTACGTTACACCATAAATGGTCTTATCTATCTACTATAGTTTATATTTTCCATACTAGGCTTCCAGACGGAAGCCTAGTATGGAAAATATAAACTATAGACACAGACTATAGACTGTAGACACAGCGCGATTTACACCGAATGGAGTTAATTCACACTGGAAAAAAAACATCGTGCCTTATTTTTTGCTCGCCACTGTACATGTACTATAAGCGAGTACGCAGTTTACCTGGGACTTCAGGGATAGGCTCGAAAGCCTGATAGGTATGGGTAGGCGTCCATAATTATACATGAGTTACCGGAAATGACGTTTTCTCAATTTAGTATTTCTAAGGAGTCACTAAAGTCAACTAAATTTATAAACGTTAGAAAATGCAAGCATGTATCCAACAAACTTGCTTATATATTTAGGTTCCTAAAATACATAAACAGCCTAGAGAAGCGTAAATGACTGATCTGATGTGAATAGCGTGCTTTCGACCCATGATTTTAAATTTCATCCTGATTAGCAATCCAACATAAAATAATGCGGTTTTCGCAAAGTTTCCTCTTGTTCTACACGTACACGAACACTTTTCGTATGTCAGATTTACGATATCTCCTATAAGTAGATTGAATATGTAATACAAATCATATTATTTCAATTCAGAGGTTAATTTAGTTCAATGTGTAGTTTGTTTCACTTCCGTTGGTTGGTCCTGAGCGTCGCAATTGAACCTAAAGTTGAGTTCCATAACTTGAGAAGTAAGGATGTTGGTTATAGGCGCCGTTCCTTAATAGGCAGAAGAGACCGGAAATGATCGCCTGTGGGGCTCTAATTATTTCCGGGCGCCCCATGCTTTCCGCTCTGCGATCGTCGCACTATTATTCCTGAAAAACTGTTGTTGCCTCCAGAAAGAACCAAAAACAAATAAACGTTGGTGCTGAAGCGGAAACGACAATTACTTCGGCCAATAACGTGGAGCCCTGACAATAATTTCATTACAATGAAAATATCACGTTCTATTTTTTTAATTTGATTAAATTTTGATCGCAATTCTCAATAACCGAAAATTTTAAGTCATAGAAAACTTCGTTAACTATATCGTGTTAATGGAATTAATTTCATTTTATTTAGTAGCTTCAGCGGATATTTACGGTGATTGCTTAAAAATAACTATAATGAATGAGACAAATTTAGTAAATCAGTGGACAAAATGTAATCGACTGTCTTAAGGGGGCGTAATTTAGGAAACGCCCATAATATTTTTGCGTGTATACTTAGACACACAACATAATTATAAAAGTGCAATCAATGAGCTTTGGCTTTGTGGTCAAATCATTTGTTCAAAGTCGTTTTCTCGTTTTATCTACATTGACGGAACATTTTTCCTTTTTCTATAAAGTTAAATCAATAATGATGGCAGTTGAAATATGAATTCCAAATTTTATCTGGATTGCGATGGTCCTTAGTCTAATTTCTTTGATGAATATTAAAAAAGGTATTTATTTATATCAAATTTTTGGTCAAATTTCTTGTCCTCGGCCGGTGTAAGTAAATTTTATTTCCACCTCTAAACATCTACAGGCACGAGGCTAACGTGAAATAGAAAATGACTAAAGATGCGCTTTTCAGTCATTTCCTTTAAAATACTGGTTAAGTACCTACAATGTTTGTCATAATGTCAAAATCTCGAGCTTTTAACAACTAAATGACTTATTTTGAGACAGATCATGATCGTTAATATCAACAAAATTTAAAAAAAAATTCTAAATTTACTAATATCTAATTAAAATGTTGCTAGATTCCTGCACGGGCTTAACCATTCGCAACGACACATTTTGTGAGGTGAGTTTTGCCAGCTTCGCCATGTTCTAATTTCTAAATGTAATTACGCTACTCAATTGTGCTCGCTTTGTGCTGGTTTGGGCTTCCAAAATTCTTCTATGTGCTGCATTCTAACGGTACTTATGGCCAAACCTAAGCTTTTGATTGTTTTTTTTTAACAAACAAAACTGGATTTAACCAAGGTGACATGGAAGGACGAACAACACCAAGCTTAACCATGTAATGAAGTTCTTCATTTAGACGTCGTTGCAACCTATAGTAGGGGAAAGGCTCCGGGATTGGACCGATTTTTACATTTGATTTTTTAACAAGTCCGCTATTAACTTTTTAATGCAAATACATTTTTAATAGTAAAATCTAATACTTTGGACAGCTACTGTAACCTACCTCAACACTAAATATTAAGTCAAAATGATACTATAAATTTTTTAACAAACCCTTGCAACTGGTCCAATCTTGGAAACTCATTTCCACGATTGGACCGCTAGTTCCCTCAAATGAACCAGTTGCACTTGGAGGAATATAAAATTAAACTCACTCATATTTTTACTAGAAATGTATTAAAAATGGTGTAGATAACTATAAGTAAATAATAAAAGCAAAAAATAGCAAAAAATTATTAAGAAATTATCATTTCAAATTTAAACAAGAAGGACAGAAATAAATTTTTCTTTGTGGGCTCACATTGGCACAAGTAGCATGGACCCATTTTTTACATTCTAGACACTGAATCATATCCAACTGTTCATCCCATTTACATAGGAAGCAGAACCAAGATTCAGTTTCCTTTTTATCACCACGACCATTGCAACGCAAATTTGATGACATTAGCTTCGTTTCATTTGCAAATAGTGACTTCGTAACGTTATCCAACCTGGACGTGGTTGCTATTTCCTTCAATGCTGCTCTGGATGTGGTTGCTTTTTTCTTCAATACTGCTTTTTCTTTCAATCCTTTTTTAACTTTTTTTGCTTCTTCCCTCAATGCTGCTTTGACCTTTTTTGCTTCTTCCTTCAACGTTGCTTGGGTTTTTTTCAAGGATAGTTGTGGGTTTCTTCTTAGAAAATTGTAATACCATTTCTTACCAGCGAGTCCCGTCTCTTTATTAAACTTATGTTCTATGTTGTTTTTTTCTGCGACATCAAAGGCTAGTTTTCTTACATCGAAAGGTGTTTAACCGAACATCAATGCTTCCAACTGAAGGATATGATCCCTTAGTTCGCTTTCTATCTCATGATTGAATATGGCAATTCATCCATGGAATTTTGTTTCTCCTTTAGCAATTTTATTTTTGCTTTCAGCATGGCGTTTCAATATAGCTTTAGGTACACCATAAATTCGAGAGCACTCGTTTAAACCATGATGTCCATTTTTCAAATCGCGGAGAGCCAGTCTTAATTCTTCATTGCTCCACTGGCAATATTTTGTTTTAGGCATCCTGAAGAAATAATTTATTTTGAATAACTTGATAATAATGCGTGCGTTGTAATATAGTTTCCTCGATTGTACCCCGGTCCAATTGAGGAAACTTTACGTGGTCCATTCAAGGAAACTAGCACTTTTTGTGGATAATGACTTTCATAAAATTATATTTACGATAAAAGTTACAAAGGACTGCTGCAAAGTGTAGCTAGATAGTTGTAGTTTCAAAATATATGCATAAGAATTTTGACCAATTACCTGTATTGCTGTAGTTTCTTTCCGCAAGGTGTGAAAATCTTACACTGAGAAAACACCGAAACTTGTTTTAGTGACAAATGACAGAAGGATCATCTGAGCCGTGATGACCTCTATATTTCGAGTTGAACGTTAATACACTTGCCGCCTATATGGTTGATTTTAACAGTAAAGATCCCTGTACCACCTAAAATGAAGTGGTTCAATTGAGGAGCCGGTCCAATCCCGGGACCTTTCCCCTATAGACATGATGTGCGGTTTTGGTCTGTATGATTCTGCATTATCTCTGTTAATCACATGGTTAATTTTATTAGTATAACCCAAACTCATCTTTCGAATGTTATATGATTTTTAAAGTATTTACTAAGCATTACAACTTTTCTTGCTCCTGTTTACTCAACGCGTTCTTACTACATATTACCAATGATATTATATACTCACGATAGGTTTCTTCGTAGAAAAATGACATGCTCATACTCCAGATATCTGAATCTTTCTCATATCTTGAGCACGTTTTTGAAGCCATGGCCGGGCCGGTTTTATAAAGGATTGATTTCCCGGCTCCTGGTTTTTGTTGACTTCATGAACATTTTTAGACGATTTGAAATTGACAGTGTGTTTTAGTTTTCACACTCTCCGGTTTTGTAAACTTTTAGCATTTGTTAGACCCGCCAGTTTAGAGAAAATTTTCCAAGTTTTGCTGTCGCAGATTTTGTGGACCTTTTACAAAGTCTTGAAATGGCCTTATTTGAATATAGATTTTGTGGCCATTTTCCTTGTTTACTTTGTGGACCTTTTTTTGAAGTCTTCAAGTTGCTAATGTTGAGCGCGTTTTCCAAATCTAGAACTTTCTAAGTGGAGAAGGACCAGTTTCTTATCCTGCTGAGACAATTTTTCAGTAGAGAACGCTAGATTGGTTGTGAAAAATTTCACATGAACTCTTCTGTTTGGTTTTTGTAAATTGACATTTTTTGAAAGACTTGCTGCTTTGTTGTGAAATATTGAAAATATTGTTTGGTATTCAAGCAAAGTAGCCTTATTAACTTGATTTCTCCTTCAGACAAGTATTTATTTAGGAATCCCTCTGAGAAGTTACCTTGGTATAATTTTCAGAATTTTGTTTGTAAGATAAAATCAGGTGGTATTCGAGAAATAAATGTAAAATAGCAAAAATTTGAGTAAAGTGACACATCACTCTCTTGAGGCTTCAAAAAAAAAAGAAAAGAAAATCGAAATAGTTTTGGAATCAAGACAGAAAAAATTGAAAAAATGTAGATAATGTTGCTCACAGTTTTCGACAATACAGGGTGGCCCAAGGTCCGCACCATCTTGAAGATGCGTAATTTAGGATTAGTGCAGAATACTGGAAAATTACTGAATAAAATCCTCTTTCTCTCAATTTAGAAACTATAAGCAATTTAAAGTTAGAAAAAAGGCAACATTGAAGGACAGCCTGTATGTATTAATCGATATTGATGACATATTCTTTAATGAAATTTGTACTCAAAAAAAGTGATTACTAGAATTATGGAGTTGAGGACCATAAAGTGGTTTGCAGTTAGTCGAATGACGTTGAATTTTAATCGCGATAGAACACTTTACTAAAGAAAATAATCGAACAATAATAATAATTTCATTCAAATCAGTTTTTATTCTTCTGTATATTTTAATATTAGATACTTGCTAGATAATATTATTTTTGGAAGCTTTTATGATAAAAAGTCAAATTAACTTCAAAGAAAAATTTACCAATTTGAATTGTTAGCGCTTTCTCAAAACCTCGTGTTTAGGTAGGTATGTACTGATTTTATAACCACGAGTAAAAAAATTAATGTAATTAATTCACTATACTGGCACCGCAAGTATTCGTACAATATGCATGTCCAATTTCTTTTGTTTGAAGAACTAATATTTGCGGTATGAGTTGCTAAGACATATGGATGGAGTTAATTCAGCGTCCAAATATTTCTCCAACAGAAGAAGATTCATCCTGGAATTCTCTATTATTATTAATTGTTTTTATTCCACTCTTTTTCTTTTCTTACGTGCCGGCGAAGTGCGTTTTAAGGCTGCGAAGGAATCCGGAGCTTTAATATCAACTGGTTGGGGCGGAGCGTAGGTGTATGTAATGGTAGTAATGAGTAAATACCGGGGTGTCCCCTATTATGCCAGGTATGCGGGCCGCTATGCGATCTTTTGTCGGTTCTTTCACCCGTTCAACGGATTCGAATTACAATTTAATAAAGCGATCCGGAGAAAAGGAATCGGCGATAGCAATAATTAGCAATATTCTAGCATCCCCTAAAATTGTTATTTACAGTGTGAGAACATGAACGCTATGCGGGTAATTTTTTTGGAGGGCTATAAATTTTGTTAAATTCAACTTAGCTAGGCAAGCATCCAAGAAAAAATTGTTATTTCCTCAACATTGTCATTTAAATATTTTTCTCCGTCTACGTTAGGAAAATGTGAAGTTTTATGATAGTTGCAAAATTTATTGTAAATATCTATATTATCGAGCGCATTTTTTTCAGTAATATGTTAGGTTCCGACCACCGACAGCCTGTAATATACGATTTTATTATACTAATGCACGAGGGGTGAGAGGATATAACGATGAACTTGACATTTATTACCAATAGGGATTGATATATTCTCCCCAGTCCGAATACTGTATTTTTATTCTCTTCTATATTCAAGATATTTATTTAAGCTAATTTGTTAAATGATGCTCAAATCCGGTGCTTACTTTTTGTTTCTGTTTTGATTCTTTTCTCCCCGTGATTTTATATAATACTAAATGTATATTTTAACACTTTTACATTAGCGGCAAATTTAAAATATGTAAAATCAATCTACTGAGTGTAATGTTTGAAATTATTGGTCTTCTCAATTAACCGCAAGAAAAATGGGAAGATGGCGTTGTAAGTCATACAACAAAAATATTCATGGCAATCCTGCGTCAACTTCTCTCACGACGATTAATTTTACGGTGTCTGGTCAGCGGCTTTTCCCAAACTAACTATAAACAGTTTTCTTCTTTGTGATTAACTCAAGCACAAGGTATATAAAAGCAGGTCAAATATATTTGAAAGTCTTAAGAGACATACAGCATATAAAATTTGGATTGAACTGGACCGAAGCACTTGTAGCAGAATGTTTAATTGTTGTAAATTACTAAGTTTTTATAAAAGTTGCAGACTAATTATAATCGTAATAGTTCTCTCTGTATTTCGGATGGGATAGACTTTCCTTAAACAATGACTGAAACAGTTTCCAGCGGTTTTTAATAGTCAGAAATTTTTGCACTACGATTTTCTCCAGAACTCTCACAAACTGAAATAGTTGTAGTGCATTGTTTTTTATTACTTACCCGCTTCAAAATTCAGCAATGTACTGCCTCACCACTGCTGTTCCGAACTTTGGCAAAAGCAAGAAATTAAGGCTACATTCCCAATAGACAACATAACACAATTCATGATTTGTACGGTGCAAAATACGTTTTTGAAAACTGGTAATCATGAAGAAAAACGCATTCAAGAGCGACATACAAATTTTTCTAAATTTCTACCAATATCAATCTTCAGGAGGTGATTTCTCTTATTAGATCGAGCAAAAGAAAGACAAAACTTTCTGAAATGCTCTCTGAGAGAATTACCGGCCCCAGACTTATATGTAAGCTAAATTACTTACAGCCCTTTGCATCAGCTGCAGCGAAAGTTTTAATTTTGGGGTTTTAATTTAACCTACAGTTAATTTACTAACCCTGTTGCACCACCAACTGACAGTTAACTCTCGTTTAACCTTGCAAAATTATAAATGCATTGAACAGTATAACATAGAAATATTATAATAGAATATTACACCATGATTTTGCGTAGTCAGTAACTTCCACTACCACTGTTCGTTGTAGCTTTTATCAAACAACTTGTTATAAATCAATTTAGTAAAACAGATGAAGTGTGTAGGTATACCTATACTAGGCACTCGGGGTTATAGACAGACATTTTTTTACTTTTTTTCTTGTTCCAACGAGAAATAACTGCTTTAAAGTTTCCACAGGTACTGTAGACTCCATTAATGAATTTTATTTTAAAGCATCTAATATAAGCAAATCGTAAAATTTTTCCTCATTTCCAATAGCCGCCTCCATCGATTAGCGGCAAAGCTGACATCCGCAGCAGACGTTTTCTTTTTCTGCTTAACTTTTTTAAGAGTTAATGAGGGAGTGGTATAAGCGGTTGGCTTGTTCGAACCAACGAAGTTCCGTTCGACTGCAGTTCTAGGCTTTTATTAAATTGTCTCTCCTCGATTATACTTCTCCCCCGATTCTTTTGCAGTTTTCCGGTTTATTTTATTTATATACCTGACAGAAACGTGCGTCTTCTCAAGGTTTAATGGTAAACCCACTAGCCTCCCGTCGACGACTAATAATTACAGGAAGAGGAAGCTCGAAGACGAACCGCAACTCCTTCGAGACTGTCTTCCGGTGGTGTGTTATGCATGCAGAAATCGCTGTTACGTTGTTTTATGTATTCAATAGGTACGCCGTTACTGGAAACAATAATAAAGTCGGGATGTAAAAGTTAGTCACTATAAAATCCTATTGCTGCATTTGGAACGATAATGATCGCGTTATTTCAGGGTTGCTTCCTTTGAAAGTTTCATTATTTATTATTTATTTTCTTCATTATAAATAAATTTTGACAGGACGACGCTGAAAACTTAGTTTTGGAAGGTGATTCTTTGAAGTAATGCCTGCTCGAGCAGTATTTTTAAAGTAGAAAGAGATAAAAGGTTTTAAAGTTCGCGAGGGTCGATGGTGTGCTCCTAGGCAGATTTCAACGTAGTAAAAATAATCAACAAAAAAGCAACTACGTAAGTAATACGCAACATAAATTCTGGAGAAATATCCAGTTTCTTGTTTAATACAAGTCAGTGCGTATTCTAATATATTTTTGTCATTACGCTTTTTCTGCACGTTATTTGCCTTGCTTTTCATTCCAACCCCTATTCCCGTGTTCTCGAGGCAGAAAGAGACGATTCTATTTTTAGGGACGTAAAATAAGGGAAGGAGGCTGCGATTCTCACGCAATATACCGGAGTTGTCAACTGTGTTTATAAAGGAAACAGATTTTTCTTGTTTTTCTTCCCTTTAATCTACTTCATGCATGCAAAGCTTTTTTTCCATATGAACTTGCGTACCTACAAGAAAAGTTGCTCTTTGCTAAAGTGACGCCGAATTATTAGGAAGCACAACGAAAATCGATCTCAATAACTTGAATTGCTACTAAATACAGGTTAAGTCTGTTCATCGACTCGACGAGGGTGACATCTCCCCTATGCAATTCAGAAATAACTCAAGTTTCGTTAAATAGGGGATGACGGAACAATTATGTGACTTACATTATGCACGCTAAATAATTTCTAATATATTGGTGGAGTTGGCCAAAAACACGAGGACAATGTGTATCCTTGGAGAGTGAACGCGATGGGATCGAGGGGCCACGCAGTATTAGAGAGGATGCGATGGACTTTGGTTGGATTAGGGGTTGAATATTTGATGTGCGTTCCACTAAGGTTATGCGGAGATGGCACATGAGCTTTTAGCTGCGCAACCCGAGCTCTTACACGTATTATTACAATAAATTGGACACATTTAAATCCAACTACTTGGTGCCAAACCGTATTCCTAGCTTATTTAAACATACACGGCTTTCGTTAAGCTGCACTGTAAACAAAATTTGATTTTATACATGTAGAAAGTTGCTTGTTTCAATATGTACAGGTATGTGTGCAAATCCAGCTACTTATTCATATTTTCAGTAATAATTTGTAGCGAGAATTTCATTATTCGGGTTTATAAAAGTGGACTTCTACCGGGATAGCCGGGTTGATCCGCATTATGAAGTTAATTTAAACTAAATTAATTATCTCAGGTACTCGTATAAGCGAAATAATCTGTGAAAGTTAAATTTAAATCACGCTAAAAGTTGGATATTTTATAATCCCCGTCATCTCGCCGGTTTCCGAGGAATTTTCAATATTTGAGGCAGAGAGCTCGGAAAACCCGTGCACACAATATAAAGGAACAGGTAATTCAACTAAAAAAAGAGGTTTAAAAGCTCATTTTGGAAGAAAGCAAGAAAACCAATCAAACTTCAAATTCTCATATCATCACAATACTAAAGAATTTTTAAAATAAGATGTTCTTAAAAATAAGCAACAGATCGTTAGCATCTTTTGTAACAAAACTTTATCATCAAAATAATGCTCTTCTTCGGTGAAACTTTATGGTTTGCTTTGTACTTGTTCTTGGTTCTCTATTATAATGGGCTTAATCTATCGCTTCCTAATGTTCATCAATCGTTTCTATTTTGTACATATCTGACAGATCCCGTTTTATATCTCGCCATACATTCATAGTATACTTTTCAAAATTCAAATCTGTCCACATACTTTGTTATAGTAAATACTACAACTCTGTTCAATCTCATTTTGGCCATAATATTTTTGTTGTTATATCGAGTCATATTTCTCTATTTTATAAAGCGTTTATCTTGTATTATGTTGAGAAAGACTGTTTAGTACTTTTACAATAAGTTTAGAGTGACAGCCAAGACTATCTGCAACAGCATAATCGGTTCCATTTCACCAAATTTTATATAAAGATTTTACCTTTCTTCGATATTACTGAACTTGATGGCATATTTTGTAAAGTTTAATTTTTCAATAATTTATAAGAAGACGTTGTGGGGTATATTTCTAGATAATTACGAGATCCGACAATATTATTTCATCCACCGTATTAACATTCTCCGTAAAAGTAACAGAAATTGACTTTCCAGATGTCTTATCGCCGTGAATATAGCGCGTCCCTCTTTTAAACGACTTAATCCAATTTGTGACAATTTAATTTGATGGATTTTAATATTGCAACTTCTCAGTGCCTTCAAAAATATTTTTACTGATCAATCCTTTTAAAAGTATTTGCTCGGTAATTGTTAAATCCTCAATATATAAATAATTTATGGATGTCATGATTTAAATTTTTTTTTTTTTATTTTCTACATCAAATTGTCACTTATGTGTTAGGTATGTTATTATTATTTGGTATCAAAATAAAAGTTGTTTATATGAGTGTAAACACTACGTTGTATACAGTTGATCGTGAACTGTTTACCACATCAAATTCAATTTTTTAACAAAAATATCAAAATATTTCCTTATACATAAACGCATTGTTGTGAAACATGCCGAGAATTTTTTTACGTCGGTTTAAGTAAAAATGTCAAATTTAATTTTCTCGTTACTGGCACTGTTGATGGAAGATGTTTGTCACATGATTTTCGACAGAATAGATTTTAGCCCGCTTCCACCAGATAACTGCGTTTAATGACAAATTCATTGTAACACAAAACATTTATCGGTAAATCCGTAATCATCAGCCGCAAAACCGACTGATGCTAACGCAATTGTTGCCATCGCCGCATTCCTCTCTTGCAAACTGCCACTAATACTGTCATGATTTCATTTGGTCGGTTATGGGCTGCATTTGAGGAATCTGGAACAGGCAATTGTGTTTTCATTGGGCCATCAGTGTGTCCACGCGTCTTTTGTTCATCTTCCATTTGGTGGCCCGCCACCCCCCTATCGCACTTTATGTTTATATAAGAGCGCTCCTCCAACCCCGGCCGGGATAAGCTATCAGCCTTTCATATGGAAATTCGACTTTTATACCCCAACTTATATTAATTTGTGCTTGCTTGCAGCTTTTTCGTCGAGACTTCGTAATGACAAATTCGAAAACATACAAATTAATAATACCAGTCGTCGGCCTTGAATTCATACCCGTCTTCAAAGCGATTTTACTACGTTGCGAATTCTTGTAATATTAATATTATTGCTGTAAGTCTCTGAATGACGGGATTTTCGAATTAAAAGGTTCTGTCTAAATACTAGACTAGAGATTAAGCAAAACCTCTCAAACTGTCCAATGAAGGAGTAGCCAGGAAACAGGGAACAACTCTTGGACTCATCGTTAAAACATAATACATAGTGGGTAATAATCACCAGTCATAACATAGTTGTTGAGTTATCCAAAAACATAGTGTAGTGTAGCTATTCCATTTCTTTCTATAATAATAAATTCATGATGTTAAATTCGTTTAATTTGTTGAAATTTAGTTTTCTGATAATGTAAATATGTAAGTATATCAAAAAATTGAAATATTGTATAAACATTATCAAATTAACTTTCTTACTGAACCTCATTATTTGAAATAGGGCCAATTAATTAATTAACAATATTGATAACTTTCTGCAGTAATTCATTATTGAGCGTACCAAATATGTAGTAGTAAAATTAAATTTTGCTTATACGTAATTTAAAATTTACTTCAAAGCAATTTCGAGTTTCCGCTCAATTTAGAAATTAATTATAGAAATATTTCTGCAACATTCTAAGCGCAATTTTGACCAAATTTACAGACTTCAGTAAGTGATATGAATAACCTTAAAAACGCACGTCTTTTAAAGTAAACTTTTGAAATCTTCCAGATATTGTTTTTGCAAGTTTGCCCACTTTGATGAGAATTTTAATTAGATATATTTTATATGAATATTTATTGCAGTGATTTGTACATTCAGCCTTTGGGCTCATCACTCATGTGTTAAAAGTCATTTACCACCATGGTCATTAGTAATGTGTTAGATAAATGTGAAAAAATTATTATTCTTATACAGTGGAACTTCCATAACTCGAACTTCCGTAACTCGAGTTTTCTCTAAGTCGAACAAAATTTGATGGCAACAGCATTTGAGTTTAGATAACCATTGAAAATTGTTTCTCTAAGTCGAACTTCTATAAATCGAAGTTCTCTATATCTCGAAACATTTTGAATATGCAACTTCCATAAGTCGAATTTATCAGACACAGAATTCATGCGCAAGCAAAATGTGACGAAGCATAATTGCAGTCAAAGCCTCCTAGAGTCGGTGTTATTGAATTTTCGTCAATAAAATAAGAAATTCCAAAAAGAACCATCATTAGAAGCGCATTACTTTTCTCTATCAATTGATTTATGTAATTAGGTATCATGCGTTTTAAAAAAATTAATTTTTGGCTGTTTTTTGTGAGGTGACCTATGTCGTTCATCAGAAACTTTATTGTTTAATATTTTGGAAATTTTATCAAACTGTTGCTGAGATTTTAATTTTTTAGCTACATCACTTTTATGTTAAATTTTTCAGGAAAATTTAAATATCTCTTGAAATACTGATTTTAGGTATAGGGACTTAACAAAATGATGTTCAAATTTTTCATAGAATCCAGAAAAAAATTAAAAATTGGAGTATTTCATTTAAAATAACAAAGTTGATAACAACTTCCGGTATATACATTATACATATGTAGGTACATACTTTTTTTAAGAATTTTCTGTATCTCGAGTTCTCAATAACTCGAACTATTTTAATGGCAAATGGCAGTTCGAGTTATGGAAGTTCCACTGTATTTATATATTTCATCATCAAATTTCGCTGACGTGCCGATAGAGCATATTTTTTCTATTACACAAATATCAATAAAAAAAATAAAAACAATACCATAATACATAATACAAATTTAATACAATATAAGTATTTTAGTTCTTTGACCGGATGTGGTAACGCATGGTGTATGTCACACAAGTAATACTATCGGCCCGGCCTTGGTGTTAGTCGTTACATAAAATTGACTCTTGTAGTTTTGTAGTCAATTTTCCCAATTCGTCAATTTTGTTTTAACTTTCCATCTTGCCTCTATTTTCAAGATCTAATGACAGTGGTCTTAGCAGGTATGGCCTTTTTGGCCTACACTGACGTTCTCAGTAATTCACCCGGCGCCTCCGCCATTTGTGGCGTTTGCAAAATATTGTCTCGGCAAAGTTTGGGCTCAACATTGACCGCAAATTGGCTAATTAACGATAAAGGAGTTAACTGAACCGGCTTCTAACCCTCTGGATAGATTACGGAAATACTTTTGCAATACCTCGTCACCCATTTAGAATTGAACCTTTGTGCTTTGTAAATTTTGTTGTACCGATATGGTTGGTAGTGTTTTTGACTAAAATCTTTGTATGATGTCAACGTTCCATAGGTTATAGAACTTCTCAATAATTTTAATCTATATGTCCATAAGTGGCTTCATAAATTAGCTGATTGTTTTCTTTTGAAACGCACAATGCTCTGACTAACAGTCCATTTACTTTTTTTTAAATTATATGTTCTTTTCACAGTAATATACTTTTCCAGGTTGTTTTACTGTTTTAGGTTAAACCCAAGTAATTAACTTCCTTTGCTTAGGCAATTAATATATTAATAATATAATACCAGTGATTTTTTTTGTGTTACATTTTTTGAAGAAGTAGGAAAGAAATTATCTGTTAAGACTAGATTAGCTGTTTTGTTTCAAATTTTTATGGGTGACAACAGCAATGTTTACTTTGAAGCCCCGAACCTTACAATTTCTACCCCACATTTTGTAAAGCCAAAATTTACTGATTGAATTACAAATAAATGTAAAATAAGAACTGTATTTTATTTACAGCAATATTTGTCTAACTAATACTGTAATAATGCTTCATTCACATAAGGATTAGTGGCGCAGTGCTGGCGCGACTTGGTGCCGTTGTAGTGCGGAAGACAGTTTCTTAAGCAATATCATTGGCGTGCGGTTTTGTAATATACCGCGCGGTGCCAGAATTTTGGAGATTGCAAACTTCTATACTGCAACACAATCCATTCGTACTGGCACCGCACTAATTTTTTTATCTAAATGCTTTCATGTGAAACCATAGTTTTAACTTTTGCGCACTACAACGCAACGGCACCGGACTACAAGAGCACTGCGCAAATCCTTATGTGAATGATACATTATTAGTGTTCAAACAAGTTGCTTACCTAATGACTTAATTAGTTTGATGTCAGTTTCTCTGTCTGGTCTTCATTTAGCTATTCCTATGAATAATACTGTTGTTCGTCTGGATTGCTTACACTGACAATAAGCAGAAACATGTCAAAATTGGACACTGCGGGAAAGGAATTAATTAATAATAAAGACGTGTTTGGGGGCAGCACCGAGGACTACTGGAGGTAACACGGATGAGGTCACAGCATGGCAAAGTGATTATTAGCGGGATCAGAGACAAATTGAAGGCGGCTAGCCCTGGCGGCTGTATTGGTGCGGGAGTGAATCCTGCTCTCTCCTAATCCTGGACAAATTGTATCTAATATTTAGTATAATCGGCTTAGACACCCGCGGCCGTTACCGTAGCTAGAAACCCGAGAACCCGGCCTCACTCGATATTCGACGCCCCGACCTAATACGGTTAAGCAACGTCCGCACCGCGTCGCGACATCTCCAGAATCCAAAACGCTCAAAATTGACGCTGCATTTGCCGATGACCAGCGGCAACTCGAAATTTAATGCATTAATACAGGCGATCACAGGGGAGGTAAAACAATTACAAAACTGCTTCTGATCACTTAAAACTGAATGTTGCTTGATCCCCAGACAACACAGCCAAAATCAAAACTGCTGAACAAAAGCAGCTTTGTGTTTCATACTCAATTTAGTGAAATTTCAAATAAAAAGTAACGAGTGGTTTTATTTCAACAGCATTTATTAAGAATTAAATGGGAACCATCGGCAGCTCTATTGGGAGCCTTAGATGGCTCACAAGGTTAAGTATAAATAATTCTAATAGAAGGAAAAGCTATGTTTGTATTGTTGTTTATCGGCAAGGTCAAGTTTTTCTCTTTACTTACATCGAAACAAAATCTAATATTTTTGTATTCATATTTGGTTGCAAAAGTTCAAAAGCAATAAGTTGCAAAATATCTCTATCATGTGTAAATACATTTTTTATACGGTGATTTTATACTCGCATGTGCTATGTTGGCGTTCTTCTTCCCCGTTTCCTCGCCCGTTTTATACTCACCATTAGCATATTTCATGGAACACAATTTTGGGCGAATAAGAAATTAAATTGAATTTTAATTCACCCAGTACCTACAAGAAAAGAACCGAACTTTAAAAGGCAAAGTGCATACAAAAAATTATTTTGCACAAAAGATTTACCTGCACGTAATCCTCAACATCTTCAACAGGTAATCTACGTGGTTTTTTTAAACAAATTAAACTATGTAGTTGTGTTTTAATTTAGAAAATTGATTGATATATTAGATTTCAACAACTAGACCCTTGAATGAATTGCAGACAACTTACGACCAAATCCCATAAAGTTTCTGGAATTTTTTGGAGTTTTGCCCATTGCTTGAGCTTTCAATATTCGAAGCTTTACAAGAAAATAGAAATTTAGATTGTTATTGTTGTGCACAAATAGCAATCAGACAGCGATTACTCTGCTCAAACCAGAAAAGTGGTTTGTATTGATTTTTCTCAAATTACTTTCTCTCCCGTATTCAGCCATGAGGACCAAATCTAATCCCTAAGTTTTCAGCGTTTAGCCTCCAGGTGCAGAAGGTGCACTATCACGGTGAGACAGCTCAATTTGTTCGCTTTGTCTGGATGATCGCATCCAAATCCTTGGACACTTTTGAGTAAAACCACTTTACCAATATTTAAATAAATGCGAGCAGCCAATTTCTCCGAGAGTGCGCTCGTAAACAGGAATTATCCGTAAACCTCTCTCGTGTAAACCAGTATTCTTAGAAAAGTTACGATCAGACAAAGTGGCGTGCTGTCGAAATGGAAGGAGACCAGCTATTGTATCGTATCCTTCACGAGGCTCATACGTGCCGTACATCGTCGCGATTGTTTCGCGAATCTGGTAAAATACTGAAATTTTATTCACATGCTTTTGATGTAAGTCCGCCTCAAGAGTAAGTAGGTACCTTTTTAATAATTTCAGCTTGTAGACCTAAACGTTGAATAGGCAAGAAGAAATTTGCGAAAGGCTGAATTCTGATTTTCTTAACAAATTTTTAGATAGGTATCGAAAAGTATATAGAAAAATTAAGTTGAAGGTTTAAATTGGTACTAGGTCCAGTTGCCATAAATCTTTAGCCGAAATATCTAGTTTTTTGGAAAAACTTCGATAAATCAATAATCGACATTCTGGAAATAATGGTGGAAATGACTTTGCTTATTCAAATGTTTGTTGTGAAATTGGCCCTGTCAAACCTGTAATGCATAAGCCCACAATCTTTTAATCTGTTGCATTAGCTAATCTGACTTAGCCTAATTGTGTTTGCATCTCTTTATGTTCCATGCAACTTATGGAAATATGTTTTATTCGCAATCATATAGGTAATATGTCCATGCCTAACCTTTTAAGAAGTGGGAAGTTAATCATTCCTTACAATCCATTTGTGACCTTACTATCCTACTCTAGGTTAGGAATGAGCCCATTCCTAACCTGCTGTGAGTACGAAAACAGCTCGGTAGATGGCGCAGAGCAAAAATTCAAAAAAGTAATTTTTGTTTATGTGTCAAAAATGAATGATTGCGAATAAAATAGTATACAAACCTTGATGGAATTTCCTTCTGTCTCGAGCATTAGCTCACCTCGGCCCTACGGGCCTCGGTAAGCTATCTTAGCTCTCGACAGAAATGAAACATTTTCCACCTCGGTGTGTAATCTACTATTTCCTTCTTGTAAATCACTAATATTGTAGCTAAGAAAATGCAAAAAATGTTTCTTGCTAAAGCCAATTGATTGTACCTACCATTATTTTAATAATGCTTTTCAAAGTGTTTGACTCTTATGTCCGATCTTCCAGCTTTCCTGGTCAATTCGATGACAGCAATATGGACAAATTTTTATCGCAAACTTTGTTGACCATTCTCGTCAACATTCTAATAATTATTGTTTAACAGGTGTTCTTCAGGAAGAGAGCTAGAGCTAGAAACTTTTTAGTCTTCTTCCGGGAACAGCCTGGAGCTGCTTACGTTTTGCTATTTTGCGAATCTAAAAATAAAATCTCAAAAAAATTAAAATTTGTTTTTTATTATGCCTCCATCATAATCCATGTTTAAAAAACTAGTCGCGTCTTACAGAGATGCATTACACCAAAACTGACGCTTAATGTAGAACGGCGTTTCAATTTTCCCATTTAGAATCCAATACGTGATATGACGTCACTTCACATACCACGTAAAATGAATCCAAATGAAAATGCTGCTTCCTAGTCATATTTTCCAGATTATAATAGGTATAATTAAAAATAGCGTGTGATACACGTATATAAGCATTAAACAGCCTTTAAAGCACTATGCTGTGTCGTGCTCTTAAACTCGTTGCATATGCTTTAAACGTTTTATTATACACTCTTTTTACATATCATAATATACCATTTTCTACAATCGTACGCAAAAGTTGTTATTATTGCAACCAAACTAATGTGGAAAGTGTGTAGCAAAAGTAACAAAGTATAGACTACTGCTATAAATTAAGTAGGATGACGAAACCAGTCTTAATCACATATAGAAACATTTATGCGTTTTACTCTCTAAATTCTTATGAATTTACGTTTTTGACCTATGAGTCAAAATTTGTGCTTACTTTTTTTATTTTGATGGCCCCACGTTGCAAATATCTAAATAGGTACTTAGTGTTTTTACTTTAAATAATTGCAGTTATGTCGTATGATCATGACTCAATAATAGACGCCAACATTTTCTCACTTTTCCTAATGTGAATGTACCTACGAACATATCGTGAACCAGTGCTTTCTAATTTACAAATATGTAACATATTATGCTTAACAAATTTTAACTATTTATTAAGAGTCAGATAACATATTAACTTGTATTATAACACATCATTTTGCGTTACAAACTAATCGTTATTCGTCTCGTTGTCAGTGTTAAAGTCAACTACGCATCATCTAAAGTTTCATCAGTAATAACACATTTTTCACACACAATACAATATGCCACAATTTTGGTCTTTCAGAATAATCAAGGCCCTCTTGTTTTATTTGTTTGGAATACAAACTTTATGCGATTTACTACTACAAGTAATACATTATAACAATTTGGTATTTCTTTTAAAAAATAATTGATCTTTCTAAACACATTACATTTAAAACTTTTCCAAGCGTTCTCTTGCTTAATGGGTTCTATCTTCTCCAAGACTTTTACTTTGTAGGTAATTCAGCTGTTCAACTTCAACTTTCAACTTTTTTTATGAAACACATTATTCTTCTTCTCTGACGCGTTTCTTAACTTTCTTCGGGAACTCTTTGTCATTTGCTTTTTCCTCTTTTTTGCCAAAATAATGCTTCTGTTTCTCTGAAGTAACTGCTGCTGGTACTTTATCTTGATATCTCTGCTTGGAACTTGGAACTTTATTCGGCCGAAACACAATTCGTTTAAACGGTGACTTATTAACGAGATGAGCCTGCTTCAGAATGAGTGTTATTTAACTTTTATTATTAATTGCAATATAATAATACAAACTGGTCACTAGATTATCATGATGGAAGTATGTATCTGCAAATTCACGTTTGCTAAATAGTATTTACTGGGAGGTTCAAGTATTTCACAACAAGTTATGTGGCAAATAACGGACTTTATTAATCACTTTCCAAGTAAGTGGCAATGGAGAAACGTCCAATATAGATATTTGGCAAATAAACTTTATTAGAAAGCTCATTATTAGTTATAAAGATCGGCTCTAATAATATCTTTCAAGTTTGATTACTGCTCGTAATAAATTTTTAAGGTTTACACTTCAACCCGTCAAAGTGAAAACTTTCATGACATTTTGTTTATTCCCTTAGAGTAAAACTGTTTTGATATTATTACGTATAACGATTTATTTTTGCCTATATAGCTATATGACTGAAATTAATATTGAACTTATGGTTCAATTCGAATGATTCTCAATTTAACACGAGGCGGCTATGCTTAAGAGAACTTTTGATCCCTTACATGATCATCAGTAGACGTAGAGCTTAAAATAATTACTATAACCTGTGTAGGATAGGTAAGTCATTATCACGGTCTTTTCGCACCACTAAACAATAATTTTATTGTGCCTTCTGTCTCTTCTGATCTCAGTGAAGCTATTAACCGTGCCAATTCTCCATCGAACAACCCTTTGCCCGAGAGGATTCGTATAAAGTTCGAGCCGTAGCGATTTTATTGCACGTGCTGCACACTTGTATCACTTCCAGTAAATTTAGGATGTTCAAGCAGTGCAATTGCGCTGCATTCGAGCGTTAAACATTAGTAAAAATTTGTCTGAAAGGGATTGTTGTATCTATCAAAATTCCTACGGCCACCGTCGCTAGTCTGACTGAGAGCTCCACCGCTACGTTATTTCAATACACAGAGAGATAGAGGAGGCTGTTTTGATTTAATATCGGTCCGGGGTTCAAAGGGCCTAAACCTCGGCATTCCGCCGAATCGACGGGGTGAACGCCGCTCACTTCACTGCACTTCATCCGCACCGCACTCTGTTCTGTACCTACTCGCCTACTCCACCCCCCACACTATCGACAGCGCAATACCGCTCCTACCCCATATCTTTAACACACCCCACGGACCTTATCATGATCAAAGATTATTTAAAACGAGCGTTATGGTTAAGCAATAATCTGCTTTTATGAAACGCCAATTAACGGCGAATTCGGTTCGCATTGATGTCCTGCAACGGTGATTATACCTAAAACTAAAAACTATTAAAAGCAAGTGACAGCATTGTCACAATTAAACGTAATATACAAAGTATGTGACATCATTGTGCGGGAAAAAATAAAATTAATTGTGCGGTCATCTGTAATAACTTATTACAAAATATCACAATGTGTGAAAAAATATTTTTGTCGGTCTGATTTTATAAATTTATTTTGACGAAAAGGCTATACACCTAAAAATTAAAACGTAGTTTCTATATTTCTATAATACAAGCCAATGTTTTTACTTTTGGTCAAACGTTTATTAAAATGTTTACCTCTATTGTGCCCCAGACATTAGCTCTCACACAACTCGCAAATATCGAAAAACATTTTGCTTAAGATATTAACCAAACGTTTGTAAGTCGCAGTTGCCCATGCTTTCAGAAGACATAAGATTTACGTTCCATTATTATGATTTAAAATTAAAACAATGCTTACTATAATTTACTCAACTTTGATCACAAAAATGTAGCACTACCACTGCTCTCCATTCAAAAAAACGTTACTTTGTTACTATCATTTTGCTGTACAATGTACCAAATTAAAGTGCAGATAGCAAGTGTGGAACTAAGGGTGGTACGGAACTACGCATAGTGTGAATGGTAAATGTTTTATAAATGTTTGGTCATCCTTTGATTCGGGTCCAAAATACCACTTTCAAAGCAAACATATTCAAACATAAAGCATTTGCATTCGGTTTCCGGGTTTGTAAACCTCCTATGCGATGCTCTAATCGGTCATTCAGCAAACATTCGCTTATGTTTGCGAGTCGAGTGGGACTTAAAGTTTGGCAAAGCAACAGTTGAGTATCAATATCAGGTAAGCGGCATGTTTGGCCATTCTGGATGACCCTGTATAATGATGATAAATTCTTTTATTAATGAGATTGTATATACCTAATACTAAATAATTCAAGTTATCTTATAGCAATTGATAAAACAAATTTCAAATCTGCAATAATTTCTTCTTGCAGCCTCCTAATAGTTCCTAAATATTAATATAAATCTATATTTACTTGCATTGAAAAACTTTGTGGAAATTTATCTGTGCAGAGTTGACCTGGAAACACTTTGTTTGTGTATTGGTACCTCGTTCACTACACAAATTGCTAAATCACAAAGCTTTTACCAGGTGTCCGACCACCCAACCGTGCGATGCTCCACTAAATGTGCATCATGACTGTGAACTCTTTCACCCGAAGTGATAAACCGCCCCCGCTAAAGTAGTTGCAATCGCAATCCTAACCAACCTATACAAGCATTTTTTATAATAACGCACTGCTCGTTTTGAAACAAATTTCAATTAATTTTTTCTATACGTTCCCTTTTAAAGCAGATTATAATTCCTGCCGTTGTCGACAATGGGCCTTAGAAAATATCCAAAAATGGACCCACTTTCCTATTGTTGAAATTCATATTAAGGGTAATAAAAATCAACTGTTGTACTAAAACAAATTTGTTGGAAGGGCGTCCTAAGATAATGCTTCGCAACGGATCATTGCATTCGGGAAACGGATATTTGAACATCCCTAACCGACGACTGTGGACGTTACATGTACTGCTTCCTGTATGATTTTAAATGTTCGTACAGATAGACCCTCAAGTTAAATTTAATGTTGGCAGCAGCAAGCTAATCTTTTCTGTTATTGTAATCCGAAGCAATATCGACACAAATTACTTCCCTTGGTAGTATATCACAGAACGAAAGTCGTAAAGTTTGTAGATGTACCGGATACTTGATGGTAACGAAATTCAAATTATTAAGTGCATTTTGGTCCCCTACTAATTTAGAGTTTATGAATAGTTAATACACATGTATACCTACCTACATAAAATGGGGTCATGTACTTGTAAGAGGCGTTAGAAAAGTACAAGAGGATCGCAAATCGTTAACTTTTTCCACATTATACTCATAAATTGGCAAAAGTATTATTTGCGGACTCCCTGTGCATTACTTAATTCTCGACTGTAGACAGAAGTAGTCGGTAGAGTAATACATTTTACGCACTTACGTGTAATCAAATCTTTATCTGAAGAGTTTAAATATAATACATCTTACCGATTGCAACTTACTTACTTGGAATAAATTTGTAACATAAAAATCCCAAATGTGCCAAAACGCACTTATTAAACAATGTTAAAATTGTTTCTGGGAACTTGTTTCGAGTTTATGATATATTATGTAGTGAAGGTGCAGTATTATACGACTCCCCTAATACAACATAAATTTTCATTAAAGGGTTTTACTAGCCCCTCCGCCACAATCTAAATACATACCTTTTAGTATTACCGAACAAATGAGAAAAGTTTCACAATAAAAATTAATTGGGTTTTTTCTAAGCATCCCTTAACGTCGACTTCTTTTTCATCGTCGTTTCCTCTAATTACTTTCAATAAAATAGAATTTTCAAGAGTTCAATTCGAACGCCACTGTTCAGAAAAGTAAATTTGCTGCTATTACAACGACGTCCACTGAAGCCGTTGCTTTTCTACTAAATGAAACTTCACGAGAATTGGTCACTTAAAGTGGTAGCAGAAGCACTCGACAATAATTTCAACACAGCGTTGCCTGCAATTTCGAGAAAATTGTAAATCAAGCTTCACGCCGATCGTTTCAAACGAGATATCAATAAACGCACCCAATGGAATTTAATGTTTGTTACAATTCCGATGGTCGGATATTTTTACGACAACCGTACTGGAATCTTAATGACGTAATACAGTAATATAGAAGAGATCCGTTCGCAATGTTTCAACCCCTGACGACCGATTGGTCATCCATTTTGTTTTAAGTGGCTGTTGTATTTGTTATCGTGTTGGTGGTGAGGTCCTATAAAACAATGGGGCAAACGGTAGATGTCGGCAAAAGAACAACAGAACAAAAGACGTGTTAGCAAAATGACAGATAGCACTTTCAGATAGACTACACTAAACGAGTAGATGAAAAATAGATAAATTGCCTTGGGTGACGGAAGTCAGCGACGCCTGTCGGAAGAGCGCGGCCCACCAGCAAACAAATAAATCACCCCGTACAAGCTGAATCGTTTAAGCTACTAAACAAAAAATAAACACTTCTGGATGACGAAGTCCGACCAGCGTATTTGCGATTAATAGTAGTAGCTGCTTACAAATATCAATAAACACGATGTTAACTTCCCAAAAGCGTTAAGAACAATGCAACTAAATTACTAATAAATCGTGCAAATTTACATGAAACACTTTGCTTCAGATTATTTTTATATGGAAGCAGATAAATTGACTTTTGGTTTTTTGATTTGTATTAACTTTTAGTTGTAAGTATCAGCAGAATGAAAGTAGATTATTATTGCAGATTTTTATACCTACTATCACTAAAGAAATATAAAGTAATATAACAAGTGACAAAACAGACAGCCACAGCATCAAAAATATCAATAAAATATTTAAATAAATGTAGATAAGTAATAAATTTTAAATAAATATTTAAATCCATAATTATCAAAAGTATATTACCAATTATTTTTCTTTCAAACCCTTCTTAGCTTTCAGAAATAATAAAGATAATGGGAAACTTGCCTTATGTTTGAAAAATATAATATTTAGAAAATGTAGCCGATTTCATTAGACCCGTATTGTTTTATTTGGTTCTAGGGTCAATATTACGGCCAGAATTAATTTTTTAATTTTTGGAGTGGGAGATTTGTGACGTAGCCGGCCCCTGCAGGACGTAGTTCTAAAGGAAATCGTATGATGGCGCTTTACTCAGATTGTTTGCGTTCTATTTATAAATCAAATGCCAATCCGTTGTACACATGTGGCGCATACGTCATCTAAAACAAAAATTTCAAATATTTACGAAAATATGAAATAAAAAAGTAGAAAAAAAAATATTTAAACCTTTTTTTAGTTATTTGCATGCATCTAGAGAATAAAAAGTGCAATATTTTTTTAAGCAAGTACCCCATTGCCTATATTAACGATAATTGAGTTAAATATTTTTAGTGTTATACGTATAGAATTTACCATCATTGGTCTGCCAGAACTTTTACAATTCGTGACTTCATTGATGACAATTTTATCATCAATTTTTAAAATTAATACTAAAATTCATTAATGGTCTGTTTTTCGTAAGATAGGTACTTATGTAGCAACAACAACCGCAACTGAATAGGAGCGTTAAAAAACGATAACGCTTGGACGACCTTCTGCCCTTTACTTCTTTTTGTCGCGATCAGCGGTCCTCGTCGTCGCTTTTGTTGTGGTGAACCCAAACAATAACGATGGCGATTACCAAAGAAAACATTCAATGCTAACATTAATGAGTGAGTAAGTAATTAGAGTTATCTAATCCAAGTTTCTTGAATAAAAAAAATAAAGAATACAAAGACAATTATGATTCTAAAAAAGATTTTCATAATAAGAAAAAAGAACTTGAAATAATTAGGAGAGGGAACAAGAAGTAATGAAGAAAACCAAAAATAATGGTAAAAAAACTTGAATAAAAAGAAACACCAACAAAGAATTCAGTGAAGGCAAGAAATGAGAAAGAAGACTATCGTGATAATCGAAAGCTACCCGTTGTTTAGAATCTTTAAGAATTTCGCCTAATTTAGATTACATAATTGCTGCAAGAGGCTTTCAGCTTAAAAATGAATTTTGGAGAAAGTGTCAGTCTTATGCAAAAATAGTATATAGAGACCAGTTTATGGAAAGAAATCTGCGTAAAACTGCACAATTCTTTCTAAAATCAAAAACGGATTTCTGATAATTATATTTTATGCATAGACAATTAAACATAAGTAGGTAATATAGTATCCGGTATCAGCAAAACACTATTGCAAATGATTTTTTAAACATTATTGATTCAGGGGAGCTTTATGTGTTTTACCTTAACTGATGCAAGCAAATGTGTTATATGGTGGAAAATCGATCGAACGGGAGCAATATAACGAACATTGCTTGTTGTAAATACCGACCGGGCAACTTTCAAATCGCTGTGGAATACACTCTTGGAACGCATTTATATTCTCACACAACTTTTTATCATGGACTTCTATATTGCTTTGAAATCACGCAGAGTAAGCCCTATGGGTATTCCTCGCTTTATCCCAATAGCATCACAGAGAAAAACTGGAGACTTTCTAATAAACATACGTATCGCTACCTACTGTTTTACGGATATATTCGAAATTACTGCTTTCTTTAGAAGCTAATGTTTCAATTTAGGAACAATAAGATACCTACAGAAAATTAATTACTTGAACAACAAGTTTTTTCCAACGGTATTACAAATGACTAGTCGTTTGACAGTGTGCAAACAAATTATGCAAGTGAAACATTTCTACTAAATAGTTAATTCTTCAACAATTAACAAGCCGAAGTGTCGTATAATATAGCTTGTTTCAAAAGACTGATTTATGTGGATAGTGGTGCAGTTATGTATAATACGGTACATTGATTGCTTTCACTTTAGTTTAGGATTCAACTAAAATGTTAAGTACGTCAGGGAGTTACTTCGTTATATGACTTATAGTTACTATGTAAACCTTTCATAGAAACAGAGCCGTCGTATAAAATAGGATGAGTTAACAAGCAAGATATTATAACGTCGGATTTACAAAAGAATAGGTACCCCTGTAGTTCCAAATATAATTTGATAAAATACCCCAACAATCTTCTCCTGTATACTTCTGTAAAGATAAAAATCTGGTTACACATTATTAGAAACAGGGTATTAAAACAAGAGATATAAATTTATGGAAGCGATAGAGATTTAACCAAGGTCCAACAATCGGCTAACCTACCTGATTTAATTTTATAAAAAGGGTTAGGTACAGCTTGGAGAAAATGTTTTGTCGTATCGGGCGGCATTGCGGGCCGTGTATTAAGATTATGGGTAAGTGTAATGGCTGCAGCATTTTCAATTCTTGAAAATAAGCCGTCTCGTTGCGAGAAATGATTTTTCGGCAGGTAGTTTGCAATCGCCGAATCTAGTTGTGCGGCCCCCAATGCCGCCCGACACGACAAAACATATTCTCCAAGCTGTACAATAAAAAGAAAAATCAAAACATTTTATCTAAAAAAATTATGGTACCTACCCTCAATTTAAATGCTTCAATATAAAAATGAAAATCAGAATTTAATGAAAATACATTAGAATTTGGATGATTTAAAAATGACAATAGACAGAAACCATCTTTTGAATAAAAATTTTTGATCTGCAATTAATAATATTGGTTTCGTGGATAAAAACCTACTCACACATTTTTCTTTGCAACATGGAGAGGTTGATTAAAAAAGATTATATTTTGACTGCAAACAGACGCTAAAATGAAATTACAACACGAAAACAAATTTTGCAGGCTGGATATAATCTGAGTCGATCCTTGAATAGACAGACCCCTTGAAGTATGAATCGGACACCCAATTTAATAAGGATCTTATACTCGACTAATGTACCTACTCGTAATTCTCGGGTTATCGCGCCTCTCGGCACGATTGATTTTTTTTAATCCCACTAGGTAGGCACGCAAAAAATTTTAAGAGTTTTCTCCACTTATTTAGATTGATTAATTTGAACCAGCACGTCAAATTAATTAATGCTCGTTTGTTGGCAGAAGCTTCAATTCCCAATCCGAGGCCCATTTCTAAACGACTATGATTAGGGTAAATAGAAATTGCATTAGATAAATGCATCACTGTTATTAATCAGAAACTTTGTAAAATAACAATTTTCACAGAAGTATTTTACTATTAGCAAAGTCATTAATAAAGAACAATATGGCGTACCCACAAACAAATAAAGTTTCTTTTGTAATGGGTC
This sequence comes from Schizotus pectinicornis, assembly GCA_951805265.1. NCBI lineage: Eukaryota > Metazoa > Arthropoda > Insecta > Coleoptera > Pyrochroidae > Schizotus > Schizotus pectinicornis. The sequence continues at coordinate 667,256 of OX638203.1, read as the reverse complement.
TTTTTTGGCATTTTTAACACACGTCAATTCCAAGTTGTCGATAACTACATTATCAATCATTTTAAGAATATTCTAACTTTAAGGCTAAATACATACAGAACTGGTGAAGAAACCGTGTAAACGCATATAGGACAAAAGAACTGCAGAGATAGTAACATTTGCCTAGAATGACAACTAGAAATGTGAAGCGGCAACTACCGATATTAACACATTTGTAACCTTACTACCAGAAACTAGCAACTTTCTAGTCAGCAGCTTCAGTTGCAGAACCCGTCACCAGTTAGTGGTTACCTTCTGTAAATAAGTACATATGTAGATATGCAGCTTTCGAGAAGCATTTTGCAATGTGGCGTATTCTGTCACACACAAAATGCTATGGCATAACAATCCATCCAGGTTTAGAATAATTTTCCCCACCCCAAAAGAATCAAATACTATAGTTTCGCTTGATTGAAAGGTAATAATATTGTGATAAATCCTAATATAGTTTTAATAATCAGCTTTCAACTGGCTTCAGAAACGAGTTAACAATTTGTGTGATAATTTTTTAAATAATGTTTAAATGACAGTATTAAAAATAAGACTTTACCGATCAAATTCAAATTTATATATTGATTCTAAAAACTGTAGCAAATTGTTAAGGTCTCATTTCACCAACACGGGTTCAATGGCAGTTAAAAATCCGGTTACATAAATGTCTGCACATCTTCGTTTCATGTGTTTTTGTGATTGCGACAACTTACACTTTAACAAAAAAGAAGATTAGCCTGGTCATGCATAACAGTTGAGAAGATAGACATGGGACATGGGATGTAATACAAATCTACTAGTACGGTGGCGAGCAAAAAATAAGGCACGATGTTTCTTCCCAGTGTGAACGAACTCCATTCTGTAGGATGAGCAGGGCATTGCAACCCATCCATTTCCAGGTGATTCGCAGCTGGACGAGAGAAGTGGGTGACGCTTGGGGTAGGTATAGACTCCAAACGGAACAAATATTTATTACCCGTAACACCATTGGGCGATAAGAATTTCCTGGGGTCCAATACGGCAGACCGGCAGGTTTTGTTGACACAGTTACTCCTACAAGCCATTTTACACAACTTTAAAATCGCCGATTCCGCCTCTCGAGTTGTGCCTAATTTTATGCTCGCCACTGTACGCAAGTGAGTGGAATATTAGAATCTCTCAATATCTGTTATTGTTTATAAGGTGAGAATTTAAGCGGCGACAAACCATACGCATGCATGAAGTATAGCGATACGACATCTTGAATAGAATCAGTCCAAACCATTCAAATGTTAGAACTAGGCGATGTTTGCTACCATAACAACAACCTAATGTCGTAAGTCCGCTAAGGGCCGGTTTTACGAAAGGAGAATAAGCCACGTATAACGCTATTCCGGAATAACTTGGGATAAATGGGCTTTCACGAAAATCGAGTCGGATAAATCCAAGTATAAACTGTAGAACGTTTCTATGTAAACCGGCCCTTATTCTGGAATAGTTATTCCAATGCTTATCCGACTTTCGTAAAACCGGCCCTTAATCATCTATGGCTTTATTGTCAATGTTTTATTTTACGTCACTTATTATTTGCGCCGTTTTTTGATAACGTATGTGTATTTCTCTAAATACGATCGCTATACGCAATAATGCCAACAGTAGTATGCACAAGACTTCGAGTCACGTTCTTTCTGAAATTCAAATATTGTTTAAATAACAGTAAGCTTATAATTTTTTACCATAAATATACATACATATCTATTAATGAACTTCTCAGACTAGCTTTTAAAGCTTGGATAAAGAAAAAAATTATTTAATGTTAATGTAGGCACTATTATTTTCTTCTTTTAATATATTGTTACCTGTGGGCTGAGCAAAAGCCACAGAAGAGTTGTTATCCATAGTGGAAGCGGGAAAGAAATGTTAAAATGATATACTGGAAATAAGTTCCAGGAAAAAGACAGGCAAAGAAGTTTATAGACTACTCGCCAAAGAAGGTCATAAGACTTCTCAATCTGACAAGGAACGAAATGAGACTCATTACCGGTCTCCTCACTGGACACTGCCTACTGAGGTACCACCTCGAAAAACTGGGAAAGACGGATAGTGAGATATGCAGACTATATGGATCGAGAGAACACATACTATGTCACTACGACACCTAGCAAGCCGTAGACTAATTCAGTTCGACAGCGTGAGTTTATCGCTTGACGAAGTAAAGAAAAAGTCAACCAAAGTCATTGTAAATTTTTTAAAAGGGTTATGCCTTTGAGACAACAATTAGAAGCAGGGATTTAACAAAAGACTTTATTGGTCGCAGTTCGGGAAGCTTAAGAAGCCAAACGACCCTTCATGAAATTTACAATCTATAATAAAGCTATTTTTTGAGCTACGTTTCGTTAGATACATCTTTTTGGCAGTTTATAAGAACGAAACAATTTTCATAACTGAATAAACCGTTCTTATAAGTTTCATAATCAGCTTGGTTCCATTCTGACTTATTGCCATTTCCTTCGTAATTGTTATCCTTGGATCTAAACGTTAAATTTTTTTTCAGTTATTTTTCTATTATTTTCTCTTTTAGAAGCCTACTTTTATTATTTATTTCTTATTTTTTCAGAATTTTTCAAGGTCTTTTATTACAAATTTTCTTATTTACATAATACATCTCAGTTTTAAGGACAAGTTAAACTTAAATAACGTGGGTGCAACTTGTTTTTATTGCAAATGGCGATTTTAACGGTTAGTTGAACGTTAAATGCCATTTAAAAGTCTTAAATAACGCTAGTGCTATCGGACCTTAGTTTTGAAAATTACTTCTACGGCAAAATATACAGGTTATCCCAAAGATCCGCATCATCTTAAAGGTGCGTTATGTAGAATTGTAACGCTGCACTAATCTTAGATAACGCACCTTTAAGGTGGTGCGGACCTTTTAGGACACCTGTATTGACATGGCCTATTGCCTATCCTATGGCGCCTAGTGAATGAGACAGAACGTAACATCGCATAAAGTTTTTTTTGTTTTTAATTTACCGAAATTCAAATCCGCCGAGGTCTAGTACTTTGATGAATACTCTTACGTTCATCAGAAATAATTGATTTTGTCAATTGTTCATTTCGTGTTTAACTGATGATTTTATCAATCAAATCAGTAGACGCCTCCACGATGTGAAATTAAATAATAATATTTATTTTAACAGAAAATGATGTACCTGCTACACTGCAATGTATTAATATATTAATATTGACTTTTCATATTTAAACCATCTCAGCATTAAACGCATATTATGGCAACTTTTTAAGGTATGTTTGACATTTCACGCGTCCGAAGTTTGGGTCTTTTGCAACCAAATGTAGAATGTGAGCATGGGTAAATTATGTCGACTTCGGGTTGAAGCTTTATTGTTGGGCAGGTTTGTAACGGAAATGTTTGATAGATGTTGTGGAAGTTTTATGAGCCAGTCTTTTTTTCGAACTTTTGTGAACTTTGCAACAAAAATTAAGCTGCTATGTAAAAATATAAAAATAGATGGACTAACATGCCTTAATAAAGACGCTCCATGACGTCGAACGACAAAGGTGGCTTCGTCCTAGCGGAAGGACTCGCTGCCGGTAAACAGTGAGGCGAAAAGAGACGACCTGGTCTGGGGTAGCGTTCGCTGTGTCCACGTAGTTGACTCTCTAGATATGAGTTTTATTCATGAATTCTGAGGATACCTGGCCTTGCATTATGTATTTAAATGTTCTGAGTCACTCGGAGATGGGATCTTTGCTTCTACGAATAGCATTCGGTATGAGAAATGCTGGGCGTCCTTATTCGACTTTTTAGAGCAATATTTTGCGCAAAGCTTCAACAAGGCTATGAGGATACACGTACTTGCCGCACATACGTTATTAAACGTCGCGGAAGAAAAGGATCGTACAGCTTTGATAAAAAGACTTGCGCCCCTAGTGCGGCAATAAAACAACCGCAGAAACGCGAAAATAAATTGAATGTGTTTTACTATACGTAATGTCAGCGTGATGGAAGAAGTTTACTTGTTTGTCGTAAACTGACGAAACCATAAGAAATAAAAAAAGTTACCGAAATCTATCTTAATTTAAAATAACAGTGTAGTTATAGCCACAAAAGGAACAACTCGCATAAAAATGCAAATATTCACGTCCTTCCCGTTCGACTGGAATAAAAAACAAACATTATCATTTCTCTCGAAGGCGCAACAAAAAATAATGAGACATCGGCCAACTTTTAACGCTCTTTGTATTAGTATATCACCCCCGTAGGCACTTGTGAGAAATTGTCACGCTGTATTAGCATACTTGGATTAATGTTCGCCGTTTTGGGCACGTCGTCGCTTTCGAGCCTTCATTCGATGTTTTCGTAATTTAGGCGTTTATAAAAAATGTATATTAAATAAGGCAATGTCAATATCACAGACATAATGAAAGAGAGGTGACGCTGAAACGACGAAAAAACATGAAAACTTTTATGGCGTCCAGAACACAGCTTCGTAAAGTTTGTAATTCGAAACAAATAAATGACGAAGCCGTTTTAAGGATTATTTCATAAAATTTTAAGTACCTCAACGTTCAAGTGGCCTGAAACGTAACGAGCAAAGAAATTAATGCCGAAGAGTAAAAGTTTTCTCATAAATATTCATACAAGAATGCTCAAAGTTGCATGATGTCCAAAAAGAATAGGAAGGTAGCAGGGGTTGTCTATTTCTAGATAACCTTTATTAAAACTTAATTAATTTGCAAATAATCGCACATATTATTAGCAATGCGATCAACTTTTTTGCGTATGTAGTTTACCATTTGTTTACTATTTATTTATTTCTTAAAAATGTCTAAATATCAAGCGCCAAATTTTGACATTATGAACTACTTACTAATAAACAAATTCGATTTTATTAATATACTATTATAATTATTTTTAAAGTTTAATCAAACTTTCTTAAATTCCGTTAAACTCATTAATGTGAAGGTAATGTCCCAAATTAATATTAACACCATTTTTTTTTAATATCTGACACAAGGAGTACCTATTATTTTGATCAGATACTTTGGACCATGGTCCTTGATCGAATTGCTTTCTTTAAGCCCTAACTTTTGAACTTTATTTTCCGAATGGGTAGATTGTAATATTTAGATTTCCAAGGGGTCGCTTGGCTTCTTAGCCTTTCTGAATTGCGGCCAATACGATCTTTTCTCAAACCTTATCTTTAATTATTGTCCCAAAGACATAAACCTTTGCAAAGTTTACAATGACCTTGGGAGATCTTTTCTTTACCTTGTCACACAATAAACTCACACTGCCGAAGTGAGTTAGCTTACAACTTGCTAGAGCGGAACAGTAACATAATACATGTCCTGAGGATTCCTCTTCCGATCAACACAATATGCAAATCTCACTGTCCGTGTTTCCCATTTTCCTGAGGTGGTACCCCAGTGGGCAGAGTCCAGTGAGAAGACCGGTAATGAGTTTCTTAATATCCCTCCTAAACATTAGTACTGCTCTTGAATTTTCATACCTGGTGTTGCAGACCAGTAGGTACTGACTCTGGGGAAGTTTGCAAAAAAGTTACCCTGATTAGTCAGGGCTTTTGAATCAGTCCTGTTTTGCATTGCGACTTGACAAACCTCCGGTATGGGGCAATGAACGCCGCTTTGTAGCGCTGGAGGTTTATCGGCTCTCAAAAGAGATGCCCGTTCATTTTGAAGGGAGCTCCTCAGTTTCTTTGGCAGCCTTCTTAGGCGTCTTCGTGTTTCCCTAGAGACACTCCCTGCCTTTGGATTTTAACTTGGCCTGGCTTTAATTTTTTGAATGTTTCTTGGTGTATATTTTGTCCCACGAGAAGCTAGAGAAGAGCCGGTTACCAGGGGGTCGATTCTTGAGTTCGTGTGATGTGATGCCGTTCTCATGAGAACGGTGGGCGGAGATTATCAAAATTTGACGTTTGCGCATGACCGACCAAAAAACCCTATTGTCCAGTTCATGCGATCACCTCATCGCCCGTTTTTCATTGGAACTTGACATCCCATGGTATTTTCATGTAAAGCTACCGATCGCACGAAATGCCACATTTGCGTTCAAGAAATATCCATTCAAGAACGCAAAAGCATTTTGCGTTCAAGATACAAACAAGATTTTTTCGAAAACTGTAATACAACAAAACAATTTTGTTTTAAACAACAATTCATTATTATTTGAAATTGTTTGAACCGTGTTTAAATCCAGACAGTTTAGGTGCGGTGTCTATCGTAATGGTAGCGACGAAATAAAACAATAAAAATCGGTTGTTTTAAAAATTAGTTCTATTAATATTTATTCAAATTTGTGTTCCAAGAGTGTATAATTATTCAAAATGAGCTGGGAAAGCAAAAAAGAGCGTTTACCAGAAGAAGCATGTTATATGTTTAATTATTAATAAAGTTATAAATGTAGGTTGAATAATTGACAAACTATTTTGATATTTGTTTTGTGTTCTAAAACGAAAGAGACTTTGGCGTTCTAAAACATAAAAGTACTTCGTAGGTGATAAAAAAGACTCACTTTGTCAATTGAAAATTCAACGTAAATGTCAAATTTTGATGATAGTTTTCGAAAAATAGATTTTGTAAAACTCTTCATGTTTAACCACATGGTTCAAAAGCTACCAAGAAATAACTGGATGGTATGGATAGTATATTCGACAATGAGCCCGAACCTAATCAAAAAGTAAATGGGAGAATAAATCCAGATTTAACTGCCGCTCGCCGTCTACAGCAGCGAAATATTGAGCGACATTTCATGGAATAAAATGTGCATTTATTAAAAACTATATTTATTATTCAATTTGATATGTTTATTATTTATTAATGAGATTGCCAAACAAATATTTTGTCTGACAAATTGTCTAAAAATTTCTAGATGTGCGAAATTCAAATTCAAATTCATCAAATCCTTGCTCTGGATTGGACAGTAGAATTGGCAATCGCGCTCATCCGTCCGAAGTGGCGCCAAGCCGCGCGAGTTACGATAACCCAATTAGCTGACACCTACAGCTTAGAGACGCACTCCTGACTGACCTCCAGAAACTGCAATGTTGCGGCTTCTAGTTATTAAATAGGCATGCGTTTGTTTATTATAGTTCAGATGTGTGTTAGCTCTCGATTTGCTCCTTTCCTTGTAATTAGTTCAAATAAAGTTTTTAAAAACAAATTTTAATGTGTTCAACATTTAACTGGCGCAGTCGGTAGGATTGTGAAGGGCAAGTTTTGTTTGAGTGAATATCAAGCAAGGAACAAAAATCGTCCCGAGTCCCATCCGTTTCAACGGAGAATTCGCAATTCCAAACAAAGAAAAAAAAAAGCAGCAAGCAACACACTGGTGGAGGACAACAATCGCCAAAACCAAGTCTCACAAGCCCTTGGGTATTGAACAAGAATCGTCAACATCAAAGGCAGGTGGAAGAAATCGCGAAGAATAGAAGAAATGATGCTTCACCCCGTCATCGTGACGTTAATGTAAGTGCTCATTTCCTTTTATCATTCCAATTTCGTTTCTTTCATTTTAGTGTAAGTGATCAATAATTAAAATTAAGGTTTCTCACAAGATTAAAATCAATAGAATTAAAATAATCAAAATAAATGGTAGATAACAACGCAGTTAACAAATTAACTGAAGAAATTAATAAATTAAGAGTAAACGTAGCACATCCCGGTGAAAACTCACAAATGACTTTACCACCAAATTCAGTTAATTATCAGCTCTTAAAGCTTCACGTAGATACTATTCCAAGTTATGATGGTAATCCTCATACTTTGAGTATATTTATCGGTAATTCCGAAAATTTAATAAGTAGTTTTGCAGATGAGAGTAACCAAGTTCTCAACAATTATATTTTACGTGCTATTATCGGTAAACTTACAGGCCGAGCCCTTTTATTAATCGGATCCAGAACCGAACTTAAAACGTGGAACGAAATAAAAAATGCATTAAATCTTAGCTTTGGAGATCAACGTAACATTGATTGTTTAGTGCAAGATTTGATCGCCTTGCGTCCCCACAAAAATGAAACCGCTTACAATTTTGGCATGAGATGTCAGGATGCTAAGAGTTTGCTTATTTCAAAACTAAATACGCTAACTATAGATCCCACAGAAAAAAACGTTCGTCAAAACAGTTACAATGATTTTGCTTTAAAAACTTTTATTCGAGGTCTCGTTGGCCCAATTCAAAATAACGTCCGTTTACGTAACCCCGACAGTTTAGAGAAAGCTATGAGCTTAGTAATTGAAGAAGAGAATTTTTTATATTCACAACAAAGGACTAACACTTTAAACACCCATTCTTTTAAACCACAAGAACGTATTACTCCTTTTCGACAAAATTTTAATCAGCAATGACCCCATAGTTCTCGCTAAGACGGGAGGAGTTACGATAACCCAATTAGCTGACACCTACAGGTTAGAGACGCACTCCTGACTGACCTCCAGAAACTGCAATGTTGCGGCTTCTAGTTATTAAATAGGCATGCGTTTGTTTATTATAGTTCAGATGTGTGTTAGCTCTCGATTTGCTCCTTTCCTTGTAATTAGTTCAAATAAAGTTTTTAAAAACAAATTTTAATGTGTTCAACATTTAACTCGCGCACATTTTACCCACCACGTGATCGTGGTGCGATGGGATCTGTCCCCATCACACGAAAAATCATCGCATCACATGAACTCGAGAATAGACCCCCTGCAGCAAAGCCCCGCAAATCGTAGGAAAACTAGTGAAACTAGAGGTTGTCTGAGATCCAAATTTTGCATATATGTACATATTGTGAAAGATGGACACCTCTAAAAAAATTAGTTGGGAGAGAAAACTGGACACTGGAAAATTAGACGGAAACAGATAATTTTCAATAAAAAGTAGTTTATTCAACTGCCGAAATTCATGATTATAACATCAAAATATGCAATACAAGTAACACAAAGGTGTTTTCATGTAAATCAAAAGACATTATGTAAAGAAAGAAAAAGAGAGAGAGGGAGTAAAAAAAGAGAAAACAAATTAGAAAAACAGATAAACACTAAACTAGGTAACACAACACGAAAGAAAAAAGACAAATTAGGCAGAAAAGAACTTTTTATACAATCGTATCGAAATAGTACCATTTCGAATGTCATTCTCATGTTGAAATAACGCGTTTTTTTCACTATACTGTCACTTTTTTGCACTAGATACAAAATGTAAAATTAACAGACAAACACCTCAATTATCAATGAAATGTTGATTCTGTTATGTCGCATTTCCTAAGAATCGAAAAATTGTGCAACTAGATTATGCAGAAAGTATGTGCAATTTTATTCTTTCTTTTTACATTTTTAACAATTCTGGCTACCATTGTATAAAAAATCTTGTTATGTAGTACGTTGCAAAATTCGTGTTTTTCGCACGCGACGTGTTACTAAACTCGCTTCGCTCGTTTGGTAATGTTCACGTCTTGGTACGAAAGACAGTTTCATTTTACAACTTACTACATAAATAGCTATTTTTGCATTAGCGATAATCCTAAATTTATCTAAAATTGTTCATCTTTATTTCAATTTCCCCTTTTTTGCAAAATTATTCAATCGTCAATTTTATATCAATTTTTTTAAACTTATTAAAAGCTACTCAAAATTTCCTTCAGTATTTTTAAAAATAATATATGAGGTGGCCGCCTGGTAGGATTAACCAAGCGATTTGAACACGGATCAAACCAGTGCGTTTTTTAACAGACGCGGGAGTTGCAAGCAACTCATAAGTGGCCCTCTGACTCATCTAGAAGCATCCCTGATTATTTATTTAGCATCCTACTTTATAAAGATGGTAACACTCCGAAAATGGCGCCATGGCCCGTGGCTACTTTATCAAAAAAAGTTTACCAATTGGCAATCGGGCATTACATAACGACAAAGATAAAACTGAAGATTGAAAGACACCAAGACCAAATGACTGGTCGCGCTCGCCACGTGATAGCCCTCACAGTCGCAGATAACTATTCGTAGAATCCTATGTAGACGCAAATTGTCTTTAACAGTACACCTGGAAGATATGTGAGCCTCGTTTACGAATGCACCTGAAACAATCTACTGTCCTCAGTGAGGAACCCATAGGCTCAAAAATCGTACTTCTATGCAGACTATCAAAACTAGAAAATTTGAGAAAAGAGGAAAAAGGCTGACAAAAAGACGAAAAAGGCTGACAAAAAGAGGAGGAGCCAAGTAACAGACACGGACCAAACCAGTGCCCTTTCTTGAACGGGCGTAGGGGGTGCAAGCAACTCACAAGTGGCAATCTCACTCATCTAGGAGCGTCCCTGATGACTTATTTGGCAACCTACACCATAAGAATGGTAACACAAAGAACATGACGCAATTTCCCGTGGCTCCTTTATCAAAAAAAGTTTACCAATTGACAATGGGGCATTGCAAAACGACAAGGATAAAACTGAAGATTGAAATACACCAAGACCAAATGACTGGTCGCGCTCGCCACGTGATAGCCCACACAGTCGCAGATGACTGTTCGTAGAATCCCATGTAGACGCAAATTGTCTTTAACAGTACACCAGGAGGGTTTGTAAGCCTCTTTTACGAATGCACCTAAAACAATCTACTATCCTCAGTGAGGACCCCATAGGCTCAGAAATCGTTCTTCTATGCGGACTATCAAGACTAGAAAAATTGAAAAAAGAGGAAAAAGGCTGGCAAAAAGAAGAGGAGCCAAGTAACAGGCACGGACCAAACCAGTGTCCTTTTTTTTAACGGTCGTAGGAGTTGCAAGCAACTCATTAGTGGCCCTCTGGCTCATTTAGAAGCGTTCCTGAAGACTTATTTGAAACCCCAAACCATAAGAATGGTAACACATAGAACATGGCGCTCTATCTCGTGGCTCCTTTATCAAAAAGAGTTTACCAATTGACAATCCGGCATTGCATAACAACAAGGATAAAACTGAAGATTGAAAGACACCAAGACCAAATGACTGGTTGTGCTCGCCACGTGATGGCCCACACAGTCGCAGATAACTGTTCGTAGAATCCAATGTAGACGCACATTGTCTTTAACAGTACACCAGGGGGGTTTGTAAGCCTCTTTTACTAATGCACCTGAAACAATCTATTATCCTTAGTGAGGACCCCATAGGCTCAGAAATCGTTCTTCTATGCGGACCATCAAGACTAGAAAATTTGAGAAAAGAGGAAAAAGGCTGACAAAAAGAGGAGAAGCCAAGTAACAGGCACGGACCAGACCAGAGTCCTTTTTTTAGCGGACGTAGGAGTTGCGAACAACTCACCAGTGGCCCTCTGACTCATCAAGAAGCGTCCTTGATGACTTATTTGGGACCCTACACCATAAGAATGGTAACACAAAGAACATGGCGCAATATCCCGTGGCTCTTTTATCAAAAAGTGTTTACCAATTGACAATCCGGCATTGCATAATGACAAGGATAAAACTGAAGATTGAAAGACACCCAGACCAAATGACTGGTCGTGCTCGCCACGCGATAGCCCAAACAGTCGCAGATAACTGTTCGTAGAATCCCATGTAGACGCAAATTGTCTTTAACAGTAAACCACGAGGGTTTGTAAGCCTCTTTTACGAATGCACCTGAAACAATCTACTATCCTCAGTGAGGACCCCATAGGCTCAGAAATCGTTCTTCTCGTTCTTCTATGCGGACTATCAAGACTAGAAAATTTGAGAAAAGGGGAAAAAGGCTGGCAAAAAGAAGAGGAGTCAAGTAACAGGCACGGACCAAACCAGTGTCATTTTTTTTAACGGTCGTGGTAGTTGCAAGCAACTTATCAGTGGCCCTCTGACTCATTTAGAAGCGTCCCTGAAGACTTATTTGAGACCCCACACCATAAGAATGGTAACACATAGAACATGGCGCTCTATCTCGTGGCTCCTTTATAAAAAACCAATTGACAATCCGGCATTGCATAACGACAAGGATAAAACTGAAGATTGAAATACACCAAGACCAAATAACTGGTCGTGCTCGCCACGTGATAGCCCACACAGTCGCAGATAACTGTTCGTAGAATCCCATGTAGACGCAAATTGTCTTTAACAGTACACCAGGAGGGTTTGTAAGCCTCTTTTACGAATGCACCTGAAACAATCTACTATCCTCAGTGAGGACCCCATAGGCTCAGAAATCGTTCTTCTATGCGGACCATCAAGACTAGAAAATTTGAGAAAAGAGGAAAAAGGCTGACAAAAAGAAGAGGAGCCAAGTAACAGGCACGGACCAGACCAGAGTCCTTTTTTTAACGAACGTAGGAGTTGCAAGCAACTCACTAGTGGCCCTCTGACTCATCTAGAAGCGTCCTTGTTGACTTATTTGGGACCCTACACCATAAGAATGGTAACAACAAGAACATGGCGCAATATCCCGTGGCTCTTTTATCAAAAAGTGTTTACCAATTGACAATCCGGCATTGCATAATGACAAGGATAAAACTGAAGATTGAAAAACACCCAGACCAAATAACTGGTCGTGCTCGCCACGTGATAGCCCACACAGTCGCAGGTAACTGTTCGTAGAATCCCATGTAGACGCAAATTGTCTTTAACAGTACACCAGGAGGGTTTGTAAGCCTCTTTTACGAATGCACCTGAAACAATCTACTATCCTCAGTGAGGACCCCATAGGCTCAGAAATCGTTCTTCTATGCGGACTATCAAGACTAGAAAATTTGAGAAAAGAGGAAAAAGGCTGACAAAAAGAAGAGGAGCCAAGTAACAGGCACGGACCAGACCAGAGTCCTTTTTTTAACGAATGTAGGAGTTGCAAGCAACTCACTAGTGGCCCTCTGACTCATCTAGAAGCGTCCTTGTTGACTTATTTGGGACCCTACACCATAAGAATGGTAACACATAGAACATGGCGCTCTATCTCGTGGCTCCTTTATCAATAAAAGTTTACCAATTGACAATCCGGCATTGCATAACGACAAGGATAAAACTGAAGATTAAAAGACACCAAGACCAAATAACTGGTCGTGCTCGCCACGTGATAACCCACACAGTCGCAGATAACTGTTCGTAGAATCCCCTGTAGACGCACATTGTCTTTAACAGTACACGAGGAGAGTTTGTAAGCTTCTTTTACGAATGCACCTGAAACAATCTACTATCCTCAGTGAGGACCCCATAGGCTCAGAAATCGTTCTTCTATGCGGACCATCAAGACTAGAAAATTTGAGAAAAGAGGAAAAAGGCTGACAAAAAGAAGAGGAGCCAAGTAACAGGCACGGACCAGACCAGAGTCCTTTTTTTAGCGAACGTAGGAGTTGCAAGCAACTCACCAGTGGCCCACTGACTCATCCAGAAGCGTCCTTGATGACTTATTTGGGACCCTACACCATAAGAATGGTAACACCAAGAACATGGCGCAATATTTCGTGGCTCTTTTATCAAAAAATGTTTACCAATTGACAATCCGGCATTGCATAATGACAAGGATAAAACTGAAGATTGAAAAACACCCAGACCAAATAACTGGTCGTGCTCGCCACGTGATAGCCCACACACTCGCAGATAACTGTTCGTAGAATCCCATGTAGACGCAAATTGTCTTTAACAGTACACCAGGAGGGTTTGTAAGCCTCTTTTACGAATGCACCTGAAACAATCTACTATCCTCAGTGAGGACCCCATAGGCTCAGAAATCGTTCTTCTATGCGGACCATCAAGACTAGAAAATTTTAGAAAAGAGGAAAAAGGCTGGCAAAAAGAAGAAGAGTCAAGTAACAGGCACGGACCAAACCAGTGTCATTTTTTTCAACGGTCGTGGGAGTTGCAAGCAACTCATCAGTGGCCCTCTGACTCATTTAGAAGCGTCCTTGAAGACTTATTTGAGACCCCACACCATAAGAATGGTAACACCAAGAACATGGCGCAATATCCCGTGGCTCTTTTATCAAAAAATGTTTACCAATTGACAATCCGGCATTGCATAATGACAAGGATAAAACTAAAGATTGAAAAACACCCAGACCAAATAACTGGTCGTGCTCGCCACGTGATAGCACACACACTCGCAGATAACTGTTCGTAGAATCCCATGTAGACGCAAATTGTCTTTAACAGTACACCAGGAGGGTTTGTAAGCCTCTTTTACGAATGCACCTGAAACAATCTACTATCCTCAGTGAGGACCCCATAGGCTCAGAAATCGTTCTTCTATGCGGACTATCAAGACTAGAAAATTTAAGAAAAGAGAAAAAAGGCTGGCAAAAAGAAGAAGAGTCAAGTAACAGGCACGGACCAAACCAGTGTCATTTTTTTCAACGGTCGTGGAAGTTGTAAGCAACTCATCAGTGGCCCTCTGACTCATTTAGAAGCGTCCCTGAAGACTTATTTGAAACTCCACACCATAAGAATGGTAACACATAAAACATGGCGCTTTATCCCGTGGCTCCTTCATCAAAAAGAGTTTACCAATTGACAATCCGGCATTGCATAACGACAAGGATAAAACTAAAGATTGAAAAACACCAAGACCAAATAACTGGTCGCGCTCCCCACGTGATAGCCCACATAGTCGCAGATAACTGTTCGTAGAATCCCATGTAGACGCAAATTGTCTTTAACAGTACACCAGGAGGGTTTGTAAGCCTCTTTTACGAATGCACCTGAAACAATTTACTATCCTCAGTGAGGACCCCATAGGCTCAGAAATCGTTCTTCGATGCGGACTATCAAGACTAGAAAAATTGAGAAAAGAGGAAAAAGGCTGGCAAAAAGAAGAAGAGCCAAGTAACAGGCACGGACCAAACCAATGTCCTTTTTTTTAACGGTCGTAGGAGTTGCAAGCAACTCACCAGTGGCCCTCTGCCTCATCTTGAAGCGTCCCTGATGACTTATTTGAGACCCCACAGCATAAGAGTGGTAACACATAGAACATGGCGCTCTATCTCGTGGCTCCTTTATGAAAAAGAGTTTACCAATTGACAATCCGGTATTGCATAACGACAAGGATAAAACTGAAGATTGAAAGACTCCAAGACCAAATGACTGGTCGTGCTCGCCACGTGATAGCCCACACAGTCGCAGATAACTGTTCGTATAATCCCCTGTAGACGCACATTGTCTTTAACAGTACACCAGGAGAGTTTGTAAGCCTGTTTTACGAATGCACCTGAAACAATTTACTATCCTCACTGAGGACCCCATAGGCTCAAAAATCGTACTTCTATGCGTACCATCAAAACTAGAAGATTTGAGAAAAAGAGGAAAAAGGCTGACAAAAAGAGGAGGAGCCAAGTAACAGACACAAACCAAACCAGTACCCTTTCTGGAACGGGCGTAAGAGATGCAAGCAACTCACAAGTGGCAATCTCACTCATCTAGGAGTGTCCCTGATGACTTATTTGGCAACCTACACCATAAGAATGGTAACACAAAGAACATGGCGCTCTATCCCGTGGCTCCTTTATCAGAAAGAGTTTACCAATTGACAATCGGGCATTGCATAACGACAAGGATTAAGCTGAAGATTGAAATACACCAAGACCAAATGACTGGTCGCGCTCGCCACGTTATAGCCCACGCAGTCGCAGATAACTGTTCGTAGAATCCCATGTAGACGCAAATTGTCTTTAACAGTACACCAGGAGAGTTTGTAAGCCTCTTTTACGAATGCACCTGAAAATCCTTAGAGAGGACCCCATAAGCTCAGAAATCGTTCTTCCATACGGACTATCAAGACTAAAAAATTTAGTAAAAGAGGAAAAAGGCTGGCAAAAACAGAAGGAGCCAAGTAGCAGACACGGACCAAACCAGTGCCCATTCTTGAACGGGCGTAGGAGGTGCAAGCAACTAACAAGTGGCAATCTCACTCATCTGGGAGCGTACCTGAAGACTTATTTGAGACCCCACATCATAAGAATCGTAACAGAAAGAACACGGCGCTCTATCCCGTCGCTTTTTTATCAAAAAGAGTTTACCAATTGACAATCGGGCATTGCTTAACGACAAGGATAAAACTGAAGATTGTTTGTAAGCCTCTTTTACGAATGCACCTGAAACAATCTACTATTCTCAGTGAGGACCCCATAGGTTTAGAAATCTAGCGGACTATTAGGACTAGAAAATTTGAGAAAAGAGAAAAGAGGCTGGCAAAAAGAAGAGGAGCCAAGTAACAGGCACGGACCAAACCAGTATTTTTTTTTAAATTTATTAAAAACTACTCAAAATTTTCTTCAGGATTTTTAAGAATAATTCATGAAGTGGCCGCCTGAGAACATCTCGAAAACAATTTTAATCAATGCAATACTGTTTCTAAACATGTTTATGATACTGGCTTTAACATGGTGTAGAGAAGAAGAAGGACTGGAAGACGGCAACCCATTTTCCTCAAACTGCATTTTTCTTTTATAACTGCCAATAAAGAATATTGCTATTTGTCTCTCTACTACCTAGTGAACTTATTTAACCATTGTAAGGACTATCGGTCTTGGATCACTATTTGATCATTCTATAATGAGGAAAAACTACATGTTTGCCAAGTAATCTCTTTCAATTAGCTGTTAAGAACTTCCTTTATAGATTTTTAATACCAGCGCACTGCACAATATTTGACTTCTTTTCATATTTTGAAACTCAATCAAGCGCGCCTCGTAATTTGTTTCCTTGTCAATTTATTGGACCAAGGTGTCAAAGTCATTAAATATTACACTGAAATTCAGAGCTCTCACCTTACAACAATTAACGTTATATCTTTCGCCTCATAGGTTTATTCATGCTTATAAAAATCGCCATTACCCTACATCTTTTAATATAATTAGTGCGATGACCAGAAATAAAAATTCGTACCTTTCAGAGGGTTCTTTTCAGTCCGCATCCATTAAAAATAAAAACCGACCAGAGAGGCGGGCACGAGAGGCCTCATTACATCAATTTAAAAGGTAATCCGTAATATTTACGTATCCCAGAGGTCGAGATTCCCCCTGGAAGGGTAGCAGTTCAGTTTTACGATCTCCAACAAGCGCATAGGTTTTATATACTCATAAAGACAAACGACAACGGCATAGCGAGTCCTCAAAACTGAAAACAAGTGTCACATTCGCGCATAAATTCTTTTATAGTCGATGCTTAACGTTATTGCAGCACCGAAGATTGGAGTAAATCTGACGACCTTCGAAATGCACTTATTTCTTGTGTCGTTAAATTAAAAGTAACATCTCCGGTGGGGTAAAGTTATAAATGGGGCACAAAGGCGACAGCTAATTCTGAATTGCCCCAACATACCGGCGAGGATTTAATGGCATTTACTCTTGTCTTCTCGAAATCGATACACTTGTACTTTCCAGTGACAAAGGATCTCAATAGGTCCTAATTTAATCACGGCAGATTCAGCAGTGGGAATTTGAACAATCACCACACAGTTAGCAGAAAAAATATAAATTTACATTTGACAATCGGCAAAGATTTTAGTAATTTTTGATTGAAAATCAAATTTGATTTGAAGCATTTTTTTTCTAAAAATCTTTATTACTTATGAAATGGCATTGCAACCTTATTGATGATTGATAGTGTCTCGTTATACATGGTGTTTCATTAATCATTGTTCATTTTTTTTTATTTCAAGCGTGGGGACCCGGCTGATCGCCGAGCCACAAACTGAGGCCAAATAGACTAATTGTGTGCACCCCTGTTAGGTTTCTAGAGACCCCTTTAGAGCATGCCTGTGCTCTTGATGAAGCCCAGTAGCCTGCTCATAAAAGCCCTCCTTATTTCACTCACCTCTAGGAATGGAAAGTATAGGTACCAGAATTTCTGTGCAGCAAGAGCCGGACAGTAACACAGTACATGAACAAGCGTTTCTTCCTCCTCTTCACACCTTCTGCACATAGGGTCCTCAAGAGATGTAGAGGTGTCTTCTGAGGTGGCAGTGTCCCGTGAGCAGTCTAACCTCCTTCCTTAGGTCGTCTCTGTTGGGTCTCAGCAACTCAGATGTTCTTTGCCGATTGGGACATGAAATAAAAATTTTTGACTGTCCCTTCTCATTCCTTAAAGTGCCTTTCAGACACCCAGTTCTTGAGGGCGCGCTTTAGCTGGCTTGGAAAAATGCCCAGTGCCGGCTCCGGGCCAATCAGGTCCATTTCTTGTTGTTCTCCGCTAGTCTCTGGAGTTTCACGTGACAGTCCCAGACAAGCCTGGATGAGGCCCTGAAAGAGCCTAATGCCCGCAGGGCAGCCTGACTGTCCGAGAAAATACAGATGCGCTTATTCATCATTGTTCATAAACTAACTAAGTAATCTTTGGAACTAGATATGAAGAGTTAACCTAAAACTGCTAGAGCTAGATAAAATATAACCTCATACTGTATATGATGTTTTATTTTAATATTTTGATATTGTTCAATATTTCTTTATCTGAATGAATGAGTGAGTGAGTGAGTGAGTGAGTGAATGAGTAAGTAAGTGAGAGACATCGCTACTTTGGCAGTTATTGTTTTATCAATTAGAAAATATTTTTTTTTTATAAGATTCACTATAAAATTTGTAGCTGTTTAACTTTTTTAGCCCAACAGATGAACATTATGTACCTAATGTAAGAAATGGCGCTAATCAATTTATTCACAGCTCCAGAATTATTTCAAGTTCAAAGTACTTGTGTGGATGTCAATATTAAACTGAAATGGGTTAGAGCCATAATAATGTGAAACAATAGTTTTAAAAAACCAGAGCTAATTTATAACTTAGTAAAAAAAAAGTACTTACTAGCGCATAAAGAAATTAGCGTACATAGTAGTCGAATTTGCGTTGAATGGGAGTGTCTTAGCCTGTCTAATTACATTTCTGACTGATAGGAACCTACAGAAAAATATTCCGATAAATTTGCCGTCGTTCTTCTTGGATAATCCAATTTCGATGACGCCGTCGGAGTGTATTTTTAAGCAAATACTATGGCGATGCGTGCCGATTTGAAATTCTTATGAAACAATGCAGGATGAATTGCTTTCTGAATAATCGCATTTCTCTGTTAGATAACCTAATAACACGTAATAAGGGAACAATTCGTCATTAAGTTCGGTAGCTGAAACGTAAGACGATGCTTGAAGATGGGGCTTCCAGTTAGAAGTATGCAAATGTCGAGCGATGATATAATCCGACAGACAAGCGTGCTTCATTTGGACACTGAAAGCTCGTTCTAACGGGAGGCTGCCATCGTTGCCGGTGCGCATTTTCACACATTGCACTAATTTTATCAGAGCAGAAATGTGATATTTACGAGTAATTTACTCCCATCGCGCACCGTCTAGCGGGAACGTTAAAGCCAGCGCCGGATTTCCCAAAATCTTCGAGCTTTCACCGTAAATTATGCGCCTTAAATTTAAGTCGTCTCCTCGACGTTTCTTTCCTTATATCGACCTATATTATAAAACCAAATCTAAAAGAGTGAAGTTTTTGCAAACGGAAAACTCTGACTTTCAGCCCAACATTGTACGTACTTAAAATTATTACAATCTCGTCTTCTGGAGAATGGATGTACCCTGTGGCGTCAGAATACTGCTATTTTATCTTCAATAGAAAATGGGAGCTTTCATTGCTCCATACACCAAGTAGGTCAATCAACAAGTTCAGTTAGCAAATTATTGTGTCAGCATGACCTCGTTTGTAAAAGTGCAATATTTTAGTTTGCATGTTTTTATAGTTATCGTTTAATAAAATAAAAATTGTGACCAGTTTTCCTCATTTTTTTGGCACAAGACTCTTTAGAAAACAAATATGTGCACCGAAAAATAAAAGAGTCACCTATACCTAATCACTATAAAACCAAAAGAAAGAAATGATAAATGTATCAATACGGTTAATCCAGTCAATACTAGACGCAAAGTTTAATGAAATAAACAAAACAATTATACTCTTTGGTCTATGGACCCACCATAAGTAGTCAAATAGCCTACTCAACCCATTAGCATCATCTTGCATTAAATACGTAAGTATAAGAAATAGCGAAAGATTCAGGAATCAGAAATTCTTCCCAACGAACAACTTGAGTTCAGACCTAACCATTGCATCCATAACCCTTTCAATCCTCAGAGTAGTAGAATGATTCACCAATGCCATTAACAGATAAAAACCAACTGGTGTGATATTTCTTAATATTTCCTAAGCATGAGATCAAGTGTGCCGTACATAGCGTAGCGCTAATACCGTCGCCATTTTAATGTTTAGAAAGAGTGTCATCAACCACGATACGTAATTAATATAAGTAACTCATTGCCTTTAAATGCCACTTCAATTAATTCATAAACAAATACAAAACTTTATTATTCAACTGACATATGCACTTATTTATCTAACGATAATACAGCTGAGCAAACACTCATCCATCTGGCACACAGACAAATCAAAAAGCGATCAGGAGACAGGCCTAGAAATTTGTGGGCCTGGGTATAAAGAAATTATTGCCCTAGGTAATGTTTCTACAGTTATGTAAACTGAGATGTTTGCTGTAGATTTCTGTGCAAGAAAGTGTCAGCAAAAGAACCTTAAAGAAGAGGAAATCTATATTCTAACTGATAGGCAGTCAGAAAAAAAAGCTCTAAAAGCTTACAGTTTTGAGTTTGAACGGCTTGAGAATACAAGCAATCTTTAAAGTAACTGGCGGAGGATACTAGAAACAAGTTTCAGGACAAAGACAGGTGAAAAAATTCATATACTACTCGCTAAGGAATGCCACAAATCTGACAAAGAGCAAAATGAGACTCATTACCGGTCTCCTCACTGAACACTGCCCACTGAGGTACCACCTCAAGAAACTGGAAAATGGACAGTGAGATATGTAGATTTTGTGGATCGTAAGAAGAAACTTCAGAACACATACTATGTTACTGTGACGCCTTAGCAAGCCGACTTACTTCGGCAGTGTAAATTTATTGCCTGACGAAGTCATTGTAAACTTTGTTTATGTCTTTGGAACAATAATTAGAGCCAGCTAGGGTACCAACCTAAAAAAGCAAATTGCACTATCGCTATTACAAAACCCAAAAGGCTATTACAGCACTGTTTTGGGTGTCTTTATTATAGAATCAAAGTAGAAAAATCACTTTACAAACCAGTGTTCCGTGCTCTTTAACCCCGTTGACCAGCAAATGGTGGTAATTCAATCGTTATTGTATCGATTAATTGTTGATGTCAGTCGAGCGATCATTCAAGAGGACAACAGATTTGGGGTGTAATGAATCATAGCGGACCGGACCAGCTACAAGTGTTTCCTGTCCCGACTCGAATCAGTGCTGCCTCCACTCGACCGGAATGAAATTCCGGTGTCTTGCAGTAGAACTCTCATTCAGTCGCAGGACATGATTAATAACGACACAACGCAATTATTTTCTTAATAACAAATTGTTTGTACCTTAAACTATTACTATATTGTAACTGACTCAAACGTGATAGTCATCACCACGATGCTTTGCTCATGTCACATTGGGCTGAATGAATCTCAATGCGTAAAGTTCTGTCAATTGAAGGAGACAAATAACTAACATCGTTCAACAACCAAACACTACCACTTTTTTTACAATATGCCCAAAGTAATTTGCTTTGTTTTAGATAAGTAGATAAGAACAATAACTGACAACTACATGACTTCCAAGCCTTACCAGCGGCTCTATTTATTTGAAGATATTATAAAGAATAGCAAGCTGTTCAATGCTGCTGTTCAATGCAAGCTGTTCAAATATTAATTTATTATTAACAGATGTCTCTATCTTCCTCTTTTCATCCTTCAAAATGTCACAGCTTTATTCGCTTAACTAGTAAAAACGATTGAATCATTCTTGATTTGTTTAACATAGAAATAACATGAATTGATATCGATATGGTTGCCAATGACATGATTGTGTAACAGAAAGTGTAGCAGTCATTCTAATCTGGATAGATCATATAAAAATAACAACAAAATTTTTATAAAAGATGTTCTCCGAATTAACCTCTAAAAAATATTTAGTTTTGAAGTTGAGCGTTTGAAAACCATTTTTTGACTTAATTTATTTATTGTTGAGTCGATTTTGAATTTTGTGTTCATTTCTTACTTTAGAATTTTTAACAATTTAGGATAGTGCATTAAATCTTTGTTACACTTATTAAGTCAATATTAATTATTTATTCTGATTCCTTCTTACTATTGTCATCCTGCAAATAATAAAAAATAGTTTTCAATGCCATAATTTTTCTCTAACAAAGGGATTATAGATGGAAACCTAGTTTTCAGTCAAAGAACAAACATTTTTCCCAACACCCGTTACAGTCGCTAAAGGATCGCTATGATAAGTATACCTACATTATAATGGAAAATTATAGAATAATTTTATTTCAAAATTTTTCTTGTTCCTATAAATATGCTAAGAACTCCATATACAAAATTAAGACCGGCGAACTATCAACTCAAAGTTAATGGCTTGAGATGGCTTTAGATGCGATACGAGAGAATTTGTTTTTAATAAGGTGTTTGCGTAATTAAATTAAAACTTTTACAATTTTACAATTTTTTAATAAAAATATTATTTCCGTTACGTCTGGGATAAGGCGCTCTGAGGCACTGCCTGATATACGTAAGTCTTACCAGTCCTGACCTGCGCTTGAGTAAAAATATCTCCTTGAATTCTGTAATAAAACTGCTTCAACTTATTTAAAATTGTAATAGAACTTTCTCTGAAGGACTTGAACTGTGACAGTGAATTAACTGTAAGTTCCAAGAGACTGGTGATTAGTCGACAATTTGGGGGAAACCAGACCCGCCACTCATTGTATAGCCGTCTCTTCGAGAAACAAAGGATATTCATCTGCAAAGATTTATCATGTTGTCGACGGAAGAAAATAAACAAACAGGAAAGACGATAATTGCCGAGTCATAATTGCAAATACAAGAAATAATACTAAATCGTGAGCAGCTACAGTCGACCGACAATTACCATTATTAGGTATTATTTTATTAGTGCCTATATAGATCGTAATACTGCAACAATCGTCAACTGAAATGTTGAAAACTGCCCTGTAAATGTCAATAAAATCCTGAAAAAAGGTGTAGGTGTAGGTCATGCGTTAAAAGTTACTGACCGACGTTTCTTGAAAAGTTGTTAACTGTATAAATGCAACCTCAACGTTGTATTTATTTCGACTATTTCACAACTTTGTAAAATTGTCTATAAATATAATTAATATATTTCGTAAAATGCCTCATGATTAATGGTGATAAACATGAGATGAAACTTTGTGATTGCCATAAGAATTAAATAAAACTACTGCTGACAATGGGAATTTTTAGAATAGCAAAACAACAAGCATTTATATTTAAATGCAGAATAAATGGTACCTTACTGATTAAATATATGCCAATTTTTCTTTATTCTGATGATATAAAACGTTATTACTGAACCTGGAGTATAAATTACCACGCGTCAATTTGTAAATACCTACCCTGAATACAATAAAACATGTCTCAACTTTAGCTTTTTTTAACATATTGATAACACTTGTATGGTGCACCACTTTTACTGCTGTTGCCAATCATCTATTGTGTTGCTAACAAGGGAACGTGTTACAAGTTGGTCGCGAGACCAAACTGTTGAGGGAAAATGTATATTGACACTTCGCTCTTGTCGAGTTATACCTACGGAACTCGAAAAGTGCTATAGATACAGAGAACGTGATGGAGCTTGAGAAAGAACACGTCAGCGACGTGTTCCTTGAAACTCAAACTCGATAAATTGTTTGAACGCCTTATTGATTTCTTTACTTTAATATTAGGTTTATCTCTAAGTGTTAGGCAACTAAGACTGAAAATTTTTCATTTACGTCACATTTTGCAAAAACTATTTTAACAGTTATCCGTGATTGTTTATAGGATAGGTCAGTAATGATTTCACACACCAAATATTTTATTTGTCACTATAATAAGTTCAATATGGAACTGTTAATAATAATCGCAATCGGATTTAAGATGGAGAAGCATCAACCTCACATTGGTGAGGTACGTACTCTTGGATAAGCATCAGCATACAAAACAATTAACGGGGAGAAAAGGTAAGCGAAATAAGTGCATTAATTTTAACTGGTAATAGCACTTTTTTAGACCAAAAACTTTTCCTAATATATTTTTTTTAAACGTTTTAGTTTTTGTGTTAAAATAATTTTAAAATCTTACACAATTTTCTTACACGCCACTGGAAGCAAGGTTACCTAGTCAACAAGATTACCTTATGAATTAATTGTATTATTATTGTTCTTTGTTGGAGCATTTCATAAGAGGCTCGTCAATTTGTAGGGAAAAAAAATGATTGAAAAAAAATCGATTTCGAAAAAATGGTACATAGAAAAAATTTTTGTCTTGATGAGTTCTACCACTGGTTAAAATTAATGTACTTATTTCGCTTACACCCTGTATAGTTAACTTGAGAAAATGCGCTTCTGCAACCAGGGCAAAGGTTTAAGTGATGGCAAACCTCTAAAACCAACGATTTGTAGTTGCTAATGGTTAGAGAACTTAGTTCAAGTTAATAATTAAATTGCATACAGAAATGTCTCTGAAATTAACTACGTAAGTACCTATCGCTCGTAACAATTGAGACTGAAATTAGTTCTATGATTGTAATAGCCAGTTTGTTTGTACCTATTTACTCAATAGAAATAAGGCGTCGCAAAACCTTATCTATAATAATATTCTAACGCAGATACTTTGAAGATATCTTTTATTGGCAAATTCGAAGGCGATGGTCAATACAAAATCAGCTTTTATGCTTTCCCAATTATGTCGTTTCCAGTAACTTATAGGGTCTACAATCTACATTTCCATACAAAGTTGTTCGAGAACTGTTAAGCGGAAGCTCAGTCAGCAGCGCTCCAATTTTTTTCCATTTTCAGCGACATCCTCATATATTTGCCCTAATAACTATGTGAAAACCGTTTAAATCCGCTATATAAAAAAACAACATATTTATCTTTGGACATGTAACGGAGGCTATTGCCAGTAAGTGGCTCCCAAGATCAGACGGGCAGTCACAGAGTTCCTTCCGCCGCTCCTTACTTCCTGTCATTTATCGCTATTTCTTTTGTCTTTCCGGGTGATTTTATCTCATGCCCTACTCCATAATGGTTGGAAAATCTTTGTGTTGAACAAATAATGAGCGAACGGCTGAGCCAAATGATTACAAACGTCAATGCAGCACTAAAAGCTCTGGTTAAGCCATAAATCGTGCTGAATGTAGCTTAAATCGTCATTTAAGTAACCCTCAAAGGTTCGCTAATAAAGCACTTTATTACCTCGTTTCACTTATATTAACGAAAAATGCAAATATAATTATATTTGCGTGGTTACTGGTAAGGGCGGGGCGCAGGTGGCGAATGTAGAGATAAAAGGAGCAACGTTGGTAAACTCCCCATTATCGAAATTTGTTACCCTTATCAAATAATATATTTCTTTAATGTATGACTGGAAGCAATAACTCTCTCGGCACTCACAATAATTAAAAAATATGCAGTCCGCACTCTCCAAATTTCGCAACCGTAATTCCGTTTGGATGACATCTATGATTACTGCTGTTGTTTTTGATTTGTGGAGGGATTTCTTAGGAGGGAGTTAAATTGCGGAGTGTAAATTGAATAAATAGAAGCTGCGGGGATGGTTTTTTGTCAAGCGAGCCGTTTTAGAAGCAATTACCTTTCTCTATTACATTTTTAGTATGATTAAAAAATTTAACGGCTGTGGCAGCGTCTGCCATGGAAGTTAAAATTGGAGCACGTGGTCGTTGGTAACCAGCAATTAAGACGGAACTCGTAATTTAAATGAGAAAAATTGCGGTAAAATATATTAACACAATTTGCGTCGACAAAAGTCAGCGCTCAATTGAATCAGTTGGGTAAAATTAGATAAACTTTATTAATCACAAATGTTTGCCTTTGACATTTAATTAACCAGCTAAATATTTCATGCCTTTAATTACTCCGAAGAGCAATTACCACCGAGAACATCCCGGAGTAAACACGGATTTCCTCGATAAAGAAAATCTGTAGCGACTTGAAAATCCGAACGAAATTGTTGACGCCTTCGGTGACTCGCCACATTTTCTCCTTAAACAAACTGCAATGCATATCTAATATTGCGTTTAAATCGTGTATTTACATGGAAAGTGGATGCGATCTAGTAAAACTCAAATTTTACTAGCACATTCTGCGAACAATGTTAATAACGCAACCAGACGCAGTAATTTTCGTAATTCTCTTGTAAATTCAGTGAATAAGAAATGGTGAAGGGACCGTAATTGCGCTCATGCACGAAAGATGGGAGAGAATAATTGAAATTTGCAGCAGTTTGTAACACTCAATTTTCCGGTTGCCGTATTATAGGCAGCAGTTAGTGCAACCCTGATTAATGAGTTGCATTTCTTCGCTTTTGAGTGCACCCAGTGGCGTGGGGTTTGGCACCTAAACTAGTTTTGGCCACCGAGCTGCTTTCACCTGGCTTTATCTCTCTAAAATCACTTCTCTCTTTTGACTGTTGCTTTTGCTAATCTTTCTTTCTAATTTCCTTTCATCCTTACACTTCCTTCGAGTCCACCTTGGTCGCATCGTAGCATATTTCGGGCACCCGCCTATGACTTCAGGCGCGGAATACAAAAAGTCCGGACTGATAAGGCCTTATCAGTGCCTGCCCGAAAAGTTTGCCTTCTTTTTGAATATTGCGGTCAAGCAGTGACAATATCTTCATCACCGTGAAAACCAACCCCTGGTATAAGGTAGAGAATTACCGAACTCGTCTCGAGGATTTTTCCAGAGTGTTGGTGTGCCAACAGAACAAGCGTTCTGGAATTTGGGAACGCTTGTGGGCCGGAATTTGGCCGATTTAGGCATTCGCAGGTGAAGATTTGGTATGTAGCTATCTTAAAACCGTAAATCAAAAACTCGAATTTTCCTTTTTCCTTCTTAGTCATCTGTCGCTACTTTCTCATCATCTCGAAAACATCAAAGATCGCTGGGGAAAAGACGTTCTACTTTTCCGCCGCTCCCCGTGGGTTTATTCTGGTCCCCTGTGACGTAGGCTTGGACGCCATCGCCTGAAACAGGAAACCCCTTTTGGATTCCCCTGGATTCCCCAGGACCCCCCTGGAACTCCACATCGCTTTTTTTTTTTTCGTACGCACCCGACTACCACTATAAGGTCAGAGATTAGTTATCCATCTGCCATCTCGCCAGATTTACTATTGCGCAAGACTTCTACCAGCATCAACAACCCGGCTTCACCGGAAATTAGAACCAAATTACAAGACATTACTATTATCCTTAATTAATCTTAAATTTTTCTTATATTTAATTTGCTCCTAAAGCTTTTACATTATTATTGTTATCAACGACAAACCTCTTGCCGGCACGCGGTTCTTTTTTTTTCTGTATTCTTTTTTTGTATTGTACCTTGTTTTTTTTTTTTTTAATATTATTATTAAATCCTTATTAGCAGGAGAAATCTCCATATTTCTTTCTGCTGCCTATCCCACCTTTAAGCTGGTCCCACTGATTGCCGCTTCGGTGGCACTAATTGCCTGGAAAGGCGTGGCATCTTCCTATTAAATCTTAAAAATCTGAAATGTTTTCTTACATATTGAAGTGCATTTAACACCTTTAACTAAATGTCTGCAAGGCGAATCTCTATTAACTGGACAAAACAATTGACAAAGCGTTAGAAAACGTAAGAATCAAGAAAGAAAGCAATATAGCCGAAAGAAACGATTTTATAAACGATTAGGAAATGTTTGAAACAAACTTGGTGGTTTACCGGAAGTAATTACTCTTTACCCTTTCTGAAAATCAAACCCGTTAAATATGCAACAACAAACTCGCATAAATCTTCACCTCAGTACTTAATCAAAGGTCTAATTACTTTCAAAGTTGGTAGTACCTAAAGCTTTCAAGGTCCGGCGAGGAATATTTAATCTTTAAGTGCACTATGTTATATCCGTATGTGAATATGTGGCCGCCTCCGGGATTTTCATTTCATATTATTTTCTCTTATCTG
The DNA here is from genome assembly GCA_951805265.1 of Schizotus pectinicornis. Lineage (NCBI taxonomy): Eukaryota > Metazoa > Arthropoda > Insecta > Coleoptera > Pyrochroidae > Schizotus > Schizotus pectinicornis. The sequence goes on along the minus strand of OX638203.1, from coordinate 639,197 downwards.
AATTGCCTACCTAGCTTTACCAGTCATATTTTAGCTCTTTTAATTATTTTTCTGTTGAATTCGCGTTTTATTTTTATTACAAATTTAATTTGGGAGATGCGGATGACATCCGTTTCCATTGCCTCTTGGGAATATGAGAAATTGTATGTTTATTTGAAAACCGTTATGTATTTTATAAACTAAGTTGTCGCTTTTGCAATCAAAATTAATGTACGTACATTCAGATACATAATATACCGTTTAATACTGATATCGCTGATTTTTTTTATGTTCTTTACAATGATATTTAATTGTGAAGCAATCGGAAAAACGTTAAAAATATATTAAGGTAGGTTAGGTATGTCTCCACATCTCAATCAAAAAACACAGATCAACATAAAACATCATTTTTCTACTTTGGTTCTATATATAATAATTATTACGACACCTAAAACAAAGTGCTGTAATACCTTTTTGAGTTTCTTAATAGCGATAATACAATTTGCTTTTTTCAAGTTGGTAGTTATGATTTTAAATATTATTAAACCATTAAAACGAAACAATTTACAAGCAATTTCGAATCTGATATTTTTTACAGAATTAGGGCATTAACTAACCTTGGTAGTATGTACCAACCTCGACCAAATTCGTATTTGTATTTAAGATTGGTCCAAAGTAAAAAAAAAATAATATAAAGAACTCTTTCATAAGACAATGATGGCAAGCACGTCCATTACAAAACTCGTCGCTACTTGGCTCATTGTCTAAACTTGGACTCGTGCTATGAAATGCGCCTTATGTCACTCGTTCTGTGATGTACTATTATAATGCACAATGTTCGTGATTTAAAACTGCACAGGGAGAACCAAAGGGATGTCCCTTTTTACTTTGCTTTTTATGCAGCATTAAATCTACTCGATGTGAGAGGTCAACATGTTAGACAAAGAATTATGTAAAAGTGGCATCTGCAATTTAGGCATCGAATTGGTGCAATTATAAAAGGAGAATCATAAACGGTGATTTCGTCCAAATAAAAAAATATATTGTAAAAAAGAATTGCTGGAAAATTTTAAGAATAATAAAAACGACTTACTTTATTGCACAGTAACTTTATGTTGTTATTATGACGTACAGATGAAAAGATGTTTTTATTTGGGATCACAAGTCCTTGTTAACAACCATTATATGGCGCAGGCTACAACAAAATTATCAAATACTACAATGGAGCCACTCATTGATTATGTTGAAAAGGAAATTCTTGAGGTAAATAGTAAATAATGATGTCAACAGTAAAGAAAAGCGGAAACAGATAGAAACTATGTATACCTAGCAAAAAGTTTAGACCTTACCTTATCCTTCAGATAAACGTCTCCGCTGTATCCCGTGTGAGTGTAAAACGTTAGCAAAATGCATTGAGGTGATTGTTTGTATTAGCAGGGGCACGTATAAAAAAGAGAGGATATGCATTTCGTATTTCCAAGAAAGCTCCGCACAAGTAGAGAGTGTCATTCTGAGCAAAATACAAATGTTTACTTTAACATTAAATAAATAGCCCGTTTTGACTTCAGTTTGCTGTAAACCTCATCAAGCGCCATTCGTTACTATTACTAAAAATATGCTGCAAATTTGAAAATACGAATTTGGTGCTTATTGTCATAAAATTGGTTATACTCATCTGCTTCACTTTACGGCTGCTCAAAATGATGTAGTGCAATTACTCTGCAGAATACTAGAAATGATCTCGCGTCAAACATTATAAATATTGTCTTATCATACTAGCGCGCAAAAACTAGGCCTGTATTAACACGTTTTATTCAGTATGAAGTAACAACGTGTGAAACAGTAACTTGGTGAATACGACACTGGATGTGGACCAGTTGCGTATTCAATGCATGCGCGCGGCGTCATTCCGTTAAATTAACCTTTGGATGACCAAGCTTTTTTTCCGACGTAAATGACCAAGTGGGGTCAAAATTGACCCCACCCTTTTTTGACGTCAAAATGGCACTTATAAATATTTTTGTCAACAATTTATGGTTGCAAAATGCTTTATTATTGTTTTTGTGTAAGAATTCTATCTTATGAATAGGATTCTTTCATGGAATTCGAAATCTAACGAAAAACAAAAACATACTCTGAAAACAAGACATTCTAGCAGAGAGAAATAATAAAAAAAATAAATAAACGAAAGTCAGGCCCGAAATGGGTGTCAAACAACTCCAGACAAGTTTGGACATAATTAAGGGACATGCGCAATGTCGAATTTCAAAGTTTGTATCAAAACTTTCTTTCTTAGGAATGAAACATTGATGACCCCAGGCCAATAAAATATTTTTTTGCCAATTCTAGCGGAATAATCGACTTGAAAAAGTTGGAGGAAGTAAAACTTATTCAAAAACTCGAATTAAAAAATAACCGGACAAAAATCGTTAAAACTTCCTGAGTTATCAAAAAAAAACATGTTCTGGGGTCAAAATTGACCCGGCCTGGTCATCCGAAAGTTAACTGAGTTATTTTATTTCTTTTTATGCAGTGATCTAAAATGGAGGAACTAATATCTGCACGTCAAAATGAACACAGTGAGAAAAAACGCATGTGATAGCGGAGACGTTCACCTTAAAGAATTTTTGGATGTTTAAGATTGCATCAAAAAAATTCTACAAAGCTATCTACCAGGCAACTTTAAGTTGGACCATCGATGGTGAACTACGAGATGATAGATGCGTGAAAACATGTTTATACAAGCTGTCCCGAAATGACTATGACAAACTTGAGAGGCGGATAGAAAATCAAAAAATAAAAAAACTCTTAATAAACATGTCCTCGAAAACGCTTGATAACGGAGAAAGAGACTTTTAAAGTTGAGTTTAAAAATTGTTTTTTTGACGTATCTCATAAGTTTTATGATCGATTTTTCCGAATGTTTGCACATTTACTGCTGAAATTAGTTATCATGCACTGTCGGTATTCATTGTTCAGTGGCGTAGATATTGGGGAGTGTGTTCCTTTCTTTTCTCCCAGTTTCCACGCCGTTAAATTTAAAATTTGGGGTATTTGGTCGTGGTTGGTATTGATCTAAGTTGTCAGAAAAGGTTACTAAGACAAGTAATTGGCGACGTATATTTTTCTAAAACATTATTGCACGATGAACTGAACTATAGCTATTTATTGCATGTTTATTTTAATATGATATCTCAATCTTCACACCGTCATAAGTATTTATCAAAAACTTTAATTAAAATAATTTCCCTAAATTTGCATGTTATCCACATTACTGTTCAGTTTCATATTTTAACGTTTATAAAGCTTGGGCTAAAGTAGCAAAATCTCCATTAAAGTATCATTTTAATAAATGAAGTTTCAGTCGCCCAGCAGTTTGACAAATTATTAAGGTAGCTTTCATTACTAGTGTAGGTATATATAGTAGATCACAGTAGAAGCAATACAACGCATACTGCCAATAAAGCACAGGTTGACAGGATAGGTAATCTTTAGGGAATCAAATATAATAAATCTGGTGCTCCTCAGGGTACCTGCTTAACAACGTGTAGTTACCGGTTTTCAATCCAAACTCCACCGGAACGTTGGGACGACAACCTCCCAGTCTCTCTAAGGAATTAATAACGCGCCACTACCGGAACATGTTGCTCCACATGTAAAGATACAAATAAAAGTAGAACTTCCGGTAAAGAATTACGTATATACAACAACTTTTGTTATCAAAGATCACAGACGTGAAAGGGTATTAGTTATTCAGTAAAATATCCAGAGCTTAAGTGATTAATTTGGGAGTAACTACAAGTTATCAGGGAAACCTGCGCGTTAACAACGTTAATATTGTAGTTCAATCAACAGCGGACCGTGTTCACTTCCCTTGATAACGCTGAAGATTGCTAAAGGGTGTTTCGGGGATGGTCAAGGGTAACTCAATGAATATTAATTGACATTTACCAGTCCCAATTAGAGAGGTATTGGGAGGTCATTTCCATACAAAAACCATTACTTCTTATCGGCAGCTGACTCGATTAAAACAGACAGAACACGACAGTCACTCCTGGACGCCAATTCGGTCGAGGTAATAGCGGAATTTAAATTAAGTTGGAAATTATGGACTCGACCGTTTTTATTCGATTAATGGCGTTCCAAAAATGTACTATTACTTTCAAGCAATTTTTCTTACTGTAAGTCCAAAAATATTATTGATAAAATTTAAATAAAAACTAATGCCGTAAATAAATTGCCGGAAAAAGAAAAAAGAAAATTATATACAAACTAGGGCTACGCCCTAGTATCCGCCGAGACGTTTACCCGCAGGGGCCCCCGGGTGTATGAGGGTGCCACGTTGCATGTGGGGTTCGCAGCTTCGCTGCTTCCCCACATGCCGCACCCGGGGAGGCCCGCAGGGCCTCAGGGCCTCCCCGGGTGTATGAAGGTGCCACGTTGCATGTGGGGTTCGCAGCTTCGCTGCTTCCCCACATGCCGCACCCGGGAAGGCCCTGCGGGCCTCCCCGGGTGCTTGAGGGTGCCACGTTGCAAGTGGGGTTCGCAGCTGCGCTGCTTCCCCACATGCCACATCCGGGGAGGCCCTGCGGGCCTCCCCGGGTGCTTGAGGGTGCCACGTTGCAAGTGGGGTTTGCAGCTTCGCTGCTTCCCCACATGCCGCACCCGGGGAGGCCCTGCGGGCCTCCCCGGGTACTTGAGGGTGCCACGTTGCAAGTGGGGTTCGCAGCTGCGCTGCTTCCCCACATGCCGCACCCGGGGAGGCCCTGCAGGGCCTCCCCGGGTGCTTGAGGGTGCCACGTTGCAAGTGGGGTTCGCAGCTGCGCTGCTTCCCCACATGCCGCACCCGGGGAGGCCCTGCGGGCCTCCCCGGGTGCTTGAGGGTCACGTTGGAAGTGGGGTTCGCAGCTGCGCTGCTTCCCCACATGCCGCACCCGGGAAGGCCCTGCGGGCCTCCCCGGGTGCTTGAGGGTACCACGTTGCAAGTGGAATGCGCAGCTGCGCTGCTTCCCCACATGCCGCACCCGGGAAGGCCCTGCGGGCCTCCCCGGGTGCTTGAGGGTGCCACGTTGCAAGTGGGGTTTGCAGCTGCGCTGCTTCCCCACATGCCGCACCCGGGAAGGCCCTGCGGGCCTCCCCGGGTGCTTGAGGGTGCCACGTTGCAAGTGGGGTTTGCAGCTGCGCTGCTTCCCCACATGCCGCACCCGGGGGGGGCCCGGCGGGCCCCCCCGGATGCTTGAGGGCGCCTCGGAGTCGATAGCCCCTTCGGGAATCCAAGTTAGGCCCCTTCGGGGCCTTTTTTGGCACTTTTCCGGTACCAGCAACGAAAATATTTTCTCGACCGGTGACCGTTTTGTGAATTTTTCTGACTTTTTTCAAAATCACCATAGATTCGACGAAACTCGCGTCGGGCATCTCTTTCTCACGAACACACAAAATCGTCACGGGCCCCGTTTCAGGGCCTCATCTCGAAAATCGCTCAGGTCTATTTGTTACAAAACGTAATTCCACGTCGAACTGCACTTTCAGCTCGCCGCTTCGCGGCTCGCCACGCCGTCCAGCTGGTCCTCCGTTTTTCGTGCGAGGGGCTCTTCCAGTCGTCTTTTATATAGTATAACTAGGGCTACGCCCTAGTATCCGCCGAGACGTTTACCCGCAGGGGCCCCCGGGTGTATGAGGGTGCCACGTTGCATGTGGGGTTCGCAGCTTCGCTGCTTCCCCACATGCCGCACCCGGGGAGGCCCTGCGGGCCTCCCCGGGTGCTTGAGGGTGCCACGTTGCATGTGGGGTTCGCAGCTTCGCTGCTTCCCCACATGCCGCACCCGGGGAGGCCCTGCGGGCCCCCCCGGGTGCTTGAGGGTGCCACGTTGCATGTGGGGTTTGCAGCTTCGCTGCTTCCCCACATACCGCACCCGGGGAGGCCCTGAGGCCCTGCGGGCCTCCCCGGGTGCTTGAGGGTGCCACGTTGCAAGTGGGGTTCGCAGCTTCGCTGCTTTCCCACATGCCGCACCCGGGAAGGCCCTGCGGGCCTCCCCGGGTGCTTGAGAGTGCCACGTTGCAAGTGGGGTTCGCAGCTGCGCTGCTTCCCCACATGCCGCACCCGGGGAGGCCCTGCGGGCCTCTCCGGGTGCTTGAGGGTGCCACGTTGCAAGTGGGGTTCGCAGCTGCGCTGCTTCCCCACATGCCGCACCCGGGGAGGCCCTGCGGGCCCCCCCATGTGCTTGAGGGTGCCACGTTGCATGTGGGGTTCGCAGCTTCGCTGCTTCCCCACATGCCGCACCCGGGGAGGCCCTGCGGGCCCCCCCGGGTGCTTGAGGGTGCCACGTTGCATGTGGGGTTCGCAGCTTCGCTGCTTCCCCACATACCGCACCCGGGGAGGCCCTGCGGGCCTCCCCGGGTGCTTGAGGGTGCCACGTTGCAAGTGGGGTTCGCAGCTGCGCTGCTTCCCCACATGCCGCACCCGGGGAGGCCCTGCGGGCCTCTCCGGGTGCTTGAGGGTGCCACGTTGCAAGTGGGGTTCGCAGCTGCGCTGCTTCCCCACATGCCGCACCCGGGGAGGCCCTGCGGGCCCCCCCATGTGCTTGAGGGTGCCACGTTGCATGTGGGGTTCGCAGCTTCGCTGCTTCCCCACATGCCGCACCCGGGGAGGCCCTGCGGGCCTCCCCGGGTGCTTGAGGGTGCCACGTTGCATGTGGGGTTTGCAGCTTCGCTGCTTCCCCACATGCCGCACCCGGAGAGGCCCTGCGGGCCTCCCCGGGTGCTTGAATATGCCACGTTGCAAGTGGGATTCGCAGCTTCGCTGCTTCCCCACATGCCGCACCCGGAGAGGCCCTACGGGCCTCCCCGGGTGCTTGAAGGTGCCACGTTGCAAGTGGGGTTTGCAGCTGCGCTGCTTCCCCACATGCCGCACCCGGGGAGGCCCTGCGGGCCTCTCCGGGTGCTTGAGGGTGCCACGTTGCAAGTGGGGTTCGCAGCTGCGCTGCTTCCCCACATGCCGCACCCGGGGGGGCCCTGCGGGCCTCCCATGTTTTGGAGCCCCCTGGGGCCCCCATGTTTTGGAACCCCCTAAAGCCCCATATTTTCGAGCCCCCTGGGGCCTCCATGTTTTAGAGCCCCCTGGGGCCCCCATGTTTTGGAGCCCCCTAGGGCCCCCATGTTTTGGGCCCCCTTGGGGCCCCCATGTTTTGGGCCCCCCTGGGGCCCCCATGTTTTGTAGCCCCCTGGGGCCCCCATGTTTTGGAGCCCCCTGGGGCCCCCATGTTTTGGGCCCCCCTGGGCCCCATGTTTTGTAGCCCCCTGGGGCCCCCATGTTTTGGAGCCCCCTGGGGCCCCCATGTTTTGGGCCCCTCTGGGGCCCCCATGTTTTGGAGCGTCCTGGGGCCCCAGGGTGCCACGTTGCATGTGGGGTTCGCAGCTTCGCTGCTTCCCCACATGCCGCACCCGGGAGGGCCCTGCGGGCCCCCCCGGGTGCTTGAGGGCGCCTCGGAGTCGGTAGCCCCTTCGGACATCCAAGTCAGGCCCCTTCGGGGCCTTTTTGTCACTTTTCCGGTACCAGCAACGAAAATATTTTCTCGACCGGTGACCGTTTTGTGAATTTTTCTGACTTTTTTCGAAAATCACCATGGATTCGACGAAACTCACGTCGGGCATCTCTTTCTCACGAACACACAAAATCGTCACGGGCCCTGTTTCAGGGCCTCATCTCGAAAATCGCTCAGGTCTATTTGTTAATAAACGTAATTCCACGTCGAACTGCACTTTCCGCTCGCCGCTTCGCGGCTCGCCACGCCGCCCAGCTGGTCCCTCGTTTTTCGTGCGAGGGGCTCTTCCAGTCGTCTTTTATATAGTATAATCAATAACATTGAGAGTCAAGACTTCCTGGGACTAGCACTACTTTGACGCTTACTGTCACTTGGATGTTTCTAAAGCGCACTACTTTTTCAAAGTAAACATTCGTGATCTAACCCTTATTATGTTGTTTACAATTAATATAAATAATTGTTCCTCTTAACTTAAAAATAATTGATAAATCAAAAGTTGCTTTTGTCCAAAATGTGTCATTCGAAAAATTTATTGTGTCATCTGTATACAAATTTTGGCTAAAAGATATAACATAGAGTTGCATTTCCATAACTATGTCTTTAATTTTCTTAAGAAGTTTGGAGAAACTAGACTAACTAGAGTGATTGACGAGTAGTAATTTTTATAGGGCTTTTTGATCGAAATGGCGGTAGCATTTATTTAGTAGTCTGTGAAGTGGTTTAGCTTGAGGCTAGTGTTGTATTTGGATGGTAAAGTTGGAAGAAAACTTTTAAGGAAAAATTTCTAATGGCTAGATTTGAAATTCGATCCTCACAAGCGACCTTCCTGATTTTCAATTTATTATTATCTTTTTAATTTTTTTAAGCCGGCCACTCATTACGCGGTACTTGGCAAGTACTTGTACTTGCACAAGGGTTCGGCGAGTACCTATTTGTGCAAGTACAAGTACACCATATTGTATACTACACGTGAAACCGTGAATGCCAAACTTGCAAGTAGTACTTGACACATCTTGATATTTGGCGCTCGTGCTCTTGCACTTTGTGTCACATTACTAATTTGCAATATCGCCATCAAAGAATCCTTTTTCTTCTTTAAGTCAGGAATAGATATTTTGACTTCTTTTGACAATAATTTGGACTAAATGCGCTTATACGTCTCTTGCAACTCATTGATATTTTTGTAGAGTTTATGAGAGGGATCCCAAATAATGGGTTTCTTTTGGTAAAGAAGATCAAAAATCGCAGTGTGCTTTCGTTGAACCACTCTATTATAAGTGCGAGAACACAAGTATATCTGTCAAGTATATTCAAGTAATGTGTAGGAGTCAATAAAATACTCCGCGTCAAGTACTCGTTCCCTTTGACTTGGGTACGTTTACCGACTTAGAATGGGAAGTTGTACATACAAAAGGCCAGTGAGTAAGTAAAAAATTTAACATTAATTCTAACATTTTTTAAACTTTGCCGTGTAATGTGTAGCGAATCGAAACGGAACTTTAAAATTTTGCAACTCGATTAAAGGTCGGCATCATTGTGAAAATCGGAAAAATTGAAATTAAGCGATATCTCGACGAGAAAAAATGTAACATCGTTGCAAACTCGATAGAGTTTTCATTACAATATTCAAAATAAACAGCGAAATTTGCAGGAACTTATGAATTAGGAATAATAATTAATTATCATTAATAAACATTTTTTCATCTAACTTTCGAGCAAAAATATTAACATGCTTGCAAAACTACAATCAACTTGCTAAAATCGTCTTACAAGACTGTAAATTTGCAACTCTATTCGGTGACGGCATGGTCTATTTTTTATAATTTACAACAAAATCAAGAGTTATTAACATGTACACATTGTTACTTTTGTTTCGAATCGTATTTACGTAAATAACTCTTGATTTTGTTGTAAATTAAAAAAAAAATGGACCATGCCGTCACCGAATAGAGTTGCAAAGTTAGAGTCGGGTAAGACGATTTTAGCAAGTCGATTCTAGTTTTGCAAGCATGTTAATATTTTTGCTGGAAAATTAGATGAAAAAAGGTTTATTAATGATAATTAATTATTATGCCTAATTCATAAGTTCCTGCAAATTTTGCTGTTTATTTTGAATATTGTAATGAAAACTCTATCAAGTTTGCAACGATGTTACATTTTCTCTTGTCGACATATCGCTTAATTTAAATTTTTCCGATTTTTACAATGATGCCGACCTTTAATCGAGTTGCAAAATTTTATAGTTCCGTTTCGATTCGTTACATATTACACGGCAAAGTTTAAAAAACGTTACAATTTTTGTTAAATTTTTTAGTTATCATGTCTCTATTCACTGGCCTACAAGTAGTTTTCTAAGTTGGGCGCGCATGTCTTACACATTACTCGGAAATACTTTTCAAGTACTTGCCAAGTATCGCGTAATGAATAACCGGTTTAGATTAGGGGATTGGTTTGGTGGATACAAATGATAGATATTAATACTTTTGATCACGCAATAAGTTATGTTTGGACAATTAATTCAAATTTGGGTTTGTTGGTCTGTTTGATCAATTAAGAATGAGGATGTATAATCTATTGTTTAAACTTTTGAAATTTGATCCACTTCAAGAATCGAGTAGATATAGAGATGTAATTTATAAGCAAATTTAAACAAAAGAAATGCCAGACAACTATTAAGAAATATGGAAAAATAGCAAGCTAATTGATGAAAAGCACCACAAAAAGATTAGAACCCAAATTAAGTAATTCATATTGCCGATTAAGTTCGTTCTATAAACCGAAAAAAAATAACTCTTAATTCACAAAAGCTTGAACAACGGAATAAGAAAAATTAATCTTAGATAGTAAATAGCTGTTTCCAAATACACTCATACTCAGTTTCTCGTACCTTAACAATTGTTTAATTCTTTGTTAGCAAACCGTTAAAATTTTATTAATTATTATTACAAGGCGATCTATGTCTCTCAAAAAATTTGAAAGATTGTAACGAGAAACTGGTAGTCAGTCAACCTAAGAGGAATTTTAGCGACTTTTCAAACAAACCGTTAACGATCTGTTAGCTTTTTACAACTGGGCATCAACATTTTTGCCTGTCCTGTTATGACAAAATTCTACAAATAAAAAACAAGTAATTTATAAACTAACCCTTTTTGTAGTTTATTTAAAAAGCTTATGAAAAAAAAGAATAAACTTATTACAACAAAAAGATTATTTTTAACACCAAATCCTGCATGAAAACAGACTAGTACAAAATTATCCCAGTTGTTGTGTGGTATTAACTAACCACTAGTCACTAATTAACAATAGTGTATGATCACCATATATTAATAATACCTACACTCAATCAATTCGCCTTTAATTGCAGTTAGTTACCTATAATGCAATACAGTGACATGGTCCAAGCAAAAGAGTGCGACAGGCACAGAAATAATGAGTACACATTTCTTCTTAGCACCCTCGCCAAAAGATGCTTCTAAATACCTCAACAATAATATATAATATATAATATAATTTATAGTAACCGTAATTTTACATTAAGTATACAGACTGTCCCACTGAAAACGGCCCCAAGTAATAACTCAAAAATTATTATCTTTGGAGACAAAAGCTTTTAATGAATGTTGGATATTATTGCAAAATTCTCCCTCTTTTGGTTATTTTTCCTATTTTTTATCGTATTTAGTTTAGTCGGAAATGATATCACCTTTGGTTTTTGTTTCGAAACCTTGTCAACTTTTAATTAGTTTTTGCATTACCGTAAAGGAGAGTTAGGTAAACTTTATACCAAAAAAAAGTTGACGTGAGCCACAGCTATAGAATCTGGCCGATTTCTGTGCATACGAAATGTGAGGGTGCAGTTAGTGAATGATTACCAAAATATTAAAACTATCAAGGTTTGATGAAATCTTTGATTATTTGTAAATAACACATGCGATATCATTTCTACTTGAATAATTGAGTCATGACGGTCTGCAACCTACTTCGTTTTGATTTTAATAATTTATTTTCTGAATTGGCGCTGTTATTAATTCAACTTATCTCAATTTTTGTACATCGTTTATTTAAGTAATGCAAAAACTAATTAAACAGACGCATTATTTTTTGAAAAAAAGTAAAATTTGCCAAAGTTTTCATAAGAAAAACAAAATCTAGTGTCATTTCCGGCTAAACCCGAAACGATAAAAAAAATTACCAAAAGAAGGAGAATTTTGCAATATCCAATATTGATTGAAAGCTTCTTTTACTAAAGAGAATAATTTCTGAGGAGTTATTATTTATTATTATTTGAAGCCATTTTCAGTAGGACAGTCTGTAATGCCTAATGTAAAATTAATAAAGAATGTTCTCAGAAAAGTTTTCACTGATATTAAAAAATATGACTTAATCAAACCTAAAGCTCCTATAACTACTTAATTTATGAGAATAACCTATAAAATCCGTTCTTATATGAAAGGAGTTATAGAGACCCAGCTCTTTCTAATAATCAATTGATAATCGTTCGTAAAATATTTATTTGATAATATAAGAAAAAAAATTTATAGAAAATGTTTTGTTTATATTGCTTGATTATATCCGCGATGAGTATGTGTCTACAAAATTATAAAACAGTAAAGCCAACAAACTATTGTCCGCACCGTCGGGAATAGTATTATTATTATTGATTGTTGTTGTGAACCTTGGTACACATATGCATGTATTTACGTAGAAAAGCCGCTGAGGCTCAGGAAAGGTGAGTCATCTTAGCCTACCGGCTCTATCGCATATAACAAGACGTTTATGTGGATTTTGTATACTTAAGGGCTCTCGTGCAAATCTTGAAAATGTCGTACTGCTTTATACCCGCCTGTTACCCACGCACCCCCGTCTGGAGACTGCAAGCCACTCCAGCCCCCAAGTCGAGGGAAACAAATTCGGCCGTCTCTCCAGATACTTCTTCCGATATGGCTACCTAACATAAAAACTTCCCGCTTGCAAGTTTCTCACAACATTTTCACAAATGTAAAACCTGAGTTTTAGAAGTCTATTAAAGCTTTGTCTTTTCAGATAATTTTCTGTTGAGCAAGGCAGAATGAAACAACAGTTTTGGGGTGGTGAGTTACTAATATTAAATTTGTTGCAACACTCACATATGCTTGTAAATTCGACGCAGAGGGTGCGTTCCGGAAGTGTCGGACGTTTCAAGCTCAATTCTGAGCTCAATTTCCCACAGGAATTAAACAATGTATCTTTTCTACCTGGACCTAACGGCAATGGCAGACAATAGGAAAATACACTGGCGGTCGACAAAAAGTATGTTGCTATGAGTACGGCGTTATTTAACAAGAAACAAAAGTTTTTAATTTGTTGGAAAACAAGACGCCTCGACCCCGAATTAACTCAATACAATATAAAGCAGTAGAAAACATTGGATTTATAAAAAAAATAAAAGAAAATGTCTTCACATTATAGTGGCAATTTCAAAGCTTGTCAGATTAGTCAAACCATAGTTACTCAAAAATAATGATCCAATAACTTATCCAATCCCTCTGTAAATCCTAGACAATAAATGTGATATATCCCTGTATGTAAAATGTAAAATGCTCTTCAACTCTGTATACTATCTTTTTTTACTTTAAACATTTTTTAAATTAAAATTCACCATTTTAAAATTTGGGAAATTTGGTCGTGGTTGATACTACTCCAGCCATATTAATCTGAACGACGCTCAAAGCTGAGAAGCAGATTTTTCAAATTTTTGTTAGATTGCAACGGGCTTTAACCGGGGGTTTGTCAGTTTTATGACAACCCCTAATATACCGATTATGCCCGCTTATTATTGCGGGTAGGTATCCAGCCGACCTAACAGCTGTCCCATCTTAGTTTATGATGTGATTATTGAACTTTGAGCATTACTTTCATAATTTACAGGGGGTTTCAGGGTTTCTAACATTGCATGTGCAGTAAAAACCTTACTCACACAGCAATTTTCAAGGCGTTCAGATTAATATGGCGGAAGTAGTACTACCAAGATTAGTTAGAGGTCAGATTCAAAATTTCTAGTGTATCGTCAAATTTTCATGTTTATCTGATGTTTCAATGACATTTAAAATCACAACTACACTGAAAAAAGTAAATTGCACTAGCGCTATTACAAAACCTAAAAAGCTATTACAGCACTGTTTGGAATGTCGTAATAGCTTTATTGTAGAACTAAAGTAGGAAATAAAGTTTACAACTAGGTAGCATAATTCCGCTAATTATGACTTCTGGCGTCGATATTCTCGTCTCAATATTGTCTCTCCTTATGTGTAAAAACTTGTTTTATTAAATTTATTTTTATTATTGTTGAGAACGGGCACTTTCAAAGTAACCACAAGCCATCAATTACTTTAAAATCATGTGATCGTTCGATTCCGATTAGTATTTCAAAAAGAAGTTTATTTTTTAATAAAGCATCTGAATGTTTATGTCCGTGATTAAAATTCAAATTCCTTTATCCTTTGTCCGATTGCTTAAAAGTCGTATATTTTTTCGGAACGGCAAACTGAGTCGATGGTGCAGGGTCCGCTATAAATCCGCGAGCGATTACTTTTCTCATCAGTAGCAAACATTCTGCGGGCAGTTTGATCGATTTTCCTTTAAATATAGGAGCCGGACCTAAAACCGCTGACCAGCCATACTCTCCTTTAACAAAGTATAAAATTCGATTAATCCGAACAACATTTCACTAACAACGACCATCGTTCCATAAAAGCTCTGATCTTCACCAATAACCCTCTCGTTGCCGCGAGACACCCCTTCCAAGCCACCTTTCAGACCTTTCACTTAACCCAATTAAATTAATGAATGTTCGAAATCTCTATCCACCTTTATGGATTCGGAAAACTTCTGGATACGCCAGTAACTTCTCTTTCGAGACTAGTTTGCCTTTTTATGGGTATTTTTTAATTCAGTTGTCCGTTACTCTGCGTTCAATCTACTTTTATGCATGCCCGCTTCAGTTTTAAATTTAAATAGCATTGACACCATAAAGCCGTTTTTTAATCCAAACCGAAAATGTGCAAGTCAGTTTCGAAAAGCGAGTAATGTTCTAATCGCAAACGTCAAACTCTCGATAAGTTCATTTAAAACTAATTTCCGCCAGAACGTCTTCGTCAAAAGTTATTTAATATTTGATTTTCATAACAATGAAAATCACTTCAGTCACGAAATCCATACAATCTAACGCTCGCAAATATTTAACTCATTATTGATTCCTCTTTGGCATAACTTTTTTACAAAATGCTGTGGTAGCATTTTTGCACGAGTAATTTAAATTTTTGCGTTCTTGACTTAGAACTAAAAAAACAAGCACAATTATTATTACACTACCAAAGAACAACTTACTAATTTTTGTAAATTGTTCATGAACAACCCATTAAATTCTGAATAACTGAATTAATGTAACGAAGATCACGCCCTGGCCGTACAAATTAAGACTATTACAGTATATTTATTCGATTAATTTGATCCTATGAAAGGCTGCTGTAATTAATAATAATGTAAAACGTTGATGGATTGATTTATAACGAGATCTTTATGTGATTACTGAAGTCTGCAAATTTCTCAAGTGAAAGAATATAAAGTCACTGTAGAATGCAAGGGTACCGACCGATGCTGTTTGATGTCAAGTCAAAAAAAAAAAAAACTACGTAGATACAATTAATCTCGCAACTGATAAATAAATTTAACTGTAAATATAAGATAAATTTCGGCCGTTAGCAATCTTCAAAGAAATTATGAAAATTAAAAACGTTTGAAACAAAAATACGTGGACAAAAAGATCAATCAGAAGGGACCTGGTGGAGTAGCTTAAAAGTATATTACGTAAACAAGAACCAACTGTAAAATTAAGAGGAAAAAAGACTTAAGATCTAGTTTGACAGTGTTTTCTAACAAGGTATTCACCGATGACGTGACATGAGACATGAATCAAAAAAATGGATATTGATTTAGCGTGCTGAACAGCTTTACTCTGGACCTTGAACCGAGTAAAAGCACTGAAGATATTGCAGAGTAGTTGCATTATACACCCTGGATGCCACAAACAAAGAGACTTGATTTATTCAATGCAATACGTTGTCTATTTGATTTAAATACAAACCAGATAAGACAAACAAAGTGAAAGTAAGCTGATGTTGTCGAGTAGCACATAGTTAATCCTGGCAAAGTACCAGAAATAAATATCTTTCTTTCCACCTGGGAATAAACTGGTACTTTATTCCCTAGGAAATAAAGTAAAAAAAATGCCGATCCTAACATAAAGAAACTCGTTTCCATAATAACCGTCAGCCAACTTTATTTAGGTATCTGTCAATTATAACAATTATTTCTTGTCTAATTTATTATTATTAACTTAAACGGTTGGGAAAAAAGTTTCGTATGCATCTTTGGAATAAACATCTGTAACACGAGCCCTTTATATTATTTTTCCGGAACGAACGGCCACCGCTCTCGCGCGTCGCACCTAGATGGCGGGACGCTCCAAAGATCACGACTGTCCCAAGAGCGCATCTGCTAATCACTTGTTAACGCCCTCACTCGTAGAAGGCGCGACGTCCCAGCTGACTGATAACAGAGTAGTGAAGACTCTGTTATCAGTCTACTTGTATATAAGGACTGGACTGCGACCACCTCGTCAGTCAAGTCGAGTGGCAGCGCTAGATGTGACTTGACGTGTTTCCAAACGGTGAGAGATTGTGAACAGTTTTGCGAAAGTGAATCAGTTCGGGTCTTGTGAGAGTTTGCGAACAGCCCTAACCCTAGTCCCAGTGGTTGGTCAGAGAAACTGCGACAAACGGTTAGGAAAATTCACGTGGTTTTTGACCAATTCAGTCCGGTTTCGGCAGTTCGTCAGAATAGCTGAAGCCGACAACCAGAAGAATTTGCTTGTGTGTAAATCGAGATTAGAGGAGTTTGCTGTGTGGAGTCGAGATCGACTGCCAAGTTTTTATTAAAACTCGGCAGGAGATTGATTTCAGGAACCAGCGATGGACAAGCTAGCCACGTCCCTCGACGGCCGGTCTATCCAGGAGCTGCGGGAGTTTATTCTTCTTTGCAGCACCCAGGTTGAGCGGCTCGCCAAGAGACGTGCGGAGTCGGACAACGACGACGAAAAATTCCGGGCTCCCAAGAAGACCGCCCGCCCAGCCACCCCCGCCCCAATGGAAGTCACCACCGGAAATCCGTTCAGCCCTCTGAGCAGAAACGAAGAAAAAGCGGAAGAAGAAGCAGATGACGACAATAACGAGCAGGAAATTGATTACGACCAAGTAAGCATAACACCCCGCATGCGCCAAACACCTAACACAACTAGGCCTCGCCCCTTAGCCGCCACGCGCACACACGAGCCCGCGGAACAAGAACAAGTTGACACCGACAACGCTGTAACTCGCGAACGAATTCCTCCCATTATTATGCGCAACAAGAGCATTTGGTCCCGCGTGTCCAACGATCTAAAAAGAAGAAATATTATTTACACGAAGGCTCAAGTAACCCACGAAGGGATTAAAATTAGTGTTCCGGACGCTGACACACATCGCGCGCTTACCGCTCTTTTTGACAAAAACGAGACACCGTACCATACGTTCAAGCGCTGAGTGTCCGAAGGGATTTCCCCTCCCTAAGGAAAAAAAAAAAAACCTCGTCAGTCAGTTAAAACTCAGTCAACAGTCAGCATCCATTCGGACCACGACTAACAAGACGATTTCCTTGGCGGAACAACCTACTTCGGTACTTGCAATTACAGCGCGGCCCAAAGCTAAAAGCTTTGCCCCAAATGGTAACCGCCACTTGTATTGTTATACTGAATAAATTGCTCTTACACATCGTTAATCCCTCGAAAAAAAATGCCCTCGGCTCCGCCTCGTGCATTACTTACATTCTCGGAATTAAAATTGGAGTTTATTGCCTTGACACATAAATAACTATTAAAACAGTATAATAATTTAAAGCTAAAATGGATCAATTAAAATTTGGACAACTTTTTTCATTTCTGAATTATTAACGACGTTTGTTCAATATAACCTAAAATTTTCTGTATAATTGTTAAAGCATGTATTTTTTGTATCTCTATTTTAGCCATAAAATAATTATATGATCAAGCAAACTGACCTGCGACGTTCGTAATTGTTTCAACGGACAGTCCAGTTCAGAGAAGTGCTAATGTAGAAGCATGTTTACTCAAAGGTGTCTTAAATAGATCTATCTCTGCTTTCTTTAGAGTGTCCTTGATCCAGCGACTGATGGTACAGTTTGTCAAATATAAGGGTGCAGATGATATCTGGCGAAGCTGCGTAGACGAGGAACAGAGAACGCATTCGGATAAACAAGGATGTAGAGTACGCGCGGCCTACTGAGAGAAGTACAGACTGTGTCAAAAGCAACACTTACCGTAGAGAAAATGAAAAAATTGAAATCAAAAATATAATAATACAAAAATACAGGGCATCAGGCCATTATGTATTTATCGTTGTAATAATTGTGGAAATTGCTGACTGTTAAAATTTTAACATAACCGTTATTATTTTGACTAAATAACATTAGGTACAAAAAGCTGTTAGGTTAAAAGCGAATATGAAACTATTCTTTGAAACACGCTCTTGAACTTTTTTTAAATCTTTAATTGGTGCATTTGCTTCAGCCTCTCGTTGGATAAATTGAATGACATTTACTATAACTTCTTTAGACTGTCCACTTAGAACTTTTTGCTTAATTCGTGACTAAAACTTTTTCGCCCGAATGTACCAGTTGCTCTCGCAAAAGCAGCCCTTAAAGTGACTCTGTCGGTGTCTGTCTACTGCGCATCTGCGGCTACAGGTAACTCACCCGCACGCTTATAATTGACAAACTGTATCCTTCGATTCTTGATGGCATGGTTCACTGTTAATTAAAAATTTATTTTAATTTGCAATTTGTACCATGCAATAAAATATTGAAATCAATTTTATTCAAAAATGGTGCATCCTATCGGTACTAAACAATTAATTTCTATACGCACAAAAAGACTAATGGTTGTGCAAAATCTCATTATTTTACCACTAACGGCTTTGGAGATATTCAATAAAAATCATTCACAGCGGTCCACCTTTAGAGGCCTGTAGCTTCCTTAGGAAAGATTTTTCGCCGTAAGTTTATCGACTTCTTTTTCTTGTCTTCTATCATAGAAAACGTATGTAAAGTATTGCACACTTTTTTCGGGCCATCCTGTATACTCCAAAACTATCGACGTTACTTATAGTATGTAATTTTTCCTTGTAGAATAGGATATAAGAAAGGTCAAATTCCTATTCTGTTACTTATTTTTGTCACTTCCGTTATAGTAATTGTGATTGTGGTCTTAAGTTGTGTTATATTTCATATCTTGATTAAAAAAATGGTTTGTACTCGTTGGCCTGTAGCCAAGACCACCAAGATGACTAGCTTATGAAAAAGCTGTTTGAATGGTAAAGTTCGATAATCTAACACAGGTTGAGGATCCCAAGTTCGATCATACTGTTGTGCGAATAATGAAAAGCGTGATAACTTAACAATATATTTAAAGTTGGAAGCGGTGTACAGTGATGGTAGCTGGTGGAAGCAGAAGAGCAAAGATGAGAGTGGAGAGAAGCAAAGAGCAAAGAGCAAAGAGGCTGTTGTTGAAGAAACCCTCGCTTATATACAAACGTAAACTTGGCCTAGGGGTACGGTGTGGTAAAGAAGGGGTAGTGGGTAGGAGTGGCTACCCCAACTTCTAGAAAAGTCTAGAACGTTCTAGAACATACATATGCTGAACACATACCTTGGCCGATTCGGTCTTGCATTGGAGACTCTCATTAAGAAGGCTTTAAAATGAAAAAAGTTCTGCTGGCAGTTAAATGTTGCAAATTTATGAGATCCTGGGTGAATATATCCCAAAGAAATGTTAAGACATTCACTTGTTGCGCTTCATACATAGAGGTGTTGGATCTTTGACAGAAAACCCACCAAAATTTAAAAGTTGTCACGTACTGTTTTTGAGTTCTCACCGATATACATAAAGTTGATCATTGTTTCGATAGGTGGTTCTATTAGGTTTCTTAGTTGGAAGGTCTCCCGCATAATATTGCGGCGACAAGGAAAAAATCGGTCGTAAGTGGATAGGTAGTTGTGTCTGGAAAATGAATGTACTAATTTCGTCGACGGTTCAAATATTACATAATAATAGTTAATACCATGTTTTGAAAAATAAAAACTAAGGTTGTGATGGCTATAATGGTACAACCATAATGCTCTTCGCTTTTTCTATTAATGTTTTTTCGAAGCAATAAAGGATTATTGCAAAAAACGAGAAAGCATAGACGAACATGTTTTTCCATGAAATTGTAAAAGCGTCAATGGCCCAAGAGTTTGGATCCTGTTTCCAGAAAACATGTATAGGAGATTTCTTACTAGCATGAGATGCAAATAAGTCCACCTCAAGTAATCCTAACCTGCAAGTTATTTGATTAAAAGCTCAATCGGACTACCTCCCACTTTGCTTGTTCTGGTAGGCGTCGAGACCATGCATCCGCTACTCTCCTCCTCTACTCTTCTCTCTGATCTACTCTGATCTATCATTATTGGCAAAATACACCCTGTACAATAGAGTAAAACCTGTATAATAGAGTATAATTATTGGTCTCAGTTACAATTGAACAATTTTAAATCGTATCGTATGTACGATATGGCATTTCTTAAGCGAAAAGAAACGATCAAAAAGTTTCATCCAGGAATGGAACGACATGTTTTCATCACCATTTGACTTTCCTCAGTAAGTTCCAGAACCGAAAGCTAACTTATGGTGCATTCTACGAATTTATTTCAAAATTGTTTTTCTCATTTTTTTATATTTTTTTATTATGTACATTTCTTTGAAACAGCATTGATAATTTTTAACTTTACACTTTTATCTAATTTAAGGAAATTGATGACGTCCTTTTAGAGATACTTTTACATAAAATGTACATGATATTTATGAAATTATTTAGTTTTAAGAGCGATATTTTGAAATGTTGACAATTTTTTCAAGTGTAACATAAAACTAAGAGTTTAACGTTTACGATGATTGTTTATGAATTAACAAAGCGCCATAATGGCCTCTACCCTTCTCCCTCGTATTATAAGCTTATATATGGCTAAATAAATGCGATTCCCGCACCACTCGGTATCTAAATTACCAAAATGAATTCTAAATAAGCATTGCGTAGGTAGATAGCACCGAATATATCAACATGATATATTCATTCGGAATGTTTGATATGCTGTGGTGTTGCGATATCATTTATACATATCTAATCAGACTGTTACCGTTGTTTCTCCAATGAGCTAAGAGCTAAGGTGTAAATTCAACATAATTTCCCCCACTAAACGGTTACAGCTTTTCGAACAGTACACAAGCATTTCAACACATATATACATTTTAACTGCAATAATAGGAATAAAACAACCAGTTGTTTAATTTAAGTATCTAAATCCCAAACCAAAATCGATATACCTAACGCGACTTCTCTCAAACATCATAAAATTTGATTATTGCTCCTTGCGTTTTATTGGATGTAAAGGATTAATTATTTAATTTATGTAGAATGTGAAGCTTCACCTGCTAAACTGAAAGCTGGAGAAAGCTCGAAATACGAAATAACAAGGAAACATTTCTTTTTAATTATAGAGAAGATAGACACAAAATTCAGACTAAAATAAAATTGGAAACAAAAGATCCTGGAATTTTAATATGATTGGGGTGGAGAAGAGGTAGAAGCACTGGTAAATTGTGCAAATGTAAATCTCAAAGTGTTTATTCTGGACCGGTTGTGCTGCGGATTAGGGAGTCCATTATCTCTGGCTGCGTCTTGCACCGCACGATTTACATACGCTCAAGTCTGCTGCGACACCTTCTTCGCCAAACTACCAAGTGAGATCTCTCACGGAGACCAGAAGAAATATTACTTCTTGCACGAATTAATTCACTTTGCGTTTATGTTATCGGACAAGCCATTGAACAGAATTATTGGATATTTACCTAGTTTCAAAGTTATCAATTTCCATCACAAGCTTCATAGACTTAGCAACCATTCACTGTCAAGTGAAAATGAAACATTGTCGTAAATTAAATAATGGCGACAATGGAAAAGTTACTGTGAGAAACGGGCAATTACTCAAATGTTGCGTTTTTCAGTTTTTTGAGAGGGCTTCATTTTGACCCCACTAGGACCCATTAACATATCTGGTGGTAAAAACACTGTCATTTTTGCGAGTGATGGAGAGCAACCAAAATAAAATATACGAATTTATGATAATTCCTAAGCTAAATGATTTTTTTCAGGAGAATTTGTTTTTGCGAATCATGCAAATTGAGAATTTAATTAAAATCGCATTTTTATTTCAAATCCGCACCTTTAAACGACAGAAAGGATTGTTTCCAAATTAATAATTACAAGAAGACGACATATGTAACTATGTATCACCCTCAAAGGTATCGTAACGTTAATAGTAGCTCATAAAAAGTATGTCAGCTTTGCAATATTATTTCCTAGTGTTTCAATTATTTTTCACGGTGACGTTGTTGAGTGCACTCCGACACGAGTGCAAAGGAGTTCCTCTAACGATGCAATGAATATTTGATTAATATGTTCCTTTGATGTCAACGTTTAAGTTTAGATGAGATGCCAACTTTTAGCTTGAAATCGTATTTTTCAATTTTATAAACATAAATCTAATTTAAAGTCTTAACCGGAGTAGATATAAAAAAAATAGACACACTGGACTCACCCTGCAATAGCCGATAGGAAATTTATTGACGCAAACCTATCTGGCTTTCCTACAACGTCCTTTGATTTCATTATAAATCTTGATAGAGCATTCATAAAGGTAGTCTTAATTCTAGAAATTTTAATCAAATTCTGAAGCACTCAAGTAAAATAGTTTTCAAAGTATGCATGAACTGCAAGGCGTAATTACTAAGGCAAAGCTTACAAACTAATGACACTAATTTATTACTTTCATTTAGCTCAATTGAATTTTGAAAAGTTACAAATTTTTAATTATTCAATAATAGTTTCACAATAGTGTATTTACTCTAATAAACGGTGAACATTTTTTTAAACATAAAAAAAAGGCTGACGCCCGATAGTTAAATGAAATCTGTCAGATTATGATCTGAATTGTAATAAATTACAAAATTAAAAGATTTTTATTTTGTTTGTAAACGGGCATTTTGTAAAATTTTTTTTACGTTCATCGTAATTGATGCAGTCGGTACGATAGAAAAATACACGAGAAGATGGCATTGTTCTTACACTGAGTGAAAATGTGGAATCTCATGAGGATAAATCCAATACTTTTGTTCTGCTGGTACAGCTCTCCCAACAATTCAAGAACGAGTCTTTATGCTAAACTAAAAATTTTCGCCAATATAGTCGCTAATTCAGTAGTTAGCTAGAAGAGGCAATAAATATTGTTTGTTATTACTTTTATTACTTAAGCGACAAGTGATGGGCAGAGTCCGAGTATTGCCAATAGACCGCACGTGCCGCAATTCTATGGGCGACATAAAACCTTTTCGAAGTAAAACAATCAACGGTAAAACTTTTAAAGAGGTCAGTTTACATTGCGTCCGTTAGATTGTTGAAGCAGATTGTTACCTTGTTCAAAAAGTAATTTTTTTATCAAATCTATTTAAGAGGAACGTTTCCGTCTATCACATGTGGTTTTTTCTCACTGTATGCTTGTTGACGTGCCGAGATTAGTTCTCTCATTTTAGATCACTGCATAAAAGGAAATGGAATAAATCAAGTGCAAGTAAATAACCCAGTTAATTTAATGGAGTGACGTCGCGGGCATGCATTGAGTACGCAGCTGGTCCACAGTGATACGCTCCGCCTTAATCCAGGTTTGTTGACACCAGGTTGCTATTTTACACGTCGTTACTTCATACTGAATAAACGTATTAATACAGGCCTGGTTTTCGCGCGTCAGTATGATGACTCAAGACAATATTCATAATGTTTGACGCGAGATCATTTTCAATATTCTGCAGAGTAATTGCACTACATTATTTCGCGCAGCCGTAAAGTGAGGCAGATGGGTATAACCCATTTTATGAGTGTCGAACAGAGAACGACAATAGGCACTAAATTCGTATTTTTAAATTTGCAAAAGCAACACGCATATTTTTAGTAATATAATTAATCTTTTATTTAGAATATTCAATAACGAATGGGAGATGATGAGGTTTACAGCAAACTAAAGTCAAATTGGACTATTTATTTAATGTTAAAGTAAACATTTGTATTTTGTTTATATTAACGTGCATGTTAACGTTCTTCAAAGCATCATCCCCGGAGTCTCTATCGTGGCGTATCAGATCTTAAAAACAAAAGTTAGATACTTTTTACCTGTACGGAGCGATTTTGGAAATACGAAATGCATTTTCTCTCTTTTCAATACGTGCCCCTGCTAATACAAAAACTCACGTCAATGCATTTTGCTGACGTTCTACAATCACAGATGATAAAGCGGAGACGTTCCTCTTAATGAAAAATGTATAATGACTTTTAAACTAATCATCGATTGTATCACTAAAAACGCTGTAAATAATCAAGATGCAGGTAATGAAAAAGCCTAACTAATAGAAAAATAGAATGAAATTAGTATATTACATGTGATTTCATAACAATCATTGAAATCGATTCATACCTATAGTAAGTACACGAGTGCGAAAATTACCTCAATAACACGCGGTTAATCGCCATCAACTTGTCAGAAACCTCTATAACGCACGGGTGTGTTAATGGAAGAAGAACGCACGGGTGTGTTATGGAAGGAGAACACACAAATCATAAATTTCTTTACCTACTACATAATGACCTGTTCAAAAAAATGGTTGTTTAATCCTTCGTTAACAAGTCGTTAAAATTTTACAGCAGGGTAGTCGCTCATTCGTACGAATTGCAACAATGGATTAATGGTCAATCAAAGTAACCGTTATTTTCCTACAACCGGGCAGGTAAATAAAAACAATCTCATAAGGGATTGTAAAAAAAATGTATTACATACACAACTTAATTGTATAAATTTTTACTTTTGTTTCTTATGTATTTACAGTACTGAACGATTTTTGACTGAGACAATAGACAAACGTAGGTGTTCAAGATAAGATGTTAAACATGAAAATCTCGCTTATTTATAGAGTGGCGACATTGGTCAAATTACAAAAAAGTTACCCCAGCCAAAAACCTATTTCAATAGAATAATAACATACTTTCCACAGCTTACTTGATATTAAATACTTTCTAAAATTTTGAATTTTGGTTTTTATTTAATAACTCAACTGGTAGGAAAGATATCGCAAATACACATTATTAGGACCCTTTTTCAATTCGAGTATGCTTTACAAGTCTTTCTACATCTTCAATTTCTTGCCAACTCTGATTTTTATTCTGGGTTGTGATAAGTTTAATTATTTAAATAATTTTGCTTTACTAAAATTAAAATTACATTCTTCTGATTCTCCACAGTATGCTGTGGAATTAAGTTCTACAAAAAATTGAAGATGTAGAAAAATTTGAAAAGCATGCTTGAGTTGCTTTTAAAAAAGTGTCCTAATAATATGCAATTTCTATGGCAATATCTTTTTTTACCAGTTGTGCTATTGAATAAAAACCAAAATCGAGAACTTCACATTTTATTTAATATCAGGTAAACCGTGGCTGGCGTTACTTTTTTGTAATTTGACCAAAGTTGTCACTCTTTAAATAAGCGAAATCCCCATGCTTTCCATTTTTATTCTTGAAACCACTATGACATACTTATTAATAAAATTTCAGCCAAAGATTTGACAAGTCTCGAATGACATTCTTGAAAAGTTTGCATAAATTATAACTATTCAAATGCCACTCGTAAAGCTGTGTAGAATTTGACTAAAGAAAAACTCAATTGTATACTATCATAGCCAATTACAAATCACATCATATTATACCTAAATAAAATTTAATTTTTGATAATGTATTTTATTGCTTTGTAGGATTATAAATATAAATAATAGTAATGAGCAAGTGCCATAAACTGCCTTATAAACAAGTTCTTTATACTATGTTTTGTACTTTGAACCTTGTTTAAATAAAAATTTACAATTTTAAAATTTGAGGAGTTTGGTCGTGGTTGGTACCGTGGCAAGCAAAAAATAAAGCACAATATTTCTTCCCAGTGTGAACCCAACTTTATTCGGTAGGATGGAGAGAGCATTGCGACCCACCCATTTCCAAGTGATTCGCTGCCGGGCAAGGGAGGTGGGTGACCTTTGGGGAAGGGATACCCTCCAAGCGAAATAAATATTTATTACCCGTAGCACTATTGGACGATAAGAGTTTCGTTAACACAGTTACTCTTACAAGCCGTTTTACACAACTTCAAAATCGCCGAATTTGCTTCACAACTCGTGCTTAATTTTATGCTCGCCAGTGTACTACCAAGATTACTTAAATGTCAGATTCAAATTTTTTACGTTTATTTGATGTTTTAATGACATTTAAAATCAAAACTGCCAACCTGAAAAACGCAAAGTGCACTATCGCTATTACAAAACCCAACAAGCTATTACACCACGGTTTTGGGTTTTGTAACAGCTTTATTACAGAACCAAAAAAGAAAAAATTTATTAAACAATAATAATAACTTTAGGGATCAATTTCAAGTATGGAACTTGCAATTCTGCGATAACTCGGTTGCAACGCTATTTTCCCTATCTCGGTGCATCAAAGTTGCGCGCGGAACTGTCACTTTGCAATCCGACCTGTCATTTTCCTGGGAAAAAATTCGAAAAATGGTTAATATCAAAATTTATGACTCGCGTAACATTGATTAAGCCAAAATAGCTTACTTTCAATCGAATTTTGAAGTAAATGGCCACCAATGACCATGTAAATCACCAAAGATTGAAAAATATTTTTTATACAATCGTATCGAAATGGTACTATTTCGAATGTCATTTTCATGTTGAAATAACGTGTTTTTTTTTTCACTATACTGTTACTTTTTCGCACTAGATACAAAATGTAAAATTAACTGACAAACACCTCAATTATCAATGAAATGTTGATTCTGTTATGTCGCATTTCCTTGGAAACGAAAAATTGTGCAACTAGATTATGCAGTAAGAATGTGCAATTTTATTCTTTCTTTTTACATTTTTAACAATTCTGGCCACGATTGTATAAAAAATCTTGTATGTAGTACGTTGCAAAATTCGTGTTTTTCGCACGCGACGTGTTACCACAAGTTTCAAACAAAATTGAACTTTATTGTTGCAATTTTAACTAAGCGTCTATTGTAATTGTAGATTTCCAAAGTGTGTTTTCATTAAAAGTCAAGAGTTGGTCTACTTCCGGTTCAAGCCAAAATCTTTCCCATTTTTGCACATTTAGGAAGCAATAGCTTCTTTGGGAAGTATTAGGAAGAAAAACTGTTCATAGATTTTTGTCATCATTAAACGTGCTCTAACACACAGTATTTGCGACCAATACGAAAAAAAGTTGGGACAGTTTATTTCATTGAGCATGTAATAAAATTTTCAGATCAGTTTTTCTCGAAAACCTATCGAAATTTAACAAAAATATTTTCTTTGTTTAAACAAACAGAAAATTTCATTTGTTATCAAAACTGTAAAAGTAAACATACAAAAAAGTTGGGGGCAAAATTATTTCACCAATCTATTTCGGAAACACCTTGTATACTGTGTTTTCTTAAACAACAAAATTTAAATGATTTTTTAAATGCAAACCTGCAATTATTATTTTTTACCTCGGAGCCTTTTTACGAACTGCTGCATGTAACCCGCAAAGATTTCCCAATATTTAAAAACGATAATATGCATCTCGTTTCTCGTTGGGGAAATTTATTGATTCCAAGAGTTGTAGCTATAAATATTTTGTCAGAAGTATAGATAAATACATATTATATTTTAATTAATTCAACTATATCCAAATCTCACAACTTATTAGAAAGCTCGTTTATAATATATGAAATTGTTTAAGAAATATTGTCGTAATTTCAATCAGATATGAACGTGTTTACATTTCTGAAATGAAATTAAGTCTCATCATTCCTTCATATTACGTGAACGTTAACGCTTGCGGCGGCAATTGAAACTAGCCAAGCATATTTTAACGTATTTTAATTTCCTCCGAGTGACGTCACTTATCTGGATGGTTTCTCATAAGCCTGACGGTCATTTCTCATCTACTCGCTGCTTTCCCTCTCTATTCATTTTGCATTTCCATTCCGTAATTATTCCATTTGAATTTTGATTTCAATTAAACTTTAAAGACGAACTTTATTAATACTTAGTATAATCGTTGGAAATGGCTGGAAAATTACCATTCGGTTTTGAAAATAGTCTGATTTGCAAAATTGTAATTGTTGTTGAAAATAATTAAGATCGCGCTGCAATGTTTTACAACAATCAATAATAGATATTAATAGATATTTCCCTAACTAAACAGTAGAAGACTATACAAATCTTATAAAACTTTTTGTCTTAACTCACAGTTCGAAAAATTATGTATAATCTTTTATGAATAAAGATAGTTTATAATTACAAAAAGCACTTACAAATTAATAGTGGTTTGTGTTAACGTAAAAGAATTTTTGAGAGAACTCGCACGTGTAATGAAAGTAAGCCTACATTAAAGTAAGATCTTTGCAGTTTCATTAGCACGGCTGGGCGTTGAAGAGACATTTTTGCGCTGTTAACGAGCAAACAGATTTTTTAATAAGGCATTACGACGCGGAGCCATCGATAGACTGTGACTCTACATATTTACATAAGAAAGTCCTTCTAATCTTTCATTTCTTCTATGTTCTTTCGCATTGTTTTGTTTCGGATTATTAAAAATCTCAGACAACAAAATAAATTTGAGGGAAATTATTAATAAAGGGAGATGCAGCAGATACGACTCAAATATTTCATATGGTATCTTTTCATAAAATAAGACCATTTTCAATAACACGCTCTTATTTTCAAAAGCACAACTTGAAAACACGCCATCAATAAGTATTATTTAAAATACATAATGTCCCAGAAAGTCCGCACCACGTAATTATCTACTAGTAGTACGGCCTACTAAATTCCACGTCTGCAGTTGCTGTCCCCAAACGCCTCATTCTTGTTCCTCTCAGAAAATTGTTTACTTTCAACTGATGGAACGCTTCAATTGCCGGTAGCATTCATTGTTGACATATGGAAATGATCGCGATATATTTGTGAGATTGTGCAAGCACCAAACTTGTGCCCGACGTTTTCGATGAGGCTATGCCGGTCACGCGCCTGCACGTCACGTGGCTAGCACACATGACTAATGTCTTTCAGTATCAAGGATGTAAATCATACCAACTCTGCTGATCGGTTCCGCTTCCGTTACAATACTGGATCGTCGGCAGTAGGTATTAGGAATTAGGATTCAGTATTATTTATGGCCTCTATAGAGATACGCATCGCACTACCTATTGCAATTAAGGTTAAGGAAGTACATACATAGTCCGTTTCTCTGATTTGCGGTGAAAATTAATAACACGTATAGGCTAATGGTAATGCTTGAATCCTATATCGAATTGGTTAGTTCAAGGAGAAGTGTCGAGATAATTAGACCACAGGTTGATACAGGAAGTAACTGTTAACGTCTAACGACCGTAATTTCAAGCTTCTCCGGATATTCATCCTTCATATTGTTATGGCAGAAACTACACTGGTAACGTACAGTGTACAGTGTTAGGTACAAGGTGTTCAATTAACAGTAACAATAAATATTAACGAGAATAGTTAAGGTACCAATTTCAATAACGGGGTTTCCGATAGAAACAATAGACCTTATCATTTTAGAAAACTGACAAGGGATGATGCACATTTGTTTCGGGCCATGTCAATGTTTGTTGACAAAGTTTTTCCGGAAATATCAATTTACAACAAACAAATAAGTGAAATAATATTTGCCAGTTGAGAGTGTATAAAAGTTTAACAACGATAGTAGACACGTCCGTATTAATAATATTTCTCGTGTGTTTATATTTAACATTGACCCAAAACCGAGCCCAAAACAAAAGAAAATGGGTAGTATGATGTGACATAATAAAATTGTCTATTAATTAGATAACCAGCAAATTACATATCAACATACCCACACATAGGTACTAAGCGCAAATTAAAGATGCAACAAATAGGTATACTACGTCTCCCTAAAATTATTGACATTTTCTGTTGCAAATTCTGTTGCAATATATTAGGTAGGTAGTAAAGCAGGTTTGACAAATTTTGAATTCATACCGAGCGTGGTCATCATTTACAGAAGTTGACTTTTTTCAGTTTTTACTATGGCAATCTTAAAGTCAGATAGAACAACTGTTATTTTGAGATAGAAACAAAAATATGGAATTTATTGATAGCCTTCAAATTTGGTATATGATGAGATTCAATTAAAGTAATCACTGATGTAACTTTGAAATCAGTTGATTCAGTTATCAGTTGATTCGGACAATCAATCAAATCAACAGGAAAAAGTTGTTTTCTAACAAATTGTTTGCATAATGAGTACCTATCTATTACCTCAAACAGAAAATCTACACAATTTAAGAATGAGAATTATCTTATCGTTACGTTTCTTGTTCGTTGTAATTTTTCTACAATCACATACTCAATTCAAAAGTTATTTCAAAATGCCGACTTCCTTAAATATTGAAATCTTTCGAACGAGAAAATTGATAACAACTCGATATATAAGTTCAAATTTGCCATACGCTTATCTTGAGTTTAAGGCAATGGCTGGCTGCCCCTTTTTAGAGTTAATTGAGTCAGTTGCATAAAAATCAAGTAGAATGACGGTTGATTGTAGAATTATGCGCTGCTTTTGTGACATCAAAGAAAACATTGGAATTCGAGGTCAAGATACTACGTGAAAATCACACGACATAATAGGTATATGAAGTAAGTACCTTATAAAATTAAGATAAATATGGCCGATGCATAAGTAAATAGGAGCTTATGTAATTTCAGAATCATCTTTAGTTTTACAACACCTGCCAACAAAATGTTATAATTGTCATTTCTTTAGCAGTAGTCACGAAACGTCTTGATTCACCCGGCGCATCCGCCATTTTTGCACTGGGACATTTTCTTCTTACGCGGTTACGTACGGTAAAACCAACAGCGTAAACGTGAAATCTTGGTATTAATAAAATCACCTTAAGAAAATCTAATTTAAATGTATAGTTTAATAGCTATTTATACACAAATTAGTAAACTTTTATTAATTAATATTTTTTATTTATAAATTAGAACAGATTTATAAAGGATAAAAAAAAATATCAAAGTAGAAGTTTGTTACAGCAGAAGGAAAAAACTGTAAATATTATAAAAAAAAAATAGTATTTTAGGTTTAATTTGATTCATAGTAGAAAAGTACATGAATAAAAATTATACCGGGTGTCCCAGCGAGAAACAAAGAGAAATACCATAGAAAGTTATATTTTCTTAATTAATTATATCTTCCCAGATAAAAATTTAGTAAGAACGAATAACTCCAGACGGATTCTAAAAAGAAGTGGCACGGTTTTGTGTAAAATTGATGGTTAGAAAGGCTAAAAATATATTTAAAAAAATGTTGCCTTGATCGGAATTTCAACTTCGGATCTCATGTTCGGAAGAAACGTTCTGGCCCGATCACTTCTTATTTCCTAGATTTTGACCTTTGATTAAGGCCTTTCTAACCATCCATTTCACATGAAAGCGTGCCTCTACTCGTTTCAGAATCCGTGTGGAGTTTATTGTTTTTATCAAAGTTATCAAGTAAGATATAATTTATAAAAATAAGATCAATAATTTTCTATGCTATTCCCTATATTTCAGTCCCGCTGGACACCCGGTATAAAATTAGTTAAACACCTACAACTTCTAAAACTTTAACCAAATGAAAATTTTTAAAGCAATGAAGATGACAATCAATAATCAGTGTAGACCAATTGCTCCTAAAAAATTTTAATTTACTCTTCTTTTAAACTTTTGTCATAACGTCACAGTGCTCTTTACGTAATTTTTTAACTTACGTAAGGAGAACTCTTTTATCAACATTGATAGTGACAAGATATGCACAATACGAAACACTGCTTCAGAAACTATTTGCCAATTTCATTGAAATTAAAAGAACATAGCTTTACAATAATTCTGGATGAAAGAACTACCTCTTACTGTTATTTGTTATGAAAAATGTTAAAAAGCTCAACGTCAGCTTAAACAATTTATGAGACCTAAGTTGAATTAATTGTAAAAAATATCTACATATTTGTAACAATCAAAAAATTTCAATGTAAATTAGAGCTAAATCAACAATTTTCAAGCTCTATGCTTCAATGAGCGCAATAATAAAATTATTTTCTTAAATGTAAAGGTTAACTTTATTCTCAAACTGAAATGATTTAAAATAGTCCTATTTTTTTAAAATCTTATAAAAAATTATAGTACGAGATGCTCGAAGAAACTAATTTTCAGTGTCTGAATTCAACATAAACCAAACGTTAAATTTCCTTTCATCGACGTAGTTGCTCGCCATGTCTTGGATGGAGCAGACGTTCTCGCTAACTACTTGCCAGAGGCACCCATCGAAATTAAATTCCCAATATGTACTGACTTCCATTCTTGCCAGTTCCATTTCTCTGCTTCACCTATATTTAATTCTCACAACTGATGTCCTTAAGCTACATTCTGTAAAGATGCCCTAGCAAATAACGGCACCGGGACTATGAGGCAAAAATGTCAAAAATATCTCAACGGTAATCTGCGCCAAGCTTTCACGAAAGGAACATATTCAAATGCATCGCGGTTCAGCAATCTTAAATTTCGGTAAATTGCAGTTCTTGCAGATTTATAAAGTACAAAAGAGTCTGCACCTCGAACGTTAACCTAAGTGACGACATGGTTGGATATAGCAAAGTATCGGAACTATTAACATGGTGACAAGAGTTTCCACTTCGGCGAGTAGCGCTGGACTGTTCCCACGCCTCACTCTTTACGACTTCTCCGGAAAAGTGCACTTTCCCAGGTCCTACTAAATTTTCCACAGTTAATTGCGATTACAAAAATTATAATAGGGGAGAGGTTGGAATAACAAGAGAAATATCTGTTGCTTCCGGCACTCACTGTTTTGAGATATTGCGGGAATATTGTGGCATATTTCAATGGAAATGAAAAGCCGCCGCGCTATCTTCATTAAAACTGGAATAAATCATAATTACCCGCTAACATCCATTTGCAGCATCAGCTGATATGTTGTGTCCAGCCGGTGGCAGGTGAACTATTGATGAAACTTTGTTGCATGTTGTTATACCAATTAAAGCACTTCGAAACGACAGATAGTCATATTTATACAACAACGCTGTTGGCTTTTATTAAATTATCAAAATATCACATTCATCTGAGACCTGTAAACCAGAACTAATAATTAGAACCAGCTGAAATCAATTAATTTCCAGCTTTCGTTGAAGACGTTAACTAGTGCGCATTTTAGTACCGCGAGCACCAAAATGCTTTCAAATGCAAATTTTTCTTTTGGTCAGAAGCTAAAATTGGCTGTCATGTAACAGAAACTAAGCATTGGTTGAGCAAGCTGAGCAAGCTGTAAAACAGACTTACAGACCGCCGAGCTGTAAAGTTTGTTTTTCGGCCCCCGTGTTGTAAAATATATAATTATGGTATCGACAACTAATATGGACGCAAACAGTTCTCACCTGGTTGCGCGTAAAATTATGACTGGAATAAATAAAACTCTTTTTCAGCTGAAAGTAATTATGTGGTGGTATAGCATAGCACATACCTACATGGTAATACTAACAGTATCTTCACAAAATAAATCAGAACATTTATTTACGTTTTCATGATTTTTTTTATACAAAACTATCGATTTTTACAAAATTGACGAATGAGCGACCTTCAGGTATGTACAGCTTGGAGAAAATGTTTTGTCGTATCGGGCGGCATTGCAGGCCGTGTATTAAGATTATGGGTAAGTGTAATGACTGCAGCATTTTCAATTCTTGAAAATAAGCCGTCTCGTTGCGACAAATGATTTTTCGGCAGGTAGTTTGCAGTCGCCCAATCTAGTTGTGCGGCCCCCAATACCGCCCGACACGACAAAACATATTCTCCAAGCTGTACCTACCCCTGACATTTCCCCATAAGTTTTTTTGATAATTTGCCCTTTGGTTTTGCTACAAAATCTGCTGAAGTATCTTCATAAGATTAGACCATTCTTTTGCCCAAATGTTGTGTTAAATTACAGACAATGTGTGCAAATTTAGAGCTTTAAGACGATTTAAGTAAGCTTTTAATGAAGCGGCAAATAAAAAAAGTAGTTAGTTGCTAATAATTATGAAACTGTTTAATCATAACTTGAATTGAAGTGGGCGATTTTCCACTCCTCATCTTATCGACTCGAGTGGTAACCATCCCCTACAGCGCAAGGCGACCAAACTCGATATTTAAATTAAAAACCGCTGAGCCGGCGGTTTTGTTATAATTTTTTTTATTAACCAGCCTTAAAGAAGCTAATCTAAATGATTTCTTATTTTTATATATTTGTTGTTACATAAATGTGAATGTTCCTAGAGTCAATCGCGGAACTGCAGAAACTGTTATAATGAATATAGGCATCAACCACTGGCTGCAATGGTACATTTACGGAGATTTGAAACTATAACATTAATAAGAACACATCCCATTATCGACTAGTGTTATGATCAAAATAGTATTATTAACAGCTTACAAACTGTTTGGTAATGAAGCCGTAAGCTTCCTAATAGTAATCAAACTTTAAACTCAATTAATGGCATTGTTGCATAATGCATCCTTCGCAAAACATAATCACAGCAGAAACTGTGGAGCGGTGACCCAAATTTTACTTTTTATAATGCACTGATATGAAATACCTACCGTTGAGTTTAAATTTTTAATATTACACGTTCGGAATGTTGTACTAAAGTATTTGTAAGTTAGCTTCTGCGATAAATGCACGTCACCATTTTCAAAAATTCACTCATAAATGTTAATATAATAACAGATTTCGGCAAAAACGGTAAGAAAAAGGAAATATATAATATTAAGTTATATCACGATTTTAATATCATGAACACCATGAGGGTAGCACAGTGAATTATCACAGCTTTTGCTACGGGTCATGTAACCCCTGAATATGGTCACGTCCGACCTTTCCTCACCTTATTTATTGGACCGACACTCCAGAAAGTGACCTTATAATCGATATTTTTTATCCTGGCAATTTTATATAAGTGAGTTAACTCTGTTAAGACTTAAAAAAGAAATCAAGCGGAAATTCGTAGCGACATCTTTTCAACTAAAACTCCAATTAACTAGCTACATGTAATTGAAATCTAGTTGAAAATAACAAAAAAAGAAACATATCGTTCTTCGCAAATTTTGCTTCCCAACAAAGATCGGTGCGAATGCACGTTATTAACACAATATTCACCCCCTAACAAACATTACAAGGGTTACACTAAGTGAGATCCACCCAAACGGTCGCCCATGCAGAAGCGCCAGTATTTTAAATAATAAATGGGACAATGAAATATATTTTGTAGATAATCTCCTACTAAGTGGCTGATACCGGTCATTATCTCACCGTATAATGCACCACTAAATTATCCATCTAATGACCCGTATCCCGTACAGCCCTAACGCCCAACAAATTATGCTACTTGTGCTACCTTGATGTATAATTTGTAGGCAAGCTGTTGATAGGCCAATATTTCAATAAAGGTAATTAATCAATACGCGGAGGGAGAGCATCAGAAAATCTTGTTTTATATCGAAAAGCTCCAGAAGTTTATAAAACTTACAAAAAGTTTGAATCGCTAAATGAAATAACCGTTCTGGAAAAGCAGTTGTGTTCATTTATTTATTTGGTCTCATGAGTAAGTGTATCATGAAAGCGTTAAATGTTGTCTGGTGAAACATGAATCTGGGTCATTACCTATTAATCCCTTGTATGTACATGCAGCTAATAAGTCTTTAATGGTTTATTAGCGTTCTGCTGAAATTAATTTTTTTGTGTCTTAATTTCTTTAAATATTGAACCCACAACAGGTTACCATTTTTCTTGGAGAAGTAATAATTGTCTAGATATTTGTTAATCAAATTTTTCCGAAAATTAGCTCAAATTGTGTTTTATAGCTAATTGCCGGCGGCCACATTGTTTCGTAATATTTAACTAATAAAAACTATTTTAGTAATTTAACATCGGCTCAATCTACAGTAATAGTTTAATATAGTTGTGGTATATTATATTCATTCACTTTAGATAATTTGTGATAGGTACCTATAACAATATGGCACATTACAATTTTTGAGACCTACGCCAACCTGGTCGTAAAATGATACATTATTGAGAATAAGTGGTGACAAAACTATCAAAATTATGACATTCTATGCCTTGTTACCTTGGTTATGTTATTGTTCCTTCCCGACCGAAACCGAAAGCTGGAAAGCTTATGCGGCAAGCTTTCAAAACGAGGCAAGAGGGTTTTAGAATCTCTCATATGGAAAATAACCGCAGTCGTGTTGAAATAAGTAAGCTAACTCGGCAGGAAATACTTCTGCCTCGCCTTAAGACAACACTCTTACACGTGCTGCTACGCAGGTTGAATTTCCCTTACAAACCGCCACAAAAAAAAATTAGCAACATAAAGGAATTTGCAGATTAACCGAAACATAATTACAGAATGCAACAATTTTCAAATCAATTGTAGCTCCGACGGTGCTCTATTGAAGTAAGCTCTTTTCCTACGTTAGAAATTCCAGACTCATCCACAAAACGAATTAGGTCATTCCAGGATGTGAACGTATTTTGTCACCTAAGATGGCGTCGAATTAACAGCTGATTTCATTCACTTCGACGATTAGCTTTGCAGTTTAAGCATAGAGAGTGCTTTCAGTTCACTTTATTATCAAAATGATTTAGTAATTGATTACCCTCATTCAAACCAATATGTGTGTGTATGAGCTTCAATTCTGTTTGATGTCGATCTAGCAGCTTTCCTTAATAAGACGCGGCCAACTGGAAAATTTGCTTCTATATTGGTGTTTTATACACAAAAATGATCCAATTCTGCCATTCCGTCAAAGTTTTAGGTTAATTAGAGCCAAAGCGAGCTTATATCGCAGTAATTACTAGTTTCATGCAAGGCTGGTCGAAATCTAATAGTATATTTTAGAATATAACAAGTTGATAGCAAATGTTTGATGGCGCTTCATTTACGCCTCTGCTAGCTGAGTTAAATAAGTTATAGGAGCAAAAAGAGAGCCTAGGAAGAAAGGGAGGCCATTGAAGTGAGTTGTGCTTACATGGGGACGGATTTCAGCGCTTCAGAAACGGCTATTGCCATGAAAGCTACAGATAATGAAGGTATTAATAATTATCTCTAAACCTAATCTGTTCTGAAAGTGTCTCTCCCAGTTATAAATAACATAAATCCCTTTAGTGCGATACAAAAAATGGGGTCATATAACGATGGCGATTACGATATTCTAGGTCCAATATGATCGTTTCTCGCAACATCTTGATAGAAGTCGACGAAATTGGCAGATTCTCGAGAATTCAAACAACAATTGCTATGATGTGTGTGGTAAATTTGTGCGGGTAAGGACTTATAAATATTCAGCGATTTATTTATTAAGAATTCATTAGAGCATGGGCCATTGCTTTATGCAAATAAGCAAAATCCAAAATATACACAACTAAATTACACAACAGAACCCTGTTAATGAAATTATGTTGGCCGGGTCTAAAATATATGCAAAGTCAGAAAGTAAGTGCCAAAAATGAGGGCCCGAGTGACCGTCATTGCGTGGTTCCGTACATTTGCATAAGTAACTAGCCTGAAATAGGTCGCAGCTCGCTCCCTCGAGTGTGGAAAATATCTTTGTCGAGCAGTTTGCCGCCGCCTCAAATACACCCAAGTCGCACATTTAAACAAATAACTTATTTAATAGAAATATTAAATAATAAAGTTTCTGGCAGTAAAAGAAGTTTGCCCAAGAAACAGCTACAACAACGTTTTGCGTTGAGAAGTGGGATTTCTCACAAGCCCCCGAATTTATTACGTTGTGGAACGCACGGCATACAGCACTAGTTCGTTACCCTTTCAGTCACAAAGAATAAACAAAGTCTTATCAATCACGTGAATTTCAGTATGCAGCGGCGCCGAAATCACCCCACATAAAATTCTATTTTCTGG
This sequence comes from Schizotus pectinicornis, assembly GCA_951805265.1. NCBI lineage: Eukaryota > Metazoa > Arthropoda > Insecta > Coleoptera > Pyrochroidae > Schizotus > Schizotus pectinicornis. The sequence continues at coordinate 601,371 of OX638203.1, read as the reverse complement.
TTATAGTTGCAGGAATAGCATTTTGAACAGATTATGAAATATTAAAAAGCTTGTAAAATCTCTACCAAACGATATACCTACATGATTCGATTTTGACATTAGTTAAGCTCTTCTTTTAAATAAATAGTATTATGGAGTTGTTTATTTTTGCGGATATTTGGAAAGAATGATTAGAGAGACAATATGTAGCCAGAAATTTAATTTTTTACGACCCTCAGTGTGCATTCCTATTTATTTCAATGTAGAAGGTGTGAAAACATACAATTTCGTACGTGTGCGTTATTTGCCGAAGCATATTACTCACATGTGTGTCAAACGTCTTGCAAGTTATTTGTGATTGACTGCACTATAAAGGGTTCTTTCACAAAAATAAATGTCATTTTATTGAAAGTCTAATCATAGCTACTTGCTACTTAGACCGGGAAAGAATCAAATAAAATGATGAATAAAGTGGTTAAAATATTGACAAATTTGGTAAATTTTAATTTTCATTTATTAAAAACTTAAGTCACTTGGCGCCCATTCTATTGTCCATTTCCAAAAACCGGCTCCACTATAAAATGGATCAATTAAATATCTAGCAACCACGTTATAGAATTTTAGATTTTAGGATATAATTATGTGAAATATACAGGGCTTTTTAACAATTAAGTTTACCCCCAAAAAGAACATTGTAATATCTAGGGTTTCTAGTGACTCCAAGTGGGTAACAACAAAGTTAACAAGAACCCGTTGACGACTTGACGTTTTGATAACAATTAATAAATAATCTTTATCGATTCCGTTTATTACTAACACAACTTCCAACATAACAACATCAATTTTAAAGATAAAAATTTCAACTTTGGTATACTTTCTTTTACATATAGTACATACCGGGTGTCACAGCACAACTTACACATAAGGACATAGCATGGGAAATTATAGATCCTGTTTTCATAAATTATATCTTCTGTAAAAAATTTTTGTAAAACCCAAAAACTCCACAAGGATTCTTAAAAGGGCGGGCACGCTTTCATGTAAAATTGATAGTTAGAACGATTTTTTGGCCTTAATCAAAGTTCGAAGTTCAATAACGTTTCTTCCGAACATGAGGACCGCAGTACAAACTCCGATCAATGCAACATTTCTTTTTTTAGTAATAATAATTTTAGAAATTCAGAATGTCCGTAGGAAAAAAAACAAATATTTTAATTTTTTTCTAACTTTGTCACAGAATTTTATCTGACAATATATGTTTTAAGAAAAAAGAATTTTCCATGCTATTTCCCTGTTTCAATAGCACTGGGACACCCGGTACAACGCATAGACTACAAACATAATAATAATAATGTCCATTTTGAGAGTGAACCTAAGTGTTGAGACACCCAGTATGTTACTCCAAAGTCACAAAATTCTTGTCATTGATAACAATTGGTAGGTACTACAGTCTTACCTTACACTCATTATCTTGAATCACAAGACAAAGAAATATTACTGTTCAGGGACTTTGCGGACTAACTGTACATGGAATCCACTCAAAAAATTAAAGAATCAAAAAATGTTGGTAATTTTCCACAAGATAATTAGAGAGAAATTGAGATCCAATGATGCGATAAACAAGATGCTGCAGTTTTATCGAGAGTTTTATTGACTTATCATGCTGTCTAAATGCTAAAAACTAAACAACAAAAAAATTGTCTTCAAAAAAACTTTATTACATCCTACTGCTAAAATATTTAGCTATGGTACAACTTTAAGGCAAAATATACATTAATACAAAGAATACAAAGAATTTTCTTTTGAAATATACTATTAAGACCTTTAACAGTCAATTTTCACTCTTTTGAACTTGTTTGTATGACTATAGCTTGTAAAAGATAGCGACGATATATTGCTTATCGGTTGTTAAGTTTTCTGAATTTCAAAAACCAAAAGAAGTAGTAGCTTTTGTAGGAAACATTTCTCAACCTTAGTTTACATCAATTTATTTTCTTATTTGTGGTCACAGAAAACAGTACCAAATAAATATTTCAACTTAGATCAAACGGCTGTAGGTACCTATCTCTTAAAGCAAGATAGTCTAAAACTGAAGTGGCAATTAATTTTGTAACTTTTCCATAAATTTGGTTTTCAATCTTCCTCAAAAATGTCATGTTAAGTGTGTGACGTTAGTGCAGATTTCCTATATGAAATTAATTGATCTCACAATAACAAGGCAAGTAGTTAGCTAGGTAATATTTTCTTGGCATCAGAGCAGATTATTTTAACAGAAGTAAACTAAGGAAACTCTAATATACCAGTTCAAAGCAGTCCCGTATTTTTAGATCTCCGCGGATATCCGCAGGAACTGCGATTTAACCGCCGCCACTATATGCATGTTGTTACAATAATGTATCCAGACAGGATTTTAAACATAATCCATACTCTTACCGACTGCATTTGCAATACCGCAAGTAATGCAAAAATCACAAATTTAACTTAATGTAGATTTCCAATAGTAAAAGTTACAACAGACTTGTTGAGATTGTGGCAAGTTGAAGAAATTTACTGCTCACACAGTTTTGTTTTACGTTGCATATTTCATACCTCATCCGGGATTTTGGTTGAATGTATTGAAGATCTAAATTATTCATTGGCCGCCCTATTAATATAGGGAAACCTTGTTTAATCTACTCGCTGTATGAATTTATAGCAGCAGAAAGACATTTTTCGAGTCGGAAAAAGGCATAACACTGAAATAGGTTATAAGTAAACTTTTCTTATTTCAATTTATTTGAAAGCGCTTTCGTTCATTAGCATTAAACTCAAGATTCATATTAAGTGAAGGTTTTATAGAGATATTTCAACTTTTTTAATCTCATCTCCCCTTGCACTAATTGAAGAAATTTCAATTAAAAATTTACATTTATTTTTGGGATTTGCAACAATTTGCAGTGAAAATGAGGAGGATAAATCAATTAGAACCGTCTACGAGTCTTTGAGTTTTCTTTATAGAAAATAAGTGTGAAACTCTATTTAGTTAATAAGCTCGAAGGAACATTTTTAATTATAATTCAGTTACTTCGAGATTTCCTCTTCCTTAATTTTTACAATGCGCTTGTAACAATCGTCCGTTTTTGCCTCATGATGGGATAACTTATAAATAGGTTCTTTCGTCGATAATAGGTCTAGTGCTGTCACTTTAGGGATCATCCCGGCAAAACCGTTATTAATACCCTAATATTAATTAAATTTCAATTAGGCGACAAACACTTCTTAATACAGCCGTTTTTGCACGTCCATCAACGACCGTTTTCAAAGTTTTAGTTAATAATTTAACACACAATAGACAATCGACGTCCGAACAAAGGACGCGTTATGTTGGATACATGAAGAGAACCATGGATTCGGAGTCTACTTGGATTGAAGGATGGCTGCCTCGGGCGCCAAATCAAGGGAGACAAAGGCAATGTCAGTGTGCCGTGCAAAGAAGATGTCTGGCTGCGACTTGAAGAGTTCTTCATCAATAATCTCGATTCGTTTTGTCTGTGTCATGTTTTCGGTTCCGGGCTTAAAGAGTTAGCTTAAAACACCGTGTGGATTCCCGCAAACACTCTGGCAAATAGACCTTAATTCCGCACTTTGTTCTTGTTATAGAAACTGGCAAAAAGTCGTTGGAGTTCCACGTGGGGCCTAAGTAGATCCCAAGCTGAACGGATTTCTTTTGTATCGTTTTTCTAAAACCACTATTTACAAGAATGGCTCAACTAGGTGTTTGTTAAAATTTTGAGAAAGTATCCGTAAAATCCGTAAAATAGTCATTTTAGACAGTGAATTCAAAAAAAGCTATAACGACCGCGGGAGCTTTAAAGCCCTCCTTCGTCGGGCTTCAAACGGCTCCCTTGCATGGTCGTTATAGCATAACTATATCATTGAACCAAAGTAGAAAAATTTATTATGTATTTTTTTAAATACAGCTTTAAGAATTCAATCAAAAGCTAAATCAAGCAAATGAAAGAGATTGAAAAAAATGTAACCTGAACTTCTTAGAAAAACGCGTTTAGCTCCTCTTCTCCCCGTCACTGGAAGCTTTTGTTTACTAAGGTAAAGTTAGAGCAAAACCAACTTCGGCGAAGTACTTGTAACCTGGCGCACCCACCATTTCCAATCGTTAAAGTGCACGAGATAAAGCCCTTCGACTTCTGGCACTGGTATTATTTTTCTATGACTCATTTATCATTGGTGTCACAGTGTTTGTTCAATCTTTAATCGCTGTTGAACTAGCTACTTATTTTTAGTCAGATAAACATGGTTGATAGCCGGAGGCCGGCACACAATTCGGAAATACGAGGCCGTGGCGGTCAAGTATGTGGTAGGCACGATTAACACCCTCTCCATTTCCGTCATATTATCACTTCCATATATCACAGAATAGGGGAACTTTCCGCCACCGAATAGAGAATCCTAACATATGAAATACTTTGTCCATTTTTTGCATGAGATACTTATAAACTTTTCAACTGTGACCTGATCACATAAAATATGTCTTAATTTTTCCAGTGTTTCAACTGTAATATGTATGTGTATAATGCAGAATAATACTTTTACATTATTGATAATTAGAATGTTTTATTCAGTTTTCTTAAGAGAGATTAAAATGCCGCAATTTAGTAAATCTAAAAAATCTTCTGTCTTTGGCCATTATTTTTAAATATCACGAAATTCTTACAACTAACTTATTGTCGAGCTTATTGTTCTTTACTGGAAAATTTTCTTAGCAAAAAAATGATATGCTAGGCTAAGAAAACAGTCGTTCTACACTTTGAAGGTTCTAGGCTTGGGAAGCGTCTTCAAGATTCAAAAATTCAAAACTTAGGTAAATGTCCATAAAGTCGACAGAAACCAATAGTCAAAAAATGTCCAATAAACCGGCACAACCTAGACTTGGAAAGAGTTCTCAAGGCTGGTGTGCTCAAGGTTTCGAAAAACCCCACAAAGTCAACAAAGATCTGCAAGTCGAGAAAACGTCCTCGTCTCCAGATTGGTTTAGTTCTTTTTTTTAATTTAATTAGTAATAGTTATTTATGTATCAAGGGAATAAACACCGATTTTAATCCCGAGAATGTAAGTAATGCACGAGGCGAAGCTGAGGGCATTTTCATTCGAAGGATTAACGATGTTTATTTCAGAGATGCATACAAAACTTTCTTCCCAACCGTTTAAGTCAATAATGATAATAAATTAGAAGAAAAATAATTGTTATAATTGACAGATACCTAAATAAAGTTGGCTGACGGTTATTATGGAAACGAGTTTCTTTATGTTATATCGGCATTTTTTTTACTTTATTCTCCGGTATTAAAGTGGAACTTTATTCGCTTATTATGAGGAAATAAAGTACCACTTTATTCCGGGTAGGGAAGAAACGTTATTTTTCGAACAACAAACCCTTTACCAAAATGGAACGTTACAGTACAATGACGCAAGATTATTCTTTTCATTTTTTTAATGTTGGCTTAAAACATACAAAGACGTAGGTATGCCAACCATTTTCAAAACTATCAAAAATTGAGTTTTGTTTATGCACACAGCCGACACATTTCTCTTTTAACCCCAAAGCAACGGTCCCCACCAGCAAAGAGACCATATGTATAAAGGATGGCCCTCTGGACCTCACTCACTTGTTGCTACGCTGTTTGCTTTTGCTACACTCTACCATATCTTTATTTTTATTTTATTTAGTGTACGTGTCGGAAATAAACTATTTTCTACTTTGGTTCTATAATAAAGCTATTACGACACCCAAAGCAGTGCTGTAAGAGGTTTTAGGTTTCGTAACATAGTGCAGTTTGTTTTTTCGGGTTGGTAGTTGTGATTTTAAGTGTCATTAAAACATAAACGTCAAAATGAATTCACTAGTAATTTCGAACACCTAACTAACCTTAGTAGTACTTACCAACTACGACCCAATTCCCCAAATTTTAAAATTGCAAACTTTTAATTAAAATTTGTCCCGTTCTTTAATGTACTATTGTAAAAACAAATCCGAAAACGTCTGATTTACTCAAGAAATTCTACATCTGAGACGAAAAAGAACTTTCACGATTACTTCTTCAGTACAGGAAAATGCCTTATAAAGTGACGAACGAAAGTGTTTAGGAGAGAGATTAGGTATCGACTAGATTTAATTACACCATTTAAATTTCAAGAAAAGCGTGATCATAATAAAAACTTCAAATTTTAAAAGTTTTGAATTGAAAGCTAGAGTTTCGGTGGAGATTATTTGCGTGAATGCAAATGGGTTCTTGACAGAATCTTTTCAAAGCTCGGGAAGCCACATTATAATAATATGGTAAGATTGAACGATGGACGAGTCTGGAAACGTCACGTTGATCAAATTAGGGATATTGGTGGAAATACTCCATGTGATCCAGCGATTGAACAACCGCTACCTAGCATTGCCAACAAACGAAATAGATTTGATAATTTGTTTTTGTGAATAAACTTTTGTAATGGTTACTACAGTGTTTACTCCCGAACCCACAACAGATACCATTGTATATGGGATGTAATTTGTTCTATCTACAAGTTGCGCACCACTTTCTCTAAGTAAAAAGTAAAAGAATTTTTAAAAAAAATTCTAACGTTTTATTGCATACCTAAAAATTGTAGGTACATACGATACGTTCAAAGTAGTGTGCGACTTTATGGACGCTTATACGTTTATTTATCAATTTATGTAGCAAGGATAAATGTAAAATAAAATGTTGGTTTGTTAAACTTTCCATTAATATTTAACCATTTTAACTTTGTAGTGCAGTTACGGTTCTGTAGGTTTATGACAAAGCTATTTAATTTTCACTACTCGGATGCAGTCGATATGCCAGACTTGTCCTTTTTCTTTATTAGACACCATGTCAAACTGAGTTTCGAAGCGATGACCAAATATAATAACGCTAGTGGGGAGGGCAACTTGTTTAATCTTGCTAAGTTAGTAACAGTGTAGTTAGTGATGCAGTTATGAGATTGTCCTTCATTTAGACGCGCCTCTCTCACCACACACCCACCCTTCAGTTCTCGACCATAAATACGTAATATGCTTCCGTTCAACTAATTTGAATATCAATACGAATTATACGCATTAACATCTTCCACATGGTTTGGGTATTTCATAGATCGTACGTTACGCCGCATTGTCAAATCTTGCTGTAATGACGTCACGCTACCTGATTTTCAAGCCCTAATCACCCATCCCCTTCTAGTAACAATTTTGGTGCTATTACCGTCTGCAGTTTTCCTCGGGCAATTCGGGTGTTTAACATCGAATTTTCTTGAACGATCGGAAATTTCGCGGTGCTAATGAAAAATATTTGTGAAGCTTTGATTGGTTTACACTTTATGCGGAGTTTGTTTGAAGTTACTTAGGTTGTGAATGAACGCTTTGGCAGTAAAATAGTGCGAATGGCAAATTGAAGACATGATAGGAGGCGAATAATTTAAAACATTTCGTTTCTCGTCAGAGCAATTAAGGCAACCAATGCCCAAATATATCTGTTAAAATTTAATCAACTTTTGACTGATATTCAGTGCAGCTAATTAAATTTCCATAGCCTAGTATCTTGCCGACGCCCCGACTTGAGAAATTGTAAGGCATTTGTTTTAGTTGGTGGAGTGCTTTACTTTGCTCAGTGAAATTTGTGTAACGTGCTTAATTAATGCTTAAAAACTGTAATTTATAATGAAATAATTGGATTAGTGCGAATTTGTTCGTGCATTTATAGGGGAGGGTTTGTTGTGAGTTTTGTTTATAATTAACATTCTTCGTCTTTCGCGAAACGGAAACGGAATGGGCTAAAAGCGTACCCATCCGGGCGTCCCTTTGTAGCGTCGCGCTTGTTATCGCCGTCTGCCAGACCAATCACTCGCTGGTTCGCTCGCCCTACCTACACACAATGATCCGCATAATCAGTTCTTGCCAGATTCTAACCTCGGCAACTGGCGTCCCCGTCTAAACCCTTTTTTCTCGACAAAATCCAGCTTTTTATGATAAAACCATTTTTAATAAACACCGTTCGGCACACAACCCCAACGACATTGTTGGGGTGTCGAACGATAAAAAAAATATTTACTGGAAAAATATAGACCGCCTACACCCCTAATCTCTATATGAAAGCTTCTGGAGTCGCTTCGACAAATCTCCGGACCTGCACCAAGAAAGTATAAACTAAAATTATGGCGTATGAAGGTAAGTGAGAAACTAGGAAACTAGATGGGTATTAAGAAAATTGCTGAATCTACTAAAATTTCCTGCCACAAAAGTCAATTTTAAGAACAGAGAACAAAAACACGTTAGAAACGATCACTGTCATGTCGAGAAAAAGTGGTTTAGGTGAGGCAGTTTCCGTTCCTCCACAGAGTGTATATTTTTTCATGATTTTATTGATATGTATTCACATTTTGTGATTACATTCTTCAACAAGAACTTTTAAGTTAATCTGATAATGGGCCAAGTCAAATTTCTCTTCTATATTAAATTATACGCTTACTTTCTACTTCATCCCGTGTTAAACGGTCTTTGTAATCGCTTTTTCCAATTCATTTAATTTTCCTTGTAATATTTCAGTCAGTTCCTTGCAAGTTGCGTTTAATAAAATATCACTCCCAATAGATCCCGTAACTTTATCGTTTGATCTAGAAAACGGTCATGAATTGACGGATTGACGGATAGACAATCATCGCCTCGATCATCGCTAATATCAACAAAATAAAAATAAATCTGTTTATTAATATTTATTCACATTATGCATTGGAGCATTTATTAAGGAACGCACGGTACGTATTGGTAAGACTAATAAATTATTTGAAATGTGTGTGGTTGAAACACATAAAATAGTATCGTGACCGCTCAACCTTATTTCTAAAGTGCTTCAAAGCAACAATGTCCTCTGCCTTTTTTGTAGGTCGATGAATACCACTTTTTAAAATAGGTATTTGCTATAGTGACTATCTCGGAATTGAATAATAATCTTTTATCGCTCAGACATTTTTGAGCATTGAAAATGGATAAAAATAATAAAGTCACCACATTCTAATCCCAATTTCACAATTTTTGCCATGACGATTGCAAACTTGTAGGTTTGCAAAAACGGATAAAGATAAAATAAATAAACTTTTCTATGGTTTTCCGTGTGCTAATGTTTTAGAAAGTGTGCTATTCAAAAAAGCGAACGGGGCCAAATGTATAGGGTTAGGCAAAAGTGTGATGAAACCAAGCTTCTCCTGCCTAAACTATTTGACTTAGAGAAAAAATTAAAACTATTTGTTAAATGAATGACTTATTTGAGAGCATATTAGAGCATATTTCTTTACAAAACACAGACGGTTATTTTTGCCTGCGCAAAGAGGAATCTTCGCTATATCATTTGTGATTGTAAACCGTCAGCAAAATGCATTGACGTGATTTTTTGTATTAGCAGAGGCACGTATTGAGAAGAGAGATAATGCATTTCGTATTTCCAAGAAAGCTCCGTACAAGTAAAAAATTTCTGTTTTTTGTTTTTAAGATCTGATACGTAACGATAGAGACTCCAGCGCCAGATGATTTGAAGAAAGTTAACATGCACGTTAATATGAACAAAATACAAATGTTTACTTTAACATTAAGTAAATAGCCCAATTTGACTTCAATTTGCTGTAAACCTCATCATGTGCCATTCCTTATCGAATGTTCTAAACAAAAACTTAATTATATTACTAAAAATATGCGTTTTTTTATATACTTTTGGTGTTTATTGTCGTTCTCTGTTCGACAGTAATAAAATGAGTTATACCCATCTGCCTTACTTTACGACTGCTCGAAATGATGTAGTGGTAGTGCGATTACTCTGTAGAATACTAGAAACGATCTCGCCTCAAACATTATGAATATTGTCTTGAGTTATCATACTGGCGCAAAAACCAAGCCTCTATTAACCCGTCTTATTCAGTATGAAGTAAGAACGTGGAAACAGTAACCTGGTGAATACGTCACTAGATTAAGGCGGAGCGTACCACCATGGACCAGCTGCGTACTCAATTCATGCGCGCGGCGTCATTCCGTTCAATTAACTGAGTTATTTACTTGCACTTGACTCATTCCATTTCCTTTTATGCCGTGATCTAAAATGAAAGTACTAATCTCTGCACGTCAAAATGCATACAATAAAAAAAATACGCATGTGATAGCAAGTCGTTGATCTTAAGTAGGTAGGTTAGCTATCAAATGTAGTGATGGCCGTGCTGTGATCAAAATTTTTTAATGAGCTTAATTAATGTAGGTATCCTAAATTTGAAATTAAATTAATCTACAATTTGACTTTTCTAATGTACGGTTGAGACTAGGTGAGGTACGGTACAATCGTGGAGAACTCTCTCGTTATTTCTAAAATTAGAAAACAATGTTCTGCGCTCATGTTGTACCTGCGACAAATAAATCAATACTTCCGAAATTGACTTTAGGAAACAAAAAGTTTGGTTGTAAAATTTACAAGATTCATAAAATAATATTGAAAGCGCGAACCCAGATAGCATCTGAAGATTATTATTGCTTTCGTCAAGTGCCCTCAGCTCGAACCGTTTTCGTTTTTATTATTGCCGACGATTTTTCCCTTGTCAACGAAATAAATTTAAGAATGATCATTTCCATGAGACCGCCAAAGCGGTAAATTTAACACTGGCGATTTCCGGGCGCAGTAAAACCACAATAAATACATTATTTGACACCCTCACTAACAAAACAAGTCTAATTTCTAAATAAACCCCTTTTAATCGCTTGAAACCCCGAGGGATTGAAAATCTCACAGTCGCTCCCCCTGGTCTCGGCAATAATAATATTGAATCATAACGTTGCTTCAAGACAGCTGTGTCTTTTGTTCTTCACGAGGGGAAGTGAGAAAGAGCTCATGGCGAAAATCGCATCGGCATATAGTCTGCTGAAGACTGATAACGTTCGTAATAGAGAGGCGCAACGTGTCTTAATGCCCACGAGGTCCTCTCAATAAATCATCGATGACGTTATTAAACTGTAATCAAGGTTTTGTGAAACGTGGACAATTTTATATTTCCAATTATTTATTCGAATTCATCGAAACAGTTCACGCGGAAACTTTTTATTAAGGTTCTTAACGGGGTTCAGCTCTCGGATATTATTTTACAGTCAACTTGTCACAGGTGGCTCCAGTAGAGAGAACTCGGTATAGCAGCGTAGCAGACAGCTATGAGGAAAAGCGGTTGATTATGTAAATATTATTGTCAATTTGTAGCTCGAACTGCTGAGGACCGAAAGTAACTATGGATGAGAGTTTGTGGTATCAGTAGAATAGATAATCGTGATACAATTTATGTTTCGTATATCGATTTATATACTATGTAGATGCATAGAAGGCCGATAAGGCGGACAAAAATTTGTTTTTGTTTTCCACATACTCGCATGTAGGTATGTACCTATAAGTAACAGTTTAATGCTTTGACAACAATTTCAAAAAAGTTTATATTTATAAAATGGTACTTTATAAATAGATACATAATTGAATTGGATGATCCTATTGTAACTCGATATTGAACCCACTTTTTCATATAGTGACGTATTTACGAAGGGGTAAAAGAGTCAACAACAATTTTCACAAGTCTTAACTAAAATAGAGTTTTATTGTCGCAATTTTAACTAAACGATCGTAGATTAAACTTACAGTTATTGCAGACGAGCTTACTAATGAACGTTTGCTCAACAATCGATTGTACAGGCGGACCAAAAAGTAATGTCCATCTCGCATATTAAGAATTTAATAAATGACGTGCTAAGGAAACGAAAGCTCATGCATCTGCTATTATTTCATACACTTAGCATAAATATGAATTTCAGTGACTGTTGGTTTTATGTGGAAACTAAACGAGTTTAAAAACTTAGCATATGGACATTATTTTTGGACTGCTTGTAGATGAAACCTACAATAGTGGATTTGATCTACAGTTGTTTATCGTCAGATCACGCAGGCGCCAACGTAGCTGCCGTGCGTCTTGATGGATCAGGGGCAAAGGCAGACACATCAACTTGAGGTATGCCATAAAGTTGTTTGGTAAGGTTAGCTTCCATTATTATTTTTTAGTAAAAACAATCATCATCAATGACTATTCTCAATAGAGGGGCACCGTTGCTAGTTTATAAATAAAAAACTAATAATTAATTAACACTTTGATAACTATTTTATAACCTGTAGCATAACTAGATAACTAGCTACTGAACTAAAATAAATGTAGGTAACTATAATATTATTCCGTCTAATTATGCTGAATAAAGCAAAAATAACTTCAAATGTATACTTATATGTATAATATTCTAATTGGTTTCTGCGTACGTAATTACGTAATTCATGTGTATGGAAAATATGTTTCAATGGAAAAATGGTGGATGCGCCGGGCGAATCACGAAGCTACTGCTGAATAAATGAGGAAACCAACATGTTCAGATTGTTTAGTAGGTGTTGTCAAAAAATTAAAGATGATTCTGAAATTGATCCACAATGTATTGTAGATCAAATCTATAGGTAACTATGCATGTAACCACTATTTACTAACCCATTTCATTACCGCTCCATCTACGGTTCTTCAACGTCCTGTTTAGAGATTGCTGAACGTAAGTATCAGCTTCTAAAGAAAATTGATGTTAGATAGCATGGGACGACGCTCGAAATTTCCTCCTGGCTCGCAAACCAGGAGTTGTCTAATTAAATTAATTAATCAATTAAAACATCAAAGAGCTTGCCGAGAAACTCGAAATAAATACGTTTAAAATAATAACGAATATTTTCGTTGCTAATAAAACGGAAACGTCTATTTAAACACAACGGGGTTTGACAAATTTGAACACAAGCGAAAATAACTAACAGTTTCTGATTATGGGCTTGCTCGTTGTAATTGCAACAATCAATTTTGCAATCAACTAGAATCGAAGACAATTTGTTTGATAATGGACTTATGTTCGACTGGTCGGGGTACTTCTCGTAGTTTGGTTTGCTCTGTAAGCATGATAAAGGTTAGTATCTAATTTCCGTATAATAGCACTGCCACATGTGATTTTACCATGGTTGTTGCTGCCTTATCAATTATCTGTTATTGAACTAAAAATAAAATATTTCATACAGTAGAGAAACATGGTGTGCAAAACGTATCTTTTTTAAAATACATATATGCCATACGAATATGTAGGCATAAAAGCGCAAAACCCAAATTAAAACGCGAATATCGGTATGCCCAACAGAACAAGTGTCTCTATTCAAACGTTTAACGCAGATTGATAAGATAATTTTATGAATGACTGTGCGTAATAAAGGGAAACGTAACTTCGGCTTTGTGGTTAGCAGTCCCCGATAAAACATGCAAATTAGACCCTTTATTTCAGTGGTAGATTTGGTCTATTCGAAACAGATTTGATATTGATTTTACCGCCATAAGTCACACTTTGCAAGGCTGCTGAACCCTAGGGTCTCGCATATAAAGCACTCGATGGAGATAACGCAAACACTATTTTTGTTTCTTAATAGCTAAGAGATTCTGTATCCCCAAACGTTAAGAACGTGCTGGAACACGTGAAAAACATCGATGTAAACTCACATTCTAACAAGTATGCGGGAAATTCGTTAAATTGAAATTTTCAGACCGTGCTGTATTCCGAAGTTATAGACCGCATACGAGTTTTATTGCAAAATTTTGCGCTGATTTAAATTTCACAAGTAGGTACCTACATGTTATGATTACGTTTTAATGATTTTATTAATTCCATGAATGCAATATTTAGATTAGGTCATGTACTGCGCTTTCAATATTGCCGTAGCTTTAACTATTTTGCGTTCAACACAAGTTTGTCTAAAGGTATTACATTATGTATATTATTTATAATGTAAAGCAGTAACCCAAAATTAACTTACATGAAGTAATTTAGAAATATAAGTTCAATTCATATCCAAACAAAATCGAAAGCACATTCAATTCTTAAAAGTTGTGGCGGTGTCTGGTGTATAATATGGCGTGCGTGGCGAGTCTGATTGCCTTCCCTCAATAGCCAACTGGCAATGGAGAACCCCGGGTTCGAATCCCGGTTAAAAGACCGCACTTTTATCTTTGCTACGTCACATGCCATTCATGCACTTAACTTACCATCATAACAAAATGTATCATCTTACGAGCAGACTCATATACGGTGTGTCCATGATAAGAACATTAAGCATGGGGTATTTCCAAATTTAATTCTACAGTCTACTGTGGGGAACCAGTAGAATGCGATTTTACTGAAAATTTTAAACACCCTTGTTTTGTATTATTTACGCAAGAAATTAAAGTGTAGAGAGATTTTAAGAACGTGCTTGAAAAAGTGTTAATAATCTGCAACTTCTATGGTAATATCTTTCTTACCAGTTGAGCTATTAAATAAAAACCTCGATAAAAATCAAAATCAAAATTTTCAGTTTTTATTTAATATCAAGTGCACCGTGCAAGTGTGTCAAATGTTATTTTCCTATTAAAATAGGCCCCAGGCCCTACATAAACTAACTATATAAAATAACTATAACAATATAAAATGTGCCTCCTTACTGAGATACAGGATGTTTTATTTCAATATTTTAAAATTACTTTTGCCCATTATTTTGATACTGTTCAATATTTCTCCATGATATTCGGCAAAAAGTTTGAGTACTAGACCAATTGTTGAGTTAAGATTGCTTTAAAAAAAGTAATTTGTGGTTAGCCCCTGTACAACGCCTTCGTAGGTCAATGCATGTTTAACTTTTTTTGTTGTTATTGGAAGGCTTTCTAAATAATTAAATTCTGGTGAGTGTTTAGATCGGTCATCTTCGAATAGTTCTGTTTATCTATGTTTTTCATGTTTCCATTTTCTGTAATTTGCCAATAATAATTTTTTCCTCATTTCCTCAATGCAAATGATATGACTCTAAATAAATGATCGAACAGCATTCCATTTTGTTCCATGCACATAGCACATCTCCAAACGGCGTTAACGGAGTCTTATTATTCAAAATCGAGCAGAAAAGTCATTTTTTTGCACTGTCAACGTCAATGTCATTTGCATTCAACAATAATTCCATAATTGCTCTATCTTATTTTTACCTGTGTGTCGGCGTGAGAACTTTTAACATTATCAAGTAAGGCTGTGCCGCAAATTGTAATTTCACATTCAGTCATTTTTCTTAAAATTTTTCTTATACAACAACCCCTTTGTAATACATCGTTGGATTGCTAAAAAAATAATGTGTTGCTATTTGAAATAATAAAGTTCATATCATTTCTGATTAAATGACAAGTGAATAAAAATGTTGAAAAGCATATTTGAGAAGACTGTATTTTGTGCAATAGCTTCCATTAAAATTTTTTTTACATGAAGTGTATAGTTTAGCAGAAAATGCCCGTTTCCTCTCAAAATGAACATCCGGTATTACTTACCTACGGAATTATTCATATTAGTTATTAATGTTGAGTTTAAGCTGTCATAGAAAATATATAGGCTGGGGCAATAGCGCGCCCGACTTTGATAGCCCAAATTCTATGATAGCTAGAAATTTGATTTAAAAACACAAATAAGCTAGAAAAAAGTTTATAACCGGAAATTATTTTTGAACATACAGGCCGAGCTAAGACGATTCTACAGGGACATTTTTTTAAATGGAATGTTGTGTGTAAAGGAAGACTTTTTAGAACCTTTTCCTAGACTCTATTCACTCCAATATTATTGTAATTATTTCCAAACTACTTGGATGTAGGTATGTAGTGATTCTTCTTGCTCTAGCCAAAAAGTGGTTATGTACCAAATTGAAGCTAACAAAACTTTTTACAGAAATGTTTATGTCTATTTTTTCCTATCTATTAATTATACCGGATGTTTATTTTAAGAGGAAACGGGCATTTTCTGCTAAACTATACATTTCATGTAAAAAGTTTTTAATGGAAGCTATTGCACAAAATACAGTCTTCTCAAATATGTTTTTCAACATTTTTATTTACTTGTCATTTAATCAGAAATCAGCTTTATTATTTCAAAAAGCAACACATTATTTTTTTACCAATTTCTGGTAGATAATTTAATTCTGAATCCAACGCTGTATTACAAAAAAATTGTTGTTTAAGAAAAATTCTGAGAAAAAAGACTGAATGTGAAATCACATTTTGCGGCACGGCCTTACTTGATAATGTAAAAATTCTCATGCCAAGACAAAGGTAAGAAATAAGATAGAGGGATTATGGAATTATTGTTGAATGCAAATGACATTAACAGCGACAAAATATAATTATTTTATTGGTTTGTCATCAAGTCCCTGCAATAAGTGCAACAATATTAATGCGATATCTACAAATTCGGTGTAGCAGGAGTCTTATTGTTCAAAATTGAGCAAAAACATAATTTCTTTTGTCCCTGTCACTGTCAATGTCATTTCTAACCTTTTAATGTAGTTGAAAAAATCAGATTTTTGTTCTAAGGCCGCAATTTTGTTACATTGCTTCTAAATCCAGTTTTCTTTCGCTACTCTTATTTCCATTTTTATTTTTATTTGTAGATAGAGTTTAATATTTCTTGTCCTTTTCGATTTCCTTCTTTTCTACATCATTTGCAAAATCTTGTCCGTCTTCCAAAATTTTTTTTTCTACGTTATTTCTTAGATATTTATTGCCCACCTAGTTGAATGCTTTGGATAGCTGTTTTAATGTTTTTTCTGTACCATTTATTTCCTAGAGTTTGGTGATCCTCTTCGATATTTCGTCCATTACAGTTTATTGCTTAAGATCATACATGCTCTTCATTTCAGAGTTTGGAAGGATACAGCTAAGAAGTTAGAAGTGTATGTATTCCAACTACATCTGCTCCATTATTTAATTAAATGATTCATAGATATGGTGTAATTATTCGATTCATTAAGCAGTTTAACAAAGATTTAATTCTATTTCCATTATCAAAACAAATCATATCAAAATCAAAAGAAGGGTAACTCCTTTGTACCATTAAAATAGTATACTAAATACATAGTCACATAAATGTTTACGTAAAAGCTTTAATCACGTTTCTAAAATCTAAAAGTACTAGCATATAATAAGTCTTTAAAGTTTCTTTCTTTTCTTGAAATTAGTTACGAGTGAGATGTACAATGGATACACTTGGTGTTGCGGTGCACTGCGCGGCACAGCTGTACAATTTGATACGTTAATGAATTTCCATTTCAAATTTTGAGTAGCATTTGCAAATTTCCAGCTTGACGAGTAAAAATTGACACCAGATTAGCATTTTAAATCCGGCTCCAAATGGCATAAATTAGCTATCTATTCATATGGGCCTTTTACAAACTGCTGTGCCATTAACGTGGCTTTAAGTCCATAACACAGTTAGCGTTCACATATTTCCCATTTAGTTCAATTGGTCGTTAACGAGTACGTTTTCATCGGAATTATCCAGGAAAATATCGATAAACATATTTTTGTCGGAAGCAATAGAATATATTACGCCCGTTACCTATATTTGGTGCTTCCTTCTTCTATCCTGCACGTTGTAACGAAATCAATTTTCGAAATAAATATTCGGTGAGAATTTCAGCTTAAATCGCATAAAATATGACTCTTCTATGCGAGGAATACAAATTGAAATCGACCTATACTTTTTGCAGGGATTGACATACGACGTTCATACACTATAAATTACGTGTTTAGCAAAGAATAATTTATTAGGTACAGTTGTGGACAAAATTGTTCTTCCCCCCATCCATCAAACATATCCAAAATATTATTAGTTTTAAAAGTTAAGTAGAACAATTGAGAGTAGATACCGAAATGGATGTCGATTTACTCATCACTCATCGCGTTTCGATCAAAAGCAAAGTTGATAATTTTAAGAAAGTTTTTGAACTAAGATTATACTTACGTTTTTTGCTACTTTAGTAATTTAAGTATTGTACGAAAGTACGAAAGCTCTGATAGGCCAATGTAAAATAAATTATATCTGGAAATTTCCAGGTACTATGTAATTAGAAATTTTCAAATGGTAATGGAAAATTTCCACATAGCCATCTAAAAATTTCCAAATTCTAATTGGAAATTTCCACATATCCTACTTGGATATTTTCAGGTATAGTCCGGTCAATGAATGCTCAAAAGAGGAGTCTAGAAGAAAATGTATGTCGAAAGTACAATTTGTGACTTCAGGGCTATGTTGGGACTAGTTAGAAGGTAAACATCCTAACAGTCCTGAAACCTAAAAGTAAGGAAGCTGCAAGAGGACCCAAGGAAGATATCGATTTTGGGTTTTTTGCTTATATCTCAAAAACGGTTAGCTCTAGCCAAATAGTAGCCATGTACCAAATTAAAGGTGATAAAGTTATCCTCAGGAATCTTTTTGTCCATTTTTTTCCATCTATTATCATTTTTGGAGTATACGTTATAAAGTTTACAACTTTAAGAAAAACTTCTTTTTGTAGGTATAGAAAAAGCATTGACTTTTAAAAGTCAAATGTTGGTAGTGATAATTTTATTGTTACATTTTCTGTTGATACTGATGAGGTTGGGGCAGCCTGATTTCTCTAATGAGGTATCCACAATGTTATCGTTTCTAGTGTATGTACCTACTTTTCCCTGAAGTATAATTTAGAGAATTTGAATCACATAGCTAAGAGCCATTGTTGTCCTTCCTTTTTATTCTGGCTTCTATTAGAACCGAGTTTCTTTCTAGCAACATCCTCACCCCATTCAACAATGTCTTTATTACAGATAAATCACTTGTCAATTATAGCAAATAAACCGACGTTGGTAATGACCAACATATAAATCAAGAAATAATAATGTGACAGACAAATGTTTCAGGCAGATATGCTTCTGATGGGCATGGAGTAAAAACTATTATATCGGTCAGACAAGGACATGAAATATGCTTTTGATACGCGTAGGGCAAAAACTATAATGGATACAAAAAATGAACAAGAACATTCTGAATTTAAGAATAATCCTAAAAAACTTCAAATATTTCAAAATTGCCACTGACGACAGGTAACTGCGATAAATTTGTACCTATTGCTTGCTTGTCAGATAATATAAAAAGCAAAAAACAAACATAAAGTATGCTTACTGAAAAAACTTATGCTGTTTTTATAGGCAAAACATCTGAAGCACTCATTACAATTTTATCTGTCAAATTATTTCAAAAAGAGTCTAATTTTTCAGGATTATTCTTGAATTTTGTAATTATTGAGCGATAAATCGAAAATGGTTACAAATAGCCATAGAGATGTACCTACATACAAAAAGTGTTCGTTTTTAGTTTCTACATCATTTGAAAAAATGGAGAAAATTAAATTCAAAAAGTTCTAAATTGAAAAATTAAATTTAGCCACTCTGTATATTTTTTCTAAAATAAAAACGATTCAAAGACATCCCACAGATGTTTCCTAACTCGTACTAACATAATTTTTTTTTGAAACTCCTAATTGTGACTGTAGTGATTTTTTTAACATAATACATCTGTAGATGCCATTATTTGAACAAAAAAAATCGCTACATCCAAGTGGTTTGAAAATAGTCAGTAATAATATTGGAGTGAAAAGAGTCTAAAAAAGGCTCTAAAAAATCTTCTTTTACACACAATATTCCATTTAAAAAAATGTCACTTGCCCCTGTATAATCGTCTTGGCTCACCCTGTATGTTCAAAGATAATTTCCGGTTATAACCTTCTTTCTCTAGCTTATTTGTGTTTTTAAATCAAATTTCTACCTATCATAAAACTCGAGCTTTCGAAGTCGGACACAATATTACCCCAACCTGTAGGTATATTATTAATGCTTTGGTTTATTTTGGGAAAAAAATTCAGAATGTTTAATTGCTTTCAAATCCTTCTCTACTTTAGTCAAAATTGTTTAATAACAATTAACATTCAGAAGCACTTCTCACCTATACAAGGGTGCATGGATTAATTGAGAAGAATAACAATAACAGCATAATGTGACATCAAAACTGGAAGCTAAATAATGGCGATTTTGACATATAAAAAAGATACAGTAACTACCTGAGTGGGTCTTCATATGGCTGTTTAATTGTAGAGGATCAGCAAACGCATTTATAGATTTTTTTTCTAGTTTATTTGTGTTCTTAAATCAAGTTTTTAGCCGTCATAGAACTCAAGCTATCAAAGTCGGACGCACTATTACCCCACCCTGTATAACTTCCTTTGTTTTTTGTCAGAAATTTATAATTTAAGAAGCATAATGTCCGTGTCGTTGCGATTTTCTTACCGAATATGCCCTCGTGCATTGAAATAATTTGCACTTGGAACATTATAAGTGAAAATATCCAAGTAGGATCTGAAAGTTTCCATATAGCTACGTGGAAATTTCCAATTAGAGTCTGGAAATTTCCAAATATAATTTATTTTACATTGGCTTTTCAGAGCTTTCGTACTTTCATAGTATTGCAAAATGTTTTTGTTGTATAATTTGAAACTCTTCTTTATGTGGAGGTAACCATTTCCGACACTTATCATTTTGGCATCGGTACATATTTTGTTTTGTAATTTTCAAATACCTACACGTAGTCATCAATATTTGTAATGAATGTGTACATACCTATTCCCGGCTGGTAAAATATCTCGTCCTGATCTTCAAAATATTTCCTTACAATTTTCTCAGCCGTTATCCTTAGGTACTTCCACACACGTGATTTTTTTGAACTTCAAATGAAAACTAGTCTCATGAAGCTTCATCCAATCATTTCCAATAAATAGGAAGAGCCTAGTTTAGTTCATAGTCACATAATAAAGTCTGGATCACGCATGTTGGTGCACAAGTCATCAGTTTATGTACGAATAGAAGACAGGTGGAAAACTATACACCTGAGCACGTATTTGTACGATCTTGGGCTGATCAATTCAGGCGTAGACGTTTGCAATAACAGTTTTTGATCACTCATTCGTCCCGACTATAATCTGTTAATAAATGTAAACTTTGGTATTTTTTTTAAGAAAATGTCGGAAAGGGAAGACACTGTGTCAGTTTTGTATTGTCTTGCCATCTAATTAGCTATTGGAGAACTACTGAAATTGTAGAAAAGAAATCTGTTTTTCCTACAGTGTTTATTTACATTAAGTTTGTTCGTAGAACGAATCCTATACCAGTCACGTACCAATCATGTACTCTGTAACTGCGCGTGCGCGGTTTTGTATAAGTTGGAAACCTGTTTAAAAGTTTCATGTACAGTTCATTTCAGCCGTTTAGTCCTCTAAGGGCCGAAATATTCACCTCCCTGTAAAGTGGCCGTTAGCTATCTGCCCCGTAACTTTAAATGTAACCTGTAAGTGATTTTGGGTATATTCAACAATTTTCACCTGGCACTTAGGTAACGGAGACCTACCCGATGTTTTCGTTTAGAATTAATTTTGACACGAGAGAAGAAACGTTGTAACTATATAAGTGGGAGAGAGACGAAAAGAGTTTGTGTGGGGTAGGGATGTTTTTCGTCTTCTCCCCTCTCTCGTGTCCACGTGGCACATAACACAACCTCGTGCTAACGTACACCCGTTCCTAAAGGGAGCTTGAAGTTCCCTGTAAATTTACAGGCCAGTTTAGCACTACGGGAAGGTAAATATACCGAAATTTCAACTTATCTACCCTGTAAGCCTAACGGCCACTTTACAGGGAGGTGAATATTTCGGCCCTAAGTCGTAAAGCAAAAAAATAAGTAAAGACAAACGGCTGCACTACCGTTTCTGTCCAATGCAGCAGGCAGGCACGCCAATTTCCAGACCGTAGAGTGTCAAGTCGTGTCGTTTCTCGATCTCTTTTCAATTCATGGCACTAAAAAGCGGCATCCACACTATGCGGGATGCGTGATGCGTCGATTCGTGCCAGTTCGTCAAACTGACGCAATAGGTGTCCACACTATGCGTGATTCGCGGCTCGTTGAATTGAATTGAATTGTTAAATTAAAAACTGGTTCAGTCTTCATCAAGATGGACAAAGTGCAAGACCTGTTTGATTTTGCTGTGGCAACCACATCGTTTATAGCAATCGCCGCCACTCAGCAACAACAACAAAAATTTAAAACAAATCAATTCAATCAAAGCGTTACTTGGTGTAGGTAATAAAGTAATTTAATAATAATATTTTACTTTGATCTTTATTTCTGCATTAATAAAAAAAGTTAAAATTTAGAAATAATTTCTTAAATTTCTTGACTATAGCGCTATTTCTTCACGACGAGTTTGGGTCCCTCTCAAATATAAATCGACGAACCTTCTGGGAATCACGCATCAAACTGTCGACGAAACAACAAAGGCATCCACACTATGCGCGATGATCGATGCGTGTCCTTTGAGTGCGTCCAGTTTACCGACATGAGCGGAAACCGCCGCGCACTGATGCGTCAACTTTGGACGCATCAAACCATCCACACTATGCGCGAATCAGACGCATCACACATCACGCATCGCGCACAACGCATAGTGTGGATGGCGCTTAACAGAGATGGAATAAACGAGCGAGAGGCGAGCTTATTGTACCTACGCTTTAATCAAGAAGTGATGCGGGTAAATAACTTTTGCACCACAGCTTCAATACCCAAATGTTGTAAACAAAATATGAAAGAATTTTTTTTTATTTGTTAAGAAATTTGTTAACCACAGAAAATGTGCTTAACTCTTTTCATTAAATAATTATATTTCGATAAACTGAAGTAAAAAGTAGAAAACATTTTTCAAAAAATTAAAGATAAATGTCAAAGCACACAGAACCGTAAGGGTTGTGGTTCAAATGTACGGTTCCTTTGGCCATCACGGTTGGCACACGGCAGGTCCGAGCTCATTTGGGTGGTCTGGCCTTTTACGATTTAGAGGACAAAACGGGTGATATGAACTGTACTGCGAACACTTTTCTGACGCTTTTTTGACGGTTTGACGTCGCACCAAAATTGTTCGAGCACGAGGTGCGACATCCCCAGTATTGTTTAAGGAAAGAAATGATATACTTAAAAGCTCGTTAAAAGAATAACGAACTGTCACACATCTGTTATAAATTAATTTAATAAACGTTGAATAATAAGCAGAATAAGTTTAGCGTTCTCTGTCTGAGCATGCGTCTGATAGATAATTTCCCGAACGGTTGAAAATTGGAAATTATTCTGACCGTCTCCAACCTCCAACCAGTTAGAAATCAGTAAACTGTCTTCTACGAACACCCAATGGGGTACTTGCCTAAAAAAAATATTGCACTTTTTATTCTCTAGATGCATGCAAATAACTAAGTGAGGCTTAAATATTTTTTCTCCATTTTTTTATTTCATATATTTCATATGTTGAAAATCAACTTTAATTGAACATGGGCCTATTGTTTCACGATTTGTGACAATAAAAATTTATTTGAATTTGAATTTGAATTAAATATTTGCAATTTTTGTTTTTGATGACGTATTGAATCCCTGTATCCAAGACCTATATTGAATAAACTCTTGTTTTTGGCTACTATGCTGCCCTGCTAGCAGAGGGCGCCACATGTGTACAGCGGTTTGTCATTCGATTTATAAGGAATCTGAGTAAAGCGCCATCATACGATTTCTTTGAGAACTACGTCGAGCTGGGATCGTCTACGTCACAGACCTCCTACTCCAAAAATTAAAAAAATTATTCTGGGCGTAATATTGACCCTAGAACCAAATAAAAAAATACGGGTCTAATAAAATTGCCTACAATTTCTAAATATTATATTTCCCAAACATGAGGCAAGTACCCCATTTCGAATCACATTTCGTGATTTCTTTTAGTGGTTAGTCAATGCTTCTACCATTGTCTTCTACTCTACGAACGCATTTTACTCATTTTAGACACTGCGCATGTCTCCTACTGTCCATGACTGTTTCCAATCGTTCTACGAACAAACCTATTACAGAACAACTAACCAACTAACATAACCCTAAAATTTCGAAGTGTCAACGCTGTCAACGAAAAACTAAGTTAACAATATTATGGTTAAATTGATTTGAATTTATCCTTCGCTAATATTACATATTTCTTCAAATTTTTACAAACACGAGTTATTATTCGCTTTTAAGCTAAACTGATTTCTATGTTTGAAACATGGAACTTGATTTTATCAATATTGCAAACATTTGCAGAACTTGCCTTATGATGACCAACATGGAAATGAAGAACATTTTTAATGAATCGCTTGATAAGTTACTGAAAGAACTTACAGCAATTGAGGTATTTGAATTATCACATTTATCGTCAACTAACTTGATGTCTTGCAGATACAAAGCGGTGACGGTCTTCCTGAATTAATGTGTGAAACCTGCGTTAATAGAGCGAACAACGCTTTGTCTTTTAAAGAATTGTGTGAAAAAAGCGACAAATCTTTACGAAGCCTTATTGATAACACAAATTTTACTGATCATACAAACGAAGCAATTTTACCGAATGATGATGATCACAACATCGATTTAATGGTGGACGTCAAAGTAGATGAGGATGAAGTAGACAACAAAACAAATGTAGCAGAGATTAAAATAGTGCCTGACGCTAAAAATGTTTGTGTAATTAAAAAAAGTAAAAGGATTCGAAAGAAAACATATAAAGGTAGAATGTTGATAATTACGTTTAACTTACTTAAATTTTATATTGCAGTTAAAGAAACGTCTTGTGATAACACGGAAGATGGGTCAGAATGCAAACTTTGTGGACAATATTTCAACAACAATGAAGAGCAGCTTCATATGAGCAAATGCCATATTTCAGACAACCAACACTTGTGTAGTGTTTGCTATAAAGAGTTTTCGGAGCTTAAACTTTTGAAAAGACACACCCGAGTTCACAAGTAGGTATTTTTATAATACTGAAACAATTATTAAAGCTGTTAAAAGTGCAGTTACTAAATTTTATGTGTACACAGGTTGATGAGGAAACATGTTTGTACGACTTGTAACAAATCATTTTATGGAGCGTCAGACCTGACTGTGCACAAGCGAGTACACACTGGTGAAAAACCTTTAAGTTGTTCAGTTTGTGCAAAGGCGTTTGCTGATCCTCGAGGATTAAACAGCCATATGAAAACACACTCAGGTAATTACTGTACCTCTTTTATAGGTCAAAATCGTCATTATTTAGCTTCCAGTTTTGATGCCACATTATGCTGTTATTGTTATTCTTCTCAATTAGTCGATGCATCCCTGTCTAGGTGAGAAGTGCTTCTGAATGTTAATGGTTAGCAAACAATTCTGACTAAAGTAGAGAAGGATTTGAAAGCAATTAAACCTTCTGAATTTTTTTCCCAAAATAAAGAAACCCATTAATAATAGACAGACTGGGGCAATAGTGCGCCCAACTTCGATAGCTCGAGTTTGATGATAGGTAGAAGTTTAATTTAAAAACAAATAAACTAGAGAAAGAAGGTTATAACCGGAAATTATTTTTCAACATACAGGAGGGGCCAAGACAATTATACAGGGGCAAGTGACATTTTTTTAAAAGGAATATTGTGTGTATCCGACAAGCAATACACATTTATCGCAGTTACCTCTCGTCAGTTGTCATTTGTGTTAATTTTGAAACTTTTGAAGTTTTTTGTCGAGTTATTTGGAAAACGATCTAATTTTTTAGAATTATTCTTGAATTTTGTAATTATTGGTCGATAAATCGGAAAATGATTACAAATAGCCATAAGGGTGTACTTACATAAAAAAAAATGTTCGTTTTTAGTTTCTACATCATATCGTTAAAAAATATACAAAATGTTCTATTTGAAAAAATTGAGAAAATTAAATTCAAAAAATTATAAATTGAAAAATTATATTTAGCCACCCTGTATAATTTTTGAAAAGTAAAAACATTTCAAAGACATCCAACAGATGTTAACTAACTATGTAGTACATACTTATACATAATTTTCTCTTAAAACTCGTTATTGTGACTACAGTGATTTTTTTAACATGCACCTGCAAATGCCATTATTTGAACAAAAAAAAGTCACTACATTCAAGTGGCTTAACAATAGTCATTAATAATATTGGAGTGAAAAGAGTTTAGAAAAAGGTTTCAAAGAATCTTTTTTACACATAACATTCCATTTACTAATAACTAGTACTTACTGTATAATCCATCGTCTTGGCTCATCCTGTATGTTTAAATATAATTTCCGGTTATAGATTTTTTTTCTAGTTTGTGTTCTTAAATCAAATTTCTAGCTATAATAGAACTCAAGCTATCGAAGTCGAACGCACTATTGCCCCACCCTGTATAGTTGGTTCCAAAATAATTATTAGCGCTATTTTGACGTTATGAAGAATATCTTTATTTCTTTATTTATATTCCACTATTTTAAGAAACTGATTTATTTCAGGCCTTAAACCCTACAGCTGCACAACTTGTGGAAAAAGTTTTGCTCATTCTTTTGTCTTGTCGACTCATATGAGAACGCATACGGCTGAAAGACCTTACGTTTGTTCAATTTGCGGCAAGACGTTTATATATGCTCACAATTTAGCGATACACAATCGATCGCATACTGGGGAAAGGCCTTATTCATGTAAGCAATGTCCTAAAGCGTTTAGTTCAAGTTCTACGCTTTCAGCGCATATGATGACACACACAGGAGAGAAAAGGTAAGGATAACGGATAACATCAATTTTGGGACTTGTTTTTCACAATAATTATAATGTATCTTCTATTTTCCTCAAAGACATTCCACAATCTTTACATGAGACCACTATCTTTTCTGTTTTTCACTTAATTTTTTGGCTGGCACATTTTTCCAAAACCAATTTCGAACTATGTGTTTGCAAAGATTGTCAAATTACTTTTTTGATAAGCATTGTGCAACGGGATCTTTTGGTTTATTATTGCGTGAAGTAGTGATGACAAATTAATTATAAATTATTTGTTTGCTAATTGTGATTCATCTGAGAAATTTATGGATTTACAAATACTATTAATTAGATGCAGAGTTTTTTTTTACTGATTTTGTGGTTTATAGCAATTTTCAGATGTTCGAAACGGTCCAATTGTTAATGTGAACATTTTATTAAGCATACTTTTATGAATGATCTAGAATTTTTTGTTTGTTTTGTTACGTTAGGTCCTTGACAGTTTTATTAAAATCAAGAGGGGTTTTAAAACGATTAGAAAGTTACTGACCCTCTTGTTTCTACTTATTGTTGTAAAAAAAGAAAAAAGTTGTAAAATGGGAGGGATGTCAACTTAGGACCTTGATGTTGAAAGAGCAGAACTTAGGAAGTAGTTTTACGTAGTATATTTTTTGCGAGTTTCCAAATCATAATTTACAATGAATTTTACAAGTTAACGTCCCCCTTTATGTAGTAACTCCTCTCACAGTTTCAGTTTTTACGTAATTTCACCTAGAAACTAGAAAGATATTATTTGGCAAAATATAATTTGCCTTGCTATTTCCTGAGGGCTCGCTAGCGCTGGTACAACCGGTATGTAATCCGTCGTAATAGAACAGAGGATTCTGAGGCAGAAGATAATGAGAGGCCAAGTAGAGATTTTTAACTTGCAACAATTTCTTCTTCATGTTAGAAATGTTGGCATGCAATCAAAATTGTATCGTCTCTACAAACGGACTACATACCGGTTGTCCCAGCTTAAATGAAACATAGGGAAATAGTTAAGAAATTATAGGTCCTATTTTCATAAATTATATCTTCCCTGATAAAATTCGGTAAAAACAAAGTTTCATGTAAAACATTTTTTCCGAACATGAGATTCGAGGTTCAAATCCCGATCAAGGCAACATTTTTTTTATCGTTTTTTAGTTTTTCTAACCATTAATTTTACATGAAAGCGTGTCCCTCCTTTTAAAAATTCTCGTGGAGTTTTTTGTTCTTACCAAATTCTATTTGAGATAGGTAATTTAAGAAAATATGCTTTCCGCCATGCTATTTCCCTATGTTTCAGCAGTGCTGGGACACCCGGTATATAAGTTTTACAAGCTATTTATACCTGAAAAGAAATAATTACTCATAAAGTTGTTTAAACGAATATTTACGCAAATGAAAAACTTAGAGAAGCGATTTCTCTACAGTAGTGCATACTTAAATATAGGCAATCTTCCGGTAACGTAACTTTATAAAATCAAGATCAAGAATTCGATAAACTTTACATTATTTAGATAAGGAAAAAATTTGTGCAAAGAAAGAATACTCATCTCCTGGAAAGTGGCATTAACATCTGCTTTAACGAAAAAACTATGATGCGGTTTCTTGAAATTCAAGCAGTACCTACATAGCAAATCTGTTGTCACACGAAATAATTAAGGTGGAACGAATTAATAGGTGAATGTGTCTAAATTTTATTTTTAAACGTATTACGTTATAATGGATTGAGGTTTTGAATTTGTCATCAATAGTTAAAAGACTAAAATACTTTACTTCTAATCTGATCATTGCCAAGCACGTTGATGACATAGTTATGTAAGTTGGTTCAATGGTAAGCATAAGAAATGAAAAAACATAATAAACCCCTCTTGAATAGTAGGTATAATCTGAAACTTGCAAATTAAAATAATGTGGCGATTCTAAATATGTACTACATATCTATACATATATTTTTATCTATTTCTTTCTATGTTAAACTTAAAATGATGCATGTAAAAATAAATTGTCCTCGAACCTTTGTTCGAGGACAATAATTGATTAGTACTTTTACCAATTCGATATTTCAAATCAGCAAACAGTACTTGCAATGATTTGTATTGTAGCGTAATTATGATTGAAAAAACGCTGGCCTTAAAGTACCGTCAAACGGCTTCCTGTTAAAGTGCCTTTAATCCATATGACGGTACTTCAGTGTGTTAGGGCAAAGAAAAGAAAGTCTTTTCAAGTAGTAATTTTTAATGATGCTTTAAAAAAAAACTACAGGGCCCTGAACTAACCTTGCGTAGAACTTCTTTTTCCCAAAAAGAAAAGTATCGTTCGAACGAGGATTTGAACCCGGGAACTGTTTATGGTAGGCCACCGGTTTTCCACGGCTCCATCAACCTTGCTAGTAGTTGCGTGTTCGATCTTTGTAGTGTCTCGTCTTTCATTTGCGTGTTGCGCGCGCATTAACGGCACTTTAATAGGAAGCCGTTTGACGGCACTTTAAATCGTGCTTAAAAAAGGTAATTTGAAATAAATTCCAAAATTAAAATTTAGTTTATCCACATTGCACAATTTTTCAAAAGTAAAAACGATTCAAAGACATCCCACAGATGCTTTCTAACTAGCACTTACATAATTTTTTCTTAAAACTCGTAATTGTGACTGTAGTGATTTTTTTAACATGTATTTGCAGATGCCATTATTTGAACAAAACAAAAAACGCTACCTACATCCAAGTGGTTTGGAAATAGTCAATAATAATATTGGAGTGAAAACAGTCTAAAAAAAGGTTCTAAAAAAATTTTTTTTACACATTTTATTTAAAAAAATTTTACTTTCCTCTCTATAACCTTCTTGGCTCACTCTGTATGTTCAAAAGTAATTTCCGGTTATAGACTTCTTTCTCTAGTATATTTGTGTTTTTAAATCAAATTTCTACCGATCATAGAACTCAAGCTATCAAAGTGGGCGCACTATTGCCCCATTCTGTATATAAAAAAATTACCAATATCATCTAACACTTGAAAATCATAACTGAAATCACCAAAATAAATTACCATCAGGTCAAATATCAACGATTTATTGTGATTTGTACCCTTGTAACTTACGAACATTATGTTCCAATTTTCTTAATTCATGATTTAGTATAGTTTCAATGAAATTGTCGTAGGTTCGTGTGCACGATGTGTGGGAAGAAGGTGGCTAGATCAGGCGATCTCGGCATTCACATGAGAACCCACACTGGTGAAAAACCTTATGCTTGCGCTTTTTGTGCAAAACGTTATCGCATGTCCTCACATCTCTCTGCTCACCTAAAATCGCATACTGGTGAGTAAAAAAATTATTATTTCACATTACTAAATTGGTTTGTTTCAGGTGAAAAAGATCACATTTGCACAGTTTGCAACAAGGCGTTTGCCGATGCTAGAGTACTTGTGTCACATATGACAATCCACACAGGAGAGAAACCTTTTAGTTGCTCTACATGCGGTAAGGCCTTTGCTCACTACAGTTCGTTATCGACGCATAGAAAAATTCATGCACAGGACAACTTAAATGGGATGAAAATAGAAATAAAGTAAATTTTAGTTTTATCATAAGTTCTTTTTGCAAGTGATTTATTTACAACAGCAGTATAGTTTATATTTATTGTTTAAATATATTTTAAGTTACTAACGTGCTTTTCTAAAACTCGTATATACGTCAAGCTATTAATGGAAACATTTTCTTTTATTAAACATTAAAATTCACTGTAAACTTCTGAATAAGAAGGTCCAACATCACCTTGAAGGAAGAATGAACCAGTCATCCAAGACACCAAGCCCAAAATCACAATAGTGTTAAATAGTGATATCATTGAAAAAATTATTAAAAAGACAATATCTGAGAATTATTAAGAAAATTAACTTCGAATATGGCCATGTATTTCTTTTCTTCTGAATTATTTAAAAAAGGATACGTATCATCACCCGCTCCCATTTCTCCACCATATAAAGTTCTGTAACTAGAAGGTACCTAAAATACCAATAATTTATGAAACCCCACACGGATTTAATCATTGTCAGAATGAATAGACTACACAAGACCACACCTCGCACGTCGAAATGCTGATATGACTGATATTACGAGGTTTTTAGAGGTTAAGTTGGTTTATAGGTTATATTTTAAATTTTAGGGTTTTATTGTTTATTCACATAGTGTTGGCAAAATTGAATTTGCCATTACTTCTCTTTTATCTTTGTTCCATCCCTGTTAATGCAACATTAGACAAACAAGGAAAGAACCGATTTTATGTTTGCATAACTGAACTGGCATAGCCCTAGCCCTAGGGTCCCTAGACATAACCTGCATTTAAAATTAAATTAAAATGGCCTCATTGAGTCAGTCAGAGTCAAACGGTAGTCCTAAAGCAGAAAGACAATTTATAGAGGAAAAATGTGAAAACGGTGTTCACGAGAATCTTATAGACTTGTCGTCCTTCAAGCCAGAAAAAGTTTTGCACAACAATACCAACAGAAAAACGGTGTGCCTTAAGGGAAAGTTTGATTCCAAAGAGGGTGATGCTTTAGTGCTGTTGGAGAAAACCGCATTCGCCGAAGAGAATTTGACCCAGGATAGCAATTATTTCACTAAAGAAAGTCTTTTAGAGAAGGTCTTCCATAACGATATTTACGGAAACTACAAGTATTTCCCCCAAATTAACCTCAATTGTAATTGGGCCTTCTTGAAGACAATTTATTTTATTAATAGAAATCATTTCAGCTGTTAAAGCTACAATTATTCATCCAGCTACCGAGAAGCATTTTGAAAAGTATTCAATTCAAAATTGTTTTATTCTCGACGAGACTCCAAGCATTTACCAAGATATAGTACTGACACATTTAACTGCGGAGCAGTTTAATTTACAGGTTGGAAAGTTTTTGCTTGTGGAACTAGAACTTTAATTGAAAAGTTTTAGTGGGTTTACAACATTTTGGACCACAAATCTGAGTCTGAGCGGATAGTTTTTGAGGATTCAGACCCTCAAATAGGATTTGTTTTACTACCGGATCTTAAGTGGAATGGTGAAATTGATACCTTATACTTATTAGCCATTATTCATCAGCACAATATAAAGTCGTTACGAGATTTAACAAGCGACCATTTGCCACTGTTAAAGAATATAAGAGAAAAGGGAATTGTGAGTTTTTTCTTTTTTTATTGTTTCTTAATACATCATTTTGATTACAGGAAGCGATAAAGGCGAAATACGGATTAGACGGTACTCAACTACGGATTTATTTGCATTATCAACCATCCTTCTATCACTTGCACATCCACTTTACATATCTCAAGCACGAAGCTCCTGGAATTTTAGCAGAAAGGGCTCATTTATTATCGAATGTAATTAGCAATATTGAACTGCTACCTGATTACTATCAAAGAGTTACCCTCCCATTTGTTGTTAGACAAAAGGACAATCTTACGAAAAAGTTGAGAGAACACAAAATTTTAAATTTCAAAGATGAGTGACGTAGCTCCTAAGGTTTCCAAAAAACTTTACAAATCAATAATTTTAGAAATAAGACCACGGCTACAATCCGTTAACGTCATAGTTTCTCTACTAAATCCAATTGAAGAGAAAAAAGTTAAAATAGTTCTTACCGATACCAATTTTGTAATTCGCGCAAATGAAACGATTTCACCAATTTCCTGTAAAAACTTAAAAATTTCAGCAAATACGTTAACGTCGCTGAATATTACAGACACTTGTATTTCATTCCGTTTTGGAACTGACAATGGTTTGAATGATTGGGGCACTTTTAAATCTGAATTGTTGCGAGTCACGCAACCGACTTCAGTATCAAAAGAATCCACCACTTTTTTAACTAAAGCAAAACATTATTTGATTAATTGTAAAAATTGTTCTCAAAATTTGGGAGAAGATATGCAGTTTGATCGAATTTTGCCATTACCTTCAGAAAATGTGGAACCTGGTGACTGGTTTTGTCATGACCATGGCAGTTCTCAGGAGTTAAATTTGGACCCGAAAACGACTGATATTTTCTACACTCAATGTTACTTTCATATAGCTCGACCATCGATTAAAAATATCTTGGCAAATGAGAAGTTGATTGTGTGTAAACGTTGTCTTTCATGGGTAGGTTTGGTTGAAAATTCGCAAACACTAAAAATTTGGTTCAATACTGTTACGTTTAAAAGTGGGGATACTAGTTTTAACTCGTCGCCTCTTCTGGATGTTTTCTCGAGTGTACAAAGTGTTTTAAAGACTGTTTTATTAAACTGTGCGAAAATTATGTTTCGTTGCCAAAGTTGTAAAGGTCAGGTTGATTACGTTTTGTTGTGGATTTTAGAAAAGCAGTTAAATGTGCAGATTCACGAGACAACTGGTGTAATTCAGGACTGTAAAGTTGCGAAAGTTTTGTTTAGATGCGAATGTAATTTTAGTGAAATTGTAAGGACATGGGAAAATGACACTGCTGTTACTGTTGTTGAAATTTCCAAACCCATGATGGTTGCAGCTTTGAAACATTTGCATCATTTTAATAAGATTTTTCCTAAGGAATTTAGCCAATCGAACGATTTCTATGTTTCATATCTAATGATGTATGAGGACTCAAATTTACAATAAATTTTTTTACTAGGGTAGTTTTGTATTTTAGTTATCCTATTCACATTACCATTGCTTACAAAAAGTAGAATGTTATTGAGGTTTTTAATGGCTCAAATTCCAGACTATTTAATTGTGAAATGCAGAAAAAACATTCAAGACGGTTTGAAGGCAATCAGCTCTATTGCGTATCACAGATGTTTAGCCTAACTGGGTTGTTCACCATTAGCATGTGGCCAGTAGGGCCTACATTCTAATGGTAGAAAGAGCTAACAATCCCTTTTTTAGTGGATTTTTACTTAGGATCGGTGCAGAGCCGTGGCCAGGTAAGGTTCAGCCTCCCCTACCAAAATATCTTTTTGCAAATTTTGTATTCTCCAAATAAAACAAAATTAAAATATCTATTTATTAGACGCAAATACAAACCAAAAACCATAATATTGATTTCCTTACAACTTTAAAAATGTCAATATTGTCTATAATATAAATTAATTACTGCTATTTTAACCGATACGCCGGAATTAGAAAAGCTCAAAGAAGTTGCGGTTAGAATGGCGAAGAAAAAATGTTTCTCCAAAATATTAGTAGCGAACAAAAGAAGAGGCATGCAAAATCCAACAAGAAAACGGGAAAAAGACCGAAATCCAAAAAACCTAAGCAAGACGAACCAATATCGGATACAGAACCTGGACGACATAAGTTTACAGGACACATGAGATTATGAACCAGAAGATGCGGAGTGCCGTGAATTTTTCTATGGATTTCGTGGGAGAGCAATGGATTTAATAACAAATTTATTTGGTACTAAAATTTGTACTCAAGTTGCCTCATTTGCGATAAAACGTATTTTAGTATTTTTATTTTCTATATACTTCTTGTAAACATTTCTACTAAATAATAAAAACTTTTACTAAAATACAAAATTTTCCAAAAATTGTGTGCGCAGAATGCTGCGTGTGACCAGTAAGCACCGTAGTCCAATGTCTTGACCACTGTACGCCATATGTGGGGTGGGGCACAGTGAACAGTTTTGCATTCCCAAGCATATATTTTTTACGAAATTATTAGGACACTATATTGAAAAACAATCTAAAAATGTTTTTTTTACTTATAAAAAAACGTAAAAAAAATCATCAATTTTAAAAGGGAAAAATAAAATTGTAAAAAAAGTGACCACTGTGCCCCGGTCTCCCCTACACATTTAACGCCCTTATTTTACATGTTTTGTAACTAATCACCTTAATTTGTCTATTTACTTAGGGCCACCCCAGATATTTTGTAAACCTCCTCATCAACCCGTATCCTGCCTACGACCCCGGATCGGTGGTTGTAGTTTACGTCTGCGAGCTACTACATTTCTTTGGCTAATTTATTGGCAATAGCAGAAATAATGGCATTTTACACTATGTGGCTGCAAACGTGTAAAAGAAAATTATTTTCTTAATCTTTGTATCATCGCGTCGTAAAGCTGCATGTAATAATTTTTGGCCAATTTTCTTTCCCGTTTCTGTGCTAATTTGAACCAAGCTTGTAACTGTTTCTCTTTTGCCACACATCAAACACACGGTTTCAGTATTGAGATTTTCTTTATTTATTCTAACATTTTAGCAGGGTTTATTTTGATTGTTTGGTGCTACCAAATTTTGAACACTCCCACTCTTGGATTTCACTTTACTGCAGAATGACTGCCTCGGGTTTTATTAAATTCCCGCCTTTAATGACAAAATTCTTACAGCTATCTCGATATTTCTTTGCTTCGCTGAAGAAAAAATAGATAACAAACTCTGAACTGTTGGTTTCTTAACAACTTCACCATTTGTGATATTGAGATATCGACATTATGTTAGATTCAGACAAAATAAGCAACTAATGAAATTCGTTGAGAAACGAGAAGTTTATTCTAAATCTAATAAATAAAGAAGTAAAAAAAAAACAATTTACCAGTTGTAGTCACATAGCCTGACGGTCGGTCTCAAATCCGCATTAGGTACTTGGGAATTTCTATTAATTTCTTGTATTCTTATGTAATGTAAATGTACAAATTTTTGTTTGATGACTACTGTTTGACCGAAAGCGCGTGGATAACCCTGGTGGGTTTGAAACATGATAAAGGCGCTTTTGTCTTCTTTAAATTATGTCCAAATAGTTTTGTGATAGGATTAATCATTGAGGTGTTAATTTGAAGAAAACAGACTTTAAGCACCGTGTATCCAAGAAGATGCCGGGTCCCCCTCCAGTCCAAAAGCTTAGATTTTTCATCATGGTTGATCAAGACTATACTTTATTTTTAAGAAAAAAGATCAGTAACGTTTTCAATTACCTAAATTTTTATTTATTGAATACGCTCGATACGAAACATTTACTCAAATATTTGAAGGAAAGGCAATTGCCAGAACTTTATTTATTAAGCTCATTGTCGATCTAAACCTCCGTAGTAAAGCGGTAACCACTTACATTTTTTTTGTGACATTGTTCTAGAGCCTTTTATTAAAAATAGTTATTTTCATAAAATTTCTGAAAACCCAACTTTGTTAAGATGAAAAAACTTTTATTTTTGTGTAGATTTCACAGCGTATTCAATCTTGACATTTTGACCATATATCAATCTACAAGAGTAAACTTCATATTACATCTATCTTGACATTTAAGGGTCTTCGGTACTTGATGTTTGCAACTAAAAATACACTTGCAAGCGGAATTTAAACTACGATCAAACCGTTTAATAAAAAAAAATTACAATCCCAATCTATTTGTTTTATGAATCTATAGAAGGACGATGCTGTCATTATTGAGAAAAAAGTTTTACTAAAATTAAAACCTTTTCCCCACAATAACGATATCGTCCCTCTCTACAGATTTATAAAACAAATCGATTGGGCTTGAAAATAATTTTGTAAATAAAAAATTGCTGATTCATGTATTTTGTGTTGCAGTTGCAGCATCTGAGCTCAGGTAGTGAAGACCCTTAATTCTTTACTTTTCTGTTCCTAGTACTTGGAATTAATGGATTAACATTTATTCACAAACAAAACAAATCTAAATATAGAATGTATTGATTCATAAAAATAAACAACAGTAGACATTAACTAAAATAACAAACATATTATCTCCCTTTAGTACTTGTCCCTTACCAAAAACCAGCCTACAACAAACATTCGTAAACATTAGCACTTAACGTTTGCAACTTTTCATAAGTAATCAACTGTTGCAAGAATTGATCAGACAACGAATTACTAGAAAGCAGCCCGTTAATAATCGGCAAAACTTTTGCCATTGGCTTCGTTGCAGTAAACGGATTACTGAAATCATCCAATCTTCCCTCTTCTGTCACATCGTTTTTGCTGTAATATTCCGAAATTTTCTCCGCAACCAACATAAATCCTCGATTGGTGCAGTGGGTAGCCAACGATTTCACTTCATCGCTATCGAGAAGATCAACAGTATCACGAATCTGTAAAAAACAAATTTAATCAACTCAATGTGACAACATGCAATTTGAACTGCATAATATATGATTGTACCTAAATGGAGTTCAGGTCCCAAATAATCATTTGCATTTACAACCAGAACCAGTTGTACAAAAATAATGAACTGTTGATGTTCCAAGTACTTTAACCATTATCGCTCAGTCTCAATATCATTAGCCACGTTATGTTGCTAGCATCATAAGGATGGCCTTTAATGTTGCAGGAAACTATTCCTGACTTATTAATAAGAATGCGAATGTAATTAAACTTGTTAATACCCTTGTTAATAAACCTGTGTGCTAATGTATTAGTGATCTTTCTTAGACTGTCTTAGAGTATTCTCACATACTACAAAAGCTGCAAATTACACCCCTGCAATGCAGATCACTATCTCATTGTATACAGTATTTTATTAATAATTGTACAGTCAGTTTCTAAAGTATTGTCTACCTCACACTTTTAAAATTGTAATTTCTTCTGCAGATGATTTACCTACTAGCTAAAGGAACCTGTTACCTTATTTCATATGCTTAGCAAAAATAATATGAATTTCAATGAGTTTATGTGAAAAATAAACGAGTTTGAAGTTTAACAGGTGAACATTACTTTTGAACTCGGGTGTACAGTCGCCGTCATTGAAGAAGCCCAGGGTGAAGTGAAATTCATTCTAACTTACGTTACATTTGCAACCAGGCTAAACCACGGGATAGAGTTTGTTTGAGAACCGCACAGGGGAACTAAGATTAGTCGAAATAAAGCGGCACATTTCAGTTTTAAATTATAAACAGCTTCAAGCTGTGAATAAATTTCACTTCACCCTGGGCTTCTTCAATGACGGCGACTAATAAATAATAATAATAAGCTAACTGAAGAATCCTTGGAACAAGATATGAAGATTTAACCTAAAATAGCTAGATAAAATGTTCACTGTAAAACTTATTCCATGTAACTAATGCAATTCTATGAGGAAAGATTTCGAAATGATCAATACGAATATAATCAATAAATTAAACATTAAATCGGAATATTGTGCCGCTCTATCTTTAACTACCTCGAAAAACAATCACTTTATCGTTGTGAAATACATTATTTTACATTATTTATGTAAAAAATGTATAAAAATTGAACAATTTTGAGGGGGGAGCATTCCTACTCTCTTCAGTGCGCCTCTGACAATAGCGAGAACTCTATTTTACCATAGTGTCCTACAGGCTTCAAACTTTCTGCCGAATGTGATAAAAAAAAGTATCAAA
The DNA here is from genome assembly GCA_951805265.1 of Schizotus pectinicornis. Taxonomy (NCBI): domain Eukaryota; kingdom Metazoa; phylum Arthropoda; class Insecta; order Coleoptera; family Pyrochroidae; genus Schizotus; species Schizotus pectinicornis. The sequence continues at coordinate 563,424 of OX638203.1, read as the reverse complement.
ATAATAAGCAAAAATAATTTTAAAATAAAACACCCTGTATCTCAGTAAAGAAGCACATTTTGTTTAGCTGTTTTAGATTAAATCTTCATATTTTGTTCTAAGGATTCTTCACTTAGCTTATGTACACCCGAGTTCAAAAGTAATGTCCACCTGTCAAACTTCAAATTCGTATATTTTTCACATAAAACCAACAGACCCATTGAAATTCATATTATTTTTGCCAAGCATATGAAATAAGGTAACAGATGCATTGGGTTTCCTTTAGCTAGTAGGTACATCATTTGTAGAAGAAATGACAATTTTAAAAGTGTGAGATGGACATTACTTTTGAAACTGACTGTACAATTATTAATGAACAGCCTGTATACAATAAGATAGTAAGCTGCATTGCAACATAGTAATTTGCACTGCAAATTACCAACTGGCACTGCAAGATGGTAACTTGCATTGCAAGGTTGAGATATTAATTTACACTGCAAGTTACTTACTTGCATTGCACAATAGTAACTCGCATTGTAAGAAGTACGAAAGCGCTGAAAGGCCATAGGTAAAACGAAAATGCAAGTTCCTATCTTGCAGTGGCAGTTGGTAACACGCCATTCTGAGTAACAGAAACATATTTTTGACTGAATTTTTAAGTATTGTGTAAAATACATCAAAACAAATGGCATGATGATCATTCTCAAGACATACAGCTAAATCATTGCATTGTTAATCTCGTACAGCTCCCACAATCAAAAGTTTTACGTGCTTCCATCATATTTTACCAGCCGCGTCAACTTACAACTTTCTCATAAGTTCCGTTTGATGGCGGAATTCTTGGCAGGATATATTGTCTCAAATTGTCAATAGGATTCTCAATATCAGTTGCTACCGCTGTTTGGATGGACCAAAATATAGCCTCTAAATCGCTTAATTTCAGTTGTTTCTTCAAATCAACGGATTCAAGCACTTTCTTACACTAAAATATTATATTGTACAGTAAACAAATAAATACAACATTCCACTTACTGTTTGTTCTACAAGTTGAAATAAGCGATGGAAATGTACATTAAATAAATTTTGGCATTGCGACAAATACTTCTCTTGTATTTCTGGAGACAACGAATTTGGGTCCTTATATAAATAACCCCCTACGATACTTAATTGGATTTTCAAAGTAACAACTAGCATCACATTTGAATAAACAGTACAAGCAGCTTTGCTAAATACTAAAATCTAAAAATTTGAACATTTAAATTAGACAACCAACTGTTTTTGACAAAGAATTAACCTTTAATTGATCCCATAGCTCCAGTTTGTTCCCGGAATTATTTTGAATCCTATTAACAATTTCGGTCGTGTTAATAGTTTTGTTCACGGTTTCGTTAAGAGCTTTGGATAGGTTAACAATGGTTTGGTTGCAGGTTCGCCCTATGCTCTCGAAATGTTGCTGTTTTCGGTTTCTTTCTAGAAACTCCAATGCTTGCTGCTCTTGCCATTCTCTCAACTTCTGCTGGGCGTAGTGACTTAAAAATATTGAACCTGTGATGATGACTCCACCGACAATAAATTTGTTGCGGTGTCGGCTGAAAAATCCCTTAATTTTTGAAAACACTGACATGTCTCGAACTTGCACTTCAGCTTCTCATTCTGTCAAATAAGATAACCTAAAACTTTCACTTTACTAGGATGACCTATGACTTGTCCCAATAGATAACGATTAAGTGGTTCGATATCGTGGAAATGGTAAGCAGCAATGTCGGTTTACGTTTACTAATTATTTACACATTAAATTTTCATGAATCGTGACCATGGAGGTATATGCTACATAGATGGACATTGAACTATAGATAAACACTCACGACGTCACTACGTAACGATCTCACAGAACTAACTATTCTTACCTTACGCCATTGCCCATGCTCTATGTGCTTGTGATAACTCAGAGAGAACTAATAACTCGTTGTAAAATGTAAACTACTCATTGACTCATTGACTAACCACTACTATACTCCAACGACAGTGTATTTCGGTAAAATTACATCACTTTTTGGATGATGCGACAGCTTTTTTCTACTTTGGTCCTACATACCCAAAACTCAACGTTATCCCGTGGAGGGCTGATAGACTAGCTTATTACTGACCAGAATATCATAATATGACCTTAGTAAAAAGTTATTAGTTTTCGAATTTCACCTTCTTTAAGTTGAAATTTCAAGTTACGAAAAAGATAAAGTTTAGGCATCAATGTAAAACAAAACTATTATGTGTGATACATCATTAAATTAAAAAAAAACTTAATCAAAAAATCCAATATAGCGCCCATAAGAAAAACCAAAGTTGGACGTTGTTGCTCTTGCGTCTAGGATGCTACGGAAATTACAATGCCCGGTTTCACAAACGCACATTAGGTAATGGTTCATTAAAGGTTAATTATCTTTTTTCTATTTTTTTACTACCTACTTTGATTGGCCATAATTCATTGTTGCAATTCGTAAGGTGTTTGATAGACACTAACATTCCAACCTTTCATATTTATAAAAATCCGCGGATAACTCTATAAAAAAAATTTTAACGGTTTTTTAACGAATAATTAAACCAACATTACGTTAATGTTTGTTTGTGAAACCGGGCATTAGATTGCTTTGTGTGTGCTATTGCTTTTACAATGGCTTAGTTAAAAACATCTAGCTCTAATGGTTTTGGTTTAAGAAAAAACAGAAACGAGAATCAAAAATTTAAATTTTTTGGCAATAATTCAAAAACTAAAAGTGGCAGGTCAAATTTTCAATCAGACCAACATTCAGTATAAAAATGCACAACTTTGCCTTAATTTAACTAACTTTGTATCTCTGAAGATAAGCGGGATCCCATTCTGGGATTTTCGAAAAACGGACATCTTATGTTGACGTGCCAAAATTTTAAAAGCATATAAATCAAGTCAAATAATGAAGAAAACCTCTGTAACATTTTTTTCATAAGTGGTCCCTAAGGAAGATACAGTCCCCTTGATCTTCAATGTATCACCAAATTCAAACGACTGTATTTTTAATGGTACTTGACCGATCGACTTCAAAAATAGATCACCTCTGAGGCTGATGTTTACAGATTCTTAAAATCAAAAATATTCTGAAAGTTTGTGAAACCGTTCGGCTGTTGAGACCGTTCAAAAACTTCCCTGTACGGAAAGTAGACAGGTAAGGTTCAGACAACCTCTAGGGATTGTTTAATTACAAATGTGAAACAAAAAACATCGTCTTTTGGAATAACAGGTCTTGTACAACTTAACAGCTATGTATTTGCTTTGACGTTTCAGAATAATTGCTAATGAAATCAAATATCGATAATTATTTAAAGAACATATTTATACATATAGGTAACAAATATGATAATATCAAGATCAAGTACGTACCTACAGAAAATAATTACAAAATATAGAACAAGGAACAAGAAGTGAAAGAGAAAAGGTTGAATACTAAACAACTTAAATAGTCAACAAATTACGCAATAACAGACTTTTAGAAGGGAGTGAGTAATGTATACAAATCTTTTAATTCAATTGAAATATTATCTGGAAGTGAGTTCAGTCCATCAATTTTCTGACGCTCCATCGAGGATTGCAAGTTTCTATATCTATCTTGACTGAAAATATATCCGTAATAATAATAATGTTCACAATCCGTACTAAATCGCTTACCTAGCTTTCTCCTTCTTATGCACTAACATTGTGTATTTGCTAAGTGTTGGCGCAAATCGGTACGGTAACAAATCATGAGATTCCAAACGTCTTGCAAAAAATAACTCATATTAATGACAACAAATGATTACAATAAAGAAGCAATTACTTGTAAAAATCATCGTCTTCACCTCCCCAACCATAGAACTGGTTGGACATGCCATTGACTCTTTGAAAGTGTTGCGACTGGATAGCTAATGCTCCACCCACTATGGTTAAGTACGGCAAATTGAACCTGGAAGCAATATAAATTTTTTAGACAACTCGAGCAAAGTTCTAGCTCAAATTTTCTATTCTTGATGTACCTAGTTATATATGATTATAATTTATAACATTAAAGATAATCATTAAACAAAAAAATGGTACCCGCCAGAAATAATCAAAATAAGAAATAAACGTTTGCTGTTAAAGAAAAAAGTCTAAAATTAAAAAACAAAGTCGTCTGAACATAATGAATAATATAGTCTGAATAGAATAAACTATTTCCTTATATTAACTTCAATGGTCTACCTAAAGATGAACAAATAGGTGGGTAATATAGCTATTGTTTTGTAGGTGCTCCTTTTCTATGCAAACTTTTAGTAGGTATAAAAAATCTAAATAAGTACCTACAACTTTTATTTGCAATCTTGGAAAAAATTAAGGAGTAGCATATTCACTGAAACAATTTTCCCTGTAATAATTATGTAAAATAATAAAAGTAATGGCATATACTTTCGTTTAACTTTAGTAATTAACACACCTAAAAGTATCCAGACTACTGGACATGTGCCTAGGTTTTTTACCACAGCCATACATGTTGCCTGTATTAATTGGTATGAGATCAACATCATGCAAAATAAGACATGGATAATTCATGTCAATGGCAACTTTAGCGCCATAATTCAACATTTTAGCTCGGTTAAACGGCATCGAATCATTTTGGTCAACAATGAAGATTCTATAGGTCAAATCTTGATTTTGAAGAAAATTATGCATATAATTCAAAAAACTCCTCAACTGCTCTGGCCTGTTCCTATATGGAACCACAACCGCAGTTTTGATCAACGAAGCACATTTTCTTGGCGTAAATTCTCCACCTGCAACAAATTTTTACAATCACCGGAAAATGTTTAGGTTCACTGCCTTGTTTGACATCAACAAAGTTTGATGTTTGAGTTGGCAAATTTTGACATTACAATATTTTATAGTGAATCATCCCAAGTTCTGCTTATAGTGTGATGTTGAGTTACTTACCGTGATCAGGTTTGTAAAATTGCCTAACATCATAAATACTCTCAATATCGACTTCATTGTTGTTCAATAACTTTTCGTGGTAGTCGCAAATTTTTAGGTTAGTTTTGTTTATTTGATAATTGTCTAAAATTAACTCGTTGTACACGTCTCTTATGTCAATATAATCGTAGTGACGGGCGTGTCGGGATGGAAAATAAATACCAATTGCCGCAATTATTCCACAAATTGTTAAAAAACATTTTGTTTGCATTTTACTAGTTCACATTTTTGACAGGACGGTTTTAGGGGAATTTGTCGTAATTTCTAGTGACATCGACGTGGAGGTAACCAGCGCGTGCGCAGTTTGACCTTACGTGGCATACTTGCTAGTGGAGGGCTGCAGTAATGCCCTTTATTTATTAATTTTTCAAGTTTTTCTTTGAATACTTACGGGTAAGTTACTGCATACTATTAACAAGACTTGGGGCTTTGTTTTGGTGTATAACTTGTGATGATTCAAGAATGTTATCAGGCCGAAAGCAATTCTGGAAATATGGGTCAACAATATTAAAAAGCAAATTTCTGCATATGTTCCTTGCAGTTTTCTTAAATTTGCCAATTTCTAAACAGTTTTACTAGATCAGGCTTACAATTTGCTATTGTCGTTAGTTCAAAACAATTATTTGCACTTTTCGTCAATCTGCCTGCAATTTGGGTGCCAAAATCCATGTCCATGTTCAATTTTATTGTTGTGGAATACCTAATTAATCAGCAACAATTTATTTAAAAGTATTGTTTATAAATGGTACATACGTTTCGTTTATCTTTGGCAATAATTAAACAAAAACTAAGGGCAAATAACAAGGACACAGTATGAAGCTCCCCACAATTTACTTGTACTTGTTTTTTTATTTTAATGATAAAAATTCTTTCCAGCAACGTTATGAATCCACAGTATGCTCCGCAACAACCGTTTGGTGGGCCACCCAAGGGATTCCCCATGAACCGTTCATCTCCAGGCTCAGTTCCTCCACCGCAGAGTCAAGGTTTTCAAAACGTTCCTTTGGGTCCCCAGAAAATTGGGCCTACACAACAGTTATCAGATCCCTCTACTTACATTCCGACATCACCAATGAACCCACCAGTTAGTACTTCAACAAATGTGGGACCTGCCGGAGGACAATTCCCACCAAATATGGGACCACCCAATCCAAATTTGAGGAAGCAAATACCAGCAGGACAATTGCCGCCCGGTCAGGAACAAAAATTGCCTCCTGCCCAGTTCATGCCGCCTGCTGCAACAAAGCCCGATTTGAAACCACAAAACGGGCCTCCTCAATTTATGAATGGACCGCCGCAATTCCAAAACGGACCTCCGCAGTATCTAAATGGGGCGGGTTTTGGGCCTTTGCCCTTCACAGGTGAATTGAAGCTTAATTTGAGTTTTACTGTTTCAACTTTTACGCACTGTTCCACTGTTTTCTCTTTGTTTAATTTGAAAGGCTTCTAATGATGGTTGCGTATTGATAAGTCAGAGCCGTTAAAAAGTGAAGATGTTTTTTTAGTTTTTCTTCTTTCAATTTAGGTACAATCGGCGACTTTGATAATGTCCAGTTTAACCTTTTAAATTTATTTTATTTTCACTTATGAGTAAGTAGGTACCTTTTTCTAATGGCAAGTCAACATAATAAAGCCGAGTGCGGCGAGCCCTATCGGAAGATAGCTACCTATAATGATTAATGAAAAAGACTTAAAAAGGCCAGGAACGCCTGGACATGCTTAAAACGTTTCCGATTGTACATGTTTAAATTTTAAAATTAATTTTATTTGATTAGGTCAATTACAACCTCCCGCTGGTGGACCTGCTAAGCCTCTAGGTCCAAATATGCCTCCGACCAGTAATTTTCATCAATCTGGACCTGATCCGAACCAGCCACCAAAGTCCGGACAGTCTTTAACGCCTGATCAGTTTGGTCCTACTGGCCCTGCACAAAATCAATCTTCTAGATCGGGTCAGCCTCCTATACCTGCCCAATCAAATCTACCCGGTCAGCCCCCTATGCCTGCCCAATCAAATTTACCCGGTCAGCCTCCTATTCAACCACCTCTACAAGGTCAAAATTCCCATCAGTCATCTTTCCCGCCTCAAAACACCAATCAAAATTCGAATCAAGCTCCTTTTCCTGTTCAACCCCAACCAGTTCCTCAGCCTCCATCACAAATTCAACGACCCCAAGGAAATGAGCCACAATTTTCCTTAGGAAATATCCCACCACCTCAAAGGGGTCAACAATTACCTCCAGGTCAGCCTCTTCAGTCTGGCCAACCTCTCAGGAGTCGAGCACCGTTAAGTCAGCCACCCATAAGTGGACAACCTCCTCAACCATCTCAATCTGGTCAACCTCCTCAACCATCTCAATCTGGTCAACCTCCGCTCTCTGGTCAACCTTCTCAAGGAATGAATCAGCCACCACTCCCAGGTCAAACTATTGCTAGAGGCCAACCGCCATTACCTGGTCAACCTCAAGGAATGAATCAACCACCTCTCCCTGGTCAAACTATCCCAAGGGGACCGGTCCAATCCCATTTAAATCAACCTCCAATGCCCGGCCAACCACCCTTTCCTATCCAACCCCATTTAAATCAACCTCCAATGCCAGGTCAACCTCCATTACCCGGCCAAGCTTACAATGCTCCTCAATTTGGTCAACCCCATATGCCTCTGGCTCCAGGTCAGTTCAACCAACCACCGCTCCCCGGTCAACCCCCTATGCCAGGTCAACCTCCCCAAAACCACTTCCAAGGTCCCAACCAACTCTCTAATCAAATGCAGGGAATGAGTTTGAGTGGTCCTGGACGATATCCCAGTGGTCCAATGAAAGCCCCAATGAACGGCGAAAGTGGTTCTTCACCAATGCCACCTCTACCTAATCAGCAATACATGAATGGACAACAAGTGAGGGGACCACCAGGTCCTGGTTATCCTCCAATGCCAGGTCAACAACCTGTTGCAGGTCCTGGGGCATATCCGCAACCCGGCTATCAACCACCTCAACAGATCAAGAGGTTGGATCCGGATCAAATGCCTAGTCCTGTAAGTCCTTGTTGAAATGTCTTGGAGGCTTTTAAATAAATTTCTTGTTTAGATTCAAGTGACTCAAGATGACCAGACTAATCGGTCTGGCGTGTTCTGCACGAATCAGAAGGGCTTAGTGCCGCCATTAGTAACCACTAACTTCATTGTACAAGATCAAGGTAACGCGAGTCCAAGGTTTATACGCTCTACTATGTACAGCGTTCCAATTTCTCAGGTATGTTTTAATGGCTTCAAGATGTGTGTAGTGCTGGAATTTAACTTCAAACTTCTTGTTAAGGCTTAAATTTAAGAGACAAGGATGAAGAGCGCAACCTTGTCAGTCCCAATGGACGGTATACCCATGTCATTTCATGATTGCGTCGAGTCAGGCTTCAAAATTAAAGCAAATTCTTAGGATTTTGTCCGATTTTTAGAATCTGTAAACATCAGCTTCGAAGGTGATCTATTTTTGAAGTTGATCGGTAAAGTATCATTAAAAATGCAGACGTTTGAATTTGGTGATAAATCGAAGATCAAATTCAAATGATTGTATTTTTAAAGGGACTTGACCGATCGACTTAAAAAAAAATCACCTCCAAGGCTGATGTTTACAGATTCTAAAAATCGAACAAAATCCTGAAAATTGCTTTAATTTTGGAGTCTGACTCGACGCAATCATGGAATGACATGGGTATACCGCTCATTGGGAGCGACAAGGTTGCCCTATCTTCATCCTTGTCTCTTAAATTAATCCAAGCCTTAATTGCATGATTTTTAACAGTCACTTTGTTAGAGGTACAGTATGTCTAATTGAATTTCTCATCAAAGGTGGCTTTGGCACATTTTGTGCAAAAATTGAGAATTTTTGACATTGAGATGGGGGACAGGGAAGAAAATCCTCCAGCAAACACTCGGACAACACTCTTTTTTCCAGAACCCACTAGATGAGAAATTCAATTAGACATACTGTAGTAGATGTATTGACGCGGTCTTACTTTTGTTAAATAACATAAATTTAGCATATTCTTAAAATTTTAGGATTATTAGATTATTACTAGAAGTACAAACCATTTTTTACATTTCTCTCAACATCCTATAGTCGGGACCGCGAATGTTGGCGTACACGTTATCAGTTAATGTATCAGTAAAATACACGCTGAACTGCTGCAGATTTATCTAATGGCATCAGCAGAATTGCAGTCCCATTTTTTAACGATACGCCTGAGCAGGTGTTTGTGTTGATTAATTCAAAAATTTGCAATTGATTACGTGTATCCCAACATTCGTGGTCCCAACTATATTTGATTGGAAGTTATTGGTGACGTCATTTTTTAACAATAGCTTTCTGTTGATTTAGGACATAATGAAACAAACTTCAGTTCCCTTCAGCTTAGTGATTAGTCCAATGGCGAGAACTATGGATCAAGAATATCCGCCACCTATCGTCGATTTTGGGGAACTAGGCCCAGTGCGGTGCGTCAGGTGTAAAGCATACATGTGTCCTTTCATGCAATTTATCGATTCAGGCAGGCGCTTTCAGTGTCTATTTTGTAAAGCGACAACAGATGGTACTTGAACCTTTAATTACGCATTCAAAAAAAAACTTACTAAATGTGTTCTTAGTTCCGACCGAATATTTTCAACATTTAGACCACACTGGACAACGATTGGACCGTTACGAGAGACCAGAACTGGTTTTGGGTGCCTACGAATTCATTGCAACTACCGATTATTGCCGCAACAACACTTTCCCCAAACCACCTGCGATAATCTTTGTTATTGATGTTTCGTATAACAACATTAAATCAGGTCTGGTCAATTTGTTGTGTTCACAAGTGAAGGAGATTATTCAGAATTTGCCGGTGGATCAAGGCCAAGAGAAGAGCAATATGAAAGTAGGATTCATTACTTACAACAGTTCAGTTCATTTCTACAATATCAAGGTGTGGTATTAATTTATTTGCGTGATTTTTTAAAATTGTTGTTTGCCAATTAGGGTTCACTTGCTGCTCCTCAAATGTTGATCGTTGGAGATACGCAAGAAATGTTCATGCCATTGCTGGATGGATTTTTGTGTACCCCTGAAGAATCTGGACCTGTCATTGACTCTCTCATGCAACAAATTCCTGAGATGTTTGGGGATACCAGAGAAACTGAAACTATATTGCTGCCAGCTATACTGGCAGGTTTGGAGGCTTTGAAGGTGAGTTTGTAGACTAACTACCCCGAATTTTGCTTTACATTGACAGACGCTTCAGCTAAGGGATCAATATTGAAATGTGGTTGTTTTTTCTATTAACTTAAGTTAGTCAAATGATTAAAAAACTTTTATGACAAATCTATCCCGGATCAGGTAAAGGTAATCTTGTTTGATCTGGGTATTTCCCTTCATTTATTTTTTTTTTTTAATGAAATATTTGACCTTACGCTTTAAGATTGTTTGTGTCACCATGAGCCTCATTTGAGAAACTTACATAAAAATGGTCAAATGTCTAATATTTATAATGTTTTCAATTAACGTAAACATAAACGAAATTTTTAAGAAACATACTCTCAACTGGATGGTTTTTAAAGTATATTTTGGGAAAGTGCTTAAAATTCTAGGTTATGCGGTATTCAGTTGTATCAAACTACTCTTCATTTGAATAATGCATCGTGTAATGAAAACCACCACCCTCGAAATAATGATGTAATTTTTCTAAATTTTATATTAAAATTTTCTACAAAGTTTAAGATTACTATCACGCCTACTTACATAATATTATACCGGGTGTCCCAGCGCTACCGGGTCATAGGGAAATAGCGCGGCAAATTATATAACTCGTAATTTACAATTTTACAAGTTAACGTGCCCCTCAATATAGTAACCCCTCTCATAGTTTCAGTTTTTACGTAGTTTCACCTGGGGAGATATTATTTAGTAAAAGATAATTTGCCGCACTATTCCCCTATGACCCGGTAGCGCTGCGACATCCGGTACAAGAAAACAATTTTGCAAGCGATAAATCAACTGACGATAGCGTCCAATTTTTAAATTTCTAAAGGTGTTCTCTCGGGTCAATTTCAGCTCGAGTTGCTTCGGGAGTAAATATCGGTGTAAAAGTTATGCTACTTCGATCAGTTGCGCCGGCTTTGCTCTGTTCCTTTACTCTTAATTTTCACTCCTTATTTTAGTGAGCCGCCCGATTTACATCGAATTAAGTCAAAGAGGACGAACCATTCGAAAAAATGGTGTCAATGGTGTCTTATTTTTAATATCCTTAATACTAACAAAATTGTTGCTAAAATATAGCTAATCGTCAAGTTGAACTGCATGTTGATGAATTTTTTTTATTAAATTTTGATTTCCTGGCATTAAGAGTCACTAAAATAGTCAAATTTACTGTTGATAGGCCTCTGACTGTACCGGCAAACTTTTGGTCTTCCACTCAACTTTACCAACAGCCGAAGCTCCCGGAAAACTGAAAAATCGCGATGATCGCAAGCTTCTGGCCACCGATAAAGAAAAAACCATTCTCACCCCTCAGACCCAGGCTTACAACCAATTGGGTCAGGATTGTGTTGGAGCTGGTTGTTCAGTCGATTTGTTCGTTTTCAACAACGCCTATATAGACATCGCTACAATTGGTCAGGTTTCCAGGCTGACAGGAGGCGAAGTCCACAAGTATACATATTTCCAAGTAGGCATTTAATTTTTGTTATTATAATCAAGGTTGATTGGTTTACTATTTTCTTAGGCGGATATCGACGGCGAAAGGTTAATAAGGGATATCATTACGAATATCAGTCGACCTGTAGCATTCGATTCGATAATGAGGGTCAGAACTTCGACAGGGGTGCGACCCACTGATTTCTATGGTCATTTCTTTATGTCGAACACAACGGACATGGAGCTCGCAGCTATTGGTAAGTTAGAAAGTTTACTTTTTTTAGTTTTCTGTGAAAATAGTTTGAGTCTTAGGAAATAGATACTAATTACACAAATTTGATTCAACTGTCTATTGGAGAGAATTAGAAAAACGGTATTTTAAAGGAACCAAACGATTTAACGATTGACGTATAGTACATTGTCTAAAGAGGAATAAATATGGTTTCAGAATTTATTAATAAGCTTGTCATTAGAAAAAACAGTTTATTTTTTTGCAAGAAAATGAAGATCTAAAAAGTATAATTAGCGTGTTTGAGCTCTTTAAAATGAATGTGCAAGAGCGATATTTTCTCCACCATTGGAACTATTAAATAATTATCAAAATCGAAAATTTCAGTTTTTATTTAATATCAAGTAAACAATAGCAAGTATGTTAAATGTTATTGTTCTATTGAAATAAACTCTAGTTGGGGTAATTTGACCAAAGTCGCCATTCTCTCGTTCCATTGATACCAAAACCATTTCCCTAGGTAATAATGGGCAGTGGAAACATTCATAAAAATAATGTGCGTTGTAAACTGTTTTTGTTCACTAAGATTCCATTTCACCAAACATGTACTACTGTGTACTAGTTAAGATTACTCTTCTAGCAAAGTGAATAATGTTAGCGCACTCGTGACTTAAGTAAACTACCTACGTAATGTTTGAACATTGACGATTTGAAAACTTGATTTGTCCTTTCTTTTCCAGACTGTGATAAAGCAGTGGCCATAGAAATTAAACATGACGACAAACTATCTGAAGAAGAAGGTGTTTACGTGCAGGCCGCTCTTTTGTACACTTCTTGCTCTGGACAACGACGACTACGCGTCATTAACTTGTCCCTGAAGACTTGCTCACAAATGGCCGACTTGTATCGTAGCTGCGACTGCGACACCATCATCAATTACATCTCTAAACAGGCTACTTTCAAACTTCTTGACCACACCCCTAAAGCAATTAAAGACAACATAGTGACGAGAACCGCTCAAATGCTGGCGACTTACAGAAAGAATTGCGCAAGTCCCAGCAGCGCCGGTCAACTGATCCTGCCTGAATGCATGAAATTACTGCCGCTATATGTCAATTGTTTGCTGAAAAGCGATGCGCTATCAGGGGGATCGGAAATGACAATTGATGACAGGTCTTTCGTGATGCAGCAGGTTCTAATCATGGATATACCTACTTCGGTTAATTACTTCTATCCAAGGCTTATTCCTTTGCATGATCTTGATGCCAGTAAAGAACTGGTAGAAGTGCCGCCGCCAATTAGGTGCACTGTTGACAAAATGAATGAACAAGGGGTGTACCTTTTGGGTAAGTATATTGATAATACGTGACATCGGGTGTTAAGCTTTATATCGCTGAAGCTACAACAATGTCTCGGCAGGATTTTAGTGGAAACGAACGGAAAACGTACGAACAATGTTTTGTTCAAAAATAATTCATTTAAAAGTGGTGTATTGTGAAATTCAAAGTTGTTAAACAAAAATATCAAAGAACAAACTTTCAAACCGCACATTATTACGACGAATCGTTTTTTAGATAAAAGGGCTTGAATAAATAACGTCTGACGTCACAACATCACGCGCACTCAGCGTTTTCAATGCAAATGTTTTTGTTGACTCGCGTCTGCGTTTTGACATGCGCTAGCGTGGTGTTTAGCAGTTTTTTAGCGTTACTGACTGAGAAAATACTTTTTTTTACAAATATCTTAGGACAAGGAAAAGGATAGGGAAAGGTGAGTACATCCTCCTCACCTTTACTTATGCTTTTCCTTGCCCTAAGATCTTTGAAAAAAGAAATTCGTTTTTTAAGTGGTAATTTCTAATTGTGCTTTAAAAAAAATTATAGGCCCTCACTTCTGACCTCGCGTAAAACTTTTTCTTTTAAATAAGTTTTGTTCTTCCCAGGAACCAAACCTGAGACCACCTGGTTTGAAACCCAGCTTTCTTTCACACCACTATCGTCGTTATAACTAAAAGATTAGTTATTCCGTTTTACAATCATAAATTTGATTATTCAATAATTTTGAGCTAGTAAAACCTGCCGTAGCTTTGTCGTGACTGACATCAACCACTAATAGATAAGAAGGTTCCTACATTTTAAGAAAAGCATATTGAGTCCTTAATAAATGCGCGCTAGTGACGAAGGTGAAACGAATTAAACAGCAAAGGCGAACAACTAACATGTTCAAGCTGACATCTAGTGAGGCATGAGACGACAGTGTGCATTGATCTCTTCTTTCCAGAGTAGAGAGGGGATATGCTTTTCTTAGGATGTACGGACTTTGTGTTATGCTATTTTCCGTAATTAAGGGATTTCATTGTTGGGCTAACAGCGAAATTGCTTTCCAGAAAATGGTATTCACATGTTCCTCTGGATTGGCTTGGGCGCTAGTCCTGATTTTATTCAGAAGGTGTTCGGAGTCCCTTCTGCTATACAAGTGGATATTGAAAGAGTTGCCTTGCCCGAGTTGGACAATCAGTTGTCGCTGGCTGTTAGAACGATAATAGAAGAAATTAGAGTGCAGAGACATCGGTGCATGAGAGTGAGTAAATTTTTGTTTATTTATAATGCCAATATTTTGCATTGTTTTGAAGAATGCGTATTGTTACCGGAAATTTGTAGCTTGTTTCTGATGTTTATTGTTTTTCAGTTAACTATTGTGAGGCAACGTGAGAAGTTAGAGCCTGTTTTTAAGCATTTCTTGGCTGAGGACCGCGGCACAGATGGATCTTCAAGTTACGTTGACTTTCTAATTCACATGCACAAAGAAATACGAGCGCTGTTGAGCTAGCAGAAAAAGGGATGGATGTCGTGATAAACTTTAAACAATACTATTTATACTCAAATAAAGATGTCCATATTTTATTTACTTATTTAGGTAACTGAAATATATTTTAATGTAATTATGTTTTTTAGTAGGATGGAAAAGTATGTGGTAAGTCGCAATATATTTGACGATTTTTGTTGAAGTTTATCATTGCAAAATTTAATTGTGAATTTGGTTTAGATAATCAGTTACATTATTTTGTATTATAATATATTATTGGTGCCCATTTAAGATGGTTATAAATCATAATGTAAAAACTAATAAAATGTATGTAAGGTGCTTGTTTTTTTTTTAAGTAAGTATGCTTGTTACTTGTGTAACACAATTTTTGACTACCATTTTATATTCATAGCATGAATTTCTAGATTTTATCATATATACGCAGAAATAAAGTAAGAATTGGTATTTAACGAGTTTAGTAGTTAAATGTTCAATTTTTTACCCATTCCGCACTGTATTTACTTAAGACGGGGAACTACCGTTATTTGGCTATAAGACAACAATTAATTATCTACGAAACTCGAATGAATTTACACAAAATTTACACGCATGTCTTGTGCGCAAATTAAAGTAATTTGATAAATACTTTTTCCGCAAAAAAATCTGTTGTAAGGGGCTGCATAAGTCGCCGTCGGGCGACCTTTTGAATTACGATTTCCGAGCCAAATCAAGTCATATGAAGCTGAAAATACTTTAATTTCAAGATCAACTATTGTCAATTGATTCCCGGTCTTCAAATGTTGCTACATGCAATATACTTTCTGTGCCGCACAAAGATGAAACCTTTATAATCGCCAATTGGAATTAAGCTTCATTTAATCTTCGGCTTGCCGTCAGTTATTTTGTTATTTAAAATCTATCAAAAGTTTGTTTACCAAATTTGTTATTGTTTCGTTATTCAAAAATGTAATTTACATTTGCATCACTTTGTATGATATAACTTTACTTTTCTAGGAAAGATGCTAAGAAATACCAAGAATAGTCTTCATATCTACGTAGAAATTGCTAGAAGAGAGCGCGCGGGTTGCACAAATCAAAGTGTTGATACAATTTTTTCTTTGTCAGGTTTTAATTAGATTTATTTTTAACTCATTAGTTTTGGGAAAAATATTTCCCTTTCCTTCGGTAATTACGACAGAAAATGTTCATCAAACTTATTAAAATTTCACTAACGTTTTCATCATGTTTTAAGCTTTTAATTAAAACACATTACCATATTGAACGGTGTTCATGAATATCATATTTTAATCTACTACAATTTTGTCGGATAAGTAGGTAGATACTCGTAGTAGCAACGGCGACATAACATTAAACATTCTAATTGTTAAAACTGCTACATATATTGAACATGTATTTGATATACATAATAATTTGATTCAGATACATAAAAATAAGTGTTGTAGGGTATACTCACAATGTATAGTTTTTGGCAACTTACAGAGGTTATTTCTTATGTCGGAAAGGAAGTACAATCTTCTATTGATTATTTAGAATGGTTGAAAGTCCTTTCTGCAACTATGTAAATCTACTCTACTCATGTTTCTAAAATATTTTAAATAAAAATTGCAGTTATCTCTTGATCCTTGTGATCTATGCCATTGTTGTTTCCCGTTTTCTCGCTCTTTATTCTTTTGCTGAAATATTTAGCGGGAAATCCGACAATAAATCAAGAAATTCCTGATGTGCACGAGAACAGCCAGAAGACCATTTGCATAAGGCGTCATTGAAAAGTTTAAAACTCTTTTTAAAGCCAAATATCCATAAAAAGGAAACCCTGAAAACGGACGGCAAAAATGTACGAGACGATTTCATTTGATTTCTATAAACAAAAACTTGATATTTCTTCCTAACAATTTTATTAAGTGCTTGTTTGCTTTTTCGTACCGCATTATTTTCCAGCCCTTCGATTACTAACTGACATGAGAAAATGAGATCGCAAACTTGGCGGGCGCTAAAGCTCAGAGTTATAAACTATTTTCTAGCAAACAAAAATACAGTACACGGGATACCAGGTTAAGGTGAATGAGAGAATTTAAAAGATTTTCTTATTAATGGTCTGCAGAAACTATTTATTTAATAGGGCAAGAGCAGGCTACAAACTTAAGTTTTATCAAAGGCATGTGCCGGATGTGGATTACAGTTAAACTTCAAGAACGACAATTGACAACATTCTAGACATTTCAATTCAAAATTAAAGTACCTATACCTTTGGTTGCTACTTTAATCAGATTTATTCTCATGCTAACATTCTAAACTGCATTGTGAAACAAACAATAAATTAATGTTGCTGAGGGCAAATATTAAAATCTTATCATCTATCTAAATTGTAGACTTGTACAGCACATAAATTATGATTGTGTGTAAGGTTTATCTCATCTCTAATACATGCTCGACGTTAATAATTCCCTATCAAATCTTTGTATGTTTAATTACAATGTCGCGCCGCTATTAATGTGCTTTTAAATAACATGTCAAGCTTTTCCGTCTTCTATCTGTTGAACTAAGAGTAGGTGATTCGTTTCAAACTAAAGTGAATGTTTTGGAAATTTATCTAAACATGTTATCTCTATGTAATTTTATGAGTGTAAGATGGAGTCAAAAAATTATTTCAAAATTACGAAGAAAATCGCACGACACTGAAAAGTTGCCAATAAAAAAATTTAATTCGGTGTCATTTCTATGACAATGTAAACATTTCCTGGAAATTTTTGCATCTTGCATAAAATTAATAAGTGAAAATTATTTCAGCCAATCAAAATCATTTATTTATTAATAATGACATGATAATGACATAATGGACCAATGTCTGTGTCGTTGCGATTTTCTTACCGAATATGCCCTCGTGCATTGATTAATATCCGGAAATTTTATTCTCATGCATTTCCAAAACGTAATTAATACGTTTTGGAAATGCATTCGAAAAAATTTCCGGAAATAATCAATGCACTAGAGATATTATAAGTGAAAGGTATTCCCATACTCTTTCTAAGTAGGTAGATGGTATAATGGTATAATAAGGAGCCATCGGGAAACACTTATGGATTATCGGACTCGGAGGGTAACAAATCTTTTATCAATAACACAATAACACCGAATTAAACGTTTTAAATGGATTAGTTATAAAGCTGGACCATTACAACCTTGTTTCATGTAGGTACGGTTGCTGATGGAAGTTTTTGTGAATGCACAGGTAAGATTTTTGTATCTGTTTGTTGGAAAGATGAGAAAATCATCGATGTTTACAATTATGTCGGCATTACGTAATGTTTTAGTTTTGGGCATTGATTTTTAGGTCCGTACGGAAATTGTGCTTGATATACGTAAGGGTAAATGGTACTTCTCAAACAAGCAATTAGAGTCATCTTGTGTTAATTACATTCATCAGAAAGCTGACGTGCAACATGCCAAACGTGTTGCTCTATCAAAATTAGTTGATTAATATTTTGACTGAATCAAGGAAACTGACGGTTGCTAAAATTTTATAATAGCAGACATTAACAATTTTTTTTTAAATTTGGGGCCTATTGTTGCTAGAATTGTTACTCCGTAACCAAACAGAAATTGAAAGAGAACATAGAATTTTATTTCTACATCAACCTATTGTCTATAAGCGTCCTAGTTTAAGACCTTAATGGATATTAAATGAAGTAAATGGGAATAAAGCTTATGACAATTATAATTCTGCATTAAAAAATAAATGAACTGTAGTAATTTCTTCCTTTCGGTGAGAACACGCTAAATAATACAAAATTATATTAAGGTCCTGTTAATACTTAGTAAATCCATATGATCCAATGTGTTCCGTATAAATAATTGGATAATTTTTTTTTTCGCAGTATAACATGTAACGGTTCTTATCAGCAAAATAAAGATAAAAGTGCTTCATTTTGTAATAAAAAAGATCTCTTAAATATTTTTTTGTACCTTGAAGTGTTTATCTGTAAAAAATAAAGAACAGTTATTTGTATGTTCCTAAACGAAAAGCAGAATATTCTGCATAGTAGACTGTGGTTGCTGAATTATTTTGTTTCATAAAATTATTATTAATTTGCTAAGAGTCAATTATAATTATTAACTAATTTAATCAGAAATAGGTATCATAGTTAATCGCCTTGTATATCAAAAATTAATTTTGATTTGATTTTTCAAGCGGAAGTACGTTTATTAAAACTTTTTATATTAAAATTATACACAAATAAACCCTCTTCAATATTAACTTTCATTTATGAAACATCCTGTATTCATGTAAGTATACCGGATGTTCATTTTGAGAGGAAACGGGCATTTATTGCTAAACTATACACTTTATGAAAAAGTTTTTAATGCTATTGTACAAAATACAGTCTTCTCAAATATGCTTTTCAAAATTTTTATTCACTTGTCATTTAATCAGAAATTATATCAACTTCTTTCAAATGGCAACACATTAATTATTTTTTTAGCAATTTCTGGTAGATAATTTTTTTAAATTCTGAATCCAACAATGTATTACAAACAGGTTGTTGTATAAGAAAAATTCTGAGAAAAATTACTGAATGTGAAATCACATTTCGTGGCATAGCTTTACTTGATAATGTGAAAAGTTCTCACCGACCCACAGATAAGAAATAAGATAGAGCGATTATGGAATTATTGTTGAATGCAAATGATTTGGCTTTAAAATAAATGTTCGAACTGCATTCCATTTTCTACCATGCACATAGCACCTCTCCTCCAAACAGCGTTAACGGAGTCTTATTATTCAAAATCGAGCAGAAACATCATTATTTTGTCACTGTCCATGTGAATGTCATTTGCATTCAACAATAATTCCATAATCCCTCGATCTTATTTTTTACCTGTGTGCCCGCGTGAGAACTTTTCACATTATCAAGTAAGGCTGTGCCGCAAATTGTAATTTCACATTCAGACATTTTTCTCAAAATTTTTCTTATACAACAACCCCTTTGTAATACATCGTTGGATTCAGAATTAAATTTTCTACTAGAAATTGGTAGAAAAATAATATTTTGCCATTTGAAATAATAAAGTTGATATCAGTTCTGATTAAATGACAAGTGAATAAAAATGTTGAAAAGCATATTTGAGAAGACTGTATTTTGTGCAATAGCTTCCATTAAATTTTTTTTTACATGAAGTGTATAGTTTAGCAGAAAATGCCCGTTTTCTCTCAAAATGAACATCCGGTATTACTTACTTATGGAGTTATTCATATTAATTATTAATGTTGAGTTTAATCTGTCATAGAAAATATATAGGCTGGGGCAATAGCGCGTCCGACTTTGATAGCCCAAATTCTATGATAGCTAGAAATTTGATTTAAAAACACAAATAAGCTAGAAAAAAGTTTATAACCGGAAATTATTTTTGAACATACAGGGCGAGCTAAGACGATTCTACAGGGGCATTTTTTTAAATGGAATGTTGTGTGTAAAGGAAGACTTTTTAGAACCTTTTCCTAGACTCTATTCACTCCAATATTATTGTAATTATTTCCAAACTTCTTGGATGTAGGTATGTAGTGATTTTTCTTGCTCTAGCCAAAAAGTGGTTATGTACCAAATTGAAGCTAACAAAACTTTTTACAGAAATGTTTATGTCTATTTTTTCCTATCTATTAATTATACCGGATGTTTATTTTAAGAGGAAACGGGCATTTTCTGCCAAACTATACATTTCATGTAAAAAGTTTTTAATGGAAGCTATTGCACAAAATACAGTTTTTTCAAATATGTTTTTCAACATTTTTATTTACTTGTCATTTAATCAGAAATCAGCTTTGTTATTTCAAAAAGCAACACATTATTTTTTTACCAATTTCTGGTAGATAATTTAATTCTGAATCCAACGATGTATTACAAAAAAATTGTTGTTTAAGAAAAATTCTGAGAAAAAGGACTGAATGTGATATCACATTTTGCGGCACGGCCGTAAGGCATGAGAATTTTTACATTATCAAGTAATTGATAATGTAAAAATTCTCATGCCAAGACACAGGTAAGAAATAAGATAGAGGGATTATGGAATTATTGTTGAATGCAAATGACATTAACAGCGACAAAATATGATTATTTTATTGGTTTGTCATCAAGTTCTTGCAATAAGTGCAACAATATTAATGCGATATCTACAAATTCGGTGTAGCAGGAGTTTTATTGTTCAAAATTGAGCAGAAACATAATTTTTTTTGTCCCTGACACTGTCAATGTCAATGTCATTTGCATTCAACAATAATTTCATAATCTCTTTACTTTATTTCTTACCTGTGTGTCGGCATGAAAACTTTTTACATTATCAGGCCGTGATGCGCAATGTATTTTTAAATTCAGTCATTTTTTTCAGAATTCTTCTTATACAACAACTTTGTAATACATCGTTGGATTCAGAATTAAATGATCTACCAGAAATTGGTAAAAAAATAATGTGTTGCCTTTTGAAATAATAAAGTTGATCATTTTTGATTAAATGACAAGTGAATAAAAATATTTGAGAACACTGTATTTTGTGCAATAGCTTCTATTAAAAACTTTTTACATGTGTATAGTTTAGCAGAAAATGCTTGTTTTCTCTGAAAATAAACATTTGGTATAATTTTTGAGATTGTACACGCTCGTGGTATTTTAAAAAACTTCCTTTTTACAAAAAAGCATTGACCGTTAAAAGTCGAATGCTGGTAGTGATGACTTCAATGTTACATTTTCTGTTCATATCGATCAGGCTGAGGCAGCCTGCCTCCTAAATCTTCCACAAATGCTATCATTGTTTCTAGTGTTCTTGTTCCTACATGAGATGTGAAGTATAAAGGATTTCACACCATTTAGTCATTGTTGTTCTTCCTTTTTATGCTGGCTTCTGTAAGTATGTACCAAGATTATTTTTTCAGACACTTTTGCAACATCGTCATTCAATTCAACATCAATGTCTTCATTACAGATAAAACACTTGTCCGTTATAGCAAATGAACCAATGTTGGTAATGACCAGCACGTAAATCAAGAAATAAAGATGTATCAGACATATGTCTCAGACAGGTATACTCCTGATGGGCATAGTAAAATTTTAGTATCAGTCAGGGACATGAGATATGCTTTTGATACATATATGGAGAAAACTATAATAGATACAAACACATGAACCATGAACTGGAACATTCTGATAGTAAATTTTGTCAGCTTTAATTTGGTACATAACCACATTTTGACTTGAGCTAACCGTTTTTGAGACATGAGCGAAAAATCCAAAACCGGTATTTTGCCTGGGTTTCCTTGCAGCTTGCAGCGTCCTCATCTTCTAGGTTTTGTACTTGTACTTTCGACATTTTCGTCTAGACCCTCTTGATTCACTGGACTATAACCATAAAAAGTAGTTATTGTTGATATTGTTATTATTACAAGAACTTCTACAACTAAGTACTATCAGTAATTGAAAACACTAGCCGCGTAATCCAACTCCAATTCCCAATTCTACGTCGAATTCGCTTTTGCAAAACCACCAAAATTTTTAATTAGTCGAGACACAAGGAAAGAAGGTGCACACACAGGTAGACAGATCAATTTGTTAGTGTTACGTGTTATGTAAGACAACTTTGAATAATTTAGCGCTAAGTAAACACCGTTTGTAAAATAAAATCAATGTAGGTACGTAAATTTAGATAGCCAAGTTTTGATGACCCCATTTCACCTAATAATAGGTGAGTAAGTGTATCAAATTGTGGATCTTAAACTAGTGAATAGAATACACATTAAAGCCGCCAATTCCTGACCTATTCCACACTTCTTGGCCTCGAGATTCATCACATTTTCTTCGAAAACACCCCGCATTACCCTCAATTAACAACCACTTTCCTCTTTGAATCGTTCATTAAGCGAGCCTCGTAAATTGTTGGGTGACAATAGCAACGACCACTTTTTCAGTAATTATGCAGTATTTATTGCGGTTCCTAATGCCTCATATAACCTACCTCCAGCTCTGGGGCACCTGTTAATTTCGGGCGCATGTGTAAATTGTGCAGGTTGGCGGTGTTCCTTTTGTGTCGGAGTTCAGTTCCGCCGCGAACGTTGGATGTTGTGGACGCGCAACCACAACGACGCCGACGTCGAGACGCGCACCGTCAGTTTCGCACGAGGGTCGCAATTTCACCGGTGATTTCCCTAATGTTCTCCGCAGTTTTTCGCTGAAAAATTTCAACTGCCCCTCATCTCTTTCGCTCGATTGGCAATTTCGAATTTTTCTCGGAGTTATCAGGAAAATCTCATTTTTGTTAAAACTGAAATTTTCTTTTCTTTTTGGATAATTTAATAACCCGTTTTCCTGTTAGATCATCGTGCTACATAGATCGTTACGAACTGCTAAATTTAACCAAACTCTGAATACGAAACAGTTTTAAAATAGACTCCTGTTGACTTGAAAACTTTTGCGAATAAAACTAAAATAGAGACGTTCGGTTTTGAAGTAGGAAATTCGATACGTTTTAAGGAAGTTGCGCTTTTTAAAACAACGATGTGAACAAGGATAACTCTCTTCGCTCTCACGTGTTTCCAAGTGTTGTAAAGTTACGTGTACCGAGTTTTGTGGTGATTACCAGTAAAAACTGTCGAAATGGATGGGAGCAGGAGCAGGTTTGGACGGGCTCTAGCGATTTTGGCCATTTTACTGCATTGCACAGGTAAGCTTTTTGCGCTCCTCTGAATAAACTTGAGTGTCGCGAGTAGGTGGAAAGCTTTTTCATCTCCACCGCGTTCTTCTCGACAATTCAATAGGATTCGCGCATTTATTTCAGGCGGCTGATTCATATTTATTTTAAAAGCTCCATTACACATTTCCCGCATCTGAATCTGCAAGCAATAAATCACTCAAACCTAGGGAATGCACGGTGCTTAATTTTTCACAATCGATGACATCCGTCAATAAATTCCTCCTCAATGAAATTAGAGATCCATCTTGCCAGTGGAAAACTTAAGCAATTTACCCTACAGGACAAATGAATTCACGATCACAAAGTGCATTTTTCCCGACACAATATTTGATACTAGGAAAATAAACTGCATACATTACCTATATTCCGATTCTTGACGATATTTATTAAGAATAATTTCCAGAGGAGTGATAATTTAAAAAATCAGATAGGACTAGCAAGCAGTATTCAAAGAATTTTGTTTCATATCAATCTTTAAGCTAGGAAACATATAACGCAAGTTAAAAATGCCATATTTGTTTATAGCATTTCTTGTACTTATTCAAATGCTATGTTTTTTGCTTACACAGTACTTGTAACTATAAAAACAAGTAAAAATATTGACAAAGCATTCTGTATTAAAATCAGAAAAATACATTTACCTAATTCTGGTTAACATAACGGCAAGAATAAAAATAATAATATGGGACTTATTATTAAATAATTCTAACAATAATAATTAAACAACTAGCAAACTACTGCGAGTAATAAAGCACTAAGCTGCCAAGCTTTCATTACAACATTGCATCCATTATAACAAATCGTCTGTTATTGTGCATAATAGGACTATAATAAGCACATCTCCTAGATGTACTTACATTTCTTGAGAATGTGGTCACCTAGATTGCATAATCATATGGAATTAAGTGTTACCGACTCTTTGTCTTCTGGGGTTATTTCTCCTTTGGTTTTGTCTACTTGACTCACTTGATCTCTTTTTACTTTTTCCGATAATACCTAGTTGTCCATATTGCTGTACATATTTAAAAGTGAATCTAGTTTTACAACACTCTAGTATACATAACTATTAATTTTGAACGGCTGCACACACTAGGTACAGTACAACTTGTAATAAGATACTGACATTTTATGTTCTATACGGGCTATTCCACAAATTTTGAGTGGTTAAGGACAAATAAGGAAATAACTTTTATTAATAAACAGTGATAGTGAAAATAAGTAAATAATGCGCATACGCAAATCGAAAAGTTTAGAGACATTACCTACTTTGCACAGCTAGAGGTTTGACTCAGGTAAGCCCCCAAATAGATTGAATGTCAATCAAATTCTCAATATTTTTGATTTTTGTTAAAAAAACGATTTTACGTACTAGATTACAAATTCTGATGATGAATCGGTTCTTGTGTCTTATGAAATTTTCATCAAATACCTTTAATGGAAAGTTGCTGTAAAAACTCTTTTTGTATTCATTACTTTTGATGCAATTTATTGTATCTATGGTCTTTAAAAATTATTTCTTGTTAAACATCTCACAAAATTAATTTAGTGCTTATGAGAATCACTCCACAACTGTCACAATTGCTAGGTACTAATACTGACAGATTTTTGTATCATCTTTGCCCACTATACTTTTAGGGGTACGGTGTCCTTTGAAACTTGCCGGCATGCCATTAAATTTTACAATCTAGACAAAGACTAGAAAAATGGTTGCAATCAATAAACTGCGAATATATAGGCATAAAAAAATGATTTTCCATGATACGTTATAGTTTGCTAATTATATGAGTCATTCCCCTATACCAATATTAAATAAATAATGTTAACAATTTTTATTGTTTATACAAATTCTTAAAGAGTATAGTATAGTACAGTCAAAGTCGTTTATAACGACGGCCAAGGGACCGAGGAATTTGGTCGTTATATCAAGACCGTCGTTACATCCGGCAATAATCAGTAAATGTAAAGTTTCATGGTAAAGTGTATTTATTTACATCTTAAGAAGCACAAATCAATTTAAGTATGTTGTACTCATAAATTAAAAATATGTAGATATTTAAAAGCTATAATTATTGTCCATTACATAGATACATAATAGGTAAACCAACAATTAATTTTTAAAAAAGTTCGTAATTTTGGTTTGTTTGGTGGTTGACTTTAAAAATGATTTATCAATCAAGACAGTTTGAAAAAATTAGTACACTGCTGAAAAAATAATATACAGCATCTGCGAATATGTATTTACAGCTTACAGTACAAATGAATGAGTTCAAATATCTGGCGACTGAAGAGATCCAAGGTTACACGCAGGTCGCTATTTAATGCGCAGGCGCACGTCGTTATATCCGGATCATATTGCAGGAAGTTCACATATGACAGGTCGTTAAAAGCGACTTCGTCGTTATAACCGGCGTCGTTATATCCGATTATTTACTGTATTGGTGATATAGGAATTCCAACCAATACCTCAAAGATCCGTCGTTATAAGCGACTTGTCGTTACAAGCGACGTCGTTATAAACGACTTTGACTGTATAACTAGTCAACTTTGCTGCCATGTGCAATGTTCTCGTAAAATATATATTTGTAAATCAAACATTTATTAAATCTATCTCATTTGAAATTATTATTATTATTTTTATTCGTAGAAAGCGCCAAGATGGTGTGCTTTAGTAGGAAAAGATGGGGGGTTCTGGAACATCCTCCCACCACTATTATTATTTTTGTATATTGTGTAAAGTTGTTTAAAACTTGAAAAATAGTAAGTTGAGCAAACTGGTAGGCAATATAATATACAAGGATAAAAATAGTGGTGGGGGGATGTTCCAGAACCCCCCATCTTTTCCAACTTGCTTCATTGAAATGAATCAAGCATGGCAAACCATCAACTTACTGCTTGTATTTTTTAGGACTAATCATATCAAGGTCATAAACCAGAAATTTGGCTTTCTCGTTCCCAAAGTTCTAATAAAAACATTAACCGATAAAAATTGTGGCACGCGTTGCGGTGGTTTAATTCCGAATTAAAAAAAATTACCACGCTGTTGGAGTTCATAAGTAGGTAACATTGTCTACAGTTTTTTATTGCCATATTTGGCACAAAAAAGGTAAACTTTTTGGAACGAGCTAATTACATCAGCGGCATTTGTATTTTACTCTTCAGTTGTGTAAAAATGCTTTCCGTATTAACATCGACTGGAATGTTTGTGATCGGTGATCAGAGACTTTATAGTGTTTTCGGAAGATCATTCCATCTTGTACCCGCAATATTTGCGACTTTAGAGTGTTCGTTTTATTTGTTGTCGATACTTTTGTGGAAAAGTCTTGGATTATCGTCTCAATGTGCAAGGTTCGTGTTTTGGACCCAATAATTGCCTGTTTTTAAAAGTCTGGAGCTGGAAATTTGATCTATGGGCGATTTTAGAAAATTTCCGGTTGCGTTCAGAAAAGTCACGTAAAATTTGACCTGCCCTCTGGCGTTTGCTTGTTTCCTAGGAAAATGCAGATGAAAAATTTGTGCCTAAAATTTGACCCTATCATCGATAGATTTCTTGTAAATTTAGGAAAACCACAAAATTACGATTTTTTCCAATTTTTAAACTCTTGTAACTTTTGAACGGAGACACTTATATCGAATAGATATACAGAGTGTTTCCTAAAAAACGCCCCAAGCCGTAACTTCTTTATTTTTAATCCGATTTGAATAAACAAAAAACTTTAGCAAATTACTATTTAGCCACTACAGAGTGCCTTTAATGATATTTTTCTTAGTTATTAACTTTAATGTCAAACGATGCTCAACTTTTTATTTTTAAATGGAAACGTAGGTATTTTTTTTATAGTTTTATTTAATGCCCAATTTTTTTCTGAAAACAGTGAGGTCTAAAAAGTTGACTTTGGTATAATATTCATTGGAAAAAATAATTAAAATGTTTATAGAGAATGTTAGATTTCTCTTAAAATTTTTAGGTGTGCCGTGGAAAACAGAAACAATAAAATGTCAGAAATTGGTGAGTGTCGCCGTTAACATCGCATTATAATAATTTTTAACGTTTTAAGTTACCTTTTGGTAAAAATATAAATAAATTATGGATAACAATCAACTGATCGACATGTTGCAAGTGTATAATTTTTAATGCAACAAAAATTGTGGTCAAGCAGCGCAAATTCACAACAATCTAAACACTGTTTTTCATGGCTCACTTAAAAGTTTTAAGAGAAATCTAACATTCTCGATAAACATTTTAATTATTTTTTTCAATGAATATTATACTAAAGTCAACTTTTTAGACACCATTGTATTCAGAAAAAGATTGTCTCTCAAATAAAACCATAAAAAATTCGTTTTTATTTAAAAATAAAAAGTTGAGCATAGTTTGACATTAAAGTTAATAACTAAAAGAATCACTTTGTAGTGGCTAAATAGCAATTTGCTAAAGTTTTTTGTTTATTCAAATCGGATAATAAATAACGAAGTAACAGCTTGGGGCGTTTTTAGGAAACACCCTGTAGATACATCAAATTTCTCTGTATTTTAGAGGCTATTGAGTCCTGTAAGAATGCAAAGCCTAAGTTTACTAATAAGTGATACTCTTAACTTATTAAGATTAATTTTTGTTTTTTTTTGGCATATTGAATCCATTTACCTGTAAAACGCCACTTCTTGACATAACAATAAAGTATTATGCCAATTAACAATCAAAAAGCTTTCTTTCAACTAGCTATTAAGGCTCCTCTCTACCCAAACGGGTATAGGGAATTTCAATGTTAATGCGCGCCACGCGAGAAGGCAAACGGTTTGGTTTTTTGAGGTGCGGATTGCGTTATTTGAAAATATGATCTCTTATCTACACATCGATCATGTAGTTTTGAAATATCTAGTATAACCAAGACAAAATTACAGTTTATTCATTGGTATGTTTTAGCTAAATTTAAGTTCAACATTTATTTGACAATATCTCTGGAACTACAAATTTCTCCATTAAAAGCCGTGATCAAATGGTAGACAATAGTTTCAGGAAGACAACTAAAAAAAAAAACCGATCCGCAATTTGCCTATATGCGTCAAAAACGCTCAAGGTTGCCATCGGGTGAGAAGGACTCTTTAAAATGAATATTTCTTCTGTGATTGAGACGATTTTTTTGAATTATCTAAATTAGAATCAAAAGTAGACTTCCACAATTTGAGAAAATGTATTGTGATTCATAACCACTGGTTCTTGGGTGAGTAGGCATGTTTTGCTCAATTACGTGACCCGTGGATCTTTCTTCCATATAAACTTTTTGTGGTGCAGAGGTCGCACGGCAAAACCTACCGGGGTGCAAGTTAAAAATTTAAACGGGCTGGCGTTCTTACGTGGAGACCGCATCATTTGGCCTCTTGAAAGAAATCCGAAAAGCACAATCGTTCGGTTTCTATTAAATTAAAACCAACGATAAATTTGGTGCAATCGGGTTAGGGCGTAATGAATTGGCGGAGAAGTTTTGCCCTCATCCCTCACTATATTTATTTGCACCCTGTTGTTAGCGCGTGAAAGGGAAACTCGTTGATTAATTAATAATAAAAAAGGCGGAATTCTCGCTGTGAGACGGCGAGATTTAATTGTTTTCCGACAACAATGCATCATTTCTTTTGACGCAACGTGTCTGAAAAAATGTAAGTTGGTTATAATAAAAAGAAATTAACAAGTTGTCCGGAAGTGCTGTTATTATTAGCATCTGAATTGTGGACGATCTTTTATCGGGGTCTCAAAATTGTAAGGTATTAAAATAAATTGGGGTCTAGTATGTACGGATTTTGTATCGTACCTCTCGTTAATCCCTTTAATTTAGAAATTTATGAGTTGATAATAATGGGCAAAAGTACTATTTAAATAATTATTTTTACTTATCCTTCTTAAATTTTTTTATTATCATTTACTAATGAGATTGTAACTGAAAAAATAATAATATAGTGAAATACAACAGTTTTTAGCATATAATGCTATTCGTATTTCCTTCGTGCCTTGCACTAATATACCTAAGGCCAAGCAAGTGTAAATAACAGACCATTATAATTTACATAAATAAATTTAGCTTGGAATTAATTTCAGTACTATTCATCAATTTTATGGATATACTCAGATTAAAACTTCGGGCCACGCAACTACAAATTGAATTTTTTTTGTTCTCTGCTGCCATTAATGGCGACCTTCAAGACACCCCACCCCAACCCATTATTGTGCATACATCTTCTTTCGCTTTTTAGATTTTATTAATTTTTCTGAAAGTTTTTAAATCGCAGATTTAAAATATATTTACTTCACTATGTTGAATTAACATATTGCAAGCTTACCTAAAAACAAAAGCCAAATTACCTGGAGAACTTGGTCTTGGGTAAATTACTTACAGTTTTTCAAGAGCTGATAGATCTCTAGTCCCTTAGGATGAAGACCGGATTTATCTCAGATCCTATTTGTCACACATCACCGGGAAAAAAACTTTATTAAGGAAATGGTCCATAAGATAATTAGGTACCTAAAATATTTCTAGTTTTTAATTTCTTTAGGGCATGACCTCAGCAGGCACAGTTGAAGGGTGATAAACATAAAATAAACTTTTTCTCGAAAATTTCAAGTGGTAAGTTATTTGGAAATGTATTTGAATAGCGTTTTTAAAAGAAATCCAATAAACTCAAAACCTCGCTCAAAACCATAAAATCAGAAAACTTAATAAAGATCTTGAGTGTCATTTAAACGTAAAATTAAAGTCCAGCGTAAAACAACGTGTGGACTATCATGTTTTCAATGGAGGACATTCAAAAGCTTTATAGAATTAAAGGTTTTCCTACGACTATTTTTATGCTTGGAAGGTATATTTCGTCCAACAGTGGGTCATGAGATTCATTGAATTTATGTAATATGTAAAATTAGGCAAGATTTTTATTTAAATACATTTCCATTTATCTTACCATTTAAAATTTTAGAGAAAAAGTTTATTTTATGTTACTACATCCTAATTGTGACTAAATGTTTTCAGTGATTTTCTCATGAGTAACTTTTGTAGTAAATTTTTTTCCCTGTTTATCTGGGACAGAGTCTGAAATAAATCCGTTCTTTATCTTTACACTTCTGTTAAAAAAAAATCGTAGTAATATACCTATATACAGTACAACTTCGATAATCCGGACACGCTTTAGTTCGGACACTCCAGTAATTCGGACGCCTCTGAAGTTCGGACACTTTAGGAATTTTACCTCTATAATTCGAACATTTGGACTTGTAAACAAATCATATTCACGAATAAAGAAAAAAAATGACTCTGAAGCTGTAGTTGACAATCTAACAGACAGAGTTAAACATTTAAAAGCAGAAAAATGTTTTTCCATCTGTGTTCAGTGGGCAGAAAAAAATTATATTTCTTATCAAGACATATTATTGCTAAAGGAATTTCAAGGCGAAGCTAGAGAGCGTTATGTTAAGAATATTTCACAAAAAAAAATTGAACACTTATTTAAAACTACATGAGTACATATCTACATACATTATAATAAATACATGAATAAAAAATCGAGGAGCTAGTGTAATAATTTGATATTAAAGGCATTTAAAGGGTTAAAAAATTATACTTTAGTAATCCGGACAATTTCGCTAATCCGGACCCGCCGAAAACTATATCTGTCCGGATTATCGAAGTTCTACTGTAGTTTTAAAATATTAAAACAAGTGCAGAAAGAGCTTTATTACAAAGCGAGTATAAATGGTGAACATTGATGATACTATGTTATTTTTTCCTTTCAGGTCAACATTTTATGTTTTTCATGTTGTTACTTTTCAATCACACAGGTATTCGTTTTCTTTGCTTGTAGAACTACACGTTAATGTAACATGCAAAACATATAATATGTATTTCTTCTAGACTGAACTTTGACCAATATTTTATATTATATTGCTATGAATTGCTTAATTTATTTTATTAAAATAATGTTAATATATTTCGTGTTTTTTCCTATTTTTTGGTCAACTTAATGTTTGTATTTTATTTTATGAGCAAATTTAGCTTTGTTTCATTTTATGCATCTTCAACCAATTCCTCGCTCTGGTCTTACAATTTTCTTCTTCAATTTTTTTTATATTGCTTATTTTTTTCTGATTTTTATGTACCTTATTCTTACTATTTATCCGTATTATCATTTAAAGATCTTTTTTTCTTTACCCCCCGAAAGCGTGTTATTATCTTCTTTGTATTTTTGCATTATTGACTAAAGTTGCTTTTATTTATTTATTTTTTTTGATTCTTTTATTTTGTTATTATTATATGTATATTTAAATTAATTTGTATGAAGTTACCACATTCTTGTTTTACATGCATTTTCCTTAGCTTACCTTGTTATATTGTGTTTACATATTTAAAGACATTTTGTGTACTTATTGTACTTATTCTTGTGCTTGCCTTATCATTATACACAAATTTACTTGTTAAAGTTTGATGACTCACTTTACTTTATATTTTTTTACTCAAAACTTGTTCAGATTTTTGCAAGAGACAGTTTGTGCTGCCACCTAAATTAATTTTTTGCGCCTAACATGCGTGTCTTATTTTAGTCTTGATATGTTAATGCTACTTCTTTCAAAATGTTCAATTTTTTATAATCTTTTCCTGTGTGAGTAAAATAATGAGTTATGAATTTAGTTGATTTTAAATTCGATTCAATAAGCAAACCAGATCGTTTCGAAACAATCAAAAGCATTTCCTTATCAAATTGTTTATTCACACTTGCCAGTGCTGGTGATATAACTAATTAGAAGAACACATTTTTGGCAGTTGTTTAGAATTGGTTGTTACGACAAACCTATAGTTAGTTAGTTAGTCAACTTCTGTCCGTTTTTCTTTTATAAAAATATTTATTTCATAGAAATAATCCATATTGAAAATTAACCACGACTAATTTTCAACGAAATTAATAAATTTTTAGAGTGGGTTGTTATGCTATTAAGCTTAATGACATTGTTTCGATCTGTTTACTGTTTACTCTTTAGGCAGGCGCACAATTTTAAATTGATGACCCTCTATTAACTCATTTGCATCATCTATGGTTAATTACGGTTGCTTGTGGACTTTAATATACTTTTTCCCGTGACAAGATAATCTTTACTTAGTCCCTCAAGTGACAAAAGAAATATTTATTTTAGTATCAACTTGTATAGGTATATCAGTAATTAAGGGAAGTAATACATCTAAATTAGTAAATTGAGACATAACATTTGAAGAGATAGAACGGTTATATTGGCAATCAGTCATATTTCTTGAACTTTTTAAAGTTACTATGCATGATAAAGTTGTCTGATTGAGAAAAGTAAAGAAACTCTATCTTTTGCTCCATACCCGGCTATTTTTACTATTGATTGGGACAAGGGATGGCGTAAAGGGAAAAGAGAACCTCTGTAATTGCAAGAGATTTATTATGATCAATTATTGTAACTATTTTGAAATTAATCAAGAGGCAAAAGTTTGTCTGTTCCAACTTAAACGTTTAAAAATGTTAACTAAGGAAGTAGGTAATAGTTTAAGAGAAACGAGTCAGCAATTGCAACAATGGTCTGTAGCGCCTGTTTATATTTTCTAAATTGTCTTAAACTTTACTTCACTTTTGAATATCATCAATTTTAATCACGGATGCATTCAAATCTTTTCTTTGTTAAACTTTCTGTTAACCTTGCATTCCTATTCTTCCAAAGTCATACTTGGACGTGCGTGGTCATGGATGAAATAAGTTTAAAATTTTTGCGATTACTTTAAATTTAATAAGACAATTCCTTGTAATCTCAACAGATTGATTATGATATCCTCGCGAGGAAAGTGCCAACACCCGTTTTTGTTTCAATTCTGTGGATCACAACAAAGGTAAGGGACATGTTGCAAAGTCGTTATGGAGACAGGTGTGGGAATTGTATTGTTTTCTTTATCTACGTCATTACATATTATAAAAGTTACAGTATAATAGGATGTATAACAATGGACGTTATGTTAAAAAACTTTTATCGCAATCTATTCTTAATTTTTGAAGGTAAATTAACGAAACGATCTTGTTTAGTTCATTAATTAGGTACATCATATAAAATTGCTTCGAACTGAATGCAAGTGGGTGCACGTTGAGCTTTATAATTATTTTTGTTCTTTTAGTTTGCTCAAAATATAATTCCGTGTAAATCCTATTCGAGAAGGTGCCGGAATCAGACTCGAGCAATTGAACAGCGTTTCATTCATTGGAAATTATTTGAATTGATAGGTAATTTCCCAGCATTTGCCGGAAAACGTTTATAACAATTACGTCAAATGCAGATACGACCAATTAATTTTCACAAAGCTACCTGCTAGATAATATATGCACCGATATGAAATTTCAAGTTAAACCATGTAAACGTGACGAAAAAGAATTTTCTTTTGAGAACACTCTAATCCTGGATACATTTTTATAAGACAGAACTCTCCCTGCTCTAG
Source organism: Schizotus pectinicornis (assembly GCA_951805265.1). Classification (NCBI taxonomy): domain Eukaryota; kingdom Metazoa; phylum Arthropoda; class Insecta; order Coleoptera; family Pyrochroidae; genus Schizotus; species Schizotus pectinicornis. The sequence continues at coordinate 529,503 of OX638203.1, read as the reverse complement.
GATGCATAAATCAATAAAAAAGACAGCAATGGGCAATTCATGCATGATGAAACACTCAGAAAATCGCCCGGAAATACATGAGCTGTAATGTTGAATATTTTTTTCTTATGCTGGGGATCGAATCCTTGTGCTAATCATTATATACATACTTATTTCCACTGTATTTTTTCTCTATTGCATGGAAATTAATTTACATGAAACACACGCAGTGTGATGCACTTTTCACAACTCTCTGCTTAGGTCAATCTGCAATTATTTAACTGTGAAGTAATTTGGAAAGATTTGGACAATTAATTGAAGAATTTTTAAAATTAATGACTTATCTACGTTAACTGTTTGTAATAAATGAATAAATATTAGAATAGCCTCATTGCTTCTATTATGGTTTTATAGTGGATTGTAGGTAAACCTGTAAACCTCCACATACAAGGTTTGGTGAAATAATGCATCTGGCGATTTTATTATAACTAGTTAATTATTGATGCTATGAGCGAGCTTAATTTATAATTCTTCAAGGCCAACTTTTAATGTTACTGTACGATAAACATTAGCATTTAATGTGTTTAGGACTTACTAAGGAGTTTTGGTAAATACGTTACCTACCTACTATAGAAAAACCTAATTCTTTATATTCTTATTAGAATTTTTTAATATCTATTAAAATATCTGTTTTCTATACATACATACAGTGTTTTTGAAGGTCGAGCATATTATTTAAATCCATGGACATGAGGGTTATAATGAAATGATTGATAATAATTATTTATGAAATCAAAATGTCAAATAATCTCGTGTAATCAAGCGTGAACTTTTTTCTTCTTACATCAAGCCGTTTATTGATAAATAAATAAAGAAAATTTGCGTTTTAGCTGTGCAATATGCTGGGGTACTGCCCCATATTCCAGGTAGCTCAAAGTGAACAGACCTTCTTAGCTAAAACGTGAATTTCCATGCATTTGTGGAGAATAATTTTCTACGTAGACGTAAAAGGTAAATAGAAATATTAGTACTATTCCCGCCATATTAATCTGAACGACGTTCACAGCTGAGAAGCAGATTTTGTCAAATTTTTGTTACATTGCAACGGGCTTCGACCGAGGGTTCGTCAGTTTTATGACAACCTCTAATATACCGATTATGCCGGCTTATTATTGCGGGTAGGTATATACCAGCCATCTGCTCGGCTGCCTAGAAGCGGTCCCATCTCAGTTTATGGTTTGATTATTGGATTTGGAGCATTACTTTTATAATTTACTAACATTGTGCAGTAAAAACCTTACTTACACAGCTATTTTCAAGGCGTTCAGATTAATATGACGGGAGTAGTACGTTTCCATAAGAAAAGCAAGTCGCCTTGGGCAAAGATCACCGACGCTATTTTGTAAAAAATTACGCTCTAAAATGGACTTAAATTAGTCATTTGACAAACAGTTATTATTTTTTCTTTAAGTCTAATAGTTTAGAGAGGAGATGTTTGATTCCATACTTTTAAGTAACGTTATTCAGGCTGTCCCAAAACTCAACGTTATCCCGTGGAGGGCTGATAGACTAGCTCATTACTGACCAGAATATCATAATATGACCTTAAACCCGGAATAGCCCTGTTATTGATCAAAAGACAAAGAAACATTACCTTTGGGAAAGAAAAAAATATTTTTGACTGATACATGATTTTTTTGTTTTTTAATGACCTAACTTTGACTTTTTAATATCTCGAAAACTAATAACTTTTTACTGAGGTCATATTATGATATTCTGGTCAGTAATGAGGTGGTTTATCAGTCCTCCACGGGATAACGTTGAGTATTGGGACACTCTGTATATTGCATAGCCTAAAATTATTGGTTTTACATATTAAATTCAACATTGACATTTAAAAAAAATGATGTTTCTAATGAAAATTCTGTATATTATGTAGTTCTTGCCAAAACACATATATTAATGGAATAAACGGCGCCTCATAACCATATCACTATACCCTTTACGAGTACACTGTGAAAATTTTAATAGTTAATAGTCTCAGAGTTAACCTAGATTAAACTAAACAAAGCGACTGTTTCTACTGAATGTTTTGGTGTTTATTTACAATGCACGTACCTACGTTGCATAAAAGTATGATACTTTGGGTACACATAATATTTAAATCAATCTTAATTTTTGTAGGTAAAATAAAGAATTATAATAAAGTTTGTTAGTACGTAAGAAGATAATTACTTTTCCTGAATTTTATCACACCTTTCTTTTCGGTTTAACAGCAAACGCGCTTTATTGCACTCAGCATGACGTTCCCTGGTCACGCGAAGAAGAGTTGAGGTGGTCCCTATGCGGCACCGTGCCCTACGTTTTATGTTCTAGCTAGCATTGTTTACACAGACAGAAAGGCGATTGGGTGATTATACCTTACTGTTACCGCGTTATATTAAAATAAAATAAAAGTATTGTATTCTACACTATAGATATCCAGACTTTTGATGGGATGCACCTTCTTAAGGAAGCTGTAAAAAGCTCGAGAATGTGTTATCGTTGATTGAGATATTTAATATCTCAATCAACGGTGTTATCCTTGGGGCATTTTCCGTACAAGAGAACAACTTTCTGCTGATAGGTTATAATAAAGCAAAGTAATGTTTAGTGGTGTATAAAAGTTATTTGGTAAAATTTGATCTTCTAATTTACAATTTTTATAGTCGCAATGATAATCAAATCACAAATAATAGATCTGGCATATCTGGCTATCTCGTTTCCTTTATTACAAATATAAAAATTCAAAATGACTGAAAGCACATTTTAATAAGATTTTACGACGTTCTAAAGAAATTGAAAGGAACTTGAGCGTGTAGTTCAACCTACTAATATTAGTTTTACATCATCCAGAAACTATCTTTGAAATAATTTTTTTAAATTGCCTGGTTGGTTGATTCAATTATTGCTTGAATAATTTAAGAAGCTAATAAAGAAATCGATAAAACAGGTGGACTCGCAGTCGTTGTGCTATAATAAAATAGAACTCGATCTCACTTAATGTACATACGTACTCTAAATGAATTTGAATTATATCGACTTGGTAACCTCCTTGCTCCCGGTTTCGACAGAAACGAGGAGTTAATTGGGGTAAATAAATACTCTCGCAACGCGTCTACTTGGCCCGCTTCTTTGTTAGCTAGAGGGATTTTCTCGTAATTTAACAACAATAAGTCCGTTATTTATATTTCTCATCGACTAACGTACAGTCTGATGATCTGCGCCGTATTCCCCAAGTCTTTCAGTCCGCTTCACCGAACCCTTAACATTTAATGAACTCTTCAGTGTTCACTGGCAATAACAAATGGAATTATTCGTAATCCCCCTGCATCTGCATATAAGTTGAGTGCTTACAGGGGATGCAGACATGTTTTTAGTTTTTCTCTCTCCCATTCGGACGGCATCGGATTATTTCATGCGACTTTAAAGTGGTTAATGTGTTGCAGTGCGATGAAAATGCTCTGTGACATATGGTTTCGAGATTATTTAGCTTGGCCGGGGGACATTGGTTCTGAACGGTTTCCCAATAATTTTATAACCTGATGCCGTTCCAAGCGTCGGTGGTTGAGCAATTCAAGTTGGAAATAATGACAGGTGCTGCTTGACAGGGTTAGTTTTTCCGAGGTGACGAAACGTAAAAGGCAACCGGAAAAAATATGTTAAATCCATAGTTTTCTTATTCAGGACGGATGAGAATTTGTGTAAAAAAATATGCAAATTCCACCAAATTGGTGCCTGAGTTTAAAATCGCTGGAAGGAATTGAATTTATATAAATTTCGAAGGCAACCAAGCGCTCTGAAATGTGAAATATTTTACGTGTTGGCGGAAGAAAGAGCGTAGGTCTTGTTAGTGCGTTTACTTCCTCAAGCGGGGGCAATTAATTTTGATTAATTTGGGTAAACCACCCAAATTGGATAAATTCCAGAAAAAAAAATTATTTTATGGGTACCAATCTTACCCCACTGCATTATCTTCAATAAGCATTATCTATAGGTATATATTGTTTTACTTTACGACCTTTCGTTGTTGTTGTATTTAACAACTTTATTAGCCATTATTTTCTAGGGTAAATTCATTTATCTCTATTTAATGCAATGATCCTAAGAGTAGAGAGGGCGTGGCATAATAAAGACATTTTTAAGGAGTATTTATTTTCTTTGTAGAGAAAAGGCTTATATTTCTTTCCGTTCGAAGACCTAATACATCATGTCATTTACGGCTTTTTACCTAAATTTTAATCTTACTATCAGAGAAAATAAGTCATGCAAATATCTTTATTGTACCTACCTTAGTAGCGGGGTGCCAATTAATGAGGATAGAGTGGCCACTATAAAAGTAATAGTACCTACCACATAAAATTCTGTTAATAAAGTAAAGCAAACATTTTACGCATGTTCCTCTTAGATTGTGCTATAGTAGTATTTAATGTAGTGGAAGTAAATAATTTATTAATGATGTTTTTAATTTTCCTGTTTCCGGTTTAGCAGGAATTGATCCTAACTTAATTTTTTGAAATAGAACTTTTCAAGTATGTTTTCATACTTTTAAATGCAGTACAAAAATGACATTCCAAAACATTTATATCAAGAGTTTTATTAAAAAAAAGTTAATAGCAAATTTAGAAAAAAACACGCTACGTTCTGCTACAAGTTACGTTGCGTCATATTTGATTCCGTGTACTTATTCTTCACCTACAAAGTCGTCTGAATATTTTACTTCACAATAGAAATAATGATGCCTGAAAACTAACTGAAGACGCTGAAGACTACTGACAACGCATTTTATGGTTAGCCAACCCTCAGCGATCCAATATCTCTTCGACCCTTTAAGAACCATCTTGTTTCTATTTTTTTAAAGAAACTGATGAGGGTTGCAACTACTCTTAAATACAACTTTCTTAAATTGAGCCATCTTGTCAAAGTGTCAGCTCATTGTTACATCTGTTGAAGCTTACGTCGACTTATGCGATAATATCGACAATCTCTATTGTAAAACTTACATTGCTTCGTGTACACGGCACGGCACTCTTCTCAGGAACTTTGATTTATTAAAAGTTTTTGTGTGTATTGTGGACCAAGCGTCACATGACCTTCATTGCATTTAACAATTTAAAAATTTATCCATAAACCGAAAACTCCGACAAGACGGTCCGACATTCTCGATTTGATTAGTTCCAAAATATGAAAGCTTCCCCGACTCGACTCTCGATGTTGATGCATATTTCACTTAAAACTTTTTGTCAATTAGACGCGTTCGATTCCAACAACGCACCTAATGCTTTAGGCCCGCAGGCGCTTCTCCACTTTGCAATATTTTTAGCAGAAATTAAATTAGACAACAGTACTTGCCCTTAATAGAATTTAAAGTCAATTTTGTTCGAAATCTCGCCGAAATCGGTCGTCTCGCTCTGTAGAATGGAAGCGGTTGAGGCGAAGGTGCGAGATGTAGCCCAAATAACCCAGTTAAGAATAAGCAAAGTATAATATGCTATGCATATCTAATGCCCGTGAAATGTTTTACTCATAATTCTATTACTACGCGAGTAAAATATTACCGGGAATATTTTACACTAAATAAAGAACCGTTTATGGAATGCAAATTGTTTCAGGGAAAAAATTGCGCTGCACTCTGGAATTGTTTTTAATCTGTTGTAACTGAATATGGACGGTATAAAGCGTTTATTCATATCTCAACTATAAACTTTTGTCTGCAACTGTTAATTGGAAGTGCTGGTTATTTAAATAAAAATACAAATAACAAAAAATGAAAATTACAGAAGATTCAGAAATTTTTTATTTTTATTTCTGAAATCAAAATAAGTCGATTGAGCCATGAACTTCCCTACAATATACCTAGTGAAATCATTTGCTTCCAAAAACTTTGTACAGTATTTTGATTGCTAGCTTACAATTTTGCTCGCTATAGAATATTTTCGATATATTTTGATTTCAGAAATCTATACTAATTATTCTTTGTATACGGGGTCCCCTAGAGAGAGCCGCCGTCGCTTAAAACGTATTTCTTATGAAGTTAAAAATTTGAAAATTGGCACAAATAAACTATAATTAATGTATTACAAGACGGCAGTATCGGTTTTTCCGAATTTTTTTTGGTGTACGCTTTGACTTTTGGTCACTTCATATTACATATAACATTTATTAAAGTTTATTCAAATTTTGAACTCTGTTAGAAATGCGTTTTTCAGCACCGGCGTCCCTCTCTGGGGGACTGTCTGTAGATCTAATACAGTCTACACTATCAAATTTCAACAGCTTGTTGCATAAATATTTAAATATTTTGCCCGTGCTTCTTCAAGAAACTCTTCTACAGCAATTAAGAAATACTTATACCTAGCTTGTCAATTAATCAATATTTTTTATTTCTATTCTCTACTTATTTGTTTTGCTACGTTTTGACTATTCTTTTCAGTAAAATAAAATTACTGCATGTTATTTTTGTAGACACTCATTATTAAGAACTACTTCAAGTCCTGTAATATTTTTGTGGACACAAGTAGTATGAAAACGATTCCAAGTCAGTATCATGCCGACTTGGATTTAGGTTATCTAACAAAAGGTTTTTCAATGTCTAACGTATTTTGCTTTACTACATGTTACTGATTGTATAAAATCCAAAGTGTTTGATACGTATTGTCTAGAAGCATCTTTTAGGTACGGAAAGGTTGATAACTTGACCTTCGCCGCCGTCACTGGCTTCTGAAGTCCACTAGGCCACCTGTTCATTTATCGTTCTCGTCCCTCCAAGGTGGAAAAGGGGGCCATCCTGTTGTTCTCGCCGGCCTCTTGTGTGGTGCTTACATCCGGTGGTGTGCCAGCAGTGAACTGGAGTTCCGGTTAGGGATGACAGGGCCTCTAGATTCTTGGTCTGACCCCTGTCATTGTTCTTGAGGAAGGGTTTTAATGTTTTGGTATTTTTGACTCGTATTGTAGAAAGTTGATATATACGCGGACACTTATTGTGTCTTTTTCATTCAGAAAACTTCATTTCTTCCTGTTTTATGGAGACAACTTTGTCGCATGCGGAACGGAACTCGTCGCGAATTACGAGTTGACTCGACATTTGCCCCGCTTTGTTTCGCTTAATCGCGTAAATATCATTCCCTGTTTTTCCCCTAACAAGTAGCTTTAGAAATGCTTCTTGTACATTAAAAGCCATCAAAGTTGTTTCTTTTTTGCGTTATACCTACCTAAGGCATGGAATTATCAGATTTTTTACACAAAAGAAAATTTGATGAACCAAAGTTTTTCAATGTATGCGAGGGCAACATTACTGACATAATACTCAGTGTATTTCTTGCAACCAACAAAAGGTTTTATGGCAAGCTGTTGGCAATGTTACAAAAAAAAACAATTTTATAAAAAGTAAATCAATAGCAGGATACTCACCTCCCTAAAATTCTTTACGGCCAATTGTTGTGGACAATGGAGAGCAAACTCTTTTAAATGATTGAAAAATGATATTACAGCCAACATCAAGCGCATGCCATGGCGCCTTTTCAATAAACTTAAAATCGATTTTTGCCAGTCATTACGTTTTCTGTGTGTTGCGAAACTTATCGAAAAGCGGTATCTTTTTAATATATTACATTTCTAGTTTACGCTGTCTTATTAAACTATGAAGTATGAATATTATGCTCAATAAAATGCACTTTAATTCATAAAAAACGTTAATATTACTTTATTTTCGGTACGGTACACGAACTGTAGGTATAATATGAAGTAGAGCTGGCAAAGGCTTTCTTTAGGGTGCAGTGACTGAGAGGCAATGTAAATCTAGACGCGACACCAGTCAAAAGATGCTCTACTGTTGTGCCATGTTGTGCTCGGTTTTTAATATACAACGCGATCTCATGTTATGGAAAATCATTTTTTTCTAAAAATAATTGCGATATCTGTGATGTAATTCAGCTTTGGAGTGTTTGAAATGTTAATTAAAATTGAAGTACAAATAGGTACACTACAACTATACAAATCACGGCAGTAAATTAAATGCTTAAGCTCAAGTTAGCCCGTAGACAGGCAATTTTCTCAAGCAGTTTATTTGTGGTGCTTTGCTTAACTAATCTTTCCGTCTATAGATGTAGTTAGTAAGACAATGAGTGCAAGATGTTTCCGGAAACATTACAGTTTGCAAGTTGGTTTACACCCTTCATCAAACACATATTTATATCCACGAATACTAAATATAATTTTTTTTAAATTGAACAGATGCTTAGTTTTTACCACCTGCCAATAATTTTGAAAAATGTTCTTGTAGGGGCGTTTATACGAAAGCGTAGTTAGGACATGTACAAATATTTTAAAATGCGGAAATTTCCACATTTTAAAATATTTGTACACTACGCCTTCGTACGTTTTAAATCGTTGATATTTTTAACTTTTATTTCCAATGCTAAATTTTTATGCAGGTAACCACATTTTAAACACACTCAAGTGATACCAAAATAGAGGAATTCTATTCCAAACATGACGCACTTACCTCTTCATCTTCATTTTTTTTTGCACCTACTGCTATTGCTATTGTATATAATTATTATTTACGTACTTTGTAAAATCATAAGTACGTAATCATTTTTCACGTCATTAACATTCAGAATAAGACATAACCGTAGAAAAATCACTCTAGACAATATTGTTCAGTACACGTTGAATATTGGTTTTAAGGAGAGCTTTTATGATGATACTTATCCAAAATACAAAATTGGTTACGTCGAATTTTGGCAGGTTTTCTTTACAGTACCTACAGATTTTTAGTTGGTTACTTTTAGATTAGCATTAAATACATTATAGGGTTTTTATGGTTTTGAGGTAGAAATCTGATATAGTAATATGTCATAAACAAAAGAAAAAGGTGGCTATTTGGTTTCTAATCATATTTATTTTAATTGAACAGGCGCATACAGATTTATGACATCGGATTTATTTAATATGAGGTACCTTGGGGCTGAATTTTAAGTATGAACTTGCGATTCTGCGGCAAAGTAGATTTGAGACCGCTTTTTTCCATATCGCAATTGTTTGTGAAGGCAGCTCCACTAATCGGCGAGTCGGCCTTGACTTCCCACCTCACAAAATTGCAAAGTTGCCGCAAAAATTTGCGGCACCTCGACCGATGCTATAAAATATTTTTTTGCCTCTTTATTCCCTCTTTATTCCTTCATAATGAGGAAATAAAGTGCCACTTTATTACCGGGGAATAAAGTAAAAAAATGCCGATATAACATAAAGAAATTTGTTTCCATAATAACCGTCAGCCAACTTTATTTAAGTATCTGTCAATTACAACAATTATTTCTTCTCTAATTTATTATTATTATTAACTTAAACGGTTGGGAAGAAAGTTTTGTATGCATCTCTGGAATAAACATCGGTAATCCCTCGAATGAAAATGCCCTCGGCTTCGCCTCGTGCATTACTTACATTCTCGGGATTAAAATCGGTGTTTATTTCCTTGATGCATAAATAACTATTTTATACAATCGTATCGAAATAGTACCATTTCCAATGTCATTTTCATGTTGAAATGACGTGTTTTTTCACTATACTGTCACTTTTTTGCACTAGATACAAAATGTAAAATTAACTGACAAACACCTCAATTATCAATAAAATGTTGATTCTGTTATGTTGCATTTCCTAGGAAACGAAAAATTGTGCAACTAGATTATGCAGTAAGTATGTGCAATTTTGTTCTTTCTTTTTACATTTTTAACAATTCTGGCGACGATTGTATAAAAAATCTTGTATGTAGTACGTTGCAAAATTCGTGTTTTTCGCACGCGACGTGTTACCAACTCGCTTCGCTCGTTTGGTAATATTCACGTCTTGGTGCGAAAAACACTTTCATTTTGCAACTTACTACATACATAGCTAATTTCAGTCTTTGGTGATTTACATGGTCATTTGTGGCTATTTACTTTGAAATTCGATTGAATGTGATCTATTTTAGCTTTTAATGTTACGCGAGTCATAAATCTTTATATTAACCCTATTTGGATTTTTTTTCCGGGGAAATGACAGGTCTGATGGCAAATGGCAAAGTGACAGTTCCGCTCGCACCGAGATAGGGAAAATAGCGTGGCAACGGATTTGCCGCAGAATCGCAATTTTCATATTTGAAATTGATCCCCTAGTACCTTGTGAAATAACTAAATATATTTACGTAATGCATAAATGATGCGTGCATCAGCACTGAATTAGTTCTAGAGGTAATCAATCCGAAATCCGTTTTATACAGTTTTTCAATAAAAAGTTTAAAATCAGACCGCCTGAGCAAGTTAATATAAGAAGTTGGTATCCCGCATTAGAAAGTGTTTTTTTGCAATTTTTGAGAGTATCGAATTACGCCCTCGCAATTCGCCAGCTTTGATCCAGTCTGAAAGCCGGTCTTCACGAAAATACGTCCTGACACTGCCGTGCCAACGTAGAGGTGCACTTCAAATATCGAGTGAAACGAAGATCAAAAGATAGGGGTTAGCTGATATAGTATGTCCGTTATAGCAGGTTGCGGGCCGCAAGGTGCGTTATCTTGACTTTATGTCGGGTTTACTAGTACGTTGTAGAAGTTAAAAATGTGTATAGCAGTAGCGAGTGTCTTCGGTACCCTTTTAGCGAATTCCTTTCAGGACGACTGCATCAAGAAAACGTTGAATATCCTTGCCGCCTGCGAACAAATAAATTGGCTTCCACCAGAGTTTATATTTTGACATGTAATAAATGAGTTTCAGGCAATACCTCCACTTGACAATTTATTCAAATGCCCCATTCAAAGATACACACGCACAATTCCTGATTTATATCGGGGGAATCGGAGATAATGGGGCGCCATATTTCAATTTTTCGATATCACGCCTTGGAAATTTCTGTGGAAGTTTAAAAATAGCAAAAACGCATTCGACGACAAATGGGCCGTTAGTGGCGTCTGCAAGTCTTCGACGGGCATAGTTAAAATCGCACAAGATAAAATTAGATTGATTTTGAGCGAATTTACGATTGTTAAAATTGGAGCAGGAGACGCAACAAACGGCGTTAACGGTATCGCATACCAACTGATCTAATTACATCACCAACAGAAAAATTGTAAAATTTTCTGCAGGTAATTAAAGTTCCCTACTCTGATTGAATTTTGCCAAATAATAAAATGATTATGTTTTGAAGCCAAGAGTTGAAAATAATATGAATGCAAATATTGAATATTGATGGTGAATTTAAATCTGATGAACGTACTAGTGATGGATAATATTGGCAACGCAGTTAATTTTGAAATGAAAAAGCAGCAAACTATTTTTCGCTATAGAACTTTTAGGTCGTGATTAGTTTGGGCAATTTTTACGGAAATGAAATGTTACTGGCACATGATGAGGAAGGACATACTATCAGACCAGTTGTCAGAGTCACGTTATATTTTATTTCAAATTCAGCGAGGAAATTTTAATTTGGTTTGAAAATGAATCGTCGACAAAGTATCGTAGAAATAGCGGGAAATAAACCACGACAGTGTCAGTGATGTTAATTCCTTTTGCCCCTGATATATTGAGTTTTATTAAAATTTTTTACAACGTCCTGTATTTTATTGTGTAAATTACTAATAAATTTGGCTTTGGACCAGACTAAAGAGGTAATAAAAAGTTAATATAATTTATAGAAAAGAATTCAACTTTCGAACCCGTCGCTTCCTTAGGTATTGAATGTACTGTTACGTCCCAAACGACCATTGCGCCTAAGACGCAACCAGAACTGGGAATCTGGGGTTTCAATAAATAAATTGCTTTACAATATGTACAACAAAAACTATATATATATATATATATATATTTACAATAACATAACTCTTACTGTAATGTTAATTACAAAACAAAACAAAAAAATAATAATACAATCCCCAACCCTACGTTGTGTCTTTAAATTAATTACGTTTCCAGCTTCGCATTAAATTTAAGGAAATAGATGTGGTGACTTGTCCAAAGGGGTAGACAATGGTTGGTTCTTATTTCTCAGCTTTTGTGGAGTCGTACTCAGCCCTGCAGACCAACCCCCCGTCCTAAGAAATCATACTTGCAACGACGATAATTTTAGGAGCAATCACTTACCAACAAATTTCCGATAACGGCACACAAAAAAAAAACAATGTTTGGTTCTTAAAACCACATAACGCGTGACGCTCAAATCATAAAAAGTTATCTTCGCTTTTTCAAGTCTGTTGTTGTTGACTTGATAAGATTGCCAGTGGTCCCAAAATTTTTGTTATTTTCAAAATTTAATCGTAACAGTACCTACAAAAATATTAATTAAGACAAATAACGGCTTTCGCTAACAAGTAATACATACCTTTTCAGAATTGTCTGGGTCATTTTTCTTTTTGGTCGGTAAGAAGCGATAGCCAGGCAACAGGTTATTACAAGATAAAGAAAATAAGAGTCTATAATCACTTTAGTGTCTGGCCCACAAAATTTTTGCAAGGTGTATTTTTAACGCCTTTTATTCAGTTAGTTAGCTATTTGACAATCGTGCATTCATACCAAATACTATCTGTTTACTTCAAGGGTTGAGCCTCTCACAAGCTATTTGGTGTAAAACGCACTGCATTAGAGATATAGGATTTTGCAAGTAGCTGGCAATAAAAGAACGTCCAATATAATAATTATTGAGTAAATAAATTTTATTAGGAACCTTATTAGAAATTGAAAAGATCGGCTCTAAAACGAGCAAGAAGAAACGATTAACGGTTAAATTGAACCCTTGCAAAATAACGGAAGCTTATTATCGCAGTTGCTGTACAATTTTTTTTGTTTTAGGTACGTGGTGTTTTGGCTATAATAGTCAACTAAGCAAGTAACAATAACCCATAATTGAATAATTGTTTGCCGTAAGTATGTTTAACAAATTATTATGTTATAGTGTTTAATGAATGACAAATTATCTTAATGTTTGTAATAACTATCTAGTTATAAATTTGAAAAGGTAATGGCCGTAGTTAGACGAGAAGTTTTTTAATCTAAGATCTTAAAATTAGAATGGTTTACCTATGTAGTTTTCAACGCTTCAATGAATGTTTAGTCCTTATAACACAACTCTAACTACTTATTACACCTAAACGTTCAAAAATATAATTAACTAACTAGAAAAATTCTTTTTGTATAAAATCATGATTATTTCTTGGCTAAACTGACATACATATAACTTAGGTAGGTACTGCAATTAGTAAGCAACGGCAACAAGTTTATTCAAGTGAAGGTACGCTCTGATTGGTGGAACAAACTAACAAACAATAATTGGAATACATAATTGCTTCTGAGGTTTGGACTTGGGTTAGATTATAATTTCGTTTACTGAGAAAACTGTTGTTGAACTAAAATTCAAGGATTTTTTTCTATATTTTGGCACAAAATGTTTCAATTTTTTAGAAAATAGAAATAATATTTTCCGGTGTAATAATATTAAGAAAATTTTATTACACCTATGTAAATTAATGTAAATATACAGGGTGTTTCATATTAAATGTCAATATTAAATGGTTAATCTATGTATGATTCTAAGATAAAAAGTTTCTAGAAACGTAGCTGTCTTTGCCTTATTTTTGATATGCAGGGCGACGCAGACTTTTTTATTTATTTAAATACCTACCTCCGAAACTACATTAGATTTCTCTTTCACAAAATTGTTATTAATCTGTTAACAGTTAATTAATTATATTAAGTAATTTAATCGGAAATGGGTATTAGTTTTCTAGTTGTTGAAGAATTATTTCAATAAAAAGTGTAAAGAGTAAAAAACTTTTATTTTTACATACCTTCAAATGCAAGTTCAAGATACGGTACGAAAAATAGTAAAGAGATCTTTCTTATTACAAAATAAACCACCATTAATAAAATAATTATTGTTTTTGGAAAAAACAATTTAGCCCCCTTCAATATCGACGTTCAATTATAAAACACCTTGCATATTATTCTTTGTTTACTTCAGAGGAGGGGAGCTACGTTTATTAAAAACGGACTGATACATTATTTTTTGTGTGGTTGTGTTATTAAATTCTTCGATACTCTATAACTTTAAATTTAGTGATGCAATGGGTTATTATGCTATTAACAAGAGCAACTTTTACTGTTTTTTATGTAAAAGTTCAAAAAATGTTAATTGATGAATTATGATCAAGACTTATAGGTTATTTTAATTAGAGACAGCAAATTAAAAAGACGGTGTCTTATTCAAGAGACTGGATATACGTTTATTGTCCCACCTGTAACGGTCTAATTTACTACATCCTATGTTACTAAGTTCCCACATTATGTTATTTTATGACTCTTTTTCAGCAACAGCGATATTACCTACACCCACTAAATTTACCAACTTTTCTGGATGGTTATCGGTAAAAGTTTTCACTAACGCAGTGAAATCAATACTAACTGAGAAGCGTTAGTTCAATTGAAAAATGAAACATGTTGAAATATAGAATTGCCACTTTGCAGCTAGCTTATTAACCATAGATGATCTTTTAATGTGCGAAGCCACTTTTGTGAGACTTAAATCCTATTAAAATAATCAATAACGACAAGGACCACGAACACGGTATGAGTGCATATCTTTGATCAAAACCCAACTAAGGAACTTGCGGTGTTTCGAAAGACGCTTTACTAAAAAATTTTCCACTTTAATATAACATCTTTAACAGCAGAGAACAGGTATGTAGGTGCTAGAGTTTCAAAATTTCCGGAAACAATTAGAGGGTTTCTCAAACTTTTGATTATTAAACTTGCGGGGTTTTGAAAGACGCTTTACTAAAAAAATTTCCACTTTAATATAACATCTTTAACAGCAGAGAACAGGTATGTAGGTGCTAGAGTTTCAAAATTTCCGGAAACAATTAGAGGGTTTCTCAAACTTTTGATTACTGAAAGAAGTGTGCATGCGCTCAAAATAGAAAATTTTGGAAATAAGCTCAGAAATTAAGTTTAATAAAGGCTTAAAAAAAAATTTAAAGTTGGACACAACTTACGAATCTACACTCAATAATTGTCTACTCATTGTTCTTTCACTTTTGAGTTAAAACTTTATGATGTAAAGAAACCTATTCATAACATTTAAATTTCTAGTGACGTGTATTTCATTAAAATAAATTTACGATAGATATTTCACTTGTTTCATTATGGGGAAAGAAGAAAAACAAACTGATGAACTTAATTGTTTTTCGTTATACTCACCTAAGGTTCAGATTGTAAAAATTCTTTTTTTACAGACAATTTTGTATTATATTCGATTTTGTTCCTTCAACTGACCTTCTATTTCTTTTTCTTAATCCAAACCGTGTCTTGTATTTAAGAATATATTAGGAAGGTGCATGCGTTCCAGTTACCTACCAATTAGTTTTCGACCAGCTGACAGCCGCGACAGATGCCAATTCCCCACGAGGTATCTAATTATACCGACATCAAGTGGCCACCCTAAGAACGATTTCCGCTTCTTCTTCAGCCGCTCTACACAAGTACTTTATCGTTATCGCCGATGCGTGGAAAATTAACCTGTTTCTTTTCGGTATAAACGTAAAAAGCTTTTGTTGATGATATCAATCAGAATTTGGGGACAAAAATCAGGCTGCATAGGAGCGGGAGGGACATTGAAACTTTGTCAAAGAAATTAAAAGTTGCCCAAAGAGGCCGACAGAATAGCGTTATTGCTTCGGAAATGGAAACTTCAGCGGGATGCTGCAAAGTAAACAAAATCTACTAATGTATTATTGTATCGCAGAAGATCATAAAGTTTCATTTGGATTTTTACAATCTTCCATCTACATGTCGTCTATTAAAAGCTTTTATTACAGAACACGGACCTAAATTTTTATTACTTTTGCATAAAAAGCCGATAGTGGATTTTAACAAGTTACGTGACTCTGAACTTTAATTCTCAAATCCGTGTGCTTTATGGTAATAGGTTGTGTTGGACAATTCATTGTAAGTCTAAGTATAAGTGACTTACTAAGCACCCACGCATGCCAATGAATACAAATTTAAGTAGCAAGAAAAGTTAATAAAGTTTGGATTCCCGATTCACTAGGATTCAAAAAGAAACAAAAGTTTCTTCTTAACTAAGGTTTGCTGGTTTAGTTACGGATTAATTTTTGTGTTTGTATGTTTATCAAAAATTTGAAATGTCCGATTATACTACTTGTGCTTATTGAATATCACAATACATATTTCAAAATATTGCGTTTAATAGTAATTTGAAATTAATAATTACTTACACTGTTTTCATTATTTAGCACTCCGCGGTTTATTTGAACATGAATTTATATTAGTATTCAACAATTTAATTACGGTACGACAGTAATTGCGTATCTAGTATTATACCCGATTTAATCAAGCCTCAATTATCTACCTTGTTGTTTCCGAATTATATTACTATTTGATTTTTTCAATTTGGTGATATGTTGATTTTAGGTTAGGTCATTAGTAGTGTATTGCTAGGACAGATGTATAATCGCAGTGTTGATTTTCACTAATGAAAACATTGCTGTGTTTAGTTTTATTGGGGAGTTTTCCGAACTGACACGGACGAGATTTTCGCTGCAGCAAATATGCATCCCGGTCAAACACTGACACTAGTAGGGCATGCCCATTATAAGGTTTGAGAAATTTAATGGTTACATGTAAAGTCTCTTACGCTTCGTGTAAAAACCGAAACATCTGCAAAAGTTTTCTATTATAAACTCCCTTTATTGTTAATAAGGTTGCTTGTTGCACATAAAATTCTTTAGAGAATAAGTATACAAAATAAAGAGGGTGATGCTTGTTCAATCAACGCTTGTACACTTGTTAAGTCAAAATTTTATGCCAAGAAAATATTAATAACTGGCATACAGAATTTCCAAAATGACAATTTTTATATGATTATACGTCAATATAGAGGACGTTTTTTGTATCATACCCTTTAGCTTTTTATTGCATCCATTTGATATAAACATTATAAGCGTTTGTCAACATTTACATAATCTATTGGGAAAGGCTTGAACAACCGAGGCATTTGGTCAAATTGATATCATGAACTGAAAAGTCGAAATCCCGTACATCTGAAGCGAATTATTTAGGATATTTCAATATTTATTGTGACGGTTTTAAAAATGCACTGTGGGTTTTGCGACCGCAATGCTCATTTTTATTCTTTCTCGGAGACCCGTGGACACTGCGATTGAAGCGTCCCTAATAAATCATTTACCACAATTGCTGCACGTAAATTTTTCACGCGGGTTCTGATAAGCTCCGAAAAATGCCGCTTTAATAAACCGTCCATTTTCAAATTTCGCTGTCAAGTAGAGAAGTTTTGAATAAATATAATTGAATTTAGTTGAAATGAGTTATTATAAAATGAATATATTCTCAGCTAAGTTGACACAAAAACGGCAAATCTGCATGAATTTGCATTTGAAAAGTTCCCTTCTCATAGCTTTCAAGCTAATGATGTATTCTTCATAATTTTTATATATCCCTGACTTTTCCACCATTTTTACTTCGCGACGAGTGCTGTCGTGACGTGAGAGAAGCATTAACTTAATTATTATTGAAATTTGGTGTCTGTAACTGCTTCAGTGACTTCACCAGAAAGGCATGAAGTCGAGGTTGCTTTATTTTTAAGCTGTAAATTTCTGTAATTTTGCCTGGTATAAAGCTCTTTTCTCAATTCTAAGCGATTATTAAAATTTGCAATTCGCTTTCGCCTGTTTCTAGATTTGAGTACCTATTTAGCTATTTTTTGCCTTAATGCAATGATTTGAGTGGCCTAAAGTTATTTACAGCAAGTGTAACTTTGTAGACTAATTTACCACGTTCGTCTTTTCCATACAGAAAGAAAGATGGATCGTAGGTGGATAATAATGAAATAGGCATTATTTTAAGTTGCAAACTCGAGCTAAGCTGAATGGACCCATAAATTAACTTTACGCACAATTGCTACCTAATAAATTGTCCCGGAGGCTCAAAAGGTAAAATATGCCGCCTATCAATCTGCTTGTTCAAATACCGCTAAGACTGGAAGGCTAGTTTTTGCCCGACATTCACTACTAAAACGAGGTAATTATTATAGTAAGTTTGTAAGCTTCCAATTCAGAATTGAGTAAATGTGACTTGATAGGACTAGGCATCCAATTTATTTATAGAAGTTTCAATGATTGAAATTTATTTGCAACAGCTGATTTAAATGAAGTTTAAGCGGGAGTTACCAATGCCTTTGCGAGACAAATATTTATTATTATTTACAGGTTCCTACTTAATGGGAGACCAATATAACCAGGTATTCGCCAGAATAACTTTTTAAATTCTCAATGTTATTAAAAATCATGTATTGCTATTTTACTAAAAGCTTTGCAAATGGTGAATTAGTGCCATAATGGAAGTGATATAAACTTTACATTAATTAATTAAATAATTTTTTGAAAGCGTAACTTTTTTGAAAGTTCTTGAAATTAGAAATTTAATTGTCTATACTTTTTACAAACATTCTAGAGTCTTACAATGACTTTTTGTCGATAATTGAAAGTAAACACAATTATTTCAAAAAATTTTGAGTTGCCGAAAAATTACAGAATTTTATTTATATGTATTAACAAAGTCTTAAGTGAAGTTAGAAATAAAAAGAAATATGCCACCATTTGCAGAATTTTTCACAAAGTAGGTACCCAATTTTTTTTATCGTTTCTTACTAATATTGTTGTTTTACGAGTCGATTTTGTTTAAACACATAATTTCTTATTTAGTATTATTATATTGGAAATTAAAAGTTATTTTACTTTATCTGGCTTAGTGGTCACTAAGTATATTAACAAAACAGCGCATATAGCTCTTTTAAGCGTTTTTTTTTGTTTTATCCTTCCCAGTCTCCCTCTTCTCATAAGTCACTTTGCTAACTCTACAACTTCTTGCTTTACATCATCCCATTATCATAATCTAGTCTTACCATTATCTGCTTCACATTTTATTTTAAACTTTCTAGATTCTTACATTTATATTATTTTAGTTGCTTTACAATTTAAATATCATTTTTTTCTATAGCTTAACCCAAATACTCGAACAAGAAAAATAGTCAATGTTACCTCTAAACCAGATTTTTCTAATTATTTTTGCTTTGAATTATCAAACATTCTCTTCTTATAGTTTTTCCAATTTTTTTTGTTATGGTATCTATTGTAACCTCATTATTTATTAGCAGTTCTTGATTCGTTTATATCGAGTTATGATTATTAATGATTGAGAATTATTTGATATACATTTCAGAAAATTTTTTACCTAACATCACAAGTCGTCTAACAACAGGTAACATGATCACTAACTTTGTACAACTTGTCAACGTTTGTCATTTTCCTTTTCGTACAATTTTATTTTTTATTCCTTTAAATTAACTTTCCGGTTGAATATTTTTTAAGCTAGGAATAAAAATTAGGGTAACCAGCCCTGGATTATATTGAGTCCAGCATTTAGAAGATCTAGTATTCTGTCTACTATTAAAAATCACATAAAGAGTCGTTTTTTGCCATTTGTGTTGGTGTATTGATAATAGATACCTTCTCGTTATGTCTCGAATTTATTTCCTTAATTCACAAATATTTGCGTAACGCCAGCATATTCTTCATTAGATTGGGATCACTCTCTTTAGCTCTGGCGCTCACTCATCTATATGGTCTTACTTCTCATTCCTTGTAAGATAATTTCTTCCCACCCGGGAATAAAGTAAAAAAAATGCCGATCCTAACATAAAGAAACTCGTTTCCATAATAACCGTCAGCCAACTTCATTTAGGTATCTGTCAATTATAACAATTTCTTCTCTAATTTATTATTATTAATTAACTTAAACGGTTGGGAAGAAAGTTTTGTATGCATCTCTGGAATAAACATCGTTAATCCCTCGAATGAAAATGCCCTCGGCTTTGCCTCGTGCATTACTTACATTCTCGGGATTAAAATCGGTGTTTATTCTCTTGATACATAAATAACTATTCTTCTCACCCCGGAATAAAGTAAAAAAAATGCCGATATAACATAAAGAGACTCGTTTCTATAATAACTGTCAGCCAACTTCATTTAGGTATCTGTCAATTATAACAATTATTTCTTCTCTAATTTATTATTATTATTAACTTAAGCGGTTGGGAAGAAAGTTTTGTATGCATCTCTGGAATAAACATCGTTAATTCCTCGAATGAAAATGCTCTTGGCTCCGTCTCGTGCATTACTTACATACTCGGGATTAAAGTGGTGTTTATTCCCTTGATATATAAATAACTATTTTTCGAACTTCGATGCTTTCTCATTTGCACGCTAGTTTCTCACTTTTATTATGCGCTTTCTTTGTGCATACTTGTCTCTTCTGTTTATTTCCTGAAACTATTTTATACTAATTCAATTCTTTATAGTTGTATTTTCGAGAATAACTCGAGATAATAACTCGAGATAAATGAGCTTTTACGAAAGTCGAATCGGATAAATTCAGGTATAAACTGTGGGACGAGGGTATGTAAACCGGCCCTTAGTCCAGAATAGTTATTCCAGTGCTTATCTGACTTTTGTAAAACTGGCCCTAAGTAGGTATGTGCAATTTTATTCTTCCTTTTTACCTTTTTAACAATTTTGGCGTCGATTGTATAAAAAATCTTGTATGTACTACGTTTAAAAATTCGTGTTTTTCGCACACGACGTGTTTGTGCAAAAAACACGTTCATTTTGCAACTTACTACATAAATAGCTATTGTATCAATAATTATACATCGTGTATACAAAGAATATTAGTGTGGTCACATTTCTGTCTACAAAAATAGGACTTGCTCAAATTTTTCTTATGTTTATAAATATATCCCATAATTGTGACCAGAATTATTGTTATAATTATTGATCTCAATCAACAGTTTTAATACATACCTACCCGTTATATTTTGAATTACAGTGTAGTCTCTATAACGTGAACTAATTAAGGACAGTCTTATTTATGTTTTCAAGAAGTTTAAGAAACTAGATAGGTATGAAGTACATAAATTTTAGTATTTACATTCATTTACGTGAGTTCATGCCATAAATACTTCAGAAATCATTAACGCCCGTATTTTTATGAACAAAAAATAATTAATAGAATTTGGCACACATTATTATACAAAGGTGTTTCCAAAATAAGTGGATTTTCTAATTGAGGGGGGCGTGTAAAATAAATTATCCCTTAACATTTTCTATATCTTTGAACGAAAAAGATTCTCATATTACATTTCGATAGGTTGCACCGTTTTCGAGTAAAACTTAAGTATTTGAAAATTGTTGTTCACTTTTTGGGATATTCACGTTATAGAACCTACACTGTATTTCAATTTTTTTGTGATTTTCAGTTAAATATAGTTTTACCTAAGCTTTATTTCTACTCAATAGTTTATTACTGTTAAATGTAAGATATAACAACTTTCACTCAACTATGAAGGTAATTCCGTTACACATCGTGGTAGTTTTTGAGATACCTTTAACTTTGGGTTTTAAATGTTTACTATTGCCACTGTGCTGGCCTGTGCCATGGGTAACACTAAAGGAGAACTAAAAAATATAATTTTTGTATTTGTCCGTTAGCCACGATTAATCGATAGTGGAATTGAGCACCAAAATTATCTGCTGGCTTGTGGGGGCGTCCTCCACCACTAATAAAAATATTTTGGTTATTCATATATAGGTTATACGTATTTTATGTGAACCAAATGCGAAATAGCAATCAATTTATACTATTTTATTCACCGAATTAAAAACAGCACACAAATTATGATGATTATGTTTTGTAGGTTAAAAGCCGATTATTCAGCATCAGTGGCGGTTTGTATGTAAGAGCTGCGGAGCTGCAGAACACATACCGAAATGATCAAAAAAATAAAAATTGATATTTGAATCATAAAGGGTTTAGCATCTTTCTGCATAATTAGAACGGTAAAGGAGAACGAAATTGTAAATTAATACACTGCAACTTATATTGGCCCCGTTACTATACTACCGTCAATAGCTCTCGATTACTGCAAACTTTAGTTGCCTCGAATGTGTTCACAGCGAGCAATTTCGGCTAAGAAGTGATTTCATTGGTTGGCCGCTCACGTGGTGCTTATGGCACTATAACACAAATTTGTGGCTGCAACAGAAGCAGCGCAATCATTACAAAGCTTGGGTACTTTATTACCAAAACAAATCGGACCTAAACAACCATGACTCTTGAAGAACTAATGCGTTCCATCCAACTTCCAATTTCATCTCACGTGTCGTGTGGCTATAACAATATATAGTTTTTGCTAGAAAATAAATTTTCGCGTTTGTACGCGAAGACAAAATAAATGTTAAAGCATTTGGAAAACCCACTCCTGATTTACAAATAAAAGTGGCAGCTTCTAGTCGACGGAAGGGTTATAATCGACAATTTAATAACTTCCACCGTGAGTCAAATTATACCAGAAATATATAGTAAGTTTTAATTATAAATTCTCAAGTCCTTCCATAAACTACCATGCAGAACACACTAAACTGCAGCTTACGCGCCGCCACTGTTCAGCATTATACATTTATTGTTTCATCAAACGAAATCCGATCTCTAAAATTGTTATTGAGCATTATCCGTGCACGCGCTATGACATCAAAGACATTTAGAGTAAAATTCTGTTTTCGTTTTGCATTAAAATACACAAAAAAATGTGTTTTGAGAATCCATTTAAACGGCGCGTTGCAGCCAACATATATGCGATATACGAGTTTTGTCACGTGAACCTCTCACGTGAAGTCCCGAGAGCCGCCTTTGAAAAATATAAAAGGATCAGACGAACGTAATGGAAATTGGAGTAGGAAAATTTGATATACAACTCACTATACACCGTTAGGAACTAATTCAGACGGTTTAGTGACGGCACTTCAATAGTCGTTTTAAATCGGAATTTTCGTCACTGTAGTGGAAAATCTTATTACCGTCTTCAATTTTATCATCTTACTTCAAGCATGTGCAACTTGTCTATCCTGAACTAATTTTAACTGATCTAATAATTAGTATATCTGTAGAAACAATTTGCCTAACGGAACATGACTATATCGGGGGTTCTAGCGCTGCTATGGGAAGTTACATTTTCTTAAATTATATCTTTTCGAATAAAATTTGGTAAGAGCGAAAAACTCCAGATTCTTAAAAGAAGGGGCATGGTTTCATGTAAAATTAATGATTGGAAAAGTTATAAAAAGAAAGAAATGTTGCCTTGATCGGGATTTGAACCTCTGATCTTATGTTCGGAGAAAACGTTCTGACCCAACCCGATCACTTCTTATTTCTTAGATTTTGACCTTTGATTAAAGTCTTTCTAACCATCAATTTTACATGAAAGAGTGCTCCTCCTTTTCAGAATCTGTATGGAGTTTTTCGTTTTTACCGAATTTTATCAGGAAAGATATAATTTATGAAAAAAAAACTATAATTTTCTACGCTATTTCCCCATGTTTTAGTTGCGCTGAAACACCCGGTATGTATTGTAATCCCGCTTTATAGGGGAGCACGTAAAAGAGCAAACACTCAAAATAAGGTTACGAGGCCGAGCTGTTCTTCAGTTTTATGTAAAAGTTCGTACCACCGAGCAGCCGTATGTTACATATTCACTGAATAAACGTAGTTTGTTTAATTAAGACAAATTGAGTTTCGTTTTTTTTCTATTGTTTTTTGTTTTCATTCCATGCGTGATGCAGATCCACTTTTATTTCGTTTGCTCAAATTGTAGATACATGTATTGTCACCAATCCTATTTCTTACCTGTAGGTATTATAGTCTAAATTGTCCCTCTTTCAAAACTGTAAAGACTTTGCCTATTGCTTTTGCTATGTAAATATAAAACATAAAAGTATAAATATAGGGAAACAATGGCATCTGACACATAGTTTTTGTAAATTGGTTTTGCGACCTTGCAGCAACTTTACATGGCACAGAAGTTTTCTATGCTATGTTTGGTTTCTATGCGTTGAAGGCATGATTGAAAACTCACATTTGAAACGGAAATCTAACAATTTGATGTCACTATATCTGAAGAAAAGCGCGTTGTACATACCTATGTAATTCTTAAGTTGGTTTTAAAATACCGAAGATAAATGACGAGTTATTAGTGCACCTAATAATGATGAAAAAGAAGAAAAGGATTATTGAAATGTTTACAAGAAAGAAAATGTGTGAAATTTTATTGCAGCTTTCCTTCAGTAGGAGTAATTGCAATAATAACAGGCACTTCAAAGCCATATTGTTTAAATCAGTATCTATTTTTAGAACTAATAACAATTTTTGATTAAAATAACTTTAATTATAACGTCAGTGACATCCTGTCGGCTGTCGAGGCTGTGAAACATTTAAAACATGGTCTATGTGCAGCAGGAATTTTGATTTTCTATGCTATTTCTTGTGTTATGAAAAATTTTTACATAGCGTAGCATGGTATAGTATAAGCAATGTGACGAGGCCTTAAAGAAAGTTTGAAAAGTAATTTGAGTTGCTATGCGTACGTACAATATAAATTGGACAACGACACATTACAAGATAAAAAAAGGAACGCGAATAATATCGTAATCCGGACTGTTTAGACATACATTAAAATTTAACAAATCCCATTTAGCTGCGTGGATAGCAGCACACCCAGCAACAGGTCACTGGCGAATGAAACTTTTTTAGTCAAAACGTACAACCCCATTGCAAGGGTCGTTATTGCGCGAGTTAAATAGCATGTTATTCATTACTATATTGCAGCTGACATAGAAAAACCAGCGGAAACTTCTGACGGGTTTGAGTGACAGTTTTAGATGATTCATTTCACGAAGTCAAAAGCGAAATAACTCCACTCATCTTTTTTCATTATGCAATACTAATTAATAAGGTTCTAATAAACGTTTTATCTAGTTTACGTAATTTTTATTGTTTTTCAATAGCTGTTGCATAAGTTCTTTCGAAAGAAGAATGTTATTTGTTACGGCAGCTGTATAAAGTAGAAATTATGATAATGTAAGCATTGTTGTTTGGGGTCTGTTCCTTGAGGGTGCAATATGCAACTATTATTTGAATGTGAAATTGCGAATAGATTGGGAGCGTTATTGAATAGGAATATTTTGTCAACGTTGCTTCCCGACAGGAAATTTAGTGTTCCCGACATTTTTCGTTACAATTTATAATCCAATTTGTAGATATAAAAGTATAGAGTGGCTTCGGCGAACTGAAATTTACGGATTTCCGATCTAGTGAAGCGCAACTCTAATCAAATTATCCAAGTATAGGTAGGAAGTATTGATTCTTGAATACGTCAATAATATCTAATTATTACTCTTTGTAGGATTCTTGGTATTTCAGAGCTCGTTGAGAGATGTCTTTTCCATGCGTTTGTCGAGCCAATTTTTATTTGTAACTCGTAAAATTGAGAGAATGTTTATTTATTTATTTATTCTGTCTATATTATTCGGTTTTTACAAATAAAGCTCTATCTATATTTAGAAAAAAAAACATCACATCTTTCTATGACAGAACGGATTGTCGTGCCTATAATTCCCCGTGTGTTCGACAGAGAACGTAGCACCGCTTTTTATGCTGTATAAAATGAAAAATTTGGCATTGTAGTCATCGTTAACTACAGATTAGTTTTATGTAATTGAGTGTCACTACTCGCTAAGCACTGATGATTTCACCTTCACAGTTTTTTTCGTATTTAGACGTAGGCTCTGGATGAGTAGCTTTAAAAGTCACTTTAATAAGTACTTTTCCTTTGTTGGAATCTGTTTTGATCAGTGGTGATCATAGAACTAATTTCAAATTGATGGATACTTTTAAAAACCGTAATTGAACATCAATTAAGATTTATTTTCTAATTTGTGGTTACGCTTTATTTTATTTTGAAATCATTCCAAAGTAGATTATTATTATTGAAAACACAGTAAGATCATCACAATGACATTTTTTCAATTAAAATAAATATTACGAAAAATTTACTGTGTTTTTTGAGAAATCTTCTACGATCTAATGGATCGTCATACTTATAACACCCTGTGTGTGTGATAGAGAATGCTGCATAAACAACCATTCAAACGGACATCAGTTGCTTGTTATTTTTTTAGATGCTTTCCAAGTATGTAGTATGTTAGGTATAAGTATACAGGGTTGGGAAAATGTGTTGAAACACCTAATTTTTAGCTAAACTATAATTTTGATTAAAAAGCGCTCTTGATAAAAGTTTTATAGTATTTTAATTCTATTCAGTCACTTATTGTGATTTTCAAATGCTACCCTATTTTTCAAAATATGACGTCTTCGGCGTTCTTTTAAATGGATTATACTGTATATTTTTGCATCTTCACATACACTTTTTTCTCTATTATAATGATAGGTATAGGGTTTGGTAAGTGTGCGACTTGCGGTTTCTTAAATATTAAATAATTATTGGATTATGATAATAAAATTTGTTATAACAAATATTTAGGAAAACAAATTTTTATAATAAATCGCCAACCTGAACTCCTTCAGCAGTCTGACGAAATACCCTAATCGATCAAGAAAGAAGTTTTAAAAAACATTTTCTGATATTATCATTATTATCATTATTCCTAAGTGAAGGCGATTACAATTGTACTAAATTTTTTCTTGTCTAATTCTTTTTCAAAATTTTCGATTTTTTATGTTAAATAATTTTTTTTAGGGGTCTTTAATATGTTTATTATCTTATTTCACAATGTTTATGTAAAAAAAAATTAAGAATTGACGCAACTTTTTTCCTAATTTTAAATTTTTTACATTTTTTGAGATATTTTAGAATAGTCTTGGTGCATCCGCTTTCGCATTACTGGTGTTGTACACAAAGTCAGACAAAAGCTCGCACTTCATTTCTGCAGAAAGGACTAGATAATTTTTTAAAACTATTACAGTAGATATATGACAATTTAAAACAACAAACGAACTTAAGCTTTGTTTAGATAGGGTAGTGTAGTGGTATGGTAAGAATTAGTGTGTATGGTAATAGTTTAAACAGTTCAATTCCATGCTAGTGTTCAAATAACGTTGAATCTTGTACGGTTGTTAGTTGTATGGTAAAAGCTCGCTAGGTTTTAGCTTTTATGCTACAACGTCTGGTAATAACCAATAGCAATACTGTTCGAAGTGAGAGAAGGAGAAAACATAGTGGAATTTTACACTTCATGCGCTATGTCTAGTTTTTTAAGGTTAGAACAGTTTTTACGTTGTTATTTTTAAAGCAAGACTTCTTAAAGAATTTTCTTTAAATGCTGGTGTTTTTAAATGAGAGCAACTTTCGGTTCCAAATGGCTGGATAGTTTTGCAGCAAAGCTGCTATTTTTTTGTCGATTTTGTTAGTGTTCATCTTTCTTTGCGGTACCCATTGAGAACTGAACTGCAATCAACAATCGACTACGTGGAAATGGAAAAATGATGAAAAAGTATCTATTTCACTACCTTATCTAAATGAAGCATTACGCTACAAAATAATGCTTTTGGCTATTGTTAATCTTGTATAGGTCGTTGGCCATGTATCTAATACCATTATTAATCGAGAAAGACAAAAAAATAGAAATGAGGTTCACGATCACTAGAAGCGTAAGTTGCGGAAAGAACATTTTATTATTGCTAGAAAGACTGCTAGGTGTTGAAACAAACACCAAACCACCGTGAATGGCAGATGCTTTTTGGAAAATCTCTCGGTAGTAGCATTTGTTGCTGTTCAATTCTCACAAGAGATCAGGACGCAGCTCGAAGCAGCATAAAGGTGGGAACAGACTAAGCAAACATTGTTGAACAACAGTTCATCACCTGTTGGTCAGCTGTTGAGGGTAAAAGTACCAGAAGTTGACAAACTGTTGGGAAACAACAAATTATCTAGTTGCTTAGATGTTCGTTTAGTAGAAGCCAAAATGAGCGACGAAGAAGATGCTTCACTCGCGTGGTGTGCGTTCTTATTAATAAAAATAAAATTACGGCGAAGTGGCGGTAGTAGCAAAGAAATATGTACGCTAACAGAAAACAACAATTTTTACCAGAATTAAGGATGAAGGACCAAATGTTGTTTCAGAACTTCACGCGTACGCGGTTAGACTGGTGATGCTGTTGACGCACTGTTGAGTCACATTTCCTTTGAAGTACCTCCTCGAGAGCGAACATCATACAACAGATCGTAAAAAGTTGAACAACAGTTGAGCAACATACTCGTAAGTTGCCCAACTGTTGTTCAACTGTTGTTCAATAATGTTTGCTTAGTCTGTCTGTTCCCACCTTGACGCTCTCCGAAGCAATGGATTTGGTCGAGTTGCGCGCTGCGATGGCTATGTGAGAAAGGTTCCATTTGATGACAGGGATATTAGAAAATGGTAATTTGAATAGCCCATCAACAGTAATATCCACAATATTAAAAAAAACTTTGTTATTTAATATCCATGTAATTCTGAAACCAAAGAGTATCTGTTTAGGTTCAGGTAAATGTGATTCATATTCGGCATCACAGCTAAAAATATTAGTTTGTATTGAACTAGATTTAGAAGCATGGGGAAGTAAAGCGTTCAAGTATACATATATTGAACATGGTTTGTATTTTATTTAAATTCACCGGAATAACAAATGCAAGGGTATGCACTTCCGCAATAAAAATTCACAATAATAAATAGCTTCGTAGTCTAGTCTGCAGAAAGCCGTGCCAAAAACTTTTTGGAATGCATTAATACGTAACGTATCGCCCAAGAAAACAGTAACGGTATACAACTAATATGTCTGTCATAAATTCAAAGAATGTATTAGCGACTGGGGATGTTAAACATTGAACTTCAAAATTCGTAATTTGGTTTACTTTATATTTCGTCTTTGCCAACGTTTATTTTTGTCCAACAGTCGGATGTCCACGCCGGCGAGAAAATTAAACGAGCTAGAGCCAGTACAACGACTGACCCAGTTATTTATATAGTTTTTGCACTGTTGCCGCTATTCATTTTTGAAATGCTGTATAATTAAAATTCTGTTGAGTCGAAAATCGTCGGAATTAAACACAACGACAGAACGAAAAACACGTTGGCGCAATATCAACAAACTATCGGAAAATAACTAAAACAAACGAATTTCCATCAATTACCGGGAGATGTAGGGCGATTCCGGCACGAATAATTATTCAAATTGGCAATAGCTCAAAACAAAGGTCAATTTATCTCCATTCTTAACTTGTGAAGAATAGGCGTTTTTAGCTCCCGCACTTGTGCAGAATTCGCTACGTTAGCGCCTTTGCCGCTTTGTTACCAACCCCATTCAATACAAGTCTCGTAAAATTAATCAACATCCTTCGGCCTATATTATGAATAGTTACTGACTTCTCAGCACAGCTACTTACGACCCTACTGAGGGGCTAAAAAATGTTTCTAGACAGTTGATTGATGGTCTGCGAGGACCAATTTTATATTTTGTAACAATTTATTAATTGTAGATACATCCCGCCGAAAGCTTTCGCTTGGTTATTAACAACGTGGATAGCAGGAGACCGTACTAGATTAAAGCTCTTCTTTGCTAGATTTACGAAATTGTGGTATAGGTTACGCGGAGCGGTTTCTCAAATTTCGAACGGGTTTTAACGTTAAAAGCAGTAATTTGGCGTATCGATGCTGCAGTATCGCGATGGATCAATAATTTTAATCACGTTAAGTTCAGTGAAGACTCTAATCAACGAGGGTTGAACTAGGGGAGCAAATCACCCCAATGAATGAGTTAATTTGGGAATACACATGAATAAGTTTTGTATTTGACGCGAATATGGCATGCCACCCATAATACAATCTGACTTGTCCTTTATTTTCATTAATAATAATAATATAAGGAGATAATAATAAGCATCAAGAAACTTGAACAAGTTAAGTAAGTTATACGCCGAATAATCACAGTTTCTGTTTTTAATTTAAATTCCGATAATTTTAAATTTGTTTTTCTTTAATTGGCTGGAAATCCTAGTTTCAAGAGTAGGTATTAATAAGGACGTTTGAACAAAAGATCTTATTGGTCGCAGTTCGGAAAGGCTAGGAAGTCAAACGATCCTTTGGAATCTACAATAATTGAAACGCCATCTCAAAACTTTATGTTTGGAGAAGTTAGAAAGAAATTGAATAATTTAAACGAGGAATTGCAGTTTTTGCTCCAGGGTGCAGCACGCCTTTTTCCATTATGCAAGGCATTGCGATGATATATTTGATTTAACTATTAATAAAGTTTGCTCCTCTTTTCTTCCTGATGGAATTGCATGTAATTTATTAAAAACTAAGATTGCATTTAAATTATATTTTGCTCTGAGTCTTAACGTTTGTGCAATTTGTTTGTTATTAACAATACTGACTATTTTTCACAAGTTACAACCTAATTCCAGGTTTTATTACTTTTCTTCATTTCCGTAACTAATTTTGAGGTAAAAAAATTATGACCACCTTGAATAATTCTTTTGTAATAAAAAAAGTAATAGTAACAGATATTAACTTTGACACTCACGTTATTCCTTTCTAGAATAAGTATCGTATATATGAAACGAGTTTTATAAGCAACTGCTGAAGTTGATATACCTACCAGGTAATTTTCTAGTTAAGAACTTGCTGCCAAATAAAGTGATGATGGAGTTTATATTCTAGCTGGATAATTGGTTTTTTATTTCTCTGTCTATTAGGGAACTGCAATCAAGTTTAGATCCCAAATTCAGTGCACTCAACAATGAACAATGAATTATTTATGAAACTTAACTACGGATTTTGACTAATCGGGATAATTTTTGGGTGCGATCAGGAATGAATGGAGATTTAATACTGATAATGGTAAATTTCCCCAAGCGACGCACTTGTTGCATTTCATGGGTGGAATTACCTGGAATACGAAGTCCTGAAAATTTAAAATGTTACTCCGTTCTTTGCAATACATCGCCTTAAAGTTCAAAAAGACCTGTGTCGGTTCACTAACATAAATTGGTTGTATTTGATTTATTTTTGAGGCAGAGTTAAAAATATTCTATTCTTAGAAAAGATTTTTGATTGGGTAATGGAGCTAACTGCATATCTAGTCATTTTATACAGGCTTATTAACGTTTTGTAGGAGGTTTCATAATAATCACAAAAATAAGCACACATTTTTATATTGTAAATCTTTCTGATAAAGATAACTCGTAGGTATCTGGGTTTTAAGACTACAACAAAAATTCCAAATCTTTACAAAATTAGGAGTTGAGTTAAAAGTTATTTACGGACGAATTATTTCTTAACATAAATTTCAGTTTTAGGGTAGAATTTATAGTCCCTTAAGGTGACCGTCTCCGCTATTACATGTTTTTTTTTTCTCACTGTATGTATTTTGACGTGCAGAGATTAGTTTTTTCATTTTAGATGAATGTTATGTCATTGCATAAAAGGAAATGGAATGACTCAAGTGCAAGTAGAGGTACGCTCCGCCTTAATCCAGTGTCGCATTCACCAAGTTACTGTTTCACACGTTGTTACTTCATACTGAATAAACGTATTAATACAGGCTTGGTTTTCGCGCGCCAGTATGATAACTCAAGACAATATTCGTAGTACTTATTCATAACTTTACCTAAAACTTAAAGTAAATCTTACAGTTACCTTAGTCGTATTTAATGTTTATTAGTAGAATTTGTATTTCCCGTAAAATGTAGAATTACACGAAGGTCAGACGAACTAGTTTACAGCCTCGTAAAGGTCGGTGCACTTTAACTTTCCTTTATAAAGCAAGAATACCGCAAATATTTAATGAATCATACATCTTCGGTAGGTATTGGTGTACGTAATTAGGTATCATGCCATTTAAAGAAATGATTTTCTGCTAATTGTTCAGGTTAGTAGCTTTTTTCTTTCTCGGGATACTTTCAATGGACGGTCAAGATAATGGATTTAGTAGATATTTCAAATTTTTTCTTACCTTGATGCAGGTAAATAAAGTTCATTTTTAAAATAATCATGGAACTCTCAAGAGTTGTTTAAAATGTCATGTCATCATTATCCACATTGCTTTACCTGTCAGCGTTCACTTTCACAAGATGCAAGAAGGAAATTTCAAATTCTTACATTTCTCACTGAAACAAATGTGATAAGCGCTCAAGTGCTATCAAGTGCTATCAGCCCTTAAGCATTTCTTAAGTTAAGGCGAAACAAGACAGAATTTGTGGACAAGTGTGCAACAGAAATAAATACATCGGAAAAGTGATTAGCCGTTTTTAAGCGCGTAAGAAATTTTTTTTGCTTCAAAATGACTACTAAACTTTAACCACTATTAAAAATTACATTTGTCTTTTATTTAGAAAATTTTGCCAATCTAAACAGAAAAATAAACTTCTTTGAAACCTCCACCTCAACTGTTCGCGTGGCGTCAAAAAGTGCCACTTCAAATTACAGAACATGATTGGGTTTGGGATATATTTCTGAATACAAATAGGTATAAAATTACAAATACATGAACATTATACACAGTTTATTTTTCGG
This sequence comes from Schizotus pectinicornis, assembly GCA_951805265.1. Classification (NCBI taxonomy): domain Eukaryota; kingdom Metazoa; phylum Arthropoda; class Insecta; order Coleoptera; family Pyrochroidae; genus Schizotus; species Schizotus pectinicornis. The sequence goes on along the minus strand of OX638203.1, from coordinate 496,967 downwards.
GCTCCTATATTTGCACACTGCGCGATTTTCTATAGGATCAATTATTATTTTAGACAGTAACTACGGCCAATGAGGTCTTTTGTTCAAACCCTGCCTCTAATTATTGTCTTAAAGGCATAGCAAAACCTTTTTGCAAAGTTTACAATGACTTTGGGAGACCTTTTCTTTACTGTGTTAGGCGATAAACTCACACTTCCGAATTAGTATACGGCTTGCTACGGCGTCACAGTGACATAGTATGTGTTCTGATCTCTCTTCCTCCGATCAACATATCTTACTGTCTGTTTTTCTCTGTTGTAGTCTATAAACTTTTTTGCCTGTTTTTGTTCTGGAGCTTGTTTCCAGTATGTCATTTTAGCATTTCTTTCCCACCTATGGATTTCAGCCTTTCTGTGGCTTTTGCTCAGCCCACAGAACGGTTCTGGTTCTATAGATGGAACCTCTGTGCCCCGTTTAGCTAACTCGTCTGCTGTTTTATTTCCTTTAATATCCTGATGCCCTGGCACCCACATGAGGGTAGTTTGTTGGCTCTTGTCAGTTGCTTCAAAGGTTGTTTACATTCCCAGGCAGTTTTAAACTCAAAGCTGTAGGCTTTTAGAGCGTTAATTGCTGTCTGCCTGGCTATCTCTTAGAATATAGATTTCCGCTCTTTTGAGGTTTGTTTGCTGGCACTTTCTTGCGCAGAAACCTATGGCAAGCATCTCAGCGTACATAAGTGTAGGGACATTGCTTAGGGCTATTGCTTCTTTATACCCAAGTCCACAAACTTCTATGCTTGTTCCCTGATCGCTTTTTGATCCGTCTGGTACACACACACACACACACACAGTGTTTGCTCAGCTGTATTATTGTTCTTTGCGACGCCGATGACTACCCGGTACGATGTCTCGCAGTCAAACGCAGTCGGGATGCTATCTAGCGTCTTTCGAAACACGTGAAACACAAAAACTGCAAAAGAGAAGCATAAAATAAATACAGGTGTAATTTGGCCAACCGCTAAGAAAAAAAATCATAAAAGAGGCGTTAATGTCACATATTAAAGTAACTTCTATCGAACTATTGCCCTTCTTATGATTTCTTGATTGCATCATCATTTGCATTTCGACCTCAGAATTTCTTATTCTAGAGTCTGTTGACCTGGAATAGCAAGTGTAATGTCTATGTGCTATTAACACAAACTGTCTTTTAATGAAATTAAGTTTTTGCTTGTGAATCTAGGAGTAGCACCGAATTGTCTTCTAAGTTTAATGAGCATCTAAAAACACACTATTTAACACCTACTTCGCGTGCAATTACGAATTAAATGGTCTCTTGAACCGCATCATGTGAGTTTCAGAGTTCTTCTTCACTGCTTTATAAAGGCGTAATGGCGCTACCCGCCAGCTTATATGTCAATTAAACTCTTTTATATCCTCATCCCCATCGCATAAAATAAATAAGTCTGGTTTTAAATGCAAGAGAATATCGTCTGTATTTTTTTTATCATCACTAGCTTCTTCTCGGTTTATATGAATACAGGTGTTGGCAGCGACTAAATTATATTGATTGCATAATTAATAGGAGTGTTATAATAAATTCATAATTAATTAAGCTTCAAGCCGAGTTTTTGTTATTGTAGGTTTAAGTTTTTAGCTTTAGCCATTTTCCCGAGCTTTTGTGTGAGCGTCCGCGTTGTTGGTATTTACATCACAAGCAATAATTTCCTGATGTTAACGAGAGGGATAACTTCGTTATCTCAAAACAATGATTCGTACAACTTAATTATCGGCAACGCTTTGTCAACTAAGTAAATTGAAAATTAGTTTCCGACAAAGAACCGTAGACGTAAACTGTAACGGAATTGCCCTAGTGACCGATTCGGGCTATTGGCAAATTTGCGTTCAAATCGACGATGACGTCTCGACGCCGTTTCCGATTATCGACGCCTCTCTTGAAATTTGATAAAAAATATTCAGGATACAGTTCGGATTTCATTAAGTGTTTAATAAAAAATATTCTCTTCGCAAACGTGTTATTTGCGATTTGAAATTTAATAAAACGAGGGGTTGATTAGGTATGAGTTTAGCCATTTGTGAAATCTTTTCCAGCCCCCGAGCTACCTATACGCTACGCCCTTTTTTAATCAGATATCCTGAGAATTGGGGGCTTTTCCCTAAAATTGGCAAGGAAATTAAACGTTAAATTGACGACGGCGGAAGACCATTGGTTCATGGGAACGGTTTGTTATTGGTGGTTTTAGAAATTAAGTTTGCATCGGGGAAGATGATTTGTATCAAAGGTGAAGCGGTGGCGTTCCGTCTGTTTGGGATTTTGACGGAATCCTGACGTAATTGCTTCCTGGAAATTGCAGGCACTGCGTTTCGATAATGACTCGTTATGTCCTATTTGGAACGACGATAATAACTGTCGCAAATTGGGAAAATAATAGGACAAGAAGCAGATAGTACTTACTTATCTACTCGTTATTTCCGAAGTGCCGAAGTTGCTGAATTTGTAGATACAATTCTTCCTCGAGGCTTTTATTTTAAGGTTGTAAAGCTTCACTGACTGTCAGATAATTGTGAGACTTTCTCTCGTTTGTTAAAAATATTTGTTAGAGAATGGAATTTTTTTTCAGTTATTTATTGTTGTCAATCTCAACGTCAATGTTTGACTTGATCCTTAAAGACGCAGGGTAGGATTATATTGTACTGAAATGACGTTGCGCAAACTACTAGAAATTATTCTTTTTTTGTCTAGGACGATTTGAAGCTATCTGAATGTAAATGGCAAATAAATAGGTAGGTAAAGGACATTAAGTACCTGCATATAAAAAGTTAATAAATACTATTTAATTGTGAATTGACCATAAAGTGCAAATCGTCTTGATTTTAAATGATTATGAACACTTTCTGTTAAATCGAACTTTTATAGTTTATTTCACCGTGTTGGTAATTTCTTTGATATCTTTCTAGCAATGAAGAAACATATGTTTAGTTCACAGGGCAATTGTAACGATCTGTATTAGCTCACAGTTATAAGTTACATTAATTGTTCTTCCACAAATTCACAATTTTCGTAAATTTTCCAGTTTGTTGTTTTAAGTGTTTTGACAGAAGATAATTTGGTAATAAAATGGTCCATTTTGACCTTTGAGATGTAAAAGTTAATCCCCCGTTAATGAGTGATTATGACTCAATATAAGCACAATAGCTTTTGAATTTCGAATAGGTAGGTACGCTGCTCAGAAAGATCTTTTGAAACTTATCTGATTCTTATTTCCTATCTTATTAAGATCAGTGGTAATGTGATGATTTTGACACTACTTGCAATTGCTATTGCAACGTTGTATTTTATAAAATACCTTTATTTTACGCAATGGGTTTATTAATAAAAAAAATTTGGACAACTGCATAAAGTTTTGTTTTAAACTTTAGTTTTGAGGCATAGGTATGGTATTTATGTACATACCTACCATGTAAAATTGAAATTTCAACCCCATTTTAATATTTCTATTTGCATCGCCGAAGTTTCGATTAGATTTGCCAAGTATTATCCCGGCGCCTCCGCCATTTGTCGAAACGTCAATTATAAGGTAAAACACGTCACATATTTTTTATCTGCGGTTTGGGACGCTCAATTTCTTTCCATAAGACAAAGACGACCATTACTATTATTTTCTGCATTTTGTAAAATTTAGATATCTGTATTGGTTTCTGCAAAAAATGTAGTTCAAAATAGTGCACTTATGCTCGTCTGCTTTCTTAAAATTTTGCATTATGCATTTTAAATAAATTTTTTTTTTTGTAAAAATTATCTTAGATATCAAAATTTTACAAGGTGCGTAAAATGATGGATGCACGTCTCTTTCTTATGCAGTAATATTAAACATGTTAGCTAACGGGTAAAAAAATATGACGCGTGTTACCTTACTGGTTGTTGCCTGACTTACGCAGTATTTAAGATCATTTTTTTCCAAGAGATTGTTTGGCTTCTTAGCTTTCCCGAACTATTTATTTATATTTAAGGTCATAAAAATACCTCAAAAAATGTCTCTTATACGCTTATGCCCGGTTTCTCGAACGTTGACATACTGCTAGCAGGATGTCGATATTTGCATATTAGCAAAGGGTCAGCAAAATCATTATACCTATCGATATTTTGGCTATTACGGAAGTAAATAAATTATTAATTGTTTATCAACGCCTTATCATCTTAATTAATAAGCCATTAATAAATTATAATTCAAGTTTGTTGTAAGGAAAATCGCACGACACTGAAAAGTAGCCAATAGAAAAATTGAATTCGGTGTCAATTCTATGACAATTTAAAAATTTCCTGGAAATTTTTGCACCTTGCATAAAATTAATAAGTGGAAATTATTTCAGCCAATCAAAATCATTTATTTATTAATAATGACATCATAATGACATAATGGACCAATGTCTGTGTCGTTGCGATTTTCTTACCGAATATGCCCTCGTGTTCCACTCGGGCTAATTAATACGTTTTGGAAATGCATTCGAAAAAATTTCCGGAAATAATCAATGCACTAGGGATATTATAAGTGAAAATATTGATAATGATTTTGTTGATGATCCGTTGCTATGAATTCGCTGTTGGCAGTACGTCAACGTTTGAAAAATCAGATATAAGACTTATATGTAATGAAGTCCAGTTAGTCCATGCGTTTTAAAGTTAAGACATACTATTTTTTTCCAAAAAACTTTCAAGCTTTTTACTGCCTTAACAAAACTTTTTGGAATTAGCGCTAAATAATTTTATTTTGAACTAAGAAACTTGTATTTAGCTTCTTTCTGCACGTCTACATTTTGAAACTTATCTATTCTAATTTGATATATTTTTGCAACTAAAATTGCTTTTTTTCTAGGTACGTCATTTGATCTGACAGAGCATATAAGCACGTATTCTAGAATTTGACTTCATTAATGGTAAGATAATTTTGTATTACTTATTGTATAAATTTATACAAAACATTGAAAATTTTGACAAAAGTTTTAAATATCTATAATTACTTAACTGATTGGCTAAGTGCAATTTATGCCAATTGTATAACCGTTGAGTATAGGTATAACTCATACTTGTACACTGTTTTACTGATCAACGGCTTGGTGTCTGAATGGTAAAAATGACCGGTATAACCAAATCGGAGATTTGTTGCTTCTTAACATTGTATAGGAAATTTCGTGCACACAAGTTTTAGTAAAAATTATTACTTTGAATTTGACATAACAGTGTTGCTGTTTGGTGAAAAGTATACGGGGTGGCCAGCAACACATTGTTGCATCGCTACGTTTTATTATCAACTGTAAAAACAGTTCAAAATATTGTGATCAAAATTCGCATAGTGGTTTACGAAGTTTTGAATGTTACATTTTACTACTGTTACTAAATATTGATGTTACTACTTACTGATCGATTTGGCAACAATTGAAAATTCCCATATTAGACATCAATAATCTTATTAATTTAGAAACCGCATCGCGGTTGTTCCGACAAGTAATTGGGTCTAATTGAATTTCAATAGTGTCTAAGTAGATAATTGCACGAAATTTTGCAGTAAATTTAAAATGTTCGCTTTCAGAACGAGATTTGCCCAAATAAGCGTTCTAAGAAGTTACGTGACGTTAGCCTTAATTAAGATACGGAATCGCGATGTGATGGAACGTGATCTGCCTTAATGTATGCGACGATGACTTTAATTTCTCATTTCTCCCAAGGTAGTTTCAGTGGTATCTCATTATAAAATCGCCTCGAGGTTCATTAACGCATGTTGGGTAGCTGATGTAGTTACGGTTGGCCAACCAAATGTAACTTCCAGAATTAAAGTGGTGGCCGACCTAAGTTCTCACGCAGCCCATTGCGTGTCATTGTGCCTCAATGATCTGCTACGTCGTCGAGATACTCCTTCCCCAAGAAAAGTTTCTTTATTTTGCGCCTTGCTTAGGGGTAAAAAGGCGTTTTTTACGGTTAACCGGTGGCTATTAAATATAGCTGGGGTCCAGTTATTGTTGCGAGTTTTGATAATATTTACCCTGGCGGTCTTTGATAATCATTATTACGGATGTTGACGATGTTGACTAAATTAATAATAACTGGCAGGAAAGTTAAATGGATAAATTTAGCCTGGGTAAACTACGAAACTGCACAACACAAGTTAAATTTAGCATATTAACTCGCCGTCCTCAAGTTTTATTATTAGAGCAATCCGGACATCGTTTCGGGCTGGAGTTGACCACAACACGAAATTGGAAACCTTGCCGGATTTTGCATTTCGTTTGATGTTGCAGCGGCTTGATCACACAATTATGATAATTGAATCGTATGCAATTTCCTATTTTCTGACAAGTTAAAATGCCGCTAGAATTTACTCTACTTCCCATGTACGTTTTCACTTGAACAATAAACCGATCCCTAATTAGGCGAAGTCTATATACAAACATTGAGCAATCAAACATTGAAGCTATTTAAATATTTGCTTTTTGTTTTACTTATGAAAATTTATGCATCTGGTCTCAGATATTGTGTTAATTTAAAATGACTAAAACGTCACTGAAACAAACCATTGCGTTTTTATTTTAGTGTTCAAGCTGCTAAAAATTTTTAAGGGTGTGAAGACGCGTGCAGTTAATTTGATTACGTGAATATGCAGGAAACCCCAAACAAAAAAAGCAAGAAATAGTTTTATAAACTAGAGTGGAGAAAGACTTTCTGAGGGGAGATACCATTTCCTAAACGTGACCTATTTGAGTTGTTTTTTTTCTCAGCAATTACAAAGTTGTTTTAAACAAAGGAATAAAATAAATCTGAAAATTTAGGGTAATTGGATGGGTTATTTATTTAAACCTTCAGAGAAGTGAGATTGGGGAATATAACTCCAACTTTTTTTTATGTAGACTTTCTCAGTTTTTTTGGTCTAATTTTGGACATAGGCTTTCTTTATTCTTTTCCATTTATCGCGGTTTTGCCCATTCCTTATGCAGGCGAATCCTACTGTTTGCTTCAGATTGTCAATCCATCGAATGGAACCAGTCTTTTTCTCCTATTGATTTTCGATGTTTTGTTTTTGCGTTCTAGAATTATTCTATGACTACAAATGACCCCACTTGGTGGTCGACTGTATATTGTGTTAGAATACACCTTATCTTCCAGGTAGCCCAAAATAAGGGGGACCTTTAAGGCTAAAACGCAATCTTTTTTTCTTTATTTAAAAATGGACAGCTTGTTGTAAGAAAAAAACAATACTACGCTTGTATGGGGAACCAGGCCTTAATTTATTTATTAGACAAACCGATATTAATTTTTCTTTAAGTCTACTAGTTTAGGCAGGAGAAGGTTCGTTCCAAACTTTTGCACATATTATTATATCCCGAGCAGTTACTCCTACTTCTAGTAAATGTATACTCAAGATGGCAGGGTTTAGATTAACTTTTCTTACACCACTAATTGTACGTATCAAGATTGTTATAGTGAGTGCGACTTTATTTGATAATTTTTTTTTAAAATTTTATTTTGATTGCAAAAAAATTTCACTTACGGCTATAATAGACGGACACCGTGTGATTTTGCGATAGTCATTGGATGTGAGATACGAAACTATTAGATTAACGTCAAACAGCCACAGAGCATCAATAAATTATGTAAGCTACTTACACTAATTTACATAAATTATTGAAACTCCCTGGATTCAAAGTGCAAATCCTGATTTGCACACTTGTATTGAATCGGCTGTGTTCATAAAGAATTGAAGCGCTAAATTGGTGTTTACATCACAGATACTACCTTCCAATGCATTTAGATCAATTGCAAACATCGTTGGCTGTGTCTAGATTTTATTCTATTTTATAATTTTTTGGGCTTAATGTATACCTACCTAGAAGTTTAAGGCACTTTTTCTCTTTATTTGTTTATAATAAACCTTTTGTGGCCCAAAGATATAGGCTTCTACCACCTATTAGTCATCTTAATTTTTTTTATTTTTAAATTAAATTTTAGAATTATATTAGCACGCTTTTAAATTACTCTCTTACTTTTGTCCAATTTATACTTTATTTTTTATCTAATCATCTGCATGAAAAGCGGGTGATTCAGAATTAAGTTGTCTAAGTTGTTTGAAAAATATTCGTGATACCTACTTGGTTTACCACTTTTTTGTTCTAAATTAAGTTCGTCATGCTTCTTGCAAATTTATTTATTGATTGCATTATTCACTTGCTTATTAAGCCGGTTTCACACATTCGGATATTTGTGTATTTATTGCGTATTTGGCGAATATCCGAATACGTGTATGGGGAGACAAATATTCGCACAAAAAGGTATATTTGACCAATATAAGTATTGGCCGCTCGAAGTCGGTAAATGAGCACAAATCAAACGCACCAAATACTTACCCCAGTCCTGACCGATTCACAAGTTTGCGCCATATTCGCGCCTGATTCTTTGGTTGCATAGTCTCTGGTAGCATTCATTGTTGTTCTACGTTTAGTGCGTGGAAAATGGAGTAGTTAAACGAAACGACAATCGAAATTTTAATTTCTTATGAAAATAAACTTATGAGTAAAAATTCCGCAGCAGCAATCATTGAACCGTTTCCAATCTCCATTACCGTCGTTACACTGTTTGTGTGAACATTTGTGGTTCCTGAACCAAACAGCTAAATGAATATTGTACCTTACACTAACATGAGGACAGTGAGTTTGCCAGCAAATAAACAAATTAAAAATACTCAAACAAATATAAAAATATTCAAATGTGTGGCGCCGGTTTTCAACGCAATTAATTCCTTAAGGTAATTTCAGTAATATATTTCTTATCCAAAGTTACCGTTAAAAGCCAAACCCTCCTCTTATTTACACCTCTTTTGCACGTTTTTCGTTACACTATGGATTAATTCTCTAAAATTTTAATAATGCTTGTTATTTAATTAATGTCTAGAATACAAAAATATGCACTGGTTTTAATCTAGAGAAGAGTGCGGCAGGTTGTTACGGGGATAAGTTGTTACTTTGCCAAGAATTCTCGTAGTTTTCGTTAAATTGTCTGTGTATTTGACACAAACTAAACAAGTACTCAAGAGCCACTCAGACATGGAATTTGAAATTTCCAATTAGAATGCAAAATAAAATAGGTGCAACAAATTGTTTTAGGCGAGTAAAGTAAGTTGACAATTATGAAATATTTTGTTATATTTTCCTGTAAGGTAATAAATACCAACCTCGATACCTACATTTTACTCCTAGCTTCACTAATAATTTTTGAACTTATCTTAAATATTGAGAGAAAAATTAAATTCAAATCTTACTAATTACTAATGGGACTATTTGTTACAATCATCAAGGAGAACGTTGTTACTTTTTTACCGCATGCTACCTCATTAAGTAATATTTATCCAGAATTTATTGTTACAAGTATCTGGTTTTACGTACAGTGGCGAACAAAAAATTAGGCACGACTCGTAAAGCAAAATAGGCGATTTTGCAGTTGTGTAAAACGGGCAGTAGGAGTGACTGTGTCAGCGAAACTTGCCAGTCTGCCGTATTGAACCCCAGGAAATGCTTATTACCCAATGGTGCTAAGGGTAATAAATATTTATTTTGTTTGGAATTTATACTTGCCCCAAAGGTTACCCACCTCCCTCGCCCGGCAGCTAATCACCTGAAAATGGGTGCGTCGCAATGCCCTGCTCATCCTACCGAATGGAGTTGGTTTACACTAGAAAGAAACATTGTGCCTAATTTTTTGCTCGCCACTGTACTAAAATAGAATACAATACAGAACTTTTTTAAGATACCTTGTCATTAGTGTTAACCAATGGGGATAATAAAAACGTTGAAAATATTATTCGTTTGTCGAAACTATGTTTCTGACGACTACCTAGTTCGTTCTAATAATCAAAAATTTAAAATGTAGGTATGAAATAATAATTTTGTATACTAATATATTTTTGTTAAAATTGCTGCCCAGAGAATCCTTTGTAATAACTTACCCCGCATCGCATAACAATGTGCCTGATAATGGAGTACATTGTTACACTGCATATTGGTGTGCTAAAATACCTACATATAGATTTTTTATGCGCACAATGAAAAGCAAAATTAAGTTTAGGTTTCAAAGTTAAAGATTGACCGATCCGAGTAAAATTAAACAGTTTATTCAATTAAGTTCTTCTATTACATCGCGAAATGAAAAATGAAAAGGGGCGGTCTCTTTGTGTAAATCTAATTTTTTTCTGTGATTGGTAAATTTTTTATGAAAAAAATTTCTTTTGATAGTTTAATAGTAACTATCTCCTTACATTATACATATTCCATTCTTATAAACTATTAAACTATTTTTATATGTTTACAGTTGCTACCCTCTTTATTTAGAAAAATACTAAAATTGTTGAATGATTAGAAATAGAATATTTAAAGACAAATATCACTTGCTATTATTTTAAATTTGTAGCTAATTGCACGCTTCGTGAAGCGTAATATTTCCATATTGAGATAAATATTGTAATTTAAAATTAAGCCATGGTTATGTTGACCTGTCAAATTATTTTCAGGAATTAATTAATTTGTTCATCTTATCGTAAAGTAAAAATTATTGCAACAAGTAAACTTTTTTATTAGATATGCGCTCAACTATGGAAACAGTTGCAACAAGTAGGTACGACACAGCACAAATCTTTATTGAGGTAAGTCGATCTAATAACAGAAAAAGTGTAACAACCCCTCGCATGTAATATGTTGAATTATAACATCACAGGAGTGCACCATCTGCCCTATTGCAGAATGATTGATAGCTACACTTATCATTTCAAGTATGTAACCTAGTTATTTCACCTACGCATTCGGCTGTAAACTATAAAAATAAGAAACATTGCCATACAGATTTTGTGAAAACTGCTTTTAAATAACTTGTTCCGAGTTTGAGATTCTCTAACAAGTTGGCGTTCTAAAGAGGTTATAGTCAGTAATTATCATAATTTGAAAAAATTTGTATTCAGTGTATGGTAAAAGCTATAGAGATCTCCAAGTGTTCACTAATTGCCGGTTATTTGAGAACATTTTCCCAGCGCCTTGATCGTGTCAAGTTGGGTCGACTAATTTGGATTCCTGAAGGAGCATCCGAAGTTCAAAGTCTTAAAGCTTGTTTGTTAGCTAGCGTGTGAAATGTATAGAACTTTACAGAAAAAGGGACGCCCTAGCAGTAAAATGTTTGAGTTACACCTCCTCTGTGACAGGGGTGGCATAATTAATGCTTACACAGCGCACTAAATTGAGTAACAACGGCAATGCTTCCCATACAATCTTCTAGAACTTCCACATGCAACGGATTCCTGATCGAGTTGCAAAGCTAAACTTTCCTCACAAACACAATTTGTATCCAGCTCACGCAACACATTGTTGTTTAATTTGTTTTAGAGACCACTGATATTTAAAGTTTGGTCTGGAAATGAATTCATTATTATTTACAAGCCAAAAGTGTAAATTGTAATTTGCCGAAAGAAGTCGCCGATGTTGCCTAGATACAAGGAGACAATTTCTTTAATTTACGCAAATTCATTGAATGCAAAATGATTTGTGATTCAAAAAAAAGAGGGGAACCGAGGATTTCAATTACTGATGACCGATTTTCTCGTTTGATTCTGGTTCAAAGTAACAATTGTCGTGGGAATCCGTGGCAGAGATCGAAAACTGCTATTACGTTTTGTCTGGGAAAAGCAATGCTGGAGAATTTAGAAATAATCCATTGCATGCGACGCTAATTGTCGTTCTAATATCCTGAAAGCTGACGGTGCAATCGCATCTTTGTCTCTACCTGTTATTGTTGCATACGTTTCCAATGCTCCAACTGTTATTTATACTGATGCAACAGTAATTTTATATTTACAGTGATAAAACTTGAAGTAATAACTAATTTTTTTGCACTTTTAAAAAAGTATAACGATTTAATTTTAGTGATGCAGTGAGATCATGAAAAATAACATACATTTTTCTATTTTTGTATTATACGACACCCAAAACAATGCTGTAATAGCTTTTTTTGCATTCACTCTCTAAAATGATTATTTAGTGAATTCTAAACAGTTCGCAAAATACATCTTTAAGGGACAAGTACGCTAAAGTTATTTTAGAAAACTTTTATTATTAATAATACAGCTTTTTAGACACACGAAAATAAATGATAGTTTGTAAAATAAATTTTATTGAATTAATTTGGTAATTTAGAGACTTCATGCAAAAAATCTTGTATGCACCATGTTACGCAAAAGGTTTTAGGAAACTCCTCTCATTAAAAAATTAGGCTCATGCGTTGCCTCATCCTTAATTACATTTCGTCCCCTAAAATCCTATTTTGCGTACTAGATAGATAAATAACAATTTAGGTTTCGCAGTTGTGATTTTAAATATCATTCAAACATCCAATCACATAACGTCATAATGTAACAATTTACGAGTAATTTCGGATCTGACATTTATCTAATCTTCGTAGTACCAACTACGACCAAATTCTCCAAACATTAAAATTGCAAATTTTTATTTCAAATTGGTTTAAAGTTGAAAAAATAGTATAAAGAACTCGTTCATAAGGCAATTATAGCACTCGTCCATTACAAAACTCGCCGCTATGGGGCTTGTTTTGTAAATTTGGACTCATGACATATGTCACTTGTTCTTTAATGTACTATTTTGCTTACCTTGTTCATCACCTAGAAGGTCAAGGTATAAAGTCGGTTTAAGTTAGAATTTCTAAAGAAATTTAAGTTTTCTTAAGCGTCTATTCAGACTAGTAGGTAGATAGAATTTAGCGGAAATCTGTTTTCGGTTGCAATCATACTTGATATTTCGACATTTAGAAAGTAGGAGAGTTTAAGGATAGAAGAAGTAAGAGAAAAGCATACCGATAACTGAAGAAGGGGAGGTTAAAGTAAAAAACTGTAAAGGAATGAAGCATCATCATTGTTATGGAGAGGGTAAAGAAACAACGATGTAAGTGTATCGATTGGGGGAAAGAGAATATTCGAATCTCTGTTGACGTACAGATTAAAGTTTTTAAATTTGAAAGTTAATGACTCTACTTCAGACTTGTCTTCAAATTATATGATCCTCCTTATTTATTTATTTACTAATGTAATAGCTCTAAATTTTAAATTAATAATTATTATTAGGTATTTACTAATACAAATTCAATCATCACAAAGTTAATTTTTCTAGCTGTCTAAAATTATTAAGATTTGAAAACCATTTTAAAAACTTTTGCAAAACGCATATTTCAATACTGTTGTTATTATGTAGTAGGTAAATTGTTCCGTTTCTACTTTTGTCCTTTTTATATCTACAGGAATCTTAAAATTGTTAAAAGGATGTTCGACGTAAATTATGGAATTTTTCATCTTTTGTTTTCAAATCTATGTATACTTGATTTGCAAAAGTATTATTTATTTCCCGTTTCTATTTTGCGATTAATTCTGTTCAATAATTTATTGGACAGGGGATCGGAGTGGGAGAGTTGCCAACGTGAAGTATTGAAAATGTGGTCACCTAAATCAAAGACAGGATGAAATTTTAACATGTTTGTTTGTTTGCTTACTTGCCGCACAATAATTTATAAGATTGATGATTTTTTACTACCAGGACGCATATTTCCTTTTAGACAGGTGGGTTTTGGAGATGCAGACAACCGCGATAAAATGAATATGTTAGGTGGTGGGTAGCTATATATTTTTCCACCTCCCTCAAAAACACTGACAGCTAAAACCTTTTGAAATTGAGATTGAAGCATAATGATAAATTCTGACAGATCGAGCCATCCCCGAACATAAATAAAAATTTTGTCGAAATTGGAGCAGGAAATCAACGTGCACTTTGGGATTGTTCCCTTTTTATTATTATTTATTAGTTCGAAACATCTAGTTTGACAGAGTTGTTGGCGAATTGGGGCCACCGAAATGAAAAATTTACCGGTTGAAAAGATTATTGCCCGTTGCTTCAAATAAACTTGACTTTAGCGTATGTTGACGTCACATACCAACCATTTAACCCACATACTGCTAATAAATTTTCGTCGTCGTCAGGGCGTCCACCGCGTGAGGATAAATAAATAGGCCCTAGACTGCCTTAAATATCTATTATTGAAAATGCATGGCTCCACAGATCCAACTTATGAGTTTTACGCTCGGGACAAATGTTCCAGAATCCATCAAATATTTACGTGACCCATCGAGAGCAATCTACTGGAGGAAATCCCGCATCAAGGCCAGTTCAAGATATTGTAACCTTGAAGTAAGAAGAGGGTAATATTGCAGTCGTAAAGTCGTTTATTGGGCAAAATTTACGACTAATTTCGAGCGGAATAGCCGCAAAAATGCGTGTGTGGAAGGTGCCGAGCTGCGCTCAATCCCGGCTTTGGCCTGGTCAGCGAACAACCTCATTTTCTTCCTCTCTTATTTTGTAATATTTTACTGTCTAAATTTCCCCCATCCAAGTCCAGAACGAATACATAAGTGTCGTACCTTCTTACTGGTATTATAAAAGTATCAATGCTGTATAGAATTTACAAAGAAAGGTGTATCAAGAAAGGTGTCGAGTCTTAAAAAACTTTAAAACCCACTTAAGTAAGATTTTGTTTTCTTTCGTTAAGATATCGTGAACTCGAGTGTTGGACTTAAGACATTCTTTTTACTAAGTAATAGGTACTTAAAGCTTTGCTGCATAACGATAACAAACGTTTACCTTAACGAGTCATTATTAACGTTTTTGTAAGTTGATTGTCCAACAGTCAATAGTTGCAATTGGTGTCTGTTAGATCGATTTCAATATTGCAACTTTTTAACCTCCTTCAACCTTTCATGAAAACCTTAACGATCACTTGAACTAAACGTTAAACTTTATTTCGTGTTTCGTGAGTAAATACGCGCCAAGACTATTTTTTTAACACAAAAAAATATCATAGAATTGTGAAGAGTGGCTAAATTGAATTTGATCTAGTGATTTACATCCCTTACTTGTTGATTCGCAGAATCACCTTAGGCTTATTATGGTTAAGTAAAAGATTTAAAATTAGAAAACGTGAATTCTCGCCTCTGATTTGTTTTGAAAAATGATGACAGAAATTTGGAGATTTTTATGTACATATTCAATAAATAATTGAGTTGAAATAGAAATTAATTTTTAAGTTCTGGAATTCAGACGTAACTACTTTGATGGATACTTAAGGCATTAGGTACTCTTTTGAGAACCAGAATTGCGAATTGATGTAAAGAGTGATTGCTTTGTCGGGAATAATCAATTGCGTGCACCCCTTGATGTCCTTATCCCAGATTTCAGAGAATTCATTAACTTGACATCATTGACTTACAAATTAAGAACGAAAATCATTTGCAAAAGACTGAAACGCAAGCAGTTCGAACTTTGAAAAAACGTGGCATTTTTCACTGCTTTGGGATTTCGCTTTAGACATTTTAAATTTCTCCCAGTTTTCTCGTAATTATGCAAGTTAATTGCTTTAGGGCAGCAGGGATTGGCGATTAACTATAGAAGTGGATGATATTTGCCTAATAGGATGATTCCACGCAATTGAATGACCCTACTAACCATAAGCAATTCTTATAGAAACATCGAAATGGCTCAGTACTCATATACGTGGGGCCATTGTTTTCGAGCAATATCGGTTTTATATTTACTTCAAGAAGATCCCAGTTCGGTTCGTATTCGATAAGCACGGCGCCGTAAATAAATACAGAAATAATATCGAAAATGAAAGAGCGCCGCTATCTCTAGGATGGGAACGTGGGGCAAATACTGATTAAGTTATTTTTTTGCGCTTATTGCGAAAAATTAAAATGTTTTGTTCCTTAAGGAGACGTCCGTTTCAATGATTAATGACTTGTTTAATTTTTCTTTTTTTTCTCATCACCGAGAATAATTAGATAAGTTTAATTGCGTTTTAAATTTTCCATTTTTATTTCGCATCTCTTTTGTTTTATGGTAACGAGAAGAATGGAATATTTTAGAAATGGAATTTGAATTACCGCTTCAAGTTCTCCACTTTAATATGACAATTGCATTATTTCTTGAAATATCGCTCTTTTCAAACCGAAATTTTTTAATTTGCGTAATTGAAGCACGTTAATCTCCAATAATTATTAACATCCAACAGGTAACTTCTCCGACTCAATCAGTAGTCATATTTCTTAGCTTTGTTAAAGTTTGTCAGATATGACGTGTATTTATGCGCGGTAAGTAAATAAATAAGTTATAAATTTGAAACAGCCATCCGACTGCTCCTTGTATTGATACATTTCAATAGGAATCAATGCACGAGAGGGATTTGAATCAAGGTTGGCAACAATATATTCCTGGATATACAGCAACGTGTACTCCTGCATTGATAATGTAAAGTAGATATTGTCTCTTGAGAGACCATAGTATTTGGTATGAATTGCATGCTTGTCATCTAGAAAAGTAAATATGCTCACAGACGAGCCGCACTAATCCCATCAAAACTTTCATATTGTTATGCTGAAAAATAAAACTGACAATCATCAATTAAACGTCATAATGTAGTAGGCAATTAAATTAATAATGTACTTAATGAAAGCAGACTATGAGGTAAACTTTTGTTTGACAATTGTGATAAATATTTAATGGATATTGATTAAATAAAAAACAAAAAGTTGCAAAGTCTGTTAATAATTATTACGATTCATTTATTGCAGGTAGTAGTTAGCCCTTAAATTATTGAAACTAATATTTTTTATAAAAATAGTCGTAGCTATTTATAAAAAAATCAATTCAGTAAGAGTGCTGTTGCATTGTTATTACTTTTTAATGGAGCACCTGTTTCGTGACAGAATAATTGGCGGTTCAGAACATTACACCATAATTGACTTTTGATCAGCCTGTTAAAACGTGTTTTAGGACACCTTATGACTTTTCCGTATTAATTACAATAAATTATTATACTTATTATTGTTAAAATAATATAAAAAAAGTAAATCACGCAGCGATATCGGCAATGAATTTGTTCCGGTGCATAAAGTCAAAAAACGAATTATATTTACCAAACAATATCTGTTCACGTAAAATGGCGCTAAATAAAAACTTTATAAAACGAGAGATTTCGCTGTAATCTAAAATCTATCTAATTATGCTTAAAAAGCTTTTCAAAATGAATTTTTAAATTTATTGGGCTTTAGATCTCTCTCGTAAGCACTTTATTTTTTTTCCTTTTAATGATCTAAAAGTTCAGAATGGTTTGATGGTTTTAAAGAGACATTTAATATAATTAGTAGTACCTACTAGTAAATATCAGTTTAAATTAAATAATAAAACCTATAGCCGCTCTAAATATTTAAAACATAAATAACGTCATTAACATTAAAAAATTGCTGGTAAAGTCCAACTTTTTTGATGGAACATAATAACTAATTTTTTCAAGTGTCTGCCAAATGTTATTATCCTGGGGTCATTTTCTTGTAATTTGATCAAAGTGGCCACTCGTCAAATTAACGAGATTGTCATGCTTAACATTCTGGAGGCACTGTACCTATAGGTTTACTAATATTTTATGGTGGTAGGTATGTTTCGATATATCCGATCTTAGTATTATTAATATTGCTTCTAAACTTTTTATTGTTATTTGTTTCTGCAATTCCAAAATCGGGTAAAAAAACTTGATCTGATCTATGGCATGATTATATTTAACTATACTACAACGTTTTCTTAAAAAATTTATAAATGATCCTAATCAACCATATTTGATCTTAATATATGTGTTTAATTTTTGAATCAAGGGGGTGTATCTATTGTTGTTATTGACAAACATTCAGACTGTATTGTCTGACCTTAAATAATTAAGTACCTATATGTTCTTACATGTTATGTTTATTTAGAATAATGAAACTTCCTCTTTATTATTTAATTAAATAACAATATATTTAGTATTGTCATCACTATAGCATGGCAAGGAAAAATAAAACTCAGCAATAATCAAGAATTATCAAAGTTTATTTAGTTATTGATATCGAACCACATAAGCGTAGGTTATAAATCAAAAAAAAAAATCAAACGATTGTCAGAACTTTTGTATCTAAGCAATGCCAAAGGCAGCAATTACTTTCTCAGCGTCACTTTTTGATGACATGATACTCGTATATTCGCTTTCTGTGGGAAAACGCGACGCAATTTTGTGACGGAAATGATTTTTCCGCGCCGCCCTTTAATCGTGCGGACGATTGAAAGCGTCATTCGAAAAAAATTCGAATCGTACCGTGCCTGATTGCGGTGCTTCTGCACAGTTCTCCACAATTTTCCCCGAATAGGTGGTTTTAATAATAAGCGCGGCGTAGGTATTTCTGGGACGCACCACCGTTCCCTTAATACGTTCACACGTATAAACGCAGCCAATTTTCATATATAATATTTAATGAAATTCAAAGAATAGAATCGCGATAAGGCGAAGTTCATATCCTAATTCCCACAAATATTCATCTTTCCGCTGCGAAATGTGTTCATCACTCTAACCGAAGGGGAGGAAATTCGGGGCCGGAATGCGATTAGGAAAAATTTCAATGTTTGGCACCGGATATTATATCGTAACTTGATCATACTTGCGGTATTTACCACGCCCTCTGTCAATCTAGGGACCAATAACCCAGCAGAATTTACAGCGTGATATCAAACGTGAATTATCGATGAGGTAATTAAAAAGCAGGCTCTAAGATCATTTTTTTATTATAGTAAGACAACTTTGGTTTTTCTAGATTTTGACTTAGATGAAGGGATGTTGCGCTCACAGCCAATTTTATTAAACAACACTCGACAACGTTGAATGCGCTTTCATTTTGAGTTACTCTTGGAATCTATGCAATTTTAAAGATAAATTCATTGCATGGAGTGTAGTCAAAGGTCAGCATTCAGTAAGGTTCTTGAGCTACAAATTCTCTTCAATTCAAATTTTTTATTTTATTTCTTACAAGAAACGATAGAAAAAGCTATCTAGTGTTCGGTTTCAATACTCTTAAGTTGGTCGTAAACTGAGTTGAGTTTTACTGATATTTTAACAACTTTATTAAAAGTCAATGCTAAGTGGGTTTTACTTTGCATATAAAAAGAATGGCAATGGCGTTTCTAATTTATTGAAGTCGCAAGTCCTTTTTAAATTAATATTACAGAAAGAAAATGTTAAACTTGCTCTGAACTTTAATTAATTTTCCTCACACATAGGTTGAAGTTCTGTAGGCTCCTGTATACGGATTCACACATTCTTGTGAATCAAAGGTGCTGTAGGTTCACTTTATAGAGCAGTTTAAATATCCTAAAATGTGCCGTGTCGTGACTGTGAATCTAAATGAAACTCATGTAAAGATAAGTGGATCTAAAAAGAGTTAGTAACGTGACTTCCTTATTTTGCTTTTGCGAAATATCATTTTTAAATTTTTGCAAGTCGACAGGAAATAAATAGTTTTCTTTTAGAACTTACTATTCCGGACATTAATTTTATTTTGTAGTTCGCCAGACCTCCTTCAGTGCTATACTTTACTGTAAATCCCTTTGATATCGGCAATATGATTAGCAATACCTTCAACCATTACTCCTTTTAAAGCTATCAAGGAAGCGTATTACGTGGAGGTGGTATCGCCTTTCAGTGACATACTCGAACATGATCGACAATTTTCTGATAATAGACGAGCTCAATATCGGCAGGATTCTCATTTTTTGAGCGGATAGTACTGAAGTTTCAAAGGAATTTTAAATTGCATATTTGAATAACTAACAACTGTCAATGAGAAGGATAACGTCTCCAACTTCAAGGTTTATAATGATAAACAGCGTCTTGAAGGCGCTGAATAAATTTTTACCGAGTATCCACATCTCTGGAAGAGCGAGCTGAGTTCTAGTCAATTTTTAATGTTCTATCAGCGCTTATTACCATAGAAAGGGAACAACTCCCAAGTACAGCTGTCCGAGGACTGTTTGCGTTCGATTACTTGCTAATACTGCTTGAAGTTTTTGCACATTTTTGCACTATTTATCCAACTCACATCTTGATGTTAAAGTAGGAAAAGGGAAAGATTATTAGTTTTATCAATATAATTATTTTACTAGCTGTCGTATTTTTGACTTTTTTAAATGCTGTTGCTTATACAGGTCCCGTCAGGCAAGAGATATTGGAGTCAAGTTTAGTTAACCATCATGCAGTTGAGGGTTTTCATGAGGGTCGAATTACAATTCACGTTTTTCGCATAAGATGCAATCGATGCCGAAACGTTCATTCTGCTTTGCTTGTCTCAATAATTATGCTCGTGTTTATTCCATAATTACGACTTCTTTATACTATTTTTTCTACTTTGAACCAATTTTAAATAAGTATAAGTTTGTATTTTTTAAATTTGGAGAACTTGGTCGTGGTCGGTACTACCCAGATTAGGTAAATGTCAGATTTGAAATTACTCGTGAATCGTTTCATTTTGACGTTTATTTGATGTTTTAATGACATTTAAAATCACAACTACCAACCTGAAAAAAAACAAAGTAGAAAAATTATTATTAATTATAATTGACTTTCTGTGATTTCAGGTGAATATGAGCGATGTTACGGTTTGATTTTTACTAGTCGTTCCTAATTAAAATTAAATTATTATTAAATTAAGTAAAAAAAAGCTTTTGTGTTAGGTTTTTGGTTAAAAAAAAAATAATTTTTTTTATTTTGTTATAGAAGTAAGTATCGCTAATTCAGATGCGTAGCACATTAGACAAGTATATTACTATATGCAGAATGGATAGAGACTTAACTGTGGGTATTTGCACTAAAATTTATTTATTTACGAACTAGAAAATAAAATCATTTGTGTCGTAGTCCATTAACAGTGCGTACAGAATAATAACTAATCGTTCGCACATCTGGCATAAGTTTGTTTGCCTTATTGTAACAGCGGAAAGTGAGCGGCAGAGGGCCGCCGAACGCTAGCAGATCAATACTGGGATCTCCGACAAAGCGTTTCGATCGCATCGCTTTCATTTAGATCGCGTCGCTTCCATAGCGACCGAAAAGCTTTAATATCGACCGAGTCGACTTGTATTTCTATCGATTAAACCGAGAGTTTCGAGAGGCTATTGCTTTTTTTGGTGTTTTGAAGGTGCATCCCTAGAAATGGCATTGGTAAATGACGGCTTAGGGACCGGATTTTTAAATATTTTCACGTACAAGTGGAAGGGTTATAGCCCCCGGCACCCAAGTTTACCTGATTTTGATAGAAATCGTTTCTACAACTCTAAAAGTGCTGCTTTAAAGACGATTTTTCAGAATATTGCATATTTATCGTTATTTGGAGATTAACAAGGGATTCTTAAATAATCTTTATCTTGTTGTTCATAATATGTACCTGCCAATATTATTACTCTTGTAGGTAAATAATAACAATTTTGTTTCCGAAAACACTTTTAAACGATCTCGGTTATCTGAATTTCTCCTTCAAAACGTGCTTGGAAATTTTACAAAAAACTTAATCTCGACAAACATTTTAATTATTTTCTTGAATGAACGTTATATCCCAGTCAACTTGTTATACATTTCTAATTGCATTCAGAAAAAATAGCTGTAAACTGTAAACCAAAAGTCCTAATTACAATAAAGTATGTTTCTATACCAAAATAATATCCTCCACAAAACTTTGTTACATTTATAATATACAATAGCTATATTATAACTCTGTCTACTTTTTAAAGTAATAATAATTATTGTGTGTTGTAATTTTTTAAATACTTATTTTACTTCAAACGAGTGTTCAAAAAGTTACAATTTATTTTAGAAATAACCACTTATGAGGTAGCAGCCCCATATGTATGTACCAATAATTAGCAATTTTTTTGCCTAGGGTAAGTTTTTTTGTGTTGCCGACTGTTGCCGACTGCTACCGACCAGACTCGAAAGGGCTTAACATGGCACGAAGCTGACAAATTTTCTTTCTCTCTTACTGTAGCGCTCTCTCTAAATAGTCACTTGGTCACTGTCGTGATTGGTTCAGCATTTTTCAAAAGACGCGAGAACGACCGACTTCGAAAAGAAAGCGAAGCGATCGAAACGCTTTGTCGGGGATCTCGCTACAGGGCTCTGAAAGGGCGTGTAAAAATTGGTCTGGTCACAGCGGTTATACTCATGCAACTACCAGTTTCCATTGCTTTAATGTTCGTTGCATCGAATTTACGACAAGGCAGAATTTATCTCATCCTTCGCCGTAACTAAAAGCCCTTATTATTACACCCAAAAGATACATAAATGTTCCTTAATGTCCGAGTGAATTTTTAATAGGGTTTTATGGATAACTCCACGCTAAGTCTCTTAATGACTCGCTGTCCGTCCGAATAGATAACAAAGAGCTTCAGAAGCTAGATAAAACTGCTCGAGACTTGCCTTCGCAGGTGTACAATATTGAAATAAGTACATTCCGAACAGCGAAAGCTTAATAGAAAAAAATGTTGTAGAAATATTAGTTATGCCCGTTAAATTTATTTATGTAAGTATTTGAGAACAACTATTATCTTGTAACCATACATACTTAAATTGGAAACACCTGACTTTTCAAACAGTAAAATATTTTTTTTATAATTTGTTAAGTTTTTTATAGACTATTATTTACCGATCTGTACTGACCTCTACAGGGCTTCGTTGTTATGTTGGACTTATCCTACAACAACATATGGGTCACTAGGTTGACTAGTTGACTATGGCTTCGTTTCAAAAAGGTCAAAACGTTTCATTATCCATTGATGAAGTTCCTTTCGTAAATAATTATTGCATTTTCCATCATTTTTATTTCCGGTTTACCGAATTAATTAGACTGGGTGGTTGTTGAAATTCCTTAATTTATTTATAACTTTGGAAAGTGTGTTTTTATTCTTTGCAAGTTGTTAAAAACTTTCCGTTTAGCATCTTGGTACTTGCTTACTGCATACCGACTTTGGATTGAAAAGTAGGTTTCTCGAAGGTGCACAACTTCTCAATTGTTCACATCACTATAAATCAGATGAGTTTTTATATCGAAATCAATGACTTTCAGTTCTTATTTTAAAATTTTAACTTTGTAGAGATTGCTTAGATTCCTGATCTTGCTTAGATGTTGTCTAGTAGTCAACAGTTCCTTAAAAGGTTTCTAAAATTATCCTTGAAAACCGTATTTACAACCAATGATTGTTATTATTTTTGATGGCAAAAGTTATAGTCTCTTACATTTCGTTTTAAATTTCCTTTCTATTGTTTTATTCTATTTTTTAAAATGACTATCAGTCTTTAATGATTCTTTCCAGGTATGCATCAAAATTTATCAAAGGATTATCGACCTAATAAGTTGTAGATGATACTTGATAGATATTCCCCTCTTTGATATTTCTTTTTGTGCCCATTGTTTATTTCTTTCTTAATTCTTTTTCAGCGCCGTTGAGGTTTTTCTATTTGTTTTTTTTACTTGTTACAAAATTTTCCTGTTTACTTATAAAACAAGTGCTTGTACTGCTGTATGTAATTGAAGGAGAATAGAGATTGAATTTGTGCTCGAAAATGAAGAAAGCACAGAAGTATGCTCATCTTTTTGTTTATACTGTCAGTTACTACCGCTAGATCGCTACCGTGAAATGCAATAAAGGAGTGAAAATTCTATTTAGAAATCGAATTGACAATGAATGTATGAGTGGCTTAGCCCTAATACAGATAAGTTGAAATTAGTTCTCCTGAGAAAACTTTAATGTTTTTTAAACTTTTATGTTATCTTTTTGAAGCTTAGATGTAAGAATAATTAGTTTAAATAATGTCATAACCATATAGTAGATGTTGGGGGCAACCCAACCTCCGTAAGGCAATTCTTGTAAATAATTCGAGGCTTTATGGTTGCCGCCAATAAAAATTGTCAGCACCGGTGCGGTTTTCTCTCCGGTATAATACCTAAAAAGTTGTCGCTAGTGGGCCAGCCAGTTTAGTTAAGAAAGGGACTCACTTGTAGAAAGAACAGATATTGACGTACTTCCGAGGAACCGCCATGCAGTGGAGATCTGCCACGTTTCGTGACGACTGAAAATCTCCGCAACATATTAACAGATCGACCTTAAAGTCGTGAATTTTTACTAACAATGAATGCAATTTTTTACAAGTTTTGCATGCCTTTATCTTTTCAATACAGAAAGGTTTGAGTGCTCTTTGAATAACAATCTTAACTACGTCACTGCCTTTTTTTGTTATTATTTCAAATATTGTACTAAAGTTACTTTGTTAATCCTTGGCGATAAATCTTGTAACGTTAAACCTACTGGGTTTTAATAACGCTACTTTTGCGAACGGCAGCCTTTATAGTGGGAGCGGGTCGTGGGTCCTATACAACAAAAAAGGAAAAAATGGGCACCACCAATTTTGGAAGTTTTGTCCACGCAAAATTGGAAACGTTGATTAAAAAAAAATAATAATAAAAAATAAGAAAGCAAAATAGTAAAAAAAAGGTTTAAAGCGTTAAATTAAGAACAATTGTCGCTGAAGGCGAAAGCAAACTAATTGACAGCTAATTAAGCGAATTTACAGCAGAGATTTGGCCGTCGTAATATCGATATTTTCGAGGCTGCACATTAGGTAACAAAATGTAAGATAAATGTAATGTAATAAATGCGAATAAAAATTCAAAACGTGGCTAGGACTTAGCTGGTTGCTGGTTTAGCTGCAGCGGGATTCCAATTGACTCGACCCGACTTGGGTAGCCAAATCGAGTCGGAAATGCGATTCCAATTGCTGTCGGGTCGGATCCGATATCGGGTAAAGCAGGTAGTCGAACACGATACCTAAGGAGGTATCGTGAAGACCGTTCTCGACATTTTGTGTCTCATTCTAATATGTGTCGTTTCGTTCAACGTTTACCCTTCGCGCGCTGAAATGCGATTGGTTACTAAGCAGACCTCTAGCGGCTACGAGCCGAAAGTATTCTCGCTACGATCGGAAACAACTACTACGTCTCGATACCAATTGGAATCGCTCTTACGCTAGGTCGAGTCTACAGTCGAGTATAGGGTCGAGTCGCGATGTCGAGTGACCCGAGTCGAGTCGAGTGTCGGGTCGAGTCAATTGGAATCCCTATGCTGGTCTTGTAGACCTGGCTGAGAGGCCAGGAGGTCGGTGTCGCCGCGACCGGGAGCGATATGTCTGGACGGATTGTGGAGGTAGTAGTGCTTAGAAAAAACAGCGAAAAGCGATGTTGAAAATAATCGAAGATGCGCCCAATGAGGTTAACAAGACAGTGGACTCAGTGGGGTCGACAAGAAACCCTCTTATGTCGAACGGTTTCCACGATAATTACTCGGAGACAGTGGTTCGAGTTGTAACGATACGTGATAGAACGATAATTGTTGCGGGGTGTTCGTTAAATTTGGCATAAACCAAAATTTCCAAAACTCTATCACCCTCGCAACGCTATCACTAAAATTCGACTGAACCTTTGTAGTTTTTTGCTTTCTCTAATCAGTGTCTCGCTAATCTGAGGATATTAAAATCCTCAAACTGTGCGAGTCTTGACCGAGATTTAAAAAAAGATGTCAACACAGGAATTCTTAAGACGATAAGACGCTCTTTAAGCTGCAAGTGTGGCGTAAGCAGCGTTACATAATCAGCGTTTGATGTGCACCATATTGCACGTTAATCTTGGTTATTTCAGAGAATTGCACGCAAGATTTGGTTCTAATACCTTGAATGGAGCTGACAATTCTATTTGTGAGACCGTTGATTTTGAACAAATGAATTATTTAGACGAGATACAATAGATAAAATTTTCTAATATTGGTGTTTTAGGAAAGAAAAAACATTTAACAATAATTTACAAAACAACAAGAAGAAAGTTTGTGTCTGCGGTAGCGGCAATTAGCTCTTAGCTTTACTTCTTATGGGGGGCTATCAAAATGAACCAGTAACGGTTTTCAAAACGTTACAATCTTAATAATTTTAATTTAAAACGAAAAGTTTGGTTTGGCTTGCTCAAGGTGCTTTTCTATTATAATGCTTACTACAACAATCGAGTGCCTAATCCTTAAGAATAACGACTTAAGAGGTACCCATAAACTAGTTCATTAAACTTATAAAAGAAGGACAACGTTACTAATTACTAACATAATCAATAAAGCTACGGGCAAAGCTTTGAGCTTTGTAGCTCAATAGAATTAATTTTTTCAGGTCATTTCAATTATTTTATTTGACAACTTGAGCCGTTTTAATTGAAACCTCCTTAGAGCGAGTTGTAGGTACCTACTATTCAAGTCGAACTTTGTGCAATAACTGTGGCAACGATTATCTCTACGAAAGTTGCTTATGATTATTGAGCGAGGTTCAACGTTGAACTGAAATGGTACAACTCACCCTTGGTGTAAGATATTTTGTTGCTCCATATCTATACAAATCAATGTAATTTTTTGTTAAGCATGTAAGTTACTTTTTCGAAAAAAAAAAACTATATTATGTCTATGAACATCACTCCATTTGAAGACGATTAATTCCACGCTTTTAACAAAATTTAGAAAATTGGTTTGAAGTAGATAAATTATGGAAGGGTAAAAAACGTTTCTGTAAAAGCGCAACCAATTTGATTTTAACACAAATTGCTAATTTACGCAAATAAGGGATATGTACGTACCTACGGGTATATTATTCTAACGCAGAATTCCGATGCGTACGTATACATATACCTACATACTCGCAAAGCTCACCTCAATTCTCTAATTAATGTTTAGATGAGCAAACAAGCCTGTTTGCAAAAATCCTTAATTATAGGTAAATATCAATTAAACTTCATGTCGCCTCAACTTCTATAACTATTTTTATGATTAGGTGAATGAAAAATAGTCAATTTCCAAAGTATATTTAAATTAATGCCATCAACCCAACAAATTAATATTTTATGAGTTTGACACGTGGCAATGAATGTATATATTGATGGACTTTTGGTGGTTCTTCACTTATCGCAGTTGACAGAAGTCCGATGCAGTGAGTGTGAAGCTTTCGGGCTTTTTGCTGTATGCAGTGAGTAGTGAGGCAGAAGTAGGATATGTCGGGTCCGATGAATATAGTTTGTCGTTGGACTGCTTCATGAATGTAACATGAGGTTTAACCTGGCCCGGTGTAGGTTGACCCGCATCTTACTAGCATGTGTAACAACCCTTCGCGAGAGTCATGTCCGCCACGAAAATCCTTGCTCAGGATGTGTTGACGGCGGAATCATAAATGGCCAACGCAAATGAAGCGCAATACGCCCGCACCTCGGCAAGAATAATAATGCTTAACTACCAAAACATTAGCAGGAATTTTCCAATTTTTCCGTCAACATTAAAACTAATTCCTTGGTTAACGTAAAATGATCCAAACTTTATCAGGAAAATTTCGTTGAAAATCTAGGTTCGGCTCGAACATGATGTATGTAAAAACTTTTCGCCCCCAGGTGACTACATAAATTTTTTCGGGGTGTTACATTGATGTATAAATCAATACACCCGAGGCAACTCGTGTGAACCAAAAAGTGTTGATGTATTAATTGGGGCTGTAAAAAATAAATCTCGACAATGCCAGCAGCAGCATGTGCAGTTAATTCCATCGTCTTCAAAGGATAATATTTACCCGAATCTCGTGTGTTCTGCATCTGTTTTCGTTCCATTTTAAATGATAACTCCCAGGTTTCCGTAAAGGCTCTTCATGTACTTACGCTAAATTAACTAAAAGCGCTCTGTTTGTTAGTTAAATTATTCACATATCTTGAATCAACAATGTAATGTTGGCAAAAGAGATAATGAAGAGGAGCGCGAAATTTGTTTTCGAAACAATAGCGTCAGGATGCAAAGACAATCCTTGCTTTATCAAACATTATTGTCTAATTAGAGGAATCGGAGGGTTTTGGCTCGAGGACCGGAGTTAATTACCAAGAAAGTAAGTCGCTTCCCAAAAAAGCTCTTAAGCAAATTGTGGGTTATTATTTAGATTTTGTGGAAATTATTTAACCATGATTTTTTATTTTCTTCCATGCAGCAATAAAATTTAACGTGTTAATTGAATACAAATATCCTGCTGATATTTTATTTTAACACGGTTTTAGTACCTATTTAATTTAGAAAATTTTGAAGTGACTTTTTGTAGCATAATGCACAACGTTGAAAATTATTCTTTTGTGCAGGGTTGTAGAAATATTTATTTCCACCTACATCTGGCATTGATGTCCCCCATAATATAACAGAAAATTATAGATATTATTTATTTCTAACGCGGACCCTATGTAAAATATTTTATGCATTTGGGTCCCCCCAACAATACAAACATTCATTATATAATAATCATCAAATAATAGCGTCGCAACAAGTAGGTGTGTCTGAATAAAATATTCAAGAAAATATTTCTAGAGATAATATTATAGTCTATGCCGTAACTTGTATCCATGTCACCGCATTAGAATGTTACGGTTTTAAAATAGGAACTGAAATACATTGAATTTGATATAA
This sequence comes from Schizotus pectinicornis, assembly GCA_951805265.1. Taxonomy (NCBI): domain Eukaryota; kingdom Metazoa; phylum Arthropoda; class Insecta; order Coleoptera; family Pyrochroidae; genus Schizotus; species Schizotus pectinicornis. The sequence goes on along the minus strand of OX638203.1, from coordinate 468,477 downwards.
AACTGTATGGACAAGTATCAAGAGGTTAGAAGAAGTTTTTAAAAGGTCCCAAAAATGCGTACGTCTGAAATAATTTGTAACCGTTCCAAATTCTAAACGATTCTTAAATTTTGGCAAAAACAATCATTTTCAGGTCATAGACAGTGCAATGATAGATTACTAGTTCGAAGTTAAAAATGTATAATTGTTGGTGGTCCAACGTTGATAATGTTTGGCTGCTGAACTGACCGATTGAGGGCCAGTTGTACGAAGCGAGTTGATCTCCAGTTCAGCTGAACCTGGTTTCGTTGGTAAGGTAGTACAAGCAATTTGATTGGCTATACCTTAGCAACTGAACCAGATTTAGCTGACGTCGCTTCGTACAACTGGCCCTCAGTGACTTAAGTAGTTAGTTTTCCAAATCTTTTAATCTTTACAAAGTACAAGCTTAATTATTTCTTGAAAAGTTAAAATCTGTTTAGGAAAATTAACTTTTGAGACGTATTATATGAGGCAATATGATTTTTTTGTCGTTTTATTACGCGCTCAACGTTCAACGCAAGACTTTGTGAAGACATCAACATTGTCTACCCGCTGGGTGACATAATTGCGTCGAATGTGCCAGACGGTGTTATTAAAAATTCACATTAGTAAAGGGGGGCTGTCAGCACTCGGATATTAAGCTCGGAATATTTGTGTGAGCTTCAGGAAAAATGCTAATTGGGCTATCTTCTTTAACGGTAATTTAAATGGAAATTTTTAAGTCGTTTTTAACGAGCTGAACGTGTTGCTGAAAGGCTTTCAATAAATATCAGAGACGTCTGATTTTGGCAGGAGGAAGCAGATATTGTTTTCCGTAACGCCTAAAAGCTCAGAAAAAGTCCAAGAACTGCGTTTTGCCTATGGAAAAACCGCGTAATTTAATGAAATTTGCTAGAAAGTAATTATGAGCCTAACTTTAGGTTTTTACGTTTTAACTGATAACTTTCCTTGATGTATATTCATGATTTAAGTCAACGCCAACAGTCGTTATCATAACCGACAACAATAATAACCAATTAGTTGAGATTTGGTAATAGAGCGTGTACAACCAGGATGCCTTGCAGATATTGCCTCTAGATAATACGTAATAATTGCAAATTATGCCTCTTGAACGATGTTATGATACGTTCTAGAAACTAATTCGATGTTGCTACGGACGTTTTCCCAAACATTACTTGTGTAATGTTTATTAATGAGTCTTTACACTATAGCCATCACCATCAAGATCAACAGGGATCGGATTATTATATATACGGGTTTGTTGCCCCATTGTCTTCCAAATTACCGAAACTTACCTAGTAATATTGTATTTCGTGCAAAAGTTTGGCTTCAAAACTATATAGTGCTGTGGTCATTTATTTGTCTTGTCTGGGGTAATGTCAGGTTATTTATTAATGTGTTCTCAAATTACAAAATAATTTATCGGTAGTCATCCAAGACGATTTCTTTGTCGATATTCCCAGTCAACTTAACTGCTTTTGTAATTTTTTCCAGAAATATGTCTAATTGTATGGCATTACAATTGCTAGAAGGATTTGTTTTATGTTATGTGGTGTTACTGTATTAAGTTATAGAGTTCTTGCTGAAGCAATCCATATACATATAAAAATACTATGTCAATAAGTTACCCTTTTAGCTTACTTTGAAATTAGAAAATAAACTGTTTTAGAAAATTTTGCAAAAAATAAATAGGTTCACGATAATTTTGAGTCTTCCACAACTATCAAGTTCCTTTAAATTTGCTTAAAAACTAACTCCACATATTTGATCAATTTACAGGAACAAAATCGTTGGCGAATTGCGCATAAAGTAAATAAATCAAGCACGAGGCTGACTCTTAAATACTTTCTTCTGGTCCGCTAAGACGAATGCTTGTTCACAAAATTTAAATCAGCAAATTAAGAATTAATCTAATTCTTTTGAATTTACGTGTGAGGTATCGTTTTGTTGAAAAGGTTATTTTGCAACTTTAAGACAATTTATAAGAAGCACGACGTCGTCCCTATCGTAGAACCAATTTCTGGCCGTTGCTCAATGCTACTATGTACTAATTAAGTTTATGTTGATTTGAAATAGTCGTTTAACTGCAAATTTGCACTTCAACTGTTGAACTCTCCTTAGCTGAAAACTGGCCTGTATTTTTTCTCGTAAAGTCGTGGTGATTTCGAACTCCGAGCTGCGTCCATTTAAATAACGAGGCTTTAATGTAAATGCAAATACCTCTCGCTTTGAAATTGGCCATCTGCGGCTGCATTAAGAATATTGTCGATATAAGAGCAGCCAAGTCAAGTACAATACCAGAACTGCAATTGTGCTAATTTTCAACGCGAGTCTCGAGAGGGCAAGGTGCAAGTCAAACTTTCCTGTTAGTTCTCCAACTTTATTAGACATTATTGCCTGCTCTATCGCTCTTTGTCGGTGTTATGCAAAACGGCCATTCTTATTCCGGAAGCCATGTGCTTTGTCGCATCTTAGAAGTCCAAAATCGATTAAGAGTCAAGGAAACACTTTAGTCAATGAAACGTTTCGGATTAGACGATTTTACGATATGCTCGGCTAGCTGAAATAAAAACAGCACTGAATTGCAAAGCCCATTTATGGAGTTTTGGAATTGTTTGGCAAATGGATCAGTTGTAAAATTGCCGATATTTTTCTTTGGGGTTTTTTCCATATTGAAGTTCTTATTGGCGGTAATTTCGGATTTAGGTATAAATATTAAATTTGGGACGTATGCCTGGTTCGGCCGCATTGCGATATTGGGCGTTTTATGGCTTAATTTGCTATTTAAAGAAAATTTATTAGCGGTGTCAGTAATTTGAATCCAGAATCCAGAGCACATCTGAAGATAAGCGCTTCTGTTTGTCATAAATTCTGAAACGAAGGAGCTTTAGTGCTGGCCGTTTAATTCGGACATAATGGCGTACTAAGGCTCGTTAACAATTGACAATAACGAGGACTGTTTACATAGTTATACCGATTGAATTGACGCGATACATTAATTATGTAAAAATGGTCTTCACTCTTCACAATAACATGCCCTTTTTCTTTCAAAGGATGGGGGTTGGTTTTTATTATAAGCAGTTGTAGTGTTGGCAGGAACGTATCACAGACAGTACCACTATTTCTTTTGTCATAAAAACAAACTTTTGTTTTTTTAAAACATTTAAAAGAAATCATTGACGAAACTAGGACCACGAAATATAATACTTGAACTTAGTTGGGGCTAGAAGATCGATATTGATTTGTCGAATAGAAAAAGTGGTAGGTAGTGGATTCTTTCTTTTTCACTATTTTTATCGGTTATGATGTTTATTAAATCTTATAAACAATGTCATTTTCTTTACCTTTGTCTCGAGCTACAGCTAGTCAGTAATCTATATAATGATATTTTTCTTATTATTTTGTTCTGAAATTGCAAAAATTAAACCGAATGAACGAACTGCCAAAATTATCATTTGTTTGCTCAGAATAGGACTATCTCTCGTTGCAGTAAGTTTTTAGGTGTAAACAACCGTTTTTGTCTAGTTAACTCTAGAACGCCAACCACAAAGAACACAGAACTTAAAAAAATGGTTGGTCAACAAAGGAACAAAAATTTTACATCAACTGCACAAAAATGACCCAAATCAAAATGCATTGCAATTACACAACAACCAAGCGGCAAACAGTATATTAAAACATCTTTAGGTAAATTGTTTACCTAATGTTTACTTAAGTACATCATCGCCACAACTATAATTTATTGTTGACCAATTTTTTAAAACCCACAGTCGGCCTTTTCAAGGAGGTGTGTCCATCAACGCGAACCTGAAGAGCAAAATAGTTGCATTTCTGTCTTTTAGAATGCGTTGAAGACCAACACTACAACTTTATGTTATTTAAAGAAGCACACTTCAAAGTTAAAAATATTTCAAAAATAACCAGCCCAACCGCAGTTGGAAATGGCACAGCACTCTATATCAAAACAAACAATGAACATTATCATAACCATCTACAAAAGTAACAAGTAACAAGATAGAGGCTTGTTTTCTTGAGGCAAATTTTATTAGAAGCAAAGGTGCGGGGTTTTGTTCTGAAACTTCTAACTTAAGCTCTTGATGATATGTCTAAGACATCGTCCTGCTCAGAGTCTCGGTCCGATGATATAATGACAAAGATTCTGCCACATTAGTATAACATTTTAGGATTCTAAAACATGGACAACCTGTTAGAATTATACAAACACTCAAAACCAGGCGAAGCGATTGACAAGCAGGCAGTGTTTACAATCGTGTAAGAGCTATTCTAGAATTTTAGAATTTTTAAATTTGTTTTAGTAGTTGAAACAGCAAGTTGAAGGGCGAAAGGAGTATAGTGATTAGCGGCCACTAAACTAACGACGAACTGAATGAAACTGTCGCACTTCGGCAGCCAACTAATATGCCTATGCTGCTACTTTTCATCGATTCTACTTATCCTAAAGTGATCTTCTGAGCTATTTCCCAATACCCGTCGATTTTGCAGTCGCCAGTTGTTACTGCTATCAGTCGACTAGCCGATTTTATAGTTTTCTAACGGCATTCAACCGCTTCCGAAAGACATACTTGACGTTCTTCGGCGTCGCTTTTCGACATAAAAAATATGAAAAGTAAATTTTGGATAACCTTTACAGGCCATTTAACGATGCTGATGATATAATTTGAACGTTAGAGTAGCTGTTTGGAAAACTCTATAGAGGCGCTATTGTAGTTCGGACTAATCGATGAAACGAGCTTTTTATCGCGCTTGCATTATGTATCGGTAGCAAAATATTTAATAAAAAATGAGCCCGTGTCAAACCTATTCATTAGGGCTACCAATTTATTTAACTTGTCGGCATTGTTAATTAATCGATAGTTTTGTGGAGCGGCTGTAAATTTTATGGTAAGCCGGTCGAATGTTGGCAACATAAAATCAGTTTAGTATTATTGCTATACTCTTCAGGGTTATAACAATGGTTATATACTTAAGAGGAACGTCTCCGTCTATCACATGTGGTTTTTTCTCACTGTATGGATTTTGACGTGCCGAGATTAGTTCTCTCATTTTAGATCACTGCATAAAATAAAATGGAATGAATCAAGTGCAAGTAAATATCCTTAGTTAATTTAATGGAGTGACGTCGCGGGCATGCATTGAGTACGCAGCTGGTCCACAGTGATACGCTCCGCCTTAATCTAGGGTTGGCTTGACACCAGGTTGCTATTTTACACGTCGTTACTTTATACTGAATAAACGTATTAATACAGGCCTGGTTTTCGCGCGCCAGTATGATGACTCAAGACAATATTCATAATGTTTGACGCGAAATCATTTTCACTATTCTGCAGAGTAATTGCACTACATTATTTCGCGCAACCGTAAAGTGAGGCAGATGAGTATAACCCATTTTATGAGTGTCGAACAGAGAACGACAATAAGCACCAAATTCGTATTTTCAAATTTGCAAAAGCAACACGCATATTTCTAGTAATATAATTAACCTTTCGTTTAGAATATTTAATAGCGAATGGGGGATGATGAGGTTTACAGCAAACTGAAGTCAAATTGGACTATTTATTTAATGTTAAAGTAAACTTTTGTATTTTGTTCATATTAACGTACATGTTAACTTTCTTCAAAGCATCATCCCCCGGAGTCTCTATCGTGACGTATCAGATCTTAAAAACAAAAGTTAGATATTTTTTATCTCTACGGAGCGATTTTGGAAACACGAAATACATTCTCTTTCTTTTCAATACGTGCCCCTGCTAATACAAAAACTCACGTCAATGCATTTTGCTGACGTTCTACAATCACAGATGATAAAGTGGCGACGTTCCTCTTAACCAAAGTTGTTTAAGCAGTAACTTTTAAAGGGTAAAATGAATTGTTTTCTTTAGGAATCTACATTTCAAGTATGAAGGTATCCTTAATAAATTATTATGCATGCGATTGTTTATTTATGTTTAAGGGGTTCATAAAATACCATTGTTTTCAGCATCATTGTAATTGAGAATCGCTTTACTAACCAGCAGCTATCTAACCAACATCAAGTTAGTCGAATAAATAGACCGCTGTATTGATGTAGAATTCTAGTAACCGTTACCTTTACTACAGTAATACCAACCCGTTCTTTAATTAAGCATTTGTTATTATATAAGTATATATGCATTAGTTTGACAACTTTAAAGCCAACTTCGCTAATATACGCGTTGAAATATTCTTTGCAAATGGAAGGCTTGATGCTACTAAAAGCAGTTAACCTAATTGAGTTGTTTAATAATAATTATTAATAAAGTGCTTCTTAACGATATTAGCTATTACAAGTTTAACACATTTAATGTTGGAGTTTGAATTTAATTACGCTGTGTGGTACCCTGCATGCGCAATAGATGACTAACATTATCGTGTATCGCAGAAAAGGTAATTTAGAGACACCAGAGCGTCAAGGAGTTGCAAAGAACATTATTGGCTTTAACGCTAAGTCCGATAAGTTCCTACACCTGTACATGCAAGTGTAAATTGCCACATTTATTTTGCAGAAGTGATTAAACATGAACAGGAACTAATCCTGGAGTTTTAAATAAGAAAGTTTCCGGTTACTTCTAATATAGTGAACATTGCATTTTTCAACATTGAGCGGGAAGGGCGGTTTATATTTTTAAGTGTATTGAGAAGCGAGAGAATCTACCTCTGCCTGCACTTGGGAGAACCGGGTCTTAGTGTATCCACTCCTTAATATATCTGCCTTTTAATGGGTTTTAATAGAAAGCCAAATAATTATTTGGCGTTTGTTCATAAACGCCCCAGCGTATAATTGGAATTGAGATCAATATATGAAAATAATACCAATTCCTTCAACATTAATGATGATGTTCTATCCAAAGAGAAATATTACAATTTTGTTCCACTTTTTTTGTTTTTCAAATAGAGACCATACCTTTTTTGCAGATATGGATTGCGGATTTTTTCTGAATTCAACGTGTAGCACACTTGGTCAGTATTTTGAAAGACGTACCCGGAAATAGCGATTGAATTCATGTCACCTAATAGCAAACCGTAATCTCTTTCAATAAACGCCGAAAGGAATAGCTCAGAGAGGTATTAAGCAATCATAAAAGTTCTTGCCCAAATTTATGTTTCTCATCATAAACTATCTGAAAATGGAGACCAAGATTTTTTCACTTCCGGTTTACACCAGATATGACAACTTTTTCGATTTTTACATTACTTTTCTGCAGAAACTGATTGCAGATTTTTTTTGAGAATCTAGACAGTGCTAATTTTTTTGAAGGAGATACCCGAAAATAGCGATGAAACTCATATTATTCAAAAAATAGCAAGATGTGGTCAGTTTCTTTATACACTCCGTAGTCTAGCGCTAGGGGAATTAAGCAATCGTAAAAATTTGATATGATTTATTTTAAAGAATACATCGCGACTCAATATAAAGAAATGGTGTGAAATCGAGGCTGCATCCAGATTGAAAAGAAAAAACACAGAAAATGGAAGAAAAAAACGGGCCCTCCTAAAACACCCAGGCCCCGAGAATTTAGTAAATAAATAATAAAAATCTTACTAGGAGTTTGAGGGACTGACCCTGAATGTGAGTTTTGCAATACCTTCGTACTGCTGACAAGTAACTCTTGCTTCGAGCGGTGTAATCTCGGGTGCAACTAAACAAGTTTGTGTAGAGCATCTTTCAATACCAAGTCATGTCTTCGAAATTCTACTACGGTATATTAATTAAAAAACGTTTTAAGTGAATTAAGAACCTGAACAATAAACTAACCTTCCCTGAGCATATTTAATTTTCTGTGTCATTCTCTGTAAGAATTTTCTGCAAAACTGTACTATTAATAATACGTATCTTCTCAAATTGATTTCTCTGTCTTTGTCCTCTCTCTCCCCCATCTCTCCCTCTCATGTAGGTATAATAAGAGAACTACACATGATACGTCAGCATGCGCATTTGAACATAATCGATTCGAACCGGTCATACCTATTATATTAGAACCAGAACACTCAAATTTTTGAATGTAACCATGGTAACTCATAGTTAAAATATAGTTTCTTCCTAACCAATAACCAGTAAAGTGGTACTTTATTTCCTCATAATGAGGGAATAATAGTTATTTATGTATCAAGGGAATAAACACCGATTTTAATCCCGAGAATGTAAGTAATGCACGAGGCAAAGCCGAGGGCATTTTTATTCGAGGGATTAACGATGTTTATTTTAGAGATGAATACAAAACTTTCTTCCCAACCGTTTAATTTAATAATAATAATAAATTAGAGAAGAAATTGTTATAATTGACAGATACCTAAATGAAGTTGGCTGACGGTTATTATGGAAACGAGTTTCTTTATGTTAGGATAGGCATTTTCTTAACTTTATTCCCGGGTAGGAAGAAAGTAAAAAAATGCCGATAGAACATTAAGAAACTCGTTTCCATAATAACCGTCAGCCAACTTCATTTAGGTATCTGTCAATAATTATAACAATTATTTCTTCTCTAATTTATTATTACTATTAACTTAAACGGTTGGGAAGAAAGTTTTGTATGCATCTCTGGAATAAACATCGTTAATCCCTCGAATGAGAATGCCCTCGGCTTTGCCTCGTGCATTACTTACTTTCTCGAGATTAAAATCGGTACATAAATAACTATTAAAGCACCTGTGACGCGAGGGTATGTGCATACTAAAATCTATGAGCCAGATATAATATATATTTCTATGTATGTTTGTACGCTAGAAATCTACAGCTTTTTGCTTTTTGCTAGTACCAACTGTTTAGTTGACAGTTGATTATTCAAAACGATGAATGTGAAGGCGCGGCACGTTACCCAAATGCGGCATATTAAAAAAATTTTACCTAGCCTCTTAAACACTTTTGTTTGTTTTTGTTTATTAGCTTTTGACGGTTGCTAGTACTGTTTTTTAGTAACTTGCATGGAAATATGTAGCGGGCTCCACATTTATTTAGCCTATATTTTAGAGCATATTTGCGTATATTTTCATCAGATAAAAATCTGATGAAAATCTAGAAAACTAGCCATAGATTAATTGCATGCAAATTGCATCGATCTATCCCCGTGTCACCGGGACATAACCCAAATATTTGAGTTAACTCACCACTGAAATACCGGGTCTAAGTGAGATTCTTGTACGCGATGTTAAGATGCTTTAAAGAAAATTTATTTCTATAATATTTCAAGTTTCTAGTTAGTGAGTGGGTATTTAGAAAATGGTTTTTGCTACTAAATCGATTTCGATTTTTTTGATAAACTTTGACGAGTGATGATCAGCTAGAAATTTCTATGTAACTGTCTAGACACAGACTATACTAAAATCCATTCTTTGTACGACGTTAATGTTCCAGATTATTGGCTAAGATTTATCCTACCTTCAAATGTCAAAAATACTCAATATTTCTATTTTTTACCGCTTATGTTTAAATTATGGTAACTGAACAATTGAGAAACTACTTCTTATGGTTTTGCTTTGCCCTAGAAATAAAGTCATATAAGTGTAATTTACACTTAATTCTATGAACATACTTTTTCAAGTTTAGAATAGTAGTGACGAAACGTTACTTATTTGCGTATTCATTGATCTAAGTAGAAGAATTATTAAATTATGCCTCAATAATTTCATTTATTTAAAAGCTGCGTTCTTGTGCCAAGCTCCCTTGATGCTGCCACCCTCGATCTACTCAGTGAGCTAAATGAAAATAGTGCAAGCAGTTCACTTTGTAAAAGGTTACTTTGACATGCGAGCACCCATATTCGTGTAATGCAGCTTGCATAATATCTTGCGTCATCAATTTTGTGCACGGAATACTCTTGACAGCGAACGAGGCGAAAATCTCAGTTTAGTTTCAAAGCACGGGGGCATATTAGACCAAAAAACTAAGTAAAATTTTCGCTTCGTAATCACTTTTACAGTTTCAACTCTGTGACGTACGTTTAATGATTGTGTAAAATGTACACCGCAAAGGTACTGCAAAAGCGTAAAACTTACTTTTTTCCTACAATTTATTCCCGTTACTTTTTCAGATGGAAACCACAATATGAAAATTATTAATGTTGGTTGCAGTAGATTTAGATAATTGTAGACAATTTGATGTAATCAAGGGCAAGATTTGAGAAAATCCATATTAGAATACAATTCTCGCTTGTAGTGGTGTTCTGGTACGAACAGCAGTTCCAGCGTTCCAACTGGTTTATCGCCAAACTTGCTTCCTGTTCCTTGTGCCGTCTGGCGTTGCTTTTATATTTACGGGCTCGGTTCGTGGCGGTGCCACGACGCAACCGCCATAAAATTGCAGACAGGGATTTCACTTCTGCCAAACATATGTAAGGATGGGGAATAAAAATTTTACTATGGGATGCAACCGTGAAATCGCCGGCAAATCTGTGAGCAATTAAATAGCCTGGAAGTAAACGTCGAGGATGTTAGCTTCATACGTTATGGTTCTGCGCGTGTCTCAGGATGAACAGAACACTCGTAAAATCGACCAAAGTCGTGCATACCTTACAACTGAAGCTACACGAAAATTACAATTTAAAAAAATTGTTGGTTCAATTTATGATTGAAGCAAAAAAACAGTTTTTTTATTTTTTGTTAAAATTTGACATATTATGATATATTGCAAGTTGTTATTAGAGACTTCCAAACAAAATTTGTCTTAATAGTTAAATACGCAAAAATTCTATGTGGTTTTCTAAAGAATGACTCTTGGATGTGAGATCAGTCTTCAGAAGGAAGATTAACTAAAGACCACGGTATAAAAACTTATTAAGGTACTTATTATACTGTGCTAAAGACATACCAGAACAAGGAGTATAAGTAACAGTGGCTTCTGCATTCAATAATATAGTTTAAAAACAAAGGGTTATTTCAAATTATTATGTAATGCTTAATGGTTAATTTATTTTATGTTAATGTTCAATGAACCGCGGAATAAGTCTATACAGGGTGATTCACGTAGGTCGTGCATTAGAACTTTCCAACTTGCCGTTGCAAAAGACATTTAAAATTTAGTATACTTTGTCATAATTAGTTATTATGCTTATTCTATCTACAACGTTTTGCGTCTTCTAACTATACAGGCTGTGCTAAAAGTCGGTACCAACTTTCTTATTTTAAATAGAAATATACAATTTTTTATAGATACTTTGATTGGCCTTCCAATTCCCAATTTTGACGACTTATGTCATTTGAACTTATCTGACAGTTTTGACATAACGTCAATTTTCTTAAAGAAAATAGTGGATGAGTCTAGGAAAAAATTTGTGTCCTGTAGACCGTTCAAAATTATGAATTTATTTAGAAGAAATTAATTGGAAGTTCAGACTAACTCCTGATATCCTTGTGGTGATCCCATGCTAAACCATAGGTATAGATGATTTCATTATGTCACATGATACTACCTATTTTTTTTTGTTTCGTCAAATGTTAAATATAAAGACACGTGAAATATCATTAGTACCCACGTACGTGGGTGCTATCGTTGTTAAACTTTTATAAACCGGCAAATATTACTTCACCACTCATTTGCTCGTTCTAAATTGGTATTTTCGGAAAAACTTTGTCAGCAAACATTGACATGGCCCGAAACAAATGTCATCATCCCTTGACAGTTTTCTAAAATGAAAAAGTCTATAGGCAATTTTCAAATATCGCAATTAGAAATGACAAAAAAGTTTTTTTTTTAAACGACAGGTCATGACGTTCTTGACACCGTTCGAAAGTTAGAATGAATTACTTAAGTATTTCCCATACCGAACTTTATCCCCTGTCGAATTATTATTAAAAATCAAGAAATTCAATCAGTCGCGCCGAGAGTTTTTTTTTTAGCTTTTTCAGTCTGCCATGGAGACAACAGACAATGGTCAGTACTTTGTTTGACTTTGCTTTAAACTGATTACTTTAACTCATTTTCAGCGTTAATAAAAAATATTTTATTTTGAATATGACAGAAACTGAAATTGACGTTGATAAGGAATTAAATGTCAAAATCCATATTATTCATACTTTTTCAAGGATTCTGCAAGGGTAGTTTTTTTTTTTAAATTTACGTAAAATGCGTATTTTTATTTTTATTTTGTAATCACATATTTATTAATAGTTTTCTTACCATTAAACGTATATCAAAATTTACTTCCACTAGGTTCCTGTTTACCGGATTATAGAATATTGCGTCAATCTACTTAAAGTGTGTTTGATCGATTCATTTGATTGGTGTTGGCAACTAGTATTTCAGTTCAGTTTTGTGGCACCAAGCGTGCTTTGATTTCCCATTTTTTTAAAAGGATTCTATATGTACAGCTATTAAATTCCGATGAAGCACAACCACCGAAAGCAACAAGTGACGCCATTTCGATGATTTATTATATTTACGAACATTTAATAAATACCAATTTCTTTCGAATCGACAAGCGAACATGACTATGGCATGGATTTTATTACTCGATTACAAAGCATTTACAAATTGAAACACTGGGGTTCTAATATTTATCAACTACGAGAGGTAATACGCTTTCTGTCATTTTCTAATAAATTATTAGACGATGTTGGAAGCGAGAATTATGCTTTTATTGAAATGTCACAACGTATTGAAAATATTGTCGTTTCTTCATATTTATTTCCATATTTACTACCTATCATTTTTCGTAATTCAGTGTTGATTAAAATTTTACAGCGCCATAATTTGCAAACGCACTACATTTTAAAACAATTCAGTTAATAATGATGTATATGTTTTCAATTTACCGGTCGTATATTTAGTTTGGTCAGCCATACATTTAGTTGGGTCTGAAAAGTCCGAAACGTATCACTGAACCTCTAGAACCTATACTTGCATTGATTAATAATTCAGTAGACAAAATACGTCCCTCGTCAGAGGGTTGATCCAACCCTCGTCTTGCTTAGCGCACATTTTAACAAAATTATAGACTTGTCATCACAATTTTGCACGATAGATTAACTTTAATCAATACAACTGACGAGATTCACCACTCGGGGGTATGATTTGATTACATTTTCATTACGTACGTGATTTTTGGACACGCTGATTTGAATTGCAGAAACGAACATGTCTACCCGGAACCGGAATCGAGGACTGATCCGAGAAAATTGCTTGGAAAATAATAGGTGCGAAGAGGCTCGTTTCTAGTTCCAATCTTGAGGATTATTTTTTAATCAAGCGCTCCTTAACGTCTCATAAACTAGCAACTCGGGATGTAAGAGGCTTTTTGGTAAATCGAGCCGTTTGCTTTTCATTCGAAGCCGGTACCGCAAACTCGAGTAATTTAATTAACGGTGTCTAAACACTAATTAGGTTGGCGATGGAGTTTATTTGCCGGCCTTAAATGCTATTTCTGTTTCAGCATCTTTAATTTGGGTAATACTCTCGATTTGTTTGTGTTTTTGTCAATGTTTGTACGTCTTTAGGGTTGTTAATGCTTGTTTGAGTCAAAATTTTAATTAACTAAAAAGTTGAACTTTTACTGGAAGAAGACGATGATGCTCTTAGTTCAAGCACTAACTTGGCGGTTATATCGTTTTCTATAGATCAGTTTCAACTGCAGGAGTTTTATGTGCTAATTGAGTTTACTAATATTTTTTCAATCTAAATAGGATCAACAAAGAACGTTCTTCATCAACATTTTTCAGCAAATTAATTAAATTATTCCACAAGGTCGCCAGCTGTTGGAAATCGCGTAATCCGCTGAGGGTAATTAACGATTTTTCATGTCAACAAGAAAAATTACGATGGCGGAAGAATATTTTTACTGTCGAATTTAAGAATCACCTTTTGTTATATATGTATATTTAGTATGTAATACGATCTTGAGTAAGCTGCATTAATTATAATTTCTCTAAATAGTCGTTAACACTTGGTTATCAATATCATTTATATCTCAGATCCCATTGTAGCGTTTATGGGTTAAAAGAAGCATTATGTATGTTTGATATTGTTTTCAATGACGAATAATACAGTTATTGAAAGCTATGTCAAAGTGGGCAGTCTTGTAATCAGTAGGTAGCAGTAAATCAGTGTTGTAGTTTTAAAATGTTACAGGGATAGGGGCTTTTCTTTCCATGTATAATACCATGTGGAAAGTTTTGTAACTTTGCAATTCAGATTTTCTGCACACAAGACAGAAGTGGTGAATATTTTTGCATTCTTGGATGCTCCGAAGCAAAACTGTATCCAGCTACTTTAATGTAGTCTTTATATAGTATGTACCTACATATAAAAGACTTAATTAAAACTGTAGCTAAATAATTAACTTAACTCAACGAATTGTGCTCAAATTTAGAAGTTTAAAAATATCAAGTTGCTTTCTTTGAACGAGGAAATTAAAATACTACGTACCTACTTCTTCTACGAAATAGAATTTGATTGAAATTGTTGCTTGGCCTAGAAAAATAAGCATTCAATCAGATTTACAAATTTTTGTTTGAATTGTCACTAAATTCACATTGATGGTTAGTGGGGCTCTGGATTATCAGCAATCATTCATGGGAAACTACAATAATTCAATTGTGTTACGTATTGTAAATAAACACAGCGCGGCCGTCCTGAAATTTTATGGAATCATGCGTTTGCAATGGTTTGCTGAAAACGGAAATATGACGATTTCCTAACATTTGTTCCAACCAAGATAAATAGGTACTTGGGCAATGTCCATGAGAAGAAAGAAATAGAAATTATAATTTCTAAAAGCCAATGAAAATAAAAATCAAGTCAATCTATAGACCTTTTTGAATTTTTAAACAAATTGTTTTTGACTAGGTGTAAAAAATTATGTTAAAAGTAGCTTTAAAAGAAAATTGACCGTTTTTTAATATTTTTATTATTGTTGAAAAAAATGAAAAATAGAGCTCCAATATAGACTGTAATACACTGTTCTAAAAAATTAGGATAAAATTTATTCCTATATTATACCTAACTGTTAAGACACACGGTCACGGTTTAAAGACGCTACGAGAAATCATTAAATCAAGTAAAGATACAAATATTTTTTGTGTAAGTGTTGTAGAAGTTTTCATACAACTCTAAAACGCCATATAAATGTCAAAAGATGCAGTTGCAGTCAGCTGCAACGCGCGCGCGCACGTTTTATCTTTTGCTTGCAGAGAAAGAAACTTTATCGTATGTGGCTTGTTTCAGTGGATATAAGCTAGTGGTTGATCATTTGGTGTTTTATTTTAATTCAGAAAAGTGAACGAGATGAGGCTATAATATCAATTTTGCTCTCACAAATTATATTTGTGGTATCTTTTCTAATGTACCGTGAAGTTATTACGGCCCAATGCTTTAGCAAATTATCATGTTTAGATAAATACTCACAAATACTTTATTTTACTGGAAATTCTAGAAATTAAAACCATCACCGTAATAATAAATTCGTATATTTTGAAGAAAATGGTGGCCTTGTTATACGCTTACATTTACTGAAGCTCACCACATTTAGAATAATTTAAATTGCTGTTTAGACGAGGTCAACGTATGTCGTTAATTATAAACTTTACCGTACAATATTTTGGTCATTTTGTCATACGATCATTAGCTTCAATGTTATGTCTCACCCCCATAAAAATTTATTATGTTTTCTTACTATGTTTTACTGTAGGTTGGTCCTGCTTATTAGTTAACTTCTAATTCGGTACTGAAAATGTTTGGATAAATTTTTCTTTTTAGAATCTTTAGATTTAAATTTTGTCTTTGAGAAAAAAGAATGTGACATATTGCGGGTAAAAGAAATGTTTTGAGGTTTTACATGTAGGAATGTATCCACCAAACTAGACGATTGGAATCTCATGTTTCGTTTGCGGGGCCTTCTGTTCATTTCTCCATGTCGTCACATCACATGAATTTCGTAACAGTTTGATACAATAAATAGTAAATTTCGGCGCTATTCGGAGCAATTTCCGTTAGAGCTTACACCTACTATTGCGGCTTTAAACAATCCCATCATTCCATAGCCAGATGAACGCCTTAATCTTGAGTTATTGTAAGTTGGACCAAACTACAACAAAGTAAGTTGTAGTGTTAATTTACTCCTTGCTATTACTCTGCAACCGGGATATACCTACAATATACGCGATTTAAGATTAGTTTTAAACAAGTTTTAATATAAGCCTAAGGCAGTAAAGTGAGCCGAGTAAAGCTCACACACATTGTAGTTAGCGGAGTCGTAAAATAGGTTGGTAATGCTGGATTCTACAACCCAACAGGGACGCGTATGCAGAGTTGGTAATGCTGCTAAGCTCATCCTAGCCCTTTGTATCTCATAAAAAGCTTATGGCAAATTACGCGAAACACTGAAAAACTCCAAATAATCAACAAGGTAAACACTTTTGAGGGTTGAAACGGAAATTAAGGCAACGTAATTATTTTATCTGGAATAGTGAGACGCAACAATTAAGGCGGATTTACTTAATCCCTTACAGATGATAAGCCATGAATTTAATTAAAAGAAAATAAAACGTTTACGGGTTTCGCCAAGTACCAAATGAAAATTCTTCGCCATTTATTAGAGCATAAAACAGGACTAGGGCGGCGATAAATCTTGAGGACGAGGCGACAAATATTTCAGAATAACCCAGAAATAATTTTGTACTTGATTCTCATTAAAGTAAATAATATCGCTTCACATTTGAATCTCATAAATTCGGGCTGACATAAACAGTGCGGTATAGCATAGTAAGATTACAAGAGCTTTAGTTCAACTTTAGTGCTCATTTCACATGGAAGGATTGAAATCCAGCTAGCGTCGGTATTAATATCGCCATAACAAAGATACGGTCCTTTGGCAACTTCATCAATTTCTCTGGGGTGGTGCTCTGGGGGAAACGCGGACGTTTTAATTGGGCTCGTTGATTTAAATTTATTTAACTAAACTAGTACCTAACTGTCGTTTGTTCGGAGTGTCGCTTTCGAAAGAATTTGAGGGCGACGTTATGGACAGACGAGGGTGTTTAATGGACGGCGACTGACTGAAGTCGCAATATAATTGATAATCTGAACAGATTCGAAGGATTCCGCTTGATTTCAAACTTCGATTCAAACGATACAGCATCACGACTCCTTAGAGAGTTCGAACGTCGATGGGTAACTGTTCAGTAGTTCTATTATATTACTAAACTTGCCGCACTGTCGGAAATTATTAATTTTATCGAATTCCCGGACGAACCATGACCTACTGAAGAACCATTTACTTGCCTCTTTAACCCATTTTGTTGAAAACGTTAGCAACATTTTCAATCGAACATTGTGGAACCAGGCTTCGGAGAAGTGGCACAATGTTACTGACTTATATCGGTTCTATCAATCAAATTCAACCTACCCGTTGAACGAACCCTATGCTTTGTTAGCTTTGTCTGTTTTTATCAACCAACAAGAGTTGAATGAAATATTATGCAGACCCAAATTTTCAAAATTGTCTTCTTACTGTCGTTGTTGCAATGATAATCGGTCTTTTAAGACCACCATAATATGCCAAATAATTAGACACTTAATCATTTGCCAAACTAAGAGCTTTAGAAATCCCTCAAAAGCTATGTAGCAACTAACAGATTTTATTAAAAACTTTGGAAGTACCTGCTTAATATAAATATTTGGCAAATAATTTTTATCAGAAGTTAGAAGAACCGGACCTCAGAATATTACTTGTAACTCGCAAAGCCACTAAAGAAATATTTATCTCAAAAATGTTGACAAACATGATATTATTTATTTCGTTGCTTGCAATTTTGTGTTTGATGCAAATTTCCGGGTACAACGAACTATTTCTGGAAATGACATTGCAGAGATTTTGGTACGCGGATCGGAAATAGGCTATGCAGTGGGGTGGCATTCGAACATATGCAACTGCTAAATTTCGACAGTAAGGCACAACATACAGGGTGCGTTGAAAGCGAATTTCCCACGTAGTCATTCCCTAAAACTTATTTGTTTATGCTAATTGAATAATTTCTGACTCGACTCGGATACGTATTATGCAAATCGATTTTTTACCCAATCCGGAATGATAAAGCGTTTAGTTTCTAGCGGAATTAAGTCGAAGGGGGCGACGCGAGGCGTGGATGGTTTTGTAGCATTTGTCTCACTTGCCACATGACAGTTTGGCACGCAAACGTCGTAATAATGATTTTAAAATTCATTTGCGACACGAAGCGAGATGGGTTGTTAGAAAAGTCTGCAGAATTTGCAGGAAATCGTTAAGTTGTTTATAACGAAAAGCTTAATGGAATAAAATATAGAACGAGTTCTAGTGTAGACAGGTCTTTTATTGTTTAGAGACATTTAATGGGGGAAGATTTAAGAAATGATCCTTTAAATATCAGTAAAATCTTGAAAACGT
This sequence comes from Schizotus pectinicornis, assembly GCA_951805265.1. Taxonomy (NCBI): domain Eukaryota; kingdom Metazoa; phylum Arthropoda; class Insecta; order Coleoptera; family Pyrochroidae; genus Schizotus; species Schizotus pectinicornis. The sequence continues at coordinate 450,070 of OX638203.1, read as the reverse complement.
TACATCGGTCTATGTAATTTTTTATCATGTAAATAATTATATTTATTATCATGGATTTGACATTCAACTTTTCAACACTTTATTTTGCTTGCTTGATGATTCTTCGAAATTCTGATAATTCTGATGTACGGGTCATACAGCAGGTGAAAAATCTTTCGGAATTTAGGACCAATATATTATGGAAATGAGAATAGAGAGTTTTAAAAACTCATTTGAGAAAAACAGAATTAATTTGAGAAGCTGGCGTCTTAAGATTGCATATATTTTTTGGCAGTGGTCTACCGCACAGAATATGAGATAATATTAAATTTACTTTCTACTTTAATATAAACCATCAAAGATTAGAAAGGATTTCTTTCGTCAGGTGTTCTTACCTTTTAATTTGAATTATCAAAGTAACTTTAATATCTACAATATCATATATAGATTTCTGAATTCTGCTAAACAAATTCATATTATTAATTAATTAACGCAAATCTCCAACTGCCCTAATACTTAATTATAATTATGCCATAAAGCCTTTGTAAATTCAAGAGAATGGAAAATTTGCGGCGAAACGAAAAGTTAACTGACGGTAAGTAAAACTTTATTTGGAAGCAGAGTAGAAATTAGAATTTCTTTTTCTTGTTTTGTAACAACGGAGTACTTTTCTGCTGGATACATTTGTTGCAACGCTCACACCCGCTCGCATATTTATATTGTACACAAAGCTCCAGCTAGGCAGGTTGTACGAATTTTTGTTTTCAGTTAATGACACATGTTGCATTGTTCAACCGGAAAAACACAAGCACAGGACTTGTACGTAGACTACGTTTGTATGTTTGTTTAGCGCAGTGCAAGGTGGAGGCTGGTCATCGATCTTGTCCCTGCTCCAACAGTTTAATTTCCATCCGGATTTAGCATCATTAGGGAAAAATTGGTGTGCTTTAGTGCGGCGAAACCAAAATTCAGTTTGCGGTATCATCGCAGGAAATTATAAAAAATTTACATTAAGCACTCATTAAATCTAAGTCCCTTGAAAGCATAGAGGCTTTATGGGGCGAGTTGGTTTAAGGCTCTTAGTCATCTTGTCTCGTACCAACCGCTCATAATTAAATTAACGCGTTTACACACTTTGATTGTCTTAATCCTTCTGAATAATATGTGCCACTGCTATAATTAATGAACGTGAAAACACACGTCCCTTCAGGGCCTTCTTTGTCGTCTAAATACACACTAGGCGGTGGTCGTGCTTTTGTGGAGCTTTAAACTTTCGGAACGTGTACCGCACGAAATGTAATTAATAGGTTTAATTAGACAAAAAGCGATGATGGCGGGTTGACGACATTTTCGTTAATTGAATGGCGGATACCTGCGAATGCGGCTGGTCCGGAATGTTTTGATTTTCGCGTATAATCTGTTATGCTGCCGACAGACCCAGATCAAAGGAAATGAGAATGGATGGGGAAATATAAATTCTGGATACGTATCTCAGCTTACAGTTTTTGAACGCTTGCCCCTTTTATACTATAATTTCGTAATAAATGTAATGACGTCATTGCTAAAAGATAGGCACGCAAACTAAGTCATTTCTAAGTCATTTACTCATCTACTGCTGAAAGAAACGTGTACTATAATGATATTTGAATGTAGGTATGATTCGATTTCTTAGTCAACGACGGGGTCAACGGTTGGGAGAACGGAGATCAAGACATAACATAAGTACCTAATATGTAACAGATATGACTAAACTATTTAAGTATGTATTTATAATAAAACAACACGTTAGTAAAAGTACAAGCTAATAAATCTGCTTTAGCACGTGATATAATGATCGATGTATCTACCATCTACCTACTTACTTTATGAGAAAAATTATTAAGAACTTATCTATCCAGCCTAAATTAATGTAGTTTATAATCCTTGCAGCTATACCTATGTGGGTGCAGTTCTATGTCGTTCATTTTTTAATGTCCTTTGTTCATATTTTTTTTAGATGATGAAATGCTGGCTCTTGTTTGTTGTTGTTTGAGTGTACATACTATTAAGGTTCACAGGAAACCTACCTTGCTGATTGTTATCTACTAATTTATTGGTATGGTGGTGTCTTTGAAGTCAAATTCGGCTTTATTTGTAGCTATTATGCGGAGAGTTGAAGTCGATAAGTATTGGAGAGAATTATTTAAAGTGTCATCAAGAATGCGTAGGTTTCCAGTGCCTAAGAACAATGAACAACAGCAATTTCGTTCTTAAGAGTCCTCTCTACCCAAACGGGTATAGAAAATTTCAATGTTAATGCACGCCACGCTAGAAGACAAACGGTTTGATTTTTTTGCAATGCAATTTGCGCTATTTGAAAATATGATTCTTTATCTACGCATAGATCACGTAGTTTTGGAATATTTAGTATAAACATGGCATAATTACAGTTTATTTGGTATGTTTCAGCTAAAATTGAGCTCGACATTGATTTGACAATATCTCTGGAACTACAAGTTTTTCCATTAAAAATCGTGATCAAATTGTAGATAATAGTTTCAGGAAAGCAACACAAAAAATTATGTAAAAATATTAATTTCTGCACCTCCAATCATGGTTAGACGATTGGCAAATTTTTGAACCGTAAACAAGCGAAACTTAATCCAACTCCAAACAAAGCAATAACAGCAAACTTATTACTTCGCGTCGAGACTTAACCTCTGATTTTTGTTTGACCGATCCGACAGTTGCATATACATGTGAAAAACGCTCAAGGTTGCCATTGGGCGAGGAGGACTCTTAATTGGCTTTCGCGAAATATCATTGATCAATAAAAATTTTTACCTAATATAATAATGAAACAATTTTTGAGATGCCATCACAAACATTATTTGTCACTGAAAAAAAAATTTTTTTTAATTATTCAGGATAATTCTAAAAATAGCCACGAGGAACTTTGAATAGCAATCTTTGTTGAACATTGTAAGACTATAATTTTACGATCTTTATTCTTGTTATAATTAGTTATTATCATATGGTTCAAATGGATTCCGTGGTAGCTTAAATGTCAAAACAGAGTCTGTTTCTTATTAAAAAAAAAAAATTACGATAGAGTATGGGACTCGCATAGCTCCCATTCTATACATAACATGATTAGTTATGTCGGTATGATTCTTGTCATGTCACTAGCCAGTCGTTATTTCCACCAACATTTTAAGGATTTCATACTATGTAATAAAATGATGCGGGATTATTTCATTACATAAGTTTGAATGTGTTGAATTACAATTTATTGGGACAAATTCTGAGGAACATTTCAGTTTGATCTGCATGTTTTTGTCTAAACCACTTCAATGCACTTGTTCTGCCCGAATACGAAATTGGATGATGGAAAATTGGGAATGGGGAGCGATAAGCTTTCTTCCATAAATTGTTTTTGATTGATAAATTTTAGTTTTATTTGTATTTTAGTTATTTGGTTAGGTATTTTTGTAAATATGATTTTAGCTTAGATTTTAGACATAAATAGGCCATAAGGGCGCGCAAGCGTGCTTGTTAATTACTTAATGGCAACAAATTAAGTTTCCAAATTTTTTAATATTAATGTTTCCAAACGGTGTGATAGGTTATGCAAGCAAATATACACTTTTTATTGTGGTTGCGCGCGCATTTCGGCGTGGCATTCATATACATTTTAGATACTTGCTAACAGTATCACAGAATTACGAACATAACTAGAATTTACTCGTTTTTCAGGATGGTGTTTATGCAATATTGCTTTCTCCGTGCACGCCGGAAACGCTTCAGACCCCATTCTGTCAAGGAGAGTCTTTCAGAAACCGCAGTAATTTTTTTATTTTGCTTGAAAGACATTTGGGTTGGCATTTTAACCGCATAATACCACTCTTTAAACCTGACTAACAGTGAAACCAGCGTAGCTCGATTTAGATAGATAGTTCTACTTAACACACACCCATTCCTGTTGTTTTAGTTTTAGTGCATATTAGGGCTGAGCAATTATTGATTTTTACAATTAATTTTAGGGATTAATCGAATAATTACTCAATGTAATAATCGATGTTTCTGCCCAGCGCTACTTGAGACGACTTGATAAAACGTGGAACCCAGGGAACGACAGGGCAAAGAGACTGGGAGATAAAGAACCAAGAAGACGCGTGGAAAATGTGGGGTTATGGGAGAATCGCATTTTATAAATCTAGCAATAGAAAGACGCAAATATATTCAGTTAGGCGGTGCGGTAATGTTGAGCATTAAAATTAGGTGGTCGACCTTACCTTACACTCTTCGTAGTTTTTTGAGCTGTAGTCAGCCATAGCATTAAAACTTCTGTTAGTAGAAGATTAAGATAATCATATATAGATCGTAACCTATGTCATATATGTTTATTATTTTTATATTCTTTTGATAAAATCTTTATGATTATTTTTACCATTGTCTTACTAAAAAAGTTACTGTCACCACCAAATGAAGATGCCCATTTTCAATAACATTGCGGTTGTAAACAAAAATTTGTTGAGGCAACAATGCAAAAAAAAATATTTATTAGCTCGCATCTCTGTTTTATCACAACTTTTAATTAGAACTTGTTCATGCTAATTAATAGTTTCACGTTTTGTGTTTCAGGTATGCTGGAAATGCTTCTATATGGATATGAACTCAATTAACGCCACTCCGGTAAGTTATTTGCGATTCAGACAGCAATTTAATTTGATTACCAAATAAACCGAAGTAATTACTTCAATCAAACAATAAAATTCGAGGGGATGTTGCAGAAATGTCGAAAATTTTCAATAGCTATCATAATTATATTGATGTTTACCCGTTTATTAAAATCATGTAATTTTATGTAAATAGCGTTGGAAGGGCGGTCAACGGGTTGTACATAATACATCAATTGTTTTAAGCATTGGCATTGTGCTTGCAAATATTGTTGTTATTGACGTTCAGAGAATATTAACAGATATAGCTACTTTGTGGGTAAGAATGAAACAGGAAAATTATTGTGTTAGTTGTTTTGTGGTTTAGATCAGGGGGCCGTAAATCATGAAGCACTCTTTGGGGTGCGGTTGATTAGCATTTGCCCCCGGCGGTGACCGCGTCATTGGTTTCGAAAATTTGCCCGCTTTTGCGGTGAAATATTTACCATAACAATAATTTATTTTTATCCGTTTTTAATAAAGTGTATGAGAGTAAAGCTCTCGCCGAAGCAGGTCCGCACATCTGAAGCCATTATTCATTTTCATTTTTACTTATGAAATATTGAGTAGGCTGAATGTGATGAAAATATACGGTAGAATCCACTGCGAACAGTTGTTTAACCTCAAATTATTCCATTTGAATTTATTGTTTTATTTTGGCCCTTCCGCCAGTTCCGGTTTCGAAATGAAACTACATCATATAAATTCTCAATTCGAATTTACGATTAAATTAGCTATCCCGATGCGACGACATGCTATTAAATATCGAACAGGAGAAACACAGGTTCAAATATCGCCTCAAAAAAAACAAAACACGATGTCTATGTTAAATAAAAAATAGTAGAGGAAATAGGGAACAAGGGGGAAATGGAATCTTAAAAGGATGTCATAAGTCATAGCCTACAGAGAAGTTTCAGCCAATCTGCATTGGAAACAAGATGAGATTTTCAGTTTTCAGGAACTCACGTATCCGCCTGCTGTCTGAATACGAAACTCAATTTTTTGCCACTGGCAATATTTTTTTTGCTGGTATTTGCGTTTAATCCTGTGTATTTGCGACAAAAGCGCTTTGATCAGCGTCTAAATATTTGCCCATTACTTAATGAAATAACCCCTGGAATCGGCGGGTTGCTACTGGATTAACCTTACCAATTAGAAGAGAGAAGGTTGTTGGAAACTTGTTAGATTCAAAGTGGTATTCTACATAATAGGGTCTCAACTCTCGTCGCACGTCGCTGGCGCGGTTACAAAATCTTCGTGAGACGCAAACATATACATCGAAAACTTGTAAATTTATACTGCCAATACATTATCATTATGACTGTGACGCGGCGCGGGAACCATGAAAGTGTCTTGATACAAAGTAAACTTCCACCGATAGAACCGGTGATGACGAAGTTAGCGTTAATATCCTGTGTAAGTGACACGGACAAAATTCAAACGTAAAGAAAATCAATTAAATTTTCGCCCGAGTCGCGTCGTGAACCCCAAATTTTAGCACGTTCAACGCCCCGAAATGAAAAGCTTCCGTCAAAATGTGACAACGAACATTTTTACGTCGACAATCTTCCCCATTCTATTCATTTCCATTAAAGAAACGGTTAATATTAGGTACCGCAATGACACTAAACAGTATTTCCACTTGATTTTATGCTACATTATATCTAAAATTATAAGTAAGACGTGTTTCCTCTACAATATCGTATGAGAACTGTAAGATATCCCATATTCTTACAAACCCAATTTTAAATTCAATACCAGTCCATATATAGCTACAATATCAAATTTGACACAAACATTGTTGACTTGATGTAGGAAAATTTATAGTAAAAAGTCTGTAGTTATTCTGACACAAAAGAACAACATTTGAATAAAATTACTATCGTTGAACTAACGTTTTACGTGTAAATTGGTTTAACCGTATCTTTTGTGACACAACAAGCGTTTACATTTAAATGGGAAAAATATATACATAAAATATAATAAAATTGCTAAATAAATTATTTAACTATTTGGTACCTAATATGCACCTATTATATATTTCCAAAAATGCTCTTGTAAAAATTATAAAATAACTATATTGAAGTTAACAAAAAGTACAAGATAATTAAGAATAATAGAATTAACAATAATTGGTTTTAATATTCAACTCCGCAACTCTCCGATCTCTGATCACGTCTACCCTTGCGGCGCCGATGTAGGTCGCTGGCCCTCGGCTGCCTCCGTTCGCCTCCCCGAAGACCATGGCGCAGCTTTTCCCTGACACTCTGTTAAGATAGTATAAAGCTCCAAAGTTTTTGGAAAAAAAGTTTTTTTTAATAACTTAATCTTTTACTGGTTTATTATTGTTTACTAATGATTTGGGTACAAGATACATTATGCTATCTGCGGGCCATAAAGTTGTATTTTGGACCATGGGACATAAAGTAAGATACATAACAACAAAGCTTGCATAACAGCGCGCTTTTCCCAAAATTTCTTGAGGAATTTCAGTATACTTGTCATTCATTTTGACAGTAAACCACTTTGTTTACAAAAATACAAAATACGTAATTTTACAAAACAGATTAGTAAAACATAAAATTTTGTATGCACCACGGGCATTACTTGCTTTTTATACCCTTCGGGCGACTTTAGAAGCCCAGAGGCCCTCGGCTCTTGCCTTCAAAAGACATAAACATCTACATCTAATGCTCTTGGTATATAAATAACTATTATACCGTGCGCGAGTACGACAGATCACCGCAACATTTTATAAAATCTAGATCGACATATTTTTTTTAATTTTATGATTTTAAGATCCGTGTGACTAATTATGAATAGTTGAATACAGCCTTAATCACTTCCTCAATATCTCTATCAAATTTGTGGTTTATTGTGTAGCTTACAAAGTGGCTACTATACTATACTAAGACTTGTAGGTTTTTGCAGCGCCATGTAATAGACATATTAAGGAACACTGTCTCAGCAGGTCTATTTCACCCCGAATTACTTGTCCTATTTTAATTATTATTACTTGATACAATCATGCTTAGGGCGGTCTTTCTAATTCCCAATAAAACTTATTTGCCAAATGTGAAAGTTAGAGTATAGCTGGTATTAGTAAATAGATTTTATTAGGAAGTTTGCGAAACCGGCCCTAAGACCGCCAGTCAATAACAAATTAATGAATAACTTATATAGTATCTATAGTTATGTTGGTCGAGATTGGCGCAATGTATTTGTTCAAACTTATTTTACTTTAATCCTTACCTAACTTTTGGAACAAACATTTAGCTTAGAAACCAACGTACATGTTTATGTAAATACTGCTTGCTGGCAACTCCAATGGTTGAATAAATGTTTTCACAAAATGCAGTTGCTGGAAATTTTTAAATGAGAAGTCACAGATGTTGCATACAATTCTATAAGGTGCATTAAAGCTGATTTTTATAGTACTGACCTGAAACAGCTAGGTGGGTATTTGTTTTACAACATACTACGTTTTTCTCTATAATCTCCCATTTTTAAACATAAGACAGAAAATGGTAGACACCAACAATAAAATTGGTGTTTATACCCAGGAGAGACAAATCTGTAAATTTGATGTAGGGTGGTTGTCAACATCTGGGTAGCATTCAATCAGCCCCATTGCGTATCCAAGATGTTTGACATAACATGGGTGTTTGGCATTAGAATGTGATCGGGGTCGTCTGCATTTGAAGTGACGGTCACATTCTAATGGCAAACACCCATGTTAGGCCAAACATCTTGGATACGCAATAGGGCTGAATACGTACGTTGTGTAGAGGAAAACTCCGACCGGACGATCCGTGCGTGTGAAGAGAGTCTTCGCAGTCAATGCTTGTCAATTGTGGTAAAAATTTCAGTAAGCTAGATATACCTAGATAAAAACTAAAATATCACTAGATTAAAGGTGTTGCTGTCTGGTGCATCTTTATTTTGACTTTTTACTACAAACTCCCCCATTTTTATGCATTTTCCGTCCGTACCAGAGCACGCTCTCAATGAATCAACAGCACTCACCACGTCTAAGGAAAAGTTTTTCTAATTATCGTGTATGATTTGGCCTTTTTCTTAATTTAATAAATCTCTTTGAAAAATCAAAAAATACAAAGGCGATGATAATAGCTGCTGAATATTGAACAATAATAGTATCGTTCTGAAATGTGCGAATTCCATTTCTCCTTATTTAACACGGCTCTTCGTCGGCAATTCCTTTCTTTTGTAGCGTTTTCCAAATAATGCGTCCCACGGCGTGTCCGTATTTATTCGCCATTTTTATCGCTATTTGTAGTATCCTTATTTTGGGCCATTTGACGGTTTGTCGATTGGGGAAAAGGACGTGGCTACCGTTATAAGAGGTTTCGGAACGAGACGGGAAATCCAGGAAAATTGCAAGGGAAATTGGAAAAATCTTCACGGAACTGCACCCATGCCTGATAATATTCCAGTGGCGTGTAGATGGCCTTGTTCGGGGTCGTCCGAGTGATAAGTTTATTTGATTTACCCTCTGCGCTGTCGACGCGGTTCATTTCACACAATACAATGGGCACAGTTACAGTCGCGACACGCCATTTACCAAACATTTTGATATTGTTTATGCTCTCCCTGACACACGAAATCAAACCGTTCCAGTTACCGGTAATGGGAATTTGATTGGGGCTGTTATTTCGATCGCTTCTACATTCGTTGCAAACGTCATTGCCAGATGGCTTGGGCATACAAAAAAATAAATTTTTTTGAACCGTTAACTCAAAAATTGCTATAAATGCCACAAATATTATAGGTTGATAATGATTAAATAACGGGAATAATACCGGTATTAAGTAGACTTACAGTAGTTGCAAAAATCCGGTTTTGAAACTTCACGTAGGTAATTGTACCAATTTAAAACGGAATTAGTAAATATTTAAATAATTATCTTCTTGCTAGTTATTTCATCATATATCACATGTGCTTTAAATAATGTTTTTGCATTTATGGTGTGCCTGACTTACTTACTGGTCTTGCACATACTAGATGCTATACATATAGATGTTCGAAATCTCGACGTTATACTCATAAGATATTAATATTGAGTGGTATGACCTGAGGCCCCCGTAAAGCAAATTGAATGGAAGCACAGATGTGATTGTGTTTGACTTCAAATTAGACACAGTCAATTTAACCTCTGATGTATTTCATAATCCAATGATAAAGTTATCACTAAGGAAGGTTATAATAGTATATTACCTACACAGCAAGAACGGAAAATGACGTTTAAAGGCGGCATTGTCAAAGCGTGCCCCTGCCCATGGCCCAATGCTCAGAGTTGGGAAGTGGATGCATATTTCCACGGCTTGACAAATCTTTTGTTTAGTTTTGTCAGTAAAATAGTGTCTAAGTAGACTCCAGATCGTTTATTGAAATTAGTTAATAATAAATGAACATTAACACTCGGCGAAGACTTGTTGCAGCTTGTGTTTGTTGTAGCCGCCTAATAATCTGACGTTAGGTATAATTTTAACTTTCATCAGGTAAAATAAAATAAAAGGGCGATAGTGAAAACAATTGTTGTATTGAGAGCCAGACTATGTCAGTATATAAATATTTATATACAGTGTATCCAAGATAAGAATATTGAGCATGTGGATCTCACTTATTTGAATAGTGGGAACTTTGGTCAAATTAGAAGAAAGTTACCCAAGCTAAGGCCTATTTCAATAGGATAATAACATTTGGCACACTTGCCACGGTGTACGTGATATTAAATGAAAACTGAAATTTTCGAGTTTAGTTTTCATTTAGTAGCCCAAATTGGTAGGAAAGACATCGCCATAGAAATAGCATATTCTTAGGACACATTTTTATGAGCAACTCAAGCATGCTGTTCAAGTTTTTTTCCATCTTCAATTTCTTATCGAAAGAATAAAAACTTTGGTTTCATTTGTTCTGAATTCTGAAAGCATTTTTGTTCTTCTTTACACCAGTGTATCATACATGTCACGCAACATTTATTGACAAGAAACGAGAAAGTAAGAACTTTCCCAAAAAATGACGGGCTTGACCATTTCCAAGATTCATGGCTCGGACGAGTTTTGCTCGTGAATTGCCGAGCCACGTCTTGTAAGAAGTCGGCTCAAGGGGTCCCATAGACATTATTCTTTTTCTACCCTTTTAATCGACGGGTAGGTCGGTTGGAACGATGAACGAAGCCGGACTCGGACGACCCAAAAGTTTTGGTTCCGTAATGAACCGCACGTGTTTGTTGGCAGTGATGGTGGGCTTTGGTTGTTAAGCAAAAATAGCAAAAAAGTCGTTCAACATCGTAGTAAGCTCTTATCCACTTGGATAACCTCGAGCATATTTCTTTTTGCTGAAAATTAACCATATTACTGTATGTGCTATGCGAGCACGTTAATAACTTGGCACCTGGCGCGCCCCCGACAAAAAATCGGTTCTGGCCCATACACATCAGGTTTATTGTCAGTTCGTTTCAACCGACTTACCCGTCGGTTAAAACGGTTGAAAAACAGCGATGTGTATGAGGCCCTTTAAGACACGAATTACGAATGTGAATGTTGGGGCATCAGGGTGCATACCGATTTGCAAATAAATATCACATAAGTATTTGTCAATCTCAAGCGAATTATGTACAATACTTTTTAGGTACCTTTTCGAAAAACTCTTTATTGAGTTCATTTTACTTCTTGGAATTATTTAATTAGAAATATTTTTTTTTAAATATTAGGTATTGACTAAGCAAATATTGAGCCCTAAGCCCCATAATTTTTTTGTCAATAATACTTATTGTGATACTCGATATTCGTTCATCCTTTGTAATTCTTAAAGTGTGACTACTACAATTCTGTGTTTGTATCAGAGTAACATTTTTGAAATAAATCCTGCTGGGTGCTGCTGTAACTTTTGCTTTTTAAAGCATAAAGGCAAAATAATTATTACAGCTTGCTTTCTGCAGATGTTTCTGTTTAGATCGGCGATTGGCGGCGTTGGGCTTTATGTGGGAAACTCGAAGAAAATTTAATTTAGTTTAATGAAAATAGGCGCCAACGCAAAAAAGACCGGTATTTATCTTGAACGGTTTAATTACCTTGTCATCCCTTTGCCCCTAAACAGGCTATGATTTCGTTCCGGCTCGTAACGGGTACCTATCAGACGCAAGACCGGTGCCGCAGGACGTGTTTTACACCATTCTCTTTTGTCCGGGCGTTCTCCGGCCCACATCAGCTCCAGCGAGAGAGAGCCTGTACAAGCAGCAGGAGCGACGAGATTCCTGCACACAATGCCGGTCGCTAATGTTTTCTGAATGCAGGCGAACATCTTACGGTTCCCCGTCGGGACTATTCCAAATCTTTGTATAATTTCCTTACAAAGGAAAAGTGAAATGTATGGCGTGTTCGCCATTGTGCCCAAGTTTTCCTCCGGAACGAAAACTTTCGGCTTTCGCAGTTTACACATTTGTTAATTAAATGGTGGCGCAGATTTGAAATTACGTTTATCGTACGTTTAAAAGTTTCTATCTCGGGCTTTTAGAAGGATGGATCTGGGAAGCGTAACAGGATCGGCTCGTCACCCGGAAGATTACGCTCACCGCAGCCAAATTAATATTGCCAACTGCTAACTCGGAATTAGTTAAATTTTATACCTAACCAATGCGGCATTGTCTTTTTCGCACAAATTATTCTAAAACATGTAACAATGTTTCACAAAAATAACAGAAGTAGGACTTACGAATCTCGACCTTGCCGCGAGTCATAAGGGTATGATATAATTTTTATGACACCAGAGAGAACAGTTGTAAATTGTTTGCGACCTGTGTAACGCAAGTTGTTTTGCTGAACTTTTCGCGCTCATCTTTTCAGCTTAAATTTTCAAAATTATCGGTTTTAACTTACTCTACTACATCTACCATCTAATGATGATTTCGTCATATCTATCTATTATGTGGTTCGCACCTTTTCATTAATCATCACACCTGAAGCTAACTATTCCCAAGTTTACGATATCTTAAGGCGAACGTCTCTACTATCACATGTGTTTTTTTCTCACTGTATGCATTTTGACGTGCAGAGATTAGTTCTTTCATTTTAGGTCACTGCATAAAAGAAAATGGAATGTGTCAAGTGCAAGTAATTAACTTAATTAATTTAATGGAATGACGCCGCGCGCATGCATTGAGTACGCAGCTGGTCCAGAGTGGTAAGCTCCGCCTTAATCCAGTATTTTATAAAACCATCTTAACTTACCTACTTTTATGTCAAATTTTTCAGGAAAATTTGAATATCTCGAAAAATACTGATTTCAAATATAACGACTTATTAACATAGAATCCAGAAAAAAAATAAAAACTGGGGTATTCTATTTAAAATAACAAAGTTGATGTCAATTTCCGGTATAAGCGGAAGTGCCACCATTTCGAAAATATTTTCAATAAATATATCCTACTTTGTAGGACTAAGACCAAACTTTCAGGTCAGTAACTTTTTCCCCTCTCGAGATACTTCTAATGTAGGTACCACTCACTATGAATCACAATGTATATGTCTTATTTATTAGGTACATACATACTATTATTTATTTGATAAAATTATTCTCAATCATCGTCAACCACTGTCGGCGGCAAATTCGCTTGAATGCATAGCTACGCGTGCGGTGAACGGAATTTACTGTTGAAAACGGAGCATGTGAAATATTTGGAGATTACGGAATCACCTCTAGCAAGCGGTAAATAGTATGTTGGTAGGGACTCTTAATTTATTTAAACTTCTATCCACTATTTTCAGTTAAAAACACAAACATCAAACGCAGATCCAGAGTTTATTCAAATAACGATAGGCCTCCGCACCATCACTTATTCACCAGAATTGCATTAAGCTATCACAGCGAGGAGCGTTTTTTTTTTATTTAATTAATTTCTACCAGCGCACTATGTCAGGCTTTAAAACAGAGATAAAATGCTCGCCAAGTGACAGACGCCATTTCTCTTACAATTTGAGCTTCACTTGTTTCGAGCACGGATACCGGCGCGACCTGGCGGAGAGCATCAACGGGCTACAACAGGAAATTCGATGTTCCATTTGCAGGGAGGATAGTTTTGTTGATTTTGATAGAGCGCACGAATTTGTCTAGCCTTTGTACACAATTCCCTTTACGTAAAGCTGACAATGGATCGTGCAGGACTAATTTTCCCTGCACAGAATATCCGCTGGTTTGGCTGTCAGTCACGACCTTACCGAGAAAAAGATCAGCTCCAGTTGATTACTTTTTCACAGCTTCTCGAACGCTAAATTTAGGTTGAGGATGCATAAATTCAAAGGTAATGATACTGTAACTCACTAAAATGTGGCTATTATCTAGGTATAATTAAAAATGCAAACAATAAATCTCGGAAAGGATTTGCTAAAGTGTTTATATCCAGTGGTGCTCTATTGTTATTAAGCTTGAACCATGGCAGTTTCACGGGTCCTTCGAGAGCATCGGCATTTATAATCAAAGCTGGGTTACGTACCCAAATTAATATCGGACGCGGATATTCAGAAGACTTACGGGAGGCTAAGGCGAAAATGTTTGCTTCGAGGTAATGTAGTCTTAGTTACAATTTCTATACTTACATAGGTAGCTATAGTTTTACAATATGCCTTCTCATCAAGGATTCGTGTTCCTGAAATTGTTATTCTTTCTAATACATATAACAAAGTCATTACGCTTGTGTGTCTTAATTACGATGGAACGCAGATCTTATAATAGAAAAAAAAGTTTGTAACTATTTGGTTTAAATTATCACCAGAAGATTATGAATTAATAATTTAAAACAACAAATATTGTGATAGGAGAAAAGACTTTTAGAGCCGTATGACACGATACTGATTTTAGTACTGATTTCAGTACTGAATCTGCGCGCGCAGCTTTTCGGCAGTTACAGTTCCGAATTTAGGACAAGTTTGGGAATTTTAACAAAAACAAAATGCATCACTAAGCGCCAATTAAAGTCAACTTGCATACAAGAAAATAGAACAGGTTCAAATTTCTTGGATGTAGTAGCACTAAATTTTCAGTACTGAAATCAGTATTAAAATAAGTATCGTGTCATACAGCTCTTAGTGTAGTTTCATATACATAGTTTCACTCTCATCCTTAATGATCAGATAGTGCAATTGCAATTTTCTGTGCTATTCTCTGCAAGCCATTTCAAACATTTTGTTGTATTTTAAATTTACACCCGTATTATTGAAGCGGACTGGTGGTATCTTTTTCTAGTTTCAGACATTGCAAGTTTTAAAATTGCCATGTTGTATACTAAAGGAAAAAAATAGGCAAAAACAGGTAAAAAAGAGAACCGTATTTGGACTCTAACTTTAAAAGATTCACTTGTTTATCTAAACTTTATGAATGGCAACTTACCTCATGCAGTGAGGCAGTGAGAATGTAATGAAACCATGAAAAACTTCTACACAACTATCTTTCAAAAATGCTTTCCAAAAACGATAATGGAGTTAAACTGATAGCCAGGAATTTAACTAATCATGACTTGTCACTACCAATCCCAAAGTATTTCAAATAATTAAAGAAGTTGCATAAATAAAGTAGTAAAAATTATTTTCCAAAACTAATACCAAAGAAGCTTTGAATAAATCACGCTGAAAATATTTTAGAACCATTGAGCGAGTAACAGTTTATTCAACAAAATTAGCAAAACCCTAAATACTGACTTATTCTGATCAGCTGTTTTTTTCACAAGCCGACAACAAAATGTGGCTTAAGAATTTCTTCTACAAAGCAATTTTTTTATTATATTCTTATTTCCACCTTTTTGAGTTGTACGGCACACTTTTTGTAACTCCGGATGAAATTCGATTCAATGTGGTATTCTACATCTTAGTATGTAACGCTTCAACGCTCCAAATCTTTTGCCAATAAAGTTAATTTCAATGTTATCATGGTCAATGGCTTGCAATTATACTTTTAGAAAACATTTTCGCATTCATTACGCCGTTGGAATTTTATTATGGTATCCGTAATATAAATTTAGAATTTGTGCTAGTGATGCCGCTGGGCGCTGAACAATCTGTGATTCTCCCGGCGCATCCACCAGATGTGCCCTGGGCTCGCACGTATGTATAGAGTGCGATGCGACCGATAATCTAGAAATTTATTGTATATACCAAATGATACAGAATAATGTATGCGTAGGTTTAAAAAAGATAAAAGTTAAGTTCTTACAAGTTGACTTTAATGATGATTTGACTTTTTTAACAACTAAATACAGCGTGATTGAAAACATGTTCAAACATATCACATTTAATTCTTACCTCATAGTTTCACAAATGCTTCTCAGTAGTTATTAGCTACATTCAACAATATTCATTTGTCTCCTTTCATCAACTTGTTTTCAACTACTACTTGATTAATAGTTTGATGTCCTTAGAGCCGTATGACACGATACTTATTTTAGTACTAATTTCAGTACTGAAACTGCGCGCGTAGTTTTAACAAAAACAAAATCCATCACTAAGCGCCGATTAAAGTCAACTTGCATACAAGAAAATAGAACAGGTTCAAATTTCTTGGATGTAATAGCGCTAAATTTTCAGTACTGAAATCAGTATACTAAAATAAGCATCGTGTCATACGGCTCTTAGAGAAATACTTGATAATAGCTTTCTATAATATTAATAGGGAAATTGTAATAAATAAATCCTACTTCATAGTTTACTGTTTGATGAAAATACAAGCGTAAACCATTTGTTTCTATGAGCTAATTTCGATATCAAAATAGTCGCAATGTCATCAGCCAAACAACTTAAATTTGTGTGGTGATTCAAACTTTTGCCAGTTTTGTGCTGTGATGCTTATTTTAGATTTGTAACTAATTACCCATTTCAAAATCGTGACCAGCTCCTTGTAAAAACTCATTTATTTTGTTACGTGTTAATTACCGAAGTTTCCGCGACTATATTAGTGCATCATCTTTCATTAGACCGTCGTCTCTTTATTGAAAACAAACTATTCCTCCACTAAAGAAAACTTTATCAGCGATTCGTACAGCAGTTAAATTTCTCAACACAAAGTTTGGTCATCAATCGTTCAAATATGTCTTTGTTTATGTAAAGTTCGAGTCGATCTTCTAGTTTTGAATTTAAATTAAATTTACGACTTGACCCGAACGGTTTCAGGTTTGCTGTTTATTTTCTTTATTAACTGCATCCAATGATATCAGGGATGTTTGTGTCAACACAGGTCGTAAAGCATTTCATGAAACCAATAACTGCATTATGCATTACCTATCTGTTATTGGTTGCATTTTGCCATATTAGTTACTTTGTAAATTTAACTGTATCTCTAGTCAGCTGTAGTCGAGGAAGTTGTATTTTACTCACTAGGAGATTTGCTAGTTAGAAATCTAGCGACAACAACGAAGATCTGTGGAAGAGTTAGACGTTGTCGCTTGTAGTCTAATTATCATTAACGTACTAACTAAAAGTCTTGCTTTAGATCGCGAAACTTTAATTCGATGGTTTGTCTCTTAAATTTTTTTCATAATAGGTGAGAAAATTCTGGTTTATTTGTATCGTTAATTTTTATTTGTTGTTGAGTCACACCATCGTTTTTGCACCACCAGTCACACACCGTGGCGTGGTGGGGTACACACGGTCTTTCGAGTTTCATTACATTATAACCAGATTACTCGCTGCACCCAAGTTACAGTCCAAACATTTGTCTGATCCTAATTTCCGATTCATCATTGAATAGACAACAGGGCCTTATGCTATCTTTATTCATTTTCTAAATTTTAGATGGTGTCTGGGGAAAGGGTCTCGCCGAAAGTTGACTGAAAAGTCCGCTTCGGGGACAAAATTGCCGAGTTGACAAAATATTTCCGGGTTCGTTATCTTGTTTGCAAAACTCGTGTGATTTACAGCGACCAGGTGAATAAATATGGATGCGCATGTAATTTTGCAGTATTTACGGGCGCCAAACGCAGAAACGCAATTTTCGATTCATATTATTATAAAGCGCTTTTGCATTTTATTATAGCCGCTAAACAAGATGAACGTGTGCAGGGAACCAGCAGGAAAGCTGGTGAAAAACTCCATTGGACCAGTCGAAATTTTTGTCCCAATGAAATAACGTTTCGTTTTCAAGTGACTTGCTCGGTGAAAGCAGATTTATAAAACTCAATGAAAGGATTATTTCATCGCGGAAGCCTTTGAGATAGGTGCTCTTTTATGTTCCCGCTCAATTAATGCACTAAATATCCTTCAAAAGCAGCTTTGTGGGCGAGATTTCTTAAAAGTTTTGTTTTACGAAACGCTCAGCGTTTTGAGAATTTTTCTTGAACACGATTCTGCGTTTCTATCATTTTAATTATTGTCCAGCCGGAATGCAGTTGACTATACTCGCAAAGCAGCATTAAAACACTTCATATCATAACTTTATTACTTTATTACTTGATACAACAATTATTGCGCTGAGAATGTTCTTGCGGATATTTATTTTTTACTATTGGGCACTCAAAACGATAAGAATTATAGTAGCATCTAGATCAAGGACTAACATAATTGATACCTACTTCTCAGCAAAGTTATCTTGTCTTCCTCATTTTGAGGAAACCGCCAGATTATTTTATTATGATTTGAAGTAATTTGCGGTAGTGAAGGTAAAAAACAAAGTCAATATAATAAGCTGAAAGGTCGTCTATAGTTTATAACATGAAAAACGGGACAAAAATTAAAAGTGGACGGTTAGTTATACAGATGAAATAAATATTATTTGAGTTATATTTTATAAGTGGAATAACTTTAAAATAATTTTTATTAGGGTAATTGAATGGCGCTACCATTTGACATTTTACAGTGTAAGTTAGAATTCCGTAATAAGCAATTTTGTGAAAATTGTGCCCTCAATGGTAGACAAATAGTTCATTTGGATGATTTGACGAAATTTGGTATTAATGGTCTCCAAATTTTCTGTAAAAAAAGCAAACAAAAACAAACAAAACAACAAAACCTGACTCTAAGTTATGCAGCTAAGCTGTTAATTACGTCGACATGTTAAAATTGGTGTGATGAGTTTAACCATAATATCACAGGTTTTGACTAAACATCCATCAAGTTTTCCTATTAAAACAAGTTTCTATTTTTTTCAGTAATATTTGTTATTTTTTTTGCAGCAACTTAAAGTAACTATTAAATAAACTTGTTTACGTAATAACTTATAAAAACTATTTTGTTTACCCAGTACTCCAGTACAGACATACTTGATTAAAGTTTCAAAAATATCCCTGACATCAAATCCTTTTCAGTGATTCTGACCAAAGAATTACAATATAATTTTCAGAGTTATAAAACGTCATTTCGTGCCCAGGGCAATTTAATCAGATGCATGCTACCTTACATAAGTTATGACGATGATAGTGGCATTAGCACGACCCCTATCCTTGACGTTAGTTTATTTTAAATGCTAATACCGTCAATTTTTCAGGATTAGTTCATTACGTGACTTGGTGTAGTTCAAAATATCGTCCATATTGGAACCACTTACATTTTGAATCATATTATCGTAGCAAAATAAACGCCGGCCTAATATCATAATCGACAATTGCCAACAGCAATCAGCAGGATTATGGCTACTACCCAGAATGCAATTACCTGAAATCAAATCACCTATCCGACTTAACTTTAATCACGTATTATTCGCCATCATTACTGCAATTACGACATTCGCTGGTATTCGAGGAACTGAAAGCGCCAGCGACGTCAATAAGTTTAAATATGCGATTTTCGTTATTTGGCAAGGGTCCTAAATTACATATTAACTAATTGGGATAATGGATTTATTTAATATCCGATGATTTGGGTAGAATCTGAATTTTTACGATTCGTCTATGGTCATATGAGATACATAGATGCCTAACGTGCACCTAACGTGCATGTGCCAGTAAAGTAAATCATTCGGATGGAGAGCTTTATGTATACCTAGTGCAACGGCGGTAATGTGTGCTTAATTAGATTGAAAGCTATATTGTTGTTATTAGTGCAGTATTGGACAAATTAGATTTTGTATTTGTTGTCACTACGTCTGGTTGGCACCTTTGTCATCTTTTACCCTGTCGTGTTTCTGAGCTTTAAAGCTTTATCAACATTTAAGCATTATACGAAATCACTTAGGTTTTATGTTATTCGATATCTCTGTGCTCTTAGCATTACAAATTTTAATATTTTGAAGTCAAGGAATCTGATTTGGTGTTACATTGCTCTAATTCCTCAAACATACACACGCCTGGAAGTAATCTTTGCACAGCATATTTTTAAGAAAATAAAGTTTATTTAGATTTAATAAATTATTATTGTTATTAAGACGTAAGCTTTGTGAAAACTCTGTGTTGAAATTTTAATATGCCCTTCAGAGACTCTTGTTTTTATTCTTTGTCGGACTCTGAATAGCACCTCTCCATCTTCTATCTTCTCTTTTTTCTTGTTGTCCATGGCGGGAAATCAACCAATATAATAAATAACTTACTAACAGTAGTTTCTATTATTATTTGCAAATAGAGACGTACAATTTCTAGTTAAAATAATAAGTCATATTAGCGTTCGTAAGCTTGATGGCCAGTTTTACAACCGATAAAAAACTGATTTGGAACTCCATTATTTGTGTAATTGTTGTTCTTGATTTTAAAAACATTCTCAATTCATTCTCTTACATTCGCAATAGATACTAAGGTGACACTCGACAAGATGCATTTCCCTTAAACAATTTAATTAAATTAACTAAAGAAGTAACTAAATATTTGTCCCCCTTATCTTCTATTATCCTTCACTTCTTTTCCCGAAGGCTACCGTTCTCTCTTTCTTTTCTAGTTAAATGTTCTCCTTTGTTCTTGTTGCGCACGTTCTTGTTTATACTGCTCATCCGTTTGTAACGGTTCATTTTTGGGATGGCTGTGTGTTCGCGATTTTGGGGTCTCTCAAAGGTGTCCGTCCTTTCTGTTAATGTTCTTCTCGTTTCTATGGTTTTGGATTGTTATCGGTACCTTGAGTTGCGATGTTTTCTTTTATGCGTTTTTCGGATATGCTGGCTGATAAACGGCATATTGGTGAGGTTTCTCGAGGTGTGTGGGTCGGTGTCTGTGGGGACGAGATTTTGAGGTAAGTTTTGTTTAAAGAGGGTGAGCCCTCTCTCATGCTCGTTTCTCCACAGGTCCATTGATACCCTTAATTATCTATTTCGCTTTTTCTGGTTGTAAGAAGCCAATATTTGGTCTTTGAAACCCACCGCCAGTATTCGGGACCACCAACTTTGGGAAATTTATCGGCCAGTCCGGAACGCAGGGCAACTCAAGCCACTATTAAAGTCCAGGACCTGGAGAACTCCTGTCTACTTTTCGTCTTTTTGTCTTCTTCATCTTCATCGTGCCACCCTTTGCTATTTTCATCTTCAGTCAGCGCCCAGGACGTCATCAGCGGAAGCTCCAGCGATCCCGGCGAGTACCTTTTTAATTTTTGCGTATTTGTGCGGCTTGACAGATTTTTGTAAGACGAGCTCGTTATTCGATTTTGTTGGGTTTAGCCGCGCAATAGTGTATTTCAGCCGGGTATCGCCAGTGACCATCATCATCCGCTAGGCGTCTGGCTAACAATTTCTTCACTCCCTAACTTTTATTTGTATCTTTTTTCTTATGTAATAAAACCACCACGTCTTGTTTAGACACTTATTTATTTTTCCTCAACCTTCCCCTCCGTAATTGGTGGTAAATACCAATTGCTGGCGCCCATAAGCTCAACGAGACCTTCAGAGGACCCACGACCCAGCCGCCGCAAAGGAGCTAACCGTTAGCCGCATGTGGTAGCGTTACACGTTTTTTGTAGAAAGGGTTTCCATATTCTTTGGCCACCAATTAGAAGTTGGCCAGTAGTATCTTTAGATTATTAGGGAACTTACTGCAAATTCGAAGACCTATAGTGTAAAAAATTGTCCATGCTGTAGATTGATCCATTTTGTTAATTTCAGTTTGCTTTTACATACCGGTTGTCCCAGCGCAACTGAAACATTGGAAAATAGCATGGAAAAATATAGATACTATTTATACAAATTATGTTTAAAATTCGGTAAAGACGAAAAACTCCACACGAATGAAAAGAAGGGGCATGCTTTCATATAAAGTTAATGATTAGAAACGCCTTAATCAAAAGTCAAAATCTGAAAAATGAGAAGTGATGAGGTCGGAATGTTTCATCCGAACATGAGATCCGAGGTTCAAGTCCCGATCAAGGCAACATTTTTTAAATTTTTTTTATACTTTTTTTAACCATCAATTTTACGTGAAACCGTGCCCCTTCTTTTAAGAATTTGCGTGCAGTTTTTATTTTTACTAATTTTTTTCTGGAAAGATATAATTTAAGAAAATATACTATACCCGGTATAAACAGCAATAATTACAACCAAATAGCGGTGGAAGTGGAAGGGCACTAACATTTAACTAATGCTGACATTTCCATCACTCTACTGGCACGTCGTGGATGATCAAAAGTGAATTAACTTTTCGAGATTTTTAGAAGTCTCGAATAAAGTTTAACTTTCTGTCATTCTTGGACTACTCGTGATAAACACTCCAAATGTTTTTTTGTGGAACGATTTGGTGTAAACGGGGTGAATTTGATTTAGAGGCGTGATCGCAAGCCTCCTGTGAGGAGCCAAATCCTGCCTTGGATTTAATGAAAATTAATTGGGCTCGTTTGCTTTTGTGCACGATATGGGTGCCATTAAATAAAAATTCCGGTATCTTAGGCTGTTATATGCAAACGACCCCACGGAAGGGGCACGTAAATTCAGCTCAACCATTATTCGTGTCAAATATTTTAAAGCGCCCATAAATCGAAAGCTCTAAAGCCGAACAAGTGTCTAATGCCCCTATTTTGAATAAAAAACGTTCGAGTGTAACATTTTACAGTTCAACTTTGCCTAAAATTACGGGACCGAGCTTAAAAAGTTGGAGAAAGCGGTGTCCTGAGTGAATCTTCGAGAAATAGAACGCCGTCGCAGATTATCGAAACCGTTGGCGAGACAAAGAAAGGCGTACGTTTCCGGTTCCGGCTGAACGACCGGAAATGTCATTTTAGCGGAAGGGGAGGAAATAAGATAATTCTGTTCGGTTCGAACTTTGCAGTTCGCAGACTGCGACGGCATCCGAGTTAACAAAATTTTTCTAATGCCGCTTGGATCTCGTCCAACCACTTGAGCGTTATCATCTAAAAATCAACACTATAAAACTGGCGGGTTTGATTAAAAAACGCTAATATAAAAAATGATTTAGTCCCAAATTATGATAAATACGTTCTATTAAGGTGCAGAGAAGAAGCCCGTATTTTATGAAGCATCTGAGCCAAATTTTTACATTGAAAAAATATTGCCTTCAATAAGTTTTATAACTGTTGTAAATAGAAGCTAAAGCGTGCGCGATATAAATCATAAAGGGGAACAACGTGCTTATAAATTCAATAAAGCTCAATGCTTATCCGATAACTTGGAGAGTATAAACTTGTACGAGCCTGCGTGGGGTTTTCGTAACTTTGATTATGGATAGCAATACGTCAGACTCTCAACTGCCTAATTAATAAATGGATCCAGACAATTTGCATAAACAATTAATAACCAATTAATTGCCAATTGACAGTTTCCAAGAGTGTTCCTCAAAGGCTGATTAATTAATGACTAAATTCCCCCTTCTCTTGCCTCATCATCTATTCAATCATCAATTTAGTTTTTCACAAATAATTCCAAAACTAGCATCGTAACGAGACAAATTGATTCTTTATGTCCTTTTGCTAAAGTTGGCAAATTATTGATAAGGAAGGAAACTTCGATCAGTTGACCCCGGATTCAAGTTTTACTTTCTCATCGAGCTTTTAATCCGGCGCAGAGCTTAGTAAGCGCTTTGCGTAATTACTTCATCAATAGTTTGATTAATGATTGTTATGTAGGCCTAATTATTAATTGTGGTAGTGATGCCGTTCAGTCTATTCAAGTTATCGGTGCCTTGCATTAGGCCGCCGAATAAATTTGGAATCAATCATCTAGGTAAAAGGCGGCCCACTCTAAGTTCTTTGTAAGGGGCTTATAAAAGTAAAAATAGTTCAACTTCTTTTATCTTCAAAATAAAAAAAATAATGCGTAAAGAAATAAATGAATTTACACGTATTTGGTATACAAACGACGCTATAAAGCATTGTTACCTATATACTACGCTGAAATGTTTGAACAAAAGTTTATTTTCTACGTAACTCAGATTTTTATGTTACTATCACTGTTCAAGCAAAAAAGGCGATCGATAACATTATGTAATTAATATGTAATTCCCTTAAAATTTAATAAAATTATGCTTTTAAAAAAATGGTTAGAAATCGAACCTTAACATCATCCATCCTTAAAATCAAAACAGAACGTTGCAAATTTAGAAGGGTTCACTTCTTCGAGTGGCCTGTGGATAAGTGCAGAAATTTTCTTATCTTCAATGCATAGATGAAACCATGAAAAATCTTGACGAGTCTTAATAACTTTCAAATGGCGAACTACGTACAAGATCAGGTAGTATCATATTAAATAAGTGATATCTGAGGATCTCAGATCGCCCAGTATCCCGGTGAAATACTTACGACATATCAGCACAATAACGAAATTAGTTTTGGCATTATTTTACACCTGAAATAATTATTGTTATGATTTGGAGGTTTATGTTAAGAGTCATCTTGTTCCCCTCATTTCGTCTATGTTGCGAAATGGTGAAGTATAAACTAAATCTTTTATTCGACCCCAAACATAAACATCTAATGAGGTAAGGTCTGGAGATAATAAGAGCATATACGACAGTCTTGGTCCTAACGAAATTAGAAGAGCTAAACAATCTGTTAAAAATTGATTAATAGAATGTAGTAATCAAAATGGTGCTCACAATGAACATTTACATTAGAATTTAGTTAAGATGGTTCTTGATGGTTTTTGTTGTTGTTGCTTTATAAAATTAATAAGGTATTCATTTTATAATTAAATTGTTGCAATTGTCTTTTGTGTCCATATGGCATACTTGAAAAACCAAAAAATTTCTTTGCAAGATTGATGGAATTTCTGAATTTTAATTTTTAATTTGATAGGGGATAAAGTTAGGTATAGGGAATGCTTAAGTAATTCATCCCAAAATACAATTTTTTATCAAATGGTGCAAAAAAAATCAGTAGATGCTATTTGAAAAAATGACTTTTTGACCATTTTTGGTTGCAATATTTGAAAGTTGTTTGCGCCCATATGGTACAAAATGGAACCACCATTAAAATATCACAAGTTATTCTGGACTTTGAACTAAGTACTTTACAAATTGGTTTTCATAAATTCTGAACCGTCTGCCCGATACGAATTTTTTCGTAAGCTACCTCATCGACAATTTTTTTCACATAAATTAACATAATGTCAAAAATTTTCAGATAAGTTCACATAACAAGTGTTAACTCAGAGTTGGAAGGCCAATCAAACCATGTAGAAAAAATGGTACGTTTCTATTTAAAATAAGAAAGTTGATACCGACTTTTGGCACATCCTGTATAGCTAGAGAGCTCAAAATATTTTAGATAGAATTAAGTATCTCGAGAAACGAAAAAGCTACAAACTACGAACCTGAAAATGTGGCTAAATTTTCCGCTTCTTTTTGATTTTATAATTAACCGGTAGGAGAAACATGAGATTTTAATTAGATCACGCTTCTCTCTTTTATTTTAAGAAAAAAGAAGATACACCAAAAATTCCCCTTGTAAGTGAGTGTGAAAGCCATTTATTATTATATCAGTTGTCCATTGTCTATCATTAGTTTTGTTCACTACCTTTTACGATGATTTATTGGGATATGTGACCAAATCAATTGGCTGTAAATCAAAAGATCGAATTCGAGATTTGTTATCTCGACTTCCAAACATGAAGTGGTCATAGTATTGAACCCTGCGCATCAAAATGATAAGATCCATTGATTTTTCAATATTAAAAGATCTTTCATTGCGTGCGTGACGAATCCAGACAACAGTCGTAATAAATCCGCCATCAATGATTTGTGTTTCGAATAACAACCAAATTAGTATTTTCCTTTACGGCTAGAGTTAGGTGCGATCCTACACAACTAATCACCGACTAACTACCACTCCCGCAATCAAATTGTAAATCACTGTCTTTAGCGCCATTCACCGGCCAGACGCAGGAACCGGGAAGGAGCACGCTAATGCATGAACATTTCTGACAAATAGTGGGTTTAATTTAACGCCAACATAAATCAAAACAATTCAAGTTATGCTATGGATAATTATTACGCCTACCTATAATAATATTTGGTTTGCTGAGTTTTTCATCGGCAAATATTCGAGAGCTATAGGAGGTAATAATTAATTACATATTTATTGACGAGAGCATTATTATTACATCCGGCCAACCCAAAAAGTTTAGTTTTCATGCATATTTATTATTATTATTATTATTTGTTATTTTGGCGAAAGGTCCTGCTCTGCCAGTGCGATAGTATTTTTCATGTATCAAATATTATTATTATAATAGCTCTTTGGTGTCGCAAGCGACTTTCTCACTTGGCAAAATTTAACAACAAATTCCAACTGAGTACACGAAGAAAAACCTTAGTGATGGTTATTGTAAATAGAATTTTGTTAATAACCACCTTAGGCTTTATATTCCACAAGCATTAAAATTTTAGCAACATAAAAACGTGAAAGGAAATTTGAAATCTTGCACACTGCAGTTTGCCTTTTGATGTAGATCAAACAGTGCCCTTTCAACGTACTAGAAATGTTAACATGGGAGTTAAAGAAATTTTCTTTTTTATTGCTTTTTACATTTTAGTGTTGAAAACACTTATATCGAGCCCTATTAGACAAGAGTTAAGATTGTTAGCTTTGATGATTTTGATTGCAAGACTTTGATAACTTACATATTTAAACAGAATCTTGATATTTTTAATGATAAATCTGAGGTAAATAAATACGCAGAAAGATTGAGCAATCATCCAAACCACTTGGCCTCGACCGATTCTAACAAATATGTGATATTCATCTAATAATACCACACCATATATTTTTTTTTTAATTATTATTAATCAATGATTTACAATTTTTAAATAATTTTAAATTTAGCACAAAATGTTTATTTTACTTTGAAGCTATTTCTAAAGGTATTATTATTATTAACTAGGCAAATGCCATAGTCAATATCATTATCTTTGAAACAAGACAAAAAAAATTCGAAAATTCACTCTGATTCTTGAAATTTATACGACGGGATAATGGATGTTTATAGCGCGCGCGAATACGACAGAGAACGCGGTATTTTATAAATTCTAGTTAATGGTTTACAGTGAAGCAAAGATTTGCAAGAGTAACAGTCACTCTTTGTTTAAGATTAATATTTAAAAGCACGAGCAAAAATAATAAACACATTGTCAATGTGGATGGAAGGACATGCAATTTTGTTGATAAACAGTGTTGATGGTAGGACGTAAATCTACAATAATTTCAATTATGATCTTAAGCTTTTTGTGGAGATTAAGTATTAGAAAATTAAATAACGCTGTATTTTCTTTGATTATGCGACGTCAATGAATATTTTAACTGATTGTTATCTATAAAGCTAAAATTAAGTCTTGATACTGTAGCGCCATGATGGTTTGTTTAGTTGTATTGTTTGAAAAGTTTGCATTTTTCTGAAGAAAAAATTAAATAAAGTTTCATAATTTTATGAGCATTTTTATAATCTCAATAAAAATGAATTATTTTAAATGATCGAAATTATGGCAGTTCTTAGATCAACTGTGTGGTTTATTAAACCACCTTAGTCTGCAGACTTTAACCCTGTTACAAAAGGTCGTTTTTGCCCAGTTAATGAATGCACACGTATTACATATGTGCCGTTATTGTAAATTTCCAGTGTACCTACATACTTATTGTAGATAATTACACAACAGGTTGCTAAATGTGCACGTCCGTGTTCACCGAAATACATGAGTGATGTTAGATTTTGTTACCTACCTTTAAAGTATCGGTTAAAAGGGGTTGAGCATATGTTGTTGGATTTTTGCATCAAGCCCGGACCTGGTTTGCGGCGCCACGTAATTTCGTTGCAATTTCCCACAGCCGCACCGTGATTGATGGCCGGCTATTCCGATTGGAGCTTTTTGCCGCTCTGCTCGTTATTTTTGTCGGCTTACACTGAATTGAATCCGGAGAATCTGCAATAATAAATTCAATCCACATTAGAAGTGTAAAATTTAATTTGGAATCGTGCCAAACAAACGTAGCTCCCTTGCCAGGCAGCATCTTTTAATATTTCATTTTTAATCTCCCGCCATATTTTCTATATAGATTTATATTTCGCCACAAAAATTGGTTAGGTTTGCACCATGTGCGATGAGCTTTTAACATATTTGTCTAATTGCGGTGGATGTTCGTGGTTCGTTATCGATTCGCGTTGCTATTCTCGCGACTTGACACAATTTTCATGTGAGACAACGTCCTCAACGCCGACAGCAAAATTTAAAACAATTTCCCCAGGCTGAGCGATATTTGTCACTGTCGTTGCGTCGCTGTTTAACATTTGTTCTTGTGCGAATTCTAAACGATGGGACATGCCGTATCGTCTTCCTCCTGCACCCTGTGGGATTCAGGTGTGGTGCGATTATGTGATAGCAATTATTGCAGGAAGCACGCAAGCTATAAAACACAACTACCTCAAATTATAATGGGAATATGCAGGGGGATAATTGAATAGGAGTCGGTACATGCCATATCTTCCTGTCGCTGTCATTAACACCCTGGGTGCATACGATGGGAAATAGACATTGTTGCAGGTAATAGAGAGGCAAATAGACGGTTATATTCCGTGGTGTTACTATTTGACTGTAATACACTGGTCTATGAATCTATAATAAAATAATCAATGGGGTGAATTTACCGACATTGTTCTCAGGTTTATTGTTAAGTTCTGACAGGTGCCGACAACGTTAAATGGTGGTTAATGGTGCTGCACAAGGTTCTGGACGCGACGCCTAACTTGCAGTTGAAAGTTGCGATTTAGCATGTATTGCCACATACCATAGAAGATATTGAAGTCACCCTCAAACATTTAGTCAGATTAGCCGTAGACATAGACGCTAGTTAGAAATCACAATAGTGACTATTGGTATTGAAATTAAGTAAAATAAAATTATTGTAACAAAACTCATCAAAAATAATGTCCTCGAGTAAGCTGAAGTTTTTCTTGAACGAACGTAGCGAGTCTTTGCGAATAATGAGTATGTACGAATTGCTTGATTGCCATTTTTTTATTTGTATGGAGGTGTCACAACTTTGTGTTTCAAAACTCCAACATCTGAGCAATGCGTGTAGGAGAGTGTTGTAGTGTAGTAGTTGTCAAACAAACGCGCACACTTGGTGTGACGTCTCCTATAGTAGAATTTTTCTAACAACCCACAATGTCTTATACCTAAATATCAAAAAATGTCAAGTGTAAGAAGCGTGTTTAATCGATCGTCATTCTTACTCACAATGAACGACCGAGTATCCAAGTTATTCTCAACGCGGTGAACTTCAGTAGGTGCTGTCTTATTCTAATTCACTAAAAAGAACAAGAAAGGAGATTTACAGAGAATATACGAATATACTGAGGCTTTTTAAGAAGAAATTAAACAACTAATACTTAACGTAATAACTTGTCGTTACACTGTGACGGTACTTCGTATATTTTAGGAGGCTTATAGTCTCACTTCAGTGAATAAAAATGAAACATCAATGGAGTCGTAACTATCGATCACTAGCTTAAACTCACTAAGGTACGCCGGACTTCCAATAAACTTGTCGTTCTCTGCGAACAAGAGATAAAGTCGACTTGTTGCAACGGATTGCACCTGAAAACCCAACAGTTATATGGGTCGTAGAGTTCTTAGAAAAATTCTGCTATACTAATGTGAAAAAAAGTAGAAACGCTTCCTTCTTAAAAATGTGTTCTGCAAGCGTGATTTAGAGAAGGAGTGAGAAGTATTTAATAATTTGCTGCGTTTGATTTTACCTTCTTCAAAAATGCTGTTTGTTATGATGATTAAGATATTTTCAAATTTAGAGATACTTGTAAGGTTAGCTTTTTATCAATATATTCTACTGGTTGTAGAGATTATGTTGAACGTTGCAATAAAATTCTATACACAAGAAGTTAAAAGTGTGGAACCAACAACCAAGCTTCTCCTGTCTAAACTATTGCACTTAAAAAAAAATTGTTTGCATAATGGCTAGTTTATTAAAGCGTATTTCTTTACAAAATCAACTTTCTGGTTCTTAAATTGAACCGTACTAGTATGTATTTCTGTTTATTCCGTCGTAGGAAATTATTCTTTATAAACGTGAAATATTGGTTTTCTACCTCAAGCCGTTTATTTTTAAATAAATAAAGAAAATTTGCGTTGTAGCTAAGTATATGTGATACTTTTCTCATAAGTTTTGCCGAATTACCTTGAAGAAGGACTTGGATTCATACAATACACAGTTAACGACACCATTGGAATAGGGCAGAACTTAGAAGCAAAGTGTTGCTACGTTCTATTTCACAGTTAGAGCAACAATATTTGAGCGGTAATTGCACTATAACGTTTGTAATTAGTCAGTTCATTACAGTTATAATTAGTTAACACCGCCGTCTATCTGAACACCACGAATTAGATTTAAAACTGTTAGAAACTTTGGCGTGTAACTAATTTAACAATTCTACTAGTTGTTGTTGCTTACCACAAAATAAATAACATAACCAACCACGAATGGTGCGTTTGGTCGTGCAACTTTGCATTTAACATGTCAAACGGAGAATTGCCGGTGTAACAACATTCAAAGTGCTGTTTTACACGAGTTTTAACTCGGGCACAACTCTACACGCTGTTATTAGGTTGGAATTAATAACGCTGAATGTATTATCGGGAAACAATAGTGTAGAATTTAGGCACAATGCAATTTCCAATCATTATCGAACCTTCAAAAACACTTGACACTTGACAAACGATTATTGAAAGCATTTCGTTAGACTATCATTTGTCAAACGCCACAGAAACCCTCCTTCTTCCCCGGGCCATGCGGCTCCATTATCACAAACTAAACGATTTCGTTATTGTAAAGAAAACTTAATTAAATGCTGGGTAATTGTTATATACGCTGATCGGCAAAGTTGATCGAAATGTTTTGTAATTGTTTAACGAGCTCGAACGGAGATAAGAACTTACGCTGCTGCCGTCGTTAATTTTTCGTTGGGAAATAAAAGTATTTCAAAGGGCCCTTTTAATTGTTATCTTGTCTGTAAAATTGGTTTTTTTCAAAGTTACACTTGAATGAACCCTTCGAATTTTAAGCTTAATCAGCGCTCAAAGGGCGGCCGATCAAATTAATGCGTCGATTTCCCGGCACTTCCTGATAGATCCTCGAAACAATTAAAACTTGACTTTCGTTGGAAATTAAAATAAGAGCTGGAATCGGAAATCGAGAATATAGGCAATAGACCGCGCTAAATGCGGCGCGAACCTTGAACTTATCGAAGTTGTCAACAGATTATCTCACTCATATCCAATCGAGCTTCCTCTCAGTAGTCTTAGACATCAGGTAAGTTTTTTAACATCCGGTTTTACCTGAACGGCAACTTGTTTCACAACATTAATCATCAAAACACTACGACAAATTCAACTAATTCGTGAAGGTCGCTTTTTAAATTACTCGATCGTCCACCAAGAGGTGGCCCCGCCTTGCAGGACGTAGAAGGATTTCACACACTCATTTTAATACAATGAATCACTTTTAACACGTTTTTTTGCTACAAATCTGTGGGAAAACGTCTTTTCTCACAATGCCATCGTAATGAGTCGCTTCCTGTTAAAACCCAGAAACGTCAGAGCGATAAGTTTCTTGTATGCAGTATTTTTAATGGAAGAGAAATCGGGAGCTATGATGCTCTATAAATTTCGCCACTATCAACCTGCATTTATCAATAATGTCTCTTCTACGACGTTTCTATTAGTTTTTATGCATCCCGGAGGCGCTGTTTTACAAATGGGTAAATGCATCAACGGCTCCTCTTAAAAACCCTATCATTATGTCAAACCGAACAAAATCCTACAATGTGCCACATTTTATCGCAACGCCTCTCGCTTATGACAAAAAATACTCGGGTGTTGTTGGGAAATTGTGGCTCATGCTGCTTTGTATGCAATTTTTCTTATGGTTTGGATGCAAAATGTAACGCGTAAAACGCGATTTTTACGTCGTCGACGTTACGGCGTGTCGACGACATGTCAACGGGGATTTGTACGTAGGGACGTTTTTGTTGTTCTTGGGGACGTACAAAATTTAATATAATTTTTCCTTGGTATATGCGAAATAACCTAAAAAGATGAAACAGCGTGATGCTGGATATCAAAGCATAATACGGTTTATATTCAAGCAGCGAATGCATGCAAAAATCTTCTTTTATGTAGGATACACGTATCAGTGTCGCGATTTGCTTATCTAACCATAAGGGTGATCCAGTCTGATATTCACTGAAATATATCTATGTCAAGCTAGGCTAAGACAAGATGACTAAACTGCTGAAGCTTTCATGTTGAAGGTGGTTGTGGTAACTTTTTTCCAGTAAATAAGAACGCGATTGAGCTATATTATGTGGTCATTATAAAAGACACTTGGCTGAACCCCTCGTCTTTAACTAAAACTAAAACATTAGACCTTTGTCATTGCCTTCTAATGTGATGATTTGTAAAGCATACATTGATAAATTTTGAGTTTCTTTAGTATTTTCTGCATTATTATTATTATTTCTTTGCATTTTACCGTTTATTAAGAATAGGTAAGTTGATTTACGTCTTTCCTTTACTTACTTATGTACTTATAATGATGGATTTTCATGCAGCAGATTTTGACAACACGTCACTGACCATTACGTTACCACGTTGTTTTAGCTTGTTCGTGTTTGCTCAAATTCATTCTGTTTGGATTTAATATCCAAACTTGGTACTGCGTTTGTAAATACAAGTTTCTTGCTTGCTGCGACTTATTAAGTAATACAGTAGCAATAATTATTATTCTACTTTAATATACGGGGTGTCCCGGAATAAGAGTGACAAACTTGAGAAACGGATAGAATATCAAAAAATAAACAAACTTTTCTTAACAAAAATGTCTTTGAAAACGCTTGATAACGAAAAAAAGACTTTTAAAGTTGAGTTTTAAAAATCATTTTATTTGACGAACCCTTATGATAAATTTTTTCGTAGGTTTGCACATGTAGGTACTACTAAAATAAGTTATCTATTCTGATGACAATTGTTCAATGGCGTAGATATTTGGCAGTGTGTTCCCTTTTCTTCTCCCATTTTTGACGCCCCTAGAAATTTTCAAAATTTGGTGGCATTCTTGAATTTTGCATTCATTTTGAGACCAAAAGTTACTTTCATGAAATTCTCATTTAGACTACCGTTTCGGAGAAACTGTTGACTTTAATGGTCAACACATCTCAATTTAAAAAAATAAATAATCAATCGATTTTGAAAACAAATATTTCAGAAACGAGGAGACAAACCACAATTTTACGGAGGCAATAATTTTTTAAAGATGCATGTTGCCAAATTATGATTCGTTGTCTTGTTTTTAAAATATTTCCGTTTAAAATCGATAAGTTACCTATTTTGTAAAACTAAGGTGTTTTGACCATTGACATCCAGAAGTTTTACCGAAACGGTTGTCAAAATGACAATTTCATGAGTGTAACTTTTTGTCTCAAATTGAATGCAAAATTTAGAATGTCACTGAATTTTGCAAATTTCTAGTAGCGCCGAAAGTGGGAGAAGAAAAGGGAACACAATATCCAATATCTACGGCACTGAACAATTGTTATCAAAATGTATACCAATAACAGTACCTACCTACATGATAACTTATTTCAGTAGTACATGTGCAAACCGGGAAGATTGATCAGAAGGGTTAGGAATTACGTCAAAAGACTATTTTTGAATCTCAACTTTGAATGCCCTTTTCTCCATTATCAAGCGTTTTCCCTTTATGTTTTGATTTTTAATCCGCTTTTCAACTTTGTCATCCTAATTTCTGGACATCCTGTATAGAACCACTGGAAGTGGGTACCTAAATACGCCAAAATTTTCCAAAGAATTAAAGAACATAAAAAATTGGCTGATTATTACAACTTATTTGCGGCTTAAGTTTAAGCAAAAATTTAAAAAAAACTTTTTTTAGATACTTTTGGTATCTTTGAAGATTTGTGTAAAGTTGGTTCCCAATATCAGGAATTCACCAGTGGTTTTTATCACCAGACACTAAACCTAATTTCAGGCGAAGCAAATGTTCCGAGATAAGAAAGTTAAGTATCTCAAATTTTTATAACGAATAAAACAGATAATGACCATACTTTTCCCGCTTTTACCATATTCTCGTCATAGTTGTAACTTGTTATGCACTCTTTAGAACATTTTGCGGGCCAGCGACAGTATCTCCTTGATACTAGCTGGCGCTATATACGTCTGTGGAGTACGGGTTATATAACTTGACGTTGCGTTAGTAATTTAATCGGATAAACAGTAATAGTTATCGTTAACAATCGAAAACAAAAGAGTTGCTGGAATGATATATGGAGATCGAAACCGCTCTAAGTTCTTTACAAACAACAGTGCTAATATTTATGGCGACATGCTATCAAAATATCAGGCTTGTGCCACTGGAGCATTGATATTCATTCGGTATTGTGCTGTATAGATTTGTTCGGGGACCCATACATGCCTCCGATGTCGTTTATTTTAATCTCTGCATAAAATTCAAGTCATCGCAAAAACATTTATCTGCCATCCCTTTACTTGCCAACGAGTTGTTTGGCGTATAAGTATGATGAGCTCTTCTAAGAACTTTCTAGTTTATTCTTAAGATCACCAGAAACCTCTTAAGTTATTAGATCTATAGAAAAAGAGTTATACAGATTGTCTAATTGTTGACTGTTTTTGTGGATATATTCAAAATATTAAGCAGAAACTGACTGCTTTAAAAAGTTGTTAAACTCTCATCAATTCTATCGGGTCAACGCGAAGAACTGTTTTGTCGTAATTTTGTTTGTAGC
Source organism: Schizotus pectinicornis (assembly GCA_951805265.1). Taxonomy (NCBI): domain Eukaryota; kingdom Metazoa; phylum Arthropoda; class Insecta; order Coleoptera; family Pyrochroidae; genus Schizotus; species Schizotus pectinicornis. Next base: position 415,211 of record OX638203.1, on the reverse strand, counting down.
TTTTAAGTCGTTTCTATTGTTGCACAAGCCAACTAGTTCGTTGTTTCAATGTTTATTTCAGAATAGCCACAATGGTGTCGTGAAATATAACAGTGATTATTTAGACGTCTCTTTGTTTGTCAACCATTCAAAAATGCTTCGCATTTTTTCCTAGCTGGGATTTTATTTAAAAGTTTTAGTTTAGATTGCGGCAAAGTTTGTAAATTAATTTTGTGCATTTATGGTGTTTTGTGAGGACAATTGACTGACTTCTAGACAGTCACAGTCCCCAGTTCGAGCCCCAGTTGGAAGGCGTCACGCTGGAAAGTTCGCTGTCATCTAGCTCGGCTTTGTCTCGGTCGGTACAAAACAAATTAAAAATATTTCCCGCAGACAGTACAATTCAGTCTTTAGACATTGTTAATTGTATAGTTTTTGTTTTAATTGCCATATTATAATTTCTAACAATATTGCTTTATGATATTAATTATTTTCTGATTGTTGCAGGTTAGTTGATGTTTTCTATTTGAGGGAATGGAAGAAGTAATCGATACCTACTGCTAGCAGGTGGTAAGAAACATCAAACGCAAATACGACCTGGAAATAGTAATAAAGAGATGTTTATGTATATGTTTCAATATATCAAAACTTAGCCGTAATAAATCCTAAAACGCAGCCATATTAGTTTGTACGGAATTTACTAATCACTATTTATTTATTTATTTCTATTTATATTATATACTTACTTACGACACAAATGAGAGGCCACAGTGTAAAAGTAGTTGAGCAAAAAATTACTATTGTATGTACCTATAATCTGCACATTATTGATTTTACATGTAGTTTCCAGTGGGATATTGTTTAATTAGTGTCAGTATAGTATTTGCTACTTCTAATAAACTTCTACTGCAGAGTGCCTTTTGTAGTGTTTTACTCTGGGATCTGGGATAACTACATGGGATTGCGTAATCTTCTTCGTTGTTTTAATACATCCCGTTTATATGAATTATTAGCTTTCTCGTCACATTTTACATTATAGAAGGTTATAATATTAGTACATTGTCTCGAACTGCAAATTATTGTGCTGATGAAAAGAAATTTGTAATTAAAATCAAGGATCAAGGTGTTTTTTTTTAATTTTTTGCCTATTTCCAATTTCTGCTGCCGCTTTGCCAAAAACCGCACCGAAGCAATCAATACTGTTTTATTAGCGCCTTAGCCCTGTTTGCTGCGACTCAACCTGTAAATGTTTGAAGGAAAAGGTTGTGTTTAGTTTACGGTTTAGGGCCCATAGGAATCCATCTCGGCTCGATCAGTCTTGATCACGCAAGGACAAGGGTGCTCTCTATTTCTCTTGTCATCCTAACAAACTCGTGTTTTATTTATCCCTCTTTTATTAACACGAATCCTCGTTATAATCTAGAACCCACGCAATTTTTTAATTGAGTTTTAGTCCAAAACTCATTCGGTTACTATTATCTTTTGCATAAATTACGACACAGCCGTGTGGTAAGAGTTTCCTGATGTAAGCGAGAAATTAAAGTTAATTTAACGTTAGAGCTCAAACAAATGTTTAGGGAACTAATGAGATTCAAACTTTGCCCGACACCAACTTTGCATCGTAGGATATTCATAATTAGAATGGAAAAAAACCGGACGGTCCCAAATTAACCCTCAAACCTTCTTTTTATAAAATTTTAAATTTTCTAGCGTTGTGAACAGCTTTGATAATTATATTCATTTTTTTTTGCACTGAGCATATTTATTGGAAGCGTCGTGTTAGCTTATTTGCGTGAAAGGAGACCGGCTCTCATATGAAATTTCACCGCCGACCACAAGTGTCCTTTCACGCTTGCGTTGCTTAATCTCCAGATTTCAGGTGATATATGTAAGGATTAGTGGGGAGAGTGACCAAGCTTACAGGTCTAAACAGATAACATTGATTTGCAACATGAAAGTTCAATTTTGTTCCATGTGACGATGTCGTTTACGGATCATTTTCGTTAACGTCGTTCAAGGGAATACTGAAAAATGTACCGGCGTTTGGGAAGACAGCAGGACACCATAGACGAGGTCCAATATTCGACCAATAGACTACAGCTAAAGGAATTGATATTTGTTTCAATATCATTTAATAAGGTTAATTAGTTAAAGAAAGTTTACTTTTCAAACAAGACTTCATCAGTTTACAATGACACCGTGAACCTGCTAGAACAATTAATTTTTAACATATTACACTTTTGACTTTTGTTAAAATTGATGCCAATAGCGCGTTCTATATTTTAATTAGACATTGTTTACTCTAATAATCATAAATTTTTTAACATTGTTACCTGTGTGCAATTTTTTTCCAGATTCAGTTAGTATATCTGACAATCACAATCACAATCAATGCAATTCAACAATTCCTTTTATTATTAAACACAATTTTCAGATGTATTTTCTTTTAAAAATGCTGTAATTAACTATTGAATTTTTTATTTACGTGTGACATGAAGGGTATATTTTTACTTTCCTGCACAATACTATTATGATGCTTTTTTGGTTTAGACTTTTCAAAAAGGTGCACGCAAACAAATTACTGTTATTTTGTACTTTCCTTTTTTTAAATAATAAACCAGTCTAGTCGAACACTTTGCAATTATATCCTTGTGAAGCCAATTAAATTCAGTTGATAACTATCGAGTAACAAGTTTTATTGTCTAACTTTTTCGTAACTTATAAATAATTGCGTTACAAAACTTCGAAAGAAACATTCAGACCAAATTTATTAGTAGGTATTTTGAATGCATAGAAACTTTAATTTAAAATGATATTTCTAAGATTTTTTTTTATAAATTACCAATAACTTACTCTGCAATATTCTATGTTGTAAGATGAATGTTCTTGTAAAGCTTTCTTTCTTATTAAACCTTTAGTTCTTATGTAGTTCATTATTCATCTTTTTCTTAAGCTCAACAGCTTATTTTTAAGTCAGTGTAAAACTACTGAACTATAATTTAATTTGAAGTTAAGTGCCGACGTTTTCCTGTGCATTGGGATATGTGCACTCCTTTTCTATATTGGCCAACTAACTAAGTTGCAATGGACCGTACATTTTTAATCAAATGCAATATAATTTTGCGATCTTAAAGGTTTTTTAATATTTTGGAATGGTTATAAAATATATCTTCGATTCTTATACTTAAACGTCCAAACGTTCTGACATCTATCTGTCGCACCCACTAAGTGTAATTGTCCATTTCATGAAAAGGATGTCCATTTCATGAACTGGATTAGGGCAAGGAAAATCCTTTTCGTGAAGTGGACAATCCAGTTCATGAAATAGACGATTTCACTAAGTGGATGCGACATATCGATCGTTTGCACGCCTATTTTCAAGATTTCAGTTATGGACAGGTATAACGTCTTATACATAACATTTACCCTTTTTGTAATCTCTGTGTATAGGAGCTATAATTAACTTTTTATGACATTATGGTCAAATCGGCGCTAAGCAATATTATTGAGAAGGAGCAGAACGGAATATCTTATAAAAATATATAACAATAACTTAACATACATAACAGTAGGACCTACTTGCTATAGATCTTACGAAATCGGTTAAGGTGGGAAGCTTTCTGTGAAGTTGTCTTATCTTAAAAAAAAAACCTGAAAGTTGTTATGTACTGTTAGCGACAAGAATCATATTTTTGAAGGACAAGACATCAAAGATAAGCCATAATAGGCTCCCGTCAAATACCAAAGACCAATGCCGACGTAACTTGACGTTTTTGTCAAATGTCAAATTTGTTTCAATTTCGTAAATATTGGCGCTAAATTTAATTCGTAGCAACGTGCATTTAGGAGTTAAAATTGAGCGCAACCGATTTGCGCCGCTCCGCCCATTTTCATCTGTAATAAATTTATCGTAAAACTCCCAAAAACGAAATATTTTTGTTATAGTGATCTCGCCTTTCAAAGAGCGATTTTAAAACTTGCCGGCGCAATCTTGATTGTTTTTTTATGTTTATATGGGCAATTTATTTTTGGTAACTTTCATTCTTTGTTCAATTTTATTCAGGGCAATTTTCGTACCATTGCGTGAACAGTCAATATTTGTAGAAAGCTTGGTTGTATTTGATATTTATTTTGTTCCTCTTGACTCCCTAGTTGACAAGAACCTCATCTTGTCAACTGCCAGGCCAAGAGCGAAACATAAGCTTTCCTGGATATATGCGAAAATTGCCAGCACTCTATGGGTATAAATCAGGTACAACATACCGGCGTGAATGTTCGACGACATAGTTGCAAATAAGAATGTGGTGTGTGTCAACAGTAATAAAACAACAAATCTTTCCGTTATCAATATAATACATTCGTCTCGGCGAACGTCTTTCTATTTATATTGCCTTTTGTGATTCTATTAAACGAAATCTAAAATACATTTTTAAGGTAGGGATAGCTCGACAGTAAAAGACCGAGGATCGTTACGAAAAATAGCCTTGTCGATTGTATATACTCTCTATTTACATGAGAGTGTGGACTCTGCAGTGGAAATTCAAACTGATCCACAAATCACTCCCGCCGCAACCATACATCACATTTCGACATAAAAATTTCGATTTACAGTATAACTTTTCAAGTGGTAAAAAGATATATATGCTCCTTTGCTGCGGTTCATCCTTCTTTTTACGCCACCGCTTAATACACGTCAGCGGGAATCGAGCTGCAGGAGGGCCCCATAAAAGATTAGTAAGACGAAGAAAGATGTTATACGTAGCGAAAATCATGCAGAAAAACGCTGTTTGGATTGCAGACTGTTTATGGTCATACTTTCAGATTTTTTATGATTTACAAGTCTTTTCTATGTGGGTCGATTTAATAGGCGATACACAAGAAAATTTATCATGCCACTGGTCTTAATGTGAGAGAATGAAAAACGTCCCTGTTATATCGACGCATTATCCGTCCATAAAAATTTATCAGTTGAGATGGGAATTCTAGATAAAGACAAATGAGACGAGGGAAATCCTGTTAAAAGAGCACTAGGAAAATGAGGTACATAATTGGACGTATTTAACAATCCTGCAAAAGTGATTTTAGTTTTGTTTTTAACAACTATGACAGTAAAAGTATTTACACTAATATTAATCAACTGTACAGATTCTTTAGTTATTTTGCAAGACTGGAAGAGTTTCTTGCCTGATTGGCTAACATGGTGTTTGCAAATCAGTCAAGAATCTCCAAGTCCTACTATTACCGAATTCTTTTCTCATTGTTTGCGACTAACGTGTTAATATGGCAAAAAGTTTTATTATATAAAAAGAATAATATTTTAGTGAAGATTTCAGGAGCAGTCAGTCAATCAGCAGGGTTGTGTGTATGTATGTAGTAGTAGGTATGTGCGCAATAATTTGTATCTACGGACTACGGAAATCAACATTCATTTGCAAAAAAGATGCTACAATTACTAATTAGTCTTGATAGCGTTAAGTGTGTAGTAGAAATTAATAATAAAATCAAATGTCTCTGTAATGGCGGTTACGTGCTTAGTAAGTAAAATTTTACGCACCCAACTATTCTTCTAACGAACACATTATTATGTATTATGTATTCAAATATTGCTAGTAAGCTAAACTAACTGAACTAGGGCATTTTGAGTAAAGGACTAAAATTATGAAGTTAGACCTTGAACTTTTGTGCTCGGACAGGTTTATGGAAAACTTAAAATATGATTCGGGGGTGACTCACAAAACAGAGAATTTTTCTCCTTATATCAGTAAAGTTTTAAATTGATGTGAATAACGTTTACAGGCCGAAAAACTGGAGTTTTTCCGATGTTAATTGGTACCGTGAAATACTCAAATGGTAAACGAGGCCAATCCAACTGGCGTCTTTGTTGTTGCTTCTCTTGCCGGAGTTTTATTATACACGGAAACGGGCATCGGACGCATCAATCCGGGACCGAACAAAAAGTACAATCGACATCATGAACTTTAGCACGATCCATTGAAATTTTTAGACGTTGCACTTGCACAAAATGTTATTCTATTTTAAAGACAAATACTGGAACGCGATTATCCTGTATGGTTTATTAGCGGGGTTATTTTGCTGGATCGATTCATCTAATACGGCAATGTGGATGGAAAGCGCGTGAAACTCTCGCCGTAAATTACATTTTAGACTATAAACCAACCGCACTAAGTCAAACTTAAGCATAGAATAACATAAGGTGAGCTGTTCATTATCGCACTTAGGCTAATGGGCCATAGAAGGTACCATATGGCTTTAATATGGCTGTAGGATAGTGTAACATCAAACTATTCCTTGTATTAACTAAGCTTAAGTTATCTTCTTTGTAAGTTTGCTTCGCTCTGTTTTGTTCGTGACGAAACTATGATGGGACGTCATTTTTGTAAATGGTTCAATTTATTCTTAGATGTTGAGCAACTCGACCGATTTCAAGAGCTTCTCTTTGAGAATGGGGGCTTAATATGAAATTCTTTGTCACTTTCCGTTAAAGTGTTGTTAATTTCGTGTTCAGTACTTGGGACAACTACTTAAACTTTCCGAGTGGCGGTTAGGAGCGAAAGGTTATTGCCACTCCGTAAGTTAAACATGCAACAGACGAGCTTTCGCAACTCCATCCTTCATTTCCGATAAAAGGTGCTCGAATCACAAAGCACCCTCACGACTCTAGTCGATTATTAAAAACACTGTTCTAGAAGCAAGCTCGTCAATTATTGAAGTTTTCCGTTTTCTTTCATCCAATAACTTCTTAGATTTATTTCGAATAATCAATTAAAAGTTGGGTACGCGGCATTCACGTGATTTTTTCCAGAATTTCTCGGACTTGGGCTCGAGTTAGGCGGAACTTTGCGATAATAAAAAAGTTACTGGTATATGTTCTGAAATATTAGTTTTCGTCTCTGCGAGATTTTAATGTTGGATCTCCTGTTTTCATCTGGACTTTTTAACTTTAAAAGACTGCAGAGCTCTAGAAATCTTTTGAGTTAGCTGCCTGCCGTTGCCCATATGCTCCAAATAAAAGTTTTAATATAACAAAATTATACTTTTTAATATTAGAATCTCGAGCAGGACCCTTGAGCATCTTAATGCCGATTTTTATCTTGATATTAAAGACTCGACGTGGAGACGCCTGAAGGCTATGGTAGGCTCGCTAAAGTATGCGACTGCATGAATGGCAAGGAATTGGAGTTAGCGCCTTTACCCGCATATTTAATCTTGGTAACGTTTTTTATTCAACCTATTCCTAGATATTTACGAATATAAGTCTTACATTAAAGTAAAATAATTAATCGGTTGTTTTGCCAAAGCTGCCCACTCTAATACCGGTTTATGTTCGGAATTCCCAGCCTCTTAGATTTGATAGATCTTGAATAACTCCAACCAAAGGAACCCTACCTACTCAAATCGATTTTAATTATCTTAATTACGGCCATAGAATATTTACTAGCATTTTATTCATGATTTCAAGCGGAATCAATAGGGGTGAATATAAAGTAGTTCAAACGGTGCAGTAACGGATAAGTAGGGGTTATAAGAAGATTAAAAAAGTGAGTTTAGTTTTAATGCAACCTTCTGGTTGCATTAATGCAAAGATAGAAATTTTTGAGCCTGTACCACTGCCAAACATAAAATTTTTTTTTTGGTTCGGGGCCCTTTAATTCAATTTCCTAAAGTAAAAATTGTAATGTACCTAACTGTAATTACTTATAGAAGTAGGACTACCTGTCTAAATAAGCACTTTGTTGTTTTAAAATTTTATAAATTTGCTACGATAATAATAAGAGAAAAACAATCACGAAGCACTGATGACTTCTCTTTTGCATAGACATTTTACCTTTTGGGCATATTTTAAGCATTAACAGATGACGAGATCATATAATCGGCTTGACGGGTCAAGTAAATTTTAAATCTTTCTACAATATACAATGTATACTTACCAACTTGCATTTGAAATATCGTACCAAGTGGCCTTCTATGATCTCATAATGACGCGAAGAACAATAACACAGCTTGGTGAACATAAAGCGATCGGAAGACGGGCATAGGAATGTGTAGATTTTGGTACGAGGAATCTATATTCGAACAGATAGCTAGACAGAAATTAAAGCTCTAAAAGCTTACAGTTTTGAGCCTTAAATTACCTGGAAATATAAGCAATCTTGAAAGCAACTTGAGATAGACAACAGACTCACCTTCTTGTGACCACTAAAGCATCAAGGTATAGAATGAAATGAAACAGCCGACGACCTGGCTAAACGGGGAACGCAGGTTTTACCTACAAAAGCAGAACTGTTCTGTGGGGTAAGCAAAAGCTACAAAAGCGCCGAAACCCATTTTTTTTTGTTTAGGAAGGGGGGCCTGGCTGAACGTCGAGCTACACACTGAGGCCAAATAGGCACATTGTGTGCACCTCTGTGTGGTTTCTAGAGAGCCCTTTAGAGCATGCCTCTGCTCCTGATGAAGCCCAGTAGCCTGCTCATAGGAGCCCTCCTTATTTCACTTACCTCTAAAAAGGGAAAGTCTAGAAACCCATAGATGGGAAAGTAATGTTAAAATAGCATACTGGCAACAAATTTAAGAGCAAAGACAGGCGAAGAACGTCATAGACTATTTGCTAAAGAATGTCGCAAGGTTTCTATTACTGACAAAAAATGAAATGAGACTCGTCGTCGGCCTCCTCACTGGACACAGCTCACTAAGGTACTATTTCACAAAACTGGGAAAGACGGACAGTGAGATATGTAGATTATGTGAATTGGAAGAGGAAACCTGACGAAGTCTCCCAAGATCATTGTAAACTTTGCAAAAGGTTTATGTCTTTGGGACAACCCCTTGAAAATCTACAATATTTACCAACTTACTTACCATTTTAGTTCTTCATTTTATTGTTAATTATTTTTACTTGTTTTGTAATGGAGCAACTAAAAAATGGTTGTAAGCGTAAGTGTCTACATTGATATTTCAAAATGTAGCATTTAGAAGTTTTTTTACCATAACAACAATAATTATGGTTTTGAAGCTAACATCTAATTTTAAGTTTATTTCACGAAGCTAATGATCGAATCACATTTAAGGATAGTTTGAAGCCATGGAAAGCGGGTAAAATTCTTTGTCTAGCATTGCTCCTGTGAGATCTCGGCTACACAAAGCAAATTATATTCTACCGTCAACGTATTTTTACGATTGCAACCATTGGTTCACTTCTGTTTTAATGTTTCTTTACAATTATAGTACTCATTTATTTGTAGTTTTAGCAGTCTTGTGTAGCATAATTGTCTCGCAGAATTCTAGATTTTTTTACAATTTCTTCTATTTCCTCTGTTTTCTTGTATTAGTTAGGTTACAAATAAATTAATCCGTTTACACTTTTTGTATTGTCTCAGTAAATATCGCCGAATTAATTTACAGAGTTAATTAGTTATGCTAATATCGTAACCAATTGAATCGACTTAATTAAGTATTGCAGTTCCAATAATCGAGGGACAATGCATAACTAACCTAAATATTTGCTTTTGTCACTGCATCCCTTCATTAGGGCGCCAATAAATCGAACATATTCATGTTTAACTCCACGTTATTTTTTGATACTAGACAGGCAAAATTTATGAATTTCCTAGTTCCTTTTCAGTTGGCCAATCCAGTTATTTTATTAGGTTTTGTGACCACGTAGGAGAAATGGTTTCTTTTCTTTAAGATTTTAAATAAACAATCGCAATTTTAAAATTTGGAAATCTTTAGTTGGTACTATCAAGGTTAGATTAATATCAGATTCGAAATTACGCGTGAATCGTTTTGTATTGTCGTGCATTTGATGTTTTAATAACATTTAGAATTACAATTACCAACCTGAGAAAGGCATATTGCACTTTCGCTATTACGAAACCCAAAAAGGTATTACAGCACTGTTTTGTGTGTCCTATAATAGCTTTATTATAGAACTAAAGTAGTAAAACTACTTTTACATGACCAACTGAAAGCTAATTTGGTATTATATTATTTCTAACATATCTGTGGATCATATCTTGTCAAATTTTAGGTCGTTAGTACGCCTTGCTGTAATTTATGTTTCCTGAAATATTTACATGCAACTCTTCTGTTGATTGGAATTTTTGTTACAAAAGGTAGCAAGGCGTATCTTAGGCAGTTTACGGACAATTCCCAAACGTGCCCGTCTAGCTGCAACAGACGTGTTATCTGCTTTAACTGTAAAGTACTACAAATTGTAAAGTGCATTTGAACTGCTTCTGGTTTGTATTTACGCTTGTCCCATAGGTAGAACAAGCACATTGGGATTTCATTCTAGCTCCCGTCTCACATCACGCACCTAGCAGAAGCGGCGTGAACCAAGAACGTGTCCTGAATAATCGACTGAAAGCCTGTTTCTTCTCAATTGCGTGCAGCTCACCAACTATCAAGAATTGGCAAATACCCTTAATGTAATCACCATTGCAGCCCTATTTCGCTAAATGAAGAGGGTCAAGTGGACGATGATGAGACAATTTTGAGTCGTTTGCAGTCGACAACGGAAACGAGCTACACGAAAACATTAAAGCAACTAGTGGTAGATTTAGCAAAATTGCTTTTCTTAAAGCACCACTGTTCTGAGTTATCGTAAATAGGAGTGTTTGAAATTAAAACTGAAAATTTCAAGAGATCGGGCATTTTCCTGCTATTATTACCCACCGAAAGGTCAATAAAATCGGCTCGTTATTTTCTTTTGCCAACATTCATTAATCACAGTTAACATTGGTAGAATACGATGTGAATGAAAAAAACTTCTCGATTGAATTGTTAATAAAAAAAGAGGGACCTGGTCCTATTCAGCGGGATAGATCGCCTGATAAAAACGACCTGAAATACGACTGTAAAACAATGAAGCTTTATTAAAAAACGAGCTAATGGAGTGAATACGTTCGTAGTCAACGGCATTATGTGAATTTGCATTGTTTTCCCCCGTTTGTAGCCATATATTCGGCGTGCTGTAGAGTCGAAGTGGAAAAAGCCTAATAATGACTTTTATGCGTGCGGGATGGCCACTCTAATGGGGAAAGTTGGCCAGATCTTTGTTTTGATTAAAAAAAGTGTTTAAAGGGTTTATTGCGACCAGTTAGGTGTGCACCGGTTCATGGCTTGATTTGCCCTTATTTGCTTTCGTGCGACAAGTTCATTTTCACCTGCTGATTTAGTATTAATTAAGGGCGGCAGAGAATGGCTCAAGCAAATTCTGTAATTTATGAACCGGGCATGCATTAATTTCTAATCTTAGAAGTAAAGCTTTGCTTTCCTGCTACTAGTAAGTAGTAAAGCTAAGTCCCAATATTAGGGTACCTGCTATCTACAAGTAATGTTGAAAAGACGGTAAACACATAATTTTGATTTAAAGGAATACGAATTGCAACGTTTTGTAATATCATGCAGAATGAATAGTTGCAACGTTATGCGTCATAGTTTATTGAATTGTTGTGGTACAGTTAAAAGCCACGTTATTTACCTATTATTTAGATGAGATTGGACATTGTCGAAGTGCTATCATTGTTCCTGCTGTATAGAAACTAAAAATTTACTGGGGGTGCGCAAAAAGACAGCTTTATTTACATTACTATTAGTCTTACGTGCAACTTTTAAAAAGTAGTATTCTTGTACATTCCTAATTTCCCTACTGTATATCTGTTAGCTGGTGCTAATATTTTACGACCCTTAGGGCCAGTTTTACGAAAGTCGGATAAGCATTGGAATAACTATTCCGGACTAAGGGCCGGTTTACATACTCTTGGTTCACAGTTTATACCTGGATTTTGTCTTGTTCGACTTTCGTAAAAGCGCATTTACCTCGAGTTATTCCGGAATAGCGTTATTCCAGGTAAATTTTCCTTTCGTAAAACCGGCCTTAATTGAACTAATGGCTGTTAATTATATTTTGGCGCAATAAATTAGAATACTTAATAAATCGTGAGATTAATCGCTTATTGCTAGATTTTTCCAAATTTCTCTCGACCATTCAATTTAGTGTGATAATCTTCCAACGGGACAACCCTGCTATAGCAATGTACCTACCACGTAACATTAGTTTTTTATACTTACTACATTGAATGAATAAGAACTTTTGTAGGGGGTTGTGAGAAAAATTTATTTACCTACTTATTATTGAAGTATTTACGAATATAGCTATCCGATTTAGATGGAACAAAATTTTGAAAATTTGAAACTTTTAGAACAATGTGTATGAAGGGTACAAAGTTGATGTGCCATTTTTTCCCGTTTAGAATCGTTTAGGTCACTACAGTACATTATTTTGACTGAATACAAAGATAATTTTTTTATTGTTTATAATCAATACGGATTAAAGTATTTAAATGTGACTGGATATGACTTATTAATTTTTCTTTATTAATTAGTTTGGTTTCTACTTAAATAGAATATCAACAAGTTTAGCTTCATGCATCAACACACAATAAATGTATCCAACTGAGTTACACCACCCCTTTAGTTCGTATATTGTCTTGAAGGTTGTCAAATAATGTTATCAATGAATGAGATGTGGAATTATGAACATAATAGGGTGAATTACCCAATTATGATTAGTTTCATGCCATTGGTCTTATTTTAAACTTTCAGAGTGCTTTACCGTAATATTTTGCAAAATAAATGTCTCAACAGATAAAATTCATCGAAGAAGAGCACAGAATTGGTGCAGGCGCTGAAAAAGTTGTTGGCCCAATTTTAAAGTAGGCACCTAATCAGTTTTATTTTTAAATTAATTAATGAGTTTTTCGAGCGTCCTTTCTTCAGTCGGAAACTTTTCATAACTCGATTATCCTCCACCACACAGTTCTCATCCCCAGAAATTAATTGTTCGCTGCAAATATATTTTTTATTGTTCTCTATCTGCGACACAAGTTTGAAATATGCAACAACTCCTCAAAATTCCAACTACCATTCCTTTGAAGTTTCAAGTGTGTCGACGTTTCGGATGACAAATGCCCCGTCATCCTTCATGGACTGCGAGTTCTATACACCACTCGGCAATACATCAGTGACAAGTGCAATAGTCAAAATCGATAACTTACCACAACTTGCGATTTTAGGCATCCTACATCGACATCCTGAATTGAAGGTCCCGAACGCAGATTGCGGTAGTAATAAATTTTGAAATTTGGTGAAAGGAATGGGGAGGAGAGGAGGAGCATCCAATTTTAAGATAATAAACTCTAGATACATTAAAATTCATTCATGTGCGAGTTAGCTACCTCAGAATATGTAAAAATATTGTAATTTCAGTGTAAATTCCGCATGGATAAGGTTCAGCGAGCAGAAAATTGTTCTTTCTGACTGTTTTAACATATTCATTGGCTACCGTGTAATTGTTTTTGTTAGCTTGCCGCCCGATGTTTTGTAAATATGTTGGTTTAATATATACAAGCCCTATAGTATAGTCGGCATGTAAAATACATTGAATCTGTTGATAAAGTTTTAAATTTGAATAGGGTCGAAAGTGAAAACAATTGCTCATTTGGAAACATAATAGACTGGAAAATGACATGTTTGCATGAATTGCTCCTGTAATGAAGAGGGAACGAGTCCTGTCTGAATTACTGACAAAATTGTTTTTTTTTTTAATTGGCATCATGCGAAACGGAATTCAAATATACAGGTGTGTCAAAAGATCTGCACCACTTTGAAGGTGCGTTATCTAGAATTGTAGTAGAAAGTTGAAAAATGCTTCAAACAATTTAATGTAATTTGCTTTTCAAATTATGGTTCTTTAAGGAAGGCACAATTAAAGGTTAAACTTAGGAGTACACACAGTTATTTTAAAACAAAAGAAATATTTTGAAGTATAGTTATTCCTTTGAAGAGTTTGAAGTTGAAAAAGTCAGAGAATTCTTGCGTCCAAGGTTTAAAATCATAATGGGGAAAACATGGCACCATGGCCAATACACCAACTAAAGCTAAGAAACGGTTTCTAGAGAATATTTAAATTGCAAGTGGGGTTGTTCGAATGATTGAAGCATTTTTTTGTACCCGTGGGTTTTGCTTGTTGATTTAACCATGTTAACAAGTTATATAAGAAAATTAACTAATGAAGTTCAACATCTTGATGAATTAACTTCATGCTGGAGCTATTGAAAGAGAGGCTTCTTAAAGTAGGTATACTAAAAGAATTTATACTTGGGAGTTTTGAAGTATATTACTGGCTTCAAATCCGCCCGAAGTCGAAAATATATTGAACAGCGTTATAAATATTACATCAATATTGGAAGCCTGCTGTTTAAGCCGGCTTCTGACTTTGGATGAAAGTCATGATAAATGTTGCTTTCTTATAAAATTAAGTCGGCTTGAATAGTAACGAAATATGGGACGAGATCTTGTAATTTTGCCTTTTGTGCAAACAAGCGATCAATATGTGATTGTAGTAATCGTTTAAAGTTTAAGTTTTGTTTTTTTATGTAGTTTCACACCTGTTATCTATTGCTGCTGGTTACTTTGACACCATCTAATTGGATTCAATATTAATTATAGAAAAAGTTTTTTTAAAAAGGCGACACTCAAACGCACATAGCTCGATGGTCCGATGTTTAATAGATTTAATTTCTTTGCAGTTGCGAAGGAAACGGAAGTTCGAGCACATGCAGGTACAAATGTCACCCTGCCGTGCCGGGTTGACATCAACCAATGTGGCACCTTGCACAGCGTGAAATGGTACAGGGATACGTCCAGAATCTACGTGTTTAGCCAGGCTGGAAAGGTCGCTCGAGCGGAAGGAGATGCTACGGAAAGGTAAGTTTAAATTGTATCTTTATTTGAAATAGTCTGTATACGTTGGAAGCATCCATGCACTAAATTACCGATATGCACCGCCGGCTATATTTACAAATACAAGTTATTTCCGGATCATCCGCCAAGACTCGCCAGGGATTTTTCGCCAACCCACACACTCATCACATTTGGACCGTTGCCTTCCATTGAAAGTTTGATACCTGTTCCCCTGAAATTCATCAAGGATTTTTTTGCTCGTGGATTCACATCAACGTTTGGATTCAAAAGTCTAAAGATACCGTCGGAAATTCAATAGATAGATGCAGATAAGAACATATTTTATTTTACCGTTTTTCCTATAATAACTTCAAAAGATTTGAGAAAATAATTATATTTGTATAAGGCTTTACTTGTCTCCAGCTATGAATTGGTTACCCTTGACTCCTCATTTCACAAATTCCCAAAGTTATCACTAAATGCTTTACCTGAGGCAGGTGGCGGAAAAGTTACTTTTGAGTCATTTACACGGTTATTCATGGTTATTTACTTCAAAATTCGATTGAAAGTGGTCTATCTTGACTTAATTAATGTTGTGCGAGGAAAATGACAGGTCCGGTCGCGAAGACAGGTCCTCTTGCAAGGAATGGGTCCCATAGCAATTTTGCGACGCCTCGATAGGGAAAAGCCCGTTTTATTTACTGCAACGGTAGTTGCAACTAGTTGCGAATCCCAACTGATATAGGCTCCTCAGTCAATTAAAATGAAACGCGTCGACCATGAGTTTAAATCCATTGAAGCACCACTACATCGAGAATAACGCGGATAACTTGTATTCTGCGAGCAAGAGCGACAGTTGTTGCAGCTGATTCCAGCTGGCTTTTGGCATTTTTAAGAGTTCGTAGAATTGGAAAAATTCTACTATACTTAACCTAATAACGGTAGAACCATTCGGTAAAATCTGCAATGTTGGGTAAATATAACCTACAAGTCGAAAAACTTTTGGGACAAAGCATTAATCTAATTCTATACTTCTATGGAAATAACGTATTGCTTAATTTTTCTTTCTTTTCCATGAAAGAATGTGTGTAGGTACATATTATACATAATATTTCTAAATAACAATAAAATTATACAGAATGAATAGATTATAACGTTATGCATATCCATCATCAAATTGGAGAAGGTTGAAGGCGCCCTAACTTACGTTGCGGTGTTAATAAATCCACTTTTTTATTACCAAACGTTGGCACCATTTTAGTTAAAATAGCTGTGTCGCGAATTGTCACTGTGCAACTTTTCAGGACGTTGCAATTCAGCGACTCTAAGTTTTTTAACCTTTAAGGTTGCACATTTTACAACAAGAGTGAGTGAGTGCTATTGAATGGTGCCGAATGAATTAGATCTATGACTATTTCAATTTAACCAAAGTGATACATAACGAGTAAATTAGCGTGGGCCGTGAAAGTAGGTCTACGTTTCAGTGATATTTGTCTTGACATTTCAGGCTAATCGAAAGTGTCTTTATCGCATCACGTGAACTTTAAAACCAGATCTGGGGGTTGATTATAATACTCTAATTAGCCTTCTGCGACAGCTTTACGCCAAATCCGTTATAAAGGTTTACTCGTTCGAAATCCGTTGTGTGTCAATTGGAAACGCCAACATTAATTTCTTGTCACAAATAATAGAATGGAAGCCTGGCCTTAGCAAACACAAAGATTTAAATGGGTCAATCCTTTAATGGATCGGGGTTAAAAATGGAGATTTTCAATATTTCGACAAGGATTTACACTTTTCTTTGGTTGAATTTCTCTCCTCCGACAAGAGTCTCCTCAAACTTCTTTTGAACTTCTCAAAAGCTCGCCGACATTAGTGCAATTCCGGCGATATTATTAAGTCCGATAAATCCGTGTCGTTTCTTGCAAAAAATCGTTAGAATTGCATTTTCCTAGGCAGTCGTTAACCGTCCAGCGCCGCAAACTTTCTGCACGTTATTCACCCCCTTTTCGGCATCCACGACGCGAAAATCCCTAGAAAGGGAGAAGGACGACTTGGCTAACGACACCGTGTACATTCTTATCTAAAGGGAACTGAGTGTAAAAGCGTTCAGTCGAGTCAGCATGTCGTCTTTCGCATTCGATATATGCTGGTGGCGTCCTTTTCCAAAATCAATCCTCTTTATGTTCTATCTCTCTCCTAATTTGCCGACAACATGTACAAACTAGTCGGGTAATGACGGATATTCTTTTTAAATTGATTAGAAGACCGATCGGAAACACGACCTCCGGTTATTGGGACGTTGAGGGGATGCGGAAGGGGCATAATTTGGCGCGTGCTGCCGTTGAGCAAATCACGTAATATTGTAATAGACGTCTTCTTATCTAAACTTAACTTTCCGATTTAGCTGCCAACGCCGACGTTTTCTCATCCCTTTTTGAGTCATTACCCATATCGGAAATCTGATGGCAGGAATGTAACCACAGGTGGAGCAAGCCTCATCGAGCCAACTCCAGGGAATAGCCGAATCAATGCAAGGACAGTTTGAAGCCTGTAATTTGAACTTAGATTGGGGATTAGACGACCGGCTACAAATCTTACTCATAGTCTCACTCGATAACCCGCAAAGAAACGGTGCACAACTATTCACGATAGTTAATGAGTATTAACTATCGTGAATAGTTGTGCACCGTTTCTTTGGGCTTAAAACAAAAAGTTGTTTTATATCTGAAAATTTACGAACTTTCTCTCTTTTCTTACTCATAATTAACGTTTGTGAGATTTTCGGTTCTAAGGATTTAAAAAGGATTCCAGAACTTATTGACGAAAGGCTCTGAATTGGATAGAGGCTATATTTGCTACTCTTATATCGTCTTGATAACAACGTACCACTACGAGACAACTAGCGATATAATGGCTGATCATACTTTCGTTAACACAGACACTTCTTTAAAGATTTATTGCTAGTTTTGGGCATAACTGGCGTATTAGCAAAATGTAGATTGCGCTGACGTTTGATGTTAACGGGCACTAATGATAGTGTTATGACGTGTTAAGAGCAAAACTTGATGTAGATTGATATCAGATTTTCCAGTCAAGTTTTAAAATGTTTAACCAAAATCAAATCTTCAAAATAATGCGTGATTAGTCATCAGAACAGAAGGCACCAAAACCGTTTTGAACGTATTTGTACCTAGACAAAGAAAAACTAATTGAATATAATGTTTGAGAGTGCGATCACGTGCGTAACAAACAATTAATATGCAAATACTCCTTAATCAGGAACATACAAAAGATAGAAAGGAAAGTTTTGATTTACGCAAAGTGACAAGTCGAGGGTGCGGTTCGATTTTAGTTTGTCATTTACCTGAAACAACACAATAATGCTCTCTAATGTGTTGTAGTGTAATCTGATGACACGTCATAACATGGGTTAATGCGAAACGTCAGTGCACTCTGTAGGCGTTTTAAGACGTGAACAATAATAGACCGTGCAGGAGCTTTAACTTACCTACTTGACGAAAGGTTTATATAATCATAAGCGGACATCATTTCAAGCTAACGTCTATGACATGCGGTAACTGGCTTGTCATTATAGGTACATGAATGATCCAGCCAGTGTTGCGGTTGCAACTCCAAATTTATACTTGCATTCTTGGCACTATGCCAACCGATAAAACCTCCCACCCCCCTTAATTTAATATACGTGTAGCACTTAATTTTCTTTGACCACACCAGGTAGGCCTTTCTCGGATCAAAGACTTGGTCAAATCCATAAAATATCAGCCTTTTGTAATCTTCCAAGTATTCATCCCGATCCTTTTACTCCAACGACACCACTCATCAATAAACCAGCTTTTGGAATGAATAAAGATGGTAATCTCCAAATTGACAAAACATGGCTGGGAGCAAGTGGCAAGTCATTGTGGAGTCGAGGAGGTTGCAGACGACGGAAGTGCATGTATAATTTATATTGCACTTGACCCGGTTACGGGTTACTTACTTCGCTTTAAGACAAACAGCATCACCTAGTATGCAACTGCGCCTAGCGGAAGCTGCTGACACCGTTGCTAGAAGCCTTCCGACACAATAACGTGCTTCGTTTTTATAGTTGTTGTTGTCTGTGAAAAACGGCGATGCGTTCGTAACTTCAAAGGATGCAGGTAGACTTATGTTTCGCTGTCAGGTGGAAATCAATTAAGATGCGCTGCGATGAGAAACGAGCTTGCCAAGCTTAGGACTAATGAATTTCCAGCAATTTTCTTGGCTGTGCCGGCAGATCTCTAAAGTACAGTTTCAGTATCGCTTACCTATAAGTTGGTAGTTGGAAGCCATGTTTAAATAAAGAAAGGTGCTCGCTTTTATGGAAATTTCTTTCTACAACGAGACAGGTTGAGATTAGTTTTCTGAAAGTGAATTTACCTACAAAACTTATCACATCTGGGTTTTTCTTCGAAATTCAAGAATCTTTAGAAAGTCAGATAGAAATAGTTTTCTTGCTGACAAAATTGCATACTATGGCAAGTTTTGTTGAGAACTAATCTATTTTCTTAAGGAATATTTAAAATATACAATATTTATGTTGACGTTAATATTGAGAAGGTTAATAGGTGAAATTTTACTACGCAAATGTGGTTTACATGCAATAGTGCATTATTATTATAATTATTACCATGACGTATTACCGCAGTTATGTCCTATAGTGTAATGATTAAAGTTGGTTTATAACAAGTCAAGTTGGTTGTAATATGAATGTAATACCTACGTAATGCTAACGTATTTACAGATATAGCAAGTCCACAAAGGGAAAGCGTTTCACATAGGACAGGGTTGGGCAAATGTGTGGGAACGCTTAATTTCTGGATAAACTAAAGTTCGATTAAAATATACCCTTAATAAAAGTTTTTGAAGTACTTTTATTTTATGCGATGGTCAACTTTTTTTATGTTATGCTGGATGTATTGTGGGAAACGTAGATTACCCGTAGATTACACGTAGATAAACGCATTGTGCATTACTTAATTTCCCGGCTGTACTTTGATTTCTAAAAGCTACTCAATTTTTCGAGATATGACGTTATCGATCGCTTACATTGATTATACCCTGTATTTTTACATTTTCAAATAGGCACTTTTTTGTCTATTATAATGATATAAGGTTTGGTGAGTGTGTGAATTGTGGTTTTTTAAATATTAAATAAAATAATATCACAGAATGCTATTCAAAACTTTGTAAAAACTTTTGTTGATCGATAAAGATTTTACCAAACTGCTGAAAATTTTTAGTTTGATCTTTGGTTATGAGTTTTTTTTTCTAAATATTAAAATGCCCGATATTTTGTAATATTTTTATTTTTATTATTTTATTTAATATTTAAAAAGTCATAATTGGCATATTCAGCAAACCCTACATCAAAAAAGTGTTCTGAAAATGTAAAAATATAAAGGATGATTTATTTAAAAAAACTGTCGATGTCATATCTCGAAAAATAAAGTAGCTGTTAAAGTATGTTACTGAATGTAATTAAAATACTACTTTTGTTCTTTTTGTTTAAGATATTTTTTAATCAAACTTATAGTTTAGCCAGAAACCAGTGTGGGGATTCCCGACAAAGCTTTTCGATCGCATTGACTCTAAGACCGTCAATCGACGTAAGTTTGGCAAATTTGGTCCCGGTCGATACTTTCGTTTTTGAAAAACTCAAGTTTTGGTAAATTGATCCAGTCGATTAACTCTCGATCGAATCGACTGCATTAGTTAAGCAGAGAGCTCCGAGAGGATATCGTTGTCTTTTGGTGTTTTGAAGGTGCAATCCTATGAATGCCATTGGTAGATGACGGCTTAGGGAACGGATTTTTAGATATTTTCACGTACAAGTGGAAGGGTAATAGTCTCCGGCACCTAAGTTTACCTGATTTTGGTAGAAATCGTTTCTACAACTAGAAAGGTGCAGCTCTAAGGACGATTTTCCAGGATATTGCATATACAGGGTGATTCACGTAGCCCGTCCATTAGAAGTTTTTCAACTTCCAGTTGGATTAAAAATTTGAAGTTTGGAAGGCAGTCATTATCAGTCATGCTCATTCTATCTAAAATATTTTGAGCTCTTTAGCTATACAGGGTGTGCGAAAAGTCGGTATCAACTTTCTTATTTTAAATGGAAACGTACCATTTTTTCTACATGGTCTAATTAGTCTTCCAACTTTGAGTTTTTATAACATTTGTTATGTAAACTTGTTTGACAATTTTTGACATTATGTTAATTTATGTGAAAAAAAGGGTCGATGTGGTAGCTTACGAAAAAATTCGTATCTGGCAGACAGTTTTGAATTTATGAAAACCAATTTATAAAGTACTTAGTTCGAAGTCCAGACTAACTTCTGATATCTTAATGCTAGTTCCATTTTGTACCGTATGGGCGCAGACAATTTTCAAATATCGCAACCAAAAATGGTCAAAAAGTCATTTTTTTCAAATGGCACCTACAGATTTTTTTTACACCACTCGATAGAAAATTGTATTTTGGGATGAGTCACTTAAGCATTCCCTATACCTAACTTCATCCCCTATCAAATTAAAAATTAAAATCCAGAAATTTCATCAATTTTGCACAAGATTTTTTGGTTTTTCAAGTATGCCATGGAAACAAAAGACAATTGCAACAATTTAATTATGAAATGAATATCTTACTAATTTAATAAAACAACAACAACAAAAACTATCAAGAACCATCTTAACAAAATTCTAATGTAAATGTTCAATGTAAGCATCATTTTGATTACTACATTCTATCATTTTATATCATTGTGTAGCTCTTCTTATTTCGTTGGTGTCAAGACTGTCAAATGCTCTTATTATTCTCCCGCTTAATTCCTTTATGTTGCAAAGTGGTGAAGTATAAACTATATCTTTTATTCGACCCCAAACATAAAAGTCTAATGAGGTAAGATCTGGAGATAATAAGAGCATTCGACAGTCTTGGTCCCAAAGAAATTAAAAGAGGTACACAATCTGTTGAAAATGGATTAATAGAATGTATGTAGTAATCAAAATGGTGCTCACATTGAACACCTACATTAGAATTTTGTTAAGATGATTCTTGGTAGTTTTTGTTGTTTTTTTTATAAAATTAGTAACATATTCATTTCATAATTAAAATGTTGCAATTGTCTTTTGTTTCCATGGCATACTTGAAAAACTAAAAAAATCTTTTGGCAGGATTGATGGAATTTCTGGATTTTAATTTTTAATTTGATAGGGGATGAAGTTAGGTATAGGGAATGTTTAAGTGACTCATCCCAAAATACAATTTTCTATCGAGTGATGTAAAAAAAATCTATAGGTGCCATTTGAAAAAAATGACTTTTTGACCATTTTTGGGTGCGATATTTGAAAATTGTCTGCGCCTATACGGTACAAAATGGAACTACCATTAAGATATCAGAAGTTAGTCTGGACTTCGAACTAAGTACTTTACAAATTGGTTTTCATAAATTCAGAACCGTCTGCCAGATACGAATTTTTTCGTAAGCTACCACATCGACACTTTTTTTCACATAAATTAACATAATGTCAAAAATTGTCAAATAAGTTTACATAACAAATGTTATAAAAACTCAGAGTTGGAAGACCAATTAGACCATGTAGAAAAAATGGTACGTTTCCATTTAAAATAAGAAAGTTGATACCGACTTTTCGCAGACCCTGTATAGCTAGAGAGCTCAAAATATTTTAGATAAAATGAGCATGACTGATAATAACTGCCTTCCAAGTTTCAAATTTTTAATCCAACTGGAAGTTGAAAAACTTCTAATGGACGGGCTACGTGAATCACCTTGTATATTTATTGTTATTTGAACATAAACATTTCTTAAAGGAGTAGGTATAAAGAACTCGTTCATAAGGCAATTATGGCACTCGTTCATTAGAAAATCTGACGCTGCGCGGCTCGTTTTTTAAACTTGGACTCGTGTCATAAAATATGTCTTATGTCACTTGTTTTTTAATGTCCTATTTTATTGCAAAATTTTACCCCACGATTATTAGTACTTCAAAAGTTGAATCTTAATAATTACTAAAGATAAAATCATACATTCAGCCCATCAAACAACAAACATTTAAAAATCAATATCTTGGCCATAAACATACAATATAGATCTGGCACCCAAATCATGCGACGCCATTGTATTGCCCTGCCGTCTCTTACCAGAGTGGCTTGGGGCGTGATCTGGTAAGTGGCGTACAACTAGCATGCTACTTCAAATCGAACAATCTAATAATAAAATAAATAACAAATAATCAAATGCATCAGCGCCTACTGAACATGCATGACAAGTAGCATGCTAGTATAACTCAGCATGCTACGCCAGTGCATTAAATATTTTTTGCCACGTCACTCACATGCCACTTTGTTGCTGATAATAAGTGTTTAATCAAAAGTGAAAGAGGGTACAACTTTTTTATATTTGTTTTGTTTTAATCATTGAAGAGAATCTTTACATTTATGATAACACAAGTACTTACTATTCAAATAGAAATACGAAAACATTATATGCACTTGGTGTTTGTTTGCATTTACAATAGGCATGTGCTTTAAATTTGTTTTGGACAATTTAGATTAACAAGATGACATTCTCACACTATTGCCGGGCTACTTTCAACTTTTCAGTATGCGCTCGAATTGTTTTACTGCCACGTTGCTGCCATCCTAGAGTCACCCATCTGTCAGACCAAGCCACTCCGGTGAGCGCAGCGCCTTCATACACGGCAGCGTAACGATGTGGTTTTGTATGGATAATCCTGCAGTTAAAAGCTCTTGGACCCCGGCAGCTACAGCGGTGTTGTCCTGCTGGGGCTCTTGTGGTCTACTGACTCCTACTTGTATGAGTTAGTGCATGGTCCCCGTGATACATTATTACATCGGATTGTATGCAGCAGAAACATGCTAACTAATGTCGTGGTGGCGTTTCTGCGGAGCAAAAACAGTGGGAAAAACGGGGCCGAAGCAGTTCGATTAATTTAACGCATAAATCACAGACAGATAGGATAACGACGCGGTATGTTACGCGATGGTGAAAATTTAAATCACTTTTTCCGTTAATTAAAACTTTCTAAGCAATTACTGCATTATTCTGCTTAGGAGTTACGCTTGTTGGGCAGCAAAAAGTTTTTATTTTATTTAGATAAACACAAACAACAAAACAAACTGTGCAGAAGAAGTGTCAAGTTATCAAGTAGGTATTTGTGTTGATCAAACCAACAATGATGTACCCCATTGCTACATACCTATGTGCTAGGTGCTAATGTTGCGGCTAGTTCCATCATCCACGGCGATACTTTTTGTGAAAGTTTCAACAAAAGCGTTTTATTCAATTTCAAATTGCACTAAACGGAACAATTGCTCAGCTGGAGGTTGTATCGTACTGTTTTCGGTTACAGTGGTTGAATGTGAATAAGAGAATACGAATGATTAGAGCTAGATTTAGTTGTATGTACCACCATTGTTGGAGAGAAAAATACAAAACAATACAAAAACAAAAAATGTTTTTGAACAAAAACAAATTGCTTCCTGAAAGCGAATTGTCTATGTGTATAATTTAATTCTCTTATTTTCTACAGAAAATTGGGAATTATGTACCGTTGGCATCAAAGTGCACCTTTAACATTTCCTCTTCCCCGTCCTTTCTGCCTCTAATTTCATGCAGGGTGATATTTATTGAAAGCTCCGGTCCGGAACGAGACAACTTTTCTGTATTTTCGAAACGACAGTGTGATTTGCGTCTCCCAGGAGCACGCTAAAACTCGGCGCTCGTAACTCTCCGCCAATGTTAGAAAAAACATAAATTTCCCTAAGTTATCATTAGGAGCTGCCGGAATTACGGGATGCGCGTTTCAAAAAAGGCTTGTAAAATTGATTTACGACGGTTGGATATTCCTCAGCATTTTGACTTCAAATTCGAATAGCGACCCAAATAAGGTTAAATTCGATAATTGTTCCGTACCTTCACTTAGATATTTAGTTCATTTTTTCTTTTTGTAGTTAGTTTGTTTTCTTTAGATTAGTTTAGTATAAGAACAAACAGTTTTGTTGTATGCACGCGATCGCGTAGCAATTCCCCCCTGGGTGGGACCCACGTGACGTGTTGAGGGTGGTGTGGGAAGCATCCATCTTAAAAGTTCTTCCACCCTTACACTCACACAGTCACCCAACACTTCTTTTACGAACCTTGGAAGAGACAGTCGCCTTTTCGAGTCAGTCGGTCTAAGGTTTTTTATAGTTTTGTGCGAGATCTCCTACGATTCCAGAGCACCACACACCCGAAGCCGACTACATCACACATTCTCCACTATAAGGTAGGTCCAAACCCTTGTGGGAATTAATTTTCGTTCGTTCTTTATCGCTATTTTTGGCTCTCCATTAAAGCAGGTCTACTGACTCTGCCTGGAGACATGGTCGTAGTTACCTCAAACACTACGAAACATTTGGTCCTTCGAGCCGGATTCTGCACCCGCTTTTCGAGAAGCGGCGATATGCAAATGTATGAATGCACTGTTTGGGGGTGGTTAGTGTGGCTGCACTAACCCAGTGGGACCAACGGCTTTACGTGACTTCCGAACCACGGGTGGGCGAGTGGAGAGTGAATGAAATTGAGAGTCCCCATTGTCTCAAATTCGAACCGAATCGGGAATTGAACCCGGAACCGTGCATGGTGATCACATGCGAACGGAATTGCGCTGTTGCGCCGAGCCACTCGCCGCTGAAACTGACCCGGCATTTGTCGCCTATTTACGCCACGAGAACCCAGAAAAACTCGTGGCAGGGTCAGGCGGTCTCCGGGACTTGAACCCAGGACCTCCCGAATGGCAAGTGGACGTGCCGCGCACTGAGCCACTGCCTCGGTTACTGATGAAAAAGCATAGCCTTTTTGGTGGGCGGAATGTTCCGTACCTTCACTTAGATATTTAGTTCATTTTTTCTTTTTGTAGTTAGTTTGTTTTCTTTAGATTAGTTTAGTATAAGAACAAACAGTTTTGTTGTATGTACGCGATCGCGTAGCAATTCCCCCCTGGGTGGGACCCACGTGACGTGTTGAGGGTGGTGTGGGAAGCATCCATCTTAAAAGTTCTTCCACCCTTACACTCACACAGTCACCCAACACTTCTCTTACGAACCTTGGAAGAGACAGTCGCCTTTTCGAGTCAGTCGGTCTAAGGTTTTTTATAGTTTTGTGCGAGATCTCCTACGATTCCAGAGCACCACACACCCGAAGCCGACTACATCACACATTCTCCACTATAAGGTAGGTCCAAACCCTTGTGGGAATTAATTTTCGTTCGTTCTTTATCGCTATTTTTGGCTCTCCATTAAAGCAGGTCTACTGACTCTGCCTGGAGACATGGTCGTAGTTACCTCAAACACTACGAAACAATAATTGATGACAATCTAGTGTGCGATTCTCACGACAAGTACGTATCTATTTGTTCTCATTTTCACTTGCGCAATTAAAACATAATTTTGATTTATTCACATTTTCTATAACAGTGACTCTTTTGACTTTTCAAAACGTATAAAATGTAGGTAGGTTCTTATGTTTAAACTGCGCAGGGCGTTATATTATTTCTTAAAGTCCTCATTATGTTTAGTGACAATAATGATATTTTTTATAATTCGGTAAGCCATATGATTATCTCTAAATTTTTATGGTATTAATTTCGACTGCTAGTCACATTCAACAACTTGCGATGAACATGTATTAGGAATATATTGGGGTCATCACAATATCATTTTCTTTAGCAGAAGTATATTTTTCTGTAACTCGCTTTAGTTTTAATATTTTCTTCCTCGAAGTAATACCGTCAAGTAACGTTTAATAAATTCCTGCCGAATTAAGATAACAACATACGAACGAAATCTCTGAACAGACATGGACTGAAGAAATAACTGACTTTCGACTTTTTTCTGGCGATTCTGTCTTTATTTTGGTAATTACGATTTTTTTTTGCTAGAGAAATTTAAAATTGACACACTAAAGTCGGAACTGCCAGCAAAAAGTTGGAATAGACCATATTAGTAATTTGTATCTTTCCCTCCCATTAGTGGTTTGTAAATTAGGTATCTTCTTGGGGCATACGCAGTACAGTAGACCTCACGCCCATGGTGTAGGAGTATGAGGGGTAGAAACTACAACATGTGGTTGTCTCACTTCCCGATTTGCGTCTGCATCGGAATTGCCAGAAAATAATAAAAATTGCTGGACAAAAATTGGAACTACCAGAGAAACGACTGAAATGAGTTATTTTCTAACTCATGTCCATTTAGAGTCTTCGTAAGAAAGAGCAGTATGAATGAATTTTTTATCTAGTGGGTTTTGGAAGAACGAGTCATGGGTGAGCGTTCGCTAGACGGTTTCTTTCTCTCCCCCCTTCACGATGTTAAGAATTATACAGTAATCAAAATTGATCGAGATGGTGTTTACTGATTAACAATTTTTTTTTATGATTTTAACCTTAAATTATCAGTTGGATTGAGACCTACTTTTATGAAGGCAAAATGTGTCAAAGAAAAATTTTATGAAAAATTTAATTAGACAAATTACAAATTAACAAGCAAGTTGTGCATACGATTTTATTCTTATTTTGTTTGTTTGTATTTTTATTATTTCTTGCATAACACCGCAATAGAATGACTAAGGGTGTCCTAGGACCTAGAACAAGCACTTGCAAGTAAAGGCATTATTTGTCTGAAACATTTTAATTGTGCTATATGACTTTTGAACATTTAATTGTATCTGTGTACAATTTAATATCTCAGAGTTAACATGAATCTCATTCTACAAGATGCAGTTGAAATTCAAAATGTGCATTTGCCTTGACCATTATACCTACATAATATAATATTCCATTTTTTTTAATTTTTACTAGTGTTTGATAAATATGTTTTCAAAAGTTTTGAAAACAACTTTGAAAACTTCAGAAATAAAATTATTATCATTTTTCTATTTTATTCAGTTATTCAACTGTGTAAATTACATATAGCACAATTAATTCTACTACAAAGCAATTTTTTTTTAATATAAACCATTTTCCCGAAAAAGTCATTAGTAACTTTTCTCATAATAATAATTATTATTACGTTAACTTGTTTTCTGAAAATACCAAATAATTAAACATGTTGTGTTATATTATCTCTGTTTACATCTACAATGTGTTTTCAGAAGTAATTACTAAGTCTAAATTTAAACAATATATCCCAGGGTTGTTCTTTGCGCTATTTACAAGATATTAATATGTAGGTACAGGAGCGTGCATGACCTAGGGGTGCATTAGCCAAATTGAATACACACATGTAAGCGTGTTTGACTTGTTGTTGAGATTCCATTCAATTTCAATAATTTAATTTTTCTATTTTTTGTCTGATTATTAGGTTTCTCTCTGCTTTTACTCCCGTAAGATAATTTGCTTGCGTCACGTCTTTATTGATTTTATTGAAAAATAACCTGTAGATTTTAGGTTGTCTTAATTTTATTATAATGCTTTAATTAGGCGTGAATTCTTTCCAATAAGAATTCATAAAATGCACTGCTGACAGCAGCTCATCATGATCCACACAGCAAAGTTTGTTGTAATTTTCATCTACTTTATTCTTATTAAATCATATAAAGAGCGTGCGGAACAGACCACCCTGCACCCTGTCTTCCAGCCTAGTTTAATCTTACCGAAGATTTTGATGTAAATAATCTTCATGAAATTTGTTGCGTCAGCGTGAAAAGTTGGCCGTCTTTCTCTTCTCTGACCCGTCACCTAATTCATTAAGCTATCCATCAAAAGTAAAAAGGCCCAATCCGGAGTGCAATTAAATTAATCACTGTAATCACCAGTTACGGCCAACCGTCGAATGTTTCAGGAAAGCACTCGAGGGTCGTTAGAGAAAGACACCAGTTGTGCCGCTGTAAACCCTGTTTAATATAAAGTGTTCGCTAACAACAGATTAACGAGATTTATTATAAATGCACCGAACCCGACCAAAGTGAATGCCTCAGTCGGAGCGGATGTAATAAGTTGGAGACGTAGAGAATTTGTCAAAAGGGGCCCAAACCGATGTTACGCTGCGGTGCGTATTACTCGCGAGGTACTACAAACAACATGTTTCTAAGATGAAGTGTGCACAACAAGCGTGTATTACTCGAGGAAAGTTACATCTACGAATTCAATAGATACTTATGTGTGACGTTGGGGATTTCGCTGAATCTGCGACTACACGTCTTTGATTACTGTGCGGATGCGAGTTTGCATTATGTGTTTGAATAACCGTGTAATTAAGTCTTCAAACGTTTCGAGATTGCCGCAGAAATTGTTGTGTTTATGTGTTTAGCTCTAGTTGTTTTACAATTAATTAAATGGTGTTTTTGCAACCGGCAGTTTTTGGGCGGGGTATTGCTTAGGCTGTAATATCCTGTTAGCAATATGTGCAGATAATGAACGTAGAAGAAACAAACTGATTTAAAGGTAATAAGCATTAAAAAAGTTTTCAAAAACTGACAAAAAAACACAGAAAATATAGAAGGTGTACAAATTTTAAATCTTGCCGATTGCGAAAAGAAATCGATTAAAAAAGACCCCATTGCGCCATTGAGCACTTTCAGTAGGCAAAGACTGCTCTGCTGCAGTCACCGCACAAACCTTCGAAAATAAAGCAAACAAAAGGCAAGTGCTTCCCATACGCCTAAATTTATTTAGAGTTACTTGGCTAACATAAAGGAAAGTCGTTTTAAATAAAAAGCATTTCAATGTAGGTTGTGCAACGTTAACCTTATGCGCTGCGCAAACTTAAAGGTTTGTCGAGCTGCCGTTATTGGAAAATACATTGTTGCCGGTTTTATTTAAAACCGAAATTTTATTGGGTCGCATTATGATGAACCGGTTTCCTTGCACCATAAATTTCCGCCATCTGGATCTGGTCGTAAATTACTCCTATTACATTACATTAAGTAGCTAATTTTTTCGGGGATAAACCAAAAACTATTTCACGCCCCGTTAAAACCTCTTGAGCGTTCAGCTGGGAAATTCATGGTAATGGAGGGATTTTGAGTTAATAGGTTTTGCCATCGATGCAATGGAACCTTACATTTACCTAAAACTATTACCTACTATTGTGGGATGTTGAGGGCTTGCGATAAATTTGCAATCTCTTTCGTTATAAATAGCACTTCGCCAACTATTTGGCGATAAAATGTTAAAGGATTCTGTGCTATATAATCAAATAAAGGATCTTAAAGCTGTTTGTCGAACGGTGCTTAAGAGTTTTATTGCGTTTATAATGACACAATTTTGAAGTTAAACTACCCCATATTAAACCAAATTATCCCTTTTGTGTGATAATAAAATGTTGAGAGCATCAACAGTGATAAAGGAATTAGAATACAATGACAGCCATAAAAATCGTTATTTGCTCTTGAGTGGCAATGTCGCCACGTATATTGTCACCACTCCCGCTGTTGTTTTAAATGCTCAACTCTCAACATCCAACAATATTCCGAATCTGGAATTGAGCCTCTTTTGTATATACAGTCCTCAAAAAAATTATGGGAACACTTCTTGTTGACGAAACAACTTTTAAAATAGTAACGCTATGCCCACCTTCATAGCGTAAAATAAAATAGTAACGCTATGAAGGTGGGTCTTCAGAATTCTGAAAGACGCATTTTTTCGTGAGAAAGTGACTTTGTTCTTGCTGGTCGACGACATAAACATTGTTGATCTTGAAATAGGGCTTAATGGAGTATTGCTTTATGTGTACAATTTTAGCAAATTTACTTTGATTTTTTTTTCATTTTTTATTCAAGTAAAGGATTTGTTGAATGTTGCGTAAGTTACTATCTCACGAAAAATGTGTATCTTGGAGAATTGCGAAGGGGCATCTTCATGGCGTTACAATTTTAAAAGTTATGGCACCAATAGGAAGTGTTTTCCTACTCTTTTCGTGTTAGTGTATTTTTTATGTTCACATCAAAGAAATTATCGAATAAAAGTCTAAATAAAGACATCTTGCAGTTAATGGCCCGACTTTGGGTACTTACAGTGAAATTATTTTAAACTATCCTTTTATTTTGAAAAATAATATGACCCGTATCAGGTATGATGGACAAGAGTATTAGAAATTATTGTTCTGTGTTTGCAGGTAAAAATTGTTTTTTTGATCTACATATTTACCTTTTCATCAGCTTGCCATTTTAGGGATGTGCACTATGCATCACGTATGAAATATTTTTTCTTAAAATTGCAAACTTGCTAATGTAGGTTCGCTGAAAACCTGAACTTCATGTTTTATTTTTCTCAAAGATTACGTGCTCACGTAAAGAGGAAGCGTTCTCTTTCTCTTCCGAGTGACCAGCGATATCAGACATGATATCTTTCATAATTAAGAAGCTAACAATATCAATAAAAAGCTCAAGTGACTTTGCATATTTCCCGGTTATAAATGAATGTAATACGTAACTTTTAGGTATGAACTTTTTAAATACTTATAGGGAAAAATGGGGCAGGTTGTTACAAGGGGAAGTGGTTACAATGCCAATAACTCTCGCATTTTTTGCTGAATTGTTGAGTTTTTGACATAAATGAACTCAGTTCAGTATTTAAGGACTACCCGTAGGACATGAAGTTTGATATTTCCACTTAAATCGAAATTGTTGCAAAAATTGTTTTACGCGTGTGAAGTAGATGACATTTTTATGCAATATCTTATTCAAGAAGGTAATTATCATATTTTTCTTTAATAAACTCTCTAAATAATTGGTACATAAAAAAGCGCAAAGTAGGGGAGAGAAGAACAGCTTAGCTTGCAACAATTTGCAGAACTAATTTTCTTTCATCCACTCAACTTAACTGCAAACGACAGTACTATATGGGGCACCTTGTTACAAATGACCGTGTAGTAATTTTAATTAAAATAAATTTAATGCACAAAATTATTACTTTAATAAATCGTCTATTATTAAAACGCAGGAAAAGCACAAAAGTTAATTAGTCGTTGTCAGAACCACAGTTTATGCAAACATTTTCATCATTCTCATTATCTCTATTGGTCATCTGTGATTGTAAGAGACGGTATTGTACAACTAGATACTTGTAACCATGAAAATTGCAAGGCTCAACGTGTCCGTTGATGATTGTAGCAACTTGTCCCATCAGTGAGTACTAATGTTTTATTTAATTGCTTTCATACTGTCTGAGGACAGTACCGAAAAGTAGAAGAAAAGGTTGGTTGGTTTCGATAATTATTAATTTCTTGTGCGTGAAGTTTTATATCTTTTACATCTATATTTCTTAACCTTTGTTTTTTTTTCAGGTATGAACCAATTTCCTTCCAATTGAAGCACGTATTACTTCAAAAACAGAAAAGGGCAATGTAGCAATAGAGCTCTCTTTTTAATCTAAGTACGAACATTTTTACATTATTTATAGTTGCCGCAATTATTAACTATGAACAATATACATATTTGAGTTTTGCAAAATTAGATTGTTAGACTATTGTTTCATCAATAGTGCACGTATACCTTACAGGAGGTAAAACACTCAGAAGATTGAAAGATTGCGGTACTTTGTCAGCTCTAGGATTGGCATAAGTTGTTGTTGTTGCTTGCGTCTTGCGGTAACGATCGTGCAGTTTCTCTAATAACATAACAGTGTTTCAAAATTCTTTTAATTTTACTCACGACTTCATCTAAAATAGTTCCAAAATAGTTGAAAAGATTTTTCGCAGGTCCGTACTGCAAGTAATAATGGCAAAGTACCTTCGCTTAAGTAGGGGATGCATCTACAATTATTTGACGTGTGCACGATTTCTCCATATTAAATTGGTAGCAACAACAGCAAGATCCTTCTTTAAGTTCTCAAGTCCGTACATTTTGATACGGATCCTGTGAAAAGTAATTGAAAACCATCATCCACTTAACATTAGGTTAATGCAATGTTGTCACTTTATTTAGTGGAAAGTAAAGATATTACTAAGGTAGAACGACGAAGACGGTGAAAATTATTTTCATAAGCTGAATTTCGAAATTAAGAACTATCCACCAAATTTTGCTCGAGCTAAATTGGTTGAAAATGAGCGCCAGTACTATCTCTGCATTTCCATTTCTAGTTTGCAATTTAACCGCGTTACGTTTATTACATTTGCCTTGCAGTTACAAATATTGGACAATCATGCATCAATAATTAACCTGTCTAATTTTGAGCTTAATGGCAATAACTGATATATAATTATAGTTTTGTAAATTAACTTATCATCTCTACATATTTTGACTTTAGATTCATTTTAATCATGGATATTGTATAAATTCATATATCTAAATAGCAGCTTTTTTGCGGACCATAACGTTCAGAACAGAACCATTAGTAGCTTTGTCGTAAAGTTAAGCTTTGTCATGACTAGAGGGAATTTGGTGTTGCTCCGGGGAATGTGAGGCAGTGGAGTTCGAGAGTCCAGAATTCAGAACGCGTACTTCGCACTAGAAACTATCAGTTTTTTTTTCTTCTCCGAATGCCTCTACTACGGCCGTAATAACGAAAACGTGCCGAAAATACGGACGAAGACGCGTTTATGTCGCAGAACGAGAAATAATGCGTGGAACAGCATTTTGTTTGCAAGAGGAGCGCTGCTGCATGTTTGGGTTATAGACGAATTCCTGATGCCTGAATAATATTGTCCGTAACCTGAAGCGATGTTTACCGAAGAGGAGAATCCCGAATACCAGCTGTTCAGGACAACTCATTTCGCCTCAATACGGTTGCCAATAACGCAGAAAAAAATGCTCTTTGATTATTGTTTGATTTCAATTCAGGATTTGATTTTCAAAGGAAGTCTTTTCGTTACTACTGATGCCAACAATGCCAACTTTTCCCTAGATGACATTGACCTCATTCACAGACCTTCACTTAACTCGCTCAATCTTCTTTTTACTACCCTTTTTATCAATACATTTATTTTCTCAAATGAACCTCTTCCGCGTAATGAATTCATAGGTTCCCAGTAAACACACTCTTCGCGCTCCAGCACCGACATTAATTTTCTTAAATCTTTTTAATTTAAGTAAATTAAAGACTTGGTGCAATATCAACGGGAAAGGTCTTAAATGCCGCCCAAATCTAAGTACTACTCTATAGCGAACATCTCAATTTCAGCAAAGCACTTGTTCTAAATTCGGGCCCCCTCACAGTTGGCGCGGTAACTTGAGAAAGTGCTTGAGACGAAAGCAAGCGACTTTCAAGGCGTCGCGACGCTAGTCCGGACCCGCTCAACACAAAAGAGGACCTCACTCTAAGTTATGACCACAATTAAAGCGAAGTGTCCGATACTGAAGGGGTTGGAAACGCTCCAACGACGTTTAGGCACACGGATATACGGGGGGTTGGGGACTCGTTTCCTTATGCGCTCCAATTTAAACTTGACGTATAATTGTAAATAGTTCGGGCTGTGCGAGTGCCAATCAAATTTGTAATGATGCAGGTGTTGTTGGATTGAACTTAATTCAAGAAATACCTATCCATTAAAAAGTTTCAAGTAGATATCGAGGAAATGTCAATATATACTTGCATGGAATCACTCAATTAGCAAAGTTTCACAGCAGATGTGAGGTAAGAGAGGCGTTCTAGATAAGCCATCGAAACTTCTACCCGAACTATCTCTCTCAAAAGAATCTATCGAACAATTTTTTTGAAACTTCCATAATAATCAAAAGTTTGACTAGCCCGCATCTGTTCAGCAAATTGACGCAAATGCATGAACTTTTTCTCCAGACTTTCAAAATCACTTGATGAGCCAAGAAAAGCCAAATCATACAATAATAATATTTGTTGACTGTTTTATGATACAATCAAATTGATGATGCGTCTGCCGTTCGGTTTCAGTTCCCAAATTGCAAAAATCTAACGACCAAAAGATCGCATCCTGGAAACCAATTCTAGGGCAAAGACAGGCGAAGAAGGTCATAGACAATTTGCTAAAAAATGCCCAAGGTTCCTCGAACTGACAAGGAATAAAATGAGACTTATTACAGTTCACTTCACTGGACCCTGTCCACTTGGTACCACCTCGAGAAATTGGGAAAGATGAGCAGTGAGATATGCTGATTATGTGGATCGGAAGATGAAACCTTAGAACACATACTATGTCACTGTGACGTCCTAGCAAGCCGTAGACTAACTCACTTTGGCAGTGTGAGTTTATCGCCTGACGAAGTGAGGCAAAGGGTTTCTAAGGTAAACTTTGCAAAAGGTAAAGTTTGAACAAAAGAACTTATTTGTGCCAGCTCGGAAAGGCTAGAAAGCCAAACGACTCTTTAGAAATTTATAATCTACAATCTGATCAAAGAAAAGCGTACTGCGATTTAAGAGAAAATCGCGCTTGAATAGCCAATAAACAATTTTGAGTTTCTTAGAAAGTTCCCGCTAATTGAAAACTTTAGCTAGCCAGACAGCAAACAATAGGGGATCTAATTTCAGCTGTGTTAAATGGCCCGGGTTGTGAGGTAAATTCGGGAAAACGTAGTAAATTACGTAGGCTATGCCACCTCCAGCACCTTGGCCATCTAAAAATTCTGAACTGCACTCGTAACACGCCGAGAGGTCCGAAACTCAACCGAAGCGAAACCCAAACTGATTAACTGATTTTTTGTTTGAGAAGATCTGGAGTTTCTTTTTGCTCCAATTTGTTAGACACCTCATCAGCGGGAACGTAGCGATACGATCAAACACTTCCAGAGTTTCTTTCACCCCTCCTCACCTCCCACAACTTCACCTTTTCGCTTTTTTTGTTTGTTTCTTTAAATTGGTCCGCGACAGGCTCGCGAAACTAATTTAT
The DNA here is from genome assembly GCA_951805265.1 of Schizotus pectinicornis. Classification (NCBI taxonomy): domain Eukaryota; kingdom Metazoa; phylum Arthropoda; class Insecta; order Coleoptera; family Pyrochroidae; genus Schizotus; species Schizotus pectinicornis. Next base: position 379,606 of record OX638203.1, on the reverse strand, counting down.
TTCTCCCCGAAAAATAGGGAGTTTGTGCTGCATAATCCGATTGGAGCCGTGACATGCACCAGATCGGAATTCTGACACAAATCTGACTTAATTTTGCTGTAATTTACCGAAGTTTATATAATAGTTTGATGAATTATTCAGGCTGGAGGTTCGACGTTAACTGGCATAACAGATTAACGTCTTAATAACGGAAGTACCCGCCGTCTAATCTAAAGACAAACGCATCATCAAACCGAGTCCGCATACAATATAGCGTTAAATTGTCAGGTCGACGTAAACTCCCTCCCAAAGGACCACACAAAATGTCCCGAAATCCGGCTCATCCACTGAAACCTGACACTTACACGCTCTTATGCTGTGTCGGTGCCTTTTACCTTGAATTATACGGGAAATTTGGACGCAACGAAGGTGAGAGCTAGACACATACGGACCTTTAACTAATTAATTGCCTATTTGTTCATCTCGGTAAGCACGACATAGTTTGCTGGTGCACTAAAACAAATAGAAGACGATCTACTAACGACAGGAGGTTTGCAATTTTTAAAAATTGTTCTTTTTAAAGTGATACATTAACTCTTGATGCCGCTTCCCGCTTTTCTACCCTCTTGATAACTTTAAAAATTATAAACCGACAATAAAATTTAAATACCTACATAGATAGTTGTTGGATTGACTTGGACACGTCATTTGACTGAGATGAAATAGTTGATTACGTATTGAGGGCCGACCGAACAAAAGTAAAACTAAGTACATATACATCCGCTGACTTTAAGTAGAAGAAAGTTTTTGGATAGACCATGCACCTCGTCTATATAAAACAAAATACTACAGTATAAATAGATTTTTTAAACCATATGGACATGGATCCAGAAAGGGCAAAACATTATTTAGCGTTTCCAGCATAGATTTGGTTACCCTCTCTTGGTATTCCTAAACATTAAACTTGAAAATGGAGACCGTTAGACAAACCATTCAGTCAACGTTATAGCCATTCTACACTCGACAGCACGACCGGTTTAGTGTTTAGCGTAATTAAGTAATTAGAGTCTAGGAAGAGTTGTTGAATAGTAGTAAGTGTTAATCCAATATCTCATATTTGGTTAAAAAGTTTGATGCTATTTTTGGGGTTTATGTGCGACTAGTATTGCTGTATCATCGACAAACGTGGCTGTAGTGATATTAGTACTAGTGAGTAGATCTGCCGTATTGATCAAGTAAGCATTTTGGGCCTATTACACTGCCTTGTGGGACCCCGTATTTGATCAGAAAGAGTATTTTATCTGATCTGATCATTTTCGATTTTTACTACAAAATGTCTATTTTGCAGGTACGATTTTAGTATGTCGTTTAGTCTATCAGGAAATACTTGCTTTGCTTCATAGAATAATCCCTTGTGCCAAACTTTGTTAAAAGCTTGCCTAATATCTAGAAATGCTCCTGCACAATAGCTTTTGTCTTCTATTGCTTGTCGAATTTTACACGTGATTTTATGCACTTGCTTAATTGTTGCATATTCTTGACTCAATCCGAGTTGTTAACCATCAGCTAGGTATAAGATATTAAAGTGTAGGTTTCAGTATCTCTAGGAATAGCTTTATGTACAATTTTGATATTATCAGACGTAGGCTGATAAGTCTATATGAATTGACCTCTTCTGCAGATTTACCTGGTTTTAGGATCATTATTATTTGCGCTACTTTTCACTGATTTGGAAAATATCAAATCTTATCGATTGCATTAAAAAGTTGTGTTATAAACTTTATTCCGACTTTTAAAAGTTCTTTCATCATCTTTCCTGTTATCAAGTCATAGCTTGGCGCTTTTTTGGATTCAGTCTCTTATTTATTACGAATTCAATCTTGGTATGGTTTGCTTGGAAGTTCTAACTCCCCTGGAGCATATACGCCTGCTGAATTTTTGCTTCTTTATCTGCTAAGGTATTTATTTGTAGGGGTGAAATACTTTAGTTAAACGTGTCGCCAAACATTTTTTGCCTTCTGCCGGAAACTTTTTGTGTCTTTTTGCCTTCATGTAATTACCAACGTTTTACTGAAAGGTAACACTTTTGGCATCACTCAAACATCGAGGTACTTCACCTCCTCGATAACAAAGATCTGCTGCGCCGATTAAAGAAAATAAAACGCTTTGGACTGGGTGTAAGTGGAATGTTGTGGGCTTTAAGCAGAGTACTGTGCGCGTTGTCTTTTTTCGTGTATGCATGGTAAATTTATTTACGTCAATGGACGAACATTAGTTATTAAGTAGGTCTAGGTACTTGTTTTTGTATATTAAGCAAGAAAAGTTGATGGTTGGTCCCTGACTAGTGTTTTATTAAATTTGGACTTGTTGTCAGAGGATCTTGTATTTACCATTGCTTTCGAACTTTTTGTTTCTAGTAGATTTTCAGTTTGATAATAAACGGACGTTGTGCTCTTTACGTATATGTTTTATGTTGAGCTCTAAGCTGATTCTCACTATTTATATTTAAGTGTTCTACTGTTTTTTCTACGTGACATGCGGTTTAAAGGGTATTTTTGAGCTTTAATTGTCATAGTTCTAAAATTTTTCCAATCTGTTTTCCTCGAACGAAGAAATGATACATTTTTTTACTTGTAATTCATACTAAGAACTGCAGAAGAGTGGTTTGAACAGTTCAAAGCTTGTTTCAGCTTGTAAATACTTATTAGATAACTCTTTAGTTGCACAGAAGTCGGCAAAGGTCGGGAGTTTTTCTGCGATCTGTGGACCAATAGGTAGGTTGTCGTCCGGTTGAAAGGTGCTATAAGTTATTAACTTGGAGTTTTTTTTAAACAATTTTCTGCCTTTTGGTGTTGTTTGTTGCGAGCCCCATTGTGCATGCTTCTCATTGTAGCATTGTAGTCTTCACCTGCTGTGAATCGTTGAAGGGTATTATAGAAATGTTCGAATTGCGTTCTCTTTCTCTCTCTCTCTTTGCTCTTTCTTAATAGTATGTTTTGGCGAACACTAGATCGCTGCTATTGTTAGTGGATTGGATTAGTTTTTACCCATTAGTTTTACACCAGTGTGTTTTTTTGTGTTCCTTTTTAAAGTTTTTGTGCTGATGATGTTTTATAACATTTTTAATAATTATCGCAGTGCCTGCGTGTGCTTTTCCACCTGGATGGTGTGTGTTGTAAAGTGTGTGACTTGGTAGATATGTTTCAAAATAATTTTTTGTAGCAAAGTGTTTCTATTAATAATTAATATTAATAAATCCAAGTACCTATCGGGCTAGACAAATTAAGAAAAAATCAAAAACAAAAAAAAACATTTTTGAGTACTCAAAACTTAAAGTAACCTAACTCTAAGTAATGTTTTCTAAGGTTTGATTTAGATACTACCATGGTATTGCACATTTTTATTGCCCTTGGCAAGCTATTATAAGTATTTACACCTTTGAAGAACACTAAATTCTGTGCAAACTTAGTGTTTTTCTTATCCAAGATGCAATCTTTCATATGTTTCGTCTTATAACTATGCACATCATTAAACGTTTTTAGTCTATCATTAAAGTACGATGGCCTTAACCTAGTGTTAATCTTGAATATAAAAACCATAGTTTGTAATTCTACTAGTTTTCTTACATCTAAGCATCCCAAGCATGCTAACATAGCTTTTAATCCTAGCGTACCGGTTCTTCTTCAAAATTATTTGCATCCCTTTATTTTGTAGTACCTGTAATCTACATAACTCAGTTTCACCTACTAAAAATAAGACTACCTGCGTAATAGAAGCGTGGCAATATAATAGATAATTATATATTGTTTTCCTAGACTACAGTGATAGGTTCCACATCTACGCAACTTGCCCAATTTTTTACCAATTTTCTTGCATATATTATTTAGATGTTTCTTGGAGTTTAACTTGTCAACCTAAATTTTCAAACATTTAAACTTACTTACTACTTCAGCCTCATCATTGTTGATGACAATTTTTTGTCTCCTTCTTAGATAGATTTTACGGTCCGTATCACTTGAAATTAACATACATTTAGTTTTCCCGACATTTATTTTTAATTTATTGCTATTTAACCAATTTGTCACATCCCCTACTTCATTATTCAATTGAATTACTATCTGATGTAATTCACTACCCGACACATAGATATATTACGGTATCATCAGCGACTAAATGTATTTTGCAATCTATCATCAGTACGTTGGTTACATCATTCATGTATATCACAAAAAGTAAAGGCCCTATAATGCTACCTTGCGGTACTTCCACACTTACTTCTTTTTCCGATGACATGAATTGACTACATTTTACTCTTTGTTTCCGCTCCGACAAATAATCTGAGTTTAAGAAGAAATGTGATAATTTTTTTATTTCCTGATTGTATTGAGTCAACGCATTGGTATTCCCGTGTGATATTTTAAGTCTGCACAGTTTTACACCCAGTTTCACGAACGTTAAGATACTGCTGTCATACTGATGTCAAGATTTGACACAGAATCAATTTATTGTGATGGATCAGCAAAATGTTTATCGATATTTAAGGTGTTGATGAATGATTTACGTTTAATTTACGTTCGTTCAAGCCAAAATATTGGTAATGATTATGTAGATCCGTTACTAGTTTTCTGAAATCTCGACATAGCACATTGTTAGCTAACAGTAATAAGTATTCCAGTGGAGATATTTTTATTTCAGTTATTAATTAGGCTTTGAGCCGTCTTGAAGATGTCATCAGCAATCGAATAAAACTCGCGCAGTAAAAAAGCTGTTCAATTGTGAAGAAAAATATGTTTCATAATGGCTAATTAAAATGCTGAGCTTAAGCGAGCTTTTCACCGAGACATATTTACCACTTTAAATCCCTCGTAATGCTATCATCAATTTCCTCGCTATTTATTCCTTGCCAGGACCGCAAAGCTTCTGCGAAACACATTCAACTGTGTCCTGCAAAAAAAGAAACGACCGTTGTTCCGTTTTGCGAAAACAGGACGACGGTAACTAAAAAATTTACAGCTGTGTGCCATAACATGACTCAGGAAGCCGAGAAAGATGGGACTTGCTTCATTTTTACGGTGGCCTTTATAAGCGGACCAGCAATGAGTCAGACAAGGAACCAGCTAGCGGTAGCGAAGCGCGATAAAGCAGCTTTGCGGATGCATATAAAAATTGCAGTAAAATAGGAAACAAATTTTATCTCGAGTAAAGGTGGAGGTAGTTGTCTTTAACATGACGTCGTTAAAGTCAAAATGGGTATGTAGTGCAGTTCAAGGGATTATAACATTTATTAATGCATCAATCGCATTGCGATTGCCTGCATATACGGTATACACATCAGTATCGCTTTTGCGAATTCACGCTTTCGTGTTAATAGTTGTGTGTTACTAATACATTGACTTTATCGGCATAAGTTACGGTTTCGGTAAACGGCACGTACACGTGAATTACCTCTTAGATTTCCCCCGAAATATATGCCAAGTGTGATATGATAACGCGTATAGCTTAATAAAATTCAAGAGGCGAACGGAGCGTAAAAGGGAGGCTCCCACTAAATTCTGGAGAACGAAACAAATCCTTTGTTCGAAACAGCACTACAACATTTCCCTATTAGATGGTTTCCTGTAACCCTAGCAAAAAATCTACGATATTAGTTTGCAACAATAACACTAGAATCACCAAAACTTTTTGCCACCCACTCCCCGCAAGCAGGTACCTATCCACTACGCAGATTTACACGTGAATACAGTTAATGAAGCTAATATACCTTACAACTTCGTTACGACTTTATGACAGTTTTAGTTATTTTTCAAACCAAAATGCGCTGGGTATGTACTTAAGTGTTCTACGTTGAATGAATCGCGTAATTAAATTACCAACTATGTGCAATTTAACTTGAATTTTGTAACAAACAAGTTGTATAATTAGTTTGATGATATATCCGTTAGTGTTAATAGTACGTGGGTAATTTCTTTAATGCTAACTAGTTTGGGAGACGAGGAACACGCTTCCGGTGATACCAGAAACTTAATGTTGTCTAGTTTTAATCGAGAAATTATGGTCCTTCCCTAAGTACATGTAAATACTACTTCAATAACATTACTAAGGTTATCCAATCTCCAAGGTGTTACCTATTGTAGAATCAGTTAATACGGCTCACTAAATTTAGATTACAATTAAGATTCAATGTCTGAATTACGAGCGTTTGCGAGTGCTTTGTACAATTTTCATAAAGTTGTAATTTATTAATGGCGGACGGCGAGTCTATCAGGGAATTAGGTGCTCTTGCGGTGCAAAAATGGTGGATGCGCCGGGCGAATCGGCAATGGGAGTAAATCGTATCAATCTTCAGTTTGCCTCTTAAGTAATTGTCTGGTATTTTAAGCACTTTAGAATGAAATAGTGTTACAGCTTTCATTTTTTTTTGTCCTTAGAGCCATCATATCATAAGCCAGTTCAATCTTTGCATCTATCCAGTCATGGCCATAAGTTTCCGCAATAATCAATTGTAGTGATCAAAGTTGGCATTTAAGTCCATCCAAATTTTACATAGGTATTATATGAGTATTGTATAAACATTATGACCATTTGAAAGGACTTGTGTAAAGAGTACAAAACTTTAACATGATCATAATACCTAATAAAATTACAATATGGTAATAATGATGAAATGCAAGCAACATATTATATCTGAACTTAAAAGCAGCTCGAGCCTCTTGAAGGATGGTTCTTGAAGGCTATTATTATTTATTATTATTTAATTATTTTTATTTAACATGTTCAGGACTGTTTGGCTTGCTGTAAATTCCGTAATAAAGCCTACAATAATAATTGTGGCTGCTTAAATGAGAAACAAAAATTTAATTCATCAAAAAATATCACATTTTACTGCATCACAATAATTTTGTTTGCGATCGGTTTATCCTACAAAGGTTTAACAGCAGAATTTTTTACTTAGCAAATCTAAAATAATAATTTTATTTAAAAAACAAAAATAATTAGATGCAAAAGAGTTAATGGAAACTTTACCAACTAAGCTCTAATTTGAGCCTTTCCTGATGAAAGTTTTAAACATTTTAATAAGATTAAGTGTTTTCTAAACTTTTTGTTTGTAAAACTATAAATGGTCTTGCAGATATTAAGTAAAAATAGTCTTCAGAGGCCCTTATAGATGCCACGGTTTGCAAAGTTTATAAATGTTTTGTCATTAATTTACTTCTTCTATGTACCCTCAATTTTAGATACAGCTTGTAATGTACATGTACTTAAATGCAAATGCCGCCTAATTTCGTCTCATATACTTTTAACTTATTTTATATTACTTTTTGTCGCTTACTGTGGTCTATGTCGTTAATTTTGTCGCTAAAATGCCATATGAAATCTGGAGGAGATTCTACTTTATTCCGAGAAAAATGTTTTCAAAATTCTTAGTTGGCCAAATGCGTATATTATATGAAATGCGGCACGAGTCCGGGTTCTCCGTCCAATTCCTCGTCGTTTACTTCCGCTATCCGGCCACGTTTATTATAATTTAAAACGATTTGGTCAACGTTCCCTGTGCGGTTCACCGTAGATGACATTAGAGCGGCGGCAGCTCCAATGTCACCCGTTAAGATCATCCAATCTACATCAAGTTCCCAAGTCGATGCAGTCGTCGGGTTGGATCTAATATTAAACGGGCCTCTGCGGAATCTCCTGCACGGTCTGATAGTGATGCCGATGACAATATGCAAAGAGCGAGGTCCTTTATCCGGCCCGTACCGACCGCACGAAGGTCTCTTAACAAGGAGTTCTGCCGTTGGGGTCAAATTAGACCTTGTAACTAACTGCGACCAAGGAGCGCGAGAAGGGTCGTGTTGATATGAATTGACGTTTTCAATCGAACAGGACTTGGCCGGAATCCTGACCAACTTTCCAAGTGACACTCGTAATTATCTCCACGGATGTGGGTCCATTATTGGGGTGGCGCTGACGATAATAGCCCGATTCAAACCGTCAAATTCGTTATCTGTTTGGTCGCAAGCGGAGAGCTTTACTCTTTCACCGCAATTGAAATGACGTGAAGAAAAAGGAATAAAAATAAGGATGTTGTCCCTCATCGCTTTGTAATCAGCATCGCATTAATATTTTTTCAAGATCACGCAAATTACCTAATTATTATTTTGTTGGAGCAACTTTTATAACATTACGTATTGTACCTACATTTAACTTAAATCTATGAGTTTGTCAATTCGTAAAAGTCTGTTAACAAAAACAAAAGAGTGGTGAACCGATTATTTGCAGTTTAGGGTCTATAAAATTTTAAGAACGATAGTAGACACCTTTGTATAAATAATATTTGTATTTGACATTGGCCCGAAACAAAGAAAAAATTAGTAGTATGATGTGACATAATGAAATATTCTGTTTGCGATTAAACAGTTTAACGTAACCGGTACTTAAGCCGCGCGTCGTGATAGTTGGGGATCGAAGGCAGACATATTAACATGTGATATACTACTTGGTGTATCATTTTTATAATCGATATCATCTATAATCTTATCCCCTAAACCACTTATACAGCGTGTTTTATGAATAATTGTACATAAGCTAATTGGAAAATCATTGGAACGAATTATGAAGATTTAAAACAGCTAAATAAAATGTGTCTCTTTACTGAGATACAGTAGGATGTTTAATTTCAACATTTTAAAATAATGTTTGCCCATTATTCTGATACTGTTTAAATTTTCTTTATCATATTTGGCAGACAGTACTCCAGGACGCCTTAAACTACGGCAAACCGAGTTTTTTTCTATTATCAGATGCGTACAGTAGGGGCCTAGGAATAGTTTTTCTTTTCAAAATTCTACGCCACTGGTGGAATCGCTTTTTACTATGATTATTCAATTTTCAAACATTTTTACGAAAATAATGTACTCTTACTTCACAACGATAAAATGATTATTTTTCGAGATTATTGAAGTTGAATATAGAGCCGCACAGTACAATATTTAAATTTTAATTTTAAATTCATTGTTCAATACTCGTATTAATTATTTCGAAATCTTTACTCATCAAATTGCTACAGTTCCGTAAACCAACGTCTACAGTTAACTTTTTAAAGTTTAATGCAAAAGCAGGAACAATTAAAATAGGTAACAATTTAAAATTTACAGAACGCCATGTATTTCAGTAAGGAGGCACAATTTCGATAGCTGTTTTATAGGTTAAATTTTTATATCTTGAGCCAAGAACTCTCTAGTTAGCTTTAATGAAACACCTTGTATACTTTCTGGCTACAGATAACGTGTTTAATAATGTGTTCCGCTTGAAATGCGGATTGGTGTTTGTGTAGATCTCAGAGTCCTCTTCTAGCTAAGTTTTTGAAACTTATATTCTGGATCATTCATATATCGTCAAACTAGCCGTATCACACTAGCTTCAATCAACCGCAAGCCGTGATGTCAGGAATGCATTTCTATAAAGTATAAAAAGTTATATAATATTGTGTCAACAGCATTAATTCTCTGCTTGAAGATTGAAAACGTGTTTTTTAAATACCTAACTCTGAAAAGAGGCAAGAAGAAGTAATCGTTCGGAATATGAAACAATGAAAACATAAAATGGTTTGTTAGAACATAGAAATTGGAATAAAAATTATCTGTCTAGAAAGCCAATATTTTTGTATGAAAATTGGGATGACTGCAAGAAACTAACCTTCTTAGGTGGCACTGATATAACAACATTTTCTGAAGAGTTTTATATATGTTTGGAAATATTATTTAGCTGCCTGAAAACATGTAGAAGAAGTGCATATATCCCAGAAAAATACATAAATTACTGTTAAATCTAGTACCTACATATTAGTTTCGATGCCTCAATTTGGCGTGAGCTCTTGATAATAAAAATTCACGAGCTGCCACCACTGCCAAGTTTGATATTTATCAAAGCCGACTGTTTCCCTTTAAAGATTAAGTTTTACCATCGGTGCTGATCCCAATATAATTTTTTAATCGTTTCGGTAAATTTTGTCAAACCCATGCAGCTGATGGTCTTCAGGATAGTGCTTCCATAAGTTGTTGTGGAAATTAGCCGATTACCATTTTATGGTCAAAGTTGGCAATATGGATGTGATGGGGCACGTACTCTACCATGCGGGTGTTTGCCAGCATCGGTTTTGCCGTATACTATTACGATGTAGGTATAAGTTCCGTAAACAACCCCAATAAACGAAAAAGGCTCGAAACAAGAATGCCAATATTACCAATTGACGTGATAGGCCCTTCTTGTGCAATTTGTCCACGTACTCAGCTTTTCCCAATTAATTCTGAATATAGTCGATCCCGCGGGCATTTTTCTGATAACCAGCGCAAATCTCCGCTCTTGGTGGTAACAATTCAATTACACAAGGTGTTCCGGAACCGCTTTTCTTTCAGCACATTCTATCTTTGTTTTTCGAGCTGGATTAATTGAATCTGGAACACGTGAGCAGCCTCGAGGTGGTGTTTTTGCTCTTACCGCGGTTGGCGATCGCGAAACTGTTAAGCAACTATGCCCCATTGCGGACGTTGTTCGCTGCCCGTTGCCAGCTTGGAGACAAAAAGTTGTACTTTTTTAGGAAGCGACTCGGCTTTCGTTTCCTGTTATAATAGGATAACATGTTTTTTGCGCCGTATTCAAATTTAGTTTGCTTTAATTAAGTCGCTGTCAGATGGAAGTTTTCTCGATTGTACTCGGATGTCTGGTTGCCATGACGGATCGGTTTTTCGCAGCCCGTAATGAATTTTATTTTCAGTTGGGGACTTTTCTGCCAAAGAAATTTTCAACACCTAGTCCTCAGTTCTTCATTTAAATATGGACTGTTTGTTATTGATTTTTTACAACAGAGGTGACCGCTTATGACAATAAGTGTTAGTTAAACCCCTACTTTTGCTATAACCTATTTAGACTTGCACACCATTTTTTTTTATGAAGATGTTAAATTTTATGTACCTAAATACAGAGAGATATTAAACCGTCATTTACTTGTATTGCGTGTTATAAATGCACTTTTACTATACTCTCTTAAAAGTATTGTCAAACTATTACTTCTTAGTTGTCGTACACTACATTTTTTCTGTATAATATATATTAAAAAAGCATTTCTATCCCGAAATTTATCCTAATTTTTGTGTTTCATAACATTTTATATAGCAATATTAAGGTTTGGCACCGTATATAAATATAGAGAAAACAAACATTTCAACAGTAGGTAGATAAAGTTTTGTAGTGGTTTTACTTCAAAGTAAGATGATTATTGGCAAGAGAAGTTATTGTTAAAATTGATTTATATCTTTGCATTTAATATATGTACATTATTGTTGAAAATGAACAATATTTGTCTAAACATTTTTTACGAAAAATACTTGCCCTTTAGTACACATCTATTAGGAATACACGTCAACATGAATTTTGAGTCTAGGTCCTACATGTTTGATTTTGATTATTCCCACATAACTAATGAAAGGAATAATGGTTTCACCTGATAAAGTTTGCTTCTATAGCCACCAAAGCGACATTTATGATTTTTGCAATTATTATATGAGAAATAAGGTGCTCTCGACCTCGAATTGAAAATTTAAAATATAATTCGTATGCTTCATAAAGCTTTAAATTGGTAGTCAAAGCAAACTTTTTGTCTCTTAATTTAATGAATTTACCGCAAATGTAACAAAGTAAGTCAACGTCGTTTTTACAACTTTTTGCCGCCATTTTTGGTCTCCGGCGGGACATAAAATACGTTATAATTGCACACCCTGACTAAAATAACGAAAATCTTTATTTATTATTAATAAATTTTGCTTTTGCTTTTTTCACAGTGGTAAATAAATATTGAAGTTTTTAAATGATCGAATATGGAATAACATGTTTTATTAATTAATAGACGGCGTTATACGGAAGGAATGCAAGTGGCATAATAGCAAGTGGTTCATAGTAAACCACATGAATGTTATGTCACTTTCTTTCCCTTCTCATACCCCCTCTGTTAATTATTAGTGAACAAAACCGAACTTTATAAATAATAAATGAAATTTTTGGTTATTTATTTACAATGCAAAAAAACAGAAAACAGTTGTTAAAATATTAAGTGAAATTTTTTTTTTTGGTTGAGTAATTTGTAGAATGCTAAAACATAGTTAGATATTCTAAATAATGATTATCTTTCTACATTGGTGATGGTACATACGAAATTAGCTGGCGACTGGCATTATTCATATTGGATACTATCTGAATAATTAATAATTTTTGCATTGTCAACAGTTTGCATAAGCAACGTCTTCTAAAGTCAACTTCTACCTTAATCAACAGCACAAAAAAAGTTTTGCATTGCTCTGTTGTATAATTTATTTAACCTCGTTACCTACAACCTACACTTGTTAATAAAGAATTTGAAAGGCAGTTAAATGTGCAAGGAATAATTTTTGCGACGGTGTATTAGCAGTAAGAAATCTATAATTAAAATACAAATAAGCTAAAGTGATGATAACTTATTAAGATTGGAAATTGTTCCTCTTGGCGAACATCTTATCGAAATGGAGATCACTTTAGTTGTGACGTTTTAACAACGTTTCCGTGTAGATTTTAAAGACTTACAGGCTTATGAAATGAGTTTAAGAGTACCTATATAATAACCTAACCACCTTCAATTTTAGTAGTTCTTTTAATTGCTTTATCAACCACAGAAAAGTATTTAGAAGAACTATTAAAAACTGTTTTGCAGAAAAAGCTATTATTTGAGAAAAAAACTTTGCATGCATTTTGCACATACTATTTGATCTAATAAAATACATGGAATTAAAAGTTACATTCGTTTTTTATGTGCCATTTTCCAAATTTTTAACGACCGCTCTAAAAGTTATCATCACGACACGAAAAGAGAATTACATTGCAAATTAATAGCAAAATATTTGTTTGTATGCGCCCCCATAAAATAGAATCACGCACAAGTCACTGGTTATTAGAAATCTCCTAAACCAGCACGATAAATCGTCCATTAACCTTCTTAACCCCCATTTACATAGACGTAATCATTGTAAAATCTTTATCGCGTTTTCACCCGCACTACTTTATGTCGCTAAAAATTTAATATTTGGCGAATTACATCACGCTTCCTAATATCCTCAACCCATAACTCTACATACGCCAATGAAGATATTTCGGAATTACCCTTTCTCTCTTCAGAAAGCACAGAAAGCTCAGGATAGATGAGGTATGACCAATAACAAGAGTTTTAAATGTTTAAATTTTATTTAGCTTTATGATGAAATAGGAATTTAATTTTAGAGAATCGCAAAAGCCACATTTTCAACCAAATTCCATGATTGGATATAAACAAAAATTGGGTTGTAAATCCAAGAGTTACAATAATTTAGGTGAGATCTGAAACGAATAGGGCGTAAAAAATTTAAGAGCAAGAAATCGCGCTAAAGCATAATAAATATTTCATAGTGACGTGTTGTTTCATCGGATAGCTACCAGAAAATCGCTTGGTAAATATTTGAGTTGTAAGCTTTATTACCAGGAATGTGATGGCATTGCTCTTGAAGACGGAACAACTCCGGGCGGGTAAATTTTAGGGGTTGCGAGCCAAAAATTCGAATTTATTACTCGAAATATAGCCATTCAGAAGCAGAATGCTAGCAGGAAAGCAAGTGGCAGGACGAAATCGAAACAAAGCCGGCTTGATTGATGTTTTTAGGCTGTCACTCAGATGGAATTGAAATGTTTGGCTGAGATTAGAATAGTAAAACGGGAATGCTAACGAATATTTGAGCCATCCTCCTTATAAATTGTCGGTTATTTATGAACGCAGGAAACGTTACAGAGCAATAAATAAAAATGAATACCTCCAAAAACTGATTTATCTTTTTCTCGTCACATAATAAATATTATAATCGGCTAACATTCTGCACATTCGCCAGGATTCATCTAAACTTCCCACAAAAATACCGAATTCTTGCACACCTGCCTCTAGAGTAATTAGGATAATTACTGCGTGCCAACATTTATTGCTATTCTCTCAACGGCGGACACAAAAGCATTCATCTTTTTTTGAACCATTGTGAAAGCGCGTCTTCTAATCTTGCCCTTTGTTGGTAATGATTCCGTTTCGAGAAAAGTGAGGGAAGCAGAGAAAGTTTTTTGTAAAATCAATCAACAAAATGATAAATCACGGATTTCAGTCGTACTCGCTGCGATGAAGAGTTGTCTTCATTAATTCAAGTTCATTTTAACGACGTCACTGTCTCGAGTTTACGAATAAAATTGAAATTGTAAGCAGATTCCCGTGCTGTAATTTAAAATTAATATTAGAGTGATAGGATTCGATGAAATCTTAATAAGTTTTGCCTGAAATTTTCATGCCTGCCTCTAAATTACCAACACGCTCCTACCGACTTCACGAGTGGTGGATAGGAACAAAATTAGTTGGCATTTTCCAAGAAAAATGGCTAATTTAAGGCTGATTGCGAGACAAATAATATAAATGTCAAAGCGTTATCCACCCACAAACTTTAGGGTAAGTTCAAGTCAAGTATTTATTTGGGATAATTTCACTAGAGATATTAAACGGATTTCTGTAAAACTGAAAGCAATCATCTGATTATTGTGATAATACGAGTATGCTTAAAATATTGATATTTACTCTGTATGCTATGCATCCCTCCGTCAAAAGATTTGTTGAGAAGGATGGTTTTTTGTTGCTACAAGATCAGTGATAATTTCATAATAACTTCAGTGTTTACCTCGCAGACTAATAGAGAGAAGTTGTTTGTATTTTGACTCGTATATTATGCGTCTATTATACATTGCAAAAAAACTTCTTCTACACTTCATCATTTCTCTGCAATTAGCAAACTGGAAGTAAAGTAATGAAAAAGTTTAAGCACGTCTCATTTATGGAGGGTTCAGTGAGTAGATCAATAATATACCTTAGTTTGTTGCTAGTCAGTTTGAGAGGTTTTATGGCATTCTTTGCCTGTTTTGTTGTGGAAGTTATTTTTAGTATGCTATTTTAACATTTCTTTCACATCTACGGATTTCGGTTCTTTTGCTCACGGCTCACAGTACAGTTCAGGTCCTATAGATGGAGTCTTCGTACTCCGCTTTGCTAGTTTATGGGCTGTTTCATTTTCTTCTATACTTTGGTGCCCTGGCACCCACATGCATAAGTACTTCACGGACGTTTTGCATTCAAAGCTGTAGGCTCTTAGAGCTTTAATTGCTGCCTGCCATTGTTTTGTAAGGCAAACACCATTTTTGTTCCCTAGTGACTAGACTATTTATTATGTTGCAAATTATCATTCGACAAACTTTTGACTATGTAGTTACGAAAACAGTATTTTCTGTTCATAACCTAACTTTATCCCATTTGCAAAAATTTATCTGCATTAGTCCCTATTTACTACATGTAGTTCTTTAACAATAATTATAGTTTTTATTTTGCAAACAAATAATAATTTTTATTGAGGTGCTATTTAAGCTTTGGCTGTAAGTACTTTCCAATGATTTTTGGTGCTGAAGTCAATATCTAGTTAACGCACTTTACTCCCCAGATGAAAGATACCGCCAGCTAATAACAACAATAAATTAAGTTCCGTAACCTCTAACGAACTAGGAACGGTCCGATTTCGCTGATAATTCGGCACCAACTTCCATTTCTTTGTCATTCGCTTAGGGCCTGAATCTGAAACGATCGTTTTACTGCCGAAGTGTCGATCTCTCCAGTAATTCCCGACATTTTTCCTGCCGCCATCGGCGCTGCGTAATTCCGAAACTGAACCGATCTGATAAGAAATTTCTCAGGACATAATTCTTGTTCTCTGCCATCGCTCCCGCTTGTCGCCCTTTCCAAAAATCTTAAGTGCGGCTTCATAATCCGCGCGCCACTACCACCACATCACGACGACGGTGTTGTTGCCAAATGTCGGCATGGGGCAATTTATACATCCTTTACTTTCGAAATTCAGGATGGACGCAGCCCGCCTTGTACACACAAAATACAACGACGGCGACGGGTCGAGTCCTCGCTCATATCCTGGCTGCTGCGAGGGTCGCGTTTCTAGACTTCCGTTTCAGGAGGTTGTCGGACTTCTTGCCAGATAACGGATGATGATCGTCGGCGTTTATAGCGTACAATATTGCCTCGATATGTGCCGGATTTAATGTTCCAATCTGCGAAACAACCGTCTCTAGTATCGGCCAGATATATTTATGAATAGCGAAGAATTACGACATACCTAGCATCTGGCTGGTACTTTATGTCACCGAAGGCTCTAAATACAAATAAAGTGAATATCTGCAGTAGTAAAAGTTTTCTTGGTGATGCCGAACATTTTCTGTATCAGCACTATGTTTATGACCTTATTTGTTTAGAAGCAGGAAAAATGGTTTATGCCCGTTTTATTCGAGGATAGCACCTCGCAAAAACCGGCCGGGCCTTTCTTTCCTATCTGTCGTTAGGTATCTGAGCCATAAAGTTTTACCACATGATCAATTTGTACGATGTGCAGAACTTTCGAATTTGCCTTTATGATCAATCGGATAAGATGTCTCGCCCGATTCTCCTCGTTAATTCTTATTGTAAAAGTTTGAAATAAATCGGCTTAATAAAGAATAATCGCACATCCTAACCACTTTTTCTTTGTTGCAGGTAAGGGCTATTATCCCTTTAAGCTAAAGCCATAATCCAGTCTAAAATAGGTTTGTATGAAAATAGTAAATGGCTTCAAGATAAGTGGCACAGCTAACAGTTAGATATTGTCCAAGGCAATTCCGGGGCAGTTTCCATGGAATTAATATATCTTTAAGTACAAGTATGTAAATATACAAGTGTACCAAAATTTTGTGTACAGTAGGGGAATTAAATAATGCACGAGGGGTGCGCAAATAACCTCCTCAAACAAATCATTTAATCAAATTTTTCTTCTATGTATACTGAAATGGCTCGTTTATGATTAAAGAGATTTTAAAGCTGAAACACGGCTTTAGTTTTTTTAATTATATCTAATACCTACTTTGGGTTATATTTATAAAATTACATATCTATTATTTTTTTCTATCTTTTGCACTAACATCAAGATACAGCTAACTCAAACTTAATTCTTTTTAGTTTTTTAGTTATCTAATTGGTATTGTCAAGGAGCTGAATAGTGAATAGCCTCAACGTTCAAATGTTGATGCAGTCGTTGATCATGTTTTTTTGCAAATTTGAAAATATTCTGAGCCACAGTATCTACCTGAAGATCTCGATAAAGGTCGGTCTTTCCAATTTTCCAAGACGCATTGACAATATTTCTTAGTAATTTATTCTGGAATCTCTGGATAATTAGGTATCACTCTTGCTAACCCAAACCCATAGCTGTATGCTATAAGTCCACACTGGTTTGAGGATTTGTTTATACAGTATTCCAGTGAAGTTTTGCATTTAAAGGAATGCCAAAAAATTTGCTGACTTAGCGTAGAAAATCTGGACATTGTCTATGTTAATTGAAATTGGGTGTTTACTTTGGTTTGTACCTAAGTTAAAGAGATTTGGATTAATTTAATTTTTTATATTTTGGTCCGGCTGCCGATGTGGTTACCGGATCTTTAATCTATTAGCAGTCTTTTTATGGTTTTTGCTTACAATCAAGACGGTATTATTGTCTACAAAGGAAGCTATTGTTTCTTGTTCTAGCTATGGTAGTCACTGGTGTCCAAGGTAGGGCCTAGAATGCTTCCCCGTAGTACTCCTTCTCCGTTTCTTTTTTCAACTTAGTGATTCTTCATGTTTAACTTTATCTGAGATGTATGATTCCAGCAACTGTGTGTAGTATATTCAACTTATATTTTAGTCCATCATGCCACACTTCGTCAATCGTCTGCACAGCATCGAAGAAGATGGCTGAATAGACTTTATTTATTTTCTAGCGATTTAAATCAGTTATTTTCTGAACCTGATCTATAGTGACTGTCTTCCTAAAGCCTAACAGATAATTTGTTATTAGTTTCTTTTCTTCAATGATGGACTTTAACTTTTCCAAAAATATTTCTTTGAACAGTTTGGAAATTACAGGGACTAATGAGATTAACCTGTAAAACGAGATTTTATTTGGTGGTTTTCCGGGTTTAGAAATCATTATTACGTCTGCTACTTTCTGTATCTTGAATACTGTAGTTTGAAGTAGGTATAAGTAAGTTTTATGATTGCCCTAAAAGTTTTAAATAAACTATGTATACTTTTTTGAAGTTTATATCTGCCTACTTAGCAAATTTGGTCAAGTAGCTTTACTACAAATCTTATCGTAACTTTTTGAGGATTGTACGAGCGTACTTTCTTAAACGAGGATATATTTATTTATTATATTTATGGTTTTGAAATGAATTAAATCAAGTTGAACCACTGCCGCAATAAATTATAAATTTGTTTTTCAGAAGTAATAGAAAACAGGTAGGTACATCCAAAAAAATATTTGCCTATTTAACTTACGCCACTTTAACGAAATTATATAATTAAGTAGCAGATTTCTGATAATTAGTGATATCATTAATGATTACATCAAAAGCAGTAGTGTGTGCATCTCTAATTAATTAATTGGTGGTAACTTTACCTGCAGGTACAGGGATGAGAATCTAATCAGAGTTTGGTGGAAGTGTCATTTGTCTGCACTCTTTTATTTGATACATATTTTTTACTTGTATGGAAAGGTTTGTATCTACTAACAATAGTACCAACTTTCTAATTTAAAAGTGGCTAGAAATACTTGATCCAAACACCTCATCACCAACTGATTAAGTAAAGATTATTTTGATATCTGTAATAATTTAAACAAGAGAATTAAGGATATTTTCTGCCAAACAATTGGAACGTTTATGAGTGGGCAATGTAGCAGAACGGACAGTGGCTTGCTCAAGAACTTACCTCCCTAGTCTTCGTAAAGAAAATATCTTCTATAGATAAAATGTGCGGTTTAAAATATGGAGTGTTCCGGCCGAGATCATAACTTAGCAGCATTATTACCGAAGCATGGTTTATGAAGTCATCTTTGAATGTCGGATCGATGTCCCGATGCAAGATTCAGCTAATGCCGGGAACTCAATTTTTGTTGATGATCTATTACGTTAATAAGTTGTGCCTGCGAAAATTACTCCCTTATTTGTATATTTTAAGTGTTTAATAAACATTTTTTATTGCATACTTCCAATAACTCAACTAGAAGTTCTCTTTTATAAACATTAAGGATTCCATCAGTACGCATACCTGGTCGCTAACCGAAATTCCTTTCAATCCTTTTTTCAATAACGTCGAGGCACTCACTTTCAGATTGGGTTCACTTTCACTGACTTGCTCGAGGAGTCAATTCAATCTGCCAGCTCGATCTGGACAGCCACAGGCTGATCGTAATTATTAACTTCTCGACACAACTCCTATTTGAGGGACGTACCTGTACCTACATTAACAATATCAAGTACGGTGACTGACACAAGCTTTTTACATGACTGCATTCGAGTGCTGAAACAAATATTTTCTTTCAAACATGATAAAATTGTCATACTAATCTTTTTTATCCAGGTTTTGATTTCAAAATAAATTCCTAGTCAAACAGAATTTATGATTACTTCATGCGCTTACTGATGGCTGTGCAAATTGCAATAGCTGGCAAAGTCAATCACATACATCACAATAACGTCTTTGCTGTCTGAATTTAATTAATTCGTCAACTAGCTTTAGCTGAGAAAATTTGAGAAAAGTATTAATTTGAAATAACTACCTACTGTTGCGTTCTTTCGAGGCGAGTATGGGAGAAAGTGTTGTCCTTGTCCTCTTTAGAACAAGAGCAAAAATTCTAAGCAACGGTAAGTTTTTTGGGAAATCTTCAGTTACTTTACGTCAATTTTTAAACACAATCTTGCTGCATATTTGAGTGCAATTTTGGATTAAAATTAATAAATCAACTTTTATAGTTATCTATTCTTAAAATTATGCTGGTTTGTTACTGTATCAAGCTCAAGTGTATTAAATTTTCCTTACGGGGTGGATAATGCATTAATGCAGTACGAGCACTGCATGCCTGGATCGTCCTGGTTTATTAGCGCCGATTAGCGCCATTAGATATTATTTATTATCGGCCGGGGGCTCTCACCTACTTTGTTCGATAACATCCGACATTATCTGGGTCTTAGCTTCAACTTAAGCCGAGAAGTTCTTGGCGGGACGTGATGCAGATATTAACTCAGTTATATGCGAATTCCACCAATATCCAGTGCGAAATTCAACCCTACAGTTCCAAGACAAATACTCACAAAAGACCTCAGTGAGATAATAGCGTAAGCGAATTAAATTCAGCATTGGGAGTTTAAATTAATTATTAATATTATATGTGTATGATTCTAGGCAATTAAAGCACAATGATGCTAACTTTGAGCGACTAAATGCTCTGAGAAGAAGCAGATTAAACGAAAAGTATCGCAGTAAGTTTAAATATGTATTAGCAAAGCAAAAGCTTATTAGGTAGGTACTTCTCACTAAACTTTTTGTAGAATTGAACTTAGAAGTCACTCTCTGGACTCACGTAATTTTTTGCAAAATCGGTTTTTTTTTTGTCGTTGGGTGAAAAGCCATCTTTTTATATTTGTTAATGGATAATTATCGTTGGGAATCAAATGAGGTGATTAATTTTTGAATCTCAATTTATGCATTTTGACCATCGTGATTGCAGGCTTGTGTGCGTTATTATAGTGGAATAGCGGATATGAATGATTGATACTAATTCTAAAAATTTTGTTTTTTTAATTGAAGTAATAGAAAATGAAGTAAGTAGATATTTACTTTTTATTCTACGTTGCAGTGACTTTCATATTGTTCTCAATTACAATGCACCATTGGTTTGGGCATGAAGCTGTTATTTTGTGACGGTACCTAAATAATTCGTACACCGGTTGGCTCACCACTAAGTAACTTACTTACTCATGTTCACACTCAAAATTGACATTAATTTTAAAGCTAGAAATTTCAAATTTGGACTAGATGTTTGCATAGCCAAATACAAAATGATATCATTATATTCTATATTGTCAAAATATGGAGTCCGATGCATTGAGTTAGAATTTTAATGACAATTTTATTTCTTCTTGCCATGGAAAGTTATAGGAATTTTTGAAGAATAGGAAAAGAAAGAAAGTAGTTTTATCCTTAGATTTAACACAAAAACAATGACAACTGATGTGAGAAAATTATGAGTGATTTTATTTTCCAACTTGTAAGTCAACATCCTATAGATTTCCGGCAGTCAATAAAGTAATTATCTCAGCTACCTTGAAAAGCGCAGGCTAATGCACCCTCTTGGTATACCCTATTTCTATACTAATACCGCTCACGAGAGTTCGTTCTCATGTTCCCTCTATTTTTTTTTTTAAAACGCAGGGTCGTATCCACAAATAATATACGGAGTATACTTACAATCGTTAACTTTTGGCGGCCCAATGCCGATGAGAATAATATTAATTACAGGCTCACAAATACTCCAAATGAATGGAAATACTTGCAATAAAAACAAGAAAAGTAAATAATCAAAGTAAAGGCAAAAGAACAAGTACCTATATAAATAATTACCCTTATAAAACTACTACAGGCTTGCTACAAGGAAAAGGGGTTTACTAGGTATAAAAAAGCAAAACTTATAAAACTCTTGAAGACTTCGATTCTACGCCAATGCTCCTGGTGGTGCTAGTCGAATTAAGTCCCTTTGCAGTTCACGGGGAAATTCGAATAGCCCGTGATGCACAAAACAAAATTGGCGGGTTAACTCAACGATTGTCGATTTTGAGGAAGGAAAAATGTGGAAAAAGAGAGAAAACAAAAAAATAGGGAAGAAGCGCTGGAAAGAGGTTGGCGGTAGGAGTAAAAAGCTCGAAAGGAAAACGACGTCTTAGCTAGGAAGAACAACCAAAGAAAAACATACCTTAAGATGGTGCGGTGCGGCGGAGGCTTGCACTTTGTAGCATTTAAAAAACAATTTACTTAAGTTTTTTGTTTACTTAATCGGATAATAAATACCGAAGTTGCAGCTTGAGGAATTTTTTCGGAAACGCCCTGTACAAATTTATTTAGGTTTGTAATTTTTATTCGTTATAATTTATTATTTATGTAGATTCAGATATTTCGAATTAAAATTGCTTGTGAAATTATGTACTTAGAATTCTAGAAAACGAGTCGCATAGCGGCAAGTTTTGTAATGAACAAGTACCGTAATTGCCTTATAAGCGAGTTATTTATATGTACTATTTTTTCTACTTTGGACAAATTTTAAATAAAAATCCGAAATATTAAAATTTGGGGATTTTGGTCGTGGTTGGTACCAAGGTAAGGTAAATGTCAGATTCGAAATTATTCGTCAATCGTACAGCAAAACTAACGATTTTACATCAGATCAGCATAAGGTTTATTTGCAATTTTGGGTGAGTAAGCAAAATATTTAAGAGTTTTTATTCCAAACTTTATTATTGATCATCTTAAGACTGCCTACGTGACGATTTCTGCATATTTATTTTAGGTTATTTCTTTGAAGATAGGTTTTGCGGCAATCGAGGTTTAATGGCGTCATTATCAATTTTTTAACCACACTACAACCCGTTTAGCGTTCATCCCTATTCAGGATGATTAAATTTATTCGTGCTCCGCCAGAGTTTATCAACATAATAATTGTTTGTGTTCTTTGCCGTAGCCCCCAGTTATAAATGTGCTAATGCGTTAAAGGTGAACAGAAACGGGAACATGAGCCCCTCTGTGCTCCGCCATCACCCCTCGACCCTTTAATTGATCAAATTAAAGAAGCCCGTCCACGGTTCTGTTTGAACTTTTACATAATTCATCCCGTCAACTCGTAATTACAGATTTGCAGACTCCTTCATTATCCGGTGCTTAATCCCTCGGTGCGATACTAACACTTTTTTAATCTGTCGCCTTCTTAAGGCGCGTTTAAACATTACACTTTGGTGGATTTCTTCGGTTTAGAGGGATTGCGCGTTACGGCGTGAAATTTTCAGCAGCGATTCGGGCACAGTGCGAATCTGACGAAGAGAAAACAGTACGTCGGTACATGTGAGGAAATGGAACCGACGAAATAACGATTCCAATTTACCGGCTAGCGAGGGTATCGCTAACGAGCTGCGACACTAGGGCTCGCCGCAGGATCTACGGCATCCTTCAGGGTAACTGTTACGGGATATCTATTCCAGGACTCTGGCTGATATGCTGTGACAATACGACTTTGACTAAGCAGGAGCTTGGTCAAATTCTAGTGATGCTTGCCATTGTTCCAGTGTTGAACGTAATTAATAATCGTTAAGCGTGCACGCGTCAGTCTATATCCCAAAAATATAAAACAGCTATTTTGAACAACTTTGTTGTTATTAAAGTTTTAGCTTGATGCAGTTGTTGGTTACTTGAATAACTGCGCTATCATTGGTTGAGTTTCCGACGGTAAAGCATTCTTGGAATTTGCAATCTCGAGCTCTACACGCGAATTATGCAATTGCAGGATTGTTTAGAGCAACATGTAACATGTCAAATGAACTTTCAATTGTGCAGTATGTAACGTAACATGCATTGATTATTCTCAAACATTGACTAAAATTCGAACCAAGTTTAGTCACAAAGCCAAAGCTTGAAAAGACTATACGTTTAGAAATTCAGCTCGCTTACGAGGATGAAGCGATTGCCAATTTCTTAAGAATGGAGAAATAAAATTCCTTTGACTATGTGGTTGTTTAACCAGTTAAGAAGAAACTATTCAGTTCGTTCTTGGCCAATTGAAGTTTTAATTTCAGTGTTATTTCTAATTTAAATTACTTACCTACACAAAAAAAGTTTAAGGAGGAAATGGAAATAGTGTCAAGTGTAATAAGTAGGTATCTTCCCTTATCATTTCATTAAACTTTGCAAAAATCTTTGGTTTCAATTAAATACTGTTATAACTTTTCAGGAGTAGGTAGTATATGGCAGAAGGAGCGTCAGATTTATTTTACATATCGTCAGCAATGATAGATTTTGAGCATGCCGAGATGATCTAGAAGTTGATGCATGCAATTCGTGTATTCTCGTGTTGTGTCTAATACAGAACTAAATTTGCAGAGTTACTTAGTAGAGAAATTCTACTCTGGGGGTATTCTGAAAATCCTGACTTAGTTGGTACCAATCATGATTATGCTAACTGGATTAAATTTAGTTGCAAAAACTAAACTTTTATCTATACAACTAAAGAATATGATACCCTTTACGAAGTTTTCTTTCAGTATGAAAACATAAGGTTTATTTACTGTTGGCAATGTGAAGATAACGCTATATTTTCAACAATCGATACCCACTTTGTTCTATTTATTTTTATTTTACAAAAAAAAACGGTCTTTTCCGGCGGCAGAACAGATTTAATCACCATTCAACGGCAGTTTACGGAACACTAAAATAAAAATCCAATTTAAACAAAGTAATTGAATTTTGTTGTTCGCAATTCCATGAAACAAACAAAATTACCTCATTTTCAACGGAACCGTCAGTCCAGGCGATGATTGAATATATTATAATGCTTTTGGTTTGTGTGATATTTAAATCCATCCATATTTCCACTAGAGTAATTTCAATATAACCAATATATAGATTTAATTGCACCACAAAAATAACGAATTAATTTCAAATTATTCAATTAAAACTGCCGCAGAAATCTCTTGAAATGCAAATTTTGCCACTGGCGAACGATTTCTAATAGGGATTACGACCAATTTGCATCAGGAAATGTTAAGGCATTTTTTCCTGTTAATAACCCAAGGCATTTGTAAAGTGCTCAGATCCAGAAAGTGTCCCCGAAACTTTTAATTTACTCACTAATTTGCTGTAATAAGTCATTTTCAGAACTTTGTGGCCTGAGGAGTTTTAGTCATAAATAAATTCATAGCTGATCCAGATCTGAAATAAAATATACCTTAGGCAATCCCGTACAAAAACAGAAAACTTGCTCGTTTCAGACTCTGTTTCAGAACTTGGCAATTAAAAAATTAATCACAGGCTTTTAGCGTCTAATTGAGGTTATTGATTGATTTCGCTCGACTCTTGACTCGAGAGACGGCTCGAAAGATTGCCAAAATTTTTAATAATAAGTTTGTTCGACAATGTTTCTTATCTCAAATGTTTGCAATTGTTATAGTTTGTTCAAGTTATCCAGTCTTTATTGAGTAAAATCAAATCGTAAGCTGCCTTCTTTTTTCTATTTCTACTTCAACCACTTCGGCTTAGTTACGGTTTTCGAAAAGCAATTTGCTCTCTTAATTGTCTCATGCATTGCATTCATGCATGTCAAATAGTCAAATATGTCAACTTATTGTATGTCTATCCTAATACATGTGGAAGTTTCGGAATTTAGAAACTTCAGTTCATAATTTTTTGGTAACAACTCTCCAAAGTATCGACGGTAGTATAATAATGTAATAGTTGTTTTACGATCAATATTTTTTTGTTTCGCCTTTTTGAATAAAATAATTCAGTTTTGAAAAGCGGTACTTATTATTATATATTATTATATATTAAGCGCGCTAAGTGTTATGTTATTTAAGACTATTGAAGTGCCATTTTAGAGAATGTACACCAAAAAATAAATAACGTAGTGGATTTACTCTTCATTTCAAGATTGGAAGGCTGTAGAATAAAATTCAAATTAAGGATACTAACAGGCTTAAGTTTGTGATGGGTGTTTATTGTTGTTTGCATTATCTCGCAACTGAATATACTTTAAATTATAAATCTACGCAGCTTTGTGGCTCACTAGTCAGACATTTAGGGCGTTATAGAAAAGTGCGTAATTTGCTAGAGAGCTTTGGAAGAAAAGAAACAAGGAAATAGTGCCAGGTTTTGATTTTCTTCAAAAGGGAAAGGAACACAACTTTTATGTGTCGCATTCGCGTGTTTGAAAATTGCAACGTCTATTGTCACGCGGGTCACTGCGTTTCTACAAATATTTATTAGAAACGTTCTCTTTGTCTGTTAGCGCTTGAAATTTTCCAATTGAGCGGTCGACCACGAGTCTGGCATCGTAAAACTTGAGGGATTTCGTTCTCTTTTCGGTCGCCGTACAATGGACAGTAACGAATATGGCCAGTGGAGACGTGCGACCCTTCCCTTAACATGCCATTTCCAATACAAAACACAACAACTCAAAAACTTTCAGGAGAACGCATATTTCAACCCAACTGCCGGTATATCGCTTGAAAAATTCGCGGATTTATTTGTCGTTGGGAGGCTATTGTCCTCGACCGGGCGAACTCTATACCCGCGGGTCTAAATTGCGCAAGAAGAGGATAATAAGGTAAGCTGAAAGTAACAAATTGCCAGGTTATTTACCCAAATTTCCTTTGCCGGGCATATGTACTATTAAGCGGAAATTATAAATTTCGACCCCAACGTTGTGCCTAGGTGGAAGGATATGGAGACGAGGCGCCGGACCGTTTATTAATTAGTTCTAACTCAATTACTTTAGGCATAATCTGGATAAAGTTAAAAATGCATTATTTTACGTTCAGACTTGCGTTGCGTATGCTTTAGACACGTCTTGGGTTTCATAGGTGATGTCATCAATAACCTTGGAAAACACTTTTTCCTAGCTTAAACCTTTATTTTTATTTTTGCTTAACGAGTAAATTTTTTTTCTAAATTTATTTTAAGTTAGATTAAGAAACGTCAACTTTGGAGTTTGCTCCACACATAACCTGTAGGTAGCTGCATGCTTCTGTTTCACATTGATAAAATTACTCACCCCCAGGCAAACCTCAACCAGTCATTTTCCTAAGACCATTACTTTAGGTACCTACTGTAAAATTTTTGAACGACTGCGGTTACGTGAGACTTGCAAAGGGCGTGTTACCTTCTCTTTAAAGCCAGCGACATTATTTTCATTTGTTCTGGAGCATGATTCCATAAAGGTGGCTTTGCTTTCTCGTGCAGAAAATCTCTTCAGCTCCGGCTAATGTTTTAAATTATGGGTCAGCCCGCTTGACCGCAACTGTTGAAAGCGATCGTTACTGGGCAATATCTAGGTAAATAAAAAAATTCACGTAACACCTACGTTCACGAGGGTTGGTGAGTTTAATTGGCTTAGTGAATCGTCCCTTGTTTTATGGCAATTCGATAATCTCGTGTGGTGATTTTATTTCCGGTTATTGTAAAATTTTTGTTCATTTTTGTCGATGATTGGCGAGATGAATTATTTACAAGCTTCGCGAAAATTGTGCTCGAAAAAACGGGGAGCTTATTCGCAACATCCATACTCATTATGATTTACCGAAGAGATTCTGAACTTTCTTGCGTTAAACTTTGAATGCACGAGGATTTTTAATTTGTGTATTTCAAAATATAATTTTTTTTTTAATAATTAATAATGAATTTCTTTTCCAGGTACCTATTCCACCTTTTGTTTTTGAAATAAATTTTTAAGGGTTGGTGATAAATTATAAATTTTAATGTTTCAATCCTCAACAATTTAGTTGTCTACTTCTCAAAAACTATATTGACACGTGCGATTTTAGTCTTTCAATGCTAATTCAGACAGTTCTAGACTGCAGTGCCTTTATCATCTGTCATCGCCAAATTTGTTCGAGCACGCTTTACCAAGCGGGCAGTGAGGTCAAGTCCTGACAGCTTTAAATAATGCGACTAACATTTGTGTCAACCTTGGAATATTAATGTCAATATCCTACGCTGCTTCCAATGACACTGGTCAGTTCAATTTAAGTGCACCAATTATCGCTTCTTGCTGCAAATGACCGAAACTGACTACATACTATTCGGCTCAAGTTGAATCGCAAAGTCGGTACTGGCCAACTATAGGAACCTATGTTTCTTAAAGCTATCTTGTAGTGGATTTTATTTTGATTACAAAAAGCTTTCACACTTACCGACATTAATTTAAGAGGAGTTACAAAAAACTTATTAAAGCAGGGATTATTTGTTTTAAATGCAAATGACAATAGGTGCACATTAATTAATTTGGGGTTCCATCCCGTGTGGTGATTCCATAATTGGCATTTTAACATTTTGGTCGTTGTATTGCGATATTTACATCTTACTCAGCTAAAGGATATCCCAGTCTAAAATGCCATGAGGCAATCAAAACACTAACACAGGTTCCCCATTTGAGAATCAAAAGTTGATGCACTTCCGGTTCGAAGCTGAAGAGCTAGGATGTATCCTATGCACTTCAATCGTAGAGATCTATCTTGAGTAAGGAGAGGGTTTGGATTTTTTTTGATATGCCTATTAATAGGTCCGGTATAATTCGGGCCGTTTTTGATGGAAGAAATTTGTCATACCCCGCGGTCCAGCTTTAATAATTTTTTTGTGAACGTCGCTAAGTGTGATACCTTTCTGTAATCAGAAGGAGATTCACCACGAGATAATCTATTATAAAACATAGGTTCCTATTTGACAATCTAAAGTTGATGCACCTTCGATTATGGTGAAGCACTATGTATATGCATAAGTACACTGCCTGCCACCTGTCATTGCTACTTCCATCAGTTTAAGGAACTCACATAGTGACTAAATCGTAATATTTGATATGTGAGGCTGTTCTATATTATTCCACTTCATGTCGCATGCTATTGGTCTATCTGGTTTTAAGTTGAATGTCCTCCATGTTGGTGCGATATTGCCGCGGCCTAAGACAGATGGCAACACGTAGCATGCCACGTGCTGTTCGGAAACTCATGCTTAATGTCGCATGCGTTTTGTTGTTTTTACCTATTTAGAACATGCGACTAAATCAATTCTTTTAGCAGCATCAGATCAATACCTTGCAGCATATAATCAGAGACAATCGCGTAATACTACATTACCTATGATAGATACAAGTAATAGAAGAAGAGAAAATTTGAGAAGTTGCTAAGAAAAGATACGTTTATTTTATAAATAGTTGGGACTTTAACACCTTGTACCTTCTTGACACTTCGAAAAAATACATAATTAACTACATTTCCATTAGCACTTTTTTAATTTGCCGGAAGCCTGTCTGGGAATATTACAAAAGTAATAGCAAAAAAAACGACATTCAAAAATTTCTGGCTTAGTCACTTTATGCTGTCCCGACATTATACAAAACTAATTACCTACGAGGTAGATAATGTGATGGTCATATTTGGTACATTTAGTTATTTTCTGACTAATGGCTCCCTTTGTGTTGTCTAACATTGGACAACATGTGTGCCTGCGGCGTTTTCGCACTTTTGAATTACATACCAACTGATTCTAAAGTTACTGCTTCTCTAGGTGTCTTACAAAATGAGATGTTTTTCAAAAATGGTTAGTCAAATTTGATGGTTAAATTCCACGCTCGTCCTAAATTGCTGGCTAAAACTAACATTTATCCAAATGGGCTTTAGTCAGCCGTCCCCATCGATCTGCTGTCCCTCACTGCAACCAACAACCCTTCGGCCTCAGGTGCGCGCTGATCACTCTAATCGAGTTCTTCTCCGACATCGGGCCGCTAAGGTGATATCGATATAAAATTTGTTTTGCCGCCATAAATACTTGATTGTTGCTAATGGCTGTTGCGATGTTAATAATAAATTTTCTTTGAATTCGCTGCCGACAGTGACGGAGGATGGCATCGTAACTCGGCGAAGGAGGAAACCGGCAGTAGCGAGGGCGATGTTTTAAATGAATGAGACGCGAAGAGGGAGGTGATTAACCCCAATCTATCAGTTTACGAGGTAATCACCGGGATGAAACTCCACAATAAATCTGAGCCTTTTTGCGTGCTTGGACCGTGCATAATTCGGTTTGTTCTCTTATTTTGCCGTGTTAAACGATCGGAATTAGATAAACGCGCAAATGCTCACCGGACATTTGCTTCTAACGATTTGCCGCTAATTCCGTCGGGTCGACTCACAAAAAAGTTGATGGATTGGGATCTGCTCTAGAATTTTAAATTGTGTTTGGTTTTTGCTCTAATTGGGGTGCAATATAATTTATTGTCGAAAATAGGGTGTACTGAGCAATCAAAGTCCTAAACAATGCATTTATGCAAATTGTTCTTGGAATACGTCGAGACGTCGAGCCGGTTCACTAAAAGTGAGGGTGATTATTATTTAGTTTGGTTAACTATGGATGAGTTTGCTTGAGTATGATGCATTGTGTTTATCCAAAAAGTAGCAAAGAAAAATTTTTAAATGTGGCCTGGAAAACAAACCTTGTTTGGGGCCTTGACTTGGGACTTTGGATAACCAAAAGAAACACTAACAACTTATTGTAAAAAATGATGTTTATTGTTGTACTTTACTTGAAATCGAAAAAAGGAGTCTTGTTGACGAAGTGGCGGCTCTTCAAATATCACGGGGCTTCGTGGTAAGCTGCTCAGCGTTTTGCAAAATCTGCTCTTGAGCGATTATTTCACAAACAACAACAGCAACAGCAACAACTCAGGATCAAACAGGAACAATTCAGGAGAGAATTCAAAAAGCGTGGCTTCTTAATTGTCGACTTTTTTCTCACACTTGTTACGTTGCTATGACACTTTCAAAACTTTGCGCACAGCTTGCGCGGGAAAAACACGGGGACGCAACATTCCGCCCACCAAAATCATCAACAAGGTGATTTTTACTAAACAAAATAAACAACAAAGGAAAAAAACGCGACAACGCAAAATACCATTTTTAACATTAAATCTTTGTGTAGAAATATTCGGGCTATTGCAATGGCAAAGGGCATATTTTAACCAAAAGACGTTTAACTACGCCTTGTAATGTGCGAATAGTGGCGACACGCGCTACCTTTTCGGCGCCAGGATGAAGTGCTTCAATCCGGCCCAACCGCCATCGAAGTGGTGGACTTAGCTCGTCTCTTATGAGAACTAAGGAGCCAATATCGGCAGACTCAAACAGGTGAGTTTTGGCCCACTTGTCACGTTGATAGAATGTATGGAGATACTCCATGCTCCATCGAGCCCAGAAGTCGTGATGCAAACGTTAAACAAGCTGCCACCTGGATAATCTTCGAATGTCAAGGTGGGACAAATCCGCATCGGCAGCGGCAGTCAACGGCTCCAAAGTCAAGAAGTGACCCGGAGTTAGGACGCTCAAGTCGTTTGGATCTGAGCTCATACTACATAAAGGTCTGGAGTTTAAAACAGCTTCAGTTTGAGTTACCACAGTGGTCAATTCCTCGTACGTCAAAACCTGGCTACCAATCACCCGAGCTAGATGGGTCTTTACAGACTTGATGCCGCTTTCCCAAATACCGCCAAATTGCGGTGCAGAAGGTGGGTTAAAATTCCATTTTATTGCTTCGATCTCAACAGCAAGGCGCATGGTGTCGACCAAAACGCGATTGGCACCAACAAAGTTGGTGCCGCAGTCGCTAAAAATGCAAGAACAGCGGCCCCGCCGTGAGATGAAGCGTCTCAAAGCAGCCAAAAAAGTGTTTTGCGACAAATCTGAAGCGACCTCTAAATGAATCGCCCTAGTGGCGAAACACACGAATAAACACAAGTAAGCCTTACGCGTTTTGGCTCCGTGATGACGGGGCATAACTATGGTAAAAGGGCCACCATAATCAACGCCTACACAACTAAAGGCTTTGACCTGGCTGACCCGCGAAATGGGTAACTCTCCCATGGGAGGAGTGAGCGAAATCGGTCGCGCGCGAAAACAGCGATAACATTTGGTCAAGTACTGGCGAATTGCTCGACGAGCAGAAACAATGTACACGGTCTGCTGCAAAAGATACATCGTAGTGTTAACTCCCGGGTGCATATTGCCGTTATG
Organism: Schizotus pectinicornis; assembly: GCA_951805265.1. Taxonomy (NCBI): domain Eukaryota; kingdom Metazoa; phylum Arthropoda; class Insecta; order Coleoptera; family Pyrochroidae; genus Schizotus; species Schizotus pectinicornis. The sequence continues at coordinate 347,830 of OX638203.1, read as the reverse complement.
AACCTGCCAAATCAATAATTCTACCAATCTGTGGCGGCGAGGAAGTAGTGCGGGGTGCTTCGTGTCAAAGGGTAGCGTGGAGTAAGATATCCGGCCGCCTACGCGGAGAATACCGTTGTCGTCAAGAAACGGTGACAACTTTTGAAACGATTTTGGACACGGGCGACCTGCGCGAATAGCGGCGACTTCTTCTTGAAATACAACTTGTTGTACTACTTTCACGATGGCCAAAAAGGTCTCCTGAGCGGAGAGCGGTCCAGAAACCCGGTCTAGGCCACGAAGATTTGAAGAAAAACGAAAACAAAAGGCGACAACGCCCTGAACCTTGCGCAGCGAAGAAAAACGGATTAGCAACCCTTCAATAAAATGAATAGATGGTTTGGTAATAATTAACGAAATTGTTCTTTCTTCGTGTGTGAGAGAGGCAAACTCTACATCTGGAACGCCACCCAGGTTGGGTGGCCAACTGTTTTGCGAAGCGCTTAACCAAGAAGGTCCCGCCCACCATAAACGGCATGAAGCCAACTCTTCAGGCAACAGACCACGGGAAGCTGGGTCTGCAGGATTATCTGCGGAGCGCACATGGCGCCAACAAGTAGGAGCAACAGCATCTTGGATCAGAGCAACTCGGTTTGCAACAAAAGTTTTCCACCTGTGGGGCGAAGACTTTATCCAACTGAGAGCGACTGTCGAGTCACTCCATGCAACTACGTCAGTAAATTCGATAGATTCGCAAGTTTGCAACACAAACCCGACTAGTTTGGCTAGCAAAACTGCAGCGCAGAGTTTAAGCCGTGGAACGGAAAGGCGCTTGATAGGCGCAACTTTGGACCTGGCCGCAACCAAAGATAAAACAACGTGTTCGTGGGCGTCAACCCAGCGAAAATATACTACGCTAGCGTACCCGACCTCCGAAGCATCGCAAAACGCGTGGAGCTGACACGTAAAACCGGGGTTTTGCTTCGTCCAGCGAGGAATTTTGAGACGGGACAAAATAGAAAGCGAAGACTTGTAGCGTGTCCACTGATGGCAAACTTCATCCGGAGGTTGAGCGTCCCATTCCAGTCCCAATAACCAGAGGTGCTGGATAAGACGTTTTGCAAAAAATGTTAAAGGGGCTAAGAGGCCCAACGGATCGTAAATACGGGCAACTTCCGATAAGATAGCCCGTTTGGTGCATACAGACGCGACCTGGTGAACAGCAAACGAAAAAGAATCGTCGTGCGAATCCCACCGGAGGCCGAGAATTATTGCCGCAGCAATAAAAGAACTTAACACTTCTGCCACATGCAGGAAGTGTCACCAAGACGACAAAAGTTTGTTGCGATGGCGCCAACTGCGACTACTACGTGCGTAGCCAACAGCAACAACGTTAGCAAACCCGAAAAACAAATTCGGGGACCTTTCAAACAATAGGCGGGTGCACAAGAGCACAATAATGGCAAAATCTCAAAGGATGAACGTTTACGCGCACACGGACGCAGGGGCAGCTCGCTCTCAGCGAACACCAAAACACAGCGGCGTACTTTGCCACAATCTGAAAACGCGACACAAAAAAGCACAAGGTAGCAAGTGGCTCAAAACTGGGTTAAACCACTTAAAAACAATAAATCGACAATGACTTTGCCCTTTGCAACAACTCGAGTTTTTTTTGTCTACCAAATCCCAAGCTCAAAACCAAAAAAATCAAAAAATGAACATAATTCCAAGAACTGTTCAATGCGGCTAACGAAGGACCAATGTTTGGGGCCTTGACTTGGGACTTTGGATAACCAAAAGAAACACTAACAACTTATTGTAAAAAATTATGTTTATTGTTGTACTTTACTTGAAATCGAAAAAAGGAGTCTTGTTGACGAAGTGGCGGCTCTTCAAATATCACGGGGCTTCGTGGTAAGCTGCTCAGCGTTTTGCAAAATCTGCTCTTGAGCGATTATTTCACAAACAACAACAGCAACAATTCGACAGCAACAGCAACAACTCTGGATCAAACAGGAACAATTCAGGAGAGAATTCAAAAAGCGTGGCTTCTTAATTGTCGACTTTTTTCTCACACTTGTTACGTTGCTATGACACTTTCAAAACTTTGCGCACAGCTTGCGCGGGAAAAACACGGGGACGCAACAAACCTTTTATTGAAATAACGAACAATTTTTCAACAATTTTTACGAGAAACACAACGTAAATTTTACAAACGTTTTAATTGTTTTGTTGAATGAATATTATATCAAAGTCAATATTTTAGACATCATGGTATTCAGTAAAGAATGTTTCATCAAACCAAAATTTTACAAAATACGCATTTGTTTGAAAAAAAAAGTTAAAGAGGGTTTATCATCATGATACTTAATAATAATGATTAGGTATTGAAATGATAATTAAAAATTAATACTACTACATATTTATTGTTTTATTTTCAATAACTTTATTAGACATAATGTGCTAATCACTTTATAACAAACGTAGAACTGCCTGTATCAGGTTTTCAATAAATAATGAAACATGCACAGTAACAGGACAAGCATCGCCAGTCGATAACAAATGGTTGTTTAGCAATTCCATAAAGTTGGGGTTCACACCAGTTATTATGTTAGAGTCAGATAACCTGTAAAGCGAGGGATGAATCAAAGGGGCGGGAGAGGGGATATTTCGAAGTCGTAGGATAGTCGTAACAGCAAAGATTTTTTTTGTGAACGCTTAAGAGGGAAATAACTTTATTTAGAATATTCAGGCTATACGACAATTAAAATTATCTGCTTCCATTTGTACAAAAGGTCATTAAAATTCATGAGGGTGACCCTCATAAATTTTGAACAAACATTATTTATAAATTTATCCATTGCGATTTGCTGACCAATTAGTCATCAAGTTTTCATTGTGACAAACTATTTATGCATAAATGGTATAAAACTGAATGTTCAAAACAGGGCTATGCAATCCCTAAAGACAACAGTTTAGTGCAACTAATTTATAATTTAGTGAGCATGCATTGAAAACTAGCGTTATATATTATCTTTGTTGCTTTTACCACAAAAATTACTAAGTAGTTTAAACTAAATAATGGCATTATTAAGAGAGTTAAACAAGATGAGATCAATAAGTTAAGTGAAATAATATATAAATATTTACCATTAATATTTGTCTCCATACTCGCTCTATTATTATGATACTGTCGTCTATAGGGTACCCACTCACAATCATCAAATCAAATATTTTCTAGTTAGAGTCAAGACTGTAAACTATGGTTCTTGTTTTCTAATGGCAGTTACCAAAATGTAATTTTTTTAAATATCTGGTAATCCACCAACCGGATCTTAATTCAAACTAAGCACGCATAGGCAAAATTTAAATCGGAATTAATTAGATTAATTGCACGTTTCAGCTCCTAAACTTTAGTAATAATTACTTGACATTAAGCTAATTACGAAAACAATAACTGTAATTTTCATGATTTCGTAATCAATTTACAAAAAGATTGTGCACTTCTTGTGACCTCAGTCATCTTCAATGTTTTCCTATATAAACCCTTTCCATTTAGTTGATATTCAGTTTTCCAAAAATCTCCAACAATAATCGTGACCACCATGAAAATTCTGGTAGTTTTTGTGTGTTTTTTTGCCTTCGCCTTTGCCATCGACAAGGCTTTTATCAACAAGTTCCTAGATGAAGTGAAAGGGGTTGCTGACTCTTGCGTTGCAGAAACAAAAGCTTCCAAAGCAGATCTTGCTAGTCTGATTGCTCACACTTTACCTGCCAGCCATGAAGGAAAGTGTTTGATTTTCTGCTTCCACAAACACTTTAATGTGCAGAACGCGGACGGTTCCCTTAACAGAAGTGGAGCTATAGCATCTTTGGAACCTCTGAAAAATCACGATGCCGAAGTTTATGATAAAGTTTTGCACGTTTTTGAAATTTGTGGTAAAGTGACGCCTAATAGTGACCCGTGTTTGTTTGCTGCCGATTTAGCTACCTGTGCCGTGAAAGAAGGAAAAGCCTTAGGGCTCGATGAAATCCTTATATTCGAATAACTGCTATAGATATAACTGCTTGAAACAATTTTATTCTATGTAACGATTTGTGATTAGATTATAGCAATAAAGCATTAAAACAGTAGTATAGCTGTTTATGTTTGTACCTTGATTTGGCTCCTTTAAATCTGTTGCATTTGTTTTCGCTTCTACAGGGTGGTTACGGCGCACTGGACCATAGGGATTTAACACGGAGTTTTAATAAATTGCCATTTCCTGCTCCTCATTATTATATCTTTGTAATTAATAGTTCACTTTATCTTAGCTTTTTTAGCTTTTTGAATGAATATGATTTCTTTCATTACAATTTCTTTTGATAATTTATAGGCTTCTAGATTTTTTTTTCAATTATCTTTTTCAAAATGTTGACAACTGTTCTGCTTTAATGCACTCTTTTTTCCTCTCATACTTCTTTCATAGTATTTTCGTTTTTATACTTGTATCTGTTTTGCACTTTCTTTATTGGTACTTCAGAGTAATTTTATATTTTTTATTTTTTAAATGTAATTAATCTAACTTTTTTCTGATTTTCGCACCTTTCTGTCTGATTGAAAAAAAAATTGAATTTTTGATTGGTTATTATTTATACACACAGTCATAATAATATATAGATTTATATATCATGTAACTTCTAATTTGCTTTTTCATAATATGTGACTTGCTAATTTCATTAATTATTTGATTCTCTTTCTGCAAAATCTTTCCTCACATTTCTTATTAGCATCTACTTGTGATTATTTTAGAATATTTACTGTTTACATAAATACAGACACATTTCAGTCCATACGGATACCACATATTTCTGACACAATAATAAGACTATTAAGTATACGTTACTTATGTAGAAAGCAGCACTATTTAAGTATAACAGAGCTTTCAATTAAAAAGAATTTATTGTTTTATATTTTCCGATGGATAACAATAATTACTAGTCAAGCGCAATAACTTAGGTAACGATTTCTAACTTAATCAAGTGAATGAATCTGGAGCCTATTTAGATTTGACTTTGTTATTGATCGATAGTTTTTAAGTCAGTTGCTTTCATAACAAATCTTTCTTTTCTTGGAGGCTTTTTCTGTACCCTTGCCTATTTCTTTCTTTCCAAAATTCGGACATATATGTATTTGCTTACTTTCATACTAATCTCTACATTTTCTTGATTATATCATTAGTTTCTATTAATCTTATTGGTGAAAAAATTTTGTATTTTATATCAACCCTCAAGAGAGCCATACAAAACCAACCTTCTCTGTCCACATATTTCTCTTAATTTTACATCACTTTTTCATTCCAGTCTATTTTAGTTAAACACACCCTTATCACCCTTATTCACCCTTATCACCCTTATTCTTTCTGTTGCTGGATTTTTTCTATCATATTCTTTCCTCCAATATCTCAGTTTTTCTATTTCTGCACGAATATCATTCCATTTGTGACCATATGGTTACACTATTCTACATGGTTCTAATAATCTCAACCCTCTCTGATTAGGTTTATTTGACAAAGAGTTTGTAAATTTTTTTAGCGACTCTAAAGACATCTGGTAGAGATAGCATAATTTGAAAATTTTATAGTTATTAGTTTTTATTTTATGGCTCGTAGAGGCTGATCTAAGGACGTCATACTGTTAATTTAAATCTTTGCAACATTTTTGTTGTCTTATTTATATATATGTATGATTTACAAATTTTACAGTTTAGTTTCAAAAATACTTATTCATGTTTTTTTCTTACTTATAAGCATCTTTCATAATATTTTTGCAAACTATTATATATTTTCTATTAAACATTTATATTAAAGTGGATAGTAGTAGCAAAATAATAAGAACCACATCAAAAAGTAAAATTAGGGGCTTGCATCGGTATGTGGCCAAATATGTTATTGGAATTAATGAGCAAAATTATATCTAAGCGGAATCACGTAGACAATTCAAATAAGTTATAATTAAACTAATCAGGAAAATGGCTGTTATTTGTCGTTTCCTAATAATTCCCCAAATATATCTGTTGACCTCGACCACCCTCATGATTTGACTATAAAAGCCATAATCCCAACGACGAATTGTATCAGTCAAGTGCTCGCAGTAACTACATCATGAAGTTCTTAATCGTCCTCGTGAGTCTTTTTGCTTATTCCGTAGCTATTGACAAGGAATTCCTCAACAAGTTCCTGGACGAAGTTAAAGTGGTTGCTGGCACTTGCATACCGGAAACCAAGGCTTCCAAAGATGATCTCGCAAGTTTGATGGCTCATACCGTACCCGACAGTCATGAAGGCAAGTGTCTTCTATTCTGCTTCCATAGACATTTCAACGTTCAAAATGCGGATGGCTCTCATAACAGGGCCGGAACAATAGCGACCTTAGAACCACTCAAAAATCACGATCCTGAGGTTTACGAAAAGGTTCTTCAAGTTTTGCAAGCTTGCAGCGATGTGCCGCCCAACAGCGATCCGTGCATCCACGCCGTTGATCTGGCCACATGCGCCCTGAAAGAGGGCAAGGCTTTAAAGCTGGATGAGGTTTTCATCTTTGAGTAATTTTTAATTTACCGAGCTTTAACTGCTTTTATATTTAGTCCATGATTAACTAGTTGCAATAAAGTGTTATTTGAAAATTAAAATAAACTCACCGTTACTCCTTCTTAGAGACCTTTTTGAAAAAAAAAATGCTTAAGAACAAGAACAGATAGCAATCAGAAAAAAGGAAAGCAAACAATGATCTTTTATATCATCTTTGCTTCAAAGCGATAGAGTACTCAAGAACAGAGATTGCAAACATCAGTTAAGCAGTGAATATTTTGTTCATGAGCTCTGGATAGAGAGCAACGAGAGAGCAATAGGTTAGAATTGGGTCGTTTTTTAATCTTATGTAATATTCCATTGAATTATTCTGCCTAAACGACCAATTATTGATTTCAGGCAATGAATTACATAAATAGGTTGCTGTAAATAATTCAGAAAATGCGATAACTTGTCTAAATACATTTTAAATCCTGTCCTTACCTTATCGTGTACTTATCTTATATATTACATATAAGGTTTTTCTCAGCTTTTCAAGACATCGTCGTTCTATTGCTTTTATTTGCTTGTTCAGAAAAAAGTGTCATGACCCTAAATTAGAGAGCGATGCTTGTTGTGCTCTTTACAATGCTATAGGTACATATACGTCAGAGTTTATTTAGTAACGCTTCGCATTCAAAGACTGGACTGCTTGTCCATCATAAAAATGCTACATTTCAGAGTCACCGTTCCTAGAGCATGCAATTGAACAAATGGAGAAAATTTGCAGTTCTCGTAAAAATTCCCGGAGAACACGGCGGTGTGAAAGCTAATGCCTGGTGTAATTGTTATCATCGGCGGCTGAAGGCGAGCCCCTCAACTTGATGTGACTGTAAAACTGCCTGATTTAGGTCTAATAGCCGAGAATATTGCCGGAATGACTTTTTCTCTCACGGACGTCGAGCTACATATCTCTCGCCTATTTTCATCATTGCTCAGGAGGGAGCGAACATCGCTTGTAAGCGGCCCGGTGCTTAAGACCGATCCACGGTGTCATTCACACAAGGAAAAATATGTTTCCTTCAAAACTTTATTTTGCCGTAAAACTTTCAGTTGGATGTAAATGTGCCAGCAGGGGAATGGCAACGACAACTTGGTCTAGAATTAATTTTCTTACGGATCCAAAAACGGCGAAGGGTCATCTCCTTATTCCAATTGTTGCTAATTCCTTTTTTTACACATACATAGTAATTTAAGTAATTCTAGAACCCACAAAACATTTAATTTAAAGATACTACGATTGTAGAAATACCTACTTTCTCGTCATATTGATATATGATCCATTCACCTCTTTCGCCTGCTTTGGGTAATATGCAATTTTTATATCATACTATAAATTTTTTGAGTGACTTTTATGCTAAATAGCGGCTCAAAAGTAGCAACACAAATAATTTGAAACTTTCTGTACCTACTTTTTTTTTAATTTTAGACAAACATCAACATTTCTCGGAATTTCAAAGTATAATTTTAAATGAAGTTGTTTCGCATGAACCGTATTTTCTAAAAGCAGTTCAATATATCCAAGTTCTCTGTATGCAGTATCGACTCCCATCTTTTGCTCGTTGTTCGTAAATGCCAACTTTGCACTGGTGCAAATATGCCATCGAGACTAAGCGCATTGGGGCCATAGCTAGCAGCTTGAAAATGGTGCCGCACTTCAAAAGAAATCTGATGTTATTGTACCGGATGGGAATCTTTATTCGTGAACACGCCGTTTAGACGCTTTTCTCGTGCAAGCTCATTTGGGTCTTGTCCTAACCACCGAATATATTGCAATAGTGTCAAATTGTCGTCGTGTCACATTGGCTTCTTTACACGTCGACATCCAATATTTAAAATTGACTGCGTTTTCGCTCCCTCGGTGACATTTTTACAATTTGCCAAGAAAACCCTGCCGGTAAGATGTAATACCCCACCTATACTGGATCAATGCCGTAAAGGATTGAAGTCTGAACAACTTTTTCTCTTCGACTGCAGGTGGTCCCTAGCCGTCTGAGAGCGTACAGCGCCATCAAGAGCAATATGTTAAAATTGGACGTTCAGCACAATTTTTGCTGAGCGAGCACAGCTGCCGTAGGTGCACAAAATAATTGGAAGCTATTTTTACTTGACGAAAAAATAACGGAGGTGAACTAACACAGATCAATGTGCAGATCTGCCAACGTGCATCCAACTATAGCTAATTATATTAAAAAACATTTTATGAAAAAATCCACAGTTTTAATGAAAACCTGCAATATGCTCTAAAGTGTCTTTCACGCATGAAGAGTCTATTATATTTTAGGGTGATAAAGAATCTATGAGAAATTATCTTCATTCTTATGCTGTATCTATCTACTTATTTCGGGAACACTGTAAAATATCCAACGTTATGTACGTCCGTAGAGAGACACCAGAACTTTGTCTACGCTAGGCTTCTTAGTTCAACATCGGTAGCCGAATATTCAAATCCTGACGTAAGTGCAGCGTCCTGTAAAGTAAAGAATTCTTTAATAAATGCCGGCGATAAGTGAAATTGTGCATATCAAATCTGCATCGGTCGAGAAGGAATCAAATGGATTCTTGCGAAAGTCTAAATGGAAACCACGGCGCTCCAGCGTCGTTATTGAAATCCGGTTTTATTTCAATTCGGGTGCATTAGCGGAAATTTAATAACCTATGCTTCAATCCAGCATAAATTTTAAAGAATCTGTTAAGTACTTTCGTCATTAAATTTTTAATATCCGTTTCCTTTTAAATATGCCATTCGGATGCACTGGAGCAGGAGGAGCGATTCTGAATATTATCTTGTTTAAAGCTTCCAGATGTTGCTGAACAGAGAAAGAGGTGGAAGACTACGCCATATAAATGCTCGGTAGCCGTAGACTGCTGTTAAATTTTATGTCTGAAGTTAGAAGTGAGATCGTTATTTTTCTTGGTGAAACCTTATTTTCTTCTCTCCAGTGTTGCGATAGGAATCGTTTCGGCACGCTTCCATTTACGTAGCGCTTTAAGCACAATTAAATAATTGAATCAAACAGATACAGCGGAATTTTTTACAATACTTAGACGATTCTTGATTCGATTTAAGCTTCCTCCTAATTTAATACTGGCATAACGGCAATGTGCTATAAGAATGACCCCAATGCGAAAGCACTTACTTTGCTTTTAACGACATTAACAAAACTTTCAAATTCATTATTGTCATTAACGGTACAAGCGAAGTGAAAGTAGCTAGATCATTTCTACTTATTCCTGGTCTAACAAAATGTTTATATTTTTATCTTTAGTATAATATAGATATACATATAAGAGGGTTAACATGACATGACTTGACGCAGAAATGACTTTTTTGCTAAGTTTCCGTCTGAATTTAAAATTAATAATTATAATTTATTTTGAGAGCCTCGATAACTATACTCTGATTTACGGTGCATGTCCAAATGTCCACTGTTACAGCGCATGCAAAGCTTATGAATGTTTGCTGATTTTAATTTATATTCTTAAAAGGAATCTCGGATTTTGTCAACTGTTGGTTATAAAAGAGAAGTTTCGTGGACATCGTATGCACGTGTATAACACTTACCTACGGAATCTAAGAAGTTTTATTTAATGCCGTAATTGGGGTGTTTCTACTTAAGGATATTTACTCTTCCCTACAATACAACTCCAAAACAATACAATTATGTCGAAACTATAAATCGCAAAGAATTTTAGAAAAAAATGTATTAGGTAATTGAATTGTTTCTAGCAAAGAGCATCCTTGAAAGACTTCAATAGTCTTAAAAGCTCCTACATAGAGGGGTTTCAAAAGTCACGGCAAACGTTGTTGACATGATTTAAAATAATATTAAAAACATCAAAGCCCAAATTAGTGACTTAGTTTTTTGAAGTATCAAGTTGCCGTTGTAAAAACAATATTGGTGCAAACGTAAAAGCAGAAGCGTATAGGTACTTGACCGACTTCAAAATAACTCACCTCTGCGCCTGGTATTTACTGATTTTAAAAATCGAACAAAATCCTGAAAATTCGCTTGAGTTTTGGAGCCTGACTCGACTTAATCATGGATTAACATTTGTATACCGTCCATTGGGAGCGACAAATATATGCCTATCTTCATCCTTGTTTTTTAAATCTTAATTATATGTAGCGCCTTATTCGATAGATCAGTCCCTCCCTATCCAAGTACCTTACCGTTTGGTGCAACGAATGCCATTTTAAAGCATAAATATAATTAAGATAGAACGTTTAATATTATAATTATTAATGTTGTTATATACTTTCTTTGAGCCTGGTATTTTTCCTTCAACATGTCTAAGTATTAGGTATTATGTTTTATTAATAATTAATTAAGAGCAGAGTAATCAGATACCTTAACAGACAGCATTTACGTCGTTTTTAAGCTTTCAGCTAAAATTATTAACGCAAGGTAGTCCGGAACCCCGGCATATTATTATGAAACTTGACTAAATTACGTCGGTAACCTTTCAGAGAAAGTTCAGATTCTCTACCTTAAAAGCTTCAGTAATTCCTAAAAATAATCCCAAAGCATGTTGTTTGCTTTATAAGTTAGTGAAATGTATTGGAGCGCAGCTACTTTCTGCAACTTCCAGAAATGTAATGTCGGCCTTGCTTGTTTTTCCTCTCGACTAATCCAATTTTAATTTAACGTACCTAAAGCAGGTATTTTGTAAAAAATATTAGCTTAACGACTTACTAGGTTCCAATTTTTTTTGTTATTAAATTGCCCACAACATTGTTAGCTGTGAATCACCATTAGCGTTGCGGCCCGACTGTAAACTTTACGGATGAATCGAGCTGTCACATAAAAATTAAATAGAAAAATTGGAGGTTTCTGTTTCAATATTTTAAATTAACCATCCAAATTTGCATGTACACTTAACTTGTCATGCAAATTTGTTTAGATAAACGTCGTGCATCTCTGGGCTCGACACACACATTACGTTGCAGCCGTGGCAATTTCGGGCGCACAAAGAGAGCCCTCGATCACTCCACGTTTTGTGACATCATAACCGTTTTGCAGCGAACCGCTGATGAAAATAGAGTTCTCCTGACACACATCAACCCCAGCTCCGCCACTCTCTGCCATAATCATCCAGTGTACCAATTTTCTCTCCGGTGCGCCGCCACGGATTGATTGGAAAATAGACGAAACTAATGGCGTTAGTTTTTCCGGCTTCAATTAAGTTTATCTGCTAGTTTAGCGGCGGCCTTTTCGGTACCGAAATTAACCGTGTTTTTGTTCTTATTCAGACCGGATGCTGAAGAAGTCTTTTGTTATACAAATTGATTATACTCGGCTAACTAGTGCCGCCGCCGAGTGCTGCTAAATAAGATTTTCCACACAAAAAATATCATTGCGTCAAGGCACAATGGACGTAATCAGTGTTGCTATTCGCGATTTTCTGTTTGATTTTATGATGCTGATAATGTACGTGACTTACATTGCTTAACAGTTTTTAACTACCCTCCGGATGTTCCTTGACAAATCTGGAGATGCGGCTTAAATTACATTTCATTGTGTATAGAAGGGACTGACTGGATAATTGATTTACTACAAGAGTATGCTATTTAGTACAAAAGTCAAACACTATAGATACTGGCTTATATAGAATCAGCCAAATTTATCCCATTCAAGTTGATTAGGACTTAAAAAAGAATTAAAGAAATTGAAGAAATTATTTTCCCGTGTTGTTTGTTTCACATTATGCCATTTTTGTGTTTGTGTCTGTGTCTGTGTCTATGAAAAGATTATTAATGACTTGTGGGAGTATTGTTGATAGGTTGGTAGTTATAAAATCATATATTGTCATAATTCATATACTTGAGCTTACTTTCAAATACAATTCTACAGATAGACGTAAAGAGGAAAACATTCGATAAGAATTGCCTCAACTCCAATTAGGAAGTGCAGAAACAAAAACTTCCAAAAGATTTAAATATATTGCGCTCTCAAATCAAGAGATGTGGTTAGTGTGTAGTCAAGAAACACCAATAGCTAGCTAAAAACTGTCACGTAAATCAAGACAAAGACGCTTTAATTAAGTACGTGTGTAATTACTTCAACTATATTATTTTCAGAAAATGTCATTAAAATATATTGCAAAACATCCATAGTGGTACATCAAATAAGCTTGTTGGAAAGCTGATGTGACGCGTTACAAATCACAACCACCAACTGAATGATTCAGCACAGTGTGATAGTTGAAAATTTTAAGGAAAATGTTAACCTGGTTGCAAACATGGTTACAAAAAAGTTTGATAATTTAAGTGGTTACATCTTCACAAATGGGCACTTTGAAGGAAAATGTAGGTCATTAATGAGCTGCAATTTGAAACGTAATCAAGGAAGAAGAAATTATTTAGTTTTTTTATGAAAATAGTGACATCTACATTCTTGCTTGCTGATGCTTACTCCAGGATTTATAAATATATTTGGTGTACATCCACAACCATAACTTCTGGGACAAGCGTTCATTTTTAGTTTTATTTTGTATTATAAAGAGAGGTTATGAATTTCATATTTCCAAGAAAGGTCCGTACAAGTAAAGAATATCTTACTTTTGTTTTTAAGATTCAAAATGCAAATGTTTACTTTAACATTAAATAAGTAGCCCAATCTGACTTCAGTTTGCTGCATACCTTATCATGCGCCATTCGTTATCGAATATTCTAACCAAAAACTGAATTATATTACTAAAAATATACGTTTTGCAAATTTAAAAATGCGAATGAGTCATTTGACAAGCAGTTTCTATTTTTTCTGTAATGCCAAGTTTCAGGAAGCTAACAAATCGATATTGGTTTGTTAAAAAAATCATAAAATTCTTATTAGGTCGACAAATCACCAGCTAGTTTTTTGTCTGATGTACAACATACATCAACGTTACAAACCTTTAGATCTTTTAGAGGAGTAGGTGGTCTTAATTAATTAAATTTTTACGGTTTATTAACGAAGGACTAAACAACGTATGAGAAACCGGGCATAAGTCTAATACTTTAAGATTTAAGATAGGAGAAGCTTGGGGCTCACATTTTTGACTATCGCTTTACGGTAGCTCGTAACATTTTGAGTTGACTGGACAGGAAAAGTGGGTAGTTTTTGTGAAAGCGGAAAAATCCTTAGGTCATGAATTAGTATACGAAAATGGATCAACGCCAACGATACCGAAGAAGCGTTTCAAACGGTAATGGGATTCTTTCGGTGTCTCGCCACAAATGGAAAAGATACACAGATATTTATTTGGCGTTAATCCGGACAAGCTTTCAGCCCGTTTAACGTGGGTATCTAATATTAAGCCGCAAAATAAAGAGCAAAACCAAATTTCGTCTTAGTTCATTAAAATTGACCTATCGAAATGCTTTCTCTGTGAAAATTTATTTACCTAGGATTCTTTTTCATATAGTTTTGTCATTTCCCTTCAGCAACAACAAATTTAACCGTTATGGCTTAATATTTCAAACGTTAATTTTTACTTTTCCCGCAACATTTGATACAATGGCCAAAATATTGATGCAGGCGGAGCAGGAAGCTCTGGTAACATAACCAATATAAATCAACGTAAATTATTGCCCACCAAAATATAACTGGACATTGGGAGTTTGTGAAACGCCATTATGGTTAACAAACTATTTTGTAGCAATGATATTGTTGGATGCACGAATAACCAACACTTACTGTAAATACGATCACATTTCGATTCAATCATTCATTGGACATCACGTAGGTAGGAATACCTATAATTGTATTGCAAATTACAACAATTTTCAATTGAAATTTATTATAGGGGGGTGTACGTTACCCGGAAATATTACTTGACGATTTATTGTGCACAGTGCGCAACTATTCGTTTAATGCATTATTGGATTTTTGTGTGGAAAGTCAAATAATGTAATATTACAACAGGATTTTGCGAATGTAAATTGAGTGCGGTTACATTTAGTTGCTCGCTGCATCCAGTCCGCACTTGCATTTCAAGAAAAGAACAAGATCAAAATATTCGTGTTGCACTAATAATTTAGCATATATTTTCATTAAGCAGCTTAGTTAGTTTAAATTTAAAAATTTTACTTATTTGTACAATGCGAGATGCAAATGGGAACTGCAACTCAAGAGAAGAAGAGAAGAAGAATTTGGCGATCCGCGCCAAGGCTTTCAGAACAATTATTGTAGTCGGAACAAAATTAGATCATCCACGGCAGGGAATGTAATTATTGAGATCTGTACTAAGTCTGAACAATGATATCATAAATAATATTACTTCTGTGAAGCACTGCTATCCACTAGCATTATTATTAGGCTAGGAGGTTGGCAAATTTTATTTATTACTTGGATTTGAACTTTTATTAGCTAGTAAAGAGCAGTTTCACCTAGACAATGTTTGGGTAACATTTAGTATGCGACAATGATGCATGCGACACTTTGGTCTTTTAAATAAAGTACTATGCAGTGACATCAAACAAGCGTCATTATTGTTGTATAAGTTGCTGGACGTATGTGACCTGTGGACAAGGGACGGCTCTTTGAACGGGATCCAGGTTGTAATTGTTGCTATGCTACCTAGAAATTTACTTGGATGGCTTAAAATGCTCTGATTGGTCGAATTAAGGTGTAATTTTCTTGAATAACGATTTAAGTTAGAAATTTTGTTCTTACGGATTACTTGTTTGTTCTTTTTGGAGATTTTTCCTGTTTTCTCTGTGGCGCGAGTTCTGGGACATCCTGTATTGACAACAAATTACTGGAAAATTTTATTAAAAGTACTGCTTTAAAAACAAATCTTTTCTAGCATGAATTTATATTATTTAAATTATTATTAGCTTTGCGCAAAGTTTTAAGATTTATCTTAAATTTTTAAACTAACTTCCCCAAAAACCTATTATGCAGTCAAAAGACTACTAACGTAGGAATATTCTTCTTCTTCATGGACTTAATCGACAGTTATAGTAAAATTAAACTAATACTTCTTCTAAAAGCTTTTGCAGTAGTTACACTCCACGAATCGAGTTGTGGCAGTAGCTGGACATATAGTTTTAGAGTTTTTTAAATGACGGGTAACTATAGACTATCTTCTCTGATTGTTAATAATAGCAAATTACAAGACCCTTATGTCGTTATTTGCGACATCATCTTAGCCTTATTATCTTGTATCGTTTCACCCTCATTCCTCTCTCAGGATATCGAGAGACGCGACGTTAATTTTATATACTTTTTGATTTAATATCAATTATCTATTTCACCTCAACTTATTTGGTTCCTATCATGCTACATCGATGTTATTAAAGTTATCTCTTTTCTGAACTAATCAGATAGTTTTTTTTTTATACATTTTCGTTCTTAGTGCATTTATCTTTTTAAGCATTTGATTCACTGCCAGCAATTTATGTGTAATGTTTCCTAGGTAGATTAAAATGTTTGCCGTTAATTTTCGTCTTGTAATAGGTAGGAAAGCAAAGGCCTCTTCGTTAATGAACGGTGTTAGCAACTAGTTATAAGCCGGGTTAGAGTTCAAACAGTGCAGGTCCCGGTTCTTTCATCAGTACAAAAAGTGGCAGCTTCAAAGGATTTTTTCATAGCGTCCATCGAAATTGCTATTTAACAAAGTTTAATGGAGACACAAATCAAAAAGTTGTCGCCGTCTCTCGCGAACGTCCATCCCCATTATCGACGAGTTTCCAATCTCAATCCGATGTTCCTTCGATCCATTAATGGAACCGTTGTTAAAAGCAGACATTTTTTATGCTGTTGTCCACATGTGGATTTTATGGAACAATTTACGGTTATTGGAAACCGAAAGTTTGCTGCAATAAATCGAAATTGAGGCCCCTTGATACAGTTTCGCTTCTGAATCGTAAACACAACGGAATATGTGCCAGGACACGTGCACCACCGGCAACCAGCACTAACCGTACGAAGATACAGTTAAAAAAGAAAGAGATACCACAGTTGGTTGAAGGTGTCACATATAATAGAGTACCGAGTTAAAAAACGGGATTTATTTATCGGTCTTGCATACGTTCCGTGATGAATTTATTTTTTCGGTGTAGAAGGCCAAAAAATAACGACATAAAAGCGGCTAATGGAAAAACACCCCGACGTTTATGGGGCGAAGCTGCATACAAATTAAGCATCCAACAATTGAAAAGGAACACAATGCAACTACATGATTAAAATATTTAAAACTTCAGCTCCGGCTATTAATCATAATTTTATATGGAAATTGCGCGTGCAACGAGGAAAACAATGCCACTTTTTGTTCGCTTGTTAACATGACAGGCTTTACGACTTTTTTTAGAAACATCAACTCTCAATAATTGGCTTTAGGAGATTTTCGCTTTTCTGCTTTTTGCGTTTTATCTAAAAACTTTTGATGAAGAAAACTGTAAGTAGGTAACCAATAAAAAAATTTGGCCACACCGACGGGCAGATTAATTTTTATTGAATACACTGTATTACGTGAAATCATGTTTATACTAACGATCTATTCTAGACTTTTTTATTTAAGTCGCCCACGCATCAGTTTCTCTCGGAAAGAACCATATTATAAGCCTCGGATTTTTAGGAAAATAAAATAGTCGACTAGTTGAATAGTAAAATAGTCGATAACTAAACTAATTAGTCAATTTTACAATTGATAGTCTATAGACTATATTTGATTATTTGGCCAATCTACTATTTGACTTGTCGACTAACCGCCTAACTAAACTGAAGCAGACAATAATATTAATAGATCTAGACCCGTGATCTGAACAATGTTGTGCAGGGCATAGGCGCTTTCAGCAATCAGCGTGCTGAACGTCAACTTTATCGCATTTGATGCACACAAGAATAATCGAATGTATATTTTGTACGACTAACCGACTAGTCAAATATTCGATTAATCGATTACTAAAATTCTAGTAACCACAAATATCGCTTAGTTGATTTTCAGTCCGAGCCTTATCATATTATGCACTTATTATTTGCATAAATATTTGAGAGAAATGTAAATATGAAACCATTTTGGCGAGTCCATCATTTTATTCAAGTAAGTGATGAAGCATCATCATCCGCCGTATAAAATACTTAACTATTCAGCAATTGAATAACTTGCCAGTTAATTATTCACATTCTATTAAAGTGAACGTTAAGTGAATAGAATACTCACAATAATGCACTTCGACTAGGTACTACATGTAAAAAATCGGGACACCAATCGCACTGACTTGTGATTCAAGCTCATATAAAATTCAAATTCTATATCAATATTAATGACCTAGATTGCGCATATCTCACCAGATTTTACGTTCCATCAACTGGAGCGATTGGAAGGAAAAAATATTTAAATTACGAAACGAAATCAAAATTCTATTTAATATTGTGCGTAGATTTTCTAAGATAATTTTAACTACCAATTTGAATGATTTGTTAATCATTATATGTAATTACTATATTTTGTAAAACAAGTAACCGAAATTATTGAACCAGTTATGTCATTGAACCACGTAAATTGACAGGTAGACTTGTCGTGCTAAATTCGATTAAATGCATATATAGTGCAAATTGGGACGCATTAACTAGTTATACCTACCTCTATGAAAGTTGCAGAGAATGGGAACGAAAGGGGGGTGAGAGAGGTAGCTGATTCGACTGTGATCTGTGATTGGCAATTGTTTTAATTTGGAACTTGATTTGAAGTTGTTTAATGGTGTTGGGTGTACAAACTCCGATTCATTGTGTTGATTATTATCATGTAATTATAGAAATATCGGAAAACTGTCATGGCGTATTCAGTCGAACATATTTATAGTCCAGTTAACTTTGTCTGTTGCCAGCTATATACTTTATTATCCAAAAATTGCTCCGTTTTGTAATGAATTTATATGACACTTTCACGCTGCACTAAGCTCACTTTAAAATTACTTGTTGACAATATTGTATCTCGCAAAAATTGTACACCAAATAAAGTATCGTTTACTCAACGAAATTGGGCTAGCGAGCGCTATAAATATTATCCCCTTTATTTATCTTGCACGTGGAAAGAGCAACAATACGAAATCGCATCGACATAGCCACCAGTCAATATTTCAGTGTTCACTTGCGGCCGAACGAATTGAAAAGAATGATTAACGGGTTTGGAGGTAGGCAGTTGAGATGATAAATGACAGAATTTCATTGCAACGTGTAAGGGGCTGGAAGATGTTAAGACTTTGATCTTTAATAAACATCGTTATGATGTGGCCGCGGTGAAAGCGTTGATTAAAAGGACCGATCTGCAAATTTCGGTGGCATCCATCTAGTTGGGACCTTCTGCAGGTGACAATGCCACTGTGTAAGTTTGACGAAGGACGCGGTTTGTTGGCCGCAGTAAATATGTCAGGGACGAATCAGAAT
The DNA here is from genome assembly GCA_951805265.1 of Schizotus pectinicornis. Taxonomy (NCBI): domain Eukaryota; kingdom Metazoa; phylum Arthropoda; class Insecta; order Coleoptera; family Pyrochroidae; genus Schizotus; species Schizotus pectinicornis. The sequence goes on along the minus strand of OX638203.1, from coordinate 328,869 downwards.
TTTGGTAAATTATAATAATGTAGTTGTGCGAGTTGTAAAGATGATTTTGGTGGAGGCGCCGGGTGAATCCGTCTATGCTACATTGGCCTACGTTTCTCTTAAGATAAATTTGCATTTTCTTTGCTACAAATTTATTTTAATTTCAGACGTTCCGCCGGCACGTGCAAAGTTTAATTATAATGCTGACATTTTGTCAATTGTTTTAAAACCAATTGACTGTTGAGTCTGTGAGGTTTAATCCATCCGTTAGTGATTATTATTTGCTGCAGTACTAAACAATAAATATATTTGATATTGATTTTATAGGGAGGAAGAACAACACCTATTTTTTTGTATCTCCTTTTTACGGGCAAAAAATACTTTGGGATTGATTAATGCTGTAATAAATTTTGACATTATTTTATTCTTTTTAAGCAAAAAATAGATCTATTCGAAACACTATGTATAAATTGTAGAATATAAATTACAATTTTTGTATTTACCTGTTTTAAATTCTGCGACTTATTTTTTTACGAATTTATTTACGATAATCAGGAATTACATTCACAAATAATATTTTGTTGTAGATAATTGCAGCATAAAATTAATTAACTGGGATTTTTGTTCTACTACTACTTTATATGATTAAGTTTTATTTAGAATGTAGGAAAATTAAAAAAATTATAAGGAAAATAAACGTTTTGTTTCCTTCCAGAATTAATTCCAAAATGTGCGTAACTACTGCTAGTTTTGATCCATATTACACAAACTCTCTTTTATCCCGGGACATCCCTACACAATACATGACTCGTATGATTTGTTGATATTCTTGCTTACGCAGTCGCTGCTTCTTATGTCGTTCTATTTATCCATCAATAGAAATTAGAACAACCTTTCTCACAGTCAGAATCTCTTACCATCCCATGAAGTAAATTTTATTATTTTCAAATATCAAATTTTTATTCCAGTTTTAGCTCAAACCCGTTTTGTTTATATATTGTATGAAGTTTTCGAAGCATAAAACAAGAGCCACGGATTTATTCAAAAACTTTCCGCTTTAATAGTTTCTTGCAAGCATAATTTAAACTTTTAGTCTTATATGCAGTGTAATTTGTTTACTATGGCATATTTTTTTTCAAAGGGACTGTAACTAGTACCAAGTTTATCTTAATTTATATTATAATCACATGTGAAACAATAAATTATTATTAAGATTATCTATTTTCAGTATACATATTAATGCTACATGTATAAATCGAAATTTACGGGATCAAAATTTTTTTACGTCCACGGTGCTGGCCTACTTTCGCATAAATATGCATAATCAGGTGAAGCATTTACAAACACTTGGCTGCGTTTATGTACGCAATAAACTAGGAGAAGACGTTATCAGTTGAGAAGTTATAGCATAACTACCGTGGAGCAGAAGCATGAGAAGAGGTCAAGAGGGTGTTGAGTTTCACCCTAAAATCTAGGCTATTGTACGCACCAGACACAAAATTTCACAAGCAATGCACGAAAACTACTAAATTTAGCACGTTTTCACGACCTGCAAGGATATCACCTCCATCAGCGTTCTTTCGATAATTAAATTTAATTACAATAATCATATCACAACCTGCACACTCGCACATATCGCACGTTCAAAACTGTTTGATAAATTTTAAGCGCTTTTCACGTAAACCTTGCAGTAAAAAGAAAATTTGAAGTATTCTCAACTTTTTAACCTATTGCAATAAAACAGTCAACAAGAAATTAGGGGTTGTGACACATGCGAGTTTTGCGTGACCTACTAAGTGCGTCGGAATACGTAATTTAATTACGTTTATTTAAAGTTTTGAAGCATTCCGTTGAGAACTTACTAGGATGTTTGCTGGTGACAAGTGTTAGCGGTCAGACGTGCCGTCATGAGGCCCTCATAATGGCCCTTCAGTCTAACGTGTTGGTCGGTTGCGGTTCGTGTTCACTAAAGGGTTTTCTGTGTCAATGTTGGTATTGGCTGTCAAAGCGTTGACCCTGCTTTTGTACACAGGTGTAATCCCATACGTGCATACACCAATCAACGTTTCGTTTATCTGTCTTCAATGTTAAATGGAATCGTCAACTTAAGATGGCTCGCTTGGTGTACTAATATTGGTTAAAAACAGATTGTTAAGGTCTATTGTTAATTACTAATATCTTGAGAGTGCGGTTCAGGGCCTAATTGAAGAACTCACCTAGCTGGACGAAAGAAAACTACCCCTGCTCTGCTCAAACAATTATTTGGAAAATTGAAACATAAAAAAGCAACCCTGCTTGGTTACGAATGAAAAGTGCTGTCATTCAAATAGAATTCATGGAATATCGTTAACAAGTAAAGCGTAGTTCTATGAGTTGTCTTCAAACCGTAAAGAGGTAAAAAAAGGTTTTAGAAATTGTTGCGTAAAAAGACTATTTGAAGAGTGCACAACATTAATCTCGACGTTAACAAACATGGAAGCACATCGGGGGAAAAGTTTATTAAGAGATGATTGACAGAGCTGTATAAACGTTGTGTGTTTGTTTTAAAACCGCGTATCGTTGTTCATTTGGATTTTAGAATCTTTTCTCCAACATTGTTGATCTTTATTTGTAAAACACTTTCTTTCGCAACTGACAAGCCCAGAATTTGTAATAACCGTAAAATATCAAACAAAACGAGGAGTATAACTGATATATAAAATAGAAGTTTATCGGTGTTTCCCAGCAAGCATCCTCATGTTCACCTTCAAACGAATACAAGTTACAAAGACGAAAACCGAAAGATGATAACCCTGACTTGCCGCTAATGACTTGCTCCTAAAAGGCTTCTTTAAAAGTATTTTCTTAGCCAGGCCTCAATTGATATTGAAGCTTTCAAAGTGTAATTTTTGCAACTGTTTGAAAACAGTTTAAAGTTTGAAGCACGTTTTCCTCACCCCTTGTTTGTTTTTCAGGATGACCGTAGAATACAACGAATCTGGCAACGAGACCTTGCTCAAGATCTCCCCAGTTGAGGTCGAGGACGAGGCGACGTACAAGTGTGAAATTACATATCTTGAAGTGAGAGAAAATTGCGACGTGGTGCAGATAGTGAAGCTGACAACGTTAGGTAAGTGGTCCCCAGATAGTTTTTCAGCTCAAGTGAAGTCGTGTAATCGCTAAAACAAGACAACAGAAGGCGTGCTTATTACTCTGGAATTGAAATTCTCACGGGTCGGCTAATTATTATCGATTTCTTTGTGAATGAACTAAGCGGAACAATGCATTCAAAACTGCACTAACGATTGCCCATCGTCATTAATTATGTTAGTACAACCAAGAGTAATTTGTTCATTGATCAATTTCAGGCAGTTTGCCATTTATTTGATGTATGTCACGGCTTCTCAAAATAGGTTACAATAATTTACATCATACGGGGGATGTTTTATTATTTGAACATGAAATATTTTTCTAATATCTTTTTACCACGTACACATTTCTACCAATAAGGGCTGGACCAGTTGGTGATGTTTAATACTGGCGTTTATATAATCAAATGCTAGTATCTTTAAGATTAACGAAAAAACTATGTTGTTTAAATATTACAAACTACATAAATATGTAGTTTGTAATATTTAAACATAGTTAAGATACCATAGTTAAGATACCGCTATACGTATTTACGTATAGCGGTATCTTAACTATGAACCTTTAATAGTACATTAAAGAACGAGTGACATAAGGCACATTTTATGGCACGAGTCCAAATTTAGAAAACAAATCTTGGTGATGTACATTGTCTTGTAGTCTATTTTCGGTAAACTAACGAATTTTTGTAATTTGATTTCACTTTGCACTGGTAGTAAAACAAAACAGAAAGTTTTATTATAACACTATACCTATTGTTTTTGCATGTTTTAGAGTTAAGTACCAGTAACTAAAATTTTATAGATTTTCTGTAAATAGCGCTTTTTGGTGTCCTATTATTACATAGAAGACAGGAATAAATATGACTAAAAAGGGACCAAGAATTAGAGAAACTTGACTTCTGTTAGTATTCCTGTTAGATCTTACATTCAAGGACAATAAAATTACCTATCCCTAATATGTCTACGAATGGAGGAAACCATCCAATACTTTATCTTTATATGATCTGACATCATCCTGCTACAGTCAATGTCCGACAGAGAGATAAAATATTCAACACCAATTATTTTAGTAATATGTAGTTCAAGTCTTAATTTTTAGAACTGATAAATGAAAGGTTATTTCTTGATATTAATACATAATAGTATTCATAAAAGCATAGTTTGTAGTTTAAATCAAATAATACCCAGAGTAGTCAACGGCGTTGTTATCTTAAAATGTTTTTCAATTAATATGCGAGTATTTCAATCTTAGGTCCATTCATAAGGCGGAGGCAGAGATTTAAAACTATGCAGGAAGGACCACCATGTGTAAATGTAAATGTGTAAATTCTTTCAAATTAAATAGAAAGAATTGAAACTTTTTTTCAACGTTTACTCTGTTTAGTTTCTTAATCGAGGTGCCCAAACAGAAATTACAGACGTCGTTGCCTAAGAGGGAGAATTAGATACATTTCAGCCGTCTATATCCGCAGTCTGCCAAATAAATTACGTGTGCTGTGCTCCCTCTGGAAAGTGTTCAACACCGCAACGGCCCGATGGAAAATCCTCTGCGATTTATTACAGCTACACCACGCCGACATAAATCATTTCGAGATATCGCCACAATGATAGGCCCGCGGTGGTTGTTGCCTTTTAAATTTTCCGAACGTCGAACAGTCCTGGGCGAAACAGAGGATTAAACGTGCGGGAATTTCTGGTGAAAATCGGCCACTAACATATTGCCACTGTCGAGATATCGATAAATGGCGTGAAAAATGCCATAAACTAAGATGTCCGAGTTGTGCTGCCGCTGTATCGGTTGCGGTTCCGTTACCGGTAAGAAATCAAACACTCCTGTCAGAACTTCGACTCCTTCGAGTAACACCCCTAGCACCCCCAGCAACTTAAGTGTTATAGCTTCGCCACCGGGCGAATTTATCGGACGCCGATATTCCACAATAACTATCGCACATTTGACCTCCGATATTACGTCGGGGTCCGGGGAAACAGCACAATTTTCCGGAATGTCGACCGTAACTTACACGGAAAACTGATATTTACATAACGTATTGTAAACCGAACGGAAAAGTGCCAGCGTTACAACTGCTGCCGGTGGGTACTTGACTTCCTCGGAGGTTATTACAAACATCCTCCTATAGAGACCGTAAATTTGCAAACGCTAACTTTGTATAACAAAGTCAACAACCATTTTGTTGGCGCACACGTAACTATCATAATTAAGTGGTACCTGGCCACAGTCTTAAAATCCTCTATAATTTTGATGGTGGCAATTAAGTTTCAGCCAGGTTATTTGGCGGCAAACAAGCAAAGTTCACAAATTTCCGCGAATGTTCTCTTGAGATTTTTTACAATAAAAATTTTTCTACGGGTATTTTCAAAAAATTATGAATTGGTTGAGAAGGGAACCTCATACAAAGTATATGAGCAGCAAGGTTGCTATCGCTCTACTTCTATAGCTATGGAAGAGATTCAAGAAGTAAGTGAAGAAGTGAAGAAGTGAATTACGTCTCAATCATCATGTACATTGAATCTTATCTTTTAAACTACTCACTTTTTAGCATCTTCTCTTTAGTTCAAACTTTGTTCTCTGTGTGCTGCTTTTCAACTTATTAACATTATTGAATCTTAAATATGGTTGATACATGTCAGAAATAAACCAAGAACCAAACTAATTAAGAACAACTCCCAAAGCGGCATTACAATCTGACCTACATTCTTCATAACTATAAAGCTTTAAAATCTTTACATATGAAACTAATTATATGACGTAAAATTAGAGCTTTGCATTTCTAAAATAAGTAATATCTGAATTTCAAAGTTTGAGAGAAAATTTATAGTGGCTATTGTACATATTTTGGCTTTGATTAACATATCAGAGAATTTAATCAAAAATATCCCCTGAGTTGTAGAAGCTCTAAACTTTTCATTTCGTAAAATATAACGTTTTTCCTAAATTTAAAAATAAACTCTGTCTTGATACTTCTTAGAGATGCCATACCCTAGATAGCTAACTCGTAATTTATTTTCACTTATACTTATAAATAAAATAATGAGTATAAAATATAAAAATAAAAAGTCTAATTTTATAATTTTTATATGTATAATATATTTTTATTAAAAACAAACTTAAATAAATTGACACCAATTTAAAATTAATTGAAGAAAGCTTGAAATATTAAACTAGCAAGGTAGAAGTACAGTTAAGAAAATGCTGAGAAGATTTAAAGGTTCCATATCGCGTTTGAAATCGAAAGAAAACAAGAATGGAAATGAGAAAGAATAAGGGAGAAGAAGAAGAAGACTAACAGTGAAATAATGTCTCAGCAAAGAAGTATAGCAACATAAAGCTTACTGCGCATAGTGCGGAGACTTTTTGGAGCAGTAGAATAAATCCGATCCTAAAGCCTTGTACACACTACAGGTGCAACGTGTAATGCAACGTGTAATGCAACGTGCAATGCAACGTGTGTGGACGTGTGTAGCGCGCGTGTTGCATGTTGCACCTCGTGTTGCACTGACTGCGCGCCAGCGATCCGCCGGTTGTCGGTTTTTGGTGCGAACACAAAGGGATGTTGCATTGCAGTGTGCAGTGTGGAACAGGAATGCGCGTCTGCGAATAAATACACCGTCCATGTTGCATTGGACGTTGCATTACACGTTGCATTGCACGTTGCGCCTGTAGTGTGTACAAGGCTTAAGTCAAAGGTTTTAATTTAAATAATAGAACTGTCACCAGTGGCGGTTTGTATGTAAGAGCTGCGGAGCTGCAGAACACATACCGAAATGATCAAAAAAATAAAAATTGATATTTGAATCATAAAGGGTTTAGCATCTTTCTGCATAATTAGAACGGTAAAGGAGAACGAAATTGTAAATTAATACACTGCAACTTATATTGGCCCCGTTACTATACTACCGTCAATAGCTCTCGATTACTGCAAACTTTAGTTGCCTCGAATGTGTTCACAGCGAGCAATTTCGGCTAAGAAGTGATTTCATTGGTTGGCCGCTCACGTGGTGCTTATGGCACTATAACACAAATTTGTGGCTGCAACAGAAGCAGCGCAATCATTACAAAGCTTGGGTACTTTATTACCAAAACAAATCGGACCTAAACAACCATGACTCTTGAAGAACTAATGCGTTCCATCCAACTTCCAATTTCATCTCACGTGTCGTGTGGCTATAACAATATATAGTTTTTGCTAGAAAATAAATTTTCGCGTTTGTACGCGAAGACAAAATAAATGTTAAAGCATTTGGAAAACCCACTCCTGATTTACAAATAAAAGTGGCAGCTTCTAGTCGACGGAAGGGTTATAATCGACAATTTAATAACTTCCACCGTGAGTCAAATTATACCAGAAATATATAGTAAGTTTTAATTATAAATTCTCAAGTCCTTCCATAAACTACCATGCAGAACACACTAAACTGCAGCTTACGCGCCGCCACTGACTGTCACTATTGTTTAAAGGCATTTATTTAACAGTAAATTGATAAATAATTCAACATTTCAATTATTCGCGCAAACGTTGATCCTCATTAATCTCATATTTTAGAACATGAAAGTGGCAAGCCAGAAAAAAGAAAAGCCGCTGAAAGAAGCAATAAATAAACTCTAGCGAAAGCAAACTATACTATACAATATACTGTATTTATTCAGACAATAAAAAAAAAATTAAAAATAGAAGTAGAAAAGAAGAAAAGTTATACGAAGTAATAAACACGTTGCCAGCCAACGTGACAAGATAAGTCCCTTAAAATGCGTGACAAATTTATACAAAACTGTGGATAATAAGAATTATTATAGGACAATCGCCGTCACAACGGTTCCATGCGCTCTCCTAAATTTGTTTCTTTTGACAGCTAAATACAGCGCCACTCGAGGTATCTTAATAATAATTCAAAGAAGAAGAAAAAATTCAAATGATATGTAGATGCGTCGAAAGTTTTGACCAAGGCTAAAATTAAGACTGCATTTTTTCAAATTTAAGCATCGTTTTCTCCAGGCTGCGCAAGGATCCGATCTTTTCTTGTCTTGTTAGAAAGAAATCATCATTATTGGCTTTCGAATCGTTAAACATCTATTGACGCTACGTTCGTTGTTGATCTAAAATTTCACTATGACTAACGAACGCTTTTTGTTTAACTGAGTGGAAAATTTTTGAAAATTACTCCCAACGATTGCAAAATGCAACTATTACGGTCATGCACGTGGCGAAATTCCGGTTGGCGATCACATACATCCCCGGCCGCACTCCACATATCCACACTCTTTGCATCCTGTCCTACACTGGCGATCAGGCAGTAAATACATCAAACCGTATTGATGGGTTCCGGTCGCTGGTTCCGGTTCAGCGGGACGAGAGAGGAAATGTCCGAACACAACAGGATATAGCGTTGTGGAACGGCCCCAGAGCCACACCGTCATCTGCCGTTGCTCCAGCAGCTGCGACGAGAATCCTACTTCTGAATTATTAACAGTGGCCATCGGGAAACTCAATCCGAGTAATAGCTGCAACGGACGTGCGCTAACCGGAATCGTTCCAGATTATAATACCGACGATAGCGGAGAGGTGCCTTTAGAATCATCGTTGTTGAATTATTCATTCACTTTAAAGAAACTGCCGGAGAAAAGGACAAGTTTGATTTTACTTCCTTGACCATGTAGCCATCAAAAGTACAATAATATTGAATGGTCTGAAACGGAATTAGTGCTGTCGTCTTTACTCTGGTGAGCAGATTGAGAATCCAGTTTTAGCTTGTAATAGAATTTGTGTTAGAGAGAAGTATTATTAAGAAGTAACTGCCTTAAGAATGTTTTATTCTTGATATATCGCTGAATCGAATGCAGATTTTGGAGGCTGAAAAGTAGATAAATGAAAAATATTCGAAAACCTAGGTTCCGCTTCAATTGATTCCTTGATAAATAGTAATGTGAGCAAATTGGACAGGTTTTTTCACTTACGTAACAGTCCATTAACAAACTACCATTGTAATTATTTGCCAATACTTACCTTCTTCTAACTACAATTTGTTGTCTTGCAAAGTTTTCATTGCTCCATAGTTTTGAATTAACGTTTACAAGAAGTAAGTAAGTTTCTATATATCGATGTTTAAAAATGTTGTTTATCCTGTTAAAAGCATATATAGTTATGTTCCCGGGTAATTTATATCTTAACAACATTAATTCTCTCTCTTATCCTCTGCAATGCATTTGCAAGATGCTCCTAAATTGGATTCCATGCAATAACAACAAATCGTCTGATTTTAAAAGGTTCTATAGCGCAGAGTTCGTAACTCCTGCCAGCTCGATGAGGATGCATGATTTTCAGCGTTTCAGTTATGGGCGTTTTAATGACGCCCTATAGTTTACGATGGCTTTTACTGTACTGTGCAGTAATAAAAGCGGTGCAAACAATAACGTACAAAATCGCATAAACATTACAATCGTGCATTTAGCATATCATCAAGAGACATCGCCATAAAGGGTAGGTGTTAATTGAACGATGGAAAATCATGCTCATAATGTGAAAACCAAAAGGTGGCTCTTGAAACAATCAATCTGGATTTCAAATCATGATCATTGATACTAATGTCTTTATACAAAATGTTCCAGAATAACCATTTTTATTTCAAATTTTGAGGAGTTAGATAAGGCACATTTTATGACACGAGCCCAAATTTAAAAAACGAGCCGCACAGCGGCAAGTTCTGTAGTGGACAAGTGCCATAATTGCTTTATGAGCGAGTTTTTTTAAACTATTTTTTTTACTTTAGACGAATTTTAAATACAAATTTGCAATTTTAAATTTTGAGGAATTCTGGTAGTTGGTACTATTAAGGTTAGTTAAATATTTGAATGGAAATTACTTGTGAGTCGTTCTGTTCTGATAAGACACATTTTATGACACGAGCCCAAATTTAAAAAACGAGCCGCACAGTGGCGAGTTCTGTAGTGGACAAGTGCCATAATTGCTTTATGAGCGAGTTTTTTTAAACTATTTTTTTTACTTTGAACCAATTTTAAATACAAATTTGCAATTTTAAATTTTGAGGAATTCTGGTGGTTGGTACTATTAAGGTTAGTTAAATGTTTGAATGGAAATTACTCGTGAGTCGTTTTGTTTTGATCTTTATTTGAGATTTCAATAACATTTGAAACCACAATTACTAACCTGAAGAAAGAAAATTGCACAATCACTATTAGGAAACCAAAAAAGTTATAACAATGTTTTGGGTGTTGTTAATAGCGTTATTATAAAGCCAATGTAGGAACTAGCTATTTATGTAGTAAGTTGCAAAATGAAAGTCTTTCTCACAAAAAGACGCACCAAGGCGTGTTATTAAAGTCGCTTCGCTCATATGGTAATACGTCGTGTGCGAAAAACCCGAATTTTGCAACGTACTACATACAAAATTTTTTATACATTTGACGCCAGAATTGTTAAAAATGTAAAAAAAGAATTAAATTGCACATACTTACGGCATAATCTAGTTGCACCAGTTTTCGTTTCCGAGGAAATGCGACATGACATAATCAACATTTCATTGATAATGAGGTGTTTGTCTGTTATTTTACATTTGGTATCTAATGCGAAAAAGTGACAATATAGTGAAAAAACCATGTTATTTCAACATGAAAATGGCATTCGAAACGATACTATTTTGATACGATTGTATAAAATAGCTATTTATGTAGTAAGTTGCAAAATGAAAGTGTTTTTTTGCACCAAGACGTGAAAATTACCAAACGAGCGAAGCGAGTTTGGTAACACGTCGCGTGCAAAAAACACGAATTTTGCAACGTACTACATACAAGATTTTTTATACAATTGTCGCCAAAATTGTTAAAAATGTAAAAAGAAAGAATAAAATTGCGCATACTTACTGCATAATCTAGTTGCACAAATTTTCGTTTCCTAGGAAATGCGACATAACAGAATCAACATATTATTGATAATTGAGGTGTTTGCCTGTCAATTTTACATTTTGTATCTAGTGCGAAAAAGTGACAGTATAGTGAAAAAAAATACGTCATTTCAACATGAAAATGACATTCGAAATGGTACTATTTTGATACCATTGTATAAAAAAATATTTTTATTGATAAACTAGGTAGCTACAAACGCAAGTTGTTACATTGCCCAAAATTCTTTAATGTTTTCTTAAATCGCCATGTATTTTACATAAATGAAACAAGCATTCAAGGGCCACCCATACATGATAAAAATTAAAATTTACAGTTAGAATGGAAACCGAAGTTGTTAGGTACAACTAATTATTATTGTTTTTGCACGTGTAAAGTAAATTGAGAAATTTTTGTAATATCTCGTTATATTTCTTAAAATGTAATATAGTATCAATTTCTACAACGAGATGGTTTGTTAAGTAAGTAGCAACATTTTACTTTTAGTCCTGCTCATAATTTTTGGACTTACTTTAGACACTGAGAGAGAAATTAATTAGAACCTCTGATGAGACAAGTTATTATTCAATCATCAAGGAGCACGATGGTTCTGGCAATTTTCAATTAAGATTTATGATTACAGATTTTTCAAGAGACTATAATTATTATACTGTCTCTTATCTTATTACTATCAAAGCTCACCGATAAAGATAAAGAGAATGATGAATGTAATCTACATTTTAGTACTGTGTATCTGACAACGGCTAATTACTTTTATTGCTATTGATTATGTATGTTATGCTATAATAATGTTGTGCATGAAATACATGTTCATAAAAATTACTGTTCGGAAACTCTTGTCACAACTTACCCAGCATGCTATAACAACCTGTCCCATAGTGGAGCACCCGGGTACGTTGTTGCATTGTGTATTGACGTGCTGAAATGCTGATATTGGACTCCTCTCTTATATAATAGGTACACAATTAAAGCTATAGTCAAATTTAGGTTTTTAAGCTAAAGATTGACGGATCATTGGTGTACATTAATTTTTTTTGTTTGGTTGGTAAATATTCATAAAAAAAATTAGTTCTCATGAAAATGCCAACAACCTGCCTTACTCTCCTCTACCTAGCTCGATACGGAAGCATTGCTTGACCCTACTTTATAAATAAAAAAAAGCCTACTTAGATGCCTTCTTTCTCTCACACCCGTATTAATGAGTTTATCAAGCAGTTTACTTTTCTAAATTTGATCAAAGTTTCGTAATGTCTAAATTTCTAATTTAAACTCTTCAAGTATGATTTTGAGGTTAGCAACTTGGATTTATTTTTCAAACTATTACTCTTTCGACAATCTTAACTTGGAATTAAGTATTTTTTTTCATAAGAACTTTTAGTCTTTCAACAATCTTACTTTTAATAGAGTGATTACGTGGTGGCTCAGAAAGTTTGCCTGCGATTTCTAATAATTTCGAGTTAAGATTCCTAACGATCATTTCTATTTATTCATGGAAATCTATACTTTAAATAATTGGTTGTAGTCTTGCGTCTTTTTGATTATTCTGCTGATTTATTGGAAAGTATTGCTCGTAATAAAACAATTGTTAAACCTCGACTGTTGTTAATATTTTGTTTGACTTAGTTTTTAAGACTTGTAGCAGCAAACACTTCAGTTCTTTTGACTTTCCCATAGGCTAAATAATTCACTGAGGGCGATTATAGCTTGATATTTTATTTCATATCTTCTTCTTGAAGTGCCTTCTCCATTTAGTAAAGATCGGCAACAATTCTGGCAAATTTGTCTCTGTCCTGGGCTCTTCTTAGCAGGGAGTTTGAGTCTAAGCCTGTCCAATCTCTTATGTTTTTCAGCCAAGGGCACTGCCTACGTCCAGGCCCACGTTTTCCCTCAATCTTGCCCTCCATAATCAGTTGCAGGACTGACTCCACACCTTATAGGTATAGTGCTTGTTTCGGTGTTTTCCAGTTTAACAGACGCTAATTACTGTTCATAGAGGTTCTGTACGATTTTTAAATCCTGGGCATCAACACCTTTTCTTTCCAGCAGTTATAATAGTGTGGTGTGATCTATACAGTCAAAGGCCCTTGTGTAATCTATGAAGCACAGATATACTTCCTTTCGCTGGTCTCTGGATTTTTGTAGCAGGACAGACAGTGCGAACAATGCCTCCCTGGTACCCATTCCTTCGCGGAAACCCATTTGCGCCTCGCTTACATCTTGTTCGCATTTTCTACGTATGCGCCTATGGATGATTTTTAAGAACACCTTTAACACCTGGCTCATCAGGCTGATCAATCGGAATTCTGCGCACTTCCGTGCTCCGGGCTTTTTAGGGATAGGTATGAAGGTTGATTTCAGCCAATCACGGGGGATGTATTCCGATTTATAGATATCATTAAAAAGTTGAACCAGGATGTGTATGTTTTCCTCTCCTATAAGTTTTAGGATCTCTGGGCAAATTCCATCTGGGCCTGCTGCTTTCTTAGTTTTTATCTCTCTTAGTGCTTTTTGGACCTCCGATTAGAGTATTTCCGGTGTCGGTTCCGTCGGATCTTGACTGTGGAAAGGTGGGCTATTGCTTTCAAACGCATTAGCCACATATTCTGCCCATACTTTCTTAAGTTCGCCATTTTTTTTTTCTCTCTTTCTGGGGGGCCCGGCTGAACGCCGAACCGCAAACACTGAGGCCAGATAGGCCCATTGTGTGTCCCAGTGGGACCAACGGCTTAACGTGACTTCCGAACCACGGGTGGACGAGTGGGTGCATGCCCGGGCCCCGGAATGCACGCCACGATTGTGAGAAATTCGCTGACCACTCGTCCGTTGGGTTATATACTGACCCGGCTTATGCCTTGACATACCATGAGTAACCCCCTGAAAAATCTCATGGTCTGGTCAGTCGGTACCCGGGGATCGAACCCGGGACCTACCGAATGGCAAGGGTACGTGCTGTCGCACTGCGCCACAAGCCTCGGTAAAGTTCGCCATTATCTGTGATTATTTTGTTGTCTTGGTTAATTATATGGGAAAAGACTGGGTATTTTCGACTACCAGTAATTTCCTTGACCTTCTTATGTAAGTTGAATAGGTCGTGTTTTTGTATAGTTCTTCTACTTCTTGGCACCTTTCTTCCATCCATGTTTCCTTGGCTGCTCTAATTTTTCTTCTGATATGTTTTTGGGTTTCCTTATATTCTTCTGCGCTTGTGTTTTTGAAGCTACGTCTCTGTTCCATCAACATGAGTATTTCTTGAGTCATCCATTCCTTATGTTGTTTCGTTTTGTTTGTTGTTACTAGCGACTTTTGTGTGTCTAATACAGTCTCCTTAAATAAATTCCAGGTGCCCTCGATCTTGTCGGGGTTCTCAGTATCAGGAATTACTTCGTTCTTTTGTATGACCTTTTTGAGCTCATTGTTGATTTTGTCAGTGATTATTTGACGTTCGGGTTCACTTTGTAATAGTGCTACGTTTGGCTTGTTGGACAGTGTTTTTTAAGTTTCTTAAGTCTGATACGAAAGCGTGTCACTACGGGAGTATGATCTGACTCGACATCTGCTCCTGGATATGTCCTAACACTAAGCACTCCATTTCTATATCTTTTTGGAACCAATATATAGTCAATTTGATTCCTGACCGGATGATCTGTGGTGTCCTGTGGGGATTTCCTTGTGTAAAGGCGACGTACAGGTAGCCTAAACCATGTGTTGGAAACCATCAGTTTTTCCTCTTGGCAGAACTGGACCAGGGCATCACCTCTCTCATTTCTACTTCCCAGACCGTATTCTCCCACAGTATCCCCACTTCTTCCTCTGCCTACCTTGGCATTGAAATCCCCGAGGATAATGGTGCTGTTGTCTTTATTGGTGGCGGTTATTAATTGTTTGATTTCTGTATACCATGCCTCCATCTCTGTCTGTGCTTTGTCGGCTGTTGGGGAATATGTTTGAATAATGTTTAGGTTTTTAGGTGTTGCTCTTAGTTTTATCATCATTGCTCTATCAGAGAGTGGTATGAAGTCAATGACAGAACCGCCGGTGGCCAGATCCACCATAATGCCCACTCCGTTATAGTGGTGGGTGTCTTCGTTTCCGGAGTAAAACAACAAAGCGTCCCTCAGTCTGATTTTTTCAAGTCCGGGCCATCTTGTCTCACTTATTCCCAAGATGTTCATTCCCAGTCTTTTTATTTCCTGCTCTATATTATGGGTCTTCCCTGGTATTTCATATCTACCATAGTATAATCTTTAAGCTTGCTTCGAATAGCACTTTTATTGTTGATTGAGATTTTGATGTTGACAATATAGTTCTTTGGGTGTTGGTTTTTCACAAATCAAAACACAGCTGCTCGGCGTTAGTGCTTTTATCAGCTTTTGTTTTTACCTCTTCTATAGTAATTATCAATTGGGCATAACATTTAATATCTAAGAAACTCGTTTTCACACCTTTAAATTGTTTTATTCAAATTACCACATTAGTTGATTTCATCGTCTTAGCAAAAAACTTTTTGTTAATGTGACAAACTTCTTTACACAAAATATCTTATAAGATCAGAAACTGAAGCATGCTGATTGATGAATTTATGATGTTTGTTTTTAAAAGTTGATTTTTTGACAACGGATTGTTGCTTTTCATTGAACTTTGGAATACCTTTTGTCGAAATTGTTTTAGTAAATCTTTATTAAAATATATAATAATTACTTATGAATATACTTATATACTTATATACTGACCACTGTTTGGCGTAAAACTTTTTCCAACGAGCCAAATAACTATTTACTAATAATCGAAATTACTTCTTGCTGTTAATTCTTTTAATATCTTTTCGTACTATATGTGAGAAACATTTCGATTAAATGTTTTATGCACATTATAGCGACTCACTCATTTAGAACCAAATCGAGAACCAAATAATTTAGTTTATCGGTATTCAGATATCGAACTTCAACATCCAGATTGTTTAAATTCCCTTTTAACGGGCATTGTAATCAAACTAATTGTAAACTGTGCTACAAGTTCTTTCGAGGTATAAACGAGCGAGATAAAATTTAAACATTGATCTTGAAGAGCATTATTTTATACATCTTTATTCATAAAGTTGTCTTTGTTTGTAAAAGTCCTGGGGTGTAAAATAGTACACTGTGCTTAGTGTTTAAAATTATAGAGTTTCTAACACCGTTATCATCATTATTATTATACATGCGAATTACAGATTCAGAATGCGGAGCAAACATTCAGTCGAAAAATTTGCAACATCTATTACAAATTTTACAAATTCTTTATGCCTGCCAAATTTTTTAATTTCAACCTACAAGATTGTGAGATTTACTTAGAAGATTGTAAATCTGCATTGAAGTAACGGTTCTGGAACCTTTTTTCACTTTGATCACCCAATTGCATTTAATCCATCGTATCGCCGTTCCGGCCGCTATATTTTGCAGCACAATGGAAACTATCCGTTGTAAATTTGTTATTTAAATCTATTGCCCGAATAAAAAAGAATCCTTTTACAACCAAGGGTTTCGAATCGAGAGATTCGTTACGGTGCAATGCCCAATGACGGCGTTATTTATACCTGTGTTGTGTGGTTCGGTTTTGGGGTCGCAAAAGCTCTCGCGCTTTCGGAAAGTGTTTTGGCGTGTCTTTTGGGCCGTACAACGTATTGATAAATGTGTCAGCAGGTCTATTAGCGAGACAGCTTGGTTTCTTGCACTGCAAGGGTTACAGCCCTGTCGCTTAATGTCAGGCGCCACCGCGACGCTGATTAATTGACGTCGCTGCGCTGGACCGCCGACCGCGACCTAACTTCATCCGTCATCTTATCAAGTCATCGGGCAGCTGCGTCACGGGAAATTGAATGATAGCGTGTTAGGGCTGGCGAAGTTGTGTTTGTTGTGGGAATTCGATAAAGTTTGTCATAACGACAGGTGATGTGGAAATATCGTCCGCTTTTCGCTGGATAAATTATTTATGGCGATGGAAATAACGTCGATCAGTTTTGAGGATGGTGATGGCGTATCCTCTTTCAATTTTGGCTGCCATTCGATTGCCTCTAATGATCCATCCGAACAACTTACTTTTTTGCACTTGTCGTCACCTACTCTACCTCTGTGGTCAATCGCCCGCAACTGACGGATTTAATATCGTTTTATTCAAATATTTACTGTCAATTGTCAAATATACAGAAGACATTTTCGTTTTCCTTTGAAGCACTAGCATTGGCTTCTTCTGGATACCTGTGTAAAATCAAAACTTCATAACAGTAGTATTAGAGATTTATATGAAAATACTTATAAAATAGTCCAATAAGAGTTTAGTTCAAATTTTCACCCCTCACTTGTTCTCTTTAAAATTTTCCCCACGAGTTAAAGTATAAATCAACAATTCTATTTTTTTTAGGGTTGTAAAAAATGTTAGCACTGACTTATTGAAGAAACTGTATCAAGTTACATAACGACTGTGAGCTTTTTTAAATAATCACTATTTTAATAACCGACACCAATCCTTGGTCTGTTAAAATCAGTTGCTCTGAAGTTAGATATTGCATGAATAGTTATGTGAGTGGGTGTCATTCGAAGACTCTGCAACAAACAAAAGTGATGAATTGAAAAAGTTTGGAAGCGATCCGGAGCCTACGATATCAAATAAAAAAATATCTCCAATCACTCCGTCAACATTCATCTAGAGATCCGGAGAGTCAACTCCCCATTATTATTATTATTATTTTGATTTTTCGCCACGTTTTCCAGAGAGTGAAACCTCTCCGGAAGTAAGTAATTATTAAATATCCGACAAAAAATATGCCGAATACCTCCAGATAGGCACCACGTTGGGGTGATTCAACTTGTTAAATTTAATTCCTTAACCAATTTTGAAACAAATTTGCCTGAGCTAATTTAAGTCCTCCGCTCCCGAAGCACCCCACATAATTAAACTGGAAGCAAACACAATTTCGAGCCGCTCTCCGAGTGCATAGGCAAAGAATTTTTTGAGGACTTTCCACATGCGTGTTCATAAAAATTGTTTAATATCGGGCTCGGAACAAGAGTGGAATAGGCCTCTTCAGCTGCATTTGCTTGGTATTATATTTACAGGGTTGTTTTAAGCGTTTTGGTGGTTAATGCAGCGTTCCGGCAAAGACAAACACGAATGAGCTATCAAGCAGTTGCCGAAGTACGTAAATTGTATATGCGACGAGGGGGTTGGGGGTAGGCGCCCATATACCCGACGTAATTTGAAACAGAATTTTACGTCGCACATAAGAGGGCTTTTGTATTTGCCACTCGAGTCCGGAGGATTTGCAGATTGCCGTTTTATTATTTCATACACACAGAGTGCTCTCCTCCCACCGAAGTAAAACACATAGAGTTGCCAATGATAACTTGCGTTTAATAACGCGGGTCCTTTGACCCGGACTCGAGTACAAACCAGACCCTTAGCCGTTAACATGCCGTAAAAACGGCACTCCGTTTTATGTTTATGTTTGCGTAATTGCTAACTTGCCTGAACGTTGCAAATACAAGTATCAAATATAAGACGCCTAATCCGATTTTATTATTCCTTCAAAAGGTTCTTTTTATAAAATTTTAAAAAACTATAAGATAATAATTTTTGTCAATATCGTTCTAAATGTTTCTAAATCTGTGGAAAACCTAAACAATACCTGCAACCGCTAGGGAGCCAAGATTTACCTCTTGAATGGTAGATATGTTCGGGTTAGATGCACGATCAACACGTAAACTTTGGTGTTCACGTCAATGGAAATTGAACAAAACGGTTTCTTTTCATTTTGCTAGCACAGCTGAGGGACCCATGTGCGTTACTTTTTGATAAATAAGGTAACTTGCTATCCAAAGTTATCGTAACCTTATGTAGGATATCTACTTGAACACTTTTCTGATGAAAAACTTGTTTACTTTCATAAGAGAAATAAAGATGGCCTTGTTGAGTCTAGTATGGATGGAATTCAGGTAGGTAATTCTCGTATCGACAATTTTCTTGTTACAACAAGTGTGAGTGATTGCGTTTTGAAAATGATTGCCTGAAGAGATTCAACTAAAAACAGATCAGAATCCCCCTATATGTTCAATTCTACTATTTCCTTGCATGAAGGGAATTAATGTAGATGCGAAAACGATTGGCCTCTCTAGTTTACAGAAATGCTACAGTCGATTGATCATTCTAATGGAAACAGCTTACGAGCACTCTTGTGGTCCCCATAACAATAACCAATAATATGTCATCCGTCAATTTTTCTATGTAAAGAGGGTGGCGGATGAACTGTTTCCCCTCGCGTTATTGAAATGTCTTTCATAAATTTTCAGCTGCAACGATGCCACCTTTCCCAATTCGTTACCCTTTAGTCACCTGAGAGTATATTGTAGTACATATGTACAATCACCCTGCAGAACTTTCCGCATCAATCGAATTAGGAAGATTGTACAAGTGCGGTTTTTTTATTGATTGCAGTTGCTGAAAGTTCATAAACCACTCCTTAAAGTTTTTTTAATTCAACCCAAATCTTTCGTTTAAAATTACGCTTTTTATGTTTGATAGTACAAAAAAAATTTCTTTTTGCAGTTGCTAAAATTATTATGTTACGTAGACCGCGTAATTATGAAAGCAACATATTTGGCGTTAAAACATATAAGATCTATACTGTATAGGGCGTTTTTAAATGTAATTTATAAAATATATAAACAAATTGATGATCTCATTTAACTGCGTTACGGTAGATTAACACCTGGCTGGGCTTTATTAGTTGTTGTAAGGTCGTAAACCTTTTCATGGCTTGATTTATAATTTATTACAGCTATAAAGTGCCGTGGAGACCGCAATTAAATTGGCAGTTTACCTAAGGACAATTCTGATCCGATCAGGAAACATGAAAGCCAGATTAGCTCTCAAAGGGCCCACTGGAGCAAGAGCATCAAATCGAATTCAAGAACAAATTCTCTAACATGAGCTTGCTATACCGTAACTTGTTGGGCCGGAATCCTGTTGATAAGTTACTAAACGTTTTAACCCCTGGTTACTTAAAGCCTCAAAAATACGATTTTCAATTAAGTAAGTATTGTTGTGCAAGTAATAGATATAAAATAGGTAGATACTTAGAATTTTAAATCTGCCAAAGAAATTATCTTATTTTTAAGACCTTTATTGCAATTGCAATTTTGTTCCAAATGAAATGATTCACTAAAGACGCACGGAAAACTCTAAATTCAAGAACTTTTAGGAGAAAATATTTATAACCGGCAGCTGAATGAGCATCCTGTTTCCAAATTTTTATTCACGCATTACTCTGGTGCAGTATAGTTCTTACGTTTAATTTAGGAGGTTCGAGGTTTTGTGTAGACCATGTTTGATTAAGACTAAAATCTGCACACGCGTCATTGAGTAATGGAACTGGTCAATACTACTTTGTTGACCCTCCTAACGTAATGTATCACATGCAGTTGGTCATTTTATGCAATAATATATTGCAATGTTGTTTTGGTCGACTTTTAATCAAGCTCCATTTAGATTGGTTTAAAAAACTCTTGTTTTCAGTAATTAATAAAAAAATAAATCGCAACCGAGTAACGTTTGCTTTCAAAAACGTATCAACGCAAAGTATTACCTGATATATTATTGACGACTGGAGATAATCACTCAGTTGGGTTCAATGCTTGAACATGAACGACCGCAGCTTTACAATTTTGCCACAGGTTCCTCAAATATTTATTTCATTGAAAATTTACCTGTGTACCAGAATGGATGAGTTCAATTATTTAAGTGGGCTACCGGCTCGGCTCACACGATCATATTAATTAATACTTAGGGTAAATCGGTAGACATCAATTTACAGTCAGCAAATTAACCAGAATGTTTTTCATTGCATTGTTGGAAATTTGGTTTGCTTTCCATTACGGCATTAAAGTGTATTTGTCTATTTTGACATTGAATCCAATAGCTTTACTGTGAAATCAATTCTAGTACTACCCAGCAGAAGTTTCAAACAGACTCATCGAGCAGCGAGGTTCGTTTAGTTACTCTTTAGAATGTTATCATTATTTAGTTCAACGATTGCTCTTTGAATAGAAATTAAAAAATTTTGAAAATACCTCTAGAAACTAACTTCTAACACGTCAATATGTTCACAAATTTTTTCCGAAACAGATTTAAAGTATCTTTATTATCACTTTTCTTGGGCACTTTGAAAGCTGCAACTTAATAAGCATTTTGGGTCTTTGTATACTGATGTTTGCCGTTTGTCATACCGCTTAAAATTGAATACCTAACGTCCAACGTCATAATTTTGACATTGTTATCGTCTTTATAGTAATTTTTTAAGGTTATTTGTTGCCTATAGCTCTAGATTCCACTTGTTCATTACTCTCATATTCGTTCTTTTTTAGATTTAATTCAGAAATGTTTAATACATAAATTAGTTTTATTCTATGTTTTCATTTCATTTCATTAAGACGATCTTTGAGGTATTTTAATTACAGATTGTATAATTCCAACGTTTCACACTACACAAATCTTGCTCGAAAACTAATTTTTCATAAAATATTTAGCTGTTCCAAAACGTTAATTTTTAGAATATTAGAATGTATTTTGAGATTTGTAAATACTGAAAACGAAACTTCTAAGAATAGTGATTAAACTTTTATTTTACTTCACCTTAACAATAATAACAGTCCAGCGTTGGCTAACTGACATAAATTGGAGATGATTAATAAATGCTATTGATTAAAACCAGCAGCGCCAGAATTTGGAAAATGGTTATTGCGCTATTTGATACTAATCACTAACAACTAATTAAAATAAAAACGTTACAACTCATATTAAAATCAAATGACTTAAATAAACTAACATTGACAAGATACGAGTCAATACAAAACTGAGTATATTAGTTTCGATGATGGTCTAAGATGATTTCAAAGTTTTATTAAGTTTCCAGTAATCAAACAACATTTGCAGAACTTGGTTTATATATTACAGCAATATATTATTATTCTTTATTTAGCTATTTTATCCAATTCTTCTGGTTCTGCTCGCTGAGATACATGACATGGGGTTCTTCTATTTTTCATCAATACTATCAATACACCGGGAACATTTTGTTCTTTGACAGTAACTATCTTCATTTTTCCGGGGTCCCAGGAGAAACTAGTAGAAAATATTCAAATATAGTATAGGTTGGTAAGTTATCTTCTTCATTTTTCTAACATCATGGTTAGTCTGGCCAGAGTGGCGGTTTCTATATACATTTTGAAATTAAATTTTCAGAACGCTCTTGAATGTGGCTTTATCAATCGTATGATATTCCATTGAAACAGTTCCAATTGATAATTTGCTTTGTGTAACTGAATTTTGCTGTCGTAATTTTTTGCCCTTTGAGTATTTTTTCTTAACTTTTTAAATATATTACCTAACCTAAAGCTTGTATGTACATATTTGTCTTATATTTATCTTATCATGGGCTCTCTCATATTTATCCAAACCACTTAAATTTACTGTTCACATATAAGCCACTGAACTCAAAATAAATATTCTGTAGATGCGGCAGATGTTTCAGTATGATGCAGTAGTAGCAGTAGAAGTTTAGATAATATAGTATACCTATTTGGTTAATAATTTTGACTTTAAAAGTTCCAGTTAAACTTATTTAAATTGGCTGTAACTAATAATAATGATGGCATACCACTCCACATTTTTAGCACTCTTTTTACATTCTAATCAGTGGCATGAACAGGCTCTACTCAGTGAATAAGGCCATCTAGTAAGTCAAATTGAATAGGTTTTTTATTACAAGAAAGTAAGAAAAATGGTTGCAATCTTTCTTTAAATCAGCGCGTGCTTTTTACATCTCATTACCATTTTTCTTTATGGCGACTGCCTTTAAAATTCAGTTGAAAGTCTGTACGGATAGCCCTTATATTGTAGTTTATTGTCCTTTCAAAGCAAATAATTTTTGATGCATAAAATCAAAGTAAAATTCTATTGTATGGTTTGCAATCGATCCGTTAACTCTGTAGCGATTCGTTCTATTTCTTATGCACTCTAGTGGTCAAGATGCCGTCAAGCTTACAATAATCTCACACGGACGATATTGGTTGGAAATATGTTGCTGGTTGTCGGCTGCATTTCAAATACAACATAGTAATCTTGAACGGTTGAATTGTAAGGACACCCGAGTGGAAGATGCAAATTTGATAATAGATATTATCGTTAATATGTTTGTCTCATTAACTTAACACTAAAGTGTATCATTAAAATAATATAATAGTAATAATAATAGTAATATCCCAAGTGAAGTAAAATATCCAATTAAATTTTAACTTTTGTGTTTCAGAAAGTTTTGCACAGAAATTTGCCACGCAATATTTACGAGACATATTTCTTTAGTGCAATATTTTTGGATCTAAAAATGGTCCAAATTGAGTCAGGCTATGCACGCGGATATTTGCCATGATTATTTTCCGAATGAACTGGCCTCTTTGCCGCACCCTCGCCAAATTTTACGAGTGAATTAATTTGGACATATTCTCAAAAAAAACACGAGAGAAATAATTACTATGACTTTTTACGTACATGAGGGAAAATAATACAAAAAAAACTGTTTTAATTGAAAACTTAATAATAAAAATGTATTTTGAGAAAACAAGATATAGGTAGGTACTGTGTATTATAACTGTGAAGGTGATAAAAAATAAAGCGGACATTTGTACCTCTACTTGACTCTTAAAAGAAGGCGGCGACAAGACTCGAAAAGCGATCAACCAACCTTCTTAAAAAAAAAGCAGTAGGCCTAGTTGCCACCCGTTCAAGGACATGGTTAATAGAGCGGAAGGTTGTTTTCGAACTGCTGGGAAAGAAATTTTAATGCCATAATATTTAAAGACACAAAAAAAATGACCCAACGTTGTGTTGGGCCATTTATGTAATTGCTAATTAAACCGCTTTTTGCTTTAAATAAAAAGATTATTTTTTCTTTTTATCTTGTAGTCTGAACCCTTAGGGCCTTAGGCTGAGTATGTATTATATTTTCGCTGCTTTTATTTTTAATTTTTCTTTGTTTGTATCTGTATATAACATAATACAATAACAAGGCACCTACGCCCTTTTATTTGGAGATTGACTGGCAATAGCAAAAGAATAGATTGTGCTTAAAAGTCCATTTCGTAATGCCATCTTCTCTTTAGGTTTACGTTACACAACATGATGAAAGTAAATAACATGTTTTTGGCTAAAGAAATTTGATAACATGCCTTATAATGCATGATTTATAAAAAAAAAAATTAAAAAGGCATGATCTTGTTTAAGGAATCTAATTAAAGATACGTAACACCAAAAAATATTTCGATTTTACTAACGTCTGACTATTTTAGAACCACAAGGTCTCGTTATGACGGCGTTAAGAATTGATCTGCTTAAAGTAATTAGGAAGACATTTGCTTGCAGAAAAACTCATTGTAGAAAGCGAGGGTAAAACTTTATTGGTGTTATGCCGCCTCCGGACCGCGCTGCATATGAAAAAGTAATAAGCACAAGAAGAATAATCCAGGCGATTACTTCGCATGCAACAATAACGTAGGGGGAACAACTGAATGCGCGATTGGGTTGAAAAAACATGGCTGACTCCAATTTTTACTTTTGTAAGATTAAAAAGCGCACAAGATATTAAAAATTTTAGTATCCACCCTGAATGAATCGAATAAATTTTACCCTCGCCAATCTTCGCGAGAAAATGTGCACCTTGCCATTGAAGTGGCGACACACTCTCAGATCGGGTGCACCGGGTGGAAGAAAAGGGACACCGGGATGCAATCAGGGATGAGCGAAGGACTAATGCAATGCATATGTTGTTTTCCGGGATCCATTTATACCGGTAGAATGGAGCGTGTCGAGTTAAGTGCACAGTAGAGTCGATGGCGAATGTTCGCGGATAGGTTTAAGAACTAAACCTGATTTAGTTATTCGACTGTGGCGGCAGTGTCGTTTTGCGGTTGCCGGACCGCAGCCAGGAGTTTGTGATTTGCGACCCTTCCTACCCCGTTTAAGAGGAGATTACCCGTCTGGTTTTAAGTCTTGTTTTTTTCATTTTTCAAGGGGATTTTTTCAAAATTATAATAAATCTTTCCAATTGTAAAATAAATATGTAATTTGTCTTTGAACCATTAATCGAGCTTTTCTTGGAATCAACGGTTTGGTCCGTCTCACCGCAGTGACCCCGAGCAAAATCTTTTCAAATTCTTATTAGAGCAGCGCCGGAATGAAATTACCCTGTGCCGATAATGCCATAATTCTGAAATAATTTATGCTGATACCCGTTCCGGTGTTATCTTAATTTTCGCTTTTATCTCTCCGATGTTCCAAGTTAGATGTAAAAGTTTGCATCGACGGCACCAACGCTCGAACCTCCTTTCCCCGGAAACTCCTCAAAGTACGTAAATAAAAACGGCAAATCGGGTCGAAGAATATATTCCCCAAAAGCGCCATCGGGATTCAGATTACAAAATCAACAACAACATGGCCGCACAAAGTTCGCAATTCCGCCTTGCTTTATTTATTTAATTTACATTAACAGGCGGTTAGAGATGTGTGCGGGAGAGGATAAGGGGTGAGAGCTTGAAATTTTCACCCGTGCTCAGCCAATTAGCGGCGTTCTACGAATCGGCACTTAACGCGAGTTTTATTCATGTAAATTGAATTGGAGCTGCGTTCTGCTTTCCACTATACTACATAAGAACTTTCCATCATTAATCTCGGCGAGTACGCAAAATAACTTTTGAGCAGGTTTTTGAACGGTGCCCGTGTCTCCCTTTTACATGAGTGCATGCAATCAAACGAATGTAGTTCGGACCAGGCATTTAACGGTTTTAATTCAGATGAGTTTATTCGGCTCTAAGAGAAATTACCCCGGCGTTGAAATTTATCGGATTCGGAACTGATTTACGCGAGTGGACAAAAAGCTACAACGACGCGGCTAGAAAGTCAAACGGCCAACATTTTCCTAAATATAGAGCTGGTAAAGGAGACGTCCAGCATTAAGAAGATAAATTATTAATTATTGATTTAATAACGTAAAGAAGCAATAATGTTAAAGTTTTAGTTGCAAAGATGGCAATGAACGGGGCGTTCAATCTGTTAATTCAATTAAACTCCAATTAGTTAAAACTGAAATTCTGAAAACGCTTGATAAAGGAGAAAAGGCTTTAAAAGTTGAGTTAAAAAAAGGGGATATTGGGGAGTGTGTTCCCTTTTCTTTTCCCACTTTCGACGCTTCTGAAAATATTCAAAATTTGGTAACATGCTAGAATTTTGAATTCAATTTGAGACAAACAGTTACTTTTATGAAATTTTGATTTGAAGAACCGTCTCGGAGAAATTCTTGCTTTAAATGGTCAAACGCAATTTTAGAAAATGGACCACCTATCGGTTTTGAACGCAAATATTTCAGAAACGAGGCGACAAACCACAACGTTGCAAAAGAAAATTGAGATGTTTTGACCATTTAAATCAAGAGTTTCTCCGAAACGGTTGTTTAAATCAAAATTTTACGAAAGTAAATTTTGTGTCTTAAATTGAATGCAAAATTCCAGAATGTTACTATAGAATATTTCCAGTGGCGTCAAAACTGGGAGAAGGAAATGAAGCGCACTCTCCAATATCTACGTCACTGAACAATTGTCATCAAAATGAATACTAACGGTACATGAGAACTTATTTCAGTAGTAGGTACATATAAGTAGGACCTACATATGAGTTAAGAGTTACGACAAAAAAAAAAACGATTTTCTTTCTCCGGTATCAAGCGTTTTCGATGTTTATTAAGAAAAGTTCTTTTACTTTTTGATTTTATATTCGCCTATCAAGTTTGTCACAGTTATTCCGAGACACCCTGTATATTGTTTTAAAGAATCTGATCATAATCTGCAGGTCTTGAAATGTCGGAAATACTTGCCTTAGAAATCAGAGAATGTATAAGTAACTAAGATCATTTAAAAAAGACAGAAATACTCAACACCTCAAACTCCATTCAGGTTACAACATATATCATTTACTAATTAAAAAAAATATTGGGACAAACCATCGTATCAAGATTTCTTTTATACATTACAAAATCTTAGAATCAAATTAGAAAACGATTAAATAGAATCAATATTTCTTCCAATATTTTCAGATTCTTATAATCAATTCAAATACTGTGTATTTTAGAAATAACTGTTACTAAATTAAATCAATCAAAGAAAATTACACCTAACTATTCAGGACCATTTAAAATAACAAAAATTAACTGCTCTTGTAATGTCACTATCAAAATAAAAAATAAATTTGTTAAAGTTCATGCCAATAGACTGAAACCTGCTTTTGTTTCAGGCTTTTAGCAGCGAACATACCAGAATACTTGCAAAATCAACCACCTTTCGAGTTACATACATTCAAAACCAGCCCTGGAATATATTACGAAATCTTAATTACTACCAAACCACACGGAAATTAATTGATCATCTCGATGTATCATTCTTTAATGAAAAGTTAAATTTTATTGAAATAACTGGCTAAAACCGTCGATCTGTGTTCAAAATTGTATTATAGGGGCGGTCAGATATTGTGTTTACAACAATTAGGAATTAGAATTTAAAGTGCCTCAAGTTAAACTCAAACAACAATTAGAATTTGAAATGATTGGACATTTTCTAACAAAAGAAACATCACTTTAAAAGATCAAAAACGAGAATAAATAAATGGAGGGGGTACTCTTTTCAAAACTGTATTTGGTACCCTTGATGCAAACGATGCTAAATATTATGACAAAACTGTATCTAGAGCTACAGCTAATAATAAGAATATAAGGTTACTTTTGAAAGAACAAACTCAAATTACTAAAGCAACAATTTCTAATTGCAATCAGACAATTTCTAACCTCAAGTGTGTTTAATGAAAATATTGAAAGGTTTAATAAATTTATCAAAGACTCAGTAAACTTTGCGAATACCCTGAGAACTGTTGAAGTTATTAACGAACATTTAGCTTTTCTAACTTATTTAGCCAACGAGTTGGATAATGATAGTTTAGCAAAAAATGTTCGTTTCCTCTCAAAATGAACATCCGGGATACATTCATCAAATGAAAATTTAGGATTAACTACGATATACAACTAGATTCTGATCAACACAAAGAAGTGCTAGGTTAATATCGAAACTAAGAAAATAGTTTTATGGAAAACTTGTATTGTAATCTCATTGTATTTTAAAATCTATATCCACCTTCATTTATATTTTACATGTTTTTATATAAATCGTATTAACATTTATATTATATTTTAAAATAGATTCTGGTATCATATATTTAAAAAGAAATAAGGAAAAAGGTATTATGTACGCCTTTGTTTTTTCATGTTAGTATTACTCGTTGTAGTCTAAGAATTCGGATGTTTGTAAAACTCAAAATTCGAGAAGCTATGCTTACATTAAAATGAATTCATAGTTAATTGATACTGTGTTTTATGACTAACACTTTGTTAAATCAGTGTCACTTCTCATTGGTTCTCTAGTTTTACGTGTTTGTTGCTTACTAGATCTCCAGAATTTTCTGTTGTTTTAATTGGTGTAACTTGTTCAGTCCACAATTTTTCTGTGCATAAATACCAAAACTTGATCATTTTATAGTTGGTTAGAGCGGCTGTCTTAAAACTGTAAAGTATTTTCCGCAATTACAAATAAAACCATCGAACTACAAGTGAAAAAGTGTTTTGTTTGATAACCCATAACATTTGAAATTTTGTACATAAATGTGACCCACAGGCTCACCCGTCTTATCGTAAAAACCACAAACTCTAAAGCTAATAGAGGAAAGTCGTTTTTTAAAATGTTAAATTAAAGTTTAAATAACAAGTTCAAGGCATATCAGTTACTAAAATCTACGGAAGCGCCTAGGTGTCATAGTTTTCCTCTAACAATTTCATCCGTAATTTGTAAGAAAACTTTAAATTTACAGAAAAATTGTAAAGTTAACAGAAAAAACTATATACATTTTATACAGGGCGTCCGTTTTTCGAGTCCACCATAGGGATCTCGCTTATCTTCAGAGATCCGAAGTCGGTTAAATTAAGGTAATTCATACTGAATATTAATCTGAATAAAAATTTGACTTGTTATTTTTAGTTTTTGAGTTATTGCCAAAAATTTAAAAATTTTGATTCTTGTTTTTATTTTTTTAAGCAAAAACAGTTGGCACAAGACTTTTTAACTGAGCCATTGTGAAGGTACCTTTTTAACAACAAATCTAAATCTATCATCGTAATTTCCATAGCACCCTAGACACGAAAGCTACAACATCCAAGTTTGGTTTTTCTTATGGGCGCCATATTAGATTTTTGCATTTTTTGATTAAGTTTTCTTTTCTGAATAGAGTGATGTATTACACACCACCGACTATGTGCAGGCTACTATCGATAAATAGCTGATAGGCTGCTTGATTTAACTACTTTAATAGCACAATAACATATAACAAATAAAGCAACATTAGAAACATTGACAAGAGCGATCTCGCCGTTGCCAACGTCCGGTCGTAACCCTGGTTTGGTCAAGTCAGTGTAGAGCCTTTTGGTCAGGGTCACGTCCAAGAGCTCCCTACTCCCCGATTTTCCCACCCCCAATAGGGGGTGGAACGCGTTACCTGTCGGAGATCGCACATGCTCCCCTCGTTGACAGGTGGATGTCAAAACTACCAATAAATAATGTAAAACATTACAAATAAGCATGAAAAAAATGTGCATCAAAACACTTGAAAAATAAACATTAATCTACTTCTTAATAAAGTAATGAAAAAATATCTTGCAAACAAGCAAAAAAATTTCGCCGTCAGTGTATGGGTGTCAAACTTTTGGAGCAGTCCGTTTACATTGGGTACCATAATCGTCGCTTACATTCTTCTGGTAGCTGTACCTACAAAAGTACACAACATAGAAAAGAGAGACACTGGTTGGTAAATTTACGGTTTCTTCTGTAAATGTAGGTATAGATTTTTTGTAATTTTTTGTAAATTTTTACTTTTTTTGTAAATTATGGCAGCTAGGCGCTTCCGTAAAAATCAATTTGACATATTGATATATTCTTTAAATACAAGACAATTTTATAGGCGACTGTTGTCGCTCGAGCTAGAAACTCTGAGCAGCAGGACTCTTTGTTTAACTTTACTGCAGATCTTTGTAAATTGATGAATTAATATATCTGATCGGCACAGTTTGAAGCTATTATTGGCTTCAAGTGCGCGGACGATCCGGTCCTGTTTCAAGTTCGTATTTGGTGTTGCTTTTATTCGGACGGGTTGAGTCAAGGAAAGCCCAGCCTACTCCGGATTTAATTGAATACTCCTAATATATCAGCCATGCCTATTAGACCTAAGCTTGAACAGACGCGTGTTTAACCGGATTAGTCTCCGTTTTCATCATCCATTTTCAATTTAAACCAATCAAAATTACATAATGGCGTAAACGCTTTCTCTGCTGCAATATTTTCCCTGGGAATTACCTCGAAATACTCGGCCGACATTCAAGGTTAATAAAGTGTCTTTACGGTGAATACGCTTAGGGCGTCGTAGCTTTATGTTCTCCATCCGAGTATTATTTTACATTAGATCGCTTTAATTTGCGCCAGAATAATAAATTGTAAAAGATATTTCTCGCGTTTTTGCGGCCCGCGGCAAATTTCGGTAACAGGCGGATGCAGAACGGGAAAAAGTCAGCCAAATAAGGGCAGTGGCTGTAACATAAAATAAAACGGGCGCGCAAGAGAAACTCAAGATCAGTCCTCGAGGCAAATTCACAATTAGAACAAAGTGGAGAATATTGAAAATCAGACGCGGGAACACTGGAAGAACACAAGAAATTGCAAAGTGGTTCGGCCTTGTTACTGCAGGGCGGCTTGAGAAATCTGATCTTGCCCGTTTTCCGCTTTTGTCCGTCGTAAAGCTCGCTGTCGGAGTGATCCAGAAAAATTAATAAATACCACGGCTTTGCGCCCGATCTGGGAAGTTCTCGATTACCGGTGCTGGGCTAACTAATGTTATTAATTGTTGAGAAACTTTTGGTGCATGAAATGTGGGTTTAAATATAATTAAAAGTTTGCCCAAGAGGATTGACAGCCGACTAATTAAAATTAGCAACTCGCAGGAACGAAACGTTTTATTGTTCAAAACCAAGCTCATCGATGGTATCCGAATGTGAAATTTCTACACAATTCTAATTTACCCACTCCACTAGTAGGCTAATCAGGAAGTACGAACTGTTTCGAGCAAAGGTGTAACACCCCGATCGTTACTTAAAACAAAGAAAAAAAAGTTAAATATGTAGATGACATTTTGCAGCAAGTGTACCTAAAATGTATAAAAATTTGAGGGTTAGCAATTGCTAATTAGCAATTAGCCGTTATGCCCGAGTCGATGAGAAAAAGTTTCTTTTCCTTTACGTACGCCGTTGAATCGTTATTAGCAATTCTAAAAATTTATTTACTTTTTTTTACAAAATTTTAATTTGTTTTTCTTTCATTGTTCTTTCTTTTCCTCTTTCTCTTCTTTATCCGTTTCGTATCATCTGCCTTTTTGCAGTTTTTTCGCCGTATCTTTATTTTCTACGTCTAAATGAGACTAGGAAACTAAGAGACTAGGACAGAAATAAGAGGAATGAAAGAACTAGAGATGTAGAGAAACTGAAATCAGGTTCTTGTAGGTCATTATTTAGGGATCGTTTACTCCAAGACTAGTAGTCGCTTGGACTGTAAGGCAATGGTCGGTCGATACCTCTAAAATTAGTGAATTGAAGTAGATTCGAAGGTTATTAAGCAGAGAAGCCGGACAGGCAGATTGTCAACTGGCAGTAGATATATAAACAAATAGACGGTGGAGTAATAGAGCTTACAGTAAAACAATAAGACATTGACAGATGGGCAATTTGATATCTACTTTAAAGTTATGACCCCGTGAACACAAGTCTTATTAATGGCTGTTCAGGAAGTTGATGGCGTAGGTGTTATCACCCAAAGATGACCAAAAATACCAAAACTGATAACCCCACTATACGCCGCCAATACTGAACGCCGTCCACCCGACTCTAGGCAATATCGAATGGCGGAAAAAGAAAACGAAGACAAGGGCAACAAACTTATTGTGGCCTAGGCATGGCTAGACAGTCTCACCCTCGCTATTACCCTAGTGCTAGTGTGACTAGGATGTTGTAAGGCCCCAAAAGTAAGACCAAAAATCCCAAGCGTTACAACAGCCACATTTGTGCTGCTATAATACTGATACTATACTGAAACTATAGTAATGATAGTATTAATAGACAAAATTAATATTATTTTTTAGTTATGTTAATAGCGAAGTTTATTTAAAACAAACGCCGTAAAATTCTGCTCAACAGGTCTTCAAAAGTAAATCCCTATATACGCCCCATATACCATCATCACAAAATGTTCCGAAAAATAATTACCTACTTTGCTCCACAGCAGAAGTTGGACTTCTTCCAACAGCATTTAAACAAGTGGGATTTTACTCGAGCTTTACTACTAATAAGCATTTACAACTACATCTCAAACATTGTGCCATTTAGTCACTTTTCTATACGTTACCTTAACTATACATCTTCCTTATTGTCGCTAAATAGATTTTATTGGTATTAAGCACCCGATCTATCATTATAATCCTTATTTCTTCCAAATTTTAAGAAGAATCTTTACGCGCTTATTAGTGAAATCTGCCAGAAATTTCTCACTGTCGGTTGCACTGATGCGCTAGGTAGACGTGGTATGGGCTGCCGGTCAATTTTCCTTTGCTATATTTAAAAGCTTATAATATTGTCATGGGTCAAAACACCATCAGCTTTAGCACACTGCCAATGTAGCTACCAACTATAACAGCTGCGCAAGCCGCCAGTGCACCTGTTAATGAATTTCTACC
Source organism: Schizotus pectinicornis (assembly GCA_951805265.1). Taxonomy (NCBI): domain Eukaryota; kingdom Metazoa; phylum Arthropoda; class Insecta; order Coleoptera; family Pyrochroidae; genus Schizotus; species Schizotus pectinicornis. The sequence goes on along the minus strand of OX638203.1, from coordinate 295,887 downwards.
CGGATTTGCACGTTAAAATCTAATTCGCTGACGTAAATAAATGAGTGGATCTCCCCGTACCATAACTCAAATAGTCAACAATAGAGCCGCGTGTAGGATATCTCTGGAATATTTACTGCTCAATTAGACCGTTTCTCACTTGGTGCCTGCATAGCAAGCGGCTCTTCTCTCTCAGCCAGCGTCTTTCCGTATGTGAAGAAAACGGCCATATGCTCAACATGTACAAACCGCAATCCCAGTCAAATTGCCGGAAAATTAAGCAGTTTAGTTCATTTGGTGCGAGATTGTTTCCGAGGGGAAGTGCAATAGTGTCGTTGCGAAGTTGCAGTAGAGATGAGGAGGCGGAGATCGTATGTTTCGTTATTAAGTCCTTACTACTGCGGCAAAGTTGCAACTGGGATAAAAACTTCATTTCGAGTTTATGCTGACGGATATTTGCAACTAGAGTCTGCATACCGTTTCCGTGCCACATTTTCAGTAATTAAACCGAGAATGTATTGGTTTCGGGAGTCGAGAAACGGAACTGGAGAAGATCGCTGAATGTTTTCTCAGTAACTTTATTGCTTAGTAACTGGAAAGGGTAACAGTTTGATTTACTTTCGCGGCAAGATTTTCTGTGTGAAATGGTTTTGAATAAGAATTAACTTTGGCGTCGATTTGTATTATTAATTTTTCTGAAAGCAAGTTAAAATTAAGGAGGTGCATCAACTTATAGGGATTCACAAGAATGGGAAAAGGTAAATATTAATTTCCACCAGTGACGGCTCGTGAATTTCAATGAAGAAACACGCGCGTCAAACTGAAGTATAAGAGATAATACTAAATATATGCTAGTTTAAGTGAATAATCTGTATATTTAATTAATATTGCTTTATTATTGCACTACCCTAATCTATTTTTTAGGGAACACTTTATTCTCTCGTTGGAATCACCCTACTCAACAACGTTGTTATTAAAAACTTTAATTTTTTTTATTGACGCTTTACAAATTGACAGTGTATCCTTATCAATTCTGTTTTTGGACGTACTCGTATATTGGCACTAATAAATATGATTCCTTTCTAACGCTACTAATGTCTAGACCGGCTTAATCATTTACCTTGTGTTTTTCTTTAGGTATGTCTTTATCAATAGAATTTAAAAAAGATGATTGGGTTTGAAGTCTTTTTAGAATGATGGTGCTCCAGAAACTCCCGTCACGCTCCGCTACGGTTCCGAGAAATACCTATCTTCTAATTGTGGCTTCTCAAAATTTTAGTTGTGTTGATACAATCTGCATTGCTTCAACTCGGTTTCAATTAGCTAAAAGCCACCTCGCGGAATTAATTCAATATGCGAGATAGACTTCCTACAAATTGTAACCTATAGAGCGCTAATGCTTTTATAGTCTTAAAACGAACAAACGTTACGATTTCACAAGCATAGATTACTTAAATTTTTAAATTTGTTGGCTTGGACTATTGGTGAAAGAAATGTTTGCGTTCTATCAACATTTCTTTAGCAGAATAATTAATTACTTATCATTACTTTCTTGATGTAATGATATGAGCAACCCATAACAAAAGTAACGGAAATGTTCGTTCCGATTCCAAAATAATGCACCTAGTGCCACCCTCGCCCAACAAACTTAAAATTTATCTTTGAGTTTAAGGGGTCCTACCGAATCTTTATTAGAAGTTAGGCAAAGTAAACAATTCGATTTTATTAAATTTTATTTTTGTATAACAACTGACGTGACTTTAAGTTAAAAACTCATTATTTGCTTTTAAGAAATCACACTATATGCCCTTTTATCCCCAGTTGCACTGTAATACATAGTGTTTTTGTTCATTGGGGACATTTAAAAATTTTTAGTGGTTCTGAACGTTGAGGATATTCAACGTTTCTATTTTTCCAAAAAAAGTAAACAATAAATGATCGGTCGGGAAATTCCGTAGGTATGATAATAGAATTGTTCAAAACTATCAAGTTATGATGCACACTTATTCGGGTCATGTCAAAGTTTATGGGCAAAAATATTTCTTTTAAAACCAACAAATGAAACAATATTTGCCAGTTTAAAATTTACAAAAATTTGAGAATTATAGTAGCCACGGCGTCCATATTAATGATATTCCATGGATACTTGTATTTGACCTTGACCTGAAGCAAAAGAAAGATGGGTAATATTATGACATAATGAAATCATTATTACTTTCGCAATAGAGCATGTCCAATTCCATGTGTCACCAACTTTACTTCAAAAAGCTGTTAATTATAAAACATGAAAGTTTACGACATTCAGTTGATAATAAGTGTTTTTAAATAAACTTTGGACCAAACGTATGGGCTAACATTTACATTGTACAGGATGGAGCATCTTAATGGGGCAACATAGTGACCATGTTAGAGGTTGATATAAAGAGAGTTAAACAATATCTTGATAAGCTAACGTGGTCTAGAAGTCTAGTGCTCTGGCCATCAAGGATTTTAATTCGTCATTAAACCACCTTCATCGTATTGGCAAGGAAACTGTGATAAACTTGATTAGAATGAGCTTGCTTATGAAGATTCATATTAGAACTTCCGATGCTTTTGGACATTTACCGCATGGCTGGATACGAGAAATTAATTTCCAAAAATAATAAACTACTGCTGTATATTATGCTGTGATCTTTGTTATTCCACGTTTATCTTTCGAGCGCCACCGGATTTTATCTCAAACTCTAAAATCTGGTAAATATACCAATGCAACTTAACTATTGGTGAACTTTTCTACTTCAGGTATTTTTAAATAATTATTTCTCGGTACGTAAGTCAAACCAATAAGACTACTTGTTTAATGCCAAACAATGCTTTTAATTTTTTACAACAACTAAACAAGGTTCAAGTTCTTAATTACATGTTAATTTGGAAGGAGCAGGTAAAACTGCAATAACTATATACAAATCAAATTTCTTACAACTAACCTAGAGTTTGCTACTGGAAAGTGTTTTTAGCACGAGAGGGTATAAGGTAAGGAAAATTTCCTTCGCCTTCCTAGATACTTAGAAAGTCTTAAAATTAGAAAAACGTTCTCAAGATTAGCAAATTCTAGACATCAGGAAATGTCTGCAAAGTCAATAAAGGTCTGAAGTCCTGAAACGTCCTCAAAAGCGCCGGGTCCAAACAATGAGAAAGGTTCACACAGCTAGCAATTGCAAGACTTTATTCAGAAAGGACTCACAAAATCGACAAGACCAAGATTTGTAAAACATCCTCAAGACTGGCGAATCCAAGAAAAAAAAAGAAAAAAATGGCAAAATCAAGACGAAATGCTTTCTTGCATTTCACGTTAGTTTTTTACTTTGGTTCTATAATAAAACTATTTTGACACCCAAAACAGTCCTGTAATAACTTTTTGGCTTTTGTAATATAGAGATTGCACAGAAGCACAAAACGCATATGAGCGACATATTTTGTACCGTGTTTTGAGGAGTTTAATTAATTCGTCTGATACTGGTAAGATATTGTTCTGATTTTACTTTTACTGCTGTTTCTAACTCAAAATGTGTTGAGAAATTTATAATCATTGCAAAATTAAAGAAATATTTATTTTTAATAAGGTTTAATATCAAAATCGCTTAAACATAAAATAAATAACCTATAGAATATTTCAACTTGCTTTTCATCATTAATTTTCTCTTTGTATTTAGAAGCTTTCTGCTTATAGAACATAAAAGGATTAGAGTTACATCTTTATAATGCCCCGTTTATATCCAGGACCATGTCTTGATTTTGCCAAAAATCATAAATTGATCAAAATATTTTCCAAAAATTCTTTTTACGTCTTGAGATAAAAAATTAATTCCTAGCAATTTTTTAGTCACTATTAAATGGGCTGCTAGTAAGAGTTTAACAATTACGGGAGTATATAATACTTTGTAAAGTTTAATTTGACAAAAATATAATATAGTGGAAGATGGAAATTCTGGGCGCTGCAGCTTATTATTTTCAAAGAGCTTTCCAACGCTGATTAGTTGCTTCAAACTAACAAGAGCTCGATTCTACTAGAGAATCCCCGCTTTGCAATAAATATCACGTTTCTGTGATGAGAGAGCAGTCTATTTGTCTATTTTATATCGACAATAAAATGGATCTTTGTTAATTTAATATCAAGTATCAGTGGGGCCTTAAAACTTTAAACTAAATTTTGCTTGTTAGGATCAAGTTGGATTAAAGATTTATTATCGACGATAACTTGAAACAACAATTTCCTATTTCCATTTGATTTCTTATTGCCGACACTAAAATCCAAATGAAGTCCGTCCCGACTTCACCAAACTTGTTCAATTTCTTCGATCTTTACTGCGAAACCCCGCCAACTTCCACGCTGTAAAAACAATTCGGCACAATTAGAAAGCGCCGTCCGAAATTTATACCTCGGCAGGAAATTTTAATTAAATTTTCAGGTGCGCCTTGGGACGCTTATCTAGCCCGATTTATCTACAAACAGGAACGTGTATTTTTACGATGGTGTAAAAAGGCTAAGACTAAAAGATGGTACGTTACGCGAGAAAATAAAAGTTATATTTTATAGCGATTCACGTTTTGATATGCAACTGCCTCATTCCAAAGAGTCTTTTAGAAACATTTCTGTGTACACACCGAGGAAAAAGAACGGGATATTAAGCCATCGAAAGTTCAAATGCTGACGCTTTCTACAATCACGTTATATTTGAACGCCTACCAGTTGCCAGCGACAAACTGCAACATATATAGTGCCACGCTATTACATCACACCTATAACAAAATCGTTTAAGTAGAAGTTCTTTACGTATAGGTAAAACTAAAACTCTTGGAGATAGAGATGACTTGAATGTGCTTTAATTACGTTTATTCTATTTTGATGGAAATTTATTAAATCAGTCTCTAAGATAAAAACACATTGTGATTGTGCCAAACTAATTAGACCATCCTATGTGCGGTTCCATTTGTTTACCCCATATTTGCTATTAAGTACTCTAAGCTTTAGTTGACCAATAACGCGTCGTGCAGGGCAAATGTGTGCGGAACATGACTGAAGAAGATATATATCTGAGAGGGGAAATAAGTGGCTCACGATGACCTGTCTTCTGCAAATACATCACCCTCTCTTTGACTCGCACAACGGGGAGGATCTAGAGTTACTGTGCCATTGAAGGCTGTTGAAGGGGCTCTCGACCGGATCCCAAAACAAACCGGGCGGGGGCCACTAGCCTTACACACGGAGGGAATCGATTAGCCATACTTAGCACACAGAAATTTTGTTTTGGAACTTTTTGCCGTTACCGATATCCTCAAGGGAACACTTATGTCGAACTTGTTTACTCTCTTCTAAGTATGGATGAAAGGAATTGAGGTAGTGTTCTAGACTGCATGTCTACTAAGAATGTAGAGTTCCCAGCCGGACTGACTTCCATTAAGCCTTTTATCAGCTTTAGAACAAATCACCTCTTAGATCTTCATAAATAGTTGTTCAAAGCATTTATTTAAACGGTTTTGGTTTTTCTTTTAACATTTAAATAATTTTATCCTTGTATTGAAGACTTCGTGGCAGTGAAACAGAAATCTTACTTTCTAAAATTTTAAGACATATTCTACGTTATTTTTAGACTAATTGTACATGAAGGGATCAAGTGCAGGTATGGCATGTCGCGTAGCGAGGATAAAAGTGTTATTCCCAACCAGGATTCGAACCTGGGGCTCCCTATTGCCGGTTGGTTGCTCTGACCGCTAAGCTATTGAGGGAACACAATCAGCCTCGTCACGCGCCTAGTCTAGTGCACCGCCACATACACTTCAAGGTAGTTGTATACTTTTAGAAAACGAAAGTATTGGACATGACATTAAAAAAAATTAAATTTGTTTTAAGCAATGCTATTATTATAGACAATTCAAATAAAATATTAACCAAACTAACCCTTCCGATTTTATAATTTAACATGAACCGAATTTTGAAAGCATGCATAACTTTCTAATAATATCTGAAAATACCTCTAATAAAGATATTACGTTGGCTAACCTGTTAATTATGAATTTTCTTCTTAGAAAACTTTTGGAGTATTCTATAAATACTCATTTCATACATTTTATAAATGTTAGTGGGATCTACCTGACGTCTTATTTAAGCATTTCTTTACTTCCATAGGTCAGCCACTTATTTCATGACACATTTCTTCTAGAATGTGGGGCACTCGAAGGACGAGAATGTTGACATGATGCAGTCAAAGATTATACCATGCAATGATTATTTTTTATTAGAATGTGCATTGTCAAAAATGCATTTTGTTCTTATTAGCAGCTGGGTAGGTACTCTAACTTCGAGAAAAACAATTCAAGTGGTTTATTGGACATTTCTCGATGATTAATATTATTGTCTCCGGCTTGAATACAATCAATAGCTTTTACCCTATATGGTGTGTAATTCTTTACAAATTTTGACCGCAATTCCAGCATAACACAAACATAACCTTGTGCAATGTCTATGGATCCCTTTTACACGTGCCGACTCTAACTGACTCTGATTAATAAAGTAAGGCCGTATCCAGAATGATGACGACGATCAGTGGTCCGTCTGGCGACAATTAAACGAAGATTCATTGTCAGCCTGCAGAGCGCATAATTGGAACGGTCGCAGCGAGAAAAGCACCCCCCTTTGGAGTGCTAAAATAAAGCCATCTCGAAAGCCATCCAGCCTCTTGTCTCACTTGCATTGGTGTTAGGTGCCACATCCATGCTCCCGTTATCGTGGAATGTCGGAATTCGACAAGTTATGCATGCGGCCTGGACACGTTCCAAGATAGACCTTTTGCCGACATCGATATTGCCAAAGTTTTAATTAAAAGAGCGAATTTATATTTCACAATAAAAACACGAAGGCGGGATGTTGTATGAGATAAATGCAAATGAAAGCTGTAGGTAGAGGTAGGAAAACCAACTTATAAGAAATTCTATGTTGTAAAGAAGCAGCTTTCTATTGTCCGTCTTTTTGGTTGCTTTCTGATTGACACTCCAATGTTTAGTTCTTGATTCATTTCATTTTATTATTATGTACTATATAGAAATATGTTAACAAATATATAGACAACGCTCAATTTTCTAACTTCTAGTATACAATAATTTACATGTCCAGAATAGGTCATTGTTCAGTTGGCTGATATCATTCACTGCAAGTAACTTGAGTACTGGCTATCTCGTATCAATGATCGCCAGATTGAACCAGTTGGGCATTGGCAACGTCAAGCAATTCTCACACAAACCGCGCATTAACTCGGTTACAATTATTCCGATTCTGCACCTACCTCTTCTGTTCAATTGAAACTTGATTATCTATTAACTTCTGTAGACATCCATTTTCTGAATGTTTAACATGATCTGATTTTCTATTCAAAACTTTTATTATTATGAATATCTTCCATTATCTGAAATCGAGATTTTTCCTGAACTTCGGCCAAGTTATTAAAACATGGAAATAGATCTCCGGAAGTACTTGCACTGAGTTGTGTGATTATCATCCCTCATCACGAGGTGGATACCTTGCGCGGAATTGGTGCTGGCCGATCCAAAATTTGGGATCAGGCATGTCGGTAAATCTAGGTCTAATTGCGGTGGCGTCACGCTTCTCGTCCGCTTATTAACCTATTTGATTGCCATCAGGCATTTCCCCATATAACAGTTTCCTGGCTGCTCCAATCTGCATATCCATCAACCACCTCCGATCCCGGCCGTAATTCACCGAGACAATCTTGTCTCGTCATGTCCAGGGAATGCCGTTTCCGCGGTGTGAAATTAAATTCCTGTGCCAAGACGTTCTCACCGTTACCGTTCGGCTTTTCTGCCCTTTTCCAATGCTCGACCCGAAGTGCGACAGAGACAACAGTTTACGGTTACCAACTTTAATTACGTAGGTGTCGCTAAATTCCTATACAACCACCCCAGTCACCTGTCCAAAAGTGGAGCCCTCTTGCCGCCGTCACAGCCACTAAAAGCGCTGTTAAGGGCTTTTCGACAGAGGCGGGCAACTTTCAAAAAGCTGAGGCGGTAATTAATTATTGCTTGAACTGTCGCGTCGCGTTGCCTTGTCGGTACATAAGTAACACAATGGAAAAATAACAAGATCGATAATGAAGCTGTTTCGTGTCACGATGGCAGATTTATGAGTTCCGTTAATTTCGGATGAGGAACTTCTTCGTTCACACTACGATGTAAACTGAAGATTACGGACGCCCTTCGACTTCGCAATCCGAAGGAAGACTAGAAATTTTCTGACATAATGACGTGAACGGAACATATCATCAAAGTGGGTCGATAAAATGTTCACTTTATATAAAGAGAAACACCTTGCGTTTTCCAACGCTATCAAGGAAATTTACGGGTTTAAAAGTTTCTCAGTTCTCTTGGAATTAGGTACGTATTTTCCATTAGCACTGATAACAATCTTAAAGCGATTTAGGTAAGAATAGCATCGACTGAGTTCCTTGTGCAACTAAATAGAACCTTTCAGCTCGGAAAGAGAATGCAGCTTAAACACTTTGTGGTTCTAGAACATCAAACGACCCTTTAGGTGGCATAATATTAGTTAATTGTAAATTAACCAGTTTAATCTACTGATTGAGCAGTATATAGTATACGACAAGTCATGCTGGTGCTGATGCCTGGAACAATCCTTTCTGACAAACTAGATGTTGCAAACATTATTGCTTTGCATATACCTACTTAGTTTTAATTAGATCCAAGACTTGTGAAGGTGTATTGATCAATTCTTAGCTTACAATCAAAACAATTACAATTTAATATTTAAGCCATTTTATTTTTCAACGCATCTGTTTTTATCTAACGTAGAACTTATAATGCATGTAAACTTGTTAGAAGGCAAATGTGTTTTCAGCTCTGCAATGCAACTTCCTCCATCTTGTATGACTTTATTACTAGAGGAATACTTAACACGCTTCAACCCTTTAAACTCTTTGAGAGAGTAAATGCGAGTCGGAGGGATGTAGGCACATTTTCCTGCAAAGACAGAACACTTTTGGATTATTTTCCATGTCTTTTTCTACAAGGTTTACTCGCAGTTACAGCTTTACAAATATACTGTCATCTTTGAAATGTCTTCACGAATTTTTGTTTGTCTTTTTTGCAACATCTCTTTTTTGCAACATCTCTTTTTCGAAAAATTGGTCCTTTTAAGTCGTGGCCCGATTTCTCCCCAACTTTGCCTTCATTAGCATTTACAGGTGACGAAACCTCTATCTGGATGTTGATAATTCCGAACCCCTAAAGTTCTTCAGGTGATGCTTTCGCTGCTGTTCCTATTCCCCTATTTCAGACCTCACGTATTTCGGTCGTATTTGCATTGGTAATGGCAAACAAACACAACATCCGACCTAGAGGTCCGCAATCCCGACCTATGGCGTGCGGGACACGTCATGTACGCCAAAGGATTGCCCAATTAGCGGGTAATGAGGGGCGCTTAAACCCCCACCAACATCGGGGGACAACCGATCAAAGGTTGTCACCAATATTGCGTTTGCGATAGATCAAACATAATGCAACTTAGTTATTACAGCGCATCTCGTTGCGGCGCTTCCTTTTGTAAATTATACCATAAATTACGTATGCGGTTTGAATCGGTTCTCGTCGTGACAGATGCGAGTTCCAGTGGTAATCAATACGAAGATAAGAACTGATCCGGACGGGGTGTGAGGAAAAATTACTGTCGAACGCACAACCAGAAAAAGGGATTCATTGTGATAAACGCATCCCAGGTCTCTTTAGTTGGAAGAGGGGTGTATACGTCGGAAATTAGTCGTAATCGACCTCGGATTCCAAACCAATTCGGCCTAAATTTATTACACTACCATTTTATAATTACACTATTCTCTAACGGAATCTTGCCTTGTGCTCATTCAAGGGTAGACTTTGCAATTTACGCTTTTTTTCTTTCAAATTGGCAGAATCTAAGATTAAATCATAGACGGTAACTTTTAGTTTCTGACTTTTCAACAATACCTGATCAGATGGTTCTACCGCATTTAACATCAGGAAATAAATGTTTTGAAAACTATTATTTAAAATGACCACGACAATAGTCAAAGTTTTAATAAACATCAGTGTTGCTATTAGGTTTTTCTAAAATGGAGCAACTGATAACTGCTTAATCTTACAATCAGGTAAAAGTGTTTTCCAAATATTATAAGGGGCGCCGCTAACATCTGAAACGCAAAAACTCCTATCCGCTTCTTCCCCTTTTCATACGTGGATATCCAGTTGTTTTTCTGAGACGTATATTTTTCATTAGTCACTTTATATTTCTAACGCCAGGGTGATTTATGGATGTCTTTGCTTTCTTCGGACCAGTGGCGGCGCGTAAGCTGCAGTTTAGTGTGTTCTGCATGGTAGTTCATGGAAGGACTTGAGAATTTATAATTAAAACTTACTATATATTTCTGGTATAATTTGACTCACGGTGGAAGTTATTAAATTGTCTATTATAACCCTTCCGAAGCTGCCACTTTTATTTGTAAATCAGGAGTGGGTTTTCCAAATGCTTTAACATTTATTTTGTCTTCGCGTACAAACGCGAAAATTTATTTTCTAGCAAAAACTATATATTGTTATAGCCACACGACACGTGAGATGAAATTGGAAGTTGGATGGAACGCATTAGTTCTTCAAGAGTCATGGTTGTTTAGGTCCGATTTGTTTTGGTAATAAAGTACCCAAGCTTTGTAATGATTGCGCTGCTTCTGTTGCAGCCACAAATTTGTGTTATAGTGCCATAAGCACCACGTGAGCGGCCAACCAATGAAATCACTTCTTAGCCGAAATTGCTCGCTGTGAACACATTCGAGGCAACTAAAGTTTGCAGTAATCGAGAGCTATTGACGGTATATAGTAACGGGGCCAATATAAGTTGCAGTGTATTAATTTACAATTTCGTTCTCCTTTACCGTTCTAATTATGCAGAAAGATGCTAAACCCTTTATGGTTCAAATATCAATTTTTATTTTTTTGATCATTTCGGTATGTGTTCTGCAGCTCCGCAGCTCTTACATACAAACCGCCACTGCTTCGGACCGTTTTTCATTCAGTCTTTGCATAAATTTTTGTCACTTAAACCACATAAGCGAATTTTATATGGTCCTATAAAAATATGGGCCGAGAACTGTAATAAATTTTTTTGTGTAACTAATAGAGAATCGCTGATATGAAATGTTTTACGACCGGTGGTGCTATGCAGAAATTTATTGGCGTTTTACGGGAACACTAAATTTTTAAACAGGAGTTGTCCAACACGACTCCGCACTCCGCTTTACAGGGTCGTTACTGCATAACCGAGTTTACCAATTTAAATTTTTAAAATCAACCATTACGTTTTTAAATTTAAAGTAGTTTTTTTGGTCTATCATTAATCGGCTGCAGTTTCTTCTTCACTTTAAAGTTTGCAACTATTATGGAAATTTCAAGAAATTTTATAACGTCCTTCTTTACATGTGAACGTGGAGGGTAGCGTTTAGTGGCTACACTGGTGCGTATAATATTAGGAATATAATATAGAATAAAGCTAGTTTCCACTTGCCATTCCTTCAACATAATAATGATAATCATTATTCCAGTTTGTTGAGTTTATTGTTAATACAGTCAGAGAGTGAGGGTGAGGGCCTGCCCTTGTCGATAATAAACTGCGCGTTATTATCCACACTCTACACCTTCTCGACATGTTGTAAATGAGCGTTATCAAGTGATATTCAAACATTTGATTGGATAAATTATTTTAGAAAAGAACGAACTTATGATTAAAGACATTAATAAGTAAAGTGCTAAAGTTTAGTGCTCAAGCGAATAAATATAAAGTAACCGACGCTTCAGTTCTAGAATTTATGGGTGACAGCTAAGGAAAGTAGTACAACGAATTGTAATTTGTAGCTGACACTTCATATTAATACAAGGACGCGATCCCAACTGTTAAAGTAACTATATTTAAGAACATCCGAAAATGTATCTCAAATCCATGATAACCATAATAACAAACAGAAATGTACTTCTGACCTAAAAGGATATCATGTATTATATAACTGTCACGGAAGAAATAGAATGCTAGTAGTAAAAGAATACTTACGACACCTATTACTAAATTTCTGATAATTGCTGATAATCTCAATGAAGACGCGAATTTTCCACATCATCGCTTCAACTCTAAGCAAGAAACCTCTGGACATAAGTCAAATTCACAAAAAAAATTGTAGACGATTTATAGACTCTATTTTATAGTTTACTTTTTCCAGTTGCCATAAAATAACATAAATAATTTTTTATACTTCAAATGAACTGTGGCCATTCAATAAGTTATTTGATAAGGTAAGTTCTGAGCCTTATGCGTAATAAGTACTTAGACTATAATGTTCCACACCAAATGAAAGTATGTAATTGCAAACTTTGTGTTTTTAATTTCAAACGCTGAAAATCTCCGGCGTTTCAGGAGCTTACAGGATTCTAAAAGTGTAATGCGACGACTCGTCCTGAACAACAGATTTTTGTAATATCCTAGCTAAATAGAAAAAGAATAGAATTCTTAGACTATGCATTTGGAAAATCTTAAAGTTGGATTTTTTTATTTCTGTGCAAAAAATGATGTTTAGAAGAGCCAGAAATGTTTTCGATGCAGCGAGCGAGAAACGTAACATAACTCGAGTAACGCAATCTTGCCTAAAAGGAAAATCTTGACAGTTCGATTGTCGATGATACAAAAGCCCTCACAATGTTCAGCTTATTTATGTTTTCAGTGACACTTTTTTTATATATTGGACAATAAGCGAATTAAATGCGCCGGGTTATATGGCAGAAAACCTTTATTCTGGATTATTTTTAACAAAGTTAACTATTAACTGAAATTTTGGTTGTTAGGTTTCAACAATACTGTTATATTTTAAATTAATTTACCGGAACGGTCGTAAAAGTTTTCCAGCAGTTTTTATCTCTCAATTTACGCAAATTAAAGTGATGACTGTATTTTCAGACTATCAAAATTTTCATTAAATTGGCAGGCCTTTGAGAGCTTCCGAGTAAGCGAACAAAAATTGCAAAATAATGAGGCTGTGTCGAACGCAGCGGTATTTGTTAGCGAATACCCCAGGGTACACAACTCCATACACTACTAATTGAATTATATTTGGACAAGTGGAAGGTTTCTCATGTATGAACTTGACGGTGATCTCGGCCTTTGTATTGTGTAACATTTTTTAGAAGAAAAATACGTCTCTGCAGAAGACGGCAGGAACATGCAAAGTTCCCAAACACATTTTAATGAAGTTAATGTTCAACGAACCGAGCTCTAATCGATAAGTGTGTTGCTCTTCCAAAGTTGGAGCTATTATCGAAAGTGTGTCGAGAACCATGCAAAAGTTGAATTAGTTTTATACTGTTGGAGAGACCTCTAGGTGTTGGCCGAAAATTTATGGTAGCGCTAATTTACAATTGCTTTGTGTTGCCATCTTGACTGAATCTGTCAACTATTCTATGGTGATACTTTGAGGATGTAAATTTCAGACTGTAGGTATAGTTTATTTTTTTGATAATTTTAAAAATTATACTCTTTTATTATGTCGAAAATTGAAGTACCTATCTATAGCTGAAGAAAAAATCTAACAATAATTACATTATTTCTGATTATAAAAAAATCGAGCCATTTTGTTGCAGTGCATTCATAAATCTGCTCAGAAAAACAAAATATCTATCATGTGAAACGATTTTTATTTGTCAAAGATAATTTAATAGAATTTTCCTAATTAATTTAGATCCTTTATTTTTATATTATAGTTATTATAATTCTAGTAAGAAAGCCGTAGAAAAAATATTAGAAGAAATGATAACTGATTTCCAAACGGAAAAGTTAATTAATTAGGTAGTGGGAAACATGACATTAGACAAAATAGAGGAAACCGAAATCTTCAACTAAATCACTACTTTTCTGACAGTTACAAGGGTCGTGCTTTGCGGAAACGTTTCAACGATCGACTTTGAAAGAGAACTAATTAAAATTGGCGACCGAAATTAGCTGCAACTTTCATTTCCGTGCTCGTAGTGTTTGCATTAAAATTTTGCTTAAAAGACGAAGCTACAGTTATGTGTCTCCTCGTGTATCTCTGAAATGAATACTAGTGATCATATTAAGAAATGTAGCATTGCACCAATAGTAAAACCTCTTTTTTTTCAGTTAAACCTGTTTCCGTTCGAATATTAGGCAACGACGGCATGTCCATATCAAACTCTACGAAATTGAAACCAAAGAACGAGGGAGAGGAGATTGAAGTGATATGCGAAGCCATCGGCGGGAAGCCAATACCCACGGTTACTTGGTACAACGGGACCACGGTGATGAAGAGAGGTGAGTTTTCTGTATATATTTGTGTTTTCCAACGGAAACTTGTTATCACGTCCGTGCAGAGGATAAATGGAAATTTCGGAAAGAATCTAACGATTCTGTGTACTGACCTGCCATGGCCGAAGTTGCCGGATGATAGAAGCTTTCAAATACGTATGGGGGTTTAGCAAAACTAATACAAAATTGACGTAGTTTACAAAAATTTACTTAATAATAAGTTCACATAACACTAAAGTAATGATTTACTAATATTGAGATTGATGCCGCAAAGCATAACAAATGGCGGAGGCGCCGGGTGAATTCGTAACTTCTTACAAGTCACAAATTATATCTAGGCTAAAATAATCAAACATTTTCAGCGATCCATTATAGCTTTTGCTAGTCCGCGTAAATTTTATAGTATTTTTATAGACCGAAATATTTAACGACTTCTCAAAGTTTAATTTGTGAACGCAAAAAATTGCGGATTCATTAATGAAGCCCACAGTAGGCCATCGCCAGTTATTTTCATTGCAGTGATAAAAATGTCGTTCTGTTTACATTCCATTGGGTTTTCAGCATGAAATTCGCGTTAAAGTTAATCCGAGATTAGGCTCGAATGGTGCTCAACCGACCGCGATTGGCGGCATAAAAATATACTGAATCACCAATAATATCGAACCGTAAATAATTAAATATTTACATATCATATTAATTTAGGTGCATTTTCTAATTATTTATAGAATTCCAAACTTGTCGAGCTGCATTTTTACATGTAGTCTTTTGAAGTTTTGGTTGAATTGGCAACTTAATATCCCTCGTTAACTGTGTGATATTCGGGTTGGCTTTCTGCTTTAAGTATTAATTATTTCAAAGCTGAAACCTGAGCAACACTTAGGGCGGCCCGTTTTTTAGATTAGTTGATAAAATTGACGCCGAGCGCCCTTAAAAAGGTCGAGCTAAGCGAGATAATCGTCTGTTAGCTTTATGCTTATAGTCTTTCCGGTTGCCTCCCTTCTCGAGCTAAGTTCCTGCTTATTTACAGTTTCTATTTCGCCACAATCACATTCCGCCACATTCTAGCCAAATATACGATTTTAAGATTATCTCTAATGCGCGCAGATACGAAATCGGTAATGATATTTCAACGCAAGAGGAGCAGATTTAAAACCAGAAGATATGGATATTTTGCTTTAAAAGCACCGTAATTACTAATATTTTCACATTTTTTTGTTAATTAGTCACAATTACAAGCCTTCATATTAAAAAATAAAAAAAAACAAGCTATTGTAAAATTTCTAATTAAAAGGTTCAAAAATTAGGAAGATACCTACAATTTTGTGAACAATTGTTACATTTACATTTCATAAATTCCCCGGCTTAATTACAAATTTCTCATTTTCTGATTCAAGTAAACCTGTGTGAACGCTAGTCTAAGTTTTTTTTATTGTCATTTTGTAAGTCGTGTCAAAACATTTTCTTTATTAAACCGAAAGTTTTCAACTATTTAGTTGAGTTGGGGCGATGCTTTTACGTAATTTTTAATTAGTTTACTCTTCAGGCTCCAACCTCCAACTTTTTCTCATTTTGGACGCTCATGCTGTTTTTAATTAGGGAAACGCTTGTCTCAAAGAAGCTTGAATGTATCGATGTTTTATTTTTTGTTGATCTGTAAAACCGGCCCGAAAGCAGGGCGATTTCTTAGGATGTTTTCAACTAACGGGTCATTTGCCTTTAACAATGATGTCACTACTATTCTGTTGATATTTTATAGCAGCTATGTTTTTCTTATAAGAATTTATTTTTAGAATGGCCAAGATTTTATCAAAATAGCTCTTATTCCTTCTGCTCAGCGGCGTCGTGCCAAATATGTTTAGGGAAGTTTAAAGGGACGCTATTCAAATGAATGTCGATAGCATATTAAACCGGCTAAACGGTACGGTCGAAACTTCTACATGGTGGTCGAGGCGCATCACTTTTCTATATGGCATTAAAGTTTCTTTCAACAGAGCTAAGATGTGTGCCAACCTTAAAAGCAGCAGCTCTTATTTCATAAAAAATTCAATAATTTCAGTGTAAAATTATCTTTTCTGATCTTTAAAATTTTAAATTATTACATAACAAGAATGGAAAATGAGACTTTTTACACGAGTGTTTTTGTCAATTTTCAGTGCGTTATGGTACTTTCCTACGAACCCAAGAAATTTCTTTATTCAGCACTTTATTTGATTTTTTCTAGATCTAATTAGTTATGATTAAACTCCATTAAAATGATATTCATTTTTATGCCAGAACTTTCATTACAGTGCGATCAATCACAAACAGTTTGCTAAAAGTCTCTAGAAACTTTGACAAATAACGCACAAGTAAATATAAATATAAAATAGTAATTTTTTTTACTGCATTAATGAATTTGAACACTTTCGTAGGGGGTCGTGGGAAAAGCTTACTTCCTATTTTAAAATAATACAATATATTTTAGTTTAAAACATATTTTTTATAGATTACTACTATTACAATGAAAATGTAAGAAATACTCTCTCTCAGCTTACATACATATAAATGGTTCAGGGGTGGCATAAATTTAAATAGAGTTTGACGGCATGGATTTAAGTGCTGGAAGGCACGTTCCGGAAAAATGGTGAAGGTGGCGCGCAAATCGTTGAATTTTTTGATGTAAATAGTTGCTCTTCAAGGACCAGAATGCAAAAATTCTAGATACGTGCGTACAGGACCGAAAGGAATGTGTTTATATCTATTCCGACCCTCCTTCTAAATTTTGTCCTGAGATTCCGACAAACGACAGCGTCGGAAAGAAGAAAAGCGCCTCGCATAAACAGAAATCGGTCGGAACTGCGCCAAAAAAGGTCCGGGCCAAATCAAGCAGTTTAATCTCGTATTTCCGTTTAAGTGTGTATTGTAATCGGGCGGCAGTTATAAATTTAGCCGGTGGGCTTCGCCCTTCTGTACTAACTGAATTTGGTGTGGTTTCGGTCGCGAAGCCCGGAGGGCGGACAAAAGGGCCTCGAGTAAGCGGTAGGCGGTGCACGGGCCATAAATTCACTAAATACGTGTAAGATTAAACCACAAATCGCTGTTGTTTTACGGCTAATTCATTTATATCGATCGGGAACAGTCGACGCCGCCAGCCGCAAGATCAAATTCTCTATAAACTCTTGAGTACGGATCCGGGAATCTTGTTCCGGGTATTCGACAAGATTGAGGTCCGGAAGGACGACGTTATATAACGACAATTTGGGTCGCTCTCATACGACGCCGCACAGGTAACGCTTTAAATGCCAACATCGAGACGGCGGCGTCAATATCTAATTTTGCCATAAATTAAACTGAGGATATGCACAATACTCGGAATTATATTCGGTACATGCTGTGAATAATATCAAAGTTGTAGCTTATTGCAGCTCTAATTTAACAACTGCACTAACCAGTTATAGCATTTCTTTGCTCTGCCCCCTTCTTCATTCTGAAGTAGTCACAATAATTATTATCTATTTATTATATTCCGCTTACCAAATTGTCGGGTAGGTATACCTATGTTATTTTAATAATTAATTTTAGATAATTTTATTGGTACTGGCTTAAGCAGATCCGTAATCCATTTTAATGTAAGGTAATAAACCTTTTTATTTTTGAAAACTGTCACGAGATGGTGCACATTTGTTTCGAACCAAATCATTATGTTTATTGACAGAGTTTTCCGGAAATATGAATTTAGAACGAGCAAATAATGAGTAGTGAAATAATATTTTCCGGTTCAGAGTCTATAACAAGAATAGACACATCCGTATTAACGATAATTCACGTGTTTTTATATTTGTCATTAGTCCAAAACAAAGGAAAATGGGTAGTATGATGTAACGTAGTGAAATCGTCTATTCTGATCTTTATAGGGCAATAGATGAAACGTTAAACCAAATGTCTGGTCAATTTACGTAATTCAATAAAAACATATTCAATTCAATATATTGCCAACGTGACATGTATTATTTTTAAATAAATATCTTTTCTTACTTTGGTTCATAATAAAGCTGTTACACCCAAAACAGTGCTGTAATAGTTTTCAAGTTGATAGTTGTGGTTGTAAATGTCATTAAAACATTAAATAAACGTTAAAATGAAACGGTTCACGAGTAATTTCGAATCTGACATTCTTATTTAATCTTGGTACCAACGATCAAATTCCTCAAATTTTAAAATTGCAAATTTAAAATTGTGTCAAAGTAGAAAAAATGGCATAAAGAACTGGTTCATAAGGTAATTATGGCACTTGTCCATTACAAAACTTGCCGCTACGTGGCTCGTTTTTTAAACTTGGACTGATTTCTTAAAATGTGCCTACGTCACTCGTTCTTTAATGTGTCATTTTGACGTCTACTCTACAAGATGATACTTTAACGGCCTTTGCAACATAATAACACTTCAGCGGACTAGCGACTAGCCCATAATAGTAACTACTTTAGAAAATTTAATTACTTTATTTAACAAGACAAAACGAAAAAAAAATATTGATCTATGTAACAATTATTTTACCGTCGATAGTTTGGAGAACTGGTAGCAAAAATTTATGCATATAATGAGCTTTCGCATCTCATTAAAAATTGATTCGTCCGCTAAGCTCTCCTGATAGCAGTTCCTTTACTTGGAATTTTTATTGATGATTTTTATGAGGTGAAGTAATTAATTTTTGCTTTTTTTTGGGACGAATATCAAGAAGTGTCAAGACAGAAACGTTCTACGGTAACCAACTAAATTTAATCTAATTGCGTAATGCCCGGTGTAAATGTTTATAGTATTTCCGGCTACGTAAAAATATATTTAAAAACGTATCGTTGTTTGCAATTCTTGAGGAACTTACAACTGCACATGAGGTTGCTTACTTTAAAACCGTTTGAACGTCAAGAGATCGTTAACAACTCACTGGTCCGTTTAAAATTTAATTGTATCCGGAGCTTTTGTTTACTACTGTTTTGGACGTGTTTAATGTCATTTCACCTTTATTGCCAACTCATTTGATAAAGCAACAAACCGTGCTCATTTTGATATTTTGCTCCCAGGCAGAAATTTCAATTCTCCCTTCTTCTATTGAACGAAAACTGCGTCGAGATTTTGTAATAAACTATTATCATTGATGAGTTTTATTATTAATGCAAACTTTGCGTAAATTTTGTTCGTAAAATTCTGATGGAGGCATTGTCGAATATGTTTAACATTTTAAGTCAGAACATTATTTTGATGAGAAATTAACGTCTTACATTCATTGATTTTATCATTGGTGGAATGGTGGAGCTTGCCATAAAAATAAATATATTAAAGAATCGAGAATGAAATTATGATATCGTTGTTAACAATTCTATTCCAGTTGTATAGCAATTAGTTTTTGCCGGTTGGCTCGTGGTTGGGTCGGTTATTTACGACCTGGAAAAATCTAATTTTCTCACTTCACGTGCTTTATTCGTCTAATTCGCCGGATAGATTGGTTTATGTAGCTGTTATCTTCCATCATGCAATCAGTTATCTATGTAGTGATCTATCCTTTCGTGCGTGGCATTTCCCACCCAATAAATTTCGCCGCCAAATTTATGACTCAATTTATGGCGAATCAAAGCCTGTCGAAGGAACTATAAGATCATCTCGGCCGATAAACGTCGCCGAGGATAAAGTTATTGGGCCTAAGTGGAGGGCCCCGTCTTGAACTGTCACGTCATTGGCGTCATTAGGGGGCAGCCAGCGTGAAAGCGAAAAGCGCCGCCACCATAGGCGGCGGATTTTGAATATATTACAGACGACTTTCAGTTCCTCAAAAGAAATAAGCATCCTTCTATTTATAATAAAGGTCCTTTGGCTATGTTCAATCTGAACCAGCTTATCCTGGCTTTATACGGGGCACTTCTATATTAATTGATGCAGGAAATTTTACAATCATCACACATCATATCACTGACACAAAACAAAAAGTGTAGCAGCAGGAAATAAGCAACAACAGACGATAAAATAATGTTAGAAGGTTTAAAAGCTTAGGTTTATTAATAATATCACGCTGTGCTAATGAAGTTGCCAACGGAATGTGGTGTGAAATTAATTTACACTTCAATATTCGTATAGGAAGCTTCACCGCTACTTGGTAGAGTGCTGAAGATGGTCTTATTCAAACTGTCAGAAGTTAAGCTGGTGAACTAATGTAAAGTCAAATTTGTTATTAATCCAGAACATTTTACAGCTTCGGCGATTTAGAGGAAACTGCTGCGAAAAGCACTAAGACAAAGATACTACCTCATGATAATGGTATTTAAATGGTTATGTTATGTAAAAAACTTCGTTTGTAGTCATGATATTAATTTTTACCAAAAATTATAAGATGCATGCATGTATAGTGCAGATTAATGTCGGCCATTTTTTAATATGGAATGAAATTTATTTGATCTACTTAATTTCCTTTCGTTACTGAGAATTAATCTTAGACACACAAATGGTACAAATAGTTGTCCGTCTTATAGGTGAGTCCCATTCAGCCAATTTTTATGAAAATTGACCATAATTGTCTAGAAGTCATCCATAGTATATGGACTCTTTAATTAGTGCACACGCATCACGTTTTATTTCTTCGTACTCCTTATTGAAACCGTGACACACAAAAGCTGTCCTTGCAGTTTTTACTCAAATTTGTTTGGTTGTTTTAACCCTTTGTTAGTCCAATATTCAAGTGCCCAACCTGAACTGGAATTGTTTCTTGCTTTGCTTTGCTGAAAAGTGAATAAATGAAAAATCTTTAGTGAAGATCAGGTTGGGAACTTGAATATTGGGTAACAAAACGTTAACAATCTTTAAACAAATTGGATTTTAAGTGTTCCACTGTTTGACTCCTTTTGTCGATTAACAGAGGAAATAACTGAAATTCCAGGATGAGGAAGTATCATATTCAAGAAATCTTTATCAATTATTAAGAGTCTGATTTGGCTAACCAATGCTAGTTCCAACATTTTTTGTTATCCATCCATTTTGCGACAAGATGAATTAGGGAAGAGAATTTACAGGTGTTTATTGCTTGTATGGCATGAAAGGGTCAACTGAAGAATCCCTATGTATCAGATTTCTTTAGTAATCGCCACAAGGAAATATGGAGGCTATTGGTCATTTCCAGTAGCAGGGTGTGATGCGATGATACTGTCCATCGTGTTGGCATTATGTATTATGAATGTGATTTCAGGGCGTGGTGCTTATTGGCTTACATGGCCACTTTTTTCTGTCTCTAACATTTTCATTGGTTTTGACCGACCATTAGATACACTTGTTACACAATTGTTACACTTGTTATTATTCAAGTCTTTAGAAGACTGAACTAATAATAAAGCTACTTCTTCTAGTTTTCCTTCAAAAGTTACAAAATGTATAAAATCACTACCGTAAATATTATTTGGATCATAAAGACAAATTCCGAGTATTTCTAAATCCAGAAATCTGGAAAGATATCGTAGATGTTCGTGTGAATAGTATGCGCCTGAAGAAACCAGAAAACTGTCATGTAGCTGCTGATCGATAGGTACAATGCGGAGAAAAATCTATATATAATCTAGGACTTTGTGCCGAATCTATGACCGTACTATTTTTTGAATGTGTGACCTGTCTGTCGAACAACTCGTTGTCTTCACAAAGCGTTTTTACGTGTTTGGTAATAGGTTTAGTCCGATCATGGAAGTGGTCAGATTACGTTCTTTCAGACAGATAACTCACGGCGACAAATGCTGTTGGCGACCCATCAAGAAGTTAATTTTCTTATCTTTTATGTGCAGCACACAGAAAGGTGGTACATCGTAACATCTTTCTGCAAAAAAAATTTTTTTTTTGCGATAACCATTTATGGCTTCTCAGCAGAAGTTAATATTGTAACCTGAGGAATGTATAACCATTTTTATTAAATTAATACAATTTATTATTAATAATTTGTTGATTTTAATTTCGGAATTTCTTAAAGATTCGGAAAATACTTGGCGCATTTTACGAAGTAGTAGTATTGAACTACATAACGAGTCCGATAGATCAGCGTTGAACAAACAAAGCTGCTAGTCCTTTGACTTTGATCCCTTACGCATATAGGGGTCGAACCCTATCACACAAATATTCCTACATGCGCGATCTTACTGGTTTTCATTTCTTTATAATTTACTTTTTTTGCAACCTTGAAGGAATCAGCCAGTTTCCACGTTTTCTTGACCTAATGGTGTTCAGTAAAAAAAGTGGATCAGTGCATTAACTGTTAAACTAAACAATGGTTAAACGTTATAGGAAGTGCAAAATACCTGCCTGGATGTGATAAGGATGCTGTTTCTTCATGAGGGCAATTGGGCTTGCCATGGGAGTTTCCATCTACCCGCGACTCACCGAACCGTGCAAAAAGAGCCTTTTGCATAAAGTGTGTCGGCGGTTTTATCGCGGCGAACCTCTCGTTAAAGCGTCAAGAGCTATGAAATTACGGAACGGACGAATTAAGTGGCCGTCGGGCCCATAAAACCGGCTAAATAATTGAACTATTCGAAGCGATGGAGCGACCTCATTTATGGCCATCCAATTTCCTTTTCGTATACTTTTCACGGGACGATCCCCTTTTTGACGGAGTATGGACCCTTCACTATGCTCCAATTATCACATTACAAACTTGGGACGAGTAGCATAATTTTCCGTGAAACGTCGTTATCCTGAACAACTAACCGCAACTTGAAGCCAATTAACTTGACCTAAGCCAAGATTGCCTTAATTTACGCTGGTTCGATGCCGGATTAACGGCGTGGTCAATGGTCGATGTAAGCCGCACCGGTCAAATGAAATATTTATGGAAATTCGAGCAACACTTGCCTAACCGAGCTTTCACAAGACATTAACTCCACTCGTTACGCAACCGCTGAGCCTGTAGCACCAAGAGTTCAACCCCACAGCACTTTCGAGAGACCGACGCGTTAATATTTTATCTTCAGCTAAGAGCAGGAATTCCGTCTTCCTAAAAAATGAACGTCTGAATTATATAATTGGGCTCTGTTTCTACGCACACCTTGAGTCGAAAAGTTTTCCTCAAGCGCCTCCTACCAACTGCTCGACACGATTGCCGTAATCCCCTTGCAGACCTTTTTTATAAATTGATAACTACCATTGACCCAGAGAAAAATGTGAGATACCGTGCGGGCTGCAAATTCGGACCGCTCTCCCGTTGAGATACGGGACCCACGTATCTTCCCTGCGTTCAATCTCGGTCTCAACTCACTCGAGTTCCCAATCGTCTACCTAACGATTATAACAGCTCGGCCATACCTGACAACCTCAGCCGTCCTTGGCTGTGTTCTCCCTGACACACCTTGACTCTGGGTTATCGGCTCTCAACTACTACCACCAATCGATATTTGCCACTATATGACCCAAGCGGACCAACCACGTGGTGAATCCCACTTCTAAAATTGATAACGTCTATTGAACCAGAGAAAAATGTGAATCACCCTGCGGGCTGCGAACCTACGACGGTCCGAGCCACCCTGCCGAATTCGGACCGCTCTCCCGTTGAGCTACGGGACCCGCGTATCTTCCCTGCGTTCAATCTCGGTCTCAACTCACTCGAATTCCCAATCGTCTACCCAACGATTATAACAAAATAAAAATTTGCAATTTAAAAATTTTCGGAATTTGTTCGTAGTTGGTAGGTACTATTAAGGTTAGTTAAATGGTAGATTCGAAATTACTATTGTATCATTTTGTTTTGACGTTGATTTGATGTTTTAATGACATTTGCAATCACAACTATCAACCTGAAAAACGGATAATACACTAGCGCAATTGCAAAATTAACTCTTCCAGTTAACAAGAGGAGCCTGTAATTTGAAAGAGAAGTGTGTCGCTGCAACGCAATTATCTGTAATGTCATGGGCAACTCAACAGCCTTTGTCGAGCAACCTGCGCCAAACGGCCACTTTATTGGTTGATATTGACCTTTGGGTTGTCCGTTTGTATATTTGCCTAATACTGTTTATGAAAATCGTATCCTCCTAGTTCTCTTGTATATCCATCAGAGCTATTCAAGTGAGTTTTAATTCAATGCTGGAGGCAATAGCCGTCCGACTTGATAACCTTCTGAACAACGTAAGACAAGAGGGCTTGCTCGCCTGAAGGTAACTCTTTGTATTCAAACACGACCTCAACAGCAACGCTGAATGGTCAACAAGCGAAAATCTAAATAATTTCTCTTCCAAATTAATTATGTACCTAACTAAAGTTGAACGCATACAATGTCGTCGTTATTCACAATTTAAAAGTTAAGTGGTGCAAATTGAAAAACCAGAAACCGCATTAAGAGACTAATAAGAAGTTTTCAACTGTTTGCTGAAAGTATTTTCTGGGACTACACGAGGTACGGAGTGTGCTCAATAGCTGGTTCAATCAATTCAAACGACACTCGAACAATCCTCGAGCACAATAAACCGTCGAAATTCAGCAAATCTCGACGAAACACACAAATTAAACTATCTAAACGCAATCTTAACTTTATGAAGTTGGTCGGGCTCGCGCCTTGTGTCCGTTGAGATGTGAGCGATCGAGCTCTTTCCAAGACGCATCGAGGAAAAGGACGGAACGTCCTGTTGGATGGACGAGTCGCATGGCAGACTCAACATTTAATTAAAGGTAAACCTCTGCTCGTTTATAGACTGGAACAGATCTCGGACTTGGTAGAGTGACCCCGTTTCCTTGTCTGCCATTCACTCGTCGAATAATTTCATTAGAAACACATCATATTGATTAAACACGTATAGGTACCTACAATAATTTGATGAGATCCTTTATGATTTCTAATGTTGTAGCAGACAGTAGAGTGAAAGGACACGTGATAATCAATCCGACATGTGGGTTAAGGTACTGACTACTAATACTGGTACTGACTACTAATACTAACACGTATTTCGCATGCTTAAAACGAGTGAAAATGGGCTTTAATGAACTCGGAACAGAAACAAAGAGTGGCATGCAATTGGGGTTTATGACAAATTCGTGGAAGTAATATAGCGTTTCTGATCATTCTACCAAGAGCAGTTAAATGAAATTTACTGCTCTAACTTTCATTGGCAACTTTTGAGGTACTCTTCAAGTTTACGATTAATTTCGTTTTCCAGCTGAATCGTTGCCCCCGCCCCGAGGAACTATTATTTATGAAAGTTGTCTTTATTGTTTATGGCATATCCGTGTTACGTGGCAAAGCACTTGTTTAAGGCAACACCTAGAGAGCAGTTATTATGTATAGCCTAGCAGGTTACGGTTAAAGTCTAAACTAGGCTAGTATATAAACTAACTGGCTAGTATACAAACTAACCGAAGCTCTGGTTATTTTAGTCAAAAACAAATGTTGTACTAAATTAGCCATTATAACAAGTGCCCTCGTAACCGGGTGGCATAGCGCGCAGCCGCGAAGCCCGGCTAGCTCAGTCAACAGGGAAGAGAGACGCGCAACAACCTGCACCTTGCTTTACTTGGCGATAATTTACTTTTTTGTTACCAGTTCATGCTCATGTAATTGTGTGAAATATTAAAATTCGTTAAAAGTGAGGTAGTGTTCTTTCGCAACGCTAAAGTGGCATCCCAACGTGTGGCTCGTTTTGTGTTTTGAGCGATAAAACCTAACTTCGTCGCGCAATTACTGACTGTCGTAACGCAACAACAATCTTTCGTTTTTAAAGCTAAAATTGCAAAAGTGCAGTGCTACAGTGCTTCAGATTTTGGACGTGATTTTGTCGTGTCAGTTTCTTTGTCTGGTCCGTTTCCGGTTTTCCTAGAACGTTCTCGAGATCCAGACGCTGTTTCTCGCCTCGCGCCGCAGAAATTCAGCTGATATCGATCGATCGATTTCGTCCCCAACACTGTGTCAAGGTCAAGCGTTTTTATGCGTTTCTTCCCGGAAATTTCGATAATTGTCGTGCGGGTTAATGTTTTTGCGATCTGGCAAATTAGTTCGATCGTCATCTTTGAGTGATCTCCACCAAAGTTCAAACCCCACACAAAATTTTCGTTCTACCTCCAGCGTTTCATCCTCGTCAGAATCGTCGTCTACAGAGACGTCCAAGAATTTTACGATGGCTGATGAGCAACAACCACCCCAACCTGTCCAGCAAATTGTGATGACCCAGGACATGCTTCAGAGTTTGTTGTTAAGTATGCAAAACATTGCGCAACAACCTGTTCCTGGGGTAAGTCCAGTTTCTTCTGCCAATTTTTCCGGCTGTAAATCTCGATTTAATGGCGCACCCAACTCCGACGTCGAGGCGTTCATTGATGCAATTACGGTCTATAAGGACTGTTTGAATATTTCGGGTGATCACGCGTATAAAGGCTTGTCTATGCTTTTAACGGATTCCGCCGCGACTTGGTGGCTCGGCATCAAATCTTCTGTTAAAACCTTTGAAGAAGCTATCGAATCGCTGCGTCACGCGTACGCGTTTCCAAAACCTGCTCACCAGATCTACCAGGAAATATTTTCGCTGCGTCAAGAAAACCAAAAGACTGACTTTTTCGTAAGCAAAGTGCGCGCATTGTTTTCTCGCTTGTCAGGAGACTCGATTGTCACAGAGCATGTGCAAATAGACATGATCTACGGTTTGTTGAATCCAAAGATTCGTGAAAAAGTTTCTCGCGAAAACATTAAGACTTTTAAGGACCTGATTGAACTTTCCCGTGCTGCGGAACAGTCGATTAGTGAACTTTCGTCAACCGCTAACAACTTCGTTACTTCACGCGATCTACCTAGTAACGCAAGTGCTAATGCTAACCAGCCGCAAAAGCAAAAGCCAAAATGTTCGTACTGTAAGAACATAGGACACGTCAAAGAAGAATGCCGTAAATTAGCGGCTAAACAGTCCAAACCTTCTGAAACTACTACGCTCAGTTGTGAATCAACTTCATCCGCGACAACGTCTTCTGGGACTCCAAAACCGACCTCAACTGCTCTCGCTTGTTATGGCTGCGGAACTCCCGGTTACATTCGCGCAAATTGTCCGAAGTGTAAAGCAACGGTCGCGTCCGAATTCGAATTTTCAAGTGCTGAATTCGAAAATGGTGTAAAGCCGAACTCCGAGTCTGTAAAATTATCACCACGCGCGCGCCCCATTTTGAAAATTAGTGTCAATGGGTTTAACGGCACAGGATTGGTAGACACGGCTGCAAAACAAAGCATTGCCGGCCATCGTCTCTATCAATTACTTCAACATACAGGTCACAAGTTTCAAAAAGAAAATATTACTGTAAAGCTTGCCGATGGAAGTTTTAAGCAACGCGACATACTAATTGCTAAAGTTGATGTAACTCTAGAAAGTCGTGTAGTTCCTACTACTTTCGTGATTCTCCCTGACGCTGTGAATAGTACGTTGCTGGGAATTGATTTTATTACGGATGCAAAAATCAATCTCAATGTTTCACACGCGACATGGAACTTTAACGACGATAGCTCTACGTATCCGCTATCTTTTGAAGAAATTTCGACTCCGTCGGAATTGCATTTTTCTAGTTTTGAGAATTTACGTCCAGACGAAGGACAAGAGCTTACTCAAGATCAAAAACATAGACTTGAGTCACTTCTCAAACTAAATGAGGATATCTTCGAACTAGGGGGAGAGCCGACCCCCTTTGCGGAACACAGTATAGACACAGGCACTCACCCGCCTATCGCGCTTGCGCCGTATCGAACATCTCCAGCGCGAAAAGAACAACTTCGTCTTGAATTAGAAAAACTATTGGAAGCAAAAGTTATTGAAGAAACAGAAAGCCCGTGGGCGTTTCCAGTGGTTTTAGTACCAAAGAAAAACGGAACCGTTAGACTCTGTGTGGACTATCAGAAACTTAATGATGTTACTGTGACAGACTCGTATCCGTTACCTCGAATGGATGATTTGTTACATGCTGCAAAACGTACTAAGTTCATGACCACAATTGATTTACGTTCCGGCTACCACCAAATTAAAGTGAAAGACAACGATTGTGACAAAACGTCATTCACAACGCCGTTTGGAACTTTTCGTTTTTTGAGGATGCCGTTTGGACTCAAAAACGCTCCTGCAACATTCCAACGTCTAATTGACTCTTTCCGTCGTGGTTTCAACGATGTATTAGTACTCGCATACTTAGATGATATAATCATTTTGTCGTCTGACTTCGACCAACATCTAAAAGACTTAGAAAAAGTGTTCCAACGACTGCGCCAGTTTAAGTTGCGAGCTAATCGCGAAAAGTGCGTGTTCGTGAAATCCGAAATTCGTTATCTTGGACATTTGCTGACTCCTGAAGGAATCTCTATCGATCCAGAAAAGACTGTTGCTATCTCGAAATTGTCGCCGCCGCGAAATGTGAAGCAACTCTTATCCTTTCTTCAAAGTTGCTCTTACCACCGACGTTTCATCAGCAATTTCTCTGAAATCTCTCGTCCTCTTAACGATTTAACTAAGAAGAATTCTCCATGGAAATGGACTGAACATGAACAACTAGCATTCGAGGAACTAAAGAAAAGACTTACTACCGCGCCGGTTTTACAACAGGTTGACGAGAAGAAACCTTTTACCATTAGGACTGATGCAAGTGCCTATGCATTAGGTGCTGTGCTACTACAGGGTGAAGGCTCCGAAGAACACCCAATAGAGTATGCAAGTCGTCTCCTGTCGAAAGCCGAACGAAATTATTCAACGACTGAACGTGAAGCTCTGGCTGTTGTCTGGGCTTTACAGAAGTTCAGAGGCTACGTAGAAGGCTCCAAAATCAAAATCTCTACAGATCATCAACCATTACGATGGCTCCTGAAGCTAAAATCGCCAACGGGCAGACTTGCACGTTGGGCTCTGCAGATTCAAAGTTACGATATCGAGGTTGAGTACATCACCGGGAAAAAGAACGTTGTCGCTGATCTTTTATCCAGGCCACCATGTACTCATGAAACAGACATTTGTGAAATTTGTGAAGTCATCATCGATATGCCAAGAAGAAGTTCCAATGAATGGCGAATCGAACAGTTAAGAGACCCTGAAGTTGCAAAGATTATTAAGTGTTTTGAATCTATTGAAGATGTTTCTCCATGGACTAACAAGGGCTACATTATGTCGAACGGTGTTCTCTACCGATACGCATCTGACGATGAAGAAAATGAAGAAGCTCAGTTAGTCATCCCCACTCAAGAGCGAGATCGAATTATGACTGAATACCATGATTCCCCCACCGCTTCTCACTATGGCGTTGAGAGAACGTATCAACGCATAGCGAAACGTTATTATTTTACGGAATGCGACGATTCATTGCCGATTACATCAAGGATTGTCCTGAATGTCAACGTTATAAGGCATCGAATCAAAAACCAGCAGGATTGGTGCAAACGCCTCCCTATGCACAACGTTTTGAAACTGTTAACGTCGATTTATTTGGACCCCTGCCAGAATCAGAAGAAGGGTTCAAATGGATTTTGATTACAGAAGACGCATCGACTAAATGGGTTGAATTGTTTCCCCTACGAAGTGCAACTGCCGAAGAGTGTGCACACAAACTAATTGAGGAAGTATTCCTACGCTTCGGAATCCCTAGGAGAATAACCAGCGATAATGGCGTACAGTTCATCTCAGCTGTTATGCAGCAAGTTTGCCACGTTCTCCAGATTAAACAAAACCTTACCCCGTTATTCCATCCTGAAGCAAACCAGGTTGAGCGCAAGAACCGCGATTTAAAACCCAGACTTGCCATATTTGTTAAGGGAAACCACCCCTCCTGGCCACAGTTCCTATCTGCAGTAAGATTTGCCATGAACACTGCCAAAAACCAGAATACCGGGTGTACTGCGTCTTACTTGACATTTGGTCGAGAATTGAGGACTCTGGATGAAGTACAAAACGACTTACGCCAAGTCACAGAAACAGACACTTTTGTTCCTTAAATTACCCCCTACCTTCAAAGAATGGCTACCGTATGGCAAGGCGCTCGGGACATAAATGAAGCCAATAGGGATAAGCAGAAATCCTACGCCGACACTCATCGAAGAGACGTGACTTTTGAAGTCGGAGACAAGGTACTTGTTGGCCTGCATACACATAGTAGCGCCGCGATGGGCAAAACTACCAAGTTTGACCCCAAGAGAGACGGCCCGTATGTAATCATTAAACGGATTTCAAGCACCAGTTTTGAGGTCGCCCCTATCAACAATGTGAACAAGTCACTGGGGACCTACCATGTTAGCGCCCTGAAACCGTACCACGGACCTGATACAACTCCCGAGGTTGGATTGAGGAAACGTGGCAGACCCCCAAAATCGAGGCCAACAACGGGAAATCGAGTTTCTCCTCCCACCAGAAGAGTTCGTAACTCGAGGGGGAGACTATAACAAGTGCCCTCGTAACCGGGTGGCATAGCGCGCAGCCGCGAAGCCCGGCTAGCTCAGTCAACAGAGAAGAGAGACGCGCAACAACCTGCACCTTGCTTTACTTGGCGATAATTTACTTTTTTGTTACCAGTTCATGCTCATGTAATTGTGTGAAATATTAAAATTCGTTAAAAGTGAGGTAGTGTTCTTTCGCAACGCTAAACCATTAATTTGGTTGATTAGTTGGTTTGTAAACTAGTCGGTTAGTTGGCAAACTATCTAACAAGGTTGCTTGATTTACTTACCTCAATTAAAGTAAGTAAAACAGCCAATCTTGGTTAGTTTAGCAATTAGTTCAGGAAAAATTTAACAATTTTACGAAGTTTTCTTTAATGTCAAAAAAATTGTTGTATTAACTTTAGCCATTATCTTTTTACATTTCATATTTACCCCATTTTATTTGCAAGTTAAATTATGTTCATAAAGAGTTTTCTAGTAGGTGCGCACATAGAATAACAGATTCTTAAATGGACGTTTTTGTGATATCTTCTACATTTTTTAAAAGAAACTGCTAATGTGGCTAATGTTAAGAATTTTTTTTATTAAACAACAAATTTTACAAATGGTGAAAGATGTAATTAATTATTTAATGTGACCTTACAAAGTATACAGCTCATAGCTCCAACTCCTAGTAGTGAAACTTATTAGCTAAGAGTTTTGGCAAATTTGGTTTTGTTTAAAACTGGGGTAAAATTTGCCGTGATGATATTTTTGAATGTATGAATTCATCTCTTGATTCTCGTCCACAAACTGCAGCTGAAGCTTGTCACCAGCTTAATGCATCTTTTCACCGCTTGAGTTTAGCAGGGATATTTTGAAATGTCTTTATTACTTACTTCAAATGGCAACACATTATTTTTTTACTAATTTCGGGTAGATAATTTAATTCTGAATCCAACGATGTGTTACAAAGGGGTTTTTGTATATAAGAAAAATTCTGAGAAAAAAATTACAATTTGCGGCACAGCCTTACTTGATAATGTGAAAAGTTCTTATGCCGAGACACAGGTAAGAAATAAGATAGAGGGATTATGGAATTATTGTTGAAATAACGATCTACGATTACCTGATTGTACACCACTGTCTCGAGGAGTCGGTGCTGGGCCCTGTCGGTACTTACGAGTTCCGGATTTTACCCGCGGGCTACAAAGAGAACTGTTAAAAATAAAATTCAAACTCTCATTATTTATCTATCCGTTCGTCAACAAGACAATTGTCATGCATGATATTTATTGATCCGCCCTTCACCGGGACGAGGTCACCATCATTTGTTCTTTTGGCCGTCAGCGGATGTAGAATGGTGTCGTGTGCAATACTGTAGTGTCGTGAGCATTAGGTTAGAATATATGAGGTCCATGAGTTTTATGTTAGTTCTAGTGAAGCTGCCATACGAGCAACATCTCCCGATTACAATAAGTTGTCTTGTTAAATAAGTGTTTCGCATAGCAAAAATCAAACTTGGCTAAAATTATTTAACAAGAACATCTAAAAGGTCGGAATCGTTTTGGTTATTTTAATTCTTATTCGCTAACAAAACCATCATCTAGCCCTAGCGCAACTGTTAATTTTACCTATTGTAAACCTTTAGCAAACTGGCATAAGGCCTGATTGATTGCTATTGTAAGCTATCTTATTTAAGAACGGTAAAACCACGGCAGAAATTTGGCTATGAGGTCCTTGTGATAAATGACTTCTGACAAAGTTAGCGAAAACCGGACAGTAGCTGCCTTCCGTACGGTGTATTATCGTCTATTGTGTCCATTCTTGTTTATTGTATTTTCTTACGTTAGGGTCACACTGCCCTCTTTTGTTTACAATATTACACTACTGTTCTTTATTTTGAGTGTACTCAACCCAAAACCCTTTTCCTCGTGGTTGAAAATATGCATCCAGTCACTAGCGCTTATACTCTGTCAAGTACCAACAATTTTAAAATTCACGACCCAGCTTCCGACTTTTTGAATGGCTGAACCAGCTTTGTTTGCGACAACCATCACATGCTTAATGTAAATGTAAGAGACTGCTTTAATACATGTACTGGAACCTCTAATTTTCCATTTATATGGATACATTGACCTGACCTAATTCTGTTGGAAGTAGTTTTTTGGGGTTATATTGCAAATTAAATATACATTTATTATTTATTTTGTATTGCAACAACTTAAGGTCCCCGTATCAACATTTCTTAATTGCCTATTAAGTAAACTCTGACTAAACCTTTATTCATGCTTTTCCTCTTTCTTGGGCTTCCTTGCCTCAGCCAAAGTTCTTACAACTTGAATTAATTTGCAAGTGGTTATTTTCGATTGTCAAGTCAGTGTAATAACTAGTTTTGTTGGCAAATTGGATGATGTTGGTTTAAATCCGCGTTCAGGTGTTTAGTGAAAGTGGAATTCAATTTAAGTTGTTTTTGGGCATTTTTCGTCGGCGTAATTAAATTCGTTTTAATCTGAAAATTCATTTCACCGGCGGCCTAACTCGACATTCTGTCTTTTCTGCCAATTAAACTTTCGTTTAAGAAATTCGATTTAAAATTGTTCGTTATCTACAAATTCCCTTAATTGCACTAGATAACACGAGGCAACGTCGTTGTTCGATGTTCTGGCGGAGGCGGACAAAAAGTGCATCTGGATCAGGGCACAAAACACCGAATCCGAGTACCGGAGTGTACGAGATGTAATCAAGGGGCATCGATAAAAAACGGTCCCAATAAAAACCGCGATAAAGGAAGATGAATACATCGGTAGGTGCTATGAGAAAAGGATATAGTCCGGTTAAACGGCAGGAAAAGACAAGGAGGACGTGCGCACCGTCGCCGCCGTCGATATTGGACACTCAAATTGTGCGATAAAAACAGAATAGATTGCTAAATCGAAGGCGGATGAAAAAATAAGACTTTCATACGTGCCCGGAATACCCGCCGGAACCACGGAATTCGTCGATTGTATTTTTTGATGAATAATATTTGAATATTATGTTCAGAGGAGGTGAACTCGAAATGACAGTGCATTTATTTCCCAGACGATCTTAAACGGGATTATGCATGGAACAAACGTCACTAATATATGACGGAATTTATGGAATTTATAGCACGTCATAATCGTCTCGAGTGCTTCCAAACGCCCTATACGTACGCCTGTTTATTAGTTTTTGTATGATGCATACTGATGCTGATATCATTTGCGCTTTACACCCCAATTATCATCGGCCGTAAAATAGAAATTGCTCCCGTAATTAAAACTATAACTTCAAAACTACCCAACTAAGCTGCTTATCTAGACCGCATGGTTCAAATAATTTCCAATTTTCCGCCTATCTGTGTTAAACACATCAGACTCGTCAAGAATAAGCACCGCCTGTACAAGACCAGCCAGTTGCGTTTCTCACACCATCAACGTAAACTAAGTAGATAGTAGCTAGTATCTTAAAAATGTCTATTATCTACTAAAATTAACGGCATTTATCAATTCAGAACCTACAAATCGAAACAGTTTCAAGTATGTAAGCACATATTAATGTGGTGTCTTCAAAAATTGAAGAAACCCGTAGATAACCAATTGTCTAAAAGGCATAGGGAATGATGTGTAGAAGAAATAATTTTTAGGACATTATTTCTCGAGAAGTAAATAATTCTATCTATTGATAGACGTCTGTCACTTCTTGATTAGGATTGTACCTTTGATTATACCTTAAATTAAAATTTTCATAACCGAATAATTATTATAAAGTTTATGAAAATTAGAAACAAAATACTGAGGGTTATGTGTTACAACCGTGAACACCGGATTTATCTGCGACCCAATTTTTGACCCACATCAACGGGAAAAAATTATCAAATACATAAATTGCTCATGGCCAAAAATATTTTTGGTTTCCAATTTTTGGGGAGGCGACGCAATCAAGGGTCGATAACATAATGCAGACTGTTTCTAAAAAATTTTAAATATTGAAATATGCTTAAATCGAACGCACTTATTAATTTTACGTAAGATGGTTTTATGGATTCATCAAGTTTAAAA
The DNA here is from genome assembly GCA_951805265.1 of Schizotus pectinicornis. Classification (NCBI taxonomy): domain Eukaryota; kingdom Metazoa; phylum Arthropoda; class Insecta; order Coleoptera; family Pyrochroidae; genus Schizotus; species Schizotus pectinicornis. The sequence continues at coordinate 261,083 of OX638203.1, read as the reverse complement.
AACCTAAACTATTGGGCCAAGATATAGGTAGCTTACCAAAATAAGAATAGCCTCATCTTGTTGTTTTGCAGAGTGTTTTTTAAAAAATTATATGTAACCAGCGACCTTACTTTTTTTTTTTTCTCCCATTGATACCACAATCAATCGCCTGTTTTCTTGTCCGCGCGCGCCGATGCCAGATGGTTTCGAGAACCCACCGGAAGACAAAAGCCAATTAACAAAAAAATAAAAAAAAAAATTTGTAACGCTCTGGCCTTTAGGAGCGTTACACTCTATGATTTTATTCAAAATTTTCAAATAGAAACGTAGCAACTTTATTATCATCATAAGAAGAACAAAAAAAACAAGTAGATGCAAACATCTGAAGTCTTTAATAAATAACTTGAGAATAAACTCAGATATGAACCAAAATCTGATAATAAAACAATAACTTACTCGCCAGCAAACGTAGCTTGGCCCGCGAAATGCGCAGAGACGGGACAAACAGGGTCCGTGTCTGAGGCAGACCGGCATGCAGACTTTTGCGGAAAGTATAATCGAAGGCAAAACGCTTAGGCAGGTTAAACACCACGTGGCTTGGTTTTATTATAAGTTTTACCTTTAAATTTACTTATAAACGGCAAAAGTGTACAGATCCTAACAGCTCGAAGGCATACTCCGAAATGAGCTTCCGCTGATGGGAGGACTCTTGTCCACTGCGCATTCAAGTCGCAGAGGCCAAGTCAACTTTGCCAACTAGTAGGTTGATTTATTTTATTTCTAATATTGCATAATGTGTAAACTATTTTTGACCAGTTTTGTTGTTGATTGAAAAGACAATTAACAGAAAGAACGATTGCAATGAATCACAATCAAATCAAAATTTTACGCTTAATAATAGTTGAAGTAATTAATCAACCTACCCAATTTATTCATATCACATCTTACTTCATATCTCCGCTCTTACTGAGGTTACAAACCTCACCTCAGGTTTTTTGCATTTGATTATCGTCTCATCACTTCGAAACACCATTCCAAGTGGTCATCGACGACCGCATAACGACGCGAAGAACAGTAACACAACTAAAGCAAACATTCATTCGTCTGGTACAGAGACGGTTCAAAAAGCGATTAGGGGACAAGCATAGAATTATGTGGGCCTAGGTATAAAGAAACTACATTCCTAGGCAATGTGCCGCTTTTAACTTAGACGGGGGGGGATTGTTTTCCAAATAGACACCATATTTTTTTTTGTACGAAAATGACGTGCAGATTTGTTTCTAAATCCAATGGTATATGAAATCTACCATTTTCTTGAATAACGGCAATTAATGGCTACTGAAATATTTGTGTTACTTAAAACCAAAATGTGATCGTTTTTGATGAACGCCCCGAAGAATAACATAAAAGGGGCTTCAAGCAATGAAGAAATTTTTTTACTTTCTTTACTTTTCTTATTATGAAGCAATTGGAAAAAGTGGAAAAATATAGTTTTTTAAGCTTTCAGTTCAGACACCATTTTGGTTTCAGTTAACATCAGTTAATACACCCTTTTATTACTCAGTTGTTAAAGAATATCGCAAGTGTACTACAGCATTAAATTGAGAAAAATATCATTTCCGCAAAAAAAATAATATAACGTCCATTTAAAAACCAAAATTTTCAGGTATGAATCAGAAGTGGGCAAAATTATTGGTTTCTATTTTCAAATAGTTTATGATGAGACAAGTAAGGATAGTGAACTTTCTCTGTTGTTTAAGATCTCATTGAGTTTTAATTCGGGGCGTTTGTCAAAAACAACCATATTTTAGTTTTGAACTGCATGATTGCAATGATTGCGATTTATTACCAAGTCATTCTAAAAAAATTATAATTGTGACACACCATTGAGAAAATTATCGACAGTATATTTAAAAAACAAAAATGTTGTCATTTTTGGTCTGAACCGGCTCGGCTGTGGGAAAAATTATTGGTTTTTAGCGAGGTTTCTAGTAACAAAATTTAAGTCGCTATCTATTACTTAACTATTCAGAAAAATATCAAGTGTGATTGGTTGAGAAAAAAATCTGCAGTTTATTTTTGCAAAGAAATTTATTTGTTCTTTTGAAAAACAAAATGAGATAAAATCTTACAATATTATTGTTTTTACATTGTAATGCTTCAGGTTCATACTTAAAAATACATGCAACTTTTTTGCACCGTATCTTTATAATACTTAACCCCCTTGATGCAACCCGCTCTGAAGTAGATTCCATTAATGTTGCTTTATTTTGCTTGTTTCTGGCTCGGAGCGCCGAGTGCATTAACTCTAGAGACAAACAAAGGCGGTTGCATTTAAGGCCATGGCACACTGTACGACATACCTACTAGTAAATCTTCCATAAATATTGATACCTAAATTTCAATATTTGGTCACGACGGTCGCGGAATTTATTCCATAAATTTTATGACAAAAACGATTCCGTCATGACGGTGTGAAAACGTATTCAACGAAAAAAAGACGATGTGCAACGTTCTCAATAAACTGCGACAAGTTCACTTTTCCTTTCACCAACCAACGTATAAAGAACACGCATTTCACTTAAACCCCCTTGAATGGAGCGGTAGACGTAATTGGGGTCCAAATTAAAGTATGGCACTCGAAATAGTCCGATAGATAAGTTAAGCCGTTGGGGAGCCCGGACGGCACAATGCCATTGTTGACTTCAATCAGATTCAGTGTGCACGTATATTGCTTCTTTCGGGTAGAAAAATTAGGTTAGGACTGATTAGGTCCGTTCGCCCTCGCTGGATATTAAGCATTTACTCGAAATTACGACAAGCGGTGATGATAAAAGCTAAGAGTCTCACCAGATTTCTTTCAATATATTTACAAAGGCTTTTCGAACTATGAGTATTTGTAATTCATGTGAATGCATTATTAGGTTAAATTGAGTAATAAGTGTCTTGATAGGCATAAACTTCACAATATATTTATGATGTAATTTACCCTACGATAGATGAAAATGCCATAAAAGGGGGCGGTTATCTTGCTAGAAGTCTAAATGTATTTTTGGATTCTAAAAATGCAATACTTACCTTTAACCAAACCGCTAGAATATGAAAGACAGGAAGAATGGAATCTTTTTATTTTTAACTACCATCAGTTGTCAGTCCAGTCAGTATCATGAAACAGATCTCATCAAGCCGACGCATGGTGGGCGACACGATTTCATGCGTCCAGTTTGAAGACATTTTCTTCAATTTTTAAAATAAATCAAAACCCAAATCCAGGAAATAGAGCAGCTTTACGTATCTTTCAAGCATTCGTGTTTTCTTACCATTTGTCGGCAACGTAGGTAACTGTCACGACTGCACTATACAGAAAGCTCGATTTGCTCAAATTCTTTTTGCGAACGGAAGTAGAACAATAATTTGTTGCGTAACTGGAGCAAAAAAGGGAAGAAGGAAATCGTGAGAATAATAATTTTGCTTAGCGTCTCGATCCTTCTCGCAATTAGGTAATGCCATTTAAGTCCCTCCCTGCACAAATATTTGGCGGAGTTAAATGAAGTAGGAACGTGTGCGGCTGCCGGAGGGGGCGGCGAGCGTCGTCGCCCTCCTCAAGTTTGTCGAAAGTATTAGCGCGCCGAGCACTTTCTGTCCAGGAAACACAAGAAAACCCGGAAACCGTGGAAATGCGCGAAAAACTAACAATAAACCTCAAGCTGCTATGTCGCGCGCTAACCACAAAAACGCGGCAAACGCCCGCAGAAAAAAAGATTTTATTATTTTTTTTCTTTTTCGTGGCTCGACGACCGGATCCATTGTGTGCGCTTCATTTGGATTCGAATTCTTTCACTTCGGTTTATCCCCCCGTCCCAGGATTCGAGCGGCGCGCTTTTTGTCTTCTTAGTTTAATAATGATTCATTGGGTCTTTCCCGAGACGAATAGCGGCCGAGGAGATTCTGGAGCGACTACTGAACCGCAAGGGCCTAACGGAATTATGGGGAAGAAGGGGACAATGGGGAGGATTCGGCTGGATGATTTCGTTTCGGTTTAACCTCTTCCGTGGAAAACTGAATCAGATGTGCAGCGACACAGAATTTAACAAAACCCGCACACGAAAATTTTATTTCTCAACCAAATGTGCCAAATTAACTTACCAATACTAACTTACCTTATTCGGTTGATATGGTGTTCATCCAAAAAAAAATTGTCACTTGATTTAGATCTACCCATCACTGTTTATACTCCAATTGATAATTATATATAGATAGAGGTTGCCTTAGCAGAAAGAGAACATGGTTAGCTTGTACTAAAGTCCACTAAGGGTCAGTTTTACGAAAGTCGGATAAGCATTGGAATAACTATTCCGGACTAAGGACCGGTTTACATACTCTCGGTTCACAGTTTATACCTAATGGTATTATCCTAATCGACTTTCGTAAAAGCGCATTTATTTCGAGTTATTCCAGAATAGCCTTTCGTAAAGCCGGCCCTAAATCAACATGATTATCAATTTAGCTTTACTATAAAAAAACATTTAAGGTTCTAAGGACGCATCCATTAACCACTACAAAACGACATTAATTAAATATTACTTTGAAGGAGCTTTTCTTTTTAGAATATCAACTGGCCGGTCACCCAACACTATAACATAATATAATAGGTATACATGAGAACTTTTTATCATTGCCTGAAAAATTTGTTTTTAAGGCATTAATCCTAATAAAAGCTTTTCGTAAACATGTAGAGCTAACATTTTTCCATGTTGGTCGATGAAACTTTTTATGAGCTATTAAAGTGTTTTGGGGGTAGCTATTACATTTACTTTACGAATACTTACACTTTCAACTAAATAAGTTGGTCCATTAAATGGCTTGTTTTATTGACTGGAGTTAAAGTTAGACAACAAAAAGCTGGATGTAGTTTCAAAAAGTTTTTTTTTTATTAAATCCCCAAAATTATCGTTCGATAAAGTGTTTACAACTGTTTGAAAATTTTGAAATAAAATTTTTAACCTCGAAACTATAACTATCAAAGTTTGCAATGTTGATCGACGTGTGTGGACAAGTGTCAAGTTAAATAACTTTTTTAACGGGTGAATTTTTGGAGTACGCCTAATGAAATAATTTTTTTGCAGCTTTTAAGCTTTCAGCGGGTTTTACCGAAACAAGTCCTCTTCGTTTAGCAATTATTTTCATTGTTGAGTACATGTAATTAACGGATGTCGTGGCCAAATACGTAAACGGTCCAGACACCCTTTTGGGACTCCGGTAAGGTCAATATTCCATTACGGGGATGTTTTTGCAGGGGTCGTTAGTACCAGCACACATGCATTAAACTGTTTTACGGCCGGGGGCACCCTAGACGAGGGATCCGGGCCGTAAAACTGGGCGTCATTAGTAGTCGGTCATTGTGAAAATAATTGCCAAGTCAGATTTTACTAAAAGGGATATATTGAGAGAAAGAGAAGGAAAACTAACCGATCGATCTTTGATATGCCCTTCATAGTATGCATACTGCAGGTTGGGATTTTGATAAATCAGGCCGAAATTGAACAACTACAGAATTTACGATTAGTAATCGTGTCACTAAAAAGTATGACAAAGATATTGATCGCTTCAAGAATGCAAATTTTTTTGGTTGCAAATGCTTTTTCTTAAAAATTTTGTCTCGTCAGTCCAAATTTTTTTTTTTTAAGAATTGAAGTTTTTTTTTTGTATCCGTACTAACTCAATCACAAAATTGTAGTAAGGAATTAGAATGTATGTAGAATTAAGCCAAAATGTTAATTGCATTATCTTCATTTGATGTGATAAGTGTAGGTAATATTCTTTCTGCTTGTTAGCCTCAAATTCTAACAAAATTTCTTGGCTTATTGGTGCTATTTCAGGATACATTTTGCAGCATGTTTTGCTAAATATTTTCTCTCATTGTCTATAATTGTTGAATAAATTAAAAATGCCATCTTTTTATAAATTATACAACAGCACTGTAGGTATTAAAGCCTAAAGACAGGAACCGCGTCTATTATTTCTGGTCAGGTTCGTTAAAAACTTTGTTTTGTCAATAGTCAATACCTCTAAAGTCAAAGTCTTCTAGAAGTCGATGCATTTCAATCACCTTCGATAAAATTGGAAAACTGCAAATATCTAAAAAACGATACAATTTCGGTATAAGATCATCCTACATCACTAGAAGCACATTACTTTTCTCTACCAATTGGTGTATGTAATGAGGTATCATGTCATTTGAAGAAAATTACTTTTGCTGTTTCTGTGATGTCAACGTTTCTCCTTTTATAAATATTACCGTACAATACTTTAGTATTTTTCTCATACGATCATTGACTCCAACGTTGTCTTATTTGCATAAAAAATTCAATGCGTTATTGTCAACTGGTGTTAAGAATTTAATTTCTTGACCACGTCACTTTCTGGTGCAAAATAAACTTTTTATTTTACACAGAATTCGGGGAAAAATTCAAAGTAACAAGGTAAATTAACTTCCGGCATATGCGGATGTGCCACCATTTTGAGAGTATTTTCACTGATTAGATCCCACCTCGCTAGACTATGGCTAAATTTTCAGGTCAGTAGCGGTTCAAGCGTTTTAGAGTTATTTAAGAAAGACATTTTTTGGAAAACGGGGAAGCTTTATGCTGCGTTAACGTTGGAAATAAATTAATTGCATTAAACCAACTTATTTTGACCTAAGGAACCTGTGGTTTGTTTATGTCTACCATTTTACTCTAATGAACACATATTAAACCATCTCGTATGGATTTCTCGGATTTACAAGTTGTTAGTTTGTTTATTTTTTGTGCAATTGTTAAAGTTTGTGTCTTGTTCAAATTGGTGGCGTCCGTGTTTTCCAATTAAAACTCAACAATCGCCCTAAGAATACCATGATATTTCGGCTCATTGTAGTTCGTTACATTCAAGAAAGGATGTATTTTCGTCTCAAGAAAACTGGATTAATAGGCAAAAAACTGGGCACACATGAGGTTTAACCCTAGTAGCGCATGTTTACAATTTCCGTCGTAATTTAATGGCTTGTTTACATCCACGACCACGGTGTACCTAGTGCTCCAGATTATGTTAGCTTGAAGTTATGTAAAAGGGCACAGCCAACATTCATTGCTCGACTTGAAATTCTTTTTCTTCTAAACACACCGTTCATTAGCTGTTCGAGTGGTCTTTTTCCTGCTCGTCGACGAGCAATAAAAAGAAAAATAATGATTGAATAAATTTAAATGTACAAAAAGGAACGAATTAATGAACCCCGGTGGAAATGATGGATTGGTGAATCTGCGAGGGGTTGATTAGCGCTTTTTGCTCGATGGACGTGTCAATGGACCAAAACTTAGGGATGGCCCGAATTTAATTTTGATTACAATTATTAAAGACGATAATGCGGTCGTATTTACCGTCACAGCATCAATTTAAGTCTAACCATGTAAACATAGACCGTTAAACATGACTTAAAGCACCAAGTGAAACATTTTATCTTGTTGCGTCACATATTTACGGGTTAAATATTTGACAAGAGGGCATTCCATTTTATTAGGGGCGAGAGTGGATGTGGCGAGGGTCGCAATTAAACAGTGGCGCAGTTATTCCCTCGTTTATATTATTCGCAGTGCCGTCCAAACGAGCTATTTGCAATCCGCTTTTATTTCCGGACTTTAACTACTGCCACAATAATTACGCGTACCTATAAAACGGGCAAGTAGCTGCAAATCAAACGGTGTCTAGGCCGTATCGATCTGCCATGCATTTTTACGATGTACATGAAATTTTAATTTTTACGGGCGCCGACTTTACGACGCCCGCACGTCCTTAAGATCCGAACGGAACCGGAACTTGGCGGGAGAGACACCCCAACAGCGACACACGACACACATAACCCCGGTTCGTCGTTATGCATTTTACTTTTCAATTTTTTCATATCCTGCTGTTGCAAAGAGCATTTGACTCCTCAGTGTAGTTGCATTAATGTGAACATGCCAAACTTAGAATTTACCATATAACTTATTACTTCACACGCCCATCAATTGATAATTTGGCAAAAACAGAGGCATCAATTTAAGTGTAGTTGTTTTTGAGAAATCTGGTTTTAAAACGAGAATACCCATGGAAAATTGAGTTTGCTGCACTATATGGCGTATGTGGGAAAAGACTTTTTTTTGGGGCACTATTTTTGCTCTTTGAAGTAATTACTATACTTGTGGCAGAAATACTCTTAAAAGTAGCTGTAAGTAGGCATCTTTGCATGAGTAAGTAACGTCATATTGCGTGTCCTCGAAATATGTTAAATTAGAATCCTACTGGTCCGTATTGTTCAAATATTTTCATCTCTGAGTTGTCTACTTTATTTTTTTAATATCTATTCAGTGGTGTAACTGAAGCCTGCGTGAAATCAATTTAGCAACGTGTTGTGGACCTACAGTCAAGTTTGAGGGTAGCCAAGCCAGGCCAGTGATCTGGGCAATGTTGATCGACATTTCAGCGAAGAGCGCGATTAGAAGCCAGCTAGTTATTCGGTCGACCTGGTAAAAAAAATAGCTTCTCATTTTACGTGGTCTCATAGGGCCAGTCGTCGTTCACGCCGTAACTGATACGGCCACATAAGCCCTTCAGGCGAGAAAAGCAAGTGTCCATTTCGTTTAAGGCTCGCATCCTGACTGTCCCGATATAAATCTAAGGACGGGGGCGTCTAGCTCCGTCTTCGATGCTGTTCGTCCTGGCGCTTGCACGGGCTAAGCCCAGGATCCTCTCGACTCAATTTCCTCTTGACCCTGAATGATATAAGCCGCCGTTCGTTTGCCCTCGTCCAGATGCCACTGACCGGAGATGAAAAGGACCGGACAACCAAACTATGTGCATGTTTATATCTTCATTGAAACAACCAAACAATGTTGCGATAATGATTTTTCGAGGGTTATCTCTTTAGATGCGGCGACAAAATGAAAACGTTGCTATCTTTATAAAAAATACTTGACAAGGTTTTGGCAAATCTTGCATCAAGATTAAAGATGGATTGCCAATGCGCTATACCGCCATGTATTCAGATTATTCCGTGCACCTGACGAAAATGCGACGGTTCGCAACAAGTGTCATGCTGTGGCGGTGACTGAATGCTTCCTGTGTATTACGTTTTGTGAGTAATTTTATTGAAATTTCTTATGTAAACTCGCGTCTGCACGCTAGTGCATATATTTACATGCAATATTTCTTCCGTGTTCCGTGTTGCAACAGAATGTATGTTGTAGATTTTACTCTTGTCATACGATCAAATCTAATACACTAAGGGCCGGTTTTACGAAAGTCGGATAAGCACTGGAATAACTATTCCGGAATAAAGGCCGGTTTTCATAGCAACGGTCCACAGTTTATACTTGGATTTATCCGATTCGATTTTTGTAAAAGCCCATTTATCCCGAGTTATTCCGGAATAGCGTTATACCTGGCTTATTCTTCTTTCGTAAAACCGGCCCTAAGTGCTCTTGCTGTCAGCTTAGACGAGTCTCAGGACTATAGTTTAGATAATAATAAATAAGCACACCAAACTAGATATTTAGCTCAACAATTATCCAACCATATTACTTTAGTCTTTTGCAACAAGATTTAATACAATGGGATCTGCTGGTGCTGTGCATGGCTTGTTGTACCGGAGGCAGGATTGGGAAAGAGAACGACTATGGCCGTCAATTTCCGCTGGTACCGTCAGGTTTGTTGATCGTTGCTTTGTTCGATACTTCTGACACTGGCGCAGAAAGGGGAAAGGCAGTAGCGTACCAGGGTAAAGGTACGCCTATTTGCAGGGCATTTTGTTACAGACACTTACACACATATTTGCAAAAATTGCTACCGTTAGATGACCCATATTATCTTAGTACCCATATTACACATTTTGCCTTAGTACAACTCGTGTTTTTAATCACTAATAGTAGTTTCAAGTTTAACAATCACTATTGTAAAATGTCTATTTTGAAACATACAAATTTTGTATTAGTCGTTAACTTTTCTGATCAATATTAATTTATTTTCAAAAGCAATCGCATGTCGCAATCTTCTTTTTCTAATCTGTTGTCCAAGATTCTTGTTTTTCTCAGCAGGTGATACGTTAATTTTTGTATTGCCTTTCCCAAACAATTTTCTTTTATTTCATATGGTGGACAATCTTATGCAAATCACACCTCATCGGAATATGCACAAAATGAAGCTTAAGCAATGGAAAATTTTAAATTTCCTCCACACATTGTATAATTTACAGTGAAAGTTTATGCTGCGAAGAAGATTTCCCGTGCAACTTATATTACCTAAATCTTAGAGCTTAAATGCAGAACATTTAGCGCTATTATTTTAATGTGTGTTTGGGCTGTAATTATGTGGTGAAGCGAGTGATTTTGAGTTGTGGTTAATTAAAAACTCGAATGACCGTGTTTAGTTGATGTTTAATAATAAGAATACTAAGTAGTGTTACAATCGTGAGTCATGAAAGATGACGTCACTTGCGTAAGAGATGTGGAAGGTTTTAAATTAGAGAAGGAGTTTGTTCCGTGGCGCATGGGTTAGCGCTTCAGGCTTGGACGGGAATGGACGCGAGTTCTATTCCCAGGCGGTTCGATATTTTTTCTCTGGTTTAAATCCTTCTTAACAGATCAGAAGTGGGATTCACTGTGTGCTTGGCTGCTTGGAGTAGCAAGGCGTGGTTGTTATAGAGGTGTACAGATTTGGTGGCAATGACAGTTGTGAGTCTAAGGTGTCGAGAAGACAGCCGAGGCGGCTGTATCGTCAGCTTTGGCCGAACTGTTACAATCGTGAGTCATGAAAGATGACGTCACTTGCGTAAGAGATGTGGAAGGTTTTAAATTAGAGAAGGAGTTCGTTTCGTGGCGCAGTGGGAAGCGCTTTAGGTTCTAAACGGACAGGTCGCAAGTTCGAATCCCGCCGGTTTGACATTTTTTCTCTGGTTTAAATCCTTCTTAACGCGACGATGTACCGGCGCCACAGAAAAGTTTATGCTGAAGTTGGGCTAGTGTAAGCATTATAAGCGGACTTCAGACGGAGCCGAGGGTAGGTAATAAAGTAATAAGCATCAATGAGCGGGCTTTTAAAACGAGTCGGAGAGGGTGAAGGATAGGTAATAAACCATAATCATAAACTATTTTTGTCACTTTCATTCACAGACAGGGTTTAACGGAGGTGCATAGCAACAAAACCACTTTGCATCGCGTGTGCTTAGTGGCAATATTTTGAAAGAAATAAAATCTGAAAATTCTGCTCACTTGGCGCGTGACGTCAGACAGACACGGGTTAGCCTACAGCTGTGCAATAACTGACATCTATTATCAATTATTGATAACAGATTGTTTATAGGTATGTTTCAACAAGCAGTTCAAATCGGTTCGGAACCGTTCAAAGTGCTCGTCCTTTAAGTTAATCCTATTGCCAGCACTGATAAGTGTGTTGACTAATTTGAACTTAATTCTTTATTTAAACACATACGGCACTTTTCTATATTCTCACAAAGAAAGACTTGATCATTATTATTGTTTAGTTTTTTGACGTGGGACACAATGGTATGGTAGTTTGTGGGACTAGTCCGGCCGGATAATGATCGATAAAAAACATTTATGGATAAAAAATATTTATCGATACACGATAATTCTCGATAAGTTATATCGATAAAAATGCGCACCCACCCCTAAGCTAGCCAATACCGCCTAATAATGTGATGCCTAGTAATATGATGTTGTGACGTCACACGTAATTAGTGTCGCTTGTCGCTTTTACACTTGTATATCTCCAAAACGGTTTGCCTCAGAGAAACGATTTGAAGCATTGTTCTTAGATTCTCTTTTGTTCTATACTTAACTTTTATTTTTAAAATACAATATTTTTAAAATAAAAGGGTCTTTTTCAATTGAAAAGCATAAGAAACTCAAAATGGACCATTTTTACACCGTAAGCTTTCATGTCAAATATTTTGTAAGCGCCGCTGATAAGACCCTCTGTGCCAGACGGTCATTACGGGCACGTCTGCAATAGCAAGATAACATATGTTTTGAAAATGGATTACCTACATTTACTTTAAAGCGAAATAGTTTGTCTTAGAGAAAACGATTTGAAACATTGTGATTATATTTTTTTGTTCTAAAACTTTTACAGCTTTTTTAAATTAAACGCATCTTTACCAACTGAAAAGTATGAGGGACTCAAAGTGGGTCATTTCTACACCATAAGCCCTTATGTCAAATATTTTCGCAAGCGCTACTGATAAGACCATCATTATCTGTTGGGAGCATTGCCTTCACTAGGAACCTGGGTTGCCTAAGGTTGGCAACGGGATCGCGTCCTTATAAAAGGCGAGGGCTGCTGCGCATCCCTCTCTTTCACCAGCCATCGAGCCAGCGATCTGTCAACAACAGCAACAGCAGCCAGCGACCATATTTTGTATTTACTGATTTGATTATTAATATATTCCCATATTGATTGTGGCTACCACGTTATTCCACCCGAAAGAACACTACAGTGGCGACGAGGATTAAGGTAAAGAAATTTTCTTTTGGGGAGAGGGCTTTTGGGCTGTGTTATTAGGAACCGTGGACAAAGGAAAAAATTGCCATGAGTACCCTAGACATTCAAGCGACACTGCTAGAAGTATTGCAGAAACAGCAAGCCCAACAAGAACGCCAACAAGTTCAACAAGAGCGCCAGGAGGCGCTAATCCAGTCACAACAGAAGATGCTGGAAAAACTGTTGGCCGACCCGAAAGATGCCCCAAAACGTGAGAGTAGTCAATCGGAGGAATTCCGCATGGAAACCTTGGGCAACAGCCTGAGGGAATTCTCCTACAATCCAGAGGCTGGCTTAACCTTTGACGCATGGTACCAGAGGTATGAGAGCCTGTTCGTCGAAGACGCCAAACACCTTACGGAAGCAGCTAAAGTACGGTTGCTCCTAAGAAAACTAGAGCTGGACTGTCACGAGCAATATACGAGCTTCATCATGCCTAAGGAATATAAGGACATAGGGTTTGCAGAAACAATAACAATTCTAAAATCCATGTTTGGGAAAAAGGTTTCAGTAATCAGTTGCAGATACCGATGCATGCAGACTGTAAAGAAATTCTCAGAGAACCTTACAGCATACGCAGCCAGGGTCAATAAATGCTGCGAAGAATTTAAGATTAACAAAATCACAGCGGATGAATTCAAATGTCTTATTTTCGTATGTGGGTTACAAGCACCAGAAGAAGCGGAAGTCCGAACAAGGTTACTGGCTAAAATCGAAGGAACGGATGAGACTAAATCACTTACTCTGCAGGATCTAATTATCGAACATCAGCGATTGGTAAATCTTAAGGAGGACACAGCGATGGTGGGGAACAAGAGAGCAAACAGTCAAGCATCTGTACAAGCAGTGGCACGTAACCAAAACAACAAACCAAATCAGGGTAAGCAGGAATACCCAACAAGTGACAAGAAGAAAATACCAAAAAGGCCTTGCTGGTTTTGTGGAGAGCTGCATTACTCCTCGAATTGTCAATACAGGAACCACCAGTGCCGGGACTGTAAGAAGAAGGGACACAAGGAGGGCTATTGTTTTTCGAGGAAATCAAACAAAGACAGGGCCAGCAAAGCAGCAGTCACAAACGTCATCCAGCAGGTCAACCAAATTAACGCAAACGCATCCCGAAGATACGTTTCTGTTAAAATTAACGGCATTCAAACCAAACTACAAATTGATACGGCTTCAGACATTACCATTATATCTAGGGAAACGTGGAAAAAACTGGGGAAACCCAGACCGGAACCATCAAAGCTGGCAGCACACAACGCCTCCGGAGACCCGTTGCAACTAGTAGGTAAATTCAAATGTAACATGGAGCTACAAAATTCAACTAGAACAGGGGATTGCTACATAACAGATGTCCAAAATCTGAACCTTCTAGGAATTGATTGGTTTACAAAGTTTGGCCTGTGGGACCTTCCAATAAACGCAATGTGCGCATCAATTCGAAGCATTCCAAATCAAGTCGGAAACTTACGGAAAGAATTTGCTGACATTTTCCAGGAGGGCCTAGGCCTGTGCACCAAAACCAAGGTACAATTACACGTCAAAGCCAACGCATCTCCAGTCTTTCGACCCAAGAGACCAGTCGCTTACGCAGCAATTCCAGAAACAATAGTTTCAGACAACGGAACACAGTTCACCAGCGAAGCATTCCAAACATTCTGCAGAGGAAATGGAATCGAACACATCCGAACAGCACCTTTCCACCCCCAATCCAATGGGCAAGCAGAACGGTTTGTGGACACTCTAAAACGATCTTTGAAGAAGATGCGCGGGGAGGGGCTTCCACTACGGAAACAGCTCCAAACCTTTTTATCCACTTATCGAACAACGCCGAATGCTAGCGCGCCGCAAGGAAAATCTCCTGCTGAACTCCTACTAGGAAGAACACTTCGAACGACACTGGACCTTTTGAAGCCAAGACAGCTACCAAGAAGGCAACCAGACGAAAGCAAAATGGCTGCACAGTTCAACAAAAGAAACGGTACCAAGTCCAGGACTTTTCAGGCAGGAGACCTAGTTTTCGTAAAGAGATATGTAAACAACAAATTTATGTGGATTCCAGCCAGAGTTGTAGAAAAAATCGGAGAGGTCATGTACAATGTGCTAACCGAAAACCAACAACTACGCCGAGTTCACAACAACCAGATGAAATCCAGGTACTCCAGGGAGTTTTCATCATCCGAGAGCTCTATTCCCCTGGATATACTTATGGGCACCTTCAACTTGGGGCCACTAGAAGACATCCCACCAGAACGTCCTGAACCGGATAGGCAAGAAGAGATCGACGAGCCACAGCAGGCACTTCAACCGGCGATTCCCAACAGGCCGCCACGCCAGAGGCAGCCGCCGAAGCGATTCCGGGACTACGTCCTCAATTAACGAGGGGAGGTGTTGGGAGCATTGCCTTCACTAGGGACCTGGGTTGCCTAAGGTTGGCAACGGGATCGCGTCCTTATAAAAGGCGAGGGCTGCTGCGCATCCCTCTCTTTCACCAGCCATCGAGCCAGCGATCTGTCAACAACAGCAACAGCAGCCAGCGACCATATTTTGTATTTACTGATTTGATTATTAATATATTCCCATATTGATTGTGGCTACCACGTTATTCCACCCGAAAGAACACAACATTATCGTTAATACATAAGGGGTTATAAATATTTTCTATTTATTAATATTTATTTACGTTTTACGCTGGGGCGTTTATATGGACTAACGCACGGTATACGTTTTTAATCAAATTAATTTTCTGTTTGAGATTGAGATGTTTTCAACTAATGTCGTCATCGACAAGTTTTTTAATTACAATCCCCTAGTTGTTTCTTGTTTTATAATTGATTATTTTATGTTTAGTGACATTTGTAAATTATAGATTTTACTTAAGCTTCTTAGGTCTAAGATGCCGGCTCACTTAACCGGAGAGCAAAAAATTGTATAAATAAGTCTTATTTATTTCTCTTACAACTTTTATTCTTTAATTAGGTATTGTTATCTTTATTTTGAACACTCATATGAGTATAAACGACCCACATTATATTTACGATTGCTAAGAAAATTGTAATTATATCAAAGGAAAGTAACTCTATCTACCCGCTTGCCGGCATAAAAACACGAAACTTTGGAAGCTTTCTTGTCGATTTGCCCAAGACGCCGGTTTATGGTCCCCCAAAACCCACAAACGTCCATTCCTATCTACCTTATTGTATTCGTTTATAGATGTTCTCAAAGACCGAGCTGTCAATCATTCAAAACCCCGCTTACACTATGCTGATTTAAGCAAAATTCCCTTCAAGACTCGTATACTTTTCTGTGGCGCCGATAGTACATCATCTGTAGAAGAAATATAAATTTTAAATGTGTGAGATGGACATTACTTTGGAGACTGACTCTGTACACTACTAAATCATAGACATCATCAACAACGATGGTAAAGTCACGTTTTTTTTTTGTTAGTTTTTATATTTGATTTAGTTACAATAAGAACTTAGCCTTTTTTTGTCCTGATTCACGTTTTCCTTGGACGAATAAGCAGTTAGATCTCAAACTTCGCTCTCATTCACCCTCTATACATAAATAACTATTTCAAGCTCCAAGCAGTATAAAATCTCCCACTTCTATGATCTAGTGGGAAACTAATCTTCACAATGCTTTAAATAATTTCATAGTGTGTATAATGGTGTGAACTGAACACATTTTACTATGGAGAACTCTACAATCTTCCGCCACATCTCAATCTATGTACCCCTCAAGTTGTGTTTCTGACTCTACAGATGGCGCTGTTTCTTGGCCCAAAATAATTTATGACACAACCCCATGGAAAAGAAGATTTACTGGGTCCTAATCGGCAATAAACTTTGGTCGACTACCTTCCGTGAAAAGGTTCTCTTATCACAATACATGCCATCTGGTAACTGCCACGAGGCCTGTGACGAGGTTGTCGGCAAGTTGGTTTTCGAAATTTACGTCTACAGACAGACGTTCACCGAGTTATTGTTCCTGAAACATGCGCATTATGTACTTCGCGCATGGAGACAAAAGACTTCAAAGATAGAGCACTCGATGGTTGCTGGTAAGGTAGCCGCATGGGATAGTGGCTGAAAGTGGACGGTCGAGGTCGTAGGTTCGGTTCTTGGCCCAGGACAAGGATTTTTTTCCATTTTTTTAGAGGCACGCGAAAAAGTTTTGTACAATGTCAGTTCTGGGCCCTGTAATTTTTTTTTAAAAGCACGATTAGAAATTACCACTAAAAGATGTTTTACGTTTTACATAATGCGGTCATTGTTTACTTTACCCACTTCTGGATTTTCAAAAAGCCAATTACAGCAAAGCATTCTTTAACATTTATATATTACGGAAATCAATATATTTTTTTGTGCAAACCACTTCTATTTTTACTCTTATTTTCTTTGCCTTAGCACATCTACATCTCAAAAACCAAGAAGTGGACATTGTAAACAATCACCCATAACGCGCATGTTTCAGGAGCAAGAGCTCCGTGGAACGTCTGTCTCTTACAACCTTGTCCGCGACGTCTTTTATAGAGACCTATATCCTATAGCGATTCCACAACCGCTGGATGCCCGATGGGCTCACAACAACATCTCTTGCAACTTGCCAAATGGAAGTTCCACTTTCAATTAGAGCAACACCGCGTGCAATTTCCACCTCATTGAGATACCTTATTTTGATTTTAATACTGGTTAGATGACATTTAATGTCAGTTTTGAGTAAGGCAATCAACAAAGAGTCGCATTACATTCACTTTGATTTTCGTAGTTTTATTAATTTTCTGTTCAAGTCTTTAGAAGAAAGGATTGGTTAAATGTTGCTGCAATTGTTTCTTAGGAATAATAGATGACGGAAACATTATTGAATAATAAAGACGTTTCCATTATTGGTACAGACCAACTCCAACTAACCATGAGAAAAGCTGTTGTTTCAAAAAGACGTAGTTTTTGTCTTTCTTAGGAATGTGACCAACTAACTCTTAAAAAAACACACAATTATTACTTTCAAGTTCAGGGGCAATTGAGGATCACTAATGCAGTGAAATGTTATTTTATTGGGTACAATGAGTTTGAGGAAAATAATCTATTTATCAAAGAATCTCCATGCCGATTTTGTTTTCTTCATTACCACCGTAACCGCCGGACAACGAAAATAAACTATTATGTTTGTCGTGGTTGCTTTCGTTCCCCATCATTTCAGTTTATTTATGGTACATTAGCAAAGTAACAGTTAAGGGATCATAAAACTGACCGCAAGTGCACCCCTGATCGACGGTGACAGGTCCGTAACAGCTCAAACTTTGAAGTGCCACGTGGTGGCTCTACACCGAACTAAATTTAACATGGCAGGCATAGGACCGTAGGTTGTCGATTAAGATAGACAGTAGACTAATTAACTTTTCTTAAAATTTCTTTAACTTTTGTTAATAGCGCTTTAAAATCTAGCTATTAACATATAACCGCATAGAAAAAAATAATGGCAACGTTGATTAATTAACCATAAAATCAAAATTTCAAACTTTAGCCGGATTTTGAGCTTGTTATTTTTTAGATTACAATTTTTTGTATACAAGGAAATGATCAAGTTCTCAAAATCTTCAGTTGTAACCGCGATATAACGATCAAAAGATTGCTGCAGACGTATTCTAAATAACTATTACCACTTTGTTAATTGAGGTGCATACTTCAATTTTACGGTAGTATGTAACTGAAAGATTCCTTTATAATATTTAATAAAATGTATTTTTCTAACGCCATAAGTAAGAAGACAGTGATGTTGTTTCGAGCTGATGTAAGAAATAAGTGATGTTGACTCGAGTTGATGTAATAAGTTGTTACGGTTCGGAATGCTGAGGTGGCTTCGGCCATGAGTTTGGACTCAAAACCTCGGAGAGCTGATTACTCTCTGGGGCGATGGACCCATTGACACCGTGTGTTGGAGTTGCCCACAGTAAATAATTACTTCTCCACCCAGATTCCCGAATCCTCGCTTTCTCTCTTGCGGTAGTTGGTTCTTGTCTGGGAGGTCGCGATGAAAGGATTGTTGGGAACGGGACACCCGGGAGCGTTATCCGCCAATGGGAACATGCTACTTTTTGTAAAATCGCGAATTGTGGAGGGGCTGGTGACGGTTGGTTGAGGCGAGATATTCCCAAGTTGAAGGCCTCTTTTCTTTGGTCGCGAAAATGATAAGCGGCGAATCGTGACAGTCGGTGTAATTAGCAAGTTTTTGGTGATTACAGTGATTCTAGAGGCGAGTATGGGTCATTAGTTGCCAGCAGGAGTCAACTGACTGTTGGATTGTCACATTATTACAGATGTCCCTTTTGTTACTGTCGTAACCGTTGAGGTAACTTTATCGTTTTTTTGGACATCCTCGTTCCGGAATTGCTGGGTCACCGAAAGTTCACTTCGAGGCCGTCCAACACCAAAGGTAACAAGTCATGATCCCCCTTAAAAGACAATAGCTGCATTACTGAGACTGGGGGTTGTTTTGGGGACTAACCGTCGTTGGGTCCATTCCACAGGCCTCTATATAGCGGGACACACTTGGAGTACTGCCACCGCCCAAGTCCCGAGAGGGTGCTCGAGCCCCGCTGTGTTGTCGTCCTTCGATCTTGGTCGGGATTCCACCTGGATTGCTGAGTGCTGATCGCCGCCAGCGGCGCGACCTCAGGATGGAACCGACCAGATAAGCTTGTTGTGCCGTCCTTGCTACGGATAGTGTTGTAACGGGGCAGACTGACTTAACTTGTATAGGGTGGCGACTTTACCTACCACACACTATCATTGGGTTGGGGTTGCCGCAGTCGCGCGGTTGTCGGCCGTCGTTTTATAGTTGCCATCGCTATCGGTCACCGTGGCTAATTATTGAGCTTTTATCTTCGATGTATTTATGTATTTAAATTTACTTTAGTGTCCCTGCTATATTTTAGTTGTAATCTGCCTGCAGCTGCAACCAGAGGAGCGCTTTGTTAATTTTATAGTATCTATCGCGGACTAGCCCTAATTCCGGGGTTTAATAGCTCTTATTATTGACACCATTTAAATATTAAACCAGCTTATCTACAGCCGCATTGTTAAACCGACCATCTTGTTGTTTATACTTACCTGGTCCGCGTAGTCCGGGTGCACCGACGGCGGTCGGTCGCACGTACCGCCATCGACGGTGGTGCCGCACTGATTGGGAGGGGCGCGGGACCGGCTGGGTTTGAAGACACACTCACTCCCGCTTGTGTTGGTCAGGGGTAGTACCCGTAAAAGCGGGTGGCGCCCACTTTATTAACACCCACTCCCTACCGCCGACTGAGTGCCGAGCTTGGGTGGACGGAAGGGGAGTGACCCGACAGTAGCACGCTGACCTTTTGGGTGTCTCGACCCTGGCCTACGGACCGGTCCCGCAGGGGCCAACGCCGTTTCTTTTCCTCCCTCTTGTTTTTTTTTGTACTTTTCTATCGCCGTCCACCCCGTAACAAAGTAAGTGAACGAAAAACTATCCACCATGGGCACAGGTCACCAGTCGGGTGGAATCACCCCCACCACGGTGTGACTAATGGTGCAGATGGTGGTGCGACTCGACATATGACTCAATATGACATAATATGACTGAATATGTTTTATCTTATGTTCGGCGTTGAATCTATGTATGAAGAATTTTTACCTAATCGGAACAAATGTGAATTATAAACTGAGTATAATATTTAAATCAGTATAAATTAAAAAGTTGTAGATACTTGAGAAACTATCTCTATCTACCAATAATAGCGTTGCGAGTATTATGTGCATATATATTGAAATTGCCCGTTATAATTTAAATTTACTTACATTATAAGATACTAGTATAGCTAAGTACCTATGTATTATTTTTTGCAAAAACAATGTAATTTTGTACAATAACCTCGTACCGAATCTGTGTGATTAAACCGTCGTGTTGCAATAATATGAACACTTCTTCATTCACGAGATGATAACTGTCAAGATTTCTCTTTTAGACAATGCCAATGCGCTTTTCTGGTTGACCGGACTGCTGAATTTATTAACGTATATCGGAAGCGATTTTGCACGTAGACAAACACATTTATTTAATAGAAAAGTGTCATTCGAAACGTTCACAATAGAAAGCGTCACAGTAGAAAAAAGTAGAACGGACATGAACCGTACACGACCCAAACAAAACCAATCGTAATAGAGTCGGTCGAGCCGTAAATAAAGTCTCGTCTACTTCGAAGGCATTATGACATTGAAACAAAACCTAGACGTGGAAGTTTAGTGCCAAAATAAAACGGATAGACGAGCAACAGTGTCCAGAGGCTATTAGTTTTATTAAAACCCCATTTCTTAGTGTAACATTGTACAAAGCATCTCTTGCTTTTTAACGAAAGCTCCGTTGCCATTTGGCGGTGTAATAATTATAATTATTCGTTAAGGCCTTAATAGACAACTTTTGAATTCTATCGGAATTTTGACTGCTTTCCTTAATTAATTACTTTGTATGCGTGTTATAATGAACGGTCTAAAGAGCTCTAGTTGGAATAATATAAGCGGCGTAGTCATAAACAACGTCAACGTCATTTTGAATTTTATGACAACTGCTAAGTTATAAGTAGCGTTTTGGAGAATTACCTGTGCATATATATTAAATCATTACTGCCCCAAATGGGATTAACATGTCTCCAAGTAGGGCAGTAGCCACTTATAACCATAATAGACGATCTTGACGTTATGTTGACGAGTGGAAGAAAAATAATCTCACAGTAGATCACCAAGAATAACGCGGATGTATTTTTAATTACCCAGGCTGGAAAGTTTGTGGCTTTTGCGTTTGTGAAAGTTTTATTGCTAACAACACAAACTTTTAGGAAGTTGCGATAAAAATTTGCAGTGCTCACAATCAAGTTACTTCCTTAGAAGGCATGCGCATTGTACAATAGAAATTGAATTACTTTGCTTGTAGAGAAAAGGTCGGTGCGAGTTCTTTGTCCCAGTGCTTGTTGCGCAACATTTGGATGATTATTTATTAGACCGAGCTTTATGTTCCCGAAGATGTTAACCTCAGGCAATATCCAGAACTTATTTAATAATAATAGTAATCAGATTTTGTTGCCCAACAGTCGCCGACCAATTACTGGACCAAAAAAATATCAATAATAAAACATAATAACGATACAAAAGTTAAAATACCACAACCAAGAATAAACAAACCGCAATTGTAAAAAAGCTAAAAATATATTTCTTATTTTTTTACACCCGCTAAGCATTGCTTCGCGATTCCGATTACAGCACGAAGCCCTTGATGAAAAATATCACATTTGCTAGATATTACATTAAAATGCTTACACATAATATTAGCCGGGGACACTAATAATACATTTGTATCGCAATAAAAGGTTTGCTGGTGATGAACAGCACAGAGATAAAAATAAAAGTTAAGCGTGGAGAGCAACTCCGGACAGTCTACGCCACCGTGAATCAACTTATACAAGAACGAAACCGAAGAGGCAAACCTGCGCAACTCCAACTGCTCAAATCAAATTTCATTTGCAGAGACGAGTCGAGAAAACCCCGCTCCGGACAAACTTGATAGCACCGAAACACCAGGCATTTCAGAAATCGTCTCTGCACCGACTCAATAGCAATTTTATAGCGTTTGTAAAGTGGGCACTAGACTAAAGTACAGTACTCTAGTCGCCAGCGCACAATCGAGAAATACAACGTTTTAAAGCTATGCACGTTTCTGAAGTCCCGGGACCCTCTCAGTACGAACTCCAGCATTCTGGATGCCGCGTTCACCGTCAATAAATAAATAAATCACCGTCAAAGCAGACACCAAGATCGTCAATTAAGTTCCATTTCAACAAAAGTGTCCCGTTAATCGCGTAGCTGTAAACTAAAGGTACTAGCTTCCTACAAAAAGTCATTGTCTTGCATTTGCCACTATTCAACGTTAGACGGTTCTCCCTATACCAAGACGCAATATCATCCAAAGCACATTGTAAGCGAATACAGTCGCTAATAAAATCAACTGAAACAAAAACTTTCAGATCGTCGGCAAACAAAAGCCTATTGCACTTCAGAGTCAGAGCCAGATCAGTTATAAAGATTAAGAAGAGTAACGGCCCCAGGTTAGAGCCCTAAGGTACCAATGGAACAAATGATACCAATCTGAATTTATTGTAATGAACAAATTGTTTCCTACCCGTTAAATAATCACGCAGGAAAGTAACGTCTCGGTTTTTTTTTGGGGGGGGGGGTCTAGTTTCGAGTTAGAATACCTGAACAGCCACTTTTAGGGGTAGTGGGACTTCCAAGGGCCCGCAATAGATTTTCCTTATGCAATATTCCTCTTTCGTGTTTTCAGCTTGTTTCTTTATTTTCAATCTTTACCTTGAACCTTGTGGAGCGGCATCTGACGTCGGGGCGACTGGTGGGCTTATCGGGTTTGGTTGAGTTTTTGCCCCATATTTTTACGCAATAATTCCCGATATCCCCATTGCCATTTGCCTGCTGGACATGCGACGTGACGTTGCCACGGGGTCCGATTTTAAGGTAAAGTTCAAATTTTCCCTCAGAGTTAAGACAACCGATAAAACGGATAATGTTTAGGGGTGTTGCTAGCACTAATGCATCTTTAGAAATTATCAAACGTAGGTCCAGACTTTCAGCCCAATTTCGTCGTTGAATATTGTTAAACTCGTCAACCAGCACTTCCACTGACTCTCGTAATTTGCATGATAATAATCGCGCTTTATAGTCCTGTAACAACCAGGATATGACTTCGGACCACAATGCACCTTCTTGATGCCATAAGTTATTAATATGTAGCCCATTGATGACAATTATTTCTAACGTTTACAAAGTAACTGAGCGGAAGCGAGAATGTATGTTTCACGGTCCAATCATTAAAACAGCAGCGTCCAGAATGTCGCCTCATTCTGGAATTGTTCGACCCATCACCGTCAACTTGACAAGGCACTAATGCTAACGTTGCGCTAATGTTATTACCAGAAGCCATCAGAGTTGTTGCGATTTTCATTCAGTGGGTAGATAGGTGTTTGAAGTGCTGGAGAGATATCTCATTAATTTTATTGCGGAGCAACTAGAGAAAGGCAATTTCTTAGTTCAGCAAACGACATGAAAAGATAAGAGGAAGTGCTTCAAAGACCGCTCCTGATGAAACTAACAAAAGATGCGAGCTTCAATGCGAAATTTTATTATTTCGGATTTCGTTATCCGGAAGGTATTAGTTTTGTATTACCGTTGTAGCGCTCCCATTCTATAGTGGTGTTTCAGGTAATTAAGGAGTGAAGAGGTTTCTTTCAGTGACTAATATCAAAACCGGTGGAAATTATGGAGGGATCTTGAATTATTTCAGCTGTGCAATTAGAAGCTTATTGAGATATCAAGTGCAGATTTAATGGAATTCAATTATTACCACTATAGATTGTATTCTCCTTATTTCACTTTCACCAAATAATTGGCATTAATTCACGAAGATCAAAGTTCAGAAAATTTGCAAAAAAATTATTGGCTCTGCACAGAAAAAACACTTTTCAGATACCCACTTTTCCATGCGGTAAATTCTGAAGAGATTTTTTAACATCTAGTATTTAGATATGTTTTAAGGTAGTTTTGTAATATACATTTTTCTTGTTTCAGCGTCATATTCCGCACATGGCGACGGCAATGGAGTCGGCACTGGAGTATCAAAGCTGCAGTTAACTCTTTCCAGGGGTGATCTAAACGCACGCTTTGAATGCAAAGTGGATAGCGATGCTCTAGGAGACGAACCGATAATATCGTGGATAACAGTTGATGTCAACGGTAAGTTGTTACAAACCCGTTAAAATCTCTGCTGGGTTTATGGCTATCTGCAATCACCTCTAAATAAATAATCCCCCTTGTTACTCGTTCATCATTAACTTGAGCAAAACTAAAATCAACGTACCTACCCCCGCGTGTCAGATTCCATCTCCATAGATAACAGACTGCTCTTGATTAGAAAGGTCGATGATTACGTGGCGTTTCCCGACGAATATGTGTAGCTTTAAATTGGTCAGTAATGTGTTTATGTGATCAAAACTGCCGCAGCTGTTTTGAGTGATTCGATTAGAAGAAGCAGTCATGCGACTAGGACTGGCGTAATTGAGCGATAACGGCCGCCTTTGTTGGAATGACCAGCGAACCCGATAAAGTTTTGGAGTGTTGAAATTTTCAACCTAATTATGAAGTTTTGCGATCACCTTAACGCCCACGTTTCCGTCCGGAAACCGATAAAAATAAGCCAAGTTCCACTCGTCCAATCCAGAACTTGAAAACACAAAACGAACGAAATTACTCGATAATAGCAATTTGGGTGGAACGCGTCCACGTAATGGCCTCGAAATGTGGCGCGTGTTTGTTTCACTGTAGGTTAGAGTAATGAAGATAACTTAATGTCTAATTAGATTATTTTAATTTAACTCAAATCTTACAAATTGTCTATAAATGTGAATCTGCACCGATTTTGAACTTCAATTAAACTTCAAAATTTTTTAGCCATGGACTTTAATTGTCTTTTTAAATTGTAATATTTGCACTAGCACTTTTAGTATATCATAGTTTACGTTAACATTACCGAATGAAAGACGTTCATACCGCATGAGAATAACTAACAATTCACCCGGCGCCTCCGCCAAAAGTGCATTTGACTGTCTATTTCACTGATTACACTCCTACTTTCGTACATAACTTTTTAAACACGTTTCAAATTTTTAACTGTATTATATAATGCTAAGAATGCTTTTAAGCTAAATGGTACTCAGAAAGGAGGATTGGCGGTATTAACACCTAATATTCTACTACCAATCCCCATGTTCTTAAAATTAGATCCGTGTGTAGAGGTAAAGCCCGTGGAATTATGTATAAACTAATCAACCCACACGCTAAATCTGGTTTATTAATGAAAATTTGGGAATGATATAAATTGTGCTATAGGTAAGTTTGCTGCAAAATTCTGTTGCTGAAAATTAGGCATTAAAACGTCGCATTTGTAACTGCATTTATGAACAGCGCATTTGGAGGCTCCGTCAAGTTGCCCCCCCCCCACAATGAATTTATAGTGGCGAACCTCATGGTCACCTTGCACCAAGCATGCACCACCTTGCACCACCCTCACCAGAGCTTGCACCCCTAGGGTTACCTAGATATTCGACTGTAAAGGTGGGGGGGGCTAACTTGACGGTAGCCCCCCCCCATGCGATAAATAAACATTAAAATAGTATGTAACGCTTGCACCATCCTTGCACCACCTTGCACCAACAACCTTTCAGCTTGCACCCCTTGTGGTGAGTTTCTTTTTAATGTTATAACCTGGGGGGGGGCTAACTTGACGCCCACGAGAACTCACCCTTAGACATACGAGAGAAATTTTTGAACGGTACTGTGACCTTGCACCGAGCATGCACCACCTTGCACCACCCTTACCAAAGCTTGCACCCCTAGGGTTACCTAAATATTCAACTGTAAAGGCGGGGGATGGCTAACTTGACGGTAGTCTCTCCCATGCGATGAATAAACATTAAAATAGTATGTAACGCTTGCAGAAACCTTGCACTACATTGCACCAACGACCTTTTAGCTTGCACCCCTTGTAGTGAGTTTTTTTTTAAATTCTATAACCTAGGGGGGGGGGGCTAACTTGACGCCTACGAAAACTCACTCTTACACATACGAGAGAAATTTTTGAGCGGTACTGTGACCTTGCACCGAGCATGCACCATCTTGCACCACCCTCACCAAAGCTTGCACCCCTAGGGTTACCTAAATATTCAACTGTAAAGGTGGGGGATGGCTAACTTGACGGTAGTCTCTCCCATGCGATGAATTAACATTAAAATAATATGTAACGCTTGCAGAAACCTTGCACTACATTGCACCAACGACCTTTTAGGTTGCACCCCTTGTAGTGAGTTTCTTTTTTTAAATTTTATAACCTAGGGGGTCTAACTTGACGCCTACGAAACCTCACCCTTAGACATACAAGAGAAATTTTTGAACGGTACTGTGACCTTGCACCGAGCATGCACCACCCTCACCTGAGCTTGCACCCCTAGGGTTACCTAGATATTAAAGGTGGGGGGGGGGGGTCTAACTTGACAGTAGACAAACTTATAATTATTACTTTTGAGTCCTGCGCCCCAACGTCTTATGTAGCTTTACTTGTCTCCTGTTTTTTACTTTATTATGATTTAACTATATTATACGTTTGTTGTTATTTGTATTATCTACTACATATTTTACTGCTAATATTATTTTCTTTTAAACCTGAACCAAGCAAAGTGTCTAAGAATGTATTCTTACACACGTCAAGTTGACTACCGCGAGTTTATGAAATAAAAATATATCTCGTCAATACATAGGTGCAAAACTTGTGTTTAAACTTTAAAAGTGCCATAGGGGTGCAAACATCGGTGCGACTGGTGCAAGATGGTGCATGCTCGGTGCAAGGTCACAGTACCGCTCAAAAATTTCTCTCGTATGTGTAAGGGTGAGTTTTCGTAGGCGTCAAGTTAGCCCCCCCCCCAGGTTATAGAATTTAAAAAAAGAAACTCACTACAAGGGGTGCAAGCTAAAAAGTCGTTGGTGCAATGTAGTGCAAGGTTTCTGCAAGCGTTAAATATTATTTTAATGTTTATTTATCGCATGGGAGAGGCTACCGTCAAGTTAGCCATCCCCCACCTTTACAGTTGAATATTTAGGTAACCCTAGGGGTGCACGCTTTGGTGAGGGTGGTGCAAGGTGGTGCATGCTCGGTGCAAGGTCACAGTACCGTTCAAAAATTTCTCTCGTATGTCTAAGGGTGAGTTCTCGTGGGCGTCAAGTTAGCCCCCCCCCCAGGTTATAACATTAAAAAAAAACTCACCACAAGGGGTGCAAGCTGAAAGGTTGTTGGTGCAAGGTGGTGCAAGGATGGTGCAAGCGTTACATACTATTTTAATGTTTATTTATCGCATTGGGGGGGCTACCGTCAAGTTAGCCCTCCCCCACCTTTACAGTCGAATATCTAGGTAACCCTAGGGGTGCAAGCTCTGGTGAGGGTGGTGCAAGGTGGTGCATGCTTGGTGCAAGGTGACTATGGGGTTCGCCACTATAAATTCATTGTGGGGGGGGCCAACTTGATGGAGCTGCATTTGGACATCTAACAATTCGCGTAACGCTCCAATTTTTCGCCCTTGGTAATAAAAGTCGGCTTCCTGTTATTTTTTCTTCCTTAAATTAAATCGTTCTCGTGAACGTAACCGGAGTGAGTGTTCGTGACACAGCTTCTTAAGTGTATGAATGTATTTTTGGCTTTACGTTTAATTAAAACTGCCGTAGAATCCAGATACTTAAAGTAAGAAGGTGGCATGCTTCGAAATTACCCTCTTCAGCGACGAGTGGTGGCTTTACATTTTGTGTCACGCGGTTCGATGCCTAACCTCATCATCTTGCGTCTGCTGTAGCCATTTCAACGTCGAGTCGGATAGGAAACAACCCCGAAAATTATTGCTGAGCAACGTTGCTTCCTCATTTTTACGACCAGTCCATATTAGGACCCACTAACCTCTTACATTTAATTACCAATAAAAATTGTATTAAAAAAGAAATTTAGAGTTGCTCCAGCGGACCTCGCGCTCACGATCAAGAATAGGTGCAATTTTGACACTTCAATTAGTCTCACCTAATTGGCAGCGACATGGAAGGTATTAATTGAGCGATTAGAACCCTGCGAGTTGGGATAATTAATTTTTTTACTTAAAATATGTATTACATTACATTACATTACATTACATCCCCCCAAAGTACACTAGTTTCAAGTCGCTAACAATGGCTATCTCACTACACTAGCGTTACTAAAGACTTTGCCGCATTAATTATGCTATGCTATGTAAAAATTATTACAATTCCCGCCATTTCATGTTTGTAACCATTTCGATAATTTTTTTTCCATTATTATAAAGCTAAGTATTTACTTTTGTCAGATGTATTAACAGCTTGTCATTGATCAAACATTTTATATATATCCAACGACCACGTAAGTACATACAACACGCTTTTTTCAGATATGGTGACGTTAGATTTTCGTTTCAATAGTAGATTATATTATTAGGCGTAAAAGTGGAACTTTGTGTGCTGAAGCTCATTGTCATGTCGGCTAAAATACACAAAGACAGTTTTGCGACGAATGACATAATATACTAGTTAATCTTCAAACGTCTTAATTTAGAACATTTTTTAATATTGAATAATACATTCATTCTTTTTTGACCAATCGGATTGCCTCATTTGCCATTTTTCAACCAATCACATAGCCTTTTCTTGAAAAATAAAGCTAGTAACATTATATTCGAAATAAATAGCTACTAGCATTTTATTTCGAATAAATAGCTACTAGCATTTTATTCCGAATAAATAGCTACTAGCTTTTTATTCCGAATAAACTCTAGCAGCTTTTTTTCAAGCAAAATTGATGATGTTGTGAATTTTTCATTTATGTATTAATCTGTCGAATATCATTCGAGCAATAGATTTCTTTAGAATAAATGTTCAAGGTTAGCACTCAAACGCGTCGCCGTCGCAAAAATCACTTGCGCCGCCGGACGTAGGGCCTAAAAAACCTCGAGCTTCGCTCTCGGATTTTTAAGCCGGCCCAACGTTCTGTGGCGCTTGTGATTTTTTCTGCTAGGCAACGCGTTTTCGTGCGAACCTTTTCATTTATTCAGGATAAATCCCTTGCTCTTATGATATTATGTATGATTAATACATTCATACTTTTTTGACCAATAGGATTGCCTCATTTTCCATTTTTTAACCAATCACGTAGCCTTTTCTTGAAAAAAGAAAGCTTGTAGCATTTTATTCCGAATAAATAGCTACTAGCTTTTTATTCCGAATAAACTCTAGTAGCTTTTTTTTTGAAGCAAAATCGATGAAGTTGTGAATTTTTCATTCATGTATTAATCTGTCGAATATCATTCGAGCAAGAGATTTCTTCAGAATAAATGTTCAAGGTTAGCACTCAAACGCGTCGCCGTCGCAAAAACCACTCGCGCCGCCGGACGTAAGGCCTAAAAATCCTCGAGCTTTGCTCTCGGATTTTTAAGCCGGCCCAACGTCCTGTGGTGCTCGTGATTTTTGCTGCTAGGCAACGCGTTTTCGTGCAAACCTTTCCATTTATTCAGGATAAATCCTTTGCTCTTATGATATTATGTATGAAAAGTTTTTAAAAATTAAAATTTTAACTGATTACGATATCTTGGCAGTACTGCTTCTATGGCGATGCAAAAAACAAAATTCAAACTACGATAAAAATTAAACGCCAGTGTTCATGTTGTCTGCCTAAGCTCATAAAAAAGAGCTAAGCGCCTAAGCACACAAAATGCTATTTTTACTTTGTCATTTGAGTCACAAAATCTGTCACCTTTGTGACGTTTGAAGATAAATGTCATTTATTAATCATACCGTTAGACGCACGGAAACAAAACATAACATATAGAAGTCGGACCTAACTCGACTTCTTCTGTACTATGTATATGTGGTAGTCATTGGGCGTAATGCATCATTCCATGAAATACCGGCAATCGCTGTAATTAAGATCGTTACAATAGCTGTTTTAGGGCAAGGAAAAGGTGAGGAGACTAGACTTGCTTATCTTCCTCACCTTTCCCTGTGCTTTTCCTTGCCCTTAAACAGCTAGTTTAACGATCTTAATTACAGCGATTATAGGCATTTTATGAAATGACGCATTACGCCCAATGACTACGACATATATATACAGGTGCGTCAAGGCCGCACAGCCACATTACACAGACTTAGGGGTCAGATATCGTTGTTTCCCTACATTCTTCTCCCTTTATCTCACTTTACTTTTTATCCAAATTTCTCTAATTCAGTCTCAATTATCGTTTTTGTGTGTTTTAGACTTTAGAGGATGTGGACGTTGTTGCACCTTGTGAGGTGCACGTTAATTGTAGTACGCATTTTTCACTTTGACTTTACATAAACAGCAATCGATACTATATTATCTGCACTAATGTTACCACTACCAATCTATGCACTAATTTTTACATAAGCGAACCTCCTTTAGCTTAAATTACTTTGCGACCTATTACTACATCTCTTGATATTAACTTTTGCGCTAAATATTGCTCATATTTTCAATATACTAGGTACGACAATTTACAATTTCATAAGTCCTCGTTATTGCCAGTTGACTTCTGACAAGTTATTTGTGATTGGTCATGGTATGGAGGCTTCTGACACGAATATAAACGTCAAATAAAAATAATATAAATCAAATAATGTGTTGAGTAAGATGTTTTTTGGCATCGTGGAAAATCTACAAACACACTCGTGTGGTTATCGCACTCGACCTGCGGCCTCGTGCACCAACATTAACAATCGGGTGCTACGAGTCACTTTCCATGCTCGTTATGTAAAGTACCTAGAGAAAGAGAGGAATTAAATCGACTAAAATGTTTATAGTTTCAATTAGCAAAATCTTTGGTTTTTCATAAAATGTGTATTTTTTTAAATTTATTGTAACATTAAATATTTTAAAACCACAAAGTACCACAGTTGATATTTTAAAGATCCACAAATTATTATATTACTTTAGTTGCCTGCCACAAATAAATAATTTTTACATCATTTTAAAAATTAAAAAATGATAAATATACAAAGGTTTGTCGGGCATTCCTGGGAAAAGATAACATTCGCTAATTAAGTGTTATTGCATACGTACGGCTTTCAAATTCGCTCTAACCATGTTTCATTTACCCAAACAGAATCTCAATTCGGTTTATCTTGGCCAGGACAGAGTTCCTTAATTACCTCATCTTGCAAGACCCGTGGATTTTCCCAGATCCCACAAAGTCCCTAATTGCGGCTCGCCCTATTTTTCCGCTTGTTGTTTCCCTACGCGTCCCCGTTAATGAAGTTACATTTAATTTTGCAGTGAGGCCAACAAGAATGGAGTTGACCGGCGTAAGTGGTCATGTTCGGCAAGGTGAAAAGGTCTATCTAACATGCGACGTTTACGGAGCCCGGCCTGCGGCTAAGGTGCGTTGGTACAACGGAAGTCAGCCCATCGATGAGAAGGACCTCATCCAAACCATCCCCGAGGACAGCGTAAGTGCTAAACAGACGTAACAAACCCCACACAATCCCATTAAACGGCCGATGAAGTTGCCTGCGAGGCGAGAAAATCTTCAGATATGTTTTTCGGGTGTTTGTTCTCGACGTGGACGAACAATACGTTTCCATTAGATATATCGGATCAATGGCGAACTTTGCACCTAAGTGCTATTGTGCGAAACTTGTTTGGAACTGAGGCAGAAACCGTCTAGAAGTTTCTACTTGTACGCAATTATCCAGTTTTCACTCGGAAAACGTCTATATGGCATTTTGAGCCTCTATGATTCGAGGGCGCTTTTTCTTGTTATTCTGTGGACTTTTTATTAGTATCTATATTAAAGGAAACCTTTTCATGTGTGGTACCGTAATAACGCCAGGTATAAAAGCATGCGTAACGAAATGTGAAGCATGTGGACAGAAGCATTCTGACGCGGTCTCGCACCCCATGTAAATAAGGAACATTACGTGAAATTGAAAATCTAAAATGATTTTGACTACATATGAACTTGATGAATAAGAATTGCATTGTTCAGAGTTTTCCTTGTATCGCATGAGATTGTCACTCTGATTTCTTGATATTATGTGGTTGGGTGGAACACCCAGTCATACGTCAAAAACAATTTAATTGTAATGAACTAATTTTTCAACATATTAAATTTTTTTAATATGATTAATTTGAAATGAATACTCCAGGGGTTATCTTTACTTCAATCTTGTTATTAAAAAGTAAACGAAGAAATCTAGTTAGTCTTCAATAGTTGGATAGTGTCTTTGTTGATTATATCGGAACGACGGAGCGAGCGGACGTTGTTCTAATGGTCGTTTTCTCTGTCCACACCTGTGACTCTGTTTTTTTAGCGAAATTTAATCAATGCTAGTGTACCTACTATTATTTCAATCCTGCAAATGAACTTGCATCACATTAGGCATGGTAAAACATGTTTAATAAAGGCCTGCTCGCTTTGAAACAGTCGTGAACTGATATCAGGATAATTTAATGTGCGCTAACATTGTCGCTTGCAGTTCCATCTACTTCACGTCTCCGCGACATATCTAATGATGACGGCGTTATTTCGAGTCGCTTTTTTAACACAACACATCCCCATAATGAGATCTGCGAATCCCTGCAATAAACGTCTGCAGTGGACGCGCCGCTGTAAGAAGACTGAAAATATCATTTCAGCTGTAGTATTTTGGATGAGATCTGACTTAAATTAAAAGATACGGGCCCTAGAATTGTCGTTGAGAAACAATTCTTAATTTTTAGCATCAGATATACTCATAAGTCATATCTGGAGACATCTCTCGCCCGCCCGCTAATCTTTATCATGCATCAAGCTTCCGGAAACGGATGGAAACTAAATACCCTCTTAGCGTTACAGCTTTTTTCCGACTCCCTTTTCGTTTCGTGCTAACGAAAAGCCAGGGTCGGGCCTTAAACGCCCCATGCGCATTATATATTAATTAAGACTGTGTTTAGGGGCGCGAAGGCTCTGTGTCTAACCGCTATTAAACAATTAGGGACCGCCATGTGAGTGGGTGGTGGACTTGAAGAGGAACTCTTAGGCGATTTCTAGATAAAATGTTTTCGGAATACCTTCACTTGAATCGGTTGATCTGGAAACGTAAAATAAACATTTTAATTTTCATACCTAAAATTTACCAAAATACACCGAAACTCCGGCAACTCGAACAATTATTATTAGGTACATAATTGATGAGATGGTTAAAATAATGAAATTATCCTAATTTTCTGCAACGCTCTGGAACTGAGAACAATATTAACTTTATGGCGTTGGGTTCTATTTAGAATAGTTAATGGTTGATTTATCTTTTATTCCTCAACGCTTACTGTCTACACATTATCATTTGTTTTGATATTAAATTTAGAGTAAGGCGGAAAAAAGAGGATGAACGAGAAACATTTAATTTTTTGGATTTCTCAAAAAGTGTCAACGTGATCATTTGCATATTTGGACCGATGTGTGTGATTATTGGATGCAAAGTGATTGCATGTCACAATTGCCTTATGGTTGGGTGTAGGTACTGCCAAGGTTTGTTATGGTTAAATGTCAGCAGGTCTAAAATTACTATAAGACTTGATTCAGCCAATTCCGAGAATAATTGCGCGCTAGTCAGGTGCTCTCGTTCATTACAAAACTCTCCGCTGTGCGACTCGTTTTCTAAACTTGGATTCCTGTCATAATTGTTTTATAAATGAGTTATTTATACTAATTTTTCTACTTTGAATCAATTTTAGATAAATATTTGCTATTTTCAAATTTGGGAAATTTGAAAAATTTGGTTGTGATTGGTACTACCAAAGTTAGTTAAATGTCAGATTCGAAATTACTTGTGAATTGTTTCGTTTTGACGCTTATTTTTTGATGTTTTAATGATATTTAAAATCAGAACTACCGACCAACCTGAAAAAGTAAATTACGAAGCCCAAAAACTATCGTACTCGTAATAGCTTTATTATAGAACCATAGTAAAAAAAACAATTTTTTTCTAACTTCTATAATTTTTTTGGTTCTTTTTCTATTTAGCCTTTTCTTCTTATTCAATATACATATCCATTGTTTATTTATAATTCTTGCTTTTCAGTTTTTTATTCCCATTTTTACAACAACTTGTTTTAAAGGTTGATTGCAAAATGAAGGGAGAATCGGTTACATTGATGGTTAAGAGACGACTAATGATAATTATGAAAAGTGGACGATGACCATGTTTGCAGCAGTCCTGTTTGCTGATACAGTAGTTATGTCTCTGGTAGGAGGCAGCTCGATTCGATTAGTGGAATTAAAAATATTTACGACCCTATAAAGAGATCGTTAAACCCTAAGTACTGCGATACATCATTCCGATTTCTAATATTAATAAAAGTTTTTTCTTGTTTCCCCTTGTTAATTGTTTTGCGGTGCACTGACTATACGGTATCAATAACAAACTCTTTATGACGCAATCAACGTGTTTATGATACACAAATGGGCACAGATTTACTTAAATCGCCGCTGCTTTGATGTAGCTGGATTATATTTCTCGTGATTTAAGGACAAAGGATAATGCTATACTTCCTAATCCAAATTACTTGTCTATTTTCCACAAACAAAGGAAAAACTGCATTAGTACCAATCCCCAAGAGACGAACAGATAAAAAGTGGTTAGCCAAAAGGGATGATATATCGAAAATAGGTATCATAAGAATGGAGGAAATAACAGTACCGGACTTGAAATCTCGGGGGTGTCATAATTTAATATAGCCCTCCGGCATTTGCTCCGCCCTCGAATTTTACTTACGTTATTTCAGTGTAAACACGATGCTCAACGGCAATTGACATCAACCGAATTACGTTCACAGCCACAAAGTGCTAAAGTTCACTTGAAACAACCTCGTGGTTTATTATGAACCGCAAAACGTGAATACATCGCCATCATGGCGTTAAAAACCTGGATGCGGTTGACAGCAATGTTATCTTGTTTTCACCTGTTTTTGTTGCATTGTTAACTAATAATTATCAGCATATGAAGCAGAAAAATTGACCATCCGGACGGCGACTACTGATAAGCCAAAAAATTTGTTACTCATCGACCTCATCATTTCCACCAAGAGAGACTTGGTAAACAGAAAATGCGCGTGTGGTAATGACGTAGATTAGCAAAAGCTGCTAATATTTTATTTATTATGAATTTATATATATATTTATTTATATATATTTATATTTATGAAATAGGTTGATTTAAATTATTTGACTGGAAATAGGTAGCTATAGTCCTTAGACCACAGCAAATCTGGCTGCGTAGTTATAGTTTTGTTCTATGGTATGAAATGATGATGTTATTTTAAAGTTTCGGTCGACTTTTCTGCTTGTGGAAACGTCTCGGTTGGGTGTCCGTGTGGCGGCGACAGAATCATTTTCATCGTGAAAGGCGGTGGGTCCTCTAAAGTCCGGACAAAACTTTGGCAAATTTCCAAATACCTTCTCTTGTCCGTTTGCTAATTAAAGCAAAATTCTAGAAAAATAGACGTGTGTTTTGGAATACTGTGCCAAATTATAATCGTATGAAAACGCCCTTACAATTTAATTCAAACACAATAAATGGTTACACAGTGTGTTCACGTTAGCAAAAGTAATTAATTTCCTTGTGACAGCCCCAGGCGTTTTATTAGTGCAAGTTACAGAAAGCAGACTTAATAAGATGTAAAAGTAGGAAGACACAGCGAGGGTTTAAACATTGGTACAGATGCGATAAATTAGGACGGCTGCCGCCCTTCGTATGTA
This sequence comes from Schizotus pectinicornis, assembly GCA_951805265.1. Lineage (NCBI taxonomy): Eukaryota > Metazoa > Arthropoda > Insecta > Coleoptera > Pyrochroidae > Schizotus > Schizotus pectinicornis. The sequence continues at coordinate 225,091 of OX638203.1, read as the reverse complement.
AAATTGCGTATTCGTGTGATATTTCAAAGTGTTTACGGGCGGTGTACTATTTCCCAGTTGGCAAATCTCTAGAAGATGCTAAATGTTGGGTTAGGTTCCAACGGTTTCTGTGCTTACAAATTCGCGCAAAGTGCTTAGCTTAGCTCAATAGTTGAGTACAAATTACTGTAGTCAACTTAATGTATCAAAAACTTACTAACAAGTCGAATAGTGAGCAAAAGTTGCAATTTTTCAAAATTCGATGTTAGTTTCTTAGGCTAGCATGATGCGCGAGGAAAACTCTGCTTACCTACTATACTACTTATAGATGTCTTACCTAGCTATAGCTAGATAAAACATTTGCTTTTTATCGGTTCTTAAGCTCTAATCTCTCTACAGGGTGATTCACGGTGACCGTCTATTAGAAGTATCTCGAGAGGTGGAATCTAATTAGTGAAAATATTTTCATAATGGTAGCATTTCCGCATATACCGGAAGTTGACATCAACTTTGTTGTTTTAAATGGAATACCCAATTTTTAATTTTTTTCTGCGGCAAATCAAACGTCATTTTTAAGCAACCGATTTCTTATTTTTTTTTTCAATTATTTTACCTTCTCCATTTAGATACACTTCAGCAAAATATTTCTTGTCTTCTTCAGCTTATTTCCTATTGTCTTTGTTCTATGGCCTCTCTCTCTAGATTTGATTTTCTATTTGCATCTCAATTAATTCTTTAGATTTATCATGTTTATTTTTTATTTAAGATTCCTTTAATGTGTGATAGATAGCCATTACAACCTCTGACTAAATACGAACTGACGAGACTCAAATTACTGAACAAGGGCAAATTTCAAATTAGCGTACTTAAATCAGTATTTTCCTGTCTTAAGTTTAAGATCGTTTCTCCTGCGTTTCTTTTGTCTCTAACTAATAGGATGTCAGCAATACAAATGAACCAAACATCATGAGACAAAACTTTCAATTTGCAGAGAGACGGTACCTTCGTGACGAAGAGCGAACTGATTTTTTCCGCCAGCAGATGGGAGAATGGCAGAAGTTTTAATTGTTACGCCGAAAACGAGGTTACGAAGAGCATGCTCGAGCCCGCCTTGCACAAACTGGTGTTCCTCGACGTGCGATGTTAGTGGTGCTCAGCAGTTATTTTAAAGGAAAAGTAATTTATTAATGTTGCAGTTCCTCCCGTTATCAAAGTGAGCGCCCTCAAGACGGTGGTTAGAGAGAGGGAGAAAATTATGCTTTCTTGCACCTACTACGCCAACCCGCAAAAACTTCTAGACGCCACTTGGTAAAAAGGGTACTATTAAAACCGGATTTGTTTTTGTTAATTATTGCGATCGTGTAGGCTCAAAGACGGGAAGAACTTCACCAGGATTTACGGCAAGCACGAACATGGCAACACGACCACCCCTTCGCTACACATCAGTAGCATCAGCAGGGACGATATGGGAGTGTACACGTGCTGGCTGAAGAACGAAATTGGAGCAAAGGAATCTGAAGAAAGTATTTTCCTGGATGTACAGTGTAAGTTCTGCTCACATTCTTGTCGCGTACCTAATCGCAATATTTTGGAAAAATTAAGTAATTCCATCAAACTACTTTAACATGTCCGATCGTTACTTCTACCCTTAGTACGCTTCTGCAACTCTTGATAATTTTATCAATTTTCTTTCAGCCGCCGGCTAATTTCCGAATTTACGTGGCCATTAACAGTTAGGAGTTTAATTTAATATTGAGGATTACGATTTTATGCCGTCGTAAAACTTTTTACGTCGACTTCGTAATTTATGAATGATGTTTGGTTGCGATTCATAAACATTTTGATTTATGCCCTGGTTTAGTGTTTAATATGGGGGAAATATTGGATATGAAGTTTGCCAGTCAACCAAATAATTGAAAGTTAGGTAGATAATGAACGTAAAAAATGGACTTGCTTCTTATAGACTCGCTCAAAGTTCCTCAAAGCGCGGCCACAGCCGAAACACGACATCTAATAAATGTTGTACTTACTACAGAGACTGTGATAAAAGCATTTTTAGTTTCGTAATATTATAGCGGTATAATTTTTATCTCGGAAACTCACTGTCGGAAATAAAAACTTTGAATGCTTGTATAAAGTAATGCACGTGAGAAATGGGTCTTGTACTTTATTTATTTGTATTTTAGAAAGACACAATTTGCATTAAAATTACATGCACATTCTTTTCTATACAGTGCGATTGTAAAATTAAGAAAAAAACTTCCTTAGTGAGTGACTATTGTTTGGCAAGAATTGCATTTTTTATCTTATTCAGTGGTCACCAATGGGGACCAACTCAAAAACAGAAAGTTAGAAGTAACAGCACTGTTTACATTATGGAAATGATTTGTGATGATCATTATTTAAAATGCATAATGGGGTACTTGACTCATGTTTGAGAAATATAATGTTTGGAAAATGTAGGGGATTTTATTAGACCGTATTTTTTTATTTAGTTCTAGGGTCAATATTACGCCCAGAATTAGTTTTTTAAATTTCGGAGTGGGAGATTTATGATGTAGCCGGCCCCTGCACGCCGTAGTTCTAAAAGAAATCATATGATAGCGCTTTACTCAATTTCCTTGCGTTTTATTTATAAATCGAATGCCAATCCGCTGTACACATGTCGCGCCCTCTGTTAGCAGCGCAGCATAGTAGCCAAAAACAAGAGTCTATTCAATATAGGTGTGAGTCTTAAATACGGGGGTCCAATACGTCATCAAAAACAAAAATTGCAAATATTTAAAAATATATGAAGTAAAAAAGTGTCAAAAAAATATTTAAGCTTCTTTTAGTTATTTGTATGCATCTAGAGAATAAAGAGTGCAATATTTTTTTTAGACAAGTACCCCATTGCCTACATCGAATATCGGCAAAGTTCTCATTAATATAAAATTGAAAAGAAGTCAATACATACGTAATTAAAATTTATTTCAGGATTCAGGAATTTAACTCAGTGTTTATTAGAATGCAGTTCTTCGCAACTTCAAAAGATTTTATTTTTGGATACTAATAAATGAAAAATAAAATTTGTTTATCACTTTTTCAGAAATTTAATATTGCCATTCTCCGACTTTTTTGGTAAGCACTATAAACCACATTCTCTAAAACAAACGATTATTAAAAAAATTACGTTTCAAATTTTCTGTAAAATGTAAGTTCGTTTTATGAAGTATACGAAATAAAGAGAACAATTATTTTTATAGAGATAACTCATAAATGAAAGGTGTTATTTCAGTTCTTGGAAAAGCCCCTATTTTCCAAATCAACATCTGTCGATGTATTCTAATTTAAAAACATATGTATAATATGTATAATATTTTTCTAGATCCACCAGATGTCGAGGTCATAATGGAACCATCTACACCTGTAAAGGCTCTCGAGAGGGGCAACGTCACACTGGAGTGTAATGTCACTTCAGGCAATCCACCGCTATTACGTAAAGTAAGCCAAGCGTAATCTACATATGACGGAATGGAAGCATGTTAAGTTGAGCTTTAGAAATTATGTGTATACTCAACCAGCATACATATTATGCACCAAAAAGCTTTTATTAATTCGAGCTAAACAAAGTTAATCCTCTTAACCAATGTCTCTCTAAGTGACAGCATAAGAATAAACACTTTTACGAGATCGTATACATATATTTAAAACAATGATCAAGAAAACCAGGTTTTCTTACTAATTAGTTATTTTTTCACAATTTCCGTTATCTCAACTTGAATTGATAGGTAACGATCATTACATTCCACATAATTAACGATAATCGTCTATCCAAATTACACCAATTGAGATGGCGATTAGTTTTGTGTTACAAAGTGGATTTTACTGTGATAATCAAAAAATAAATGTTATTACACAATATTTCAAACGATTATACCAATTATAAAATTATACGAAAAAAGATGAATATGACTACTGGATTTTTCACATAAAACCAACACAGACATTAAAATTCATATTTGTCCTAAGCATATGAAATAATGGAACAGATGCACTGGGTTTTCTTTAGCTAGTGCATCATCTGCAGAAGAAATTTAAATTAAAATTTAAAAGTGTGAGATTGACATTAATTTTGAAACTGACTGTACCTACATATATTACTATACTAAAAAATTAGAGAATTATAATAATTAAAGGTAGTTACAAAATTTTGTGAGTGATTATCTTAGTACGCTTTTAATTTTTCATAATTTGTTATGGCAGTGTTTATTTTCTTGCATACTTATTTTGCACCTTCAGTAAATTCTTTGTACGTAATCAAATAATTATCAGAAATATTTTACAATCTTCTGTTACTGATTCTGTACTGTTCAGAAAATTTAACGATGGCCGTTGAGCCCCTTGATGAGACTTTATTCAAATTTGTGCAACATGCTTTTCTCTGTGTGACGGGAATTTAAAATAAAGATGTCGATTTTTAGGTCCGCTGGTTCCTCGGTGGCGACCTCATGACTGAACTTCCTGAGTGCAACTACACTCAGCCGGCGATGAACGAAACTTTAGGCGGCGGTCCATTCTGCGGCATAGATCCTAGCATTCTAAGTTTGATAAAAGTCGAGGAAAGTTTTGCCGGGAATTACACCTGTCAAGGCGAGAACGACGCCGGTTACGGTCCTGAATCCGAGCCTCAAGAGCTAATAGTTTATTGTAAAGCCGACGCTGCTTTCTCCGTTCTAACATTAATTTCGTTTAATTTTTAGATCCCCCGACGCCGGCCAAGTTACGATATTACCCTTCAACTGTGATCAAGAAAGGCTCCGTGACCCTAGAGTGTACGGTAGACCATCCGGGTCGGCCTGATAACGTCACGTATATTTGGTACAGGGGATCTTACGAAATTCATAATATTACCGTATCCAACTGGACAATTCAGCAGGCGTCTTTAGAAACCCGCAGCAATTTCACCTGTATAGCCCTGAACGAGGGGGGGCAAAGTGCGCCGGCTACTGTGGCCATTGACGTCCTCGCCCCCCCAGCGTTTATTAACACCTTAGTGTCGTACAAGGGAGTCTTGTTTTCCTCCAAGAATGTTTCTTTGACCTGCCAAGTCGAGTGCTCCCCACTGTGCTCGATTATCTGGTACAAAGACGGCTCCCTGCTCAACACCCACCAGAATCCCCTTTATTACGTTAATAACACCATCCATCCTGCCGATAACAACAAAAACGATTTCGAATCGATCGAATCTACCTTGGTAATGACGGTATTCCTGATTGAAAACATTTCTTTATCGTTAGTTTTATTGCAGATCTGGAACATGACTAATTGGCCGGGCCAGGAACTCAACAAAAGCGCCCTGCATTCACACTATACTTGCGCGAGTATATCCACTCGTGACGTCGGAACTCACGTTAATTTCACCACGGAAATTGCCATCGATTGTGAGTACCAACAAACAAAAGTGTCTTTTGTTATCTCAAAGCCGGGATTATTGCCGTCTGGCTCTCAGAAGTGGTCCTGTATTTTCAGGGAAAGAAACGTCGGAGACGTTGTCTTTATTTTTGTTTTATCCTTATATTTCGATAACGTCGTGTGAGCGCTACAGTTTTTCATTAGTTGTCGCATTAATCTAAAAATTGCAGAAATGAAAGGTCGGGCACTTATGGTGATCATTAGGAATTTCTATCAAGAAATTAAAGTACTAGATTTTATAAAGTCTCAACCGGTAAAATTAAAAAATTAACCTAAAATGGAGTAAAAAATATATTCTTAGTAGGTATAGATTTTCCTATATTATCTGCTTTTATTAAAACACTTTCTGTAACACGCAATGGGTCATTTTCAGTCTCTATTTGCGTTGAATTTCTTCAAATGTGTATCATTTCCTACTTGCATGCCAAATGTGTTTCAAAGACAGTGACTAATGTCTTTCAATAAACTTGATTACACGTGACGTAGTCTTACTTGTAATTCTCACAAATACATTAGATTTGCATTCACGGTTGACCGCGCTCTTAGCGTCCAGGCTCTGGGTGAAAAATAAACCATTATTAAACCACAACGATGTGGTCGCTGAAATAAAAATGACTTTTCTCAGTATCAGCGACAACCGTAAAGTTTTAGAATTATTTGATAATGTTAGAGCCAGCAACAGTCGCAGATCTTCCCACACAAAATGAATGTTTAGTTTTAATAAAACCGACCACGATTTATTTGAAGCATATCAGCAACTCGGCAGCAGGAAAAATATCTTAACCCACATTATATTCTAATAGTCTTATGAAGATGAGCTTATTTTTACCTTTTGTCTAGATTTTTACAAATATGTATGTTTCATACAACCACTGATTGGGTTGACTTCTTACCCACAGAAGTATATTAATGTAGGCATTTTGTTTATTCCAGATAAAATCTTTTATAATGCCCGTCTTCTATAATAAAAAAAAACATGTTTTACATTGTACTATAGCTATTTATGTATTAGGTTGCAAAATGAAAGTGTTTTTTGCACCAAGACGTGCGTGCACGTCGCGTGTGAAAAACACGAATTTTGCAACGTACTACATACAAGATTTTTTATACAATCGTCGTCAAAATTGTTAAAAATGTAAAAATAAAGAATAAAATTGCACATACTTCCTGCATAATCTAGTTGCACAATTTTTCGTTTCCTAGGAAATGCGACATAACTATTTCGATACGATTGTATAACATAGCTATTTATGTAAGTTTTAAAATGAAAGTGTTTTTCGCACCAAGGCGTGAATAATACCAAACGAGCGAAGCGAGTTTGATAACACGTCGCGTGCGAAAAACAGGATTTTTGCAACGTACTACATACAAGATTTTTTATACAATCGTTGCCAGAATTGTTAAAAATGTAAAAAGAAAGAATAAAATTGCACATACTTACTGCATAATCTAGTTGCACAATTTTTTGTTTCCTAGGAAATGCGACATAACAGAATCAATATTTCATTGATAATTGAGGTGTTTGTCAGTTAATTTTACATTTTGTATCTAGTGCGAAAAAGTGACAGTATAGTGAAAAAAAACACGTCATTTCAACATGAAAATGACATTCGAAATGGTACTATTTTGATACGATTGTATAAAAAGTTATTTTTGTTCACTTATTTTATTTTTTGCTGCATTTTAGCTTTATCCGTCACTTATTATGTCAGTTTTGAATATTGTACTCTTTCTTTAAAATTCATCTGATTGTAAAGATTTTTTCAAGTATAGCTGAATTCACTTCTTGCAATTTTTTTGCCGTTTTATTTCTCGCATTTTTAATTTTTTTTTCAACGCGAAAATAATCTATATTTTTTTCAGCGTTCTATTAATCTATGTCTACCTATTATGTGGTCTGTTGTGATCATGTAATAAACTTTGACTAGTCGATAGAATGAACATATTGCCCTGAGTGACTGATTCTAAAGTTATATTTACGTACTTTCTAAATTAGAACTACAGAATTAGACTGTAGGAACTTATAAAGACAAAATTTTTTAGCTCCATTTTAAAATTGTCTTAATGACTATTGTTGTGATTAATGCCATTCCTTAGAACTATAAATCATAATGCTGTTATGTTCACTTCCATCTATTACTTTATACCTTATTGATCATTTTTGACTTTAGTTTTGCATTTACTTTTTCTTGTTTTTTTTATATTATGTACATGGGTATACCTACTTATATTTTAGATTAACGTTGTTTTAGTTCCGCCTGAAGAACTGACGTTGTCTAAACAACTGGTCAACGTTGTGGAAAATGAAGTTCCCGACTTTGTTAAATGTAGCGGAAAGGGCCGTCCTAAACTTAGTTACTTGTGGAGGAAGGACTCAACCTCGGAACCTTTAGTGAAAGACGACACTTTGAAACTTGACAAAATGTCAAGATCTGCAGCTGGAACTTACATTTGTGAAGCTTCCAACAAATATGGCAAGAAAACAGCTGCCACATATATCAACGTCCAATGTAATCTTATCAAATTTACTTTGGGGATAACAACTTAAAAAAAATTGTTGGCAGATAAACCGGACTGCTCCATCGAAACGGCAGAAAGAGAAGGAAGCCCTGCTTTAGTTTGTATAGCCAAGGCCAATCCTAACAATAACATCACGTTCACTTGGAAGATACGCGAATCGAACGACACGATAGAACACGAAAGCATCTTCAATGAAGGTTTGAATAGCTATCTGATTCTCGACTCCAGTATGGATACCTACAGGACGTACCAATGCGTAGCAAAGAATTCTGTTGGGGAAAGTATACCGTGCGAGCGATACGTCTCTGGTGAGTTTCTTGAGAACTAACGAAATAATGCTATATTGTGATGTGTTGTTTAGCATACCAGGAGCAAAGTAGTCAAATCGGAGAACCAGGTAATTTCAACTTACGCATGGTGCATGGGAAATCGCTATGCATACTAGCACACTTTTCTCCTGGTTTACACTGAACACATCTCGTTACCATTTTCACATCACTGCTATAAACTGGCATGAACCCTTTAAATTCAGTAGTTGGTTCATATTTAATATTGATGAGTCAAAGCATGAATTTTATGCTCCTTTTATTTTCAAGGTGACGGTACCATTTTCATTGCATTGGGGTGCGTGCATTACTTCTAGCTTTTATTACTTAACAGAAGTTTATGATGAATTAAAGTGTTATAAAACTAGAAAAATTACAATTATTTTTTTACTGGCTGTGACAGTCTTTTTTGGTACGCACTGCAATGCCAAATAGAAAATTAATATTTCCTCAAATAGTTTCTTATTCGATTATTATTTCTTATTCCATTGATCATCGATTTTTAAAAATTGAAATTGATGCTCCGCTTGACTGAATGTCACGTTATATGATCAACACAACCATTATATTAACTTTGTTACAGGTGTCCTGCCCTGGTACAAGCGAATGACCCAGGAGAATTTGATCATAGTTGTAGCCTCCATCATAGCACTCATTATTTGTGTTATCATTGTCTGCATCGTTATCATCATTTTGTGCAGACGGAAGCGCGAAAACACCAAATGTAAGCGTTATTTTAACAAAATGCAGCTTTATTCTCGTTTATGTGTATTTTCGTGCATCTAACTTTGTTGTGTTTTATGCTAACAACAGGCAGCAATCCCCTGGAAATGGAAGAAAGGGAAAAGTAAGTACCGTTTTTTACTAATGAGCCAAAAATGTGCGTTTAGCTATATCTCAGTTTCTATCATTCTGAAATTTAAGGGTATTTGACGAAGCTGTATTTAGTTATCTATTTTCCCTGCAATCAAATACAGTTTGAGCAACAAAGACTCAAAGGTCAATTTTTTAATGTGTTGTTATCTTTCAATAGCTAATACCCGTAAAAAGGTATTGGCCTGATTTGATCTGACCTGACCTGACTGGTGACTAGCAAACCAGCTAATTCTCGGAATTTTTGAGTGTCCGACTCGCTAACGTATTGATCAACTTAAAAAACTTCTGTTTTCTTATAATAAACATTCTCCGATATTTATCAGCTAGCAAATGGATTAACAACAATTATTGAAAATTTTTTTATATAACTAGATACAATTTTGTTATAGGATACTAATTTTGACACCAACAAGTAGTATTGGAATTTCACATTGTAACAAATGTTTTTTTAACCAAACATCGAATATCAATCTCTCAATCCGTGAAATTCTTTTACTGGCAGAAACACTGATCAACACTGTGCAATAACAACTGTGATAACATTAATTTGTTTTGGCTTTATTGGGTTGAGTTTTAATCTTTTTTTCTCTTCTCTTCACAAGTTCACAACATTTTGAATCTTATCGTTTAAGGTAAGAGCAGCATTTTGCCGTAGCCACCCTTTATTTTAGTTTTTATTTTAACCGCTGGTTTTTAGTGGCCTGTTGTATCTGCTTATATCATTTCTCGTTACAGCACATTTATGTATCCTAAAACTTTATCACAGATTAGTATTGCACAAAAAAGTTAGTTGAAACATGTACATATACTAGTATATACTCTTGTTTTGGCGCCCAAGAACTTAATTAACATTAAAAAAATGTTTTTTTATTGCGATACTAACGATGCCATAAACAACTTCCCAGGTTTCTATGCACACAGAGCCCTGATGTGCTGGGGTTGCCTTTGGTGCCCTGTGGCAGGGTGACTTATTTGGGAAACCAAGGTAGCTTTAGCATTATCCAATCTATTGAATCTACAATTTCGGGTTTATTGCATGTTAAGCCGATATTTTACATATCAAAATAACACAGTCGTGATCTCTACGAATTTTAGATGATGGTAAGCACATATTATTTGCATGGTTAATGTGTTTATTTCTTTTGCAATTTAGTAGACGTGTTAAAACTTGAAAGGATAAATTCAACACTAAGAATGGAAAAACAATTTATCGGAGACTTAATTACTACACGTTAATTCAAAGTGGGCTCATTCTTGCTTACGCTTTATATTAATCTTACACCAAGTCACCGCACCAAGATCGTTATGCATAATGTACACAATAAACCTAGTAAAAAGTTAATTTCATTTAATTTAAGTTTTAAAATATCTGCCGCATCGGCAAGATTCTGCAATTTTACAATCAGTATGACAAAAACTTGCGGAATCTTGCCCGAATTAGTAAACATTTTTAAAGAGTTTTACAGAGTGTTTCTTAAAAAACGTTCCAAACCGTGTTTTTGTTATTTATTATTCGGTTTGAATGGACAAAAAGCTTTATGAAATTATTTTTTAAGGACTACAAAGTGGCCCTGATCAAAGTTTTTTGAAATTTTAACTTCAATGTCCAACGATACTCAACTTTTTTTCTCAATAGAAACGTATTTTTTTATACTTTGGTTTGATGAATATTTTTTCTGAATGCAATGATGTCTAAAAAGTTGAATTTGTTGTAATATTTATTTAAAAAATAATTAAAATGTTCCTCAAAATTACAATTTTTTTATAAAATTTTTAAGTGTTTCTTGGAACGCAAAGGTTTTATTGAAATATGTAACCCAAAATATTTGATCCAAACTATCAAATTATTTTTAAATTATGTTATTCAAATTGTATTTCTTTCTTGTTTTCCACAGCACACTTAAAAATTTTGCTAGAAATTTAACCTATGTAATTCTAACAAACCTTTTCATTATTTTGTTGAATAAATATTACATTAAACTCAACTTTTTTGGCATTATTGCACATTGCATCATTGCAAAAAAATACTTTATCAAACCAAAGTATGATAAAAATAATAAAAGAAAAGTTGAGTATCGTTTGAAATTGAAGTTAATATTTTAAAAAATCACGATTAAGGCCACTTTGTAGCGCTTAAAGAATGATTTCGTTAAGTTGTTTGTTCTTTGAAATCAAATAATAAATGACTGGGACGTTTTTTAGGAACCACCCTGTATATTGGCAATACTTTTGCTATGACATTAGGCTCTAACGAAATATACCACTGCTTGCAATTTAATTTTATTTAGTAGATAGATTTTATATTCTTCGCCGAATTACTTTAGCAGTTTTTTCTCTTCATGTAATTCGGACGATTGGAATATAGAAAATTGGTGGAGTGGCGATAAACTGGCAGAACACCTCGTCTCTACACGACGTCATTACGTTTTGCTTGTTTTCCTGCATGCGCCCCAGGCACCCCACTGGACGTCCCTAATTTTTTTCTCCTCCATCATGCACTCCTCACTGTGCTCTCCCGCCGTATATCTGATGCAGCATTGCGTCTATTCCCCTGCTTCTATTTGCATTCACCATTTATACTTGTTTATCTAGCTAACGCCGCTTTTTGTTTTGTTCCATGTTGTATTTGTCAACATCGCTTTATTGGGTCCCGTCGCACATTGTTTGTACAATTATCCATACTCTTTCGTCTGGCATAAATTTGTCTGGAAAACAGTCCTGACGGCCAATCTCCCGATTCATCCGGCCAATCGAAATGGCCTCTCAGGCCAGGGCTTCTCGTGCACGTTAACAAAATGCATCACGTGAACATAAGCCAATTGTCGCCGAATATCACTCCTTTCAAGACAACGTCTGTGTCGAAATCCAGTACTTTCTTGAAATACAGAAAGAATAAGTCAAAGGTTTATGCCAGACTGCAAAGATTATCGGATTTTCTTGGACTTAGCGGGCGTGATCGCGTCCCCAGCGGTATCACTGTCAGCGCTAGTGGAGGTAATTTTTTTTTGTTTGATCATTAATCAGAGCTTATTTCACTTGTGTCGTGTTTTTTTTGCATGGCATGATAGTCGTCACCTATAAAAAAATAAAACCCTCGACGTCGCCCCCGGAGATGACTAATAGCCGCAAAAGGAAAAAGCCTGGATACGATCGTAAGTATTCCCTTCAGTGTTAACCACAATTGTTATTTAATGAGTCGCAAACGCCTATTTCTAGACATGTAATAGGACCATCAAAGCAGATCTATATGCTATATCCCATACTGGCTGAGACGTGCCAAATAAAAAGTTGTTAAAATTCTAACTCCTTTCTTCTATGCAATTATTTCTAGAAAACAAAAATGAGTAATTTTTAAAGAATGGCTGCCTTGCTTTTAGAATTTTTATTGTACGCTGCTGTGCTCTGTAGAGTTTGTTCAGATTTGATCAAATTTTACAACAAAATTTGACTAGTTACTCATTATTGTCTAACTCCGCCTTGACAGGGAGAAGTCCAGTTACTGGGGCAGAAAGAAGTCACAGCTTTTCGTGGTCGTTTCCAGATCGCGGCGACTAAGGTATGATTAATACACGAGAGAGTCCATTAGATGATATGAGCATTCGTGGCTTATACTTCTCAGCTTAAAGATCTCTTCACAGTCCAGTTTAGAGCAAAGTTTAAAATTGATATTTTTGTTCACTGATTGGATTGTTGGGTAATTTTACTTATAAAGTTATTTATCATAGGTACGCGGTAAAAATTAATAAATTATTAAATATTAAATATTAAAGCAGGCATATAATTAAAGGCTTTATGGATTTGTTCAATTAACGTTTAAACTCGCATTTTCTTAACTCTAATATTAAATATGGACGTTTTCAAACAACTTAAGTTTGATCTAGTTATACGATTGAAAATACAATTGACTCTAATCTTACATTATGAAAAGTATTGCCGAAATGAAAAAGTTCAAAACTGAAAAATGAGCGCAGGTGCCACACTTATCAATTAATCTTATCCTGCTATTTCTTATTTCTATTGTATAATATTCCCACAATTAAAATTATTATTTGTTAATAACATTTGTGAAAATTACAAAGGCATAAAAAATTAAAAATAAGTTTATATTATTACCAAGTAAACTATATGCAACTTGTAGATGTAATTGTAACGATAAAATTGTATTGATTTTTTAATCAACCAGTTGCAGTTGACTGCAAAAGAGTTGGCATACTTGAAATTGTCTCAGCAATTTGAAAGTTAATTAAATAGGTACGTATTTCAAAGAATTTTGGCGCATGGAGCTAAAATCCTGAGAGACATCTTTTGATGTCGATTGGAATGTCACTGAAGTTATGGGCATATATTTTCTCTTCTTATTTGTCAAAAATAAAGAAGAATTCTTGATATCCACGAATTTTCAAATGCCATGTCCGTGAAACTTAGAATCAAAAATCCTTTTTTTGTTATTTTGTGTTAAACTATTATTAACAGTTTATGATTATTACAAGGACTATTATTACATTTCATTACCTATATTGATTTACATTGATGGTCCTTGAACATAAAATTGAAGCGACCGTGACCCGGGTTTTAACGTAACGTAATAACCTGCTTCCACGTAAGTATTCGAAAATTACTAGCATAAGCAGTTCCGGAAAATAAATAAAATGGGCGTAAATAAAATTTATTTTCCGGAAACAATCTTAGCCTTTCCCGGCTTTTATAGCTTTATTACTAATTAGGTAAGCGTTACAGCTTTTCGGAACATAAAACAAACTTTTAAAACTGTTCCTTTTTATGCTTCAGCACCCAACCCGTCCTCTACCGGAGATAAGATGAGATTAGGGGCTGCTCCACCGGTTGGAGGTTCAGCAGACCCCGCAAATGATCCCGACAAAGGATTCTACGAAAATCTCCCGTTCCACGGCATGCAGAACCCACCAAATAAAGTAAGTCGTTTAACTGCGTCAACACTGCATAGCTTTATAGCGCAATTTTGTTTTCTTTTTTTATATATTTTTTTAATTTTGCATGTGTGTTTGCAGCCGATTTCAGTAATTGCACCATTCACCCAGGCTACCACCCATAATTTTCCACCGACAAAATTATTACCCCATAACCCTTCTATAATTTTCCCTTCATATAATAATAAAGTTATACAACGCCACCAATCCTTTCATGGTTTTCAAAATAACCAATACAACGTTGGCCTTCTTGGTTCTGGAAGCCATCTAAGTAACCCCTACATTAATACGTTTGGTTCTCAAAATTTCTTCAACCCAAATTGGTCCAACTGGCTCGGATTCGACAGTAGAAGCTTTTGTCATCAAACCCAAAAATTTGTCCAACCTCCTGCTTACAGATTTTCACAATCTCAAAGCAATTTCCAACCTTTACTCAACTTCAATCCCTTGCTTTACCCGAATCCTTTTAGTGTACCCCCACAACCTAACAGAGTTATTGGGAGACGAGAAACTGATATTAGAAGAACGGCTTCCGGTATTCACATTAACAAAGAAGAATTAAAACTAAAGAAAAAAGAAGAGTTGAATAAAACATTTCCACTGATCACAAAGTCTAAGTGTATTGACGAAACTAAACGGTTTGGTTCCTTGGAACTAAAAAAACACAAGTGTTATTCTCCCACTTTCTATTCTATGCGTTGCAAAAAACACGCGAAAAAGCGACCTGTAATCTACGCTTTACCCAAAAAATTTTTCAGCGATAATAAATCTTCCGGTGGGAACCAAGAAGTATACCAAGAACTTACTGATAGTATTCAAATATTTGAGCAAGATTCTGAAAATTTAGATAAAAACATACCAGTGCCTGCCCCTCGGTGCAAGAAGCATCGCAAAACTGAAATTATTTACGAAAACGTTTCGCATCATGTCACGTCGAAAGAAGATGAAGCAAAAATGGATACTTCAAATAGTTCGAACGAAGATTCAGAAATCATGGAGAGTCAAGTTTCTGTTATTGAAGCTCAAATTCATACGAGTGAGATAAACCAGAAGGAAATTACCAACACCAATATGAATAAATCTTCCCTTCCTTCGGCTTGTAAGACCGAAGATGAGATAAGAAGCGCGTTTACTCCTAAACTAGTGGGTGTTAGCCCAAAGGTTCAACCAGATAGTAGCTTAATCAAAGCTGAAGCTTTGAAGACTGTAAAGAATTCCCCTATTCTTAAAGTAAGCCCAAATTTTGTAAAACCCAAGACTGAAAGCGCTAAAGGTGCCTTATCCTTGCAAATTCAAGCCAAACGGAAAAATTCGACAGACAATCTTTCCCAAAGCAACGACAATCTTAAGGAAAACTTTCCCCTGATCCCGCAGATGCCCCTGATAAACCCCCAAACTAAGTGGAACCCAGGCTTATCCAATGCTAACGCACAGGTTTGTTGGTTTTTATTTTGCTAGTTCAGCATGTTTTTGTAATTGTTGAATACTAATCCATTAACTGGTTTCAGAACGCTTTTTACACACTAACAACTCCACATTACAAGCATCTAAACGTCGGCTTGCCTCCCCAATATTCGGCGACAATACCAAAGCACACCAAGTTGATTCCTCGAGCTTTATTCAACGAACAGTTGCCCAAGAGCAAATCGTTTTCATCGAAATCCAAGCATAAGAAACACTTCCAAATTCCTCTGCAGAAGTGTCACAGTTTCAAGTTTCAAACAGCAGAGAGTTACTTTCAACCAATTAAGAACATTCACGAAGAAGATCTGATGAAGAACGGCTACGTTTCGGATTATCCCGAAAACAGTAGACGTCAACATAAGAGGGAGAAACCAAAACAAAAGACTAAAGGACCTTTAGTGTTGAGAAGGCCGAGCGATTATCACGAAAACATGCAGTTTCAAGAGAATATGCACAATTCTGTTCAGTTGCAATATCCACAACCTATAGTAGGACGAAGTTTACATAGCAAACCCAACGGAGTGGTTTACGCTGACTTAGATATGCCTAAAGCAACTAACAAAAAAAGCTCGCATCAACCGAGTCCAACGCAACAAGGCAAATCGCAAAAGTCCAAAGCAAAGACTGAATACGCAACGCTTACTTTTAACGATGTTGGTCAAGAGATTGACGTTTAACATACAGTTAGTTTGCAATTACTAATAACGTTAAGGTTAGTTAAAGCTTTTTCGCTATAGTTCAACCACTTATTAAATACGAAGTTGTGGTTCGAATCTACAATTAGATGTACTCATTTCTAAATTTGTTTTAGACTAACGGGACAACCACTACTGGTAGTGATACCTATATTTTTTAAGGTAATGTTAATTGGTAAACACCTTTTTCTAATTCAATTAATTGTAAATTTAGACCACAATTGGCAAAGGTTGCTAATTTCTGTTCGGTTGAAATAACCGTTGTCGGCGCTTCCATTTAATAAGCTTCTGACGAATGATCTACCGCGGCTTCGTCCATAAACGCCCCAGTGTATAACATGAATAAATTCTGGTTAACAAATAAAAAATATTTATAATCTTAACGATATTAACAATAATAGTTCATCCGTCAAAAATATTTACAAATTTTTACTTTCAGGTTAGACCAGAAATGACCAAATTTCTGTTATTTAAATGGACACCATATTATTTTTTGGTGGAAGTAAACTGCAGATTTTTCTTCTCACATTTTCACATCACATCCCATTTTCAATTTTCTTAGAAACCTGAGTAATAAATGACGTCAATTCATGTTACCCAAAACAAAAATGTGGTCGTTTTTGATAAACGTTCCGAAGTATAACGCAATCTCAAGCGCAATGGAGTTTTAAGCAATAGAGGAGATCCTTTACTAACTTTACTTTTTTTATTAAAAACTATTTGGAAATAAAAACTAAAAAATTTTTCCATTTTCACACTTGCTGTTTTCTTAAGTGACTGGGTAGTAGACGGTCCTAAGTGATGTGAGCTAAAACCAAAATGTGGTCGTTTTCGACACACACGGTTCCTTGTTTTATTTTCTGATTTGTTTGATAGGTGCAACACGTTGGGTGAAAATTGTTGTACAACTAACTAATTTATAATATCATGCCAAAGCTATATTAGTTCAGTCTTACAAAAGGTGGGGTAGAAGTGAATTTAATTATGTTACTTAGATCTGGACTCTGATCAAGGCCATGATGAGATTTACAAGTTTCGGATTTGGAGGGGAGAGACGCAAGTCTGAAATGACACTTCAACGGGTAATACTAGCACAAAAATATCTAGACATAACTTACAGAAGACAAAATTATTTACATTTTTTTTGTATAAAACGGCCGACTTTGAAACATCTTTATCAAAAAATGTTTTCTCCGCTTTTACGATCCAGTTCGATGAATCAAGGTTAATGCCATCTTCATTATAGTCTTTGTCGTCAATGTTTGTTTGTAACTCATTATATGCGCTTAAATTTACTTGTACAAAATTATTATAAATAACTAGAAGTAGTAAAAGAATACATACATAAATGGAAAGTTTGACAATATTTTGGAAAGAATGTTTTAAATTCTATTTTGGTAACTCGTTACATATTAGACTTACATGTCTCCATAGTTTTGTGACAAGTGTACCAGCTGAAATGTTATTTTGAAGAAACCAGTCTTAAGCACCGTTTATCTAAGTTAAAGGCTAGCGCGTCTCTCCTTCCTTCCAGATCGAAAACTAGAATGATCCCGGCCTAAACCTCTCATCTTTTTAAGTCAAAGACCATTTTTTTTTATCCCTAGTCACGTATTTACTAGATGGAATTGTAAAACCGTAAAACAGTTCTTTTAATACAAGCAGGAGATATATATTATCCTGATATTGAAATATTATTTATAGATTCGGATATGAATCAGTAAGACAGGTTGTCGAGAAGTTGCACAAAACCTATTTAAGAAAAATACAAGTAATCACGAAATGCAAATTAAATCAGCACTTCTTGCAGTCTTCTTATCTCTTAGGAATGTACCTACTCTAATTTTAGCTTTTACATTTTTAGAATTCTATATTTCACGAATGGAGAATGTTAAAACCTACTAAACATAGGTACATGTCATTATATTATGAATTGAGTTGAATGATGGTATTAGGTACCGCGTGCATTTGCTTTCAACTAAAATTAATCTAAAATTTGAAAAACTACCTAAAATTATACCTACATTTTTATTCTATAAATGCAGAAGTTATGAAATAATGTTGCTTCTACTTTTTTACAAATCTCTTTGAAATCAATATGCATGTTTGAACTGAATCCAGTAACAGCTTGTAGCTTCAACGAAATTGCGGCTTTCACGCAAACGTAATACTTAATTGTCAATTTTATAATATAATTTTCCTTTCTATCGAACAAAGAAGACCCGTTAAGAAAATTGATGAAGGTCGAATATAGGTGTTGATGTCAAAACAGTGTGTGGCTATGAATACATGAGGGTGAATTTATTTACTTTATATGAAAATCAACGAACTCGCGCAGTAATAATTGTGGCTGTGTATTGTTTCGTAAACAAAGACTGCGTGTTTCTGGACTATAAACAAAAGCTTTCATAATAAAACCGACATCAACTTTGCTTCTTCCTATAAAATTTTGGATTTACTCCTTGTTTAATAGCCATAACCTGAAATTTATCTACAAATAAATTTATTCTAGCTTTTAACATTGTAGCGACTTAATCCGAAATGTAAAAATATAGAGCACTGAAAGCTGAAAGCTCTGTTCCCTAACGTTGATGCACCTTTTATTGAAACTTTCATGTACCTAATTTCATACATCCAGAAGCTAATTTTTTACGTGGTTAGATTATAAACTGATGAACAATTTTCATTTTCAGCCTTACCGGCCGGATTTCAGTGACCTAGATTACGCGGATGTAGACTACAAGTACGGCCCTATTAATTACAAGGCGGCGTCCATTTATGCTGCAATGAAACGGAACCGAAACAACAACAAAATGGAAGAAATTAATAAACCTTACGACGACCTCCTGTAAATTGCGAACTACGTAAAATTTACAACGCTAATTGTACATAACACGGACCTTTGTATTTCACTTAAGTACCCATTGTGTTTCAATTCGGCAATTAGTGTTTTAATAGACATATCGAAAACGTTGTTGTTCCACGTGTTGGTAATTTTCTTATTGTTACGCCATTTTATGTCTTTCTTGCGGCTCTCTGACGAATGTTATAGAATTTGTTATTGCCAAAGTCCCTGATACAGATTTAAATATCAAATTGCTTAATTATAGTTTATAGTTTTAATCAACAGTGCATTTTTGCTTGTGACTGCTCTAACTTTAAGACTTTATTTAATAGCGACAGTGATTATTTCGGTCATTAGTTTTTAATTATTGTATACTAATTTATATTGATTTATGTTTGCGAACAAAAACTGATGATATTACTACTACCTTATATACTTTTAAGAACTGGAAATTGTGCAAGTCACAACATTTTTACTATATCACAACGCTCAAATTACTCAACTATGATTTACACAATTTCCATAAATTTACGGTGCCAAAGAGAAACAACTAGATAAACTGTGAAATGTGACGTCCATTTAAAAACCTGTTAAAATTTGGTGTGGTGCTGCAAGTATTAACTTTTGGACATTTTACTTAAAAAATATTTAGTACTGTAATAATTAGACGAATTTGTATAGTTATTACCTTTCAAAATCTCTGTATCATCTTGTAGATATGTAAATTATAAATTTTAGCCCTTACGCTATTTAATAAAGAATTGTATTTACATGTGTAACTTTATTTTTAAATTTTATTAAAAATAATCAAATACAGCAGACAAAAAAAGATATAAGTAAGTACACCTAAAAAATAAAATTTACATTACTAGCACCAAGTAGTATACGATCTACCAGCGTCTTTACTTCTTTTTTTGGCCATGCTTTGCTTGCTCTTTATTACTTTATTCTTAAAAAATATATTCATATAATTAATTGCAAAAAAGTGCTTACCTACGTGATGTTAAAGTTTTGGCCTGAATTTTTAACTGTGCCCTACATTGCAAGTCGTTGTTATAAAAGTGGGGTCAAAGTAGTTTCCATGTCTCAAATTTCTTGTATGACACTAACTTTAAGTAATTCTTGTACAAACTTAAATTTCATAAAAGTCTTTACAGTACATATTCCCATAAAGTAAAGTTTAATATGTGACTAATACATATAAAAAGTTAAACTGAATAACTGTACTAAAAGAAATTCCTATTGAAAATAATGTGATCTTGTATTTTAATATCAAAATGTAGGACTCAAATAATGATAACCATCATTAATAAAAAAATGTTTAAGTCTAAGCACCAGAGGAAACAAAAACAACAAAATGTTTAACGTCATAAAAGTCATAAGCTGACAAGTTATTTCATTCGCGTTAAGGAAAAATTTCGAAGATGTTTAAAAATAAGGTAACAACTGAATTATAATGCGTAAAAAATGTCCTGAAACCTGTTTTAGGTTGAACGTACATGTTCAATTTGTCACAACTATTTCATTTACGTGTGCCTAAATTGCTCGGCCGCACTCTTTTGGAGGCACAACATTTTGAATAGAGCATTAGTACCAAGTAACTATCTAAATAAAACTCAAATTCGGAAAGTTACTTCAAGATTAAAATTCATTATAGAGTTACTCGCATTATGTTTCTATAGTTTTTTTCGCATAATTGTTTACCTCAAATAAGTATGTATTAGGTAGTTGGCAAACTTGACTTGGCCTCTGAGATTTGAATGCGCAGTGGACAAAGGTCTTCCCACAACTTTTCAGAAACTGATAAAGGTTTATCGGAAGTAGTGTCTAAACTGCTAAACGTTTTGCCTCTGATTATACTTTCCGCGAAAGTCCGCTTGCCTGTCTCGGTCAGATACGGCCTCTTTTTGTCCCGTCTCTGCGCATTTCGCGGGCCAAGCTACGTTTGCTGGCGCGTAGATGTGGTAATACCAGACTGTTATATATTAAATTGTATTTTGTAGCAAATATTTTAATAGTGCTGTTACAACATGTAACCAAGTAAATTATCAAACTAACATTTACTTAAATCTTGTTGCAAACCCGTTTATGTATCGCCAGAAAAATATAGAGGTACTATCGATGTTTCAAAAAGCTTCTTTGATCAACTTATTTTGCTTCAGGAACAGAAGAAGCCAAATACTCAGGCGCAAACCTTTCTCAGAGAGACCTCCCAAGACACTTTAATTGATATACCGGCTCAAGCAGTAAAAGAAAGAAAATCACTCTTTGCGACTATTATCAACTACAAAAAGTCTCAAGAAGTTATGAAAAAAAGTCAAATCGATTCAATGGCAAGTTTGAGTATAGAAAGTTGTGAGTCAACACAACGTTGCAGTATTGGAAGAAAAACTGAAACAACTCGCTCTTTAGAAGAATATGTAGACTTAGATGTTTGCTAGTGCTACAGTTAATGTAACCATATACTTACTACATTTTATTTGTAGTCCGTAACTTCTACCACAAAACCTAAAAATTTTCTTCAAATACTATTTCAAAAAGCTCGGTCTAAGAATAATGGGCGAGTGGATTCAGAATATTTAAAAGAGGGAATCAAGCGTGAAAACCCTAACCGAGGTCAAGGAGAAAGCAACGCTATTATGTTATATTTTAACAATTCATTCCCAACAAGTTACACGTAATTTCTTAACGCTGGGGTGAAGTTGTTAGTAATTTTAACATTTTGTAGATCTAGCTGCAATGTTAATATGGTTAATGGCATAGCAGAGATCCAAGATATAATTTCTAACCTTTGTGAAAACGAGAACTACATGATTCAGTGCATTAAAAAATACATCTTAGATGTGAATTTTAAAGAGCAACTTTGTAGGTTCTTGGGCACCCATTTGATTTATAATTACCAAAAGTTATTTTAGTGCAAACTTCTCGTCAGTATTTCACTATGCAAGAAGAATCCAAGGATCAAGCAACTACTCTGGTGAACAAAATGTGGTTGAATCAGTTACAAGTTACCAAGCTCCATGAGAGAAATTTGCAAAAAAACTTTGACTTTTTAGTAAAACAAAACAGAGCGTTGCAAAAAAAGCTCGAAGTGTCGAGAAGAACCTTTGAAATGTTAGGTGCTAGAATGAGTTTGGGTCGCTCTCGATTCTCTCATGCAAGTCCATTCGGGAGAACATTTTCGAAACATATAATTGATAATAACAAGGAGCTGCAAAAAAAAGTTGAGGCGATGGTTACCGTTATAGAAAATTTGGAAAGCGAGTTGCAGAAATTGCAAAGACAAATAGAAGCTTTAGAGGATGAAAATAGGAGCTGCAGATCAAGTTTACAAACTCTTGCGGGTAAGAATTGTTAACAATCCTTAATATTGTCTTTAACTTAATCTATGAAGTGTAATTTGTACAATTTCATTTTAGCTGCGTTAGAAAGAACAAAAATAAATAGTGACTTACAAATTACATATATTAATCAGCAAACAGCTAGTTTTAAACAAAGTGTTGATCTAAGTGGTGAAGCAAGTAAAGATTTCATGGAAAATTTGAAAATTTTCGAGCAGCAAATGAATAACATTCCACTTACCATTCGATGGCCAAAATTTCAGGTGAGTATTGACCTAGGTACTACCCGCATAAATTGCAAACTTTTAATTTTTACCACTGCATATATTTAATAAAATAAAAGTATAGATATTAATAAAACATTAACTACACTTATTTTCTTACTATTTTCAAACCCCTTTTTGACTTGGGTTGCCCATATTTTTTCCCTTTCTGACTCTTACGTTTCTTTCTGTACGGTCCCAACTTTCTTCGCTGCATAGTTCCTCTCCACCATGCCTTAAAAAGTAATAATCTAATTCACAAAGAACTCAACGCTTTAAGTAAATACTTGTATTTTAGTAGCTGCCCAAGATTCTAGCCTTATTTTTTCTTCCTTTTTTTTCTTCATTCGTTTATACTCAAGCCACTCATCAATTTCTTTTTGACGCCTTTTGAACGTCTCTTGCATTATTTGCTTATCATTAGCTAACTTTTCCAAATTTACTTTTAACTTAAATATGTTGTTCTCGTAAGTTTCCATATCTATTTCGTAAGTCTCCATCCATTTTTGTATATCATTTCGATACTCCTACAATTTTAATCTGGTTTTGTTTTAAATAATTGTTTTAATACTGTTACGTTATCCATTTTGCCCACAAATTTGGAAACATCGAAATTGCAAATATTTTCTTTCTCCACTTCAATCTTTTGTGTTTGAATTACAAATTTGAAAACATCCTCACTTTCACTCAGCTTTATTTCTAGTTGTTCGCATCTAGAATCTTCCCACTTTTGCAAGTAGTTGACCTCATAAACTTTGTGCCCTAAATATGGGAGATTAGTTCCTTATCGAATTATTAATATAATTTCTCACAAAATTTATTTTCATATTTTTGCTTCATTTTTTGAACAAATCTATTATATTCGTAATTCATCTTCATACTTTCTAACTTTTCATTCCTGAAGAGTAAAATCAATGAATTGAAATGTTTGGTGTTAGCTTCAAATTCCGTTAAAATATTTTCTTCGTCCTTTTTCATTTTATTTGAGTCTATGAGGTAGTGAAAAATTGTCGAAAAGGTATTCCTCGCCTTTACTTCTCTATATAACTGAGAAAGAAGACGTGTTAGCGTTCTTACTTGTTTCATTAGATGATGATGATCGCTGTACTGGGTGCTGATTCTAAATTCTCGAAAATGTTCAGCTGTAATTTGACCAAATCTAAGGAAAACATTTAAAGGCAGTTAAAGTTCTAAAATTACCGGTCATCTAAAGTTCGATATCCAAATATTTCGTCCTTAATATTGTCGACAAACTTTGCAAAAAACTTAATCATAAGATCAAACTCGTTAATAGTTTCATTGATAATCTGGGCAAATAGTGCAGCGTTAATAAATTCCAATATGTTTTCTGGAGTTGAAGATGTGTACATTATTCCATTGTTCAATATATTAGTCACAATATTACTTTTCTTAGATTTCCAAGTTATTTTCTTTCTTTGAATCTTTGAGTCAATTTCAACACATCTCACACTAGAACTGTAGGATTGTAAATTACTTTTCCACATTATCTCCATCGCTTGCTCCATTCTTCCGATAGCCTTTTAAAAATTGTAGAAAAATTGACACAATATTTTATGACAAGCCACCCACTTGATCTCACAAATAATCTCTTGCAGTACCAACGATTCAACGATTTACCCCAATTGATAGGACAGTGCAAGGACTTGATATCAGATTTCGTGAAAACTCTTGTAACAACACATAATAATACTGTGTTAATAAAGCACGATGCGTAAGACCGTTCGACACTTTGTTAATAATTTTGTTGTAACAGATAAGTTTTAGAAGCCAGTTAAGAGAAAACAACACCAGATTGCAAGAACACTTAAAAATGTCCACTGATGAACTTAATTGCTTAACAAGAAAGTTTGAAGATGCAAAAAAATTGAAAGATTTAGAGACTAAATGTATTGACTTCCAACAAGATATTAATGGACTAAAGAGAAAACTAAAACAAATTTCCGAAAAATATGAAAACTTAACTCAAGAGGTTGGTAGGTACTTAGAATGTCTAAATCAGTTTTACATTCTTTGGCAGTTTGAAGGTAAAAACAAGGCATTGAAAGAGGCTACATGCATAATTAAAAACAGTACAGCAGAGAAAACCATTCTTCGAAGCCAAATTGAAAGACTAATCAGCGCAATGTCTCAATCAGGAGCTGGAGATGTAGCTAGGGAATTAGTGACTAGTCAAGAGAAACTTGAGTACTTTCACTCGCAATATATCCAGGTCAGATCTTTTCAGATCTCTAGCAACAATTTTAAAATATCTTGTAGGAATCAACTGATAAAAAATATTTACTTCAAAAATGCGCTGATTTGGAAGAACAAAATGCCACTTTAGTAAAAAACCAACAGATTTATATTCAGCAATATTTAGAATTGCAGAAAACGTTAGAATTCTTGACTGGTGAAAATACGCTCCTGAAAAACCAGTTCGATTCTGAACACCAAACCGTCATCAGTACTTAATTTTTTAATATCAATATTGATTTTTAGTAAGTTGAGAATTGCAGCTCTTCAAGGCGAAAGAGTCAAGTACTTAGAGGAAAAGAACATTTTAAGAACAATTTTTCAACATTTAAAGGCTGAAATTTTACGTGTTCAACAACTTGAAGGCACTATTGCAGATATGAACCACGAAACCAGTCGTTTAACTGTTAGTTTTCAAATTCCCAATTTCACAACAAATAATGCTGTTGATTTTATAGTTAATTGTTGAATACAATAAGCAGCTGGGAGAGAAATTAAAGAGTGAAGTGGAATTAAAAGATAACGCAATTTTAGAGTTAAAGAGTAATGTGCAGAAATTAAATGACTTGCAGTTACACCAAGAAAAAGATAACATTTTTCTTTGTGCCAAACTTTCGCACATATCAAACGTTAAAGGACAATTACATAGTTATTTGAAAAAAGAGATCAAAAAGAATGAAAAATTGGATGAAACAAAAAAACTGATTGAAGTCGACACTGAAAATAAGGTAGGTATGGTTTAGAATGGAAAGCACCAATCATTTAATTAACATATACTTTTCTTTTATACAGATAAAAATACTTCAACAAATGCATAAAAGCGAACGTGTTGCTTTAAAAGAGTTGTTGAAAGATTTTAGAGATGTAGTTAACCAAAGAGACACTCTCTTAAAGATTCATGAAAATTGTATTCAAGAGGCACGTTGTAAGTTGTAGAAATTCTTTATTTTAAAATGTAACTCTTAGAATGCGCAATTAAAAAATTACTATCGGGACCAAATGGAACATTATGAAGAGAAACAAAAAAGATTGAAGGAAGCCGAGAGACAAATCGACGAGCTGAATTCTAAGCTACAACGCAGCGACTCTATGTTAAAGAATCTTACAGAGAAACATGAAAATGATGCCATTAGAACCGATAAATGCACTCGTCAGCTTGAAAGGACGATTAGACATGTATGTTATAGTTATTTATTAATTGTTTCAATTTTTCAAAGTAACTTACTAATTTGTCTGCTTCTTAAATGTGTAGATGAAAAGTTTATACTTAATTCATATTTTATTGAAAAGTCGTTTTCTTTTCATAAAATCATAGCACAACTTCCAGCGCATTAGTAAAATTTTAAACTCAATTAGACAAACATTAGTGTAATACATTATTTTTATAAATTATTTCGTATTAATTTATTTATGTCATGTATAAATATATCTTTTATTTCTAATAATATTTTTTTAGATCACAAAGGAGAAAGAGGAATTGTCGGCTAGCATTGACTACTTAAAGAAGAATACGCAGAAATTACACAACGACTTAAATGAAGCCAGGGAGAAAGAGAAAGTAAGGAATTGGAAAAACTTTACATTTTAGTTGATCAAAAAATAAATATTTCATCTTAATAACGAAGATTAATCTGTTTTTTATCTCGTGTAGAATACATTAGATCTATTGAATATGAAGTCAGTAAAAAATGGAATCATCAAAGAAGAACTTATCCGATGTAAAAACGATCTGCAAAATTATACAGAAAGTAACATAAAGTTAACGTCAGAATTGGACTATGTACGTAACATGTATGAGAAGCAGCGTAGTGGTAAGTTGTAAATTTCCATTAATGCGAACATAAAGTACTTTGTTAAGAATTCCAAGCTACCATGGATGAGTATTCGCTTAAGGATCAAGATATCAATAGCAATTTTATACGAAAACAAGAAGAAATAGATCAACTCAACAAGGTATTAACAACACTATTTAAGCCCCCCTGTTTAAATGTTTGTTCACGTCGCTTTGAAATCCACTTGATAATTTATTTCTTAAATCAACTTGATATTACCATGTTTTACAATGTGTCCGTAGTGATGTGTACCATAAATTATAATACTTAGCACCAATATACAGAGTTAGCTAATAGTGTGGAACCAAGCTTCTCATGCTTAAACTATTAGCTTGCTAAAGCGCAAGTTTTATTTATAAGAAATAAACTGTTTGATGTTAAAAAATAATTTTGCGCTTGTGTGGTTAGTAGGTAATTCCCTACGTCGGATCAAATAGAAATATTAGTAGGTTGCCGCAGGGAAAAATGGTCGACGCCATTTTGTAAAAATTATGCTCCAACATGCTCTCCAATTAGTCATTTGACTAGCAGTCTAATAGTAATAGTTTAGGCAGGAAAAGCTTGATTTCACACTTTTAGCTAACCCTAAAGTATTTCTCGAACAAGAAGTCAAAACGTACAGCGAGGCTTAAATATTGGCATTTTTATTTCCTGATACAGAATTTTTTGACAATTATTAAGGAGAATAATCCAGATATTGATGATTGTTTTATTACAGATAAAGATGGATCAAGAACATGAAATCAGTATATTAGAAGAAAAAGTGAAATGTTTGTGTACCCAAAAGGAAGAACAAGACAAGATGTTGCAATCCTATGAGATTCAAATTATGTTCGTATATAGAATTTATTATAACTTTGTCTAATATTGTTTTAGACAACTATCTAATTTGGAAACATCGAATCTGGAACTAGAGAAAGAATTGGATGAGCTTCAGGTCAAATACGAAGCAAATCGACTAAATTTAGATGAGGCCAATAAGGAGATAGATAACTTGAATAATAATTTAAGTGCAATAATAATGAATACTGAAGACAAAGATTCTCTCTACAAAAATCATGTCGATGAAATATTCATGTATATTTTATAACTAGAAACTGATAAAGTTTGAAAATTAAATATTTTTTAGAGAGTACAATAAAGAAAAGACAAATGTTGAAGCCCAAATTAAAGATATTTCAATTCAGCTTCAAGAAGTAACTGATGGTTTAAACAACGAAAGGATTCTCAATCAAGAATTGACTCAATCTTACGACAGATTAAAAGCTAAACTTTTCGAAGTGAAAAGCTCACTTTGTAATGAAATAAGTTTGCATAAGGTTACTTGTTGCAAATTAGCAAAATTTGAAGAAAACAATAAACTCTTAACCAACGAAAAAGTAAGTTTTATGATTAATTCGGCATTATAATCAAATAAGTTAATATTCGAATCAACTGAACCAGGTTCAGTGAAACTCGTTTGGTACAACTAAACCTTTATAGCCCGGTTTCACAAACACACATTAGGTAACGGTTGATTAACTTTTTTCTAATTTTGTTACTACTTTGATTAGCCATAATTTATTGTTGCAATTCGTAAGGTGTTTGATAGACATTAACATTGCAGCTTTTCATATTTCTAAAAACCCGCGGATAATCCTACAAAAAATTTCAACGGTTTTTTAACCAAAGATTAAACCAACATTACGGTAATATTCGTTTGTGAAACAGGGCATTAATTATTCTAACGTAAATGTTAGGATTACATAAATAATTTGCTGCGTCATAAGATCTGTTAAAGTAGATTTTTTGTAGGATAAACTTCAACAACAAATTTATATGATAATGGTTGAGATGAATGAAGAAAAAGACGTTAACAATCGGTTATCTCTAGAAAATGAAGATATGCTTGGCACTCTAGAGTGTGGTCGTCGTAAGTTTAATGAGGTATTGGCGAAAACAATGCTGTTAGAAAACGAAGTAAGTAACGTATTTATCACTCATGCATTTTTTCTTCAAATATTTACTTTTGCCAAATAATACCAATTTTTTAACAAAACAAATTTTAGTTAAGGCAACAAAAATACCAAATTGATGACGAAATCAAATCCAAAAATATGGCAGAAGAAAGATTGTGGAAGTATTCAACAGCTTTAGAAGAACAAAATAAGAAACTTCAGGAATTAAAGGTTACAAAATCACATGTTATCTTCAGTGTGTATCAGTCACCATTTTTGACGATTTCATTAATAAGGTTAATTCAGTTAAAAATATTAAGGAGTAAACTTTCATGTAGGCCGTAGTAATAACTTTGGGACATCGGTAGACCCTCAAACATGCCTGACAGAGCCAGCTTGGTGCGAATGAATATGGCATCAGTGATGTAGAATTTATATAAAATATATATATAAAAAAAAGAGAGATGATCGTGTTAACAATAATTGTCGTACTAGGTTACCAAATATTTTATATTGTTTATGGAAGTCAAACAAGTAAAGTAAGTAACCATATTGTTTATAGCAACACTAACAATGATTTACAGTGAAACAATTAAATATTTATAAAAATGACAAATATAGAATCCTTGAATTTTTGATCATTTTGAGAACCAAGTTTAATAAAACGTTGTATGTATGATGTACAGTCAGTTTCAAAAGTAATGTTAATTGCACATTTTTAAAATTTTCTTCGGCAGATGATGTAGGACTGGTTAAAGGAAACCCAATGCATCTGTTCCATTATTTCATATGGTTGGCATAAATATAAATTTTAATGTCAGTATTGCTTTATGTGGAATATAAACGAGTTTGAGATTTAATAGGCTGTACCTATACCGGGTGTCTCAACGAGAACCACCGGTGCCTTTTTGCGTATTTCCAATGGAGTTAAAAATTTGAAATTTGGCAGAAATAAACTTTAATGGATGCGCTACAATGTGGCGTTGTTGTTTGCTCCATAATTAATTCCATGCCCCGTCGGGGCGCCATAAAGTGCTTTTTCAGAAATTTTTAATATATTTTTTTTATTATTATTATGTTCGTAATACCGCCAGGTATACGTTCCTGTTAAAAATTGGAAATTTGTAGTGGAAGTATCGTTAATTGTGTTTTTAAGAAGTTTGCGGGATTTTGACGAATTTATGACACGACTGCTTTACTAAAGCAGTAAAATTTCATGACAATGAGGCGTAAACGGTTCGGTTATTTATGACTTAATAGCGGTACCTACTCAAAGATCTTTACAATACGGAGCCCATCATAAAATCTAATGTGGTTAACGCAAACTGATGGCCCACAAAGCTGACATGCTCTCAATCAAAAAATGACTCCAGAGCTAAAATTTAAAAATCCATGTAATTCAATAACGGTTTGATATAAAAATATTTCAATTACTGGTTATCAATCTTGGAGGTCGTGATCATGAGCTTGAAGAAAATCAAAGAGATGAGGTAAATATTTCGATATAAAATCGCGATCCAAAGTAAAAACTCACACCGTTTAAAAAAAGAAAAAAATTATAATGTCATCTTAATTATAGTTTATTTCTGCCAAATTTCAAATTTTTAACTCCATTGAAAATCCGCAAAAAAGCACCGGCGGTTCTCGTTGAGACACCCGGTATGTACCATGACCCATGACTACAATCAAGATTCTAAAACGCTTAGATTTTTGAATAAATATTCAAATGACTATTCGAATACCAAAATCGAAGAAAGTGCCAGCCTTAGTATATACTTGCATGTTGTTTAGCTATACCCAAACTTCGCTGTTATTTCATTTTTCGGAGATTATTTGCGATTATTATAATTTTATTGTTTCATAAAATCAATGACCAAAAAATATTATTTTAGAATATAGATGCAGCTCTGGGTAAAGAGTTAGAAGAATGTCGTAAAGAATTGGATACCCTTAAAGAAAATTGGTTCAAAGCACAACATCAAGCTACAGAAATGGAATTTAAGAAGTAAGTGTAACACCAATGTATTTTACTGATTCGTTCGCAAGTCAAATATATATATATTATATACCCGCTATATATTTACATTTTTCCATGCACTTTTCTGTCTATTGTAATGATATAGGGTTTGGTAAGAGTGCGACATATTAAATAAAATAATATTAAGACAATAAATATTAATGAAAATCAAATGTGTCATTACAAAATACTGGACACTTTAATATTTAGAAAAAAAAACCATTTAGGTATTATAAATAATCGAGCTGAATACCTTCAGCAGTCTGATAATATCCTAATTGATCAACGGAGTTTTGCATAGCATTATGTGATAATATCTTAATTAATATTAAAAAAAACACTAGTTGCACTCCTATCAAACCTAATATTATTATAATTATAGACGGAAAAATGTCTATCTAAAAAGGTATAAATATACAGGGTCGTCCATTAAAAAAAAACACCGATGACGTCATATCTCAAAAAATAGTTTAGAAAATTAAAGTTCGTTATTGCATAGAATAAAAATACCTACTACAAAAACTTTTGCACAGGGTGCTTTTTTATCGAACTTATAGTTTAGCCAGATATCAGGTGTTCCGACACATTTGCCCAACTCTGTTATGTTATTATGTGAACAGATTGGGGTAACATTAACCAAAATTAATCTTTGTTTTTTAATTTTAGTTGCGAGTTGACTCTCCAACTTCACGAACTTGAAATTAAATTTGAAACTGAAAGAAATATGTATTTCGAATCAATGGAATCCCAAAATCAACAAAATTTATTGAAAATCACGAAATCAACGGAGGGGCCCGTAGTACCATCTAGCGGGGAGAGATAACTTTATTATGATCAATACAGTAGAAACCTTTAATAGCGTAGCGCATGACGAATGTGAAGGACGCATTTGCTAAAGCTAAAATAATAAACTCAACATAACCTTAAAATGTACTCAACTGCAACAATTAAATTAAATTTCTTGTTCAATTAAAATCTAAGAGTTGTAAGTATTTCTTGCTGGCGATTTCTTTGTAATGATTTTTTAAATAAATTGCAGATGGAAATCCTGTCATCATCTCAATTACACGGCTACGAAACTATTCTCGCAGAAATCACTAGTGCTCATGAACAATCCCAGAAACTCAAATTACAAATCAAAAGTGAAGAAGATAAAGTGATTGCCCTTAAACTAAGCGCCTCAAAACCTAAACTGTCAATTAGCCACGTTGATGTAAAAGTTTTTAATAACATTTTGGAAATACACACCTTATATGACAAGGAGGTAGCGCACTGTGATTTACAAGCATTATCAAAGTTTGATAATTGCAAATTTTACTTTATTGAAATTTACGTAGCTGCTTCTCTGATACAGAAATTATTAAGTTGCAATTGGAAACTTCAAATATGCATTAGTTGTAAAAATTCCAACATAACCAAAATTGTACCATTGCAGAATAAAGTACCCACTGTGGACGTTATTCCAGTTGATAGAGAAGTAAGGGAATGTGTGATCGAAACGATTTTGTTTTTACCTTTGCACGATTATTGGAACATTATTGATTTAAATACTGTAAGTGTTAATATTTCTTATCATTTTCAAGCAAGCAACGAAAAGATTAGTACCAAAACTAACAACAATTGGCATAATTTGTCTAAATTATATTCAAGTGATGTTAACTTAGCGCCAGCAGAAAAACAAATGCAATGCCAATTTTCTTGTAATTTGGCCAAATCAGATTTTCTTGCAAGTGTTATTAAGAACTCTTACCATCAACTAGACTTACAATTATTTAGTAAATTCTCCGCTGACGACGAGGAAGTTGTTGATTTGCATTTGTTTATTGACGAAAACAAAGTGTTACTGTTATACAACCCTTTATTAACAATGTTGAAAATCAAGGGTAATTGCAAAGACCTGCTGGCGGTGAAAAAATACTTTATCAGTAGTTCCGATTGTGATTTCAGTAGACTGATACCTAAGCTGCAGGTAAGGCATTTTTATTTGTTTTTTTTTTTGTTAACTTTGTGTTCTAGGATTGGTTAACCAGGAATCAGGACCTTGGAGTTTCTACTTTACGTGATGCCTTATCATTATACAAAAACGTGAGAAAGTTATGGTTATAGTAACTACTATTGTTTGCTAACTGCTACATTAAAAATGAGCCTTTTTTCGATTTAGTCATTAATTTTATAGCTCTCAGAAACTAAACTAAGGTTTTAGTGACCACCTTAATTAAATCAATTGATAACACTGAGCCAAAACATAATTCCATACTAAATTCAATGGATTTATCAGAACAATTGACGATACTATTTTATGATTTCTGACTGGGTATTCTGGAACAGAAAATTAAAAGAAAGAATATTAGCAACATTTAGTAGGTATATTGTGCCAGTATAGTGTCCATCATTTGATGGACACTGTATACCTACCTCAAAATTCCGTTAAAAGTTAATGTGAAATATAGTTTTTTTTTGGAAGTTACACTAATTCCATATTTATTATAACACTCACCTAAGTCGTAACGGTTAAGCGTTACGTTACAATCACAATAGACATTTGACCGGATGGTTTGATTGATGATTGAATTATGATTTTCTAGCGCATGATCATGCTGACAAACATATTTATGATAAAGCACTGAATATTGATGGAAGTAAAATACATGCAGGATTAACCCGAGGGGTAGAATCCTCGGTAGGATCGTCTGTACGTTGTAAATATAATTACTTTATCATTCTTTTCGTTTCAAATAAAACATTTAAAAATACTGTAGGTACTTTTCAAATTTGTGCCAACTCCAAGGACTTAGATCAGTTTTGGAATGCAATGAAGTAAGGGACATTTTACAAAATTACTTGTCCTGTATCAAGTTACTGACAAAGATGTTAAGTATCCCCAGTTAATGTAATCAAAATGTAACTTTACAGAAAAAGTAAATTATCTCAAAACTTTTTTGACTTAGTACATTCGAGGTCTCTAATGATTCATAAATGAATTTTAAAAGGTCTTCTGATCATATGGAGTTTGCGGAGACCCCTCGCAACTATTGACAGTCTTCATATATAGTCACACTGGATTATTGAAGAGTCTCCTGATCTTTTTGACAACTAAGCTGGCCCTAAATAGGAAGGAAGTTATGCTACGAGAGACCTAGATGCTCGATGATTGAATTAAGGTCTGATGGGGACAAAGAGTCAACTGTCATAAGAAATCTTTAAGACTGCACATCAATAATTGCGCTTTAAGTTAATCCAACCTACTAAAATTATTTATTCTTTTGTTTATTAGATCAGAAAGTGGAATTAACAGATAGCAAAGAATACGATAAAAGTGCGGTATTGTAAACTAGAGTAAAAGAGTAAGAGCGAATCAAAAACTTTATTGAACATTTTTGTGAAGGCTTGCGATATTTTGCTACTAAATAATAAATTTACAACCTACAATATTAATGGTATATTGCACGTTGCAACGTTAAAGCAATTAACATTACACTCATCACATTAATCTTCTCCATTTTTATCCCCATTTTCAGGTACACTGCTCCCATTCTTCGTAATCTGCTTCACAAAGGCCTCTCTAGACTTTTTCACATCGACAACATCAAAGGAAACTGGCTTACCAGCGCCACCATTTACAAGTAGCAGTGTGGGTAAATCGTAATATTTCATATCTTCAACTAATTTGTAATCAAAGGTATACCTTACATAAGCATTGGATGTATGGTGAACGTCTAGAGTCACTTGGGGTCCTAAATATGAACCTTCCTCGTCAACAATTAAGTAAATTTGACTACTGCCAGCGTCATCTGTTATGTTTGCAGCAGGGTTTTCGTAGGGTACTAATTCTGGATAAACGTCACCTCTATCAGCTTTCTGTTCTTCAACAATCAAATCTATTAAATAATGTTCCAGTAGTGTAGCATCCATAACAGTTTCGATGTGAGGTTGCGATCTAGATATGTTGGGAAAGAAATTTTCTTCAAAGTATAAAACTGAAGGAAATTTGGTAGCTGTCTGATCTTTGCAAATGGGAAGGTTTTTTGCTACAGCGCAATCTAATGCGGCAATTTTGATTAATCCATTCCAGTTCTTCACGCTTGTTGCCAGTTTCTTATAGAAAGGAGCAAATCTCTTGCAACGACCACAATAATTCAAATGAAAGAAAACCACCCAAGCGGTATCCGATCCAATTATCTGGTTGAAGTTTTCTGCTGTTAACTGTACAACATCATCGTGTTGTTGGTTAGGAGCCGTAAGTACTGGTATAGTCACCATCAATGACAATATGATGATATAGAAAACTTTTTCAACAAACATTTCTGCTCTGCCAAACAAATTCTGAATCAAAGATTTGTTGTCGGACTTTAAACTGCTGGTAGGTGTTAAGTGAGTCAATTTATATGCTGCGAACAGAATGCGACAAATATTGATAAGGAATTTGCTAATAGTAATTAAAGGTGAATAATAAACTCATTTCATATTTATATTGCTGACTATAAAAGTTTAACGATTACCCTAATTCCTCTTTATTTTGCCTTGAATTTAAGTAATATTTTAATTATCTAATTTTAGACTAAAAGAGTTGCTTGCTACGTTACGTAGTAGGTATACACTATACACTGTAGGTAAGTAGACACAATGAATCATGAACGCGAAGTTTCAACAATTTTCAGTATATTACATCTATTGAAACAAACAGGCTGCTGCTGTCTGTGTTATCTCATTGACAAAAATATTAATTCTCTGCGATTCTGTTTCAAATCGGTTAGAATAGCAATGTTGCTAACTTGTTATTATTGATCAAGCACTGTCCGAAATTTACGTCGACTGGCTTCTATTTTGTTCATCATGTAACAGCGCATAATCTAAACTTTTAGTCATCTGGTACTGTAATTTGATTCTTATTAATATGGGAATATTATGATAAAATAAAAGAAGAATGAAGATAGTGAAAGAATAGGTACACTCAGCCAATTAAGTAATGCACAGGCGGTGCGCAAATAATTTACTATTCTCACGTTATCATCAAGTGTGACATAAAAAAACTTGTAAGCTACATTAGAAAAGTACAGGGGATCACAAATTGTCAACTTTTTCTACCTTATACTGGATGATAATGTGGTAAACGTAGATTATTTGTGCACCCCCTGTGCATTACTTAATTGACCGGGTGTACCTATTGAATCTATCGAAAAAGTCCAATACAACAAAATGAGTTTAAAAACCTTGCTATAGATGACTATAGCTGCATCACGGTCTTGAACTCATTATTATACAGATAGCTTGGATAGCACATACCTACATTGAATGTACTGTGATTCAAACATGTTTTCATTAGTTTTATTAAAAGACCTGAGAATCAACGAAGGTAACTGGGTCTCATAAACCGAGGATTTATAACTAAAAGTGTACCTTCCTAACAGAAATATAAGTCGCGCTACGCAGGTCAAGAGTCTCTTTAGCTCCCAAATATGAACTAGGATTATCAACTAGATTGCCACTCCGTAATTGGTAACGTTTTCTTCAAAATGTACAAGATATGACACATTAGAAGGCTCCATATATCTTTGGCTAATTGTTAAGTTTTGTTTTTTGGAACAATCTAGTGCGGCGATTTTTACTAGATCGTTCTATTATTTTACGCCAGTTGCGAAGTTCTTGTAACATGTGGCGAAGCTTTCTTATTGAGGTGATCTAGAATAATAGAACTTTACTTTATATTTATTTATTCAATTCTTGATTATTCTTGATTATTGTTGCTATCATTAACATAATTTTTATACTGATTTTTATAAATATTGCAGCATTGTTTTAAGACTTTTATTGTTATATCCTCAGTTTCTCTTTCATGTGATTTCAATATTTTTACTTGCCACTGCTAGTACTGGTCCTAAATTTTGCGCATATTAGGAATAGCAAAGAAAAATATTTAAAAACGTCTATTATGGTTTCAAAATTGGTGAACGTCTTCAGACTGATTTGATAGCAAGAAATTATTTTGCAGCACTGGGAAGTTTAAGATTTAAAAAACTGAACAAACTAACGCCCTTCAAATCGTCAATTTATGAATTTCAATAAAAAAGACACTACAACATAAATTATCTACAATTGTTGCCAAGGTTTTAACAATAATTATTGTAACTGCACAGTAATATCTGCCTAATTTTCTTACAGGTATGTACTACCTACACTTGGCCCTCAGTAAAGGAGAATTTGATACCAGTAACGGATTTGAAAAATAAGGTGGCACATTTTTATACCTGTAGGAGAAAACTGAAAAATTAATGGAAAATGTAGAAGATTATATGAATATTGAAGTAAAATAAAAAAGTAATACTCATAATAATACTTAATGGTAAACCAAAGTATTTATTCGGTGAGTGGATGAATTGGAAAATTTTGAAATTCTATGAAACAAAATATGATGCAAGTTGAAAGAAAATATAACATTTTAGGCAAATTGAGTGAAAAATGCGAGCAAAGTTTTCTTATTGTGTAATGTAAAAAAGAAGATTAGTGACAGAGGATAACATAATACTATTTAGGTAAGTCAACAAAACTAAGGATTCTATATTTTATTACAGTGTCATACATTTTAACTGTAATCATACATTACATAACTAAATAATAATTAATGACACCAAATTAAATTTTAGACACTACGTTGTGTTGATAGAAATCTCTAATAGCTGTTACAAACCCTTTTCTTGTTCTGTTTGCTAGAATTTCACCAGAGGAATTCTTACGCGATATGTGAACTAATTTGGGTGCGTTGTCAGGCTGAACCATTGTAGAATACCGAACTGACACATTGCGAAGATTATGTAAATCCAGTGCCACTTCAGGTCCTATTATGTCTTCGGCATCATAATTTGTTATTAAGAAAACATGAGTGTGGTCATTAACAGGGGTTAATTCGTTTTTTTTACCTTTAAATATTGAGATATTTGGATACATTGCTCCTCTACCTCTCTTCTGTTCGTCTTTAATTATGTTTATCAGATTCTGTTTTAGATTCTTACTAGTGGTCGATTTAGTAAGGTTAATTTTAATTCCCACTTTGTGGTCAGCTGCATGAAAGTTTTCATGTAAATATACCAAATGAGGTACCCTACTGACGCCAAAATCCATGCAAATGTCGATATTTTCATCCTCATTACAGTCGATTGCTCCAACTCGTACCAAACCATTCCAACCTTTAACATCTTTTGCAAATTCTTGATATTGTGATAAGAATTTTTGGCAATGACCGCACCAACTTTGATAAAAATCAACTAACCATGCCTGAGGAGATCCTTCAGTTAATGTACTGAAGTTGGTGCTGGTCAGAATTTCAATATCTCCGGTATCACAAGCTACCAATGAAAACATCATCAAGCACACTGTCAAAGTAAGGTAGTTTCTCTGAGTCACCATAACGATACGTGCAAACTATTCGCTGGTAGGACTAGAACTAATATTTTCAGTTATAATTAATGGTTTTAATGGAGTAATTTTAGTTAGTTTTGAATAACGACCGTACGGCCATAAAAACTGTTTTGTTTATTTATTAACATAATATTTACTGTGTGAAGGCTATTATAAATTTTGAACCATAATCTGCTAATTGCAGGTAGAACTGTTGCTGCAAATTAATATTTTTATCAAATTAAATGTAGTTCTTTTATTTTATAATATTATATCTCTTTTAATATAGTCTCAACATGCTAGCTGCATCTTGCTGTGTATGTTGTGAGATGAAAAAATGTTACGTTTCACTCAGTTGACTATACTAGATATACCTTTCAAGAATTTTCAGTAATTTTTGTGTTATTTATACTGTGGTTTCTTTGTGGAGCTTAGCCAAAATAGGATGAATTGTTGAACAAATAAAATTTCAATCTGAAATTTAGAACTTACGGCCTGACAGGTTGGAGAGTCAATATTATTTTTTTCGTCATATAGTAGTATAGGGGGGCTGTCAGGATGTCCACAATAGTTTTTATAAAGCTTTATTTAGATAAAATGAAACATGTTTACACTTAGCGGGCAACGGTGCGTCATGGCCAACCGCCATCACTTTTACTCTCTCTCACTCTATGGTCTCGGGACGCCAGCTGTCAAGTTGACGCGGGCATTTTAAATCTAGCTACTACAGCTCGGCCAACCTGACTTCTAGCTTGTCCCCAA
Organism: Schizotus pectinicornis; assembly: GCA_951805265.1. Classification (NCBI taxonomy): domain Eukaryota; kingdom Metazoa; phylum Arthropoda; class Insecta; order Coleoptera; family Pyrochroidae; genus Schizotus; species Schizotus pectinicornis. Next base: position 186,189 of record OX638203.1, on the reverse strand, counting down.
GCGTACAACAAATATTACAAGGATGTTACAAATACAAGTCAAATATAAAATAGCTATTTCAATAACTTGAAGAGAACAAATTTCTTCTGAAATAACTGAAATACCACAATACAAAATCGTGTGAAACGCGCAACAAATGCAAAATAGTGTCAAAACGCAACAAATGCAAAATAGTGTCAAAACGTACGAGACACTACTTTAATAAACAACACCTGAAAATCAATACAGGACATTTCAAGATAATACGATTCATCTATGTGATAATGACATGACAATACGTATAAAATAAACATAAGTTTCATAACACATGTGAATCACAACATCAACTAAAAGTTTCATACCTTTCAATTTTCTACACTTTGATAGACCACCTCTACGTTACACATAATAAAACCAATAGACAAATAATTTTGAATAAAAACAATCGGTAAACAAATGGGCAGTTACTTTGCCATCACTACTTTTCTGGTGTGCACCACCGTTTCATGTTCTCGGGAGAACATACACCTTCATAGGGCAATTGTGTCAATTGATGACCATCGGGATCAGCAATTACATATCTATCTGCATCTAACACTTTCTTTATGACATAAGGTCCTCGAAATTTTGGTAATAATTTTTTGTTGACGCCTGCGCTAACATCTACATTTTTAATCATTACATAATCTCCTGAAGAATAATTAATTGGGGTTTTATGCCGTTTGTCATAATACAACTTATTGTATTGGTTACTCAATTTAATCTTTTCACTGGCTGAATCACGAATTTTTTCTAAATCTCTATCTTCTCCTAACAAATTTTCTTTCAACAATTCACGCAAATCATTTGAAACGTTACCTAACTGCTCTACACCAAACAATAACTCTGATGGCGTTCTACCTGTAGCTCTATTCACTGAATTATTTAGAGCGAACTCTACTTCACGCAAGGATTTATCCCAAGTCACGGTACTTTTTGACAATTTTGACAAAATAGGTGTGATTGAACGATTTATCCTTTCAATTTGTCCGTTCGCGTGTGGTGTACCTGATGCTATCAATACATGTTGAATATTGTTCTCCTTCAGAAATTCTTTGAATTTTCCAGATGTGAATGAAGTACCTCGATCAGAAACAATTTTCTTCGGCCTACTATAATTATCAAAATAATTTCTCAAATGCTTAATAGCCTCATCGCTATTAGTGGAAGTGGTTGCATACAACTTGACGAATTTTGTAAAAGCGTCAATAACCTCGAATATGTACTTATGACGATGTCCAGATTTCTCAAGTGGACCGTAGTGATCTACATGTAGGGTTAAAAAGGGTTTACTACCTTTATCCGGACAGTGCAATTTGCCCTCAATTCGATTCGCAGTAGTCGCATAGGTAATACATTTTAGGCAATTACTTATATGATTCTGAATTTTACCACGTGCTTCCGGAAACCAATATATGCGAGATAAGTACTCCAAAGTCTTATTCATGCCTTGATGACCTACCTGCTCATGACACGCTCGAATTACATTTTCCACCATGGATTTTGGGACGTAAAATAATAATCTGCCATTACTCTTACGATAAACAAGTCCGTTACTTAATTCGTAAAGCTTTTCCTCACCAATTTCTAAACGTTTCCGAATTTCAGTAATAGCTTCATCGAGATCCTGCAATAAACTTAAATTTTGCTCAAAGGTATTTTCGGTTATTACCAAAATATCAAATTCGCGGCTTAAAGCATCTGCATGCTTCATACGATCGCCATTCCTGTGCTCAAGTGTGTAATCGTAATTTCTCAATATTAGAGACCATCTCAATATTCTAGGGTTTATATCCTTCTTTTCCAAAGTTTGTTTTAGACTGTAGCGACCATCTATACCGGCAGCTGATTCATCCAGCGCTAGGTAGATGGCGCCACCTCGGTTTCGTCGACGCTCAACTGGAGAGGGAACCTCGTGATTTTCAATCCAGGGGTTATATAAGCACGAGACCGGACTCAATCATCCCTTTTTTTCTCTTACTCCGTGTTCCTGGTCTATCAACAACCTTTGTAAGTGGTATCTACAACACCTACGTCTTCTGTATTTTGTTACTGCTGTGAATTAAATACTACTGTGAATATTAAACATATTATCAAATCGAATCTACACGTTGCGTACATCTCGTCCTAGAACATTTCCTTTTTTAAAGCGTATCAAGACGCTTTAGTGGTGACCCCGACGTGATCTGACGAGAGACGTGTAGCGCCAACCGCGAGCAAACGTGCAGAACTTTTTTTTTTCGATTTCGACAATCTGTTTACCATCATGTCCGAACGGGAGGATCAAGAAAACGCGCAAACTGCCCTCGTCGAACAACTCCAGGACCAGATAGCAAAACTTCAGAGTGCTGCTGCGGCAAGCGTACAGCATCCAGTGGCCAACACAAGTCAAGTGGAGGAAGTAAAGTTGAGCGTAAAGTTGCCCACGTTCTGGCAACGCGACCCCGCTCTCTGGTTTGCGCAGGTGGAAGCGCAATTTCATAGCTACAACATTAAATCTGACCTTTCAAAGTATTACACGGTAGTCGGCGCTCTAGATTCGACCGTGCTACAGCAGGTGTCCGATGTCGTGAGAGCCCCGCCAGCAACCAACAAGTACGAGAGCATCAAAGGCAAGCTGATTGCGGCGTACTCGGACTCCCAAGAGCGTCAACTAAGAAAACTCCTAACAGAGATAGAACTGGGGGACCAACGGCCATCACAGCTTCTTCGGGAGATGAAGTCCCTCGCCGGGGACCGCATAAACAACGTGGAAGTACTAAAGACTCTATGGTTACAGCGACTGCCCACGCACGTGCAGTTGGTGTTATCAGCAAGTGAAGGTCTGTCGCTGGAAAAAATGAGAGGAATTGCTGATAAATTAGCAGAAATTCACCTGGGGCCAGCAAACACGACAATATCTGCGTTGTCAAAAAAACAAGCGCCCGCAACGCCCTACCCAGACATCTTTGACAGCATGCAGAAACAGATCGCTGCACTTACCGACCAGGTAAGCCGATTGGCGGCCGACAGAGGGCGACCATGTGGAACTTCAGGACCGCGATCCAGATCTAGGTCAAGGTCGAGAAGTAGGTACCAGGCCGAGCAACATCAAAAACAAATCGCCAGTGGGTTATGCTATTACCACTTTACATTCGGCGAACGGGCACGGAATTGTAAGGCACCGTGCAACAAAGCGACGGGAAACTAACGCAGCTGTGCAGCCAGGAGGCAGCTTGCAACGGCAGCGAACAACAACAACAACATCGCCTCTTCATCACCGACAAGCGGTCAAAAATATGCTACCTAATCGACACGGGAGCAGATATTTCGGTCATCCCGCGAAAATTCATTGGTAAGTCCGGCCTCACAAACCAGACTAAAATCACCCTGTTTGCAGCAAACGCTACCGAGATCCGAACACATGGGGAGAAACGTTTTTCACTCGATCTTGGATTGCGTAGAGTTTTCACGTGGTCTTTTGTCGTCGCGGACGTCAGCCGTCCCATAATAGGTGCCGACTTTCTGAGCTACTACAGTTTGCTAGTCGACCTACGACACCGACGACTCATCGATACGTTGACAAGCCTGACCACGATCGCCGAGGTTAGAAGATGCCAGCCGACCACTATCACGACTTTGGTTAAGGCATCAGAATACCATGAACTCCTGTCCCGATACGCCAGTATCACTCGCCCGACACCGCCAGGGACCACCCAAAAAACAAGCGTAGCGCACCACATCTTTACAACTGGACCGCCGTTAGCTGAGCGACCTAGACGGTTATCGCCCGAGAAACTAAGGATAGCGAGAGGCGAGTTTCGTCACATGATGGAACAAGGTTGGTGCCGTCCTTCCAGTAGTCCTTGGGCGAGCCCTCTTCATTTAGTGGCCAAGAAAACACCAGGTCAGTGGCGACCATGCGGCGACTACCGTCGACTCAACAGCGTTACTGTACCCGACCGCTACCCCGTACCGAATATCCAGGATTTCTCGTCGAAACTTCAAGGGAAGAGCATTTTTTCCACCATTGATTTGATTCGGGCGTACCATCAAATTAAGGTAGCAGAAGCGGACATTCCAAAAACGGCCGTAATCACTCCGTTCGGTTTGTTCGAATTTACGGTAATGACTTTTGGCCTGCGGAACGCAGCGCAAACGTTCCAGCGACACCTGAATCTTGTCTTGGGGGATTTAGATTTTTGCTTCTGTTACATCGATGACATACTTATCGTTTCCTCGTCACCCGACGAGCACAAGAAGCATTTGGAACTGGTGTTTCAGCGTTTACAGGAGCACAACATAGTCATCAATCCCGCCAAATGCGTGTTCGGTGTTTCCCAGGTAGAATACTTAGGCCACCAAATTACCCCGGAAGGTTGCAGACCGCTTCCGGATAAAGTAGCTGCGATTACTGATTTTCCAAAGCCAGGAAAGGTCAAACAGCTACGTCGATTTTTGGGAATGGTAAATTTCTATCGGAGATTTATCAAGTCCGCTGCCCAGACCCAAGCACCACTCCACGAATTGTTGAAGGACGCCCCGAAGAACGACAAACTCATCGTATGGAACCCACAAGCAGAAGCTGCGTTTGAAAAAACGAAACAAGATTTAACCAACGCCGCGCTTCTCGCTCATCCACTGGAGAATGACACCCAAATACGTTTAACGACGGACGCTTCGGATTCAGCAATTGGCGCCGTTCTGGAACAAATGTGGGAAAACCAGTGGCAACCAATTGGTTTCTTCTCCAGAAAATTGAGCTCGACACAGACTCGATACAGCACATACGATCGTGAGTTACTTGCCGTTTATGAAGCCATAAGATTTTACAGACACATGGTAGAAGGAAGAAGTTTTCAAGTGAGGACAGATCATAAGCCGTTAATATACGCATTTCTACAGAAGTCCGAGAAAGCGTCACCGAGGCAACTCCGGCAACTAGACTTCATAAGCCAATTTACGACCGACATTACCCATATCCGTGGAGAGGAGAATGTAGTGGCGGATACGTTATCGCGCATAGATGAAATCACGACACCAACAGTAATCGACTCAGAGAAACTAGCCTCCGAGCAACAAGCCGACCAAGAATTGAAGTTGTTGCAACAGTCGACTACAACAGCCCTTGAATTAAAGAGACTGACCCCTTCCAACTCAAACGTGCAATTGATTGTGGACACATCGACCGGCAGCATCCGACCATACATTCCCAAAAGCTTGCGTCGACAGATATTTAACCAATTTCACCAACTGGCGCACCCTAGCGCACGAGCGACAAGCGCAGCAATTAGGAAGAGATATGTATGGCCCTCAATGGGCAAGGACATAAAACACCTAGCCCGCACATGCATTCCGTGCCAGAGGTCTAAGGTCTCGAGACATGTGAGAAGCCCCTTAGACAGATTCGACCCTTCAAACTCCAGGTTCGAGCACATTCACGTGGACATTGTCGGACCACTCCTGCCATCGGATGGTTATCGGTATTGTTTGACCATCTCGGATCGTTTCACCAGATGGCCAGAGGCAGCCCCAATGGTCGAAATAACAGCCGAAACAGTGGCGAAGACACTGTACACCACATGGATCGCACGTTTTGGATGCCCGCGTGTCATAACCACCGACCAAGGACGCCAATTTGAAGCCGCGCTAATGACATCCCTAACCAACTTATTAGGGATAAAGCGGTGCCGCACAACTGCCTATCGACCACAATGCAACGGTTTGATAGAGCGTTGGCACCGAACGATGAAAGCAGCAATCATGTGCCACGAAGCGAACAACTGGATCGACATTTTACCTACCGTACTTCTTGGTCTACGAACAAGCATCAAGGACGACCTGCGATGTTCTCCTGCAGAATTAACATACGGTACTCCACTTCGCATTCCTGGTGAATTTTTCTTCACCGATCACACCGCTGTACTAGATCCCACAAATTTCGTAGGAAAACTGCAGCAGTACATGCAGGAATTGCGACCCACACCGGCCACAAGACATGGCAACCAACCCACATTTGTACACCCCGAGTTGAGCAAATGCAGTCATGTTTTTCTTAGGGATGACGCGGTCCGCAAACCGCTTCAGCAACCCTACACAGGTCCACACCTAGTGATCAGCCGGAGAAACAAGAACATGGTCATCAATGTCAGAGGTAGACCCATGAACGTTTCAATTGACCGAGTCAAACCCGCTTTCCTACTCGAGGAAGGAGTAAATCGTGAAGCAACCCGTGACGCAACGCCCGCGATTCCCCAACCTATACCGCAACCTCAATTTGAAACGGAACAGACAGCCACTAGGCACGGACGAAGAACGAAACCTCCAATACGATTTCGTGACGACACAGCATAGTAGTCACTAGAGGGGGAGTAATGTAGCGACCATCTATACCGGCAGCTGATTCATCCAGCGCTAGGTAGATGGCGCCACCTCGGTTTCGTCGACGCTCAACTGGAGAGGGAACCTCGTGATTTTCAATCCAGGGGTTATATAAGCACGAGACCGGACTCAATCATCCCTTTTTTTCTCTTACTCCGTGTTCCTGGTCTATCAACAACCTTTGTAAGTGGTATCTACAACACCTACGTCTTCTGTATTTTGTTACTGCTGTGAATTAAATACTACTGTGAATATTAAACATATTATCAAATCGAATCTACACGTTGCGTACATCTCGTCCTAGAACATTTCCTTTTTTAAAGCGTATCAAGACGCTTTAAGACTATTACAGTCCGTCACGATCTTAAACTTAATCCCATGTAAATAAACGCGGAATCGTTCTAAGGAGTATATAATCGCTAATGCCTCCAATTCAAAGCTGTGATACTTCGATTCTTGACTAGACGTACGTTTACTGAAATAACAGATGGGATGAAATTTATTATCAACTTGTTTTTGCAATAACACTGATCCATAGCCATGTGAGCTAGCGTCGCAATGCAGCTCTGTTTCGGCGTTAGGTGAGTAGATTGACAATAATGGTTGAGATACTAATGATTCCTTTAAAAATTCAAAACTCTGATTGGCTTCTTCGCTCCAATGGAATTGACTTTTTCCCTTCAAGATATCATACAGTGGACGTGCCATTAACGCGAATTTATTTATGAATTTACGAAAGTATGAGACGAGACCTAAAAAACTGTGTAACTGTTTTAAATTTGTGGGTAATGGATAATCTTTTACCGCCTTTACGTTATCCGCATTTGGTCTAATTCCGTCTTTGCTTACACGATAACCTAAATAATCAGTTTCAACCAACAGAAATTCACACTTGTCAAATCTCAATTCTAAGCAATTTACAACTAAAATGTCCAAAACTTCTGCAAAGATTTTCAAATTTTCCTCAACTGACTCTGTGGCAATCATTATGTCGTCCAAGAATATTATAATCTTTCCCTGATCTAAGAGATGTCGAAACGCAGTGTTTATAAATCTCATAAAGAACGAACTTCCACTTGAAATGCCAAATGGCATTCTTAAATATTCAAATTGACCCAAGTGTGTGGCAAATGATGTATATTTACAAGAATCGTCGGTTAAACGAATTTGATGAAATGCATCTTTGAGATCTAAACGCGTGAAATATTGCTTATTTCTTAACTTATCAATTTGGTCTTCCATATGAGGTATTGGATAATGGTCTTTTTCGGAAATCTTATTCAATTCTCTGTAATCTACGGCCATGCGATACCTACCAGATTTTCGCTTCACTAGGACAATGGGACTGCAATACTGTGAAGAACTCGGACAAATAATCTCCTTGTCTAACAAATCATCAATTATCTCTCTCACAGCTGCCTTTTCGCCTACCGAAAGTCGTCTGGGATTAAATGAAAATGGTTGGTGGTTAGCTTTCACTGTAATCTTAAGCTTCAAATCTGTTAAAGGTTTGTCTGGTCGAATTGGTTTAATGTAGTGGTCATCAATTATATGCTCAATTTGCCGTCGCACTTGCCAATCAATTTTGTCACCTAAGTCAAGCTTAATTTCCGATAAATTATTATCGCATATTTCAATTTGGAAAATTTCATTCATTGGCAAATTCGACTTTGATTTTATGGTTATCGATTCTCCAAAAGATATTTCAAGGTTTGGGTTCGCCACGAAATCGCGCCCCAGTAAACTAGTATGTGACATAGTATTTTCTGGCACAACATAAAATTCAATTGGGACCTGGAAACTATTCTCTACGGTTACGGTTAAACACAATTGGCCTAAGATCTTCAATTCACTACCATTTACGCCTTGAAATCGGTTTGAGTTCACATAAGGAGTTATCATGCAATTTTCTGGTACAAATCTTCGACATATTAGTGAGATTGGACTACCTGTGTCAACAACTGCTTCAGTTTCATTACCTAGCATACATATTTTTACCAAATATTCGGGTGTAATTCGGATATCTTCCTTCTGCTTCTCAATGATGTGTGCAATAGAGCCTGATGGTTCTACAGTTGTTTCGGTTCTCTTCATTTTAGGACAGTCCTTCTTCTGGTGCTCAACAGAACCGCACGAAAAACATGAACCTGCAGCGCGTTTGGGCCTTGAGCATTTTGTGGAAATGTGCCCCTTACCACCGCAATTGTAACAACGGACCATAGCATTTGCGCTGTCGACACTTTGACTTCCGGATTTTACAACCGCACTTTTTGTGTAAGACGAACTTGAATGTTTAGCACTATAAGTAGTAACTGGTTGAGTTTTGACCACTCTCGAGTAGACTTCGAGCTTGTGCTTCAGTTCCTTCAAGTTTTGGGATTCGTACAACGTCATTTTCTTCGAAGCTTCATCAGGAATTCCATCTACAATGTATTGGATTACCGCATCTTCGTCGATGTTGCTTCTGGATGCAAGTTCCTTCATTATGAGCATGTATTCTAACACAGTTTCGGTCTTTTGCATTTTACGCCGGCTTAAACTTCGATGAATATCAGCACTACTGATTTTCTGACCAAATTCGCTCTTCAAACTGCGTTTTAGCCCCTCCCAAGTGTTAAGTCGTTTTTCTCCCTGCACATGCAATTTTGCTAGACCTTTCAATGCCTTTTTTGCGAATACTAATTTTTGCAAATCGTTAAAGCCCATTACTTCCGCTAAATCTTCGAAATCCGCCATCCACGATTCAACCGGGTAAGAATTTTCACCGTCAAATACTTTGATCGAATCTTCAATATCGCGAAAGTTCATCGTAAAACGAGGAGTGCTTACCGCATGCGCGTTTCCACGACTAGACGCATGTGAAGAAACGCTAACTTCATCTGCTTCCTGTTCCTCTCGCTCATCCAATATCTCTTCTTCCTCATCTGGATCGGCTTGTCTCACGTTATCTCGAAATTCCAAATTAATAAGACTGGACATGATTCTTCTTGCGAGCACCTCCGGTGTTACATCGTAGCTGAGGTTCAACAATATGCAAATAGCTATCAAATCCGCTGGCTGCATTTGCGTTGTAACACTGGTTACGTGTTCTTCATATTGCCGGTCGCCCGTCACAAAGTTGAATCCGGTAAATGCGTACAATCTACGTCGATCCAGTCTACGTTGTTCGAGATGAATAAAAAAGTCGAGTGCTTTGGCAACCTTCTGGGAAGCGCTACGAAGAGTCTGGGCCATGCCCTCAACCTCTTCCAAACGTGGCATTGTTAACAATCGTTTTCTTAGAGGTCGCACGTTGATAATTCACTTGCGAAGTCGAAAGGACGCACAACGTATGCACTGTTAACTAACTGGTTGACGCCGCCTGCCCGCTGACGCGCTTGCACAAAACCGTGCACTTGTCGTCAATTACTCGAAATTCGCAAATTTCGCGAGTATCACTTACACTTGTTCTTTATCCCACTTCTGAAAAACTATAGGGGGGCTGTCAGGATGTCCACAATAGTTTTTATAAAGCTTTATTTAGATAAAATGAAACATGTTTACACTTAGCGGGCAACGGTGCGTCATGGCCAACCGCCATCACTTTTACTCTCTCTCACTCTATGGTCTCGGGACGCCAGCTGTCAAGTTGACGCGGGCATTTTAAATCTAGCTACTACAGTAGGTACAGTTGCGTTCACTGGAAAAGCCCAGGGTAAAGTAAAATTCATTCCAACTTACGTTACACTTGCAACCAGGCTAGACCACGCGGTAGAGTTTGTTTGAGAACCGCACAGGTAAACTAGGATTGGTCGAAATAGAGCGGCACATTTCAGTTTCAAATTCAAAACAGCGTCAAGCACATCCCCCATGACGAGAATTTGTGTTCGCTTGGTTAGTGACGCCAATTGTCACCATTCGAGAGAGTTGGAATCAGGGGTTCGATTCCCTTATCTCCTCGTCTTTTTTTATTTTATATTTATTATTTTATATGCAATTTAGTAATAATTATGACCTTAATTTGTGTTTCTGATATAATTACAAGCCTCTTTCTAGAATATTAAAATAGACAACTTTCTGAAGCAATTCCAGTAAAATATTTTCACTTATAATATTCCTAGTGCATTGATTATTTCCGGAAATTTTTTCGAAGGCATTTCCAAAACGTATTAATTACGTTTTGGAAATACATGAGAATAAAATTTACGGATATTAAACAATGCACGAGGGCATATTCGGTAAGAAAATTGCAACGACACAGACATTGGTCCATTATGTCATTATGATGTCATTATTAATAAATAAATGATTTTGATTGGCTGAAATAATTTTCACTTATTAATTTCATGCTAAGTGCAAAAATATCCAGGAAATTTTTGTCGTAGAAATGACACCGAATTCTATTTTTCTATTGGCTACTTTTGTTTTTTGAACTATTGCAACAACGGGCACGAATCAATTATGGATGTGAAGAAGGAGTTAAATTCCTTTTCTTAAATTATTATTTCATATGCAATTTATTAATCACCATTAATCTCGTTATGCAATGTTAAAATTGAAGTAAAATATTTCCGTTTAATTGAATAAGTATTCATTTTTAATTGACTTTTTGAAAAATATTATTGCAACAACGGGCTCGAATCAATTAAAGATATGAAGGACTTGAATAGGATAATGATATGTAGAAACTTTTCAACGGGATTAATTAAAACTGTAAAGTTGCAGGTTGTTACGGGTAGGTATAATGTTTAATTTTAACACCCAAATTTTACTAACACATTATAATAGTTTGCATACAATAATAACATTATTTATTATTATTAATTAACAAATACAAACGATCGGTGAATCCGGTGATTAAAATATCAACAATTAACAAAATATATATCTAATAATCAATGGTCAAACAAGAATACATAGACAGTAATAAGATTAATATTTGATATAATAACCATTACTATCTATGCATTCTTGCATTCTCTTTCGCATCGAAGCGACAAGTTGGTGGCAGATGTTGTCGCCTCGATAACGTGCAGCTCTCATTCTTTGCCAAGTGCCAGTCACGTGGGCGTGAAGGGTACTACCAAAGAATATCTACGTATAATACGAACAAGAAGCGACACTTGAGATTGCCATGAAACTGTGCCAAACTGCGCATGACTACCAGAAATGTCAGTAGTCCACGTTTTCGGTCGTTGAGCGCGTGGTTGAGCCAAAGAATATCTACTTATAAATACGAAGAAGAAGCGACACTTGAGATTGCGATGAAACTGCGCATGACTATCTACGCCTGTCGCTGGTAGTCATGCGCACTCGTGATCAAAATTGGTTTGAAGGTCATAGAATTTGGAAGCGAGAATACAATGTAAATTTCGTGGAGTGTCGCTTCTTGTTCGTATTTATACGTAGATATTCTTTGGTACTACCTATACCCCTTCGAAATTTATGAGGTGGGTCATAAAGTTGACCATCTCTTTGAAGAAGTATGCCGACGAATGGGTTCCTTGCTCCGTTATAATGTGTTTTAATGTGTTGGTAAAATTCCAGTGTAAAAATAAAACATTATATCTATAACTATTCAATTCACCTGTAATTTTTCAAATATTAACCAATAAAATGACAAATATTTACTTTCGTAGTCTAGCAACAGCAAATTTCAGCAAGTATTTCACTAGTGAAAATATAGCTGGGTAATCCACTCGTGGTCGAAGTAAATATTTTAAACTAGCTTTATTGTTTATTATTTATTATTATTTTTATTCAAGGAAATTATTACTTTCTTACGAAACTTTATCTACCAGTTGCTATGAAAATGAAATCATATGTAACACAGATTGGCGAACTAGCCTTTGAAATATTTTATTTTACGTGATACCACCACAATAATATTCGACAATTTTTGACTACTTGTTGTATTATAACTGACCATTCTTTGAATAAAAATAATAACAGGTAGTATACAATGTTAAAATCAATTAGTATGACACCCTTCATCCTTTACCGTCTTTGAAATTTGGTTTACCTGGGTTTCTAACTGGAGTCACTTGCTTTGTGTCACTGCGAATTTACGTAGGTAGAAAGAGAAAGGATGAAAAGGAAACATAAAACAAGTCGATTTTTTTCATAGTTATGAGAAGTCTATACAGACTGTTTCATCATAAACGGACGGATTTCTAGCCGAGTTATTTGAAGACGTAGAGAAAAAACTCCAAATATTTCTTGAATTGATAAAAAATCTCTATGATCGACGTGTAAGAAACTAATTCTGGCACTTCCGGTTTGGACCAGAAAAACCACCGTCGCCCAAGATGAAGCCATCGGCAGGCTCATCAGTGACCACCCGTTTACGAGTGCGGTCCAAATTCGCGAGCAGCTTCAGCTGGAGGTTTCCGCTACGACAGTGAAGAGGCGATTGAAGGAGCAGGGATTCCATCACCGAACTCCTGCAAGGAAGCCGCTCATCACTGAAGCCAATGCAGCGATTCGGATGGCGTTCTGCGAAGCTAATTTGGACCGCGACTGGAGTCGGGTGGTTTTCACTGACGAGAAGACGTTCTCGACGGCCCAGGATAGTCGGGTAGTTTTATGGCGGCAGAACAACACCCGATATGATCGCCAGCATGTTATTCCCAATACCAACAGTGGACGAATAACGGCTGGGTATTGGGGATGGATGTCAGAAGCTGGTCCTGGCGATTTATTTCGGGTCACGCCGCCTCGATTTAATGCAGCTGCATATGTGGCCCTCTTAGAAAATCAAGTTCTGCCAAGTTTGCGTGCTGCATTTCCAAATTCCGCACCATACACAATGGTCCAGGACAACTCCCCCATCCATACCGCAAGAATTGTGCGGGAATGGTTTGCACAACATCCGGAGATAGAGCTTCTCGAGTGGCCAGCGAAATCTCCGGATCTTAACCCCATAGAAAACTTATGGGGTGAAATGGTGCGAACCTGGAGGGAGGTAGAGGTCCCTGGAGGCGGCGTTCGGGCGCGGAATTTAGAGAACCTTCACGCCCACGTGACTGGCACTTGGCAAAGAATGAGAGCTGCACGTTATCGAGGCGACAACATCTGCCACCAACTTGTCGCTTCGATGCGAAAGAGAATGCAAGAATGCATAGATAGTAGGTAATGGTTATTACATCAAATATTAATCGAAACTATTTTTATTACTGTCTATGTATTCTTGTTTGACCATTGATTATTAGATATATATTTTGTTAATTGTTGATATTTTAATCACCGGATTCACCGATCGTTTGTATTTGTTAATTAATAATAATAAATAATGTTATTATTGTATGCAAACTATTATAATGTGTTAGTAAAATTTGGGTGTTAAAATTAAACATTATACCTACCCGTAACAACCTGCAACTTTACAGTTTTAATTAATCCCGTTGAAAAGTTTCTACATATCATTATCCTATTCAAGTCCTTCATATCTTTAATTGATTCGAGCCCGTTGTTGCAATAATATTTTTCAAAAAGTCAATTAAAAATGAATACTTATTCAATTAAACGGAAATATTTTACTTCAATTTTAACATTGCATAACGAGATTAATGGTGATTAATAAATTGCATATGAAATAATAATTTAAGAAAAGAAATTTAACTCCTTCTTCACATCCATAATTGATTCGTGCCCGTTGTTGCAATAGTTCAAAAAACAAAAGTAGCCAATAGAAAAATAGAATTCGGTGTCATTTCTACGACAAAAATTTCCTGGATATTTTTGCACTTAGCATGAAATTAATAAGTGAAAATTATTTCAGCCAATCAAAATTATTTATTTATTAATAATGACATCATAATGACATAATGGACCAATGTCTGTGTCGTTGCAATTTTCTTACCGAATATGCCCTCGTGCATTGTTTAATATCCGTAAATTTTATTCTCATGCATTTCCAAAACGTAATTAATACGTTTTGGAAATGCCTTCGAAAAAATTTCCGGAAATAATCAATGCACTAGGAATATTATAAGTGAAAATATTTTACTGGAATTGCTTCAGAAAGTTGTCTATTTTAATATTCTAGAAAGAGGCTTGGAATGATATCAGAAACACAAATTAAGGTCATAATTATTACTAAATTGCATATGAAATAATAAATATAAAATAAAAGAGACGATTAGATAAGGGAATCAAACCCCTGATCCCAACTCTCTCGAATGGTGACAATGGGCGTCACTAACCAAGCGACTAAAATTTCTCGTCATGAGCGGTGTGCTTGACGCTGTTTTGAATTTGAAACTGAAATATGCCGCTCTATTTCGACCAATCCTAGTTTACCTGTGCGGTTCTCAAACAAACTCTACCGCGTGGTCTAGCCTGGTTGCAAGTGTAACGTAAGTTGGAATGAATTTTACTTTACCCTGGGCTTTTCCAGTGAACGCAACTGTACCTATCTATTTTCTGCCTTCTGGTAGTTTTGAGAAATGGGTAAGTAAACACAATTATTGTTGGTTAATAACTTTATTGGCTATTTGAATCTCAACAAATAAGTAGGTACATAATAAATTATTTATTATTGACAAGATAACCCTTGATAAAATTTACAAAGTCCTTCCGCGATCTATCTATGTTAGTACTATCTTTTTTAACATTAGACGCAGTTAGTATCGCAGGCAACAATAATTGATCAGCTATTGCATATTGCTCAATATGAGTGTTGTTAGTATAAGTGTACTGTACACAAACATTAGGAAAGCTGTGCAAATCCAGTATCACTTCAGGGCCTATAGATGAGTTGGAATTTTGAACAATTAAGAAACAGGAATTGTTCTCTCCTCTTTCCTGTAGCATATTTGACATGGAACTCCAGTAGGGTAAAATATTTGGATAAATTTTTCCGTTACCATTTCTCTGATCTTCCTTAACGATTTCGAGAAAAGATCGGTCCAGATTATTGTGATTAAGTTTAACCCCCCAAGTATCTTCTGTATGTTGGAAGTTTTCATGGAAATATTTCACTAGAGGTACCATTATAGCACCAAAATCGTGACACATTTCCATTTCTTCGTCGCAATTAAAGGCAGCAACTTTCACCATTGCACTCCATGGTTTCATTTTTTTAGCAAATTTTTTCCAGCTTGGAACCATTTTGACACAATGACCACAGTAAGAGGCATAGAATTCCACTATCCAACCGTAACGTGATCCTATTATTTGGTTTATGTTGCTGCCGTTTAGCAGTATAATGTCGTCTTCCGGACTGTAGAAGCCTGAGAATTCTTGGGGAGCTCTTGTGGATGGTGGCGACGACTTTAGGGAACCCACTATCAATAACAAATATGTAACGTAAAAAAAATTTTTGACAACCATTGCTGAATTACAAATTGCACTTGAAGTTGACTACTTGCTTTTACGTTGAAGACTGACTGCGTTTTATTAGAATATAGTAGCTACACCAAATGGCAATTAATTTGAATAACGTAATAAAATTTTATAGATTGGTAGGTAATAAGTTACAAGATGACTGTAATTCATTCACAATATGTACTAAGTACTATCAAACATAATTTTACAACATTGTCAAGTTTTGCAGCAATATAATTTGTCAAGAATTAATACAAGGTGTCTCGTAAAGTGTGGCCATAGACCATACACAGGTTCATTAGGTTAAGAAAACCTATTTATTTATGGAGAATATATAATTGCACTTTTTAAAAAATTTTCTAACTTTGTGTACCCAATTCAAAGTGCGATTGTATCATTTTATAGTGGGTAAGCTTCAAGTTACACTTTACCTAATGCAGAGTGTGATTTTGCTATTTTATAGTTTATTGGCACAAAGTTAGAAAAAATTTTCTAAAGTGCAATTATATATTCCCCTTGGAAAAGGATCTATTTTTTTAGGATTATGCTTGAATTTCGTAATTATTGGGCAATAAAAAAAAAATGTTTGTTTTTAGTTTCTACATCATATCATTAAAAAATATACAGCGTGTTGTATTTGAAAAAATGGAGAAAATTAAATTGAAAAAGTTCTAAATTTAAAAATTAAATTTAGCTACCCTGTATAATTTTTCGAAAGTAAAAACTATTCGAAACATCCCACAAATGTTTCCTAACTAGATTTACACAATTTTTTCTTAGAATTCGTAATTGTATTTGTAGTGATTTTTTTAATCTGTACATGCATGTACAGATGTCATTAATTGAACAAAAAATCGTATGATAAAAAAATGTATAACCGTCTGGGTTCATCCTGTATGTTTAGAAGTAATTTCCGGTACCTTGTATATATTATATGCTCAGATTTACTTAACAAATTCAGCCAAAGCAATCTATGTATTTTAAAGATTTAAAATAGTACTAATTTTTTTCAAGAAATTTTGAAGCTTTATACAGAGTGTTCCAAAAGGTCCGTACCACCTTGAAGGTACGTTATCTAGAATTGTAGTAGAATGTAAAAATTTGTTTAAAAAATTCTGTCATTTCGTTTTCAAATGATGGTTCTTCAAGTAAGGCACAAGTAAAGTTTAAATTTAGGGCTACACACGGTAATTTCAAAACAAAAGAAATATTTTGGGGTATAAATTTATTCCTTTGAAGAGTTTGAAGTTGAAAAATTCGGAGAATTTATGCGTCCAAAGTTTAAAATCATAAAATAAGATCTTTAATATAACAATGGAGAAACCATGGCAGCATGGGCAATACACCTAATAAAGATAACTACTTAACTGTTTCTATAGAAACAATATTATACGATTTTTCTGAGTATAGGTGAAAATTTAATTTTAGATAACAGTGTTGCCTTTTTCTTAACTTTAAATTACAGTTTTCAAATAATTGAAAGAGAGGAATTTTTTTAACAATTTTTCAGTATACTCCACACTAATCCTAGATAACCTACCTTCAAGGTGGTGTAGACCTTTTTGGCTACGCTGTATATACTTATGTGCTCAGTCAAGTTGCATTGATTAATTTCAGCAGAAATTTTATGCAGAAGTTTCACCAAGTCGTAATGTGGTTTACGGGTACTAAAATTAATTTAAAAAATAAAAATCAGCATAATGCAAGCTAAATGTTTTGTTGCTAATAAAATAAAACATAAAAAATTTGGAAAAAGAAAAGTATATTTGAATTAATACGGCCATGGTTCATACTTAATAAATATAAAATTGGAACCTTAATTACAGAGATCTTTATTAATCCAATTTGATCGTTAGATCGCAATTGGATGAAGTGCGATTATTTCCGCTACCGGCTGAAACCTAACAAAGTAATTAATCCTAGTTTGA
Source organism: Schizotus pectinicornis (assembly GCA_951805265.1). Classification (NCBI taxonomy): domain Eukaryota; kingdom Metazoa; phylum Arthropoda; class Insecta; order Coleoptera; family Pyrochroidae; genus Schizotus; species Schizotus pectinicornis. The sequence continues at coordinate 168,577 of OX638203.1, read as the reverse complement.
AACTCTTTAACATCCTTCCAGGTTGCAATGGGTACCGATGAAATTGAGAAATAGCATACATGTTCAAAAACTAAATAATAATCGATTTAATCAATTCAATTTGTTACGTGGTACTTCCAAAATATTATAATATCGTTGCGAAGGGACTAACGCATCGCACCACACGTTGTGGATTTAATTAGCCGGGGCACAGACAATATAACCCGTAACGAAATTGACCATATGTACTGCATGCATCGGTAGTTCTGCACGGTGGTTAAAACTTTAAAATAGGAACAGAAACAGTTCGCTGTTGAACTTCAAGTGAGCTGGGTTAGTGGTCTGTTGGTTTTTAAATAGCCGGCGGAAAGGCCGAACGCAAGTGTTAGAAGTTACCAGGGCCAGGGCGTTTTGTGAATTAAATTGAAAAATTAGACCACCGAACAGTACTTAAAACCAAAAGATACTTCTGTTTCTAGTGCCACAATGGATACGCTTTTTATTTTTTTATTGTGTTTCTATTTTGGTGAGTTACCCACTTATTATTATAAATTTAATTTCAGGATGAAATTAGGCGCTCTTATTTACGTAACTAGCCATAAGACTGTTTCTCTCTAGAATCTAATAATACGCTTCTTCCACTTCATACTACCAATCCTTCTGTTTACAAATTCGGGTAGTGGCTACCGCAATGTCTTTTCTATTACTTGTAACTGACCCAATTTACTCAATTCGATAGGTGCTTTATTTTTATGCTCTATATGGTATCTGATATGATTCAAGATTTAATTTTCCTCTCTCCAGCCAGGTACATAGCAAATCAAATTTTACGATCTGTAATACTCTACATCATTTTAGACAAAATGTAACGAAATTCAATCATATTATGCAGTCAAAGCTTACGTAACGTCTTAATTTATAAAATACTGCAAAATATTTATTACGTTGTGTATCTCGAAATATCGTCAAGACTTCAGTGGTAGTTAGCAATGTTAGCACCAACAATGATTTATTCAGTTTCTTTTTTCTTAGCGATTCAAAACTGTTTAGTTGGAAACTGAGACATAAAATATTGTCGATGTCCGTTGAAAAAATTGTGGAAAAAGCATTATTTATGACAAGACAGATGTATAAGTTTGTAACGGATACAGGTAGACGCGTATACTTCCGTTGGCACGTGCTTTCTATGCCTAGAAGTGTGCCTTCATGGGCACGACCGGAAGGTGAGCAACTCGTTACCCTCTTCGGTGTTTATAGAAGGCTCAAGTTCCTTTCGATGGCGGGCGCAACAGCAACAGATGGTAGAAAATCAGTGAACCGTACCTATTTTCTTTGTCACATATTATTAAATTAATGCATAAACGCAAGCGTCTGCTCACAGTTTTGGTATATCCCATTTAATTACTGAATCTATATTTGTTGTGTTCTAGACAACTGCATTTTATTACAGATTATTTATTTGTAAACAATGGTAACCTATTTATTTACTATTTGTAAAATCATTGTGGACAGCTGCTTCTATACTTAGTTAGGTAGGCGTGAGTTGTGCAGAAAAAGACTATGTAAACGAATATCAAATAACAGCTACTTTGCATTTCTTAATTTTAACCCATTTTAATCTGAAACTATTAACTAATACACAAATAATTGATCTTAAAAACAATTTGCACGACAATCTAAATATATTTATACTAGATACTCCTTTATCTCTTTTTCTAAACATGTTAACTTACTTAGCTAGCAATGTCATAAACGAAATTTGAATAGTACAAGGAAGCGATTATTCTGCAATTGATTACCTATACAAGTATTTCTACTCGTAAAATTGCATTCTTTATAGAAGTGAGGAAACGAAACTTATCTTAGTACAAAATTCTAAAATTGACAGTAATAAGTAATACAATTAGCAGAGATACAAAGTCTGAAAATTAATTCTGCATTTTCAAATTTTAAACTTTTTGAAATATTTGATGAACATGAACATCTTAAGTAAAGATGGGTAACTGTGATTTGTCACATTCGCTTGTCTTTATTCCTTGAAGAAACAGTAAATTTTTCTGTTTCCAAGTATGTACATTCTTAATAATTAAATTAAATACTAATGCTCAAATTAGATAGATATATATTATGTTTTCTAAATAGAGATATATTAAAAAAGGTAGGTAAAGTTAATTATTTTTGACATATTTGTTATTTAAATTTTGGATACAACAAATTAATCTTCAATAAACTTGGTAGTTTAGCAAATAATATTGTGATCAAACATTGTCATGTTTCACATGTAACGTTAATCTACAAGTAAAGTCTAGTTATTGTGTATTGTGTTTCATAAAGATAGCACGTAACAATAAAGTCAATTAAAGTTATTGATGGGATAAAGCTACAAGACTAATGCCCTGTTGCAGAAACAATCGTTAAGCTATCGTCAACATTTTGATGAAAGATTACAGGACTGGCTTATTCATAAGAATTTGAAAGGTTGCAATGTTGCAACAAATTCCGACAACGGATTATTGGCCAATCAAAGTAGTTGAAAACTTAGAGAAGCGTTAATCGTTTGTTAATGGTTCGTCAGCGTGATGCCTAAACCGTCATCTGGGATGCAACCTGTTCAAGCAACGCTTTAAATTAGGTAGGCATCTTGCTTTAAAAACTGTAAAACGGAAAAAAAACTTATTATGCTTCAATTAAATTTTTATGAGAAGAAAATATATGTTGGTGTTAGTGTTAGTGCAATGTTTGAATCGCTACGATAGGTGCATAACTAAAGGTAACTTTAGATTCTTTTTTCAACATTCAAGTTAGGACAAAGACATGGATGGTGGATAAAGCTATTTACAAGCACTGTAATTATTAGCTTAAATTTTATTTTACAAAGAACCTTTTAAAATTTGTTAAAAATTTGCTTCTAAATCACTGTTAAACGTTAGTGTCATAAGTAGAAGTAAACGATAAAATTAATTAAAATTCTTTCGCTAAATATGTAATAACTCAAGTTTAAAATTGATGTGCTACTTTCAGAGCAATGTGTTTATTTATTTTTGTCGAGATTTTTGTAGTGTATTAACAATGCAAGGCGATAAAATTTGTTCCCATAATATGGAGAAGACTAATTACTTTATTTATCAGAGAAAATTTGCTCTAAATTGCTATTTAGGTCTCGAATCTAATCCAATGAATATTATTGAAGAATTATAAGGCAAAAGTTGTCATTACCGGCAAACACCAAAATCTCAATGTTGTATTACTTAGGTCACACTATAGTTCTTTAGTAGGTACAATAGCAAGAGATTCACTTTTTTGAAAATTCAATAATTCGAATAGTTGCAAAAATTTTGCAAAATAAGCAATTTGTTTGTCTTTTTGTATAATGCAACTAAAAACAGACCGTCATGTTTACGTATAAAATAATGATTGAAATAATGACTCAAAAACTAGAAAGATAAAATTGAAAGTTGATTTAACACAAATGTACATTCATTCTATTTGTACAGTTGACAGCAGAAATAATGTCTACCTGTTAAACTTTAAACTAGTTTATTTTTCACATAAAATTTACACTGACATTGAAATTGATGTTTATGCCAAACAAATGAAATAAGAGATGCATTGGGTTTATTTACCTAGCACATTATTTGTAAAAGAAATTTAAATTTTAAAAGTGTGAGATGGACATTGTCTTTGCTGCTGGCCGTACATACATATACAGAGTTGTCGAATTTTTATTTAAAATTGATTCAAAGTAGAAAAAATAACATAAAGAACTCGTTTATAAGGCAATTATGGGTAATGGTTCACAATTCCTATTCTTACTTCTCGCTTTTTGCGGTGTTTTTCTTTTAAACCATCGTGAAACATCATTATAATGCCATTAAATGTTGTGCAAATGATAAATAACTTTATACAAAAATTTATAGATGTAGATATGCTAGAGCAAGGAAAATAAGAGTAAAAATAGAAGAGGTTTGTTCAAAAAAATATATTGATTTTTGTAACATATAAATGTTGAGGAATTATTTGGTGTAATTGACTTTTGAAAATCCAGAAGTGGGTAAATTAAACAATGACCCAATTATGTCCATAAGAAAACTTGTTGTTGCGTGGCTTGTTTTCTAAACTTGGACACGTGTCATAAAATGTGCCTTTTAAGTCACTCATTTTTTAATGTAACTATTATTAAGGTTGATTTTTAGACATAAGAATTATCGCGTTTATTTATAAGTTTAATTGTTAATTAACACCTAGCATAACATAACAATTATTGCCTCCGTAACAATTGGTCGTAATATAGATAATTTATGTAAATAATGTTCAATACCTATCGCACGTTCTTCATTATTATGTAGCATACAGAAGAAACTCGACAAATGACCGTTTTGGTCACATTTTTAGCTTTCTAAATTAAACCAAATAAATTTTTATATTAAAAAGAACAATGAAACCGTCAGGCTCTAATAAGTATAAACAAGATTTAGATCGTTTCATATTACATGTAATAAAATAAGTCTTGTAGTAACTTAATAGGATAATAACTCTCTAGCCACCCGCATAAACACTGTTGATGATTTCATTGACCGAAAGCATTTATTTTACAACCATCGAGTTGCTTTACTTTGATTCGTTTCAAGAGCATTGTCAAATTTCATTGTAGACAAAAGTAAAACCACGTGTTACTACGTTTATTTTGATTCAACTCGTAAAAGAGCCGTAAATTGTTAAAAGAAAATTTAATAGTTTTAGGAAAGAAATTAGCGCCGTGGGATAAATCTTATTGTAATATCTGATACCTCCTATGATGATAGAGATAACCAATTAGGTAGTTAGATGTCTTTTGCCTTATTATTTGTCATGGTAGTTGACATGATTAAAAAAAGTTATGGAAGAGCAATGCTTAATTTTTTTTAGAGTGGACAACTAGCAAATTATTGTTTGTAGACGTCACGAAACTGACCGAGAATGAGATAATAACGTAATATACCTACTTATTCTACATACTGAAAGTCACAAAGAGAAAGCAGATGCTCTAAATAATAAAAGTTTGTTTAAAACTGATTATTAGATCAAACGGTAAGCAACAGAATTATTAAGGTACCTAAATAGATTTTAAAATAAAATTTGGCCCGAAGAGGACGAGCAAGACGAACAATAGTTATTTTATTTCTAATGATAATGTTTCGGAATTTTTATTGACGTGGGAAATTTTTCCAACCCGCACCGGCACTTCCTGATTATCATGTTTTAAATTTTAAACTTATAGGGTTTGTTAGAAAAGACGCTAAGTAACAAACAAACAATTTTTGCACATTTTTCCAGTTATTGTGCGATTAAATCGCGGAAACTAACCAGACTTTCCCCCTCGAATACCGTGCCTACATCACCATAAAGTGGTCAAATCATAGACACCGTTGACCGCAGATAGCGGAAACAAACGGAGACTTACCGGAAATGAGGCACCATATGCGTTTCCAACGTATAAAATTACTGCGCGGAGGGGCGCAAATTTGATTTCTCTCCTCGTATGGCATCTTTCGCAAAACAAACAAACGTCGATCGTGATATCACCTTCTGTGAATCTATGACATAATTTAAAATAGATCGGTGCTCATTTTTGCTTTTAGGTTAGTAGCGAAAAAATTGGACCTCTTCCAAGAGTATTAAAATAGCAGTTATTTGATGCAATTTTATCGTTTTGCTTCATTAACAGAGCTGTCTGCGAGGAGTTAATTTTAAGCTTTTAATTATAGTTTAATACCGAATTGTACACCTACGTCTAATTTTTGATTTGTCGTTTTTAAGGTTTAATTACGTTTCTTTCTTTTTCAGGTTCAGCAAAGATTAAAATTAACGATCTCATAGTGCCGCAATCGGTGGAGTTTGGATCTGTAAATGAACTGACTCTAGACTGTAATTACGATGTGGATGATGATACGGGAATTGAGCTGAAATGGTTTCTCAATCACAACCAGATTTACCAGTGGATTCCAGAGACAAACTATCCACCACAAGCAATGGGAAGCATTAAGGACCATATAGATCCTAACTTTAAAGTTTCAGATGATCGAAACACAATGTTTAGGGCTTTACATCTTACGAATGTTTCTCCAGACTTATCTGGAAATTATTCTTGTAAAGTTAGCGGATATTATAGTGAAGCTGAGGTCACTAAAACTATGATTATTTATGGTGAGTTATGTTCAAAGACGACCCCTTATTATTGATGAAAAATAAGGTTCATTTAATTGGAGTAATCATCTTCAGTAGGTGATGAAAACTTATTTTTCAGTTATTGTCATGAGTTAGCCGTTAGAGTTAGAACAGTAAGGTGAACATTGGTTATATTTCAAATGCAGTTCACAAACTTTTGCGCTGTGACCAAGTACTTTTTTCTACCTTGCAGTTAGTCACAAACAATACCACGGTTGGCTTGAATATGATTTACTTTTAATTGAACAAAATTGTTCTTAAAAAGTTTTCTATAGCTACATTGTTTAAATTGTTTGCTTTATTAAATGCTATTCAATTTACTCTTTTTATATGTGCGGCAGGAACTTCTTTAACTAATTTAATTTTCATATAAATGATTATGAGAGGTAGATTGTGGATTTCCAAGAGGTCGTTTGGCTTTCTAGTTTTTCCGCACTGCGGCCAATAAGATTTTTTGTTTAAACTTTGCCTCTATTGTCTCGATTTTTTTTTTAAATTCTGCTTCTATTGTCTCAAAAGCATAAAACTATTGCAAAGTTTACAATGACCGTGAAAAACCTTTTCTTCACTTTGTCAAGCAATAAACTCACACTGCTGAAGTGCGTTAGTCTACGGGTTGCCACGGTGTGACAATGACATAGTATGTGTTCTGGCGCTTTCTTTTTTGATTCACATAATCTGCATATGTCACTGTCAGTCTATTCCAGTTTCCTTAGGTGATACCTCAGTGGGCAGAGTTCAGTGAGGAGACCGGTAATAAGTCTCATTTCGTTCTTTGTCAGAGTCGTCTTTGGCGAGTCGTCTATAAACTTATGCGCCTGTCTTTGTCCTAGAATTTGTTTCCAGTATTCTATTTTACCATTTGTTTCTTACTTATGGATTCTGACTCTTTTGTGGCTTTTACTCAGCCCACAGAATGGTTCTGATACTATAGGTGGAGCCTCCGTGCCCCGTTTGGCTAATTTGTCGGCTGTTTTGTTTCCTTCAATACCATGATGCCCTAGCGCTCGCATGAGGGTGAATTCGTTGTCTCTTGCTAGTAAATAGCTTAAATACTATGATGCCCTGATCATCATCTGAAGGTATTCATTCAAAAGTGCGAACGACAAAACAAACTCAATTCTAAATCGTAATGAAATACCAAATAAAACTCTTTTAAACACATGGCACCGACCAAAGTTTTGGTCAAGTTTTTCCCAAACTGTTTAACTTTTATGCAGAGATTTTAAGTTAACTTTAGCTTTATCTATGAATAAAACCTGTTGCAACTGACCAAGACACCACACAATCTGCAACTCTTTTATGACGAGCGGTTGTGCACCTTACCAGTAGAGTTCTGTCCGCAGGATGTAATTTAAATTTCAATTTGTTATACGATATATCTGAAGCCAATAATTTTGAAAGTTGCTTGTGTTATTCTTTGACATCAATTAATGAATTCCTCGGCTTTTGTTATGTTCTAATGTTCGTTTCTTCTCTAAATTTAACACACTTTTTGGCTCAATGTATGTACTTTTATTGTAAGTCATTTTACTCAATTTATTCAAGATAATGAAACATTGCTATCTGCAACTCAGTGTACTATCGAAAACTGTTTTCTAGCAAGTATTGTTTTAAGTTCTATAGCAGAAAGTAGTGATTTTCAACCAGATCTATTGGCTAAAACGAACCGACAGATTTCGCTTAAACTTATCCATAATATTCAGTAAGTACGTAAAGTTACGCAAGTTTGGTAAGCTAATCTAATCCTTGCCACAAAATACATTATAAGGTGTATATGTTACGGACAAAGACGATAATGGGACATTGACGATAATGGCCCGACAATGACGTGAATGTCCATTTCTTCTGGCCAATATCGGTAATGGCCGGGCATTGACGTTAATGTCCCGTTGGGAGCGGGCAGTGTTGTTAATATTTTCATTTTATTTTTATGTTAACATCTTTGTCCGCATATAATGATATTAGCCAAAAACGGCTGGAAAATGTTGATATAGGTATCATGTTTATTATTGAAACTATGCTGTATAATATGTTTTTCTTTATTATACAGGGTGTAAGCGAAATAAGTACATTAATTTTAACCAGTGGTAGAACTCATCAAGACAATTTTTTTTTATGTACCATTTCTTTGAAATCGAATTTTTTTAAATTATTTTTTCTCTCTACAAATTGACGAGCCTTTTATGAAATGCTCCAACAAAGAACAATAATAATTTAATTAATTCATAAGGTAATATTGTTGACTAGGTAACGTTGCTTCCAGTGGCGTGTAAGAAAATTGTTTACGATTTTAAAATAATTTTAACACAAAAACTAAAACGTTTTAAAACAAAATATATTAGGAAAAGTTTTTGGTCTTAAAGAGTTCTATTACCAGTTAAAATTAATGCACTTATTTCGCTTACACCCTGTATTTATTTATCAAATTTGCACTGTTGAGGTAGGCACCTTTCTATTTTTTATCATAACGCCCGTTGTCCAATGGGAAATAACGACATCGCCCGGACAACGATGTTAACAGCGCACTTGTATTATGAATTATCAACATTGCCCAACTTACATGGGCATTAACGTTATTGGCGGGTCATTATCGATAATGTCCAACTTGTCTGGTCATTATCGTCACTGACCGGCCAATAACGTCATTGGCCGGATTATCGTCTTTGCACGTAACATATACATATAGTACAAGAATTTTTCAAGAACTTTAAAAAAAATGTTACATATATTTGTCTAGAATATTTTTTGAAAAAGAATGTGCCAAGCAAACTGCAGATGTTCACCTTGTTTGTCATCAAAACTTTGCTAAGAACAACTATGTAATATGCCTAGATTTAAAACAATTCTAGCGACTGTAGTATAATAATTTGGATAATTCTCCCTAGTCACCTTCTTAATACAAATTTTCAAAAGTTTCAGAAGGTAAGATAGATATCTTTTCTAACAACGAGGTAATAAGAAATAATATTTAGTAATATAATAAATATTTTATGATTAGATTGAGTAATGGTACTTATAGCTGGAACATTTTTAAATTTAGGGAACAATGGCAAGTAAAAATAATTTAATGGTTTAATGGTAAATATTGTTTTTTTTTAAATAATAATTGGCAATTAAAATAATTTGCGTAACAAAAATCCATTGAATATCAATAATCTTAATAGACCATACTAATTTTAATGTTACCATTTCCATATTATTTTAAGTTATTAATTTTTATTACGATAACAACGGGAATTGTATTCACTCCTACTTATAATAAGACCCAAAATGAGCAAGTACCTACTTCATACATAGGCCCTGTCTTGGGCCCTGTAGTTTTCAATCATAATTATCTGAGTAGTTTGATATTTAAAAATTCTTCCGAAAAAGAATCATTTGAAAAATGAATATTTATCAAAACTAGTTTCTCCTGTTCTTATCTACACTTGGCGCGTGCTACTTCGTTACCCATGGCTAATTTCTTACACAAAGAAGTTAAACCTATTTACGTCTATACTTGAAAAGTGCGTCTTCCACATTTACTCATTTCACAAAATCGCCACTTTGATGAACTAAAAAAGGTTACCATAGTCCATTTGTAGATCCTGCGGATTCGGAACCAACCTTAGAAATTATCGATGGCGGTGTAGATCGAGAATCAGCAGTTATATGTCAGGCTTCAGGAATATTTCCCAAACCCGACATGACCTTGTACATAGCAAACAAGTATGTGTTAAAAAAATGCAATGATCATTTATTAATCAATAATTTTCTAGTAACGAATCCATCATCTTCAGAGATGATGACGAAACTTTTGAATTCGATGACGATTCCGGTCTTTATAACGTCAGTTCTTTTCTTCTTTTTGATTCTTCAAACTTAACGAGCGATGCTTTCTATGCATGCGAGTTGAAGATACCCGGCAGCACTTACGAAGAACGAAAAATCCAATTTCATGATCCCAAAACCGGTAACTAGACGCTGTTTTGCTTGTTGGCTATTTAGTAGATAAGCAATATAAACCACTTAGCTTTTGAATGGTTGTACCACTATCACCAACGCTTTTTAGTTGCATTTTGCTTTTGATATCAGACAGAATTCAAAAAAGTTTTAATCAGGAAACCATTTTTGAATTCCTGTTGGCACCAATAAAAACACTAATGCTACTAATTTTTATATAGAAGATGGTGATGTTGAAGCTCAATTTGAGGAGGATTACTTGAATTTTCTTAATACGGACAACACGACGGAAACGACTGTCAACCAAACTCAAGGTCTGTGAATTAGTGTAGAGAAAGCTTGCTAGTTCGAACGATACAAAATTATCTTTCTACAAATATTGGGGTCAACTTCAACAAAAAAAAATTAAATGTGGTCATAAAATGCAGAAAAAGTCTGAATTGTTATTGTTTCATAGATTTAAAAATCGCAAAGCTCTCTTTTCACTGGTTATTTTCATTCAGTTTTGACGTATTTTTATGTAGATTATGCAGAGTTTGAGACTCAAATTGAAGAAGATAGAATGAGTTTGTTAAATTTCACACAGACTTCTGATATCGTAATTACCAAATATGGTGATGACAAAGATGACGACAGCGTCACAGTCGAACTAGAAGGTATCAAAGTATTTGTCAAGTTTTAACTAATGTTTGGTTTTGAGTTTTCCATTGTGTCTTAGGAAGTACGATGTAGATGCTAACGCTGACCTAAACTAATGTGTTTGCTAACAATAAATAAGATACTGTTATAAACCAATCAGTTTGGTTTTGACACATTAGAAATATCTATTGCAAAACTGTTAATATAATAAATAGAAAAAAATTCTATTGCAAATAATATAATTGGGTAAGTCAAAAGATTCTTTAATATTCAATGCGTTCGTCATTAACTGAAAATGTAATTAACTTTTAAAAGTTGGACCATTCTACCATCATTAAAAAAGTACCTATAGTTAACGAAATGATTCATGAACTAATGGTAAAATAAAAATGTTACATGCAATTAATTATAAAGATATTTTAGTGTATCTTATGATTTTATGTATATCATCAATTTAAGGAAAATGGAAGTTGTAAACAATCCCGTTACATTTTCGTTTTTAACCTATAACATATTTTTATTGCTCTTATATTTCAGTTTGGATAGGTACATTATGAAAATTGCCATTTCTAGGTTTTTAATTATAACTTAATAATTACTGATTTAATCAAAAACAATAACATTCTTGTCAATAAAGTTATATCTTGACATTGCAAAGTTGGTTTGTTTGTTTACCTTTATTATCTAATCTACAGTTTGATATTAACTTTTTATGAACTTTTTCTGATTTAAATTTAACATTTATATTATTTTCAGTGGGTTCCTCTTTCACACATCTGCCCAGTGTCCGGCTCCTTTCAACAACTTTGTTATTATTAATGCTAAACTTGACGTCTTGAAACATTATGTGTAATTAAATGTGATAACAAACAAATAAATATTACTATTGTATAAATTGTATAAAATATAATTATTGTAAATTGTAAATATACATATCGTTTGTGAAAAATAAGCGTATTTATACCAAAAACTATTGACATTAAGCAAAATTGTACAAAGTTTTAATATTTATTTTAGGCAATAAGGCATCCTTTTTAATTGTAAATAAATGTCTTGAATATTATTCTCAGAAAAATCAAAAATTCGTATTCCTTTGTCCACACAAATAGTAAAAAAGCTCTCCCTAAACTTATTTTGTTGCAATAAATTTTGGGTTTTGTCCAAAAGATAAGCTACAATGTCGTAGTTGTCTTTTCTTAAAGCTTTTATTAATGCTGTTTCGCCAAATTTATCTACTTTGTTGGGATCCGCTTTTCCTTCCTCTATGAGTATTTTTGTCACTTTTAAAGATCCTCTCATGGCAGACAGCATTAAAACAGTTTCTTTGTTTTTATTGCAGTCGTCAATATTGACACCTTTTTCTATAAAATACCTCAAAATTTTTTCTTCATTTTTTATCACAACATTGGGTAATGCATGCTGCCTAAATTCTCGAAGCTCAGAAATATCCCAAATGTCGTCTTCGTGGAATTCTTGAATTGCCTCAAAGTTTTCTTCTCTAACATAAGGAACCAACGGGTTTCTCATAACATTGTTAAATAGCAGATTCGAATGTTTTTCTAGATATTTAACTATAGTAGTAAACCCACACAAGTTTGCTATCAAAATAGCGCTCTGTCCTTTAAGACTACGTTGGTTAATATCTGCATTTGCATCTTCTATTAATTGTCGAATAACTGAAACACTACCTAGTTCTGCTGCAAGAGTTAACGGGGTATTTCCCTCCAAGTCATAATTATTTATATATTTCTTATTTCTTGAAATTGCAGTTTTCAAGCCTTTCAAGACTCCGGGTTTAAACACTGCTCGGCCTTCGATTCTGAATCTAAATTGCAAATCTTTTAGGTAGCTTTTTCTAAGACATTCCTTAAGTTCTTCATGAACATTGCAAGCTTTCTGAACAGCGGTGCGGTATTGCTTATTATCTAAAATCATTTTAGCTAGTGACTCCCTTTGCAACTCAATAGCGTGTTCATATAACGTTCGATAAGGAAAATCTATATAGAACAAGGGCACATTCATAAAAATAAGTTTGAATAAATGAAAATAATTATTATCTACGCTATAATACGCTAAATAGTAGATATTATTGAAATTTTGGAAAGTGCTCATGCTAAGCGTATGATTGGCTGACAATAATCCTTCAAATGCTGAAATAAGTAAAGTCTTGTCAGCGTATTCAATTGCATTTAATTTGTAAATAGTATCAACTTTGAAAGGGTCACAATAATTACACAACAATTTTACTGTATGAACATTATAACTGTCTTCATAAATTTGAGTGTTGGACCGATAGAAAGGTACTGTCTTTTGAAAGAATTTACATCTCGAAGGTTCTAAAACAAAATTATTTAGCTGCAATAAAGGATGCCTCACCCCCCAACTACAAGCTAAATGTAGTGAAGTTCTTCCTGCTTCATCTTCTGGAAGCAATTCACATTCTGAATATTTTTCCAATTTTTCGTAGTCGTGAGACAGAACAGCCATGTGGGCTGGTATTTTTTCAGCCAATAACATATCGAAAAAATATCTAATATTGTCAAACTGCTTTTCAAAAATAAATGTTTTAAAATTAGAAATTTCTTTAATATGTAGAGCCATCCACCAGGCGGTGAAAAATTCAGCATAGCTATGATGAGCAAAGAGAGATGTATTGTCATCATTCACCCGGATAACCACACCTAAATAATCCCCAGTTTTCTTAAACTGGTCTAAAAATAGTTCTTGATCACTGTTTAGCAAAATCAAGTTAGAAGACGGTAATACATTCTGCAAAACTATTGATTTAAAGCATGATTTTACAGCTACTGCTTGATACATTTTGAAACGAATTAACTCGGCATCATCAACCAGTGCCTTAAAACTCTCTGGATGGGTATGGCGCTTACTTAAATAGTGTCTAAATTTTCCCGTCATAAAATTACGATACAAGGAACTTAGCACTAAAAGCTCTTCAATACATTTTGAATACTTGCTCGGGTTTTGAATTAAAATATCTGTGATCATATACAATAATAAAGGGGTCCCTAAAATGTCATTATTTAAAAGCAAATAACTACCTGAAAAGTTTCTGTACAGATCTTTAATAATATTTGCAATTTCTTCAGGTGTTCTCCTATCCTTCAGACGTAGTTGGATATATCTATTTTGTTCGTCGACGGTGAAATCTTCAATGTGAGTGGATAAAGCACTTAGTTGGTTTTCTGTGTAAGGTTTAAGAATGGTTCTGCAAGAAACCCATTGCGAGTATCCATTTTTCTGAAACTCCTTTATGATAACAATAGCTCTATCTACTTGTTCGCCAGATAGCTCGTCTAAACCATCCCAAAAGAGCTCAATCTTTTTGCACTCTCTGAACAATTGTCTTAGTTTTAAAGAAATGTCATCATACATAAATTCTTTACAAGTTTTCTCTAAGATGTATTCTAATGTATTTTCAAATGTGCGCGGTTCTTGGAAAAATGCTGCATGTTCTCTTAATTTAATCATGATAGGCCAGTGAGTTGCAGGACAATTGTTCTTCAAATACTTTATTAAGATAGATTTTCCTGTTCCAGGTTGAGCAGATATAATATTAAGATTGCTAGAAAACCGTCGATAAATTTCCTCTTCTTTCAAATAATCATGAAAATACATGAGTTTTTCCAGTTGCTTTATACTTCCGTAGCTGTTTATCCATTCCACAGTTTCTTCATTATTTATAACTTGGAAGAAATGAATATTTTTGTCTTTATTTCGTTTAACTATTTCGTCATATTCAGATTCTCCAAACGCCTCGTTCTTAATGATTAAAATTTTTTCAGAAGTGTTTTCTAACTGATTTTGTTTGCACGCTAGATATTCTTCTACTTCTAAAACTTTGTCTATGAACATCGTTTTTATGAAAAAAACAAATTCATTGATGATATCGTTTGCGGCGATAACCACTACATCGTATTTTATTTCTGACAGATCTTTCGTTGAGAAAATGGTTTTGGAAACTCTCCTTGGTATATAATGATCTGGTAGATTTTCCCTAGCTTCACCAATAAAATAACTTTCATCTAATACTTTAATGAGTTCTGTTGCTGTGAGCAAAACAGCAACATTTTGATTAAAACTAATCAAGTCTTTAAGATAAACCTTCTTTCTGGCTTGCACGGAAATTTGAAATGTTTCGATTAGTGTAAAATACAAGTTTTGGTTTTGTAAGAATAGATCACCCAAATGGGAAAATATCAACACGCTCGAATTTTTCTTAAAAATTTCTTTATCAACACGTTCTTCAACTAAAAGAAGTTTGGGATTATTTGTTCCCTTTTCATACAAATTTAGAGCTGCTAGGATTGAATGTGTAGCAGCGTTATCAAATTTGATGATTATTGGAAGCTGTTGATAAAAGTACTGAATTTCCTGACTTTCTCCAATTGTTATATCTTCTGCATCTTTAGTTATGAAATTGTTTTGCTTTCCTATATCAAAAACAGTTTGATTGTCTGCACTGCAATTTTGCTTCCAGTTTTCAATAATAAAATCTACAGTTAAATTTTCGGCAATTGATACATCAAACTGTTTAATAGATTCTTCTAAAATTGTGTACCTTTGGTCTACTTGCGTGGCAATTACGCGAGGTTGAGCCATGTGAGGTGATAGGAGTAATCGAAGTAGTTGAACCTTGATGTGTTCCAATGTTAATTCTATTTGTAGAAAATTTTTCATTCTCCAATTTCTAAAGTAGTTGATATATAAATCTGCGGTATTGTCGTTTTGGAAGTATTTTTGTTTAATGATGTCTCTTATACTTATATCTAAAGCTTTCAAATTTTTTTGCTTTACATACAAAGAGAAACTTTTGAAAAAGTCTTGATACTTCCCACTTCCACTCACGGTGTATTCTTTGAAGCTATATATGCTGTTGCTTGTTTGACCAGTATTGAAGAAGTTGCTACCAGGGCACTGTGGCTTTTTAATTATTTGAAATCTTTTCATTTTCCGTGCGTTCTTAAAATCAAATTCCAAGTTGGTAAATAAGATTGCATGATGACGCTTCTGTAAGTTAGTAAAGGCCTTTTGATACTTTTTCAAACTAAAATCTCCCTTTGAGGCTTCTATGGCATCTGCTTGTAAGTTTTTCTTGTTTTCTTTATGTTTTAACTGTATGGCAAAGTTATATTCAATACCATTCGTCAGTTTTATAAAGACAATCAAATCATCCAAAGCACCAAATCCGTGAACATTGTTTTTAAAGTTGAAATCTTTGACTTCTTTATTTTCTATTAATTGAAGACCGAAGAGTGCAGGAACTAAAATTTCATATTCCTCTCCCAAAGAAACCGTTCCTGATCTGTGTTGAATCTGTAATTATGTTATTATTTAGCTAGTCCAGTATATGCTATTGCTCGGAATTATAGATATGTATGTATAAGGGTGCCTCAAATTTGTTTTCTTTGGAAGAACATACTTAAATGTTAGAATTCCATCGGAAAACCAGCGTCAAAAAGTTCTAGCTCAAGACCTAAAGATCTGGTACTTTCTCTTTCAATATTCATGTTTAAAAAAATTACCTTCTCCTTTCATTATTTCCAGTTCTTGGTAGATATTCACAATGTTAGTTTCAACGCTCACGAAAACACACTCAAAATTTTATAGAGGGTGTAAGCGAAATAAGTACATTAATTTTGACCGGTGGTAGAACTCATCAAGACAAATTTTTTTTCTATGTACCATTTTTTCGAAATCAAATTTTTTAAAATAATTTTTTTTTCCTACAAATTGACGAGTCTTTTATGAAATGCTCCAACAAAGAACTAAAATAATACAATTAATTCATGAGGTAATCTTGTTAACTAGGTAACGTTGCTTCCAATGGCGTGTAAGAAAATTGTGTAAGATTTTAAAATAATTTTAACACAAAAACTAAAACGCTTTAAAACAAAATATATTAGGAAAAGTTTTTGGTCTTGAAGAGGTCTATTACCAGTTAAAATTAATGCACTTATTTTGCTTACACCCTGTATATAAATACTTGGCCCTGTGCCCTCAGGATAAAAATTTTAGTTTTCATGTTCTTGTAGTTTCTTGGCTGCATTAATTTGCAATTATTGTGTTCAAGGTGAAGCCGAATAATGATTTTGAAGTTGTTCTCTTCAAGTATGCCTAAAATAATATTGTGGAGTGCAACCTTAAAATCAATGACTAATAAGCTATAAGCTTAAAACATGGACAGCATCTTGACCTTAAACACTATCTATTCTAAGTATTGCAGCTCAAAAACTACGCAAAATAAGATAAAATATATAAATAAAAGTTTTCACTCTAAGAGAGCACCTCCAAATTTTTATTGTATATTGAGCCCAAAATTATGAGTACCAAGAGAAGAAAAAATAGAAAAAAAAACGTTGAAACAGCAGCTTCAAAATCTCATTCTTTTGAGTCAAAACTTTTTAAAGCTTGTTTTCTCATGAAACTATAGCATTTAAAGCAAGTTTCTGCCCAAAATAAAAATAAAAAATTAAGTTTGAGGCACCATAGTATGTATTTGAGTTATCTTAATCACTAGATGGGAGGTTAATTTTCAAAGCTTTGACGTTTGAAACAAATCTGTCAATTGAGAACAATAAAACTACTAAGCTACTCACTTACCGCCGTCATGCTTCTTGCCAACGGTGAATCGCCGTTAAGAAGAGTATCTTCATTTTTCTTATACCATGCAGTTAGTATCTTCTTTGAAAAAATAATTTATATTAATTTTTGCTAAAATATAATATTTTCAAATAGATGTCTTACCCAAATTGTTAATTTCTATTATCAAAGATAACTTCGCCCAATTAAAATATGAAATACAAGTAAATTCTGTGTAACTTATTATGGTTCTGCAGATAGATACAAGCATTGGTTGACAAATTGTCAGTACCTATTATTTATCTACAAATCTATAGATTAGATAACATACTAAACAGATTGCTAAGTAAAATGGCACATAAATTTAATAAACTAAAGATAATGGTTATCAGGTTTTGATAAATTGGAGGGTCTAATGCAATAAGTAGACAAGCCTGTTTTTCAGTGAAAAAATAATTATATATGTTTATATTGTTCTAAAGTACCTAATCAACTAAAGAAAAAAAATAACGGATAAACCAACATATTTCCAAAGAGATAGTTAATACAAGCAAATAAACCTGGAAATTTTAGAAAAATTATTTTGGGGTTTCCAAAAAGTTTGTTTTAAACCCTTTATACATATATTTTTTGATTGAAAAGTAACTCTACATGATTGCAATGTAGGCATAGAAAAACATACAGTAACCACGCATAATAATTTTAGCCAATGAAATGAGATTACTAAAACATAAACTTAAAGGTACAAGTACATATGATTAAAATATACCTATATAGAAAATGCAATGACCAACAAAGTGAAAAAAATTAACAATATTAAGATTGAAAAAGGTGCACGATATCGTAGTTTCATTAGCCATTATAGCAGTGCCAATAAAAATTTGCAGTAGATAGTACTAATAAATAAAGGGCAAGATAAGATACTCTTGTAATATGCTAGTCAACCGAAAATGTACTTTTCCTACAAGCGTGCTAACAACAAACATATTGTTTGTCATTATAAAAATATCAGAAGAAATACTGTTGATGGTTTAGGGTTTTTAGTATGTCTGGTGTTTATTTGAAGACAAATTTGTACACACAAAAACTGGAGACATTTTCTTGTTGTCACCCTCTACGCCTTCTTGTTTTTTCTCTTGTTTTCTTGGCGTTGCCATGTTGATCCATAGAATGCAAAAATATACATAACTCAAACAAATACCTACTAGACTAGATCATAATTTTCAATCACATTATTATTAAAACAGGGAAAAAGCATAGGTACTGGAATTGATTTATTAGTTAAAGAAGTTTCAATTGCTAATAGGTATTTAGGTAGATACATTTGTGTAACGTTTCGCTTAGTAATTAGTCGCCAAAACTTTTGTCTTAAACCACACTCTGAACATTTAGAACGGACATCTAAAATTAGCTTCGGTAGTCTTATCACGTCTTATCACTATTAAAATTTAATGAAAAATGTTTGTTACGGGCGAATTAATAAGTAGTGATCTCGATATTATACAGGAAGAAACTTCACTACCTACTTACGTTTAACTAGTTGCATAATTTTCTTTTAAATAATTTAATATTCTAGACTTATTAGATTTAAAACAAGCAAGCAAGACTACTCTGCATTCTTGATGAAAAAGGGGTGACACTTTTTTATCTGAAAAATATGTAAATCTGAAGATTAAATTGTATTTTTACCTATCTACCCATAAAGTTCTTTTTCTTCCTCTTACTTCTTTCTAACTCCAGCAACTTTTGATCCCTTTAACAGGCTTTACTTAGAGGAATTATTAGGTTGCCGGGAATTCACAAATGCGGAGCTACGTGAGGACCACAACACTCGATTCCACCAAAATCAGACGCTATTGCTTCACCACCCGCGATAAGAAGGCCACAAAAAGGAAGCGGGAATTTTGAACCGTTACAACACACTAACAAGAATGAGATAAATTTGGGCCAAACCCTCTGATAAATGCTAGTAATAATAATTGTTATAACTATATTTTTGATAAGATTGATCAAGAACTAAACAAATTTCCTGTATGCAATAATTATCGCTTTTTGCTCTTTCCACCAATAAATAAATACGAAAAATACAAAAATTTGATCAATAACTTTTTCCATATTATGAGAAATATAAATGATTTATTTAAGATTTATTTGTGAGCTGGGCCCGGCCAGCAGCCAGACACCGGTGGTGGGTGGATCAACAATAAGTAATGAATAAAAATAAAATTGAAATATTAAATGATAAGTAGTAGTGGTTAACAATAAATAAAAAACGTATATTTTTATAACAATATATAACAATAAAATCATAAATAAGTATATATTTAAAATCCTTAGCTACGTCAGTCAATCATATTGCACATTGTCCCTCAACGAATAATTTATTTTTAAAATATTTAAATTAGCGAGCTGAATGATTGTTTCTACCATAACGCAAAAATTTGAAATTGTAACAAAAACTGGATAATAAAGAACAAATAATTAGATTTTGACAATTAGTTTGACCAATTAATAAGATTGCGCTAGAAAATAAATAATGACGTTATACAAACAACTTAATAAAAATGAATGAGTAACGATAAAAAAAAATGAACACGGTAAATCAACAATAGCACTCCTCCTATATGCTCAATGGTGAGCTACATTTTCATATGTCACTTTCGCGTGATATCCGGTCGGATCTGCATAATACTCGACTTTCTGTAGTCTGCCATCCGGTAAAAGAACATGGTAATGTCCCTTTGCACTTTTACCATCACGCTTTTCCTCATGACCAAAATCGTTGCCCATTTTCACATCTTTGATCCTATAGCCGAAGGCGTAGCGAGAAGCGTATTGATGCTGTAAGCAAATAATTCAGTTAATACAAAGAACAATAAATCTTGGGCACTAATCATTAATTAATGTAACATAGGTACAAATCGAATTAGTTTATAGATCTAGCCAGGTAGGTTATAGAGGCGTCGCCAGTCGTAACACTTTCTTTGTAACGGATAATAACCGGATTGTCTTAAACGGTCGTCTTATCTATAAATGCTGAATCAATTATACATATATATATATATGTTGTACTCACTTAGTGAAATTGACCATTTTATGAAAAGGATGTGCACTTCATGAAAAGGATTAGGGCAAGGAAAATTCTTTTCATGAAGCGGATATCCTTTTCATGAAGTGGACATTCTTTTCATGAAATGCACAATTTCACTAAGTGAGCATGACATGTATATTTTTATACGTATCTTAGCTATTGTAAGATTAATTATGATTATCAGAAGATTATGTATGGACATGAAAAAATTGTATTAAACAAAATAATTATTAGAAATCCAATAATTGTAACATAGATGCTAGAAAGTTTAAACGTTCTTTGATTAACGCTTATGCGATGATTTTAAGTATGAAATGACATGCGCAGAAACTGTCACAATTTCTATATAAACAAATTGGTTGTGCTTAGAACCTCAGAACCTGACACTCATCACGCGCATCACGAATGTATGGTTACAGGTTTCGTTCAAGTTCAATTTCTAATTTTAAATAAGTTAAGGTTGCAGCTAAACATGGTAATTATTTGCTAAACCATAGAAAAATATTTATTTTTGTTTAATAAATAATATTACAACTTATTTCGGACCTAATAACACAATTGATTAGAAATTAAACCCTGTGACGCAAGCGTATTAGATAACGATCACTGAACAAGATACTTAAGATTAAACTTAATTAGTATGGCAACCAAACAACAATGTAAATAGACTTTTCACATAATTGTTTGATGCGTAACAATCACAACAAGCGTCATAAAAGCAATAAAAAATTTGAAATGTTTCAGTTAGGTACTTACAAAATTTGGGAATAATTTAGGAAAATTATTTAGTTGAATCTATGTTTTATTTGATTTCTGCATGGTGTATTAAGCATCTTTTTTGAATACTTACCTTTCATATTATAAGAAAATGAAATAGAAAATTAGCAAAAGGGAAAAACTTTCACTTGACGTAATAGTAGCTCTGACGGTTTTTATTTCGAAACAAAAGAAAATGATAGTGATGTATTTTTAGCGTATAATTAAAGCAGCATAAATGTTGTCCCATCCCTGATGTGATTATTGAATATAAAAATTACCATGATAAGTATAAGGTAGAAAGGAAGCTATCTTATTTTATTATTTTTGTAACACTTAAATAATAGGTAGGTAGGTAACTTTTTAACAACTTTTAAAAAGCAGAAAATGTGTAGTAGGTATTGGAATAAAATAAACATAAATTTATATTTTGAATATTACCTAAATGACTTTAAATTTTGATGTAAATATAAATGGAATACAAGTTTGTAGTCAAAAGATTCTTATAGTTTATGACGGGTAATTAATTGACAATTGAGTTAAAAAAGTATTAATGATTATACCTATATTGCTATATTCATAAAACTTTACTATGCTTTTGTTACAAATATTACAATTTATTTGGTAACATTGTAACATGTTAATGTTAATCTTAATAAAAGTAAATTCTAAATAAAATTCTGATAAAAAATTAATACTTTTAACATATTAATTACAACCTAAATAAAATTTGGTCGTGTTGGTATTTTACCTACGAAACATTTTTTCTTTATCATCTTTTAAAGAATTTTTACTTAATAATTACTCGATACTTGATTTGACTTAAAAGAAAACAATCAAGAGCAAATTTTGATTTGAAATCACAATTTTTATAGCTATACCTAATTAACAGTAATAAGAGCCTTAATCTTTATTACCTAATATTTTTGAACATTATGGACGTTACACTTTATTTCCAATCGTCATATAGGTATGTATATTAAGTAATGTCTGGAGATATATTAAATTAAAGTCGGAAAAATCTATAATTTGTGTATGTTTTAAAGCAAAATAAATAAACTAACTACCTAAAAAGATATTAAAAAAATGCAATTAGTGAAGGTGATGTTTAGGTGAGTGATTGATCTTAGATAAAACAAAATTAATTTTGTTACTAATTTTGCGTAACTTTTTTACATTAGGCCTCCTATGATGAATATGCACCGGCTTGGGCTTATGTTTGTTTACTTTATGATGGTGGTAGTCCAAAGCAAAAAACTGTGGAGCAACACCACCATGATGACCTTCATGAGGATTGATTTTATCATCATGGCCGTGATTATCATTAGAATTATTAATAACAATCACGTTTGATGGCTGTTGGTCTTTTTTTATTCCGAAATCATTTTTGATATCTTCAAATGTAGTTTTGTGTTTCTCTTGTTTTTCGCTGTCGGATTCCAATAAATAGGGATGAGGATAATTGAGAAACGGATTGACTTTTGGTGCTTCCACGTCACGATTATAATGCATAGGAGTATATTTGTGAACAGCTGGTATATTGTAATGGGGATTATAATTATGATTGCTGTGAAACAGTAAAGGATGTGTAAATTCATTTTTATGTTTACGGTAGCGTGTACGATTACGTTTACGTTTACGCCGCCTCCGACGTAAAGCTTCCGGTTGCAAATTCTCGATATTTTCAAAAGTTGAACTTTCGAACGTTAAAGATAATTGAGTAGCATTTTCCTCAACAACTTCATCATCATCATTATCATACTCGTAATCAGTAAAATTAGATCCATTATTATAATCATCATCATAGTTATAATTTTCATCATTATCACTATTTCTCTTTACCCTAATTAATTTTAGATTATTTTTATAAATTAAAAAATTGCCAATTTTACTAAAGAGTAACAATTTGTTACTTACTTTTTCTTGTTCTCCAGAGAAGTCCGCCACTGGTTGGACGTCCTCCCGATGGCGTGTTTCCAGCACCACCTCTTGAAAATTACTGGGAGTATGATGACCCTGGGTAATCGAATGCGTTTTAGTGATACTAATTTTCTTCAAACTCGCTCTTTGGGCTTCCTTTTGCGCTTGTAAAACGGCCTTTTCCACTTGTTCCCTTGCTTGTTGACGAGCTTGAGCTTTAACTATCGCACCATTTTGAGGTTGAAGCTGAGCAAAAAGCGCTCGTTCAGCTTGCAACAAGGCTATTGATTGATGGTTGTGACTGGGAGCATAGATTTCCTCTCTGGGAACCGCTTCTGTTCGTAGAACCGAGGGGATGTTCGAGGCGTAATTTTGACGCACCGGCAACGCTTCTGCTTGCAGCGGCAACGCAATAGGACTGTCAAATAGTTGATTTTTGGCAAAGGCTTTATTTTGGGCAGCGATTTTCTTTAAAGCTTCCTCTTGAGCTTGTGCTTTAGCGTTAGCGATGGCTTGGTGTTGCGCTTGTACTTGAGCAGCAGCTTCTTGATGGGCTTGCGCTAAAACTTTGGAAGCTTCAGCTTTAGAAGCCGCATCAAGTTGAGCTTGAATAGCTTGAAGTGTTGCGTCTTGTTTGATATTATGTTCAATTTTGACGTTAGGCTTCATTTGAGGGTTAGGAATATCAACAGTTTGTTCCTCAATTGGAGTATGATCTTTGGATTGGAAGGGTCTTGCACTTTTAATTACGGGTAATATATAGTTAGCTGGAGGGGTTGATAATAACTTCTTTAACCCTTCTAGTTGATTATTGGGGTTTTGCCCTAGTAATGCGTTAAGTGCCGACAGCTCTCCACGAGCCACATTTTGGTCTACATTAAATTGCGCTCTAATTGCATTGGGATGGACGTAAACTATTTGACTATCTGCTGCAACTTGGTCTTGTCTATCAGTCTGAATTTTACTATCATTTTGTAAATTAAAAATTTTTTGTATTCTTCTGGCTCTAGTCTTTCTAGTCCTGTTTGGAGTACGCCTTAATTCAAGGTTAGATGAAGATATAGTTTGATCAAGAACTACATCATTATTTTGCGTAGTTTCCTTCAACGAGAGTAGCAGCTGTGAAGGTTTCTTGGTTTGATAATTATTTCTTCTTAAAATATTTTTAAGATCTGCTTGTTGTTGTTGGGCATAACGGTAATGTCTTTGGTCTTGTTGAGCAGTGTTATGATAATTAAATTCGGGAAATTTCTGGTGGTTTACTTTAATTTGACTACTAGGGTCACGAGTAATTCTAACGTTTTCTTTAGAAAAACTCTGTATTTCGTCAAGCAGGTCTTCATAAACTTGAGGTTCAATTCCTTTACTTGCAATTAATGCAGTTGCAAGTACAAGGAGCGTCTGAAATTAGTGTTTGTTAATTTATAAAATTGACATTTAGGAATCAAAAAATAAATTTAAAAAAGATACTTACAATAATGGTGTTCATTGCAGAACTTTATAACAGAAACCGAGAGAACTTGTGCACTAATTACAGCATTTATTACGCTGGCACTGGCGTCGACCTTGTTCTTAGGAGTTTAACATTGGCACTGAAAGAAATTCACCGATCACTTTCATCTCTATACATGCACATCACATGAAAGATGGAGTGATTCCGCCGTCTGGAGGTGGTCTTTCTCTTGTTGCGTTTCATGAATTATAAGTAGGATCGAGAAGTGATTAACATTATATGTGATACTTAAAACCGGAGGATGGGCATTTCTCTTGCGGCAGGAGAGTAGGTCGGTGCGGACGTCGACTACATTCTTGTAATGAAAAATTATTGAAAACGTTTGCAAAAAACTCTTTTTCAATAGCTTTTTCGTAGACAACCCGCCAATTTATCGACTTTCTTTTAATGAGTTTTTTGTAGTAATATAATTGTTCCTATTATCTCACGTAGAAGTAATTAATGTTCTGAGAGTTTCAGATAAGTTCACCCACTTGACATCTGCGGTAATTTGTACCAATTTAAGGCTTAGGTAAGAAACATAAGCATGTGCTATTTTCTGGTCATTTTCGGTACAGGATGACAGTCGCTACATGCAAATAGAAAAATTGTTGTTGATAAAAATGGAAATAAGAAACGTGGACACAGTATCAGGCATATTTTTAAATAGAGATTTGGTTTTATAATAACTTTTTTAAATATTTTAGTTTAAAAAAATAGGTAGATACATCTGATACTGAGCTCATCTTTCTTTTTTATATATTTTGCTATTAGAGAACCAGATTTACTTAGCTTTTTATGAAATGCCATTACAACTCAGATAAAATTTTACTGTTATAAAAGACTATTCTAAATTTTAATTTTTGCACTCTAATGTTTGCTGTCGTTTGCAAGTAACTTGAGCGGTATAAGGAATGCGAATCGCCTACAAACTCAAAGGTGCTATAGCTTACGGGCATTTTGTTCTTCCTTCGGTTGCCTGTGTACCTGTGTATCCGTGTGTATCTCTAATTTTAAACTTTAATTGTGCCTTTCTTAAAGAGTCATAACTTGAAAACTAAATGACAGAATTTTTTAAACAATTCTCCAGCATTCTACTACAATTCTAGACAACGCACTTTCAAGGTACGGTACTTTTGGGACGCCCTGTATAGGTCATTTTTAAAAAACTTTTGCTCACATTCTTAATTTTTGAAATTGTATTTAACAATCAATTAACTGGTATTACTTTGATTATAATACTTAATTTATTTTATTTCCACTTTTAATTAACTTTTTGCTTTAACTTTTACAAGAATGAACTTGTTAGATTTAAAATTTTCAATAACTGTTATGATAATGATCGCCAGATGAATAAAGTTCAACCTTCTATATAGGTATATGACATCGTATTCCATTTCTTTCAATTAATTTTAATATTAATTTGGTTATATCGTAAGTACCTAAATTAATCTGAGCAGAACTACAATTTTGAAAATGTTGAGCCAACAATGCAAAATAATGCAGTCTAATTATATACGAGCTTATAAGTAGGTAGGTACTTACAAGTTGCGCCTGACCTTAGCTACCTATACCTAATGACAAATAAAAATAAACGTTAACGGTAGCTTTTAAAGAGTTCCACTTGGAAGATTTGAGTACAATTCTATCATTGTTTGGTATAATGGATGTTACCAACAGTTTTAATCAAGGCAGCTAAAATCTCAAGATTTCTTATGCCAAAAAATTAACTGAACAAAGCTGGAGCCAGTTAATAACTACACAATTTTTCTTATAATTACCAAATGATTAAAGTGTGAAATAACCTATGTGATCACCAACATTTATTCTTTGTCTTTCCAAAGGTATCTTTAGATGTTTGCTCCATAAAGTTTTGGAATAATTCAGAATTAATCCTAAAATATTTATGTTTACTTTCAAAATCTTTAGGTTTATGGATCAGTTAAAAATATTTTAGAATGTTTGAAAAGATTGTCGATTAGGAGCACCTACTACTGCAAGTCAAAAGTCCGAAGAACGTCGGTAGGCATATCAGCTAGTTGTTTATAAACTGTATCTTTGCCACTTTCAGAATATTAGTTTTTGGCTAAAATAACTTTTTAAGATCTTAATACTTTTAATGTCAGAGATATTTCATAATCCTTCTGCCAACTCTGCGTCTTTTTATAAGATTTTATAGGTACCTGTCTTCAGTGATAGTGCTTACTGACTTATTTCAGGTGAGAATTGTTCACTTAATAAACCGCTTTTGTAATCGGTGACCAATAGATGATTATTTTATTGCACCAAGTTCAGTGTCGCTTTCTTTTAGCGTACGTCACTTTGTTCTTCAATCTCGGCCGACTACAAGTTCGACTTCATTTATCGAACTGTAACAATGAGTGCGGCGAGTGCGGTCTTAATTTAGGAAAGTGAACGTATATTATTCACGAAAAGCATGTGTTAAATGGAAGCTAAGTTGAAAGTCATATCGCTCACTGAATACTTAGGATTGTTATCTTATCTTTCTCCCGTTTGTGTAAATTTAAATTGAAAGCGATTTTTACGTAAATTTCTCATATTTGAACGCAATCATTATTCACCGCGTACTATGTTTCACATACAATTAAACCAGGCTTAATTGAAATTAAATTAATTACCATTGTCGATAGCGAATTATTTTATAATGCTTCCTAAAGAAAGTGCAAGTATATTGTATTGTCGTACGGTGATGTTAATTTGTGTTCACTGAAGCGTGGGCTGTTACATGGTGTAAATAGGTATATAATGGTAATGTTTTACATGTCATCATGTCTCATTAAGCATGTAACTTTAAGCCAATCTGCTGACTAACAATTTGTTTAGTTTAATTGTCTAGGATAAAAAAAATCTTAATTGATACTAAACTTTAATTCATCGCTAGCTAATTTTTATTGAACAACAGCTGTTAAGCTACAATATCAAAGTAACCCATATATTGATGATTTTAATTTGACATGCTTTTCGCTTTAATGAAAGTGGAATAATGCTAAATTAAGTGAGTATGCAAAAGGAAGTCATAAGAAATAAAGATTTTAAAGATGTTCAAACCCAAAGAAAGTACTTCCTAAAGTCGTTTCAGAGACCACAATTAAATTAATAATCTTTCTGGGTCGATAATCGCAAAAGTGCCTAATCAAATACTTGATGCACTTTCATGTATAGATTTGCAATAAGAGGAAGTGCCGTTTTTATCATTTGATGATGAAATATAATTGAAATGGCGTGACTATCACAGCAGCTATGTGTTCTCATCTGCTCACCACGTAAAATAATTAGCTATATTGATGATTTTCAGTTTCTTTTTTCCTAAAGCCAGGTACAAATTAGGGATCTGCAACAAGATGGGAAAATTTCTTTTTAGAAAATATTCTGACCGGAATTCACAAACTCCTCCAATGAACGTGTAGGTATACGTCGTTTCAAATGATTTCGATTTCTTGATATATTAACCTAAATTAATGTAATTCTGCTTGGTAGTTCTCTGGGAAAGCTGCAGGTTAATTTCCAATTAAAAATTATGCCGAAAATGCAAATTTGCGTTAGCGAAATCTAACATCTGTTTGAAGAGAACTTTTTGATTGTCTTAAATACATATTTATATGTACTCAATTCTGACTGGGGTTAAAAGAATTATTTAGCAAAAAATTGTTATCAACTTAAATTTAGTA
This sequence comes from Schizotus pectinicornis, assembly GCA_951805265.1. NCBI lineage: Eukaryota > Metazoa > Arthropoda > Insecta > Coleoptera > Pyrochroidae > Schizotus > Schizotus pectinicornis. Next base: position 140,262 of record OX638203.1, on the reverse strand, counting down.
AAGAAAGAGATTTGTTTAAGATAATAATTGACTGCATGTCATTTGTAGCAAAACCAAGACAAATACTGAAATATGCCAATTAAGCTTTAAACAGAAAATGTGTAAAAATAGTAAAATAAGTAAATATGGTTCATATTATGCTATTGTGCGCAAATAAGCAGTTTCAGCACTGCAATGAATTAAATGATTGCCATCAGTAATACGATCCTAACAAATTAATTATTATTAATAAATTATTAATATTATTAATTATTAATATAAATTAATTATTTATTTAACGTTATATTTTTATAAATTCTACCCCCATATCAGTTTCTAGCAAGTATTTGGCTGCATTTTCTCATTGTTCTCCTCTTTCTCTTTTTATCTTAGTAATTATTATAAAATTACTTAACTAGTCAGTGATAATGCAAATTACCCATGTTGCTTGTGGTATGTACGACATTACAATCTTTAGTAGTCGTACCTCAAGTCAACTTGAGGCAGCGCCGCTGAAGGAGAACCACTATAATAAAGCGGTTATATCTGCAACTTTTAAAACCTGTCAGCAAACTTGTAGGCTATCTTTGTGAGCTTCAAGTTTTGAACGGGAGAATCTTTAGTTAGATACACGTTACACGTTACACATTATCGTTATTTGAACATTTTCCTTGTATTCGGTATGGTTAAAACGTTAACCTTAAACTATTATAATGCTGTCAAGGGTATAAAAGTTAATACAGCGATGCCCGGTTTCTCAAACATGGACATACTACTAACAGTATGTCAGGATTTTACTCATAGCAACGGATCGACAAAATTATTATTGATATTTTGGCTAGCACAAACGTAAATTAAACATTAATTATTGATCAATGCCATATTAATGATGATAACGTTTCAGAAACTGGCCATGAGTATTTTTGTTGTCCTAATAGCATTCAGGAATTGCATTAATATGGTTCAAAATGATCAATAACCATATGCATTTTCCCTTGTTCTTGTCACTTAATCAATACTGAATAGTTAAACCAATTTAATTGAAATTTTTGAACCACCACAAAATCGAACTCATCCATCCTTTTTGGAAACAATGACAAAATGAGTAGTCCGCTAGAAAATATGAAATTGTAGATACCATAATTTTTCTCCTTTTATTTCTTTACCAATAGGTAAAGAGATAGAAGAAATGGCTTACAAATATAGCGGCATAATTCTTACTTTTAAAATAGCTTGTATCAAAACTTACATTTTATTGCTAGAAAATGGCCAGAACAGTCAAAATTGACCCAGAGAAACAGACTGTAGCGATACCGAAAAAACAATTACAAATGGATGCAATAAGAAAAGTAAAAGTTGCAACACACTAATATAAAATACTAATATGCAATGCACGTGGAAAGAATTTGAAAAAGATTATTTTGAAACGCGCAAACCATTTGCATATGCTGATTTTAAACATGTAAAAAATTGTATGAGGAAAAAGAATTTTGCACATATTCTGAATTTAGTTTTATATGTAAGAAATAAATTTCAAGATAATAAACTTTATTTAAAAAATTAATTCGTACTAGGTACACATCCTTGAAAATCACGTTTTGCATAATTTGTTTACATTCTAAGTAAATTCCAGCAAAGTAGTTTGCTGTATTTTTTTCTACTTTTGGCTATTATATTAGAATGACTAAATAACCTGATAGTTATTACTTAAATAACTACTATATAACGCAATAAATACTACAATATAATATTTAAATGACACGTAACTTGAAGAAATTAATGAAAATCGGTAAGACTTAACCTGAGGAAAACAAAAAAAACGGTAACCTAAAACTGAACCGAATAACATAAGTCTACAACTTAAACATAACAATCTACGGTGAAAAATACATGGCAAATTAAATATCACTTATTTATTGTCTTCTTTCTCAAGAGGATTTCCATTTTCATCAATTTCCAATGAAGGAATCAAAGGTGGCATAAACCCGTACTCCACCCTCAAATTTGTATTAAAATTGGAGCGGGCACTTCTATATTTCCTTGGATAATTCCCCAAATTTCCAGCCGCTTGTAGTTTTGGGGGTAATAGCCCAATGTAGTCATCACTTTTTATGGTGTAGTAAGCGTTTTTGTTGCTATAACTATTTTGTTGGTCACAGTCATGGACAGGAGGTAGATACCCGTTGTTAACTTTAACGTTCTGTTTAGGTGGCAAGTATTCCTTTATTGCTGGAGCATAAGAATAATAAGGACTAGCAAAGACGTAAGAATTTTGTTGTTCTTGCTGCTGTTGTTGTTGGATATTTTGCACGCTTGTTGTAATTTGGTACTTTTGAGACTGCTGGATTGCAGGTGCTTTAATGGTAGGTAAAGCGTAAGATACGGCATAGGGTTGTGGAACGTGTACAGGTACTTTAACTTCGACAGGATAAGGTCTGTCAATATAGTAATGAATTGGTTTTTCAACAATTTTTTCGTAGGGTACTGGGCGATCCACGTAATGGTGCACTGGTACTTTCTTTTCAATAATCTTTTCTACTGGGACAGGTACTTTAACTTGAACTGGAACTCTAACTTCAACGGGATATGGTTGCTTTACTATTTTTTCAACAATTCTATCTACAGGATAAGGCACCGGTTGGGCTACTGGTACTTGAACGGGGTACGGCCTATCGATGTATCTGGTTACTTCAACAGGTACATGAACAGGCCTATCAACAATCTTTTCTACAGGGTAAGGCCTAGGAATATGAACTGGTTTTTCAACCACTTGAGTGTAATGAATAGGTTTCTCAACAATTTTTTCAACCGTCACAGGTACTGGTATATGCTTTTTAATTGGAACTGGTACTTGAACAGGAACATGAACCGGAACTTCAACTGGGTAAGGTTTGTTGACAACTTTGGTAACTTCCACGGGTCTTTCAATTATGTTAGTCTCAACCACAGGGTAAGGTACTTCCTTTTCTACTACTTTTTCAACTACCACGGGTACTTGTTGAACCGAAACGTGATCTTGTAATCCCTGAGCTTGCTGTTGATCAACTTCAATAAAATTCTCTCTAATGATATGCTCAGGAGGTTGTTGAACAAAAATATTGTTATGTTGAATTAATGCTTGGGGTTCAGGTAGCGTCAAAAGCGTTTTGCCTAATTCAATATTTTCGACTGCCTTTTCTTGAACATCTTTGTGAGTTTTAGTTTCCGTTGTCACAGTTGATTGACTGTAAACCCCACCGGTAGGATTTTGAATGTACTCAAATTTACCCAAGTAATAAGGAAGACTTTTTTGAATTTCAACAAAATAGTTTTGTTCCTGACGACCATGGTCAATGCTTGCCGTATTTTCAACGTTCTGCAACTGAATGCCTGCTGTAATAGGAGCCAAAAAGTTAGTACTGACAGGTCGTGGTGTTACTAAAATTGTAGAAGGTTCAGTGGTATCGTAAGAATTCGTAGAGACAGTTTCAATAGTATTTCCAGTTGTTGAGAAAACTTCCTGTTTGTTATCCGAATAACTTGCAGTTGTAGATGATATGGATTTATCTTCGTAATCTTCAACAACTATAGGTTCTTTGATCAAACTAGTTTCCGTAATAGTAACTGGTGGTGCTATGGTAGTACTGGAATATCCAGTGTCTCCTCTGTTATCAATTTGAAGTATTCCTTCAGCTGCAGAACTATACTCCGTTACTATTGATTTAGCAGTACTACTTTCAATATTTGTAGTTTCAATACTCTCGTTAATAACCGCCCCATTAATGTTGAGGACATCTTCTCCTGACACTAGTTTTCTTGCCGTTTGAATGAGCTTACTAGGAGTATGTTTGATGTTAATTTTGGTACCATATCCACCGGCCTGGTACAAAGAGGCTTCATCATATTCGTTATGTTGTATGACTTGTTGGGTGTTAATAGCTTTTCCGCTAGTTTCAGCAACTGGAATTGCTTCGTTTTGAACATACACTTGTGGTTGAGGTGGTGGCACCACAAAATTTTCTTGAATTTGATGTTGTACTACAATATTTTGTTGGGGTAATTGTTGTTGTTGGTAGTAAATGAGTTGTTGAGGTTGTTCTTGTTGAATAATAACTTGTTTTTGTTGTTGAAGAGATTGTTGTACAACTACTTGTTGAGGTTGCTGAATGTAATTAATTTGTTGAGCGGGTTGAGCATAGCTAACTTGTTGAGCTGGTTGAGAATAGCTGAGTTGTTGACCTGATCGGTTTTGGTTTATTTTTGATATGGTATCGGAAACGTGTTTGTTGGCAGGAACAGAGCTAGGAGCAAACTGAAAATAAAAAAAGTAAGTAGTTTTTGATTAAATAGAAGAGATTATCACCTTATTTGTTGCTACAGCCTTTACAGCTTCTACTCCTAGCAAAAGCGAAGTTGTTGACTTGCTATGAGGTCCAACATTGCTGTACTCTACCAGTGGATGATATCCCCAATCGTCAGCATAGTACTGGACACTTTGTTTGGAGTCAGTGCCATCAACATAGTACCTGTAATATTCCAATTGACTTCTACAACTACAACAACTAAATATCCATATCATAGGCAAATGAAGACTCCCGCTACAAAGTTAAAAATATTAAAACTACCACAATATTTAATATATTGACAATTTAGCTGTTCTTTTCACAAAAGATAAATGGTTTAGGTATAGAAACAACAATCTCCGAAAGTAATGTACCTACCAAAAAATTTGAAAATAAGACTAAAGTGACACTGAAAATGTCTGCGTCTTTCAAATTATAATATATGAAAGTACATATTATGTGATTTCTTATGCATGTACAGAAGGATAAAGGGTTTACGATTCTATGAAAGATTTTAGACTAATTTTAAGTGACCATAAATTGACACTTTTCAAGTAAAAAGTTTAAACGACAGAAGACGAGGTAACATACAGAATGTCACTACTTTCATAATTGGCTTAGGTTGCTAATGGCACGTAATCCAACTACTGGCCACTCAGTAAAACATTAGGTAGGTATTTACTGCTGAACTTTATGTAAGTTTGTGGTAAATTGAACTCCTTAGGCAGAACGTGCTTCGTAAAAAAATTCCAGGAACTCGGACAGAACTCTAAATCAATTTGGAATGACATGGCTAAGTAGTTATCTAACTGTAGTTATGTAAACCATCACAACCATCACATAAATTAATTGTTGAAAATTAACGAAATTCTGTCATACAATATTAAGACCTGTAACAGAGAAAACTACTCTACTACCATACAATTGATTTTAACAGATACTCTCATAGCAACATTCAAAGATTACCTTATCTCAATCACATTGAATGCATGCAAGTGGATGCCGGTATTACGAGATACAATCTTAATCTTTTTAGATGTCAATAAAAACGCAGTCTGCAAATTAGTAATCATGTAGGTAGGTATTCAGCGATGGTACCTACTTTGGATGGTAGATTTTTTGTTCAGTGAAAAATTAACTCGAAAAGATACCACTGAATGCGGTTATCCAGATAATTTGGTATGTTTTTTATTAGTGTTTTGCAGCATTTCATTAATTTTGATGATAGGTCAAGAATTACTGTTTTCACTTTTATGGGTTCTTAAGCTGATAGCGATGATGAATGGTAAAACTCAAAAGATAGTGGTAGATAAGTGGCTGTTATTCAGTCGCTTTTCGATTAAAAGAAACTTTAACCACGACGCTCATCCAATTAAAATCTCAGATTTTGAAAAGGATTGTTTTACCTGCCGAGTGCGTAAATTCCATCTCTGGTTTCTGCTTTTCCTTGTCCTTCTCCCTTTCCGTCTTCTATGTTGTATCCGTATTCGTATTTTGGAGGATGCTGGAATTGTATAGATATTAATTTTACTTTTGACATAAAGACCAAACCATTAAATTAAAATTACAGGTATATAAAAGTAAGAAAAAATTACTACAAATCCATGTTCCACGACAGAAAAAGCTATCAAAAAGCTTAATTTAAAAGAGAATAATTAGAGATTTGACATTCTTTTAGTCCAGAAGGCATTAAATTTTTTTGGTACTTATTTTCCAAATTGGTGTAGGTATATCAATTAGTTTGTTCTATTAGTTATTATCATTAACATTTTCCGATGAGTTCAATAAATAAAAAAGAAAATAAATCGACTTATTCTTCCAGTTATAAATCTATCACATTTATTAAAGTAGATCTTAAAACTTAATAAAAAAAAGAATCTATCTTACATCAAGTTGTGGGAAGTAAGTCTGGCTGAAAATTTGCGTATCGGAAAGTTTGACCAATAACCCTTATTTTTACATGCTCGAAACTCAGTACATATAAATAAATAGATGCTATTATAAACTATAATTAAAAATAAGTCTGGCTGATTTACGAAATTGGCAAATGAGTCTGGCAGCATTTTTAAAATTGCAAAAATAGAAAATTATTGCTCTTTCTTCCCAGTTTTGAAAATTTTTTACATGATAGTTTATACTATAATTCCATGGAAAATGGTTGTTATTTACAAACACGAAAGCCTTCCCAGTAATCATTTGTTCTATTTTACCACCGTGCCATATTGTTTATTATATTAAAAATAAATAAAATACATTTTTTTGGCATTAATATTGACATTAATACAGCTCAAAAAGTGCATGAACGTTTGTTATTCTTTCAATAGAATGATTTTCACAGTGACTTTTTACATAATTTATCATTTCTTTTAAATATCACTAGGTTGTTGCTTCAAAAGTAGGTAGATTTATTATTTGGCATCCCTTCTCGTGAACTAAACTATACAATTTTTTTACTACTCGGTGGGATAGCTATAGTAAACTCGCGGTGAAATAAATTTTTCAGATCAAAGTCGTTGTCATTTGCATACAAATCCAATTATTATAAACCTCACACAGTATCACACTGTATACTAAATATATACTAAATCACTCTCTTTTTGCTGCTTGATGCATACTCCTCCTCAATTGTTCTATTGTCTTGAACCTAATTTTATCATTGCGTTATTTTCTAAACTTTGTCGTGTCTAACATGAATTATTGAGTTGACTACTCTTCTTTGCTCCTTCATGAATAAATTGTATTGATTCATTTACATTCTAGATGTTTTCTTAACGCCTTGTTCAAACCCTAACTACCACAAATAAAAATATCCAGTTTTCCGCTCTCCCTAACCTATTAATGATGCATTAATGATTCTAGTAACAATTTCATATTCCTTTAAATCGTTGAAGTCTAACAAGCATAATGGGTTAATACTGTGGCCAGTATAAAAGCCCAATAATTCGTACATCTATCAAATCCAGACTTTTAATAATTAAGATTACGGTTTACGAACAGCATGGTTATACAGTTATACAGATCATTTTCAACATAGAACTTGATCTTCTGGCAAAACAAATTATACAGGGTGGGGCAATAGTGCGTCCGACTTCGATAGCTCGAGTTCTATGATAGGTAGAAATTTGGTTTAAAAATACAAATAAACTAGAGAAATAAGTCTATAACCAGAAATTATTTTTGAACATACAGGGTGAGCCAAGACATTTATACAGGAGCAAGTTACATTTTTGTAAATGGAATGTGGTCTGTAAAAAAACGATTTTTTAGAGCCTTTTTCTAGACTCTTTTCAATTCAATATTATAGCTGACTATTTTCAAACCACTTGGATGTAGCGATTTTTTTTGTTCAAATAATGGCATTTGCAGATGCATCTTAAAAAAATCACTACAGTCACAATTATGAGTTCTAAGAAAAATTATGTAAAAACTAGTTAGGAAGCATCTGTGGAAGGTCTTTGATCTACTTTAATTTTTGAAAAATTATACAGTGTGGCTAAATTTAATTTTTTAATTGAGAACTTTTTGAATTTAATTATCTCTATTTTTTTAAATAGAACAGCATGTATATTTTTTAACAATATAATGTAGAAACTAAAAACAAACATTTTTTGGATGCACACTCCTATGGCTATTTGTAACCATTTTCGAAATATCGCCAAATAATTACAAAATTCAAGAATAATCCTAAAAAATTAGATCGTTTTCCAAATAACTCGACAAAAAACTTCAAATGTTACAAAATTGACGCAAAAATGACAACTGACGACAGATAACTGCGATAAATGTATATTTCTTGTTATTATACTATATAAAAGACGACTGGAAGAGCCCCTCGCACGAAAAACGGAGGACCAGCTGGACGGCGTGGCGAGCCGCGAAGCGGCGAGCTGAAAGTGCAGTTCGACGTGGAATTACGTTTTGTAACAAATAGACCTGAGGGATTTTCGAGATGAGGCCCTGAAACGGGGCCCGTGACGATTTTGTGTGTTCGTGAGAAAGAGATGCCCGACGCGAGTTTCGTCGAATCCATGGTGATTTTCGAAAAAAGTCAGAAAAATTCACAAAACGGTCACCGGTCGAGAAAATATTTTCGTTGCTGGTAGCTGAAAAGTGACAAAAAGGCCCCGAAGGGGCCTAACTTGGATTCCCGGAGGGGCTACCGAGTCCGAGGCGCCCTCGAGCATCCGGGGGGGCCCGCAGGGCCTCCCCGGGTGCGGCATGTGGGGAAGCAGCGAAGCTGCGAACCCCACTTGCAACGTGGCACCCTGAAGCACCCGGGGAGGCCCTGCGGCATGTGGGGACGCAGCGCAGCTGCGAACCCCACTTGCAACGTGACACCCTGAAGCACCCGGGGAGGCCCGCAGGGCCTCCCCGGGTGCGGCATGTGGGGAAGCAGCGCAGCTGCGAACCCCACATGCAACGTGGCACCCTCAAGCACCCAGGGCCTCCCCGGGTGCGGCATGTGGGGAAGCAGCGCAGCTGCAAACCCCACATGCAACGTGGCACCCTCAAGCACCCGGGGAGGCCCGCAGGGCCTCCCCGGGTGCGGCATGTGGGGAAGCAGCGCAGCTGCGAACCCCACTTGCAACGTGGTACCCTGAAGCACCCGGGGAGGCCCGCAGGGCCTCCCCGGGTGCGGCATGTGAGGAAGCAGCGAAGCTGCGAACCCCACATGCAACGTGGCACCCTGAAGCACCCGGGGAGGCCCGCAGGGCCTCCCCGGGTGCGGCATGTGGGGAAGCAGCGAAGCTGCGAACCCCACATGCAACGTGGCACCCTCATACACCCGGGGGCCCCTGCGGGTAAACGTCTCGGCGGATACTAGGGCGTAGCCCTATTATTATACTATATAAAAGACGACTGGAAGAGCCCCTCGCACGAAAAACGGAGGACCAGCTGGACGGCGTGGCGAGCCGCGAAGCGGCGAGCTGAAAGTGCAGTTCGACGTGGAATTACGTTTTGTAACAAATAGACCTGAGGGATTTTCGAGATGAGGCCCTGAAACGGGGCCCGTGACGATTTTGTGTGTTCGTGAGAAAGAGATGCCCGACGCGAGTTTCGTCGAATCCATGGTGATTTTCGAAAAAAGTCAGAAAAATTCACAAAACGGTCACCGGTCGAGAAAATATTTTCGTTGCTGGTAGCTGAAAAGTGACAAAAAGGCCCCGAAGGGGCCTAACTTGGATTCCCGGAGGGGCTACCGAGTCCGAGGCGCCCTCGAGCATCCGGGGGGGCCCGCAGGGCCTCCCCGGGTGCGGCATGTGGGGAAGCAGCGAAGCTGCGAACCCCACTTGCAACGTGGCACCCTGAAGCACCCGGGGAGGCCCTGCGGCATGTGGGGACGCAGCGCAGCTGCGAACCCCACTTGCAACGTGACACCCTGAAGCACCCGGGGAGGCCCGCAGGGCCTCCCCGGGTGCGGCATGTGGGGAAGCAGCGCAGCTGCGAACCCCACATGCAACGTGGCACCCTCAAGCACCCAGGGCCTCCCCGGGTGCGGCATGTGGGGAAGCAGCGCAGCTGCAAACCCCACATGCAACGTGGCACCCTCAAGCACCCGGGGAGGCCCGCAGGGCCTCCCCGGGTGCGGCATGTGGGGAAGCAGCGCAGCTGCGAACCCCACTTGCAACGTGGTACCCTGAAGCACCCGGGGAGGCCCGCAGGGCCTCCCCGGGTGCGGCATGTGAGGAAGCAGCAAAGCTGCGAACCCCACATGCAACGTGGCACCCTGAAGCACCCGGGGAGGCCCGCAGGGCCTCCCCGGGTGCGGCATGTGGGGAAGCAGCGAAGCTGCGAACCCCACATGCAACGTGGCACCCTCATACACCCGGGGGCCCCTGCGGGTAAACGTCTCGGCGGATACTAGGGCGTAGCCCTATTATTATACTATATAAAAGACGACTGGAAGAGCCCCTCGCACGAAAAACGGAGGACCAGCTGGACGGCGTGGCGAGCCGCGAAGCGGCGAGCGGAAAGTGCAGTTCGACGTGGAATTACGTTTTGTAACAAATAGACCTGAGCGATTTTCGAGTTGAGGCCCTGAAACGGGGCCCGTGACGATTTTGTGTGTTCGTGAGAAAGAGATGCCCGACGTGAGTTTCGTCGATTCCATGGCGATTTCGAAAAAAGTCAGAAAAATTCACAAAACGGTCACCGGTCGAGAAAATATTTTCGTTGCTGGTACCGGAAAAGTGCCAAAAAAGGCCCCGAAGGGGCCTGACTTGGATGTCCGAAGGGACTACCGAGTCCGATGGTACCCTCGAGCACCCTGGGGGGGCCCGCAGGGCCTCCCCCGGGTGCGGCATGTGTCAAAATGGCAAAATTTTTTTGTAGGCCCCGAAGGGGCCCCAAAATAGATCCCCGAAGGGGCTACCAACTCCGAGGCGCCCTCAAGCACCCGGGGGGGCCCGCAGGGCCCTCCCGGGTGCGGCATGTGGGGAAGCAGCGAAGCTGCGAACCCCACATGCAACGTGGCACCCTGGGGCCCCAGGACGCTCCAAAACATGGGGGCCCCAGAGGGGCACAAAACATGGGGGCCCCAGGGGGCTACAAAACATGGGGGCACCAGGGGGGCCCAAAACATGGGGGCTCCAGGGGGCTTTAAAACATGGGAGGCCCGCAGGGCCCCCCCGGGTGCGGCATGTGGGGAAGCAGCGCAGCTGCGAACCCCACTTGCAACGTGGCACCCTCAAGCACCCGGAGAGGCCCGCAGGGCCTCCCCGGGTGCGGCATGTGGGGAAGCAGCGCAGCTGCAAACCTCACTTGCAACGTGGCACCTTCAAGCACCCGGGGAGGCCCGCAGGGCCTCTCCGGGTGCGGCATGTGGGGAAGCAGCGAAGCTGCGAATCCCACTTGCAACGTGGCATATTCAAGCACCCGGGGAGGCCCGCAGGGCCTCCCCGGGTGCGGCATGTGGGGAAGCAGCGAAGCTGCGAACCCCACATGCAACGTGGCACCCTCAAGCACATGGGGGGGCCCGCAGGGCCTCCCCGGGTGCGGCATGTGGGGAAGCAGCGCAGCTGCGAACCCCACTTGCAACGTGGCACCCTCAAGCACCCGGAGAGGCCCGCAGGGCCTCCCCGGGTGCGGCATGTGGGGAAGCAGCGCAGCTGCGAACCCCACTTGCAACGTGGCACTCTCAAGCACCCGGGGAGGCCCGCAGGGCCTTCCCGGGTGCGGCATGTGGGAAAGCAGCGAAGCTGCGAACCCCACTTGCAACGTGGCACCCTCAAGCACCCGGGGAGGCCCGCAGGGCCTCAGGGCCTCCCCGGGTGCGGTATGTGGGGAAGCAGCGAAGCTGCAAACCCCACATGCAACGTGGCACCCTCAAGCACCCGGGGGGGCCCGCAGGGCCTCCCCGGGTGCGGCATGTGGGGAAGCAGCGAAGCTGCGAACCCCACATGCAACGTGGCACCCTCAAGCACCCGGGGAGGCCCGCAGGGCCTCCCCGGGTGCGGCATGTGGGGAAGCAGCGAAGCTGCGAACCCCACATGCAACGTGGCACCCTCATACACCCGGGGGCCCCTGCGGGTAAACGTCTCGGCGGATACTAGGGCGTAGCCCTAGTTATACTATATAAAAGACGACTGGAAGAGCCCCTCGCACGAAAAACGGAGGACCAGCTGGACGGCGTGGCGAGCCGCGAAGCGGCGAGCGGAAAGTGCAGTTCGACGTGGAATTACGTTTTGTAACAAATAGACCTGAGCGATTTTCGAGTTGAGGCCCTGAAACGGGGCCCGTGACGATTTTGTGTGTTCGTGAGAAAGAGATGCCCGACGTGAGTTTCGTCGATTCCATGGCGATTTCGAAAAAAGTCAGAAAAATTCACAAAACGGTCACCGGTCGAGAAAATATTTTCGTTGCTGGTACCGGAAAAGTGCCAAAAAAGGCCCCGAAGGGGCCTGACTTGGATGTCCGAAGGGACTACCGAGTCCGATGGTACCCTCGAGCACCCTGGGGGGGCCCGCAGGGCCTCCCCCGGGTGCGGCATGTGTCAAAATGGCAAAATTTTTTTGTAGGCCCCGAAGGGGCCCCAAAATAGATCCCCGAAGGGGCTACCAACTCCGAGGCGCCCTCAAGCACCCGGGGGGGCCCGCAGGGCCCTCCCGGGTGCGGCATGTGGGGAAGCAGCGAAGCTGCGAACCCCACATGCAACGTGGCACCCTGGGGCCCCAGGACGCTCCAAAACATGGGGGCCCCAGAGGGGCACAAAACATGGGGGCCCCAGGGGGCTCCAAAACATGGGGGCCCCAGGGGGCTACAAAACATGGGGGCCCCAGGGGGGCCCAAAACATGGGGGCTCCAGGGGGCTTTAAAACATGGGAGGCCCGCAGGGCCCCCCCGGGTGCGGCATGTGGGGAAGCAGCGCAGCTGCGAACCCCACTTGCAACGTGGCACCCTCAAGCACCCGGAGAGGCCCGCAGGGCCTCCCCGGGTGCGGCATGTGGGGAAGCAGCGCAGCTGCAAACCTCACTTGCAACGTGGCACCTTCAAGCACCCGGGGAGGCCCGCAGGGCCTCTCCGGGTGCGGCATGTGGGGAAGCAGCGAAGCTGCGAATCCCACTTGCAACGTGGCATATTCAAGCACCCGGGGAGGCCCGCAGGGCCTCCCCGGGTGCGGCATGTGGGGAAGCAGCGAAGCTGCGAACCCCACATGCAACGTGGCACCCTCAAGCACATGGGGGGGCCCGCAGGGCCTCCCCGGGTGCGGCATGTGGGGAAGCAGCGCAGCTGCGAACCCCACTTGCAACGTGGCACCCTCAAGCACCCGGAGAGGCCCGCAGGGCCTCCCCGGGTGCGGCATGTGGGGAAGCAGCGCAGCTGCGAACCCCACTTGCAACGTGGCACTCTCAAGCACCCGGGGAGGCCCGCAGGGCCTTCCCGGGTGCGGCATGTGGGAAAGCAGCGAAGCTGCGAACCCCACTTGCAACGTGGCACCCTCAAGCACCCGGGGAGGCCCGCAGGGCCTCAGGGCCTCCCCGGGTGCGGTATGTGGGGAAGCAGCGAAGCTGCAAACCCCACATGCAACGTGGCACCCTCAAGCACCCGGGGGGGCCCGCAGGGCCTCCCCGGGTGCGGCATGTGGGGAAGCAGCGAAGCTGCGAACCCCACATGCAACGTGGCACCCTCAAGCACCCGGGGAGGCCCGCAGGGCCTCCCCGGGTGCGGCATGTGGGGAAGCAGCGAAGCTGCGAACCCCACATGCAACGTGGCACCCTCATACACCCGGGGGCCCCTGCGGGTAAACGTCTCGGCGGATACTAGGGCGTAGCCCTAGTTATACTATATAAAAGAGAGTTGGCGCGTCCGTTCGCACGAAAAACGGAGGACCAGCTGGACGGCGTGGCGAGCCGCGAAGCGGCGAGCGGAATGCGTAGTTCGACGTGGAATTACGTTTTGTAACAAATAGACCTGAGCGATTTTCGAGTTGAGGCCCTGAAACGGGGCCCGTGACGATTTTGTGTGTTCGTGAGAAAGAGATGCCCGACGTGAGTTTTTTCCTTTCCATGGCGATTTCGAAAAAAGTCAGAAAAATTCACAAAGCGGTCACCGGTCGAGAAAATATTTTCGTTGCTGGTACCGGAAAAGTGCCAAAAAAGGCCCCGAAGGGGCCTGATTTGGATGTCCGAAGGGGCTACCGACTCCGAGGCGCCCTCCAGCACCCGGGGGGGCCCGCAGGGCCTCCCCCGGGTGCGGCATGTGTCAAAATGGCAAAATTTTTTTGTAGGCCCCAAAGGGGCCCCAAACTAGATCCCCGAAGGGGCTACCGACTCCGAGGCGCCCTCAAGCACCCGGGGGGGCCCGCAGGGCCCTCCCGGGTGCGGCATGTGGGGAAGCAGCGAAGCTGCGAACCCCACATGCAACGTGGCACCCTGGGGCCCCAGGACGCTCCAAAACATGGGGGCCCCAGAGGGGCACAAAACATGGGGGCCCCAGGGGGCTCCAAAACATGGGGGCCCCAGGGGGCTACAAAACATGGGGGCCCCAGGGGGGCCCAAAACATGGGGGCCCAGGGGGCTCCAAAACATGGGGGCCCCAGGGGCTCCAAAACATGGGGGCCCTAGGGGGCTTTAAAACATGGGGGCCCAGGGGGCTCCAAAACATGGGGGCCCCAGGGGGCTACAAAACATGGGGGCCCCAGGGGGGCCCAAAACATGGGGGCCCAGGGGGCTCCAAAACATGGGGGCCCCAGGGGGGGCCCAAAACATAGGGCCCAGGGGGGCACAAAACATGGGGGCCCTAGGGGCTCCAAAACATGGGGGCCCCAGGGGCCTCCAAAACATGGAAGCCCCAGGTGGCTGCAAAACATGGGGGCCCCAGGGGGCTTTAAAACATGGGGGCCCCAGGGGGCTCGAAAATATGGGGCTTTAGGGGGTTCCAAAACATGGGGGCCCCAGGGGGCTCCAAAACATGGGAGGCCCGCAGGGCCCCCCCGGGTGCGGCATGTGGGGAAGCAGCGCAGCTGCGAACCCCACTTGCAACGTGGCACCCTCAAGCACCCGGAGAGGCCCGCAGGGCCTCCCCGGGTGCGGCATGTGGGGAAGCAGCGCAGCTGCAAACCCCACTTGCAACGTGGCACCCTCAAGCACCCGGAGAGGCCCGCAGGGCCTCCCCGGGTGCGGCATGTGGGGAAGCAGCGCAGCTGCGAACCCCACTTGCAACGTGGTACCCTCAAGCAGCCGGAGAGGCCCGCAGGGCCTCCCCGGGTGCGGTATCTGGGGAAGCAGCGAAGCTGCGAACCCCACATGCAACGTGGCACCCTCAAGCACCCGGGGGGGCCCGCAGGGCCTCCCCGGGTGCGGCATGTGGGGAAGCAGCGAAGCTGCGAACCCCACTTGCAACGTGGCACCCTCATACACCCGGGGAGGCCCGCAGGGCCTCCCCGGGTGCGGCATGTGGGGAAGCAGCGCAGCTGCGAACCCCACTTGCAACGTGGCACCCTCATACACCCGGGGGCCCCTGCGGGTAAACGTCTCGGCGGATACTAGGGCGTAGCCCTAGTCGAATAATATAAAATGCAAAAAGTGATCAAGATACAAACATAAAGTAAACTTACTAAAAAAAGTTATGCTATTTTGATAAACAAAACATTTGGAGCACTTATTACAATTTTATCTGTCGAATAATTTAAGAAAAAATCTATTTTTTTAGGATTATTCTTGAATTTCGTAATTATTGAGCGATAAATCGAAAATGGTTACAAATAGCCATAGATACAAAAAATGTTCGTTTTTAGTTTCTAAATCATGTCGTTAAAAAATATACAGTATTTTATTTGAAAAAATGGAGAAAATTAAATTCAAAAAATTTTAAATTAGAAAATTAAATCTAGCCATCATGTATAATTTTTTAAAGTTAAAACGATTCCAAGACATTCTGCAGATGTTTAATTTTTGGTTATAGACTTCTTTCTCTAGTTTATTTGTGTTTTTAAATCAAATTTCTACCTATCATAGAACTTGAGCTTTCGAAGTCGGACGCACTATTGCCCCACCCAGTATAATTTCACAATTTTTTTTATTTTAATAGTCCCATGGTTGAGGGAGCTTTACCACAAATTTTTAAATAATTTCATCGAGGGCACCATTATTCCACAAGTTAAACAACTCATCGTTTAAAAATCGTTAAAAGTATAAATTTGATCAACTTTACTACTAATGCGTCGTAACCCAAAAATCCGACCAAATCGAACACCCGGATCTGCACTGCTGTCGTTTGCAAGTAAGTTGAGCGGTCTAAGGAATGCGAATCGCCTACAAAGTCATGTATGCTAGCTTACGGGCATTCCCTTGCCCCACCTCTCAAGTTAGCTGCAACCGACAGTAATGGCAAGCTACACTAACCAAACTAGAAGGTACTGAGAATCTCCAGTTACTGTCTCGGACAAAACGGCTCAAAAATATGCAAAATGATACAAGTGTCGTAAATTTCTCGATCCATTAGTAATCGAGAGTCTTAACATCTCTTTTAGTCTTTGGTATATATAGGTACAGGGTTAGCCAAAAGTTTGAAACCAAGTTTCTCTTGCCTAAACTATTAGACTTAGAGAAAAAATAAAAATGTTTGTGAAATGACTATAATTTGAGAACATATTAGAGTATATTTTTTTGTAAGAGAACGTGAGGCATTTTGGCCTGGGCAACTTTCTTTTTATCATGACAACTTACTAATTTTTCTATTTGACTCGATATAGAGAATTGCTCTCCATACAAACGTAAAACGTGGAATTCTAAAACATTAGTATTAAGATACACCCGTATTTTCCGGGTAGTTCAAAATAAGCGACTCCTTCAAAGCAAATTTTTTCTATTTATTTCCAAACAAACAGCAAGATGTAGGAAGAAAATAATTCGACGTTTGTATAAAGAATAATTTTCTACGCTAATTTAAAATGTACGTTTCCATTTAAAAAAAAGTGACCCGAGGCAAAAATGGCCAACTATTGAATTTTTGATGATTTTAGGTAATATTAATAACATACATGTGTTTAAGTTTTTTCTTAACCTTCGGATGACCAAGCTTTTTTTTCGACGTAAATAACCAAGTGTGGTCAAAATTGACCCCGCCCATTTTTAACGTCAAAATGGCACTTATAATTTTTTTTTTAACAATTTATGATTGCGGAATGCTTCATTATTGTTTTTGTGTGAGAATTATATCTTATGAAAAAGATTCTTTCATGGAATTCGAAATCTAACAAAAAACAAACAACATACTCTGAAAACAGGACATTCTAACAGACAGAAATAAAGAAAAGAAATAAAAGAAAGTCAGACACGAAATGGATGTCAAACAACTACAGACAAGTATGGACATGATTAAGGGACACGCGCGATGTCGAAATTCAAAGTTTGTAACAAAACCTTCTTTCTTAGGAATGAAACATTAATGACACCAGGCCGATAGAATATTTTTTTTGCCAAATCTAGCGGAATAATCGACTTGAAAAAGTTAGAGGAAGTAAAACTTATTAAAAAATAACCGGACACAAATCGTTAAAACTTCCTGAGTTATCAAAAAAAAACATGCTCTGGGGTGAAAACTGACCCCGCCTGGTCATCCGAAGGTTAAACAAGAAGTTTTTTTGAAAAATAACAAAAGTAAAAAAAAAGTTTTAGAATTAAATTTTCACTTATAATATCCCTATATTCCAAAACGTATTAATTACAACACGAGGGCTATTTACGTTTTGGAAATGAATGAGAATAAAATTTCCGGATATTAATCAATGCACTAGGGCAGGCATGGGCAACGTTTTTTAAGTGAGGGCCAGATCCAAAATTTCTAAAAGCTGGGCGGGCCAACTGACCCTGATTCATCTCTAAAATGCGCCGCAGGCAATTTTTTTTGATTTTTCAAGGTCAAATGGTCTTAAAATTCACGAATTTTAGATGCAATTATTGAATCTTCAAAAATTAGGTCTTGTGAATACATATATTTTTTTTAAATATGTATTGTATTTCTACTTTATTTTTTATATTTTTATATAGAAAAAGTAAAATAATAAAAAATAAAATTAACTCCTTTTCTTAATAATGATATAATTATAACAAGATGTATGTGGATGGAAACAAAATAAAACGTAAAAAAAGAAAATAAAGAAAAAATATAACAAATTGGAATAAAAAGGCAAAACAATCCTTCCTACCTATATCCATAATAATATTTTACGATATTTTATTAGTGCTGTTGTTAGTGTAATATTTGAGACTGATGTCAGTTTTTAATTAATATAGCAAAATTAGGTGCGAGTGACTCGGAAGCAACTGCAATTCGCAAACTATTTATTTTCCAAATTATTAGCGGTTAGTCTCGATCTATTTTTCGATTTAGTAAAATTTATTTGAGATGAAAACTGCTTGCAGCAATACGTGCTTCCGAATAATGCCATCATTTTACAAATAAAAATGGAAAAATTACTAGTTTCTCCAGCTGGAAAATACTTAATGTAAAATTCTTACAAACTGTATTTGTTAAATTTTTTTTTAAGACCGTCATTTGATTGTAATTCAATTAGTTCCATTTTAAATTCCATAGGAACTTCATTTACATTAGTACCAAAGTGATTCTAAATATTTGGAAATTAGTTTTGTGTGATATAAAATCAACAAATCTTCGAAAAAATTTAGTATTGTTTTGTTGACACATCATACAAAAACGCTTATAGGTATGTAAGCAACAGTGGCGCGTATTTATTTTCTTGAATTTCTTGGGGTTTAAAAAAAATTATTAATAAAATTTAAAATGTAAATTTTATTTTTTATTTACTATTTATTTATTTCAACAGGCCGGCGGGCCGGTAGTAATGTATTTTTGAAAAATTTTGGCGAGCCACAAATATATCTGTCGAGGGCCGCATACGGCCCGCGGGCCGTAGGTTGCCCATGCCTGCACTAGGGCATATTCGGTAAGAAAATCGCAACGACATGGACATTGGTCTATTATGTCTTTATGATGTCATTATTAATAAATAAATGATTTTGATTGGCTGAAATAATTTCCACTTATTAATTTCATGCTAGGTGCAAAAATTTCCAGGAAATTTTTACATTGTCATAGAAACGACACCAAATTCTATTTTTCTATTGGCTACTTTTCAGTGTCGTGCAATTTTCCATAAAATGAAATAATAATTTTTAAAATATGTCAACATGTTAAAAAGTTCTGTCGCATTTTAAGGGTGCATTATCCCTAATCAACCCTTTAAAATACTTGAATTTATCTTTCTTTACTACCGATTAATGCTCTTGGTACACTCAGAACGTGTACCAAATTTGGTCTTTCTAAGTTGAAGAACTACTGAGATATCAATTTTTTCGACTTTGAGAGCCTATAACTTCTCGGGGGTGCTACTTAAGGATAAGTTGCGTCAAATCACCATATTTTAGGTTTCTCTGCTGTGTCGGTTCTTATGCAAATCACCCTGTATAAAGGGACCCGCCTGGAATCACCTCAGTATCCAGCAATCCAGTCTCGATCATTCGATTAAGAAAGTTTCCAGATCGCAGACCATAGGATGCTACGATACTCGCAATTGCAGAGCGGCCCTTCAATATTGACATCCAATTATTAAACACCATGTATAGTTATGAACTTAGCCTCATACGGAAATTACCCCTATTATCTAATCCCTGCCTAAACTTTATATACACACTATTATGGTAGGTACTAATTAATTAACAGTCCAAGAATACTTACGTTATGTGGAGCTTCTAGTGGTTTGACGTATCCTGGTGGAGCTTCTGCTTTTGCACATATAAGCGCTATTACTAATATTGACGTTATCTGAAACAAATAATAAGTTTTCAATATTAGAAATTACAGATGCAATGCAGTATTATATTTAAATTTCGATTTCTTAATATAAATGGGAAGAGTTAAGATAAAGGTCATGCTTATTCTATTTTTTTTAGATAATGTTTCAATATTTGAATATTAGTTTTATTGTTTTACTTTAAAATTTTTCTTTGTTTTTTTTTATAATTAAGTTTTGTCCGTCTTTTCTAATTACATATAATATTTTCATACACCTATTCAAAAATCTGCAGTTTGAGTATAGTGTTAATTTAAACTTACTTCTATACCTATACCTCATTTAAATACTTATGCTCAACTAGTGTTTATTAATTTTATGAAGGACTCGGAGACGTTAGAAAGTAACTTAATTTAATATAAATATGAATATACCTATGAAGATGAATAAAATAGACTAGTGATTGCTGTAATATTAGTGTCGTTGGGAAAGCGATTGGACTCATTTTTCTTGGTATAGATATTTCCAATATAACGTAACTAAAGAATGTTATCATATATGAATTTGGGAATCATTTCGTAAGGTGGTGTAAAAATTAACTCATAAATCAATAACAAAAAGTTGTCCGAATAAGTAAAGAGATGAGTTCATTAATAGTCACTTGTCGCTCTTGTAGCAAAAAAATTATTTGGCAAGTCAATGATCTCGAATATTATCTTCGACAGTCTTTCTTAGTTGTTGAAATTATTGTAAACAAATGATCAAACCGTAGTCACTGATCGGTGGTGATGATTGATCAGTTTAATTTATATGTTCAAAAGAAAATCTAACTAAAAATATTCGGAACAATGAGTAGGTTGGTGAAATTGATCTCTAAATCAATGCATATTTAAATGACTGCTACATTCTTGAAACACCGTTTCGAATTTGTACAAGTTGTAATAATAGTTTAAGATATTCCTTGACCGACAGTAGGTGGAATTATAAAAACTTTGCCAACGTTTATTCGTTTAACTTAAGTCTGCGTTTACCTATAGTTTGAACAAAATGATGAGCACAAGAGACAATAAATGGAACAAAAAATAAAATTATTTGTAATATGTATGTTAAAGGAGGGGGAGAGGGGAGGAGAGTGTATTGCAAAAAATAGTAGGTTATGTTATTAGGCGTAAAACTGGAACTTTGTGTGCTGAAGCTGACAGCACACAAAGACAGTTTTGTGCCGAATGACATACCTATACTAGTTTATCTTCAAACGTCTTTTTAGAACATTTTTTAATATTAAAAAATTTTTAAAAATTAAAATTTTAACTGATCACAATATCTTGGCAGTACTGCTTCCATGGCGATGCAAAAAACAAAATTCAAACAACGAAAAAAATTAAACGCCACTGTTTTATGAAATCGTCATTCAGTTTATTTCACGCTTACATAACGAATAAAACTGTACGATGTCGAGTTCCGACCGACCTTCTACTCCTCCTGAAGTCGTTGAAGTTGCGAGAGAGTCTATCGAAAAATTACCACCGACAAATCGGCTAGTGTCTATGAAGCGGCCTACGAAAAATTCCTAAAGTGGTGTTCCGCGAAAAATGTGGAAGTGTATTCGGAAAACGTCTTAGGGCCGGTTTTACGAAAGTCGGATAAGCATTGGAATAACTATTCCGAAATTATTCCGGAATTATTAATTATTCCGGAATAAGGGCCGGTTTACATAGCAACAGTCCACAGTTCATACTTGGATTTATCAAATTCGATTTTTGTAAAAGCCCATTTATCCCGAGTTATTCCGGAATAGCGTTATACGTGGCTTATTCTCCTTTCGTAAAACCGGCCCTTATTAGCTTACTTTTTGGAATTATCTCGAACCTTGAAAAGTTCTTCTTTCTGTTCGCAATATTCCATACTCCATTTCACTGCCTTCAGCTGACATGTCTGCTTCACTAGCGTTCGGCAGACAACTAACAGTCAGCTTCAGCACACAAAGTTCCAGTTTTACGCCTAATAATAATCTACTATTTACTAAAAAACTGTAAGAAGTATCTAAGAGCAATGGAAAATTACTTATTGCTAGTTATATTTTTCAAGAA
The DNA here is from genome assembly GCA_951805265.1 of Schizotus pectinicornis. NCBI lineage: Eukaryota > Metazoa > Arthropoda > Insecta > Coleoptera > Pyrochroidae > Schizotus > Schizotus pectinicornis. The sequence goes on along the minus strand of OX638203.1, from coordinate 118,618 downwards.
AATACAAACCATTAAAGTTATACACATCGACTCCCCTGAGTTTGGGACAAAAATTAATTGCATTATCAGTAGACGTTTCAAGAGATAAGAAAAATAAAAGGGGCATCCAATAGCCTTCTTTAGGTTCAGCTAGCAATTGAATAAAAAATAAAGGTTATACAAAATAAAAGAGATATTGGGTATGACAAGAATAAAAAAAGAGAACAAAGATGAAATTTTGGAATATATCAAAAGACATGATTCTACGACTAACGTACTTGGTAATTAGTCGTTACTTGTGGATACTTGCCACATCGTTAAAAACAGATTTTCTTGAATAAATGCCAGTAACTTCATTACTCATCATTGAAGGCAGATTCAGAATAAATAACACAAACTCAGCAGAACGGTACCTACTCAAAGTCAATAGAATTGAACTTGAAAAAAACAGAAATAAAAAACGGCAGAAAATAATGATTATATGGGTAACAAATATTGAAAAAGAAGAATATGAATTTGAAAGCAGTGAAGCTGATTAACGTATGAATGGAAAAGTAGAAATTCACTTGTTCAGAAGAATCATTCTATGAGTAGAAACTTGTAAATTTGCTGCACCTATCGCAATATCTGAACTGTAATTAGCAAATATCATTTTTGTGTTTTTCGGAGCTGAACTTAATGCGGGCTGCACGCCTGGCACTAAAACGACGAAATCACCTAAACGTTACAGTTTTTACGCTGCAACCAGTTAAAATAGCCTGAATGATTAACGGTCTTGGAAATTATAAAGCACAGCAATTATGCTATCCATTATCCATTCACAGAACGAAAGTAACGTAAAATTTTTATTTCAACTATAAAATCTCACGTCACTGACATGTCGGTGCCCACTAAATATAACTTTGTATTCAATTTTCAGTTCTCACCTCTTCATTCTATGTAGGTTACCTGATCACAAACACACTTTTAATCTCATTAGTAGGAAGAAAAAGATTATACGTGAATCCAATCGGGCCGGCAGGAAGACGCCACATTTGTAGCTGTTATTTTAATTATTATCGTGTCTATTAATCGCGGTTTTGCTACAATCTTCCAATTTTTTTTGAATGAAAGTTTTATTGCCTCAATGGGAACCAACTGTTAAGTTCTCAAGAAGATTATTTTTGGTTGAAGAATGATAACCGCCCATTTTTCGATGACAGGAAATTTAACATTAATAAGCGACAAGATGGAACCATTAAGCAGCTTCTGCGCAACCTAGATAAACAATTAATTTTCCAGCAATAATTCATTTGCATATTTGTATCACCGCAAGTTCTGCCGGATACTTGAATAATTAAAAAATAATTACTACTCGTTTAGACCTATTTACATTGTTAATATCTATCGGCCTGTATATGATAATAATTATAGTGGCAAATGGCGATAATATAATGGAGTACTTGCCTAAAAAAATATTGCACTTTTTATTCTCTAGATGCATGCAAATAACTAAAAAAGGCTTAAATATTTTTTTCCCATTTTTTTATTCCATATTTTCGTAGATATTTGCAATTTTTGTTCTTGGTAACGTCATCGGCCCCCGTATCTAAGACTCACACCTATATTGAATAGACTCTTGTTTTTGGCTACTATGCTGCGCTGCTAGCAGAGGGCGCCACATTTTTACATTGGATCGGCATTCGATTTATATGGAATCTGAGTAAAGCGCCATCATACGATTTCTTTGAGAACTACGTCGAGCTGGGGTCGCTTACGTCACAAATCTCCTACTCCAAAAATTAAAAAATTAATGCTGGGTGTAATATTGACCCTAGAACCAAATAAAAAAATACGGGTCTAATAAAATCGCCTACATTTTCTAAATATTATATTTCCCAAACATGAGGCAAATACCCCATTGCACGTTAGATTTTAAGATATAATTGTCCGAAATAATGAGTTTAAGATAAATCCATCATTCCATTACATCTTAGGGAATTGCAATTTTGTCGTCCAACTGCAACTACCGAATAATTAAAACAACTTTTACATTGCTCCCATTGGACCGTTAATTTTGATCTAATATAAAAATAAACACACTTCTGTGGCCGTCATGGTTATCGAATAAAAGTACGAGTGCTTCCACAATTAACGAGAGGCATAATCAATGATTAATTAATACTCTGTTATTAATAAGAGTCGAATAGAGGTTATAGAAGTTTTATTGAAGTTTTTGTGGTTAGGGATAATGCACGGAATAAGTAGTAAGTAGCTACATAGGTGATAAACAATAAAAGCAAATACAAGTTTATGTATTTATAATGGGGTACTTGCCTGATGTTTGGAAAATATAATATTTGGAAAATGTAGGCGATTTTACAACTGATTTAGGATTATAGCCTTTCTGTTGCTAGTATTGTTACGGGGGTGTCTCAGGATGTTCAAATAAACGAAGGCCGTAATGTTTAGCGGTTTTAATACAAGGAAATTAACGGATACACCATGGCATGTCACGCGTCTAAAAAGTAACTGTCTACTATCTGATAATGCTGCCAGACTACTATACAAACATAACAGGGGCGCGTTCAAGAAAATCATACAGTATTGAATAATAAATCGTATTCCCCTTCAAAAAAAATCACACTTGATGCGAGACAAATAGGGTCTAAGATATTGTTTTTCTTGCCAATAAATTTATTATGAGTATTATTATGATAACAAAATACAACTTTAGAGTCTTGTAAAAAATTAAGTTTTAATAATAAATGTCAGCGCTATTTACTACTACTTTCTTAAAATGCCATTGTTTTAAAATAATTTTACTGCTACACCTATAAATTAGATACCTGATAATTTATTTCCAACAAAAAGCTAATTCCTTATGCGGATATTGTTACATTGTTCTAGTGTCTTGGGAGAGCAAATGAAAGTAGGTATGTTGTTGGATTCCGTTTTATTAGGTGATATCACGATTATTACTAAGTAAGCAGCGGCTTAAGTACAAGTTGGTTTTTTTCATTGTTATGAAATTAAGAAATACGAAAATTCCTGTGTCTTTGGTATAATTCATAACGGTAATGTCTCAACCCCTTCAGACATTAAGGCCAAAAATAATCTTCGCCATTAACCTCCATAATATGTGCAACAAATAGCTGAAAAATCTGCATGGAATAATCTTCAAATCCTTAAACAAAAGTTTTTTTCTTTAAATCAATGCAGCTAAAGTATGTCGACAATATGTTAAATATAAGGAGAGTTGGAAAATATACCGATCTTTTAAAAATGTTTGCTTGTATTAAAAATAAATAGACACTATTTGTATTTTTGTTTTACGACAAACTATTATACAATATTGATTAAACAACTGCAAGCTTTAATTTTAGGGGAGTGCCAGCTTTTAGTCTGAAAACCCCCACACATGATTTTTTATGCGACTTTTCGTCGAGCGCGCGCTATACTACAAACGTCAGTTACAACTACTACAGGGCGGCAAAATACAGTTATTGAAATTGTGGTCTAATATCGTTAGTTTTTATACTTGTCCACCGCAATTTCGCTGATCTCCATAAAATTCTGCACTAAATTTGGGATGACTAAAAAACACAATGGTTATTCTTAAATTTTGTAATTATTGGGCGATAAATCGAAAATGGTTACAAATAGCTATAGAGGTGTACATACAAAAATGTTCGTTTTTAGTTTCTACATCATATCGTTAAAAAATATACAGGGTGTTCTATTTCAAAAAAATGGAGAAAATTAAATTTAAAAAGTTCTAAATGGAAAAATTAAATCTAGCCACCCTGTATAATTTTTCAAAAATTAAAACAATTCAAAGACATTTCACAAATGTTTCCTAATTAGTTATTACATAAATTTTTCTTAGAACTCATAATTGTGACTGTTGTAATTTTTTTAACATGCATCTGTAGATGCCATTATTTGAAAAAAAAATTGCTACATCCAAGTGGTTTAAAAATAGTCAGCAATAATATTGGAGTGAAAAGAGTCTAAGATAAGGCTCCTAAAAATCTACTTTTACGCACAACATTCTATTTCAAAAAATGTCACTTGCCTCTGTATAATCTTGGCTCACCCTGTATGTTCAAAAATAATTTCCGGTTATAGACTTCTTTTCCTAGTTTATTTGTGTTTTTAAATCAAATTTCTACCTATCATAGAACTTGAGCTGTCGAAGTCGGAAGCACTATTGCCCCACCCTGTATAATACAATAAATGGTTGGAATCTTGCCGGTAATAATTGTTGTCAGTCAGATCACGAATAGTTGTTGTGACAAAAATCGCCACGAGCGCTTTAGCAAAGACAACAACTATGGGTGATACTGACTGACAAAAATTACCAAAAAAGTCCTGCCACGTGTTGTATTCAGCAAGACAATCCAAAAAAAAAATGACAGATTATCGCTGTAATCACCTGCTCCTTAGTATGGAAAGATTGCCAGTGTAATCAGATCCTAATTGGCTCAAATTCAAAAAATAGACCGTTTTTATTAGTTGTAAGATTTTAAGTTGGATTGTCATTTTAATATTTAAGAAAATGTGCAAATCTAAAAGATCAACGTTAACATATTGAAACTTCATTTCGACTCACAATGAAAGTTGGCAAGATCAATTTGCCCAACTCTCTCAACGTCCAGTTAAATACATTATTTTATGACCATGACGGTCCATTATAAATGTCATTTTATATGTAAGACATACTATTTTACATATACAATATGAGCGGGAAAAAAACTGAAGCAATCAATGAATGAAAGTTATTAAAGTTGCTGTAAATTCGATAAACGGCACTACCTAACAGGAACGTAAACTAAGGTAATCAAGTTCAATAAAATTTTAAGACTAACAATACTTTGTAACAACCATCAGATCTCTGAACTGTGACACTCAGGTATCTACCATATTTTGCTCCAAGTTTCCTCTTTGAGATAAATTTCAGGTTTATAGAACCAGCGTTAATTATAACTACATACTATTAAGTAGCACTAAAATCAGCCATCAGAATACACCCTCCTTTAAAGTGTTAATAGGTAAAAAAAAAAACTTAATCAATTTTTAATTAAATTTTAACAGCATCTACTAAACTTTTTATAAAATGGTATTTTTTACTTGAATTATTAATTAATTGCTAATTTCGTTTCATAATTTTACTCCCTACTACGTAAACACTGTTTGATCGCATATTACATCTTAATAGTGCCGTAACAATGACTTTACAACTAGAGAGAATTTTGTCTGCTTTGCAGCCCGTCAGTAAGTTAAATAGACAAAAAGACCCCTCATGTTTAAGCATATGATTATTGTAATTATTTATTTGGATTAATTTGGAACAAACAAAAGACATACTAATGTAGCTATGATCCGTAAGACGTTGTTGGTATACATATATTTATCTTGGCTAATAGTAACAGTTTACACCCGCCGACAAAGTTTGAGACTTTTTGAGAATTTTTATTAATTTAAAGATGCAAAATTCTACTTTCGGCCCCCGATGCGTAAGTATTGTTGAATAAACATATTTAGTAAAGTAATTGTAATTTTAATAGTGCAATATTGTTAGCTGAAAGCTGTAACTGGAGCAAACGTCGACGATTAAAATCACATCCATATAGACTAATGAAGTAGCATTCGAACTCAACTACCTAGGTAGAACGTTGGCAAACAAAATATAAATCATGAATTAACATATTCTCTACTAATATTATTAGCGATTTTATTGAAATTCTATAAGAGCGTATAGAAAACAGTCAAGAGATTGCAATAAATAAGCAATTTGCATTTCTTCTTCCTACACCGTTGGCCTAAATAACTGGAAACGCAACTTTCGATTTTTAATTGATCTGTTCTATTAACAACTAATTTAGTTTAAATTTGTTGTTATTTAGAGACGACACAGATGGTTGATATGAATTCCATGTATTACCGTCACTTCCAATAAATTTTCGGCAAGAAATCGATATAAACTGTTTACGTTACGAGCAGTGAAACTTTAGAAATTGACTGTACCAGATTCACTTATTTAATATCTAGTTATTTTAAATTTTTCTAATATTTAAAAAATGAGATTATAACTTTAAAAATTTGGCTCGAATAAAATAATACGAAACAAAATTAATAAGTTTAACAATTAAGAAACAAGTCATTGTATCATTGATGTAAAATTCTTAAAAAAAAATATATCATTCTTCACTTCCTAAGTCGCTTCAACTTGTCAAACATGATCTTTCGCTTCAGTTGAAGCCTTAACTTCCTAGACTAATTAAATTTCCTATTATTACGTAACGCTTTTGCCAATAGCCAAATGATATCATTGTCATACTGAAAATTGGTAAGTGCCACTTTGCCATTTCACTAATTTAATTTCAAATTATGCAACAGCAACTACTAAACATTTATTAGAAACCAACATCGAATTCGGCCTTCCAGAGTTTCCATAAGGATTTGGCTTATAAAATGCATTAAGTTACGTAACACCCCAAATTGCATAATAGCCAAATTTCTTTAAACGTGTATGTAAATCAGCACAGTCCCAAAACCTTTTTAATTATCGCTCTTGTAGCATAGCCTGTCACTTCTTTATACAGCTTTTTGAGTTTACCACTTATCAACATTCAAATTAATCGACGAAGTCTTGTGAATTTAAAATTTTGATGAGAAGTGATGGGAGTAAGAGAATGATTATAAAAAAAAATATTAGTTCAGTCACAACAATATCAGGATTTCACAGATTCTGATTGAAAATGAAGAGTTGAGGAAAAAAATGTTTTTCTTCCGAGTGCAATATTGGTAAATTATATCTTGTGTGTCAACGAGCCAAGAAGTATTTTTGTCACAAATTTTTCCAATAGCTGTCAATTATTATTTCATAAACATTATTTGACTATTAGCATAGATACATTGTAGTAGGTACTTTTTTAATGTATCAAGAACTTACTGTACTAGGTATCAAATTTGAGAGATTTGAAGATTCCGTTATCAATTACGATTTTACACGTACAATTCTGGATGCTTATAATTCCACATTTCATCATTGTAAGGGTTTTATTTTGCTGCTGGTTATCGCAAAACCTTACAACTTCTTTAAAATTTTCATGGAACAGAATCTCATTTTTTTCTCAATTTTAATAATAATTTGAGTTTCTTGCGAGCTTTCAACGTTGGTCAAGACCCTCTGGGTGCACTGTTGGTAAACATTTTCCATTTATCCGCGGTCGGACAAGGTGAAGGTTGTTAGAACCCACTCACCTGCACAAGCAGCACCATTTCTCTCAAGTCCACCTCACACAGAGAACTATCACTTACTGGTACTAGATGTAACCAAGCCTAGTGCGTGGCTGCAGAGATGTGTACTCTCCACGACTGATCTCTTTTAGAAATGTATCAGAATTTCATCTGATTCCTTACACAAGTCCTTTCACCTGCCCTGCCCATATTCCAAACGAGTAATTGCACGCAACGGCGTACGGACCCACAACCAACCTGCGTCGTATGTCAATTTAATAACAGAACGTGAACTTGTTTGCTGACATTTATCCAAAAAATGCTATTCTCGAGCAGACATGCTGAAGTAATCCGTAATCACTTCCTAATTCGTGCATTATGGCGATTATCGCGATCGTTATCACCAGTCCATTATGCAATGAAGGCGTGTGGCTGCGATGGAACAGACGGGGTGTTACGTTGCGGTTTTAAACCTTATGATAATGTAAATAGAACGCGCGTCCACCTTTAGAGATCAGGAAATTGAGGCTCAGCTGACACTTTTTTCGGATATTTTACAAATTGTTTTTTTTTTATTTTATTTGCATTTTTTATGATATCGAATTTTAGCTATCGAGTAATCAAAATAAGATAAATCCTAAACTTTCGATTAGTAGCTGTGAAATTGAAAGTAAGTGGTCTTTAAAGTTTTTTTATTCATTGCAGAAAAAAACGTTCTCAAATGTTTAATTTTCGGACAATTTTATACCTTTTTTAGGATTAGCAAAATTCAAGTCAATTAAAAATTTTACATCATGCAGCTTTGGTTAAAAAAGTGAATAAATCACTAAAGTATTAAAGGTATCAATCCACACCAGTAAATACATTACAAATCTGCGGCAATGTTAATCCAAATGTACTCTATACCATGACGTAGTTAATAAAACAAAACTGTGGTAATGTTTGAATAGTTTAATATCTACATCAACATCTAAAATATTTGGAATATCTACAATATCTAAAAGGCTTAATATAACTAAATAGTATGGAGTAGGTACCGATCTCAAGTTTACCCGGATTATCTGGAAATGAAACACTTGAATCGCTGGTTTGACTGATTTGCCAACATTGTAGACTGCATAGCAAGGTCTGGTAAGATCGAAGGCACCGAGCTTTACCGAACCGACCTGAACGACGGCACTAAATGACCAATCTACATTGTTGCCAAATCAGTCACACTAGCGATTCAAGTGTTTTATTTTCAAATAATCCGGGTATACCTTAAGTTGTACATATCTAAAATATTAAAACTTTCACAAGTATTTAGAACATCTTAAAAAGCTGAAGAATCTTAATCATAAAGTATCAGAAGTATCTAAAAAAAACTGAAATTTCTATTCTGAATTTGATTTGGTGAATATAAGTAATTATATCTGCAAGTTAATCTACACATCTACACCTGACAATTAAATATTGCCTATGCCTAGTTGTTGCACTTTACAGATTTTTTTCCAATCTTTAGTAATGTTTTATTCTCTGTGTCTGTCTGCTCCTTACTACTTATGACTGTTTCTAAAAACTAGAACCAATACAAACGAGTTCACAGAATCAAAATTGAATATGTCTACAATCAGCAACTTCCATGTCACATAAAAGCGGAACAGTTAATAATTTAACAAGTTAATTGAGTGGCATTTGTACATTGCTGGATCTAATTATACAGGGTAATTTGCGTAAGAACCGACAAAGAGCAGGAACATGTAGGAAAACTTAAAATATGGTAATTTAACGCAACTTACCCTTGAGTTGCACTTCTGAGAAGTTATAGGCCTTCAAAGTGGGGTTTTAAATTTCAAATCTTCCTTTCTTTTTTTATTCATTCATTTATTCATCATTCCTTTATTCATTCATTCATTCATCCATTTATTTATCATTTATTTATTCAGTCACACCTGGCTCCATTTTCACAATAAATAAATTACAACCGTAAATATACAAAAAAATAAGGAGCAGAAGCAAATCACTGAGGAGCTACTCAGCACGGACAAAAATATCGCAAATCTGATATTCCGTAACACCTCAGAAAGAAGAATTACACACTAACTATACCTACTATACTATATTAAAGAAAACCTATAAAAGAAAATTACAATCGCACCTCCTACCACACCAGTTAGCACAAAATAGCCTCAACACCAAGATAAAGACACTAAACTTACCATAATTAAAATTCGTCTTAGACTGTTCCTGAAACCCTCAAGCTCGGACTCTTTCAAGTCGGGCGAGACAACGGTGTTCCACAGGTGAACCACATTATATAAAAAAGTTATTTTTAAATTCAGTATTAAACGATAGAGTGGACCAGAGATCTCTGCTCCTGACATTAATATTATGGAAGTCCGTCCTAATCAATATTTTCCTAATCAAATACGGCGGTGACTGAAAATTTATAACTTCATAATACAGATAAGCCGCGTGCAACACTCTCCTGCACCATGGAATCTAACTAATATTTGCGGCCAACCCCGCTCTGAGGCCACGTCGACCAAACAACATGAAGACAGTTTTGGACGGATTAATTAATAAACCATGATCGTTATACTTCTTGTATAGCAAAAGATTATTAAACTTTTAAAATACATACCTAACATTTTTGAAATTAATAATACTCTTATTGTAAAATGCAAATTGTCTTGTGATAATTTTACTAATGCACACTTTAGCCATATTTACACATGCAAATTTATAAAAATATGGGAAACAAAAATATTATTAACGTCAACAAGAATTTGTTGGACTTTTTTTCCGCTTCATACGAGGTATCAGAGCCTAGCTAAGTCAGCAGGCTTCTTCCATTTTTCGTTACTGTTTCTATTGCATATTTTATTTTGCGTGCCGTAATCTTATTCTACAACAGCAGCATTGTATTTTGTCATAAATTCCATATGCAACTCATCACTAAAGCTGTTTTTTATTATTCAGGTCTCGGTAAATAATACTTATATTTGTGATAAAAAATAAAGTGCTTTAATACACAAACAACTATCTACTTCACTTTCTTGCTTATTATTACTAGATATTTTATGGCCCTGGTCCGACCTGGGGTATTTAAATATTATAAAATTTTGTCTTATAACATGAGTATTTGAAGCGACAAGCGGAGACACGTTTCAAATGCAGCCAACAGTTACTGCAAAAAAGCAAATAATTTTGGCAAGCTTTTGGGAAAAATTCTCAACATTATTAACGCTCTATAATTTGTGCTTTTAATAATTATAATAATTATAATTTATAATTTGCTCTTTCGTAGTCATCGAGTGCGCCTCTCTCTGGTCACACTACTTTCCTGCGACAAGTGTTGTGTTTGTTCTCTTTATCGGGTTCTCAACACGTGGAAGCTTAACTCGTTGGTCTGTCTTACCAGTCTTACCACCGCTTCTTCAGTTCATTTCACTTTTGAAGGACGCCATCAAATTGGAGTTGAAGGTCTAAGAAATCGAAACGGAATTTCGTCGTCTTCATTGATTTATTGTTTCTTTTCGATCATTAGGTATGTCAAATTTTTAACGTTTACCGATCGATACGTAATTGCTATGGAAATTGGTTTAATCGATTGTGCTCGTGGCGACAAAAGTCGTCTGAAGCTTTTACCAAATCTTTCATTTACGCAAATCTTGATCAGTGAACTTTTGCCGCTTTTTCAGAAAATTTAATTAAAGCAAACTGGTAGGAGCGATCGATCAAGAAATAAGAGTTGGTGGAATATGGTTATTTACTCTTTGTTAAAATATACTTACGGCTTACGTTTACACGAATAAAATTTGCAAACTACTCAAGTTAGAAGAACGAATTAGGGCAAAAGGAAAGGATTAAGTAAAACGGTATGCGAATCTTAGAACAAGCGATTATATTGCCAAAAGCACAAAGTCAAAGTTACCCACATTGCACATTCTACATCTCAACATCTGGTCTCCCAGGGCACAAGCCGCTGTCCAGCTATCGCTGGTACAACCGACAGCAGAGATAATGTCCACCTGTTAAACTTTGAACTCGTTTATTTTCCTCATAAAACAAACACAGGCATTGAAATTCCTATTTATCCCAAGCATATGGAATAATGGAACAGATGTATTGAGTTTCGTTTAAAGGACATCATCTGTAGAAATAATTTTAATTTTAAAAGTGTGAGATGCACATTATCTCTCCTGTCGGCCGTACGTTTTCCGTCCCCCGTCCGGGACGTTCGACCCGCTGGTGTCTTCACCCTTGAATCGTGATTGAACTGGATGCTTCCACATTCCGTCCGACACCCTTGAGGAGACTGTCGACAACTGTTTGGTCCAATCGCAAATGTTTAATTTTTACAAGATAAGTCAACCTAAATTTTATATGCAGATTAAATTTTTCTCATCAACTTTGTTCGGTACCGGTCATAGTTAGTTTAATTTTAGTCGTTGTTTAATCGTTTATCATAACTTTTATCATCGTTTATCATAACTTTAAGCTTTTAATAGTAAGTGGTAATTGCATAGTATTTAAATACGCGTGGTTCTTCCCTTAACTTCCACAATATGCGCCATCGTTGGTCGAACCCAGTGGGGGTGTAACACATGTGGCGTTACCCCAAAAGCTTGGACACTGGGACACTGGGACACTTGCAAACCTGAGCTAACCAGACATCGCGCCAAGAAGTAGTTCCGAGAGTAGTTCGTTATCGTGCGACATTGTTTCTCGGGTGTTGGGAACAATATAAGTGGAGCCAAGCAGTGCACCTGACGATCATCACCTAGGTAAGACCTCATGTGCACGAATTGTGGAAGCCCCCCTTATTGTCGATTTGTATAGTCACCATCCTTTCAAGAGTTAATCCTTTTAATTAATTCAGATGGACAAAGGCTCGTTCGTGTGCCGACCAGACTTAAAGCTCTGCTATATTCTGAAATTTATATGATGTTAAAAGCCAGCAGCTTTAATAAAAAATCAACTATTATTTCCACAATAACTTTTATATTTGGTAAGTAAGTACCATTTCGATTAATTTCTAGTAGTTAAAATTTACAAAAGCAATGCGCAAAAAAGACTTTAAAATTTATATAACTTTTATAAGTAAAACGCTGGCGCGCAATTAAAACTGCCAATCTGTGTGAGAAAGGCGGAATTTTGTGGAGAAAAAAATAGTTTTATTGATATCGGAAACCCGACCAGTCTAAAAAGGAATATTCCGTTACACAATATACTTCTCGATATACTTACTACTATAAAAAATTATGGCTACAATCAGCCCTATAATGCTGTATCCTAGATGTTTGGCCTAACATGGGTGTTTGCCATTAGAATGTGACTGGTTCTGTATGCCTACAACGGTTACATTCTAATTTCTAATTTGCCATTTGCCAAATGCTTTCGAAAAGTCAATACAGCACACATCGTCTCCTCCCCTTTTATTCAATATGTTCAATAGTACTTGCATCGAGTGAAAAAATTGTAACCGCAGAGTTTTGTTTTTATAAAACCATGTTTTTCAGTGGTAAATAGCTTTTATACGTAATCATATAGGTAATATATCCATTCCTAACCTTTTAAAAAGTGCAAAAGTTAATCATACCTGACAATCCATTCCTGACCTTACTTTGCTTCTCTAGGCTAGGAAGGGGCTCATTCCTAACCTGCTGTGAGTACGAATATAGCTCGGTAGATGGCAGCAGAGCAAAACTTTACAAAACTAATTTTGGTTTATTTGCCAAAAATGAATGATTGCAAATAAAATAGTATACAAACTTCGGTGGAAATTTCCTTCTGTCTCAAGCATTAGCTCACCTCGGCCCTACGGGTCTCGGTAAGCTATCTTAACTCTCGACAGAAATGAAACATTTTCCACCTCGGTGTGTAATCTACTATTATTATAACGTAGCTTTTATTATAACGTAAAAGATCTTGCAAAATTTGAGTGCTTAAGAAATAATATTCGTATAAATTAGAGCAAATGCTTATGCTCCGGTCGTTTGCTATGAGCATTTGTTTTGAGGTTTTGCTCATACTCAATAAGCATTTGGTCTTCTTTATTCATACCATCCTTTTTTTATGACTAAACCTAGGCAGACAAAAAACTTTTTTTTAGATAAAACAGATACTGACAAGTTGGCAATTTTCAAACGACATTAGACGGGAGCGCTAGAACAGTGGTTTGAATATTGTTAATTTGAATAGCGCGCTAATTGTTAAATCAAATTACGCACGCTCAAGGTTATTGTAATGGCGACCAAGCCAACGAGAGTGGTGTGTGTGTTGGTAACGTTGTTCCACAATTCTATAATAAAGCAGCTATAATCCTAAAATAGTCCACTCTATCGAAGAAGGTAATAAACCCAAAACATTGGTCCTTCCAACCGCATCTATTAGATCGAATTGGGATCGGAATTCGATGGATTTAACAACGTAAATACCACCGGCCACCTCGCCTAATTATTGTGCTACGTCGCGGGGCAGATTCCCAGCGCGGCAACTCGACTACAGCAAGGTCGAGCAGCGCGACTACAGTAAGGTCGTACAGTGCGACTACTACAAGAGTTCCCAACACGGATACAAGTGAGATTTTTCCATTTTCCTTAATCTAGTGTATCCGCGGCTACATTGCTTCAATTCTGTTGGTTTCTTGCAATTAATTAATGAAACAATTTGTTCGTTAATTTGATTAACGAAAAGCTTTCAAAAGGTGATGTTTTAATGAAAACATTGCTTCTATTTTAACCATTTTATTCGATTTATTTAACACGTCAGTGTTAGTGCATGTAAAATGGCTTCCGATTTAACTTATTTGCACCGAAAGCGCGGAGCTGTAAAAGCGAAACTAACTATTTTCGTGACGTTTCTGAACGCAATTCAAGGTGATGAAGCAACAGATCCTCTAGAGCAAACGTCAATCAATGAATTAAGACTACGCGTGGACTGTATTGAGGGTTTATTGCAGGAGTTTGATGAAGTACAGTTAGCTATTGATTGTGCGTGCGGTGAAGAAGAAATTGAACGTGAAACTGAAGCTCGCAATGAATTTACGAATCTTTTCTTATCTACTTTAGCCAAAGCTAAAACTTTTTACGAAAAATGTGTATCAAGTGAAAACACCGATGCTCAGAGTCAGCATTCTGGTTCTGTATATTCAAGGAACGTTCAGTCAAACTCAAATGTAATTCAAGGGGTTAAACTTCCAACTATTCACTTGCCAAAATTCAAGGGTAGTTATGACAACTGGATGGAGTTCAAGGACACTTTCGATTCGCTTATTCATAGCAACAATTCCATAACCAACATACAAAAATTCCATTATTTAAGGGCATCGTTGGAAGGTGATGCGCTCAAAGTCATTCAGTCACTCGAATTTTCGGCTGATAATTACACAAATGCATGGCAGCTTTTGTGTGACCGCTACAACAATTCCAGATTATTGGTAAATAACCATTTAAAGGCACTTTTTGAAATCGAACCGATTCAAAAGGAAACATGCCAAAGTTTGCGTAATCTGGTTGACACAATTTCTAAAAATTTACGAGCTTTAGAGACACTAGAGCAACCAATAGAGCATTGGGATACTTTGATCATTTTCATGGTCGCGAACAAGCTTGACAAAAACAGTTCGCGAGAATGGGAAAAGTTGAAATCTAACAATAATTTTCCCACTCTTGCGGAATTCAGAGAATTTCTGATAAATAGAGCTGATTGGTTGGAAACCTTAGAGGTAAATTACGCTGCCAAGGGCCCTAAGGAGTCCAAAGGTCAAGGGGCTAGCAAGCCAAAATGGAGTTCGAATGCGAGTCCAAAAAATATATCTCTGTTTTCTTCAAAAGGAAAAAAATGCAATTTTTGTAAAGGAGATCACTTAATCTATGGATGCAAACAATTCTTGGAGTTAGAAGTGGCTACTCGACTCCAAAAGGTCGATGAATTAAAACTTTGTCGAAACTGTCTATGTACCGGTCATGTCGTTGAGGAATGTAAATCAGGTCCATGCAAAAAATGTAGCAATCGCCATAATTCTTTGTTACATCAATCAACTCAGGTGGAAAACAATTCTCAGATTTCTCTCTCAGCGCTGTCGCGATCAACATGTGTACTTTTGTCAACAGCAGAGGTAATCGTGTGTGATTCAAATGGACAAGAATCTATAGCAAGGGTATTGCTCGACTGCGGATCACAGTCAAATTACATTTCAGAAAGGTTATGCAGTAAGCTTAACTTAGAAAAGCAAGATGCTAATGTCAACCTTGTAGGAATCAACATGACGTCATCAAACGTCAAGAAAAAGGTTTCCTTGAAAATAAGGTCGAAATCAAATCGCGCCAATTTTACCAAAACCATATGCTGTTTGGTACTTCCGAAAATTTCGGACGATTTACCATTGTGTGAATTCGACATAGACGCATGGAAAATTCCAAGCGGAATCGATTTAGCTGATGAAAGATTTAACACACCAAGTGAGATTGACATTCTTATTGGTGCTGAACTATTTTGGCAACTTCTACGTGAAGGCAACATTAGGTTAGGAAAAAACTTACCTACGATTCAAAATACGGCTTTTGGTTGGATCGTTACCGGTTCAATTAATAAGCAACTATCTACTACTATTTGCAATTTCTCGCGTTTATCCGACTTGGATGCCAGTATTCGGCAATTTTGGGAAATTGAGGAGTATAATCCGACTGAAACAAAGTCGTCAGATGAAGATCTTTGTGAAGAGCATTTCACACACAATTTATCAAGAAGTGAAGATGGGCAATTTATAGTGCGACTTCCATTTAAGCATCCACCATCGCTTCTCGGAGATTCAAAGTCAATCGCAACGAAACGTTTTCTACAATTAGAAAAGCGGTTTAAAACTGACTCCGACCTTTACAATCAGTACTCTGAATTCATGAAGGAGTATATACATTTAGGCCACATGTCTCCCGATTCATCAAGCGAGTCAGACGCCAACAATCATTCATACTTCATGCCTCATCATGGAGTGATTCGACATGACAGCCTAACCACCAAATTGAGAGTGGTCTTCAATGGCTCAGCTGTAACTGAGTCAGGCATTTCATTAAACGATTTACTTTTTACAGGACCTACAATCATCAGTGATTTGTTTGAAATTTTGATTCGATTTCGCCAACAAAATGTTGTGGTGTGTGCAGATATTGCTAAAATGTATCGGCAGATACAAGTACATCCTGATGACCGGCAGTTTCAGAAAATTTTGTGGAGACAAAGTCCGGATGAAAGGTTAATTGCCTACGAACTAAACACGGTTACGTATGGGACTTCTTCGGCTCCCTACTTAGCCATAAGATGTTTGAAACAAGTTGCTATTGATGTCAAGGATGACTGTCCTAAATCATCGTCAATCATTGAAAACGATTTTTACGTTGACGACCTAATAACAGGTTTTAGCAGCGAAGAAGAAGCAATTGCTACTTGCAAGGAAGTTTCGAAAATTTTGGAAGCTTACAATTTTCCTTTGAGAAAATGGATCTCGAACAAGTCAGAAATACTGCGTGCTATGAAAACTGATGAAGATCCTTTGACTGTCATTAACATTGGCAAAAACAGTCAAATGAAAACGCTGGGAATTCAATGGATACCAGATGCGGATGTTTTGACATACAACATTAAATGTTTACCAGAAAATGTCGAATGTACAAAACGAACAATTTTATCTAGCATCGCAACGATATTTGATCCTTTAGGTCTCGTCGGACCTTGCATTCTATTGGTGAAGATCTTAGTTCAACAATTATGGTCTTTACAGATTGGTTGGGACGATTCCATCCCAAGAGATTTAGAGAATAAATGGCTCAAATTTCGAGATGAACTTGTAACTCTCAATCAGCTGAGAGTACCTCGACATTCCCTTTCAAGCAATTCGGTCTCAGTCGAGTTACATGGCTTCAGTGATGCATCTCAGCAAGGTTACGGGGTATGCATTTATTTACGATGTAGGGATGAATGTCAAAATGTTAACATTCATCTGCTGTGTGCAAAAACACGAGTTTCGCCACTAAAGGTTTTGACAATTCCGCGATTGGAATTGTGCAGCGCTGTAATGCTTGCGCATTTGATAACAAGAGTACGCCAGTCCCTCACCATTGTTGGTACCGTGCATTTGTGGTGCGATTCTCAAATTGTATTGTGTTGGATTAAAACAAATCCAAGGTTGCTTCAGACCTTCGTCAGTAACAGAATCGCAGACATTCAAAGATTAACCGATGCGTATGACTGGAATTATATTAACTCAAAGGACAACCCGGCTGATTTAGCCTCAAGAGGAGCGTATCCCAACACTTTAATTGGCTCCGAACTTTGGTGGAACGGGCCTTCTTGGATGATGTTGCCACATTCTGCGTGGCCACTTAGCACAAAAGAAGTATTAGTCACGAACATTCCTGAAATGAAACAGGAAAGTTCAGCTCTTGCCAATTGCGTAGTTGACAATGCTTCGAACTTTAACTTTAATCGATTTTCTTCTTTAACACGGTTAAAAAGAGTAATGAGTTATTGTCTCCGATTTCTCATCAATTTGAAAAGTATGAAACATCAACGACAGTTGAAACCACTATCAGTGGAAGAATTATCTAGTGGAATGAGAAGATTGATTTGGCTCGCTCAACAGGAGAGTTTTTCTAACGAGATTTCGGTTCTTAGATCTTCCGCCACTTTAAATTCAAAAAACAAGTTACTGGGTCTCTTCCCCTTTTTAGATGATACTGGTTTGTTGAGGGTTGGGGGACGGCTGAAATATTCTCAGTTGCAGTATAAATCCAAACATCCCATTTTACTCAGTGGAAAACATTACTTAACCAAACTAATTTTTGAACACTACCATCGATCATTATGTCATGCGCCTCCTCAATTATTGCTGACGTCAGTACGTCAAGAATACTGGCCTACTTCAGGCATTAGTATTGCTAAGCGAGTGGTTCGCAATTGTGTGAGATGTTTTAAGTTCAATCCTAAATCTGTTCAACCAATAATGGCTGATTTGCCAAAAGAACGCGTTACTGCCATGAATCCCTTCAATATGTCTGGCGTTGATTACGCAGGTCCATTTTTTGTAAAAGATAGAAAAGGGCGTGGTAGCAAGGTTACAAAAGCCTATCTCTGCTTATTCATTTGTTTTTCAGTCAAGGCTGTTCACCTTGAATTGGTTTCAGACTTGACAACAGAATGCTTTATTGCAGCTTTGAGACGATTTGCTTCCCGACGAGGAAAGCCAGCTCACATCTACTCGGACAATGGTACCAACTTTGTGGGTGCTCATAGGGAATTAACTTTACTTAATAAATTTCTCATTGATTCTAATGATGTAATTTTGGAATGTTGTGCAAATGAGGGAATTAGTTGGCATTTCATTCCTCCAAATTCGCCTCATTTTGGAGGCCTATGGGAGTCTAATGTAAAGAGCGTAAAACATCATCTTTTGAGAGTTTTGGGAGACGTCAAATTAACCTACGAAGAATTAAACACTTTAATTATTCAGGTTGAAGGAATTGTAAATTCCCGTCCCTTACATGCACTATCCGCCGATCCGAACGATTATGCACCTCTCTCTCCTTCTCACTTCCTCATCGGAAGGTCGCTATTAGCAGTTCCGGACCCTAGTCTTCAAGAGGTCCCTATGAACAAGCTATCTCGATTTCAACTGATTCAACAGTTAAATCAAGGTTTTTGGAAAAGGTGGTTGAGAGACTACTTTGGACAACTTCAACAAAGGACTAAGTGGAAGAATCCTTGTGCTAATGTCTCAATCGACACATTAGTCCTTTTACAACATGACAACTCACTGCCTTGTTCCTGGCCACTAGGTAGAATTGTGGCAATTCACCCAGACGAAAATGGTGTTGTTCGCGTAGTGACAGTGAAAACCGCGAAAGGCCTTTTTAAACGTGCAGTGAAAAAGGTGTGTCCTCTTCCAATTTCGGAGGACAATTCTGAGAGACTGTAAGCGGCGAGTTCGCGTATTTGAATGTTCTTATGTTTACAGGTTTCGCTTGTCCCAAAAGGGGTTTTTATTTGGATTATGTTAACCACATTGTCATGTGGTTAAGGTGGGGAGTATGGTTTGAATATTGTTAATTTGAATAGCGCGCTAATTGTTAAATCAAATTACGCACGCTCAAGGTTATTGTAATGGCGACCAAGCCAACGAGAGTGGTGTGTGTGTTGGTAACGTTGTTCCACAATTCTATAATAAAGCAGCTATAATCCTAAAACAGTCCACTCTATCGAAGAAGGTAATAAACCCAAAACAAACAGTCTTACATAAAACACGTAATACAGTTAGTGTTATGAATAAAAATATAAGTAAAAAGTTTTACTTAAATTTGTATCTTGAGCATAAGCACGAGGATGAGTATTTTCTCACTTTTAAGCATATCTTCTTTTTAATATGAATAAAGCGAAGCTTTTGTTTATAATGTTAGCATTTGCCACGTTAATTTTGCACCTGGTCAATACTAGATGCACATTTACACCAGTTAGTCTTGGCCGACTTCATCAATTGACGTTCAGGACAGCATACAAATTATGTACGGCCAACAGCAGACATAATGTCTATTTCAAACTTTTAAACTTTTAATTTCTTCTACAGATGATGTTCTCGAGAAGCGAAACTCCATCCAGCGGTTCCATTAGTTCATATGCTTGGCATAAATATTAATTTTAATGTTTGTGTCAGTTTTATGTAGAAAATAAACGAGTTTAAAGTTTAACAGGTGGACATTATCTTTGCTGTCGGCTATACATAGGTATGAAAAGCTGGTAAGAAAATTTTAAAATGTTTAATCGGTTTTAAAGTAAATAATGTACATTGAATTGGAATTCGCTTTTTGCCAAAAACAATAGAGAAGAATAAAAGGGGCTCAAACAGGGGCTTTTCTCATATCGCAAAATTAAAAAAGTCCTGCTGATGCATATGACTGATCTTCTACAATAGTCTGTATTGTCGTGTGTACGGCACCTCGTGAGTGCAACTAAGGATAATCACCTTCAGTCTCATTCAACATTTAAAAAACTTATTCCTGAATTAAATTTTTGTATGCAGTCGATTAACATGTGCAAATATTGAAATCTATTTATTCAATTTAATTTCAATTTATTGTATAAAATTAAAGAATACAAACGGTAGCTGTTCAATTTTAATTGGTTTTCAACACCACCTTGCTAACCACTTATTCTAAATTACACTTAATTTTGTATACAGCACTTTTACTTACATTACTACAACTCTAAATTATATAAATTAAATAAAGCATCAGCCAGTTTCCGCTTAAGATTTGCTTTCGCTGGTTGATTAAAAATCACTCAATGTTTTTTTAGTAATTGAACGGCAACATACGAAAAGCCATCCACAAACTTTGTGGCTTTGTGTTCTGCCGCCTCCCTTAGCGACCTTCCATGAAACTCAGAACGGTGCCGAATCAGATCACTGAAATATTTATCATAATGATGAGTACCTATTTCATAAACTGAAAAGAGTTGGTGGCGATAAATGCGAAGGTAATGCTCTTGAACAAACCAAATCATAAATTATATAAATTGAAACCAATGCTTATGGTCCGGTCTTTCCCAACGAGCACTTGCTTTGAGGTTTTGCTCATACTCAACGAGCAGGTGCTCTGTTTTATTCTTATCAACCAATATGTGGTTTATATATCGATTTACATACATCTTGACATAAGTTTGTGCGTAACTAAGAACTAAGACGCTACAATAATTTTAAATATTGCTCGCTATACATTTTTCTGGGAATCTTGTGTAGTTACACCAAAACCTCATCGATGCAGTTACTTTTTTAAATTTATTTACAATGGCTACCAAAACAACATGCCTTCTCTTTTCCATTGTACTTGATAGCCATAAAAGAACTCAAGTATTATTTTAGCGCTTCATGTAATGTTAAAATTAATTATAGATAGTTACCTATGCAAACTGACCTGTAAGTCGCGAGAGATGCATACAAAACTTTTTTCCCAACCGCTTAAGTTAATAATAATAACAAATTAGAGAAGAAATAATTGTTATAATTGACAGATACCTAAATAAAGTTGGCTGACGATTATTATGGAAACAAGTTTCTTTATGTTATATCGGCATTTTTTTTACTTATTAACTTATTTACTTAAATTAAATTAAATTTACTAATTAACTTATTTTAATCTTACAACTACTACTCTTGACCTTCATACTGATGCTACATAATAATATGAACAGTGTTTCCTAATGTAATATGTTGCATATAATCGACGTCACGACACAATACATCAGCTCGGCATGCGCGTATGTAATTGACTCTCATATGCTTGTTGTTCTTCAGCGATCAAGAGTGAGGAGCGGGAAAGAGAGAGAGGGAAAAGAAAATTAACCGTATATGGGTCTATAAGCTGAAGTAATTAATTTCTGCTAATACAAAATTATTGCATGTACCTACTTACATTGCGCACTCATACCTTTCATAAAAACACAAAAAGTTTTATTAGATATCTGTCAGACAGATGTTCCTTAATAAAACGATTACCAATTAACAAAATTTTTGCCTTACGCCAGCTTTACAATTTCAACGCTTGTTTCTTATTTTGATTTCTTGGTTAATAAAGGAAACAACAATTTGTGTAAACACACTTAACGTCATTATCTTGATTCGTGGAAGACAATTAAAAAAAACCTTAGCATGGTTTGTGGTACTTTGTTCCAAAACCTTCACTCATTGGAATCCGCAGGCATGTTCGTAGCTTCCGTAGCTTTCTTTCGGACCGTCGCTGCAGGCACCGCCTTCAAAAATTACGCTAAGTTAATTTTTACTAGGTGCCATTGATTACAACAGGTGAAGAAAAGAAAATCGAACATGCCACATTGCATGTTTAGAGACAGCCATGAGATGCAGCCGTTATAATTATTGTCAACAACTGCAATGAGACATAATAACATTGAGAATATGCCCCAGCTGGCAATAAGTCTCAAGTTCATATGAGCACCTTTAATTTGGTATTAAACTTTCACCGATTTACTGCTGGTTTTATATAAGTAGACTTGAACGCTAATTTGCGTTTTTTTTTTATGAGCTTTGAGTTTTTTTATTCCTTGAGGTCGGCGAAAAATAATTAATTGTTTCTGTAATTGCTGCTGCGATTTACAAGAGCATCAGATTCTTTTCGGATGGCATGTTTAGTGAAAGTGTGCTGCGATCATTTATTTTCGGATTGATGCAGCAGCAGGGAAGATAACTGGTCAAAAGTAACAACCGTCCTCAATTTTCTACTAACTAATCAATTAAAACGTCTTAAATTTTTGGCTCATAAGTTGAAAATTAAACACAACAATAATGAATAAAACATCTAGATCATAATGAGTCATATTTTAAATTGAAGTTGAAGAGGAAGTACCTACTCACAAATACAATAGGTACCTACTTAATTGATATCGCATCAGATTTTTATTTCAACGATGTAATTCAGATATAACCGTAGTAAAAAAATTATTTTGCCACAGAATTAAAAACAGTACCATCAATCTCACCATGCAAAAGCAAACATTATTGGTTCTGTTATGTACGCACCGGGTTTGTCAATCGTTACCCTTAAATAGTAGCGCCCTTGTTACTCGAATATTATACTAGCGCTTTGTTTTTTAAGATGTTATGATTATCCACGGTGGTCCAAAATTTCGGATGTTTATAAAACTGCAAATCCGGGAAGCGATGCTTACATTAAATTTAATTCAATAGTTCATTCATTAGTCTACAAAATAAGTAAACCCTTCATAATTTAGCCTCGCTTTTGATTGGATCTTAAGTTTTACGCGATCATTTCTCACTGGATCCCCGAATTACTGTTAAACCATAATTGGTGTAAATTGTATCATCCCTAATTTTTCTGTACGTAAATACCAAGACTTTAACATTTTAAAGTCAGTTCGAACGGTTTGTTTAGAAGTGTAAACTTGCAAGTACTTAATAGATTAACGACAAGTAATTGTGGCATTATTTTTGTTCATAATTTCAACAACCCGTAACATAAATTTGGTGTCAGAAGTGGGATAGTTTTGCCAAATAACGCGATTCACAAATCGGTAAAAAGTGTTAACTGTATATAGTGCCGAAGTGTTTTGTGGTGGATTTTTATCCTTTAACCGGCAATAACTCGGTTGTTAATTAAACAAGTTTCTGTAAATTCTTGGGAAGCTTTTCCGAAGCGACTTGAAGATTGTGATTTCGATCACGCATTCAGGCATCCAGGTGTCTATAGATACCTTCATCCCGAAGAGAAGGAACAGCCAACATCAACGTCTTCCACTCCAAGTTGTAAATTTGTGCAGTGTTGTGTTTTGTGTTAAATCGCAAATTCGCAAAAGTGCAAAATAAAAGTTCGTGCCTCAACGCAGAATTTTGACAACAACGAGATGGTCTTTATATTAATGTAAGTCAAGTACATTTTAACTTACTGCTCAACTCATTTTCGATTTTAAACTTCAAATTTTACTTAAAGAAAAGCTGACAAAATTTTAATTACAATGACTTCAACTCCTCAGTCTTCTACCTCTGAAAATACAACTAACAATCTAGCATGTGAAGTTCCCCTAATAATTCTAATTAAATATGTAAAAACTTTCGATGGTGACAGGTATGCATTACATCAATTTGTCGACAATTGCCAAAGTGCATACGATCTAGCAAATAATCAACAGAAAACCATTCTGTCTTCATTTATTAAAACAAATATTACTGGCAGAGCAGCGTTATTATTACACACACAAAATGTCAATTCGTGGTCAGAAATTAAAACATTTTTACTTCAAGTTTATGCCGAAAATAAACATACAGCTCAATTAGAATTAGAACTTAGACAATGCAAACAATTATCAAATGAATCTATTATTCAATATACTCAAAGAATTGAAACTCTAACGTCTAAACTTTTACAAACAATTCGTAGTGAATCCGAGAACGAAAAAGAACTTCCAAGTAGATTTGCAGCTGTCAAAGACAGTGCTTTAAATACGTTCAATACAGGTCTCTTACCTCAATATTATACAGTTGTACGATCTCAAAAACCAAAATCATTTATTGAAGCATCAGATTTAGCCTTAAACGAAGAAAAAATTCAACATTATATGAAAGAAACAAATTTTCACAAATCTGATAAGCATTGCACCTATTGTAAGAAAAATGGGTATTCCGTATACAATTGCTATAAAAAGTTTCCTCAATTAGTAAATGAGTCAAAATCAAAATCAAGGATTAATTAATCGAATGTTAATCACGTGCAAACAAATTTCAATCAAAATTATCGAAATCGAGGTTCAAATCCAAATCAAAATAAAACTTGTAATTATTGTAAGAAAACTGGACACTTGATTAACGAATGTTTTAAGAGAAAAAACAATAATGAATAGCATCAAAAACAACAAAATAATAATTCAAGTTCATCGCAGAATCAGCGTGCAACAAATAATGGCTCTAACGACGCTCAAATAAGTTCTTTAAACTCCGACCGTTTCATGATACCTGCCGTCGAAAGGAACGTCGATTCTTTACAGGCAGAGCAAATGTAAATAATAACATTTTAACATTTAGTTCCTTATGTATTGCTTATGTACTTACCCCAGTTAAGGAACTGTCACAATCTCTAAAATTTCTATTAGACACTGGTGCTGACGTATGTTTAATACGATCAGAATGTTTAAATTCGGATATTGAAATATATTCCGATCAAATCTTACAATAAAAAGGTATAAATCCTAATGATTCGCATAACGCAAATTCCTCACAAACTCTAGGTTATTGTTACCTAAATCTTTTATTTGGTACTTTGAATTATTGCCAAAAATTTTATGTCGTGTCTAAATCAATTAACGTACCACAAGATGGTATCATCGGCAACAACTTCTTACAAAAAGTTAATGCTAATATAAATTACAAAAGTAATACTCTATTGTTTCATAATCATAAAATTCCAATCTATTATAAATCAAATTAAATCAAATTGATACTTTTATTCTACAACCTCGTACTGAAACGCTAATTGAGTTTCATGTACAAAATCCTGAAATTAAAAAAGGTATATTCTTGATGGAGTATATCTCTCCAGAAGTATAACTAAAATTAATTCAAATTCAAAAGCGTATACTGCGGTCCTAAATACTACCGATAAACGAATTAAACTCGGTAATATTTATCTAACTCTAGAAGAATTCAACAATCAATCGATACATCGTGTAGAAAAGAATTATGACAAGAATTTTCAAAAATGACATCGTGACGATGCTTTATTGACTAGTTTAAGAACTGATCATCTTAATTTCGAAGAACGTAAATCTTTGCAAAAAATCTGTCTCGAATTTAAGTCATTTTTTATTTAAAAAATGATGATCTTACATTTACGAATTCCGTTGAACACGAAATTCCCGTGACTTCTTCAGCTCCTATATTTACCAAAACGTACCGATATCCGAAAGTGCATAAGGAAGAAGTCAATTCTCAAATTAGTAAAATGCTAAATCAAGATATAATAGAGGAATCTAATAGCCCCTGGTCCTCACCATTATGGGTGGTACCAAAGAAAAAAGATGCATCTGGAAAAGTTAAATGGAGAATAGTGATCGATTACCGAAAACTTAATGACGTTACAGTAGGTGACGCATATCCATTACCTAATATCAATGAAATTCTAGACCAGTTAGGACACTCCAAGTATTTTACAACTCTAGACCTAGCATCAGGTTTTCATCAGATTAAAATGAAAGATGAAGATAAAGCAAAAACAGCTTTTACAACACCTTTGGGACATTATCAATACACTCGTATGCCATTTGGATTAAAAAATGCTCCCAGTAGCTTTCAGCGATTAATGAATAACGTACTTTCAGGTCTTCAAGGTTTAAAATGTTTTGTCTACTTAGATGACATAGTCATATATGTGGATACAATCCAAACTCATGAGAATAAACTACGAGAAATTTTCAATTGTCTTAAAATTAATAATTTGAAACTCCAACCTGATAAATGTGAGTTCATGAGACACGAAGTTGCGTATCTCGGACATTTAATAATTAGTACAGGTGTTAGACCAAATCCAAAAAAGATTATTGCTATTGAAAAATACCCAAAACCAAAAACAGCAAAAGATATTAAACCATTCTTGGGTCTGGCTGGATATTATCGTAGATTTATAGAAAATTTTAGTAAAATAACTCGACCTCTTACAAGTCTTTTAAAAAAGGATGTCGCATTTAAATGGTCTCAAGCACAACAAGAATCCTTTCATACTCTTAGAACACGGTTAACTTCAGAACCTATTCTACAATACCCCGATTTTACAAAATCATTTAATTTGACTACCGATGCAAGTGATTACGCCATTGGTGCAGTATTATCACAAGGATCCATTTCTAAAGATCTTCCAATAGCTTACACTTCTAGGACTCTGAATCATGCCGAATCTAACTATAGCACAACTGAAAGAGAACTACTTGCAATAGTATGGGCTTTAAAACATTTTTGACCATATCTATACGGAAGAAAATTCTTTATAATTACTGATCACAAACCACTACTTTGGTTATTCAACATTAAAGATCCTGGATCACGGTTAGTACGGTGAAGATTAAAACTGGAAGAATATGAATACGAGATAATACACAAAGCAGGAAAGTTAAATGCCAATGCTGATTGTCTCTCACGAATCCCTGTAAATCTTCATTCTCAAGACAAAAACAAAGAACTTTTTAGTTTAAAGAGCGAAACTTATAATGACTTTATAAAATTTTATTACCAAGATTTAAAACCAAATGTATATTTCTACGAAGAATCCGATCATAATCTATTAGATCAAAAAAACAATATTGCGCACTGCGTATCAGCAGATTTCGAAATGTCAGAAGGACTTGCTCTTGAAATTTGAGAATCTATAAGTAATTATGACCTTCTACAAAACGCTAGGAACGAATTATATTCTACTTTGATATCTAAACTCGATTCTGGTTACAATGTATACCATTTGTTAATTAAAAGAAATTATTGGGATAAATTGTCTTATCAAGATTTTTTTTATACACTACAAAATCTAAGAATTAAATTAGAAGCAGATAATATAGAGTCGATATCACTTCCAACATTTTCAGACTCATAAAATTTATTTAAATATGAAAAAATTAAAAATATTATTCAATTTGTTTTTAGAAATTTGAAGATAAAAATAAAAATTTCTAGAAATTTAATTATCAATCCAACACGAGAACAAATACCATTAATTTTAAAGAAAAATCAGGATCTACCAATTTCAGGACATTCAGGTTTTCATCGTACGTTAAGTCAAATAAAATTAAAATATTCATGGAAAAATATGAAAACTGATGTAAAAACTTATATTAAACAATGTGAATCATGTCAAAAAATAAAATATCACGGAAAACCTTTAAGCAACCCATGGAAATTACTACAACCTCAACTAAAGCTTTTGAAAGAATAGCCATGGATATAGTAGGTCCCATAACGATGACAGAAAATGGCAACAAATTCATTCTTACATTACAAGATGATTTAACTAAATACTCCCTAGCTTTTGCTATACCTAACCATGAATCTAAAACAATTGCAGACAAATTAATTAATGAATTCATTTGAAAATTCGGAATTCCTCAGAGTATTTTAACCGATCAAGGTAAAGACTTCACATCATCTCTGTTTAAAGATGTATCTCGATTTTTTCACATTAAGCAAATACAAACAACTGCATATCATCCCCAAAGTAACGGTGCACTAGAAAGAAGCCATGCTACTCTTGCCCATTACTTAAAACATTATATATCAGACAAACAAACCGACTGGGATGATTGGCTCAATATTGCTATGTTTTCCCATAACAGCACAATTCATACGTCAACAAAATTTAGTCCATATGAACTAGTATTTGGAACAAAACCAGAATTACCTAGTACAATTACAAAAACTTCAGAATTTAAATACACTTATGACGTTTATGTTGATCAATTAAAACTCAAATTTAATAAATGTATTGAAATTGCCAGAAATAATATTTTAAATCAAAAACAAAAATCCAAACAACTTTACAATCGAAATGCCAACGACATTAAATATCAAGTAGGTGACACTGTTTATCTTAGGAATAACAGTACTAAATTAAATCAGTCAAAGAAACTTACACCTAACTACTCAGGACCATATAAAATAACAAAAATTAACTCTCCATGTAATGTGACTATACAAATAAAAAATAAAATAGTAAAAGTTCATGCCAACAGACTAAAACCTGCATTTGTTTCAGGTGTCTAGTCGTAACAATGCTGACATCTGCACATGGTCAACAACAACTCTATGAATTGCAAACTTTTGATACAAGCCCTGGAATATGTTACGAAAACTTAGAAAAACTTAATTATTACGATACTACATAGAAACTAATCACTCATCTCGATGTAACATTTTTTAACGAAAAATTAAATTTTATCGAAAATATACTTGCTAAAACCAACGGTCTTTGCTCAAAACTATATTATAGAAGCGATCAAATGATGCTCAATACTATTACGAAGCTATATCCAGAGCAACGTCTAATGAAAAGAACATAATGTTATTATTAAAGGAACAAAGCCAAATTACCAGAGCAACTATTTCTAATTTTAATAGAACAATTTCTAATCTTAATAGAAATGAGATTATATTTAAAAAAAATATTGAAAAATTTAATAAATTTATCAAAGACTCAGTAAACCTGTCGAATACTCTAAGAGTCGTCCAACTTATCAATGAACATTTAGCTCTTTTAGCCTACCTAACAAATGAATTGGATAATGACTACGACACATTGACAGATGCAGTCTTGTTTGCCAAAAATAATCAATTGCATCTTGTTATTATAACACCCCCTCAATTGCTTAATGAACTAACAAAAACTTTATCTTATTTGCCTAGTTCTACACAATATCCTCTGACCTTAACTATCGAAAACATACATGACATCATGTCCCTTGTAGAACTTAAGACATATTATACTAACTCAAAATTAATTAACATAATTTCTATTCCTTTAATCACAGAAACATCATTTACACTTTATCGCATGATTCCTTTACCGATAAGTAGAGACAATTCAAAATCTTTTGTATTTATTCAACCAAAGCAAAAATATATAAGTATCTCGAGCAGCAAGCTACAATATGCTTTTCAAAATAATCTAAATAATTGTAAACTTCTTAGACCAAATAATAGAATATGTAAACAGGATAACATATTATTTAACACTCATACTAAAAAAACGTGTGAAAGTGAATTACTATTCAATATCGACAAATTACCCGATAACTGTAATACGTATTTAGTTAACGAAGATATTCAAATATGGCACAAATTAGAAACTAACAATAAATGGATATTTGCTTTAAGTAATAAAATAAGTATTACTTTAACTTGCGAAAATAAAGTTCCTAGAGATATTCAATTAGTCAAATCAGGAATATTAACCTTAAATAAAACTTGTAAAGCTTATACTACAACTAGCAGCTTAATTCCCGAACGATCTTTTAGTAGTGAATTTATAGCCTATATACCAACTGTAAACATATTAGAAGACGATTGTTGTGACGAAGTAAAATTGAACGATTCAATTAAACATTACGCATTACCAAATGTACACCTTTCAAATGTCAACCTAGAAGATTTGCGATATATTTCACATAAATTAGACAAATTTGATGAAGAAATAGATAACATGTATTCTCAATCTGAGATAAGGAGACATGTAGGAATTCTTTATTATATTTATTATGTAGTTATAACATGTATATTATTGTATTTTGGTTACAAAATTTATAAAAGATATTATTTCAGATCAACTTGTAAATCAGACAAAAATTGTATTAATATATTTAACAACTGTTTCAGATCACATAAAACAGATTTTGAATTAAGATCTATACATTCATCAAACGAAAATTTAGAATTAAGTAGTGACATACAATTAAACTCAGATCAACCACGTAGAAGCACTAGATTAATTGCTAAGCTTAGGAAATGACTTCATGTTAGAAAAATATATAGTGTAGAAATTAAACTTTATTGTATTTTAGGTTTATATACTTCATATCCTGTATATTTTATTACTTCGTATATTTTTATTGTAATCAACATTTTATATTATATCATTCGTATAATTGTCTATCCTATTGTATTGTATTTATAGATAATCTTGTACTCTTAATTTTTTGTTCTTTATATAGAAAATTTTACTTGTCATTTGGTATCTTTAAAATAGATTACTGTATCATCTATTTTAAAAAATAAGAAGGGAGGTGTTATGTGCGCACCGGGTTCGTCAATCGTTACCCTTAAATAGTAGCGCCCTTGTTACTCGAATATTATACTAGCGCTTTGTTTTTTAAGATGTTATGATTATCCACGGTGGTCCAAAATTTCGGATGTTTATAAAACTGCAAATCCGGGAAGCGATGCTTACATTAAATTTAATTCAATAGTTCATTCATTAGTCTACAAAATAAGTAAACCCTTCATAATTTAGCCTCGCTTCTGATTGGATCCTAAGTTTTACGTGATCATTTCTCACTGGATCCCCGAATTACTGTTAAGCCATAATTGGTGTAAATTGTATCATCCTTAATTTTTCTGTACGTAAATACCAAGACTTTAACATTTTAAAGTCAGTTCGAACAGTTCGTTTAGAAGTGTAAACTTGCAATTACTTAATAAATTAACGACAAGGGATTGTGGCATTATTTTTGTTCATAATTCCAACAATCCGTAACAGTTCTAACGGCTTTTCTATTCTCAGCATATGGTAAATATTGCAGTGTCCTTTTTTTAATTCTTCAGAATCCACAAAATTACTTATCAAGGGCGTCAACGCAGGATCTCAAAACTTACATATTTGGTCAAAATGAGATTTTGGGGGCAATACATTCAGGCGGTGTGCCGCCATCTATGGATTAAGACAAAAATATTATATCATCGTTGCTTTTCCCGCAATTAATAAGAAACAGGAGCTCGTAAGTACCATGAGGCGATATTTCAGCCGCAGTAGCTCGTAAGCGACAGTGTCCGTAGCGGTTCTTTATCTTATCTTTATTTTATTCCGTGTTTTATATTTTTCTAAAAAAAGTTCTAGTTTCTACGATGGCTTTGAAGGGCCATGATCACTACTTTTTTGACTGCGACATTCAAACTCGCACTGCGAGTTCAAAAGCCGAACTTCGAGTTTAAAAGTTGCACTGCGAGATTAAAAGTCACACAGCAAGATTAAAAGTCGCACTGTGAGTTTAAAAGTCGCACTGCGAGTTAAAATCTTGCAGTGCAACAATTAAACTTGCACTGCAAGATTTTAACCCTCAAATTTAGCAACATTTTTTATTCAATAACAAGAGCACGGTGCTCCACAGTCACGCTGACAGTCGGTATCTTTTGAACTTCTGAACGAAATTTTAGTTATACTTATTGCGTAATGGGCTAAAATATTTTGTTATGCTTAATTTAGAGTTTCTCCAGTAATTTATATTATTTGATAGAATTTTTATTACTTTAAGAGGAACGTCTCCGCTTTATCATCTGTGATTGTAGAACGTCAGCAAAGTACATTGACGTGAGTTTTTGCATTAGCAGGGGCACGTATTGAAAAGAGAAATATTCTAAAGAAAAGGTTAATTATATTACTAAAAATATGCGTGTTGCTTTTGCAAATTTGAAAATACGAATTTGGTGTTTATTGTCGTTCTCTGTTTGACACTCATAAAATGGGTTATACCAATCTGCCTCACTCTACGGCTGCGCGAAATAATGTAGTGCAATACCTCTGCAGAATACTGAAAATGATCTCGCGTCAAACATTATGAATATTGGCTTGAGTCATTATACTGGCGCGCGAAAACCAGGCCTGTATTAATGCGTTTATTCAGTATGAAGTAACAACGTGTGAAATAGCAACCTGGTGTCAATCCAACACTGGATTAAGACGGAGCGTATCACTGTGGACCAGCTGCGTACTTAATGCATGCGCGCGACGTCATTCCATTAAATTAACTGGGTTATTTACTTGCAATTGATTCATTCCATTTCCTTTTATGCAGTGATCTAAAATGAGAGAACTAATCTCTGCACGTCAAAATGCATACAGTGAGAAAAAACCACATGTGATAGCGAAGTCTTTGCCCTCAAGTGTTTACAGAAGTATTAATATCTATCTTTATAAACAAAATAAAGTCTTTGAATTATACAGATTTTTATTAATTTAAGAAACTTAAAAAAAAATAAGTTTTATGTTATTGGCAGATGTTGATACTAATATTTAACGCCTTTACCTTTCTTGTTATTGGATGAAAAATGTTGCTAAATTTGAGAGTTGAAATCTTGCAGTGCGAGTTTAAATGTTGCACTGCAAGATTTTAACTCGCATTGCGACTTTTAAACTCGCAATGAGACTTTTAAACTCACAATGCGACTTTTTTTGTCTTAGTCAAAAAAAGTAGTGATCATGGCCTTTCAGAGCCATCGTAAGTTTCGAAGTTCAATAAGTTGAAATTTAAGTTTATTTGACCAGAATACCTGTACTTCTATTTTTGTTTATTTAGACATTACCTCTTATCTACCTATTAATAGTATGCAATAGCTCGTAACTAGCAGTAATTCTCAAAAACGTGCATTTCGAGCTGGTGTTTTTGACAAATCTTTAGAGTTACCGTTTTTTACCCAGATTATAAAATATCGTGATCTTCTGTACTATTTCCGGACATTAAATCAGTTTTTGTGCTCTTCTGTAAAAAGTGCAATTTGTCACTTACGAGGTCCTGCGTTGACGCCCTCATTATTTCATACGATTTTCTTTACGTTTAGCATCACCTCGAATAATTGGGGGTCGCGATGCATATGAAGGAGAATTTCCATATCAAGTGTCGTATCAATGGAACTCTTTCGATATTCCCCCCGTCTACCGGCATACTTGTGGAGCTGTTATTTTATCACCAAGATGGCTGTTAACAACAGGACGCTGTGCTTATCTTAATTTAGATGTGTTAGAGGATTGAATTGTAGTTGGAATTTTGAACTTGGACGACGACAATGCTGAACGCCAGG
Organism: Schizotus pectinicornis; assembly: GCA_951805265.1. Lineage (NCBI taxonomy): Eukaryota > Metazoa > Arthropoda > Insecta > Coleoptera > Pyrochroidae > Schizotus > Schizotus pectinicornis. The sequence continues at coordinate 85,314 of OX638203.1, read as the reverse complement.
AAAGAAAAATTGTACAAAAAATAATTCATCAAAATTACACCGGGTAAGAAATCTTAAGATTCCCCAGTAGGTATGTTCAAATGTGGTAATTCTAGACAACAGTTCGATCCGTTTGATGTTGCTTTAATAAAATTAGATGCTGACCTTATGTTCAACAATTACGTTCAACCTATTGATATCCCAATTGAGGACTCGCCTGCGACCGGAGAAGTAGTTCTATCGCGTTGGGGAGCCAATACGTTGAATTTTAGTTACCCCAACACTCTTTAAACTATCAGTGCAGAAGTATTAAGTAATTCAGGTAATAACGACTTTTTTTACAAAACTTCAACTCTAAGTTGATTTTTTAATTTTTTAATACATTTTGTAGATTGTAAAGAAGCTGTTGCTAAAGTAGAAAACGATATTTTGAATCCCTTTTCTGTAGATTTCAATATATGTACTGGTCCTCTAAGACATATAAATGGTGCTTGCTATACTGACGAAGGAAGTCCGCTAGTTCAAAATAACACGGTAGTAGGATTAGTATCTTGGCTTCTGCCATGCGAGTACAGTAGTAATAATGGAGCGCCAACAGTCCATGTCAAGAAAAGCAATTTTATTGATTTTATAAAAAAATATGTTATTGACACGTGAGTAACTAAATACTTTCCAATACTTTGACAAAGATGGTCTTATTTCAAAGCATAGGTAAGAATCGGTTTAAAGATTAGAAACAATACAGCTTAATGAAGATAAAAAATGATTAATAAAAATTAACAATGATATTGGTTTGTCAATTCTAACACAAGTGTTTTTGCAAGAAAAAATTATTTTACGTATTACAATGATTCAACGTGTCTATAATTAAAAGCTCGTACCCTTCTCATCTTCCAAGTTTAATTTAAACTTTATTTGTGCATTCAGGTGTACATTTCATTATAATGTAATTGTAATATAACTTACAAAAACTATCAAATTCCCTAAACGTGGTGGGAACTAATCAAAATTACAATTTTTAATGGCCGATATCAACATCTAATTCCTTGTCAGAAATTAAAGGAAAAGCGAAATTTTGTAAAGGTGATAGAAAAATGCTCATGTAATTGAGGTATGATCTACCCCCTTTCCCCATTAATGAGGAAAGGCCCCGCTCGCAATCAGTAACATTTCGAGATAACAGTGACAACTTTCAATGACATAAAGGAAACTTGTAATATAAATATTGATATGATAGTAAAAATTCTGCGGCAGAGAAAAGTTAATTGTCAGTATGTTACTTTGTTTTTTTTTGGCAGTAGAGTTTGTAACGTTCTTTAATTAATTAAAATATTGTTAATTTCTTCTTGAGACGACTCCTTAATGAGCAGCTACCTCGACCCTGAGCCTAACAATACAATACACTATAAATAAAATTATAATAATACTGAGATTTGTAGGAGAAAAGAAACATACAGGGTCGTTCTGACAGTGCCGCCCGCGTCTAAGAGCGTATTTCTAATCAAGTTAAAATTTTAAATTTTGTGGAAATAAACTTTAATTAATGCGCTACGTACAATATGGCGTCATTACCTGACTTAATTAATTCTATACTTCGTCGGAACGCTATAAAGTGTTTTGGTAAAATATATGAAATGCGATCAAAAGTGCAAGCTCACATAAAAATAAATTTGGAAAAACCGATATTGCCGTCTTGTAGAGTGTTAATTATAATTTATTTTTGCCGAATTACCAATTTTTAACGCTATTAGAAGTACGTTTTTAGCCGTCGACGATACTTTCAAAAAAACCCTGTATATAACATATAAGTTTCACGGTACCTACTAGAAGAAAATCAGTGTCGGCCGTAGCAGCATTTAGTTAACTATTATAATTATTTCAAATCTAACTGTAGCGTTTTTTGAAATTCTGCAAGGTAGATGACAAAGATGCTCAAACAAAACTCTATGTGTCACTGATTCAGCAGATAAATTAAACAAACTTGTTACGGTTCAATTTTTCATTTTAATCTTTTATCCCTCCTTACTAAGAAAACGCTCCGTCGATTACGTTTCTGGTTTGCGGATAGTTGCAATGTTAGGTGAATGAATGTGGAGAAAAATTGTCGTCGGAAATGTTACGTTTTCTTTTTTTTTCCTTTCTCACTTCTTTCCATTATCATTTCTTTAAATTTTGCTCAATTTTAGTATGGTTTCACTATATGGACTAAGGGTAGTAAATCGCTCTTTGCCTTTTCACCTAAATTTGTTTTGGTTTACCTTTTGGTTTTTTCTTGGCTTGAATTACTAAATTTTTCTAATTTTGTTTATTCATTACGCATGCCAGGTCTTCAAGCGACGTAATGGTAGCGCCTTATCGCTTACTTATTTCTTTTCGATTTTTGATTTGCCGAGAGTTTTCAAGCAGTCGTTTCCACCGTTTATGGTTAATTGTAATCTTCCCAATATTAGGGATTTAGTGCCAGAAGCAGCATTTAACTAACGTCAGTGACCTTCACTGTGTTAAATACCATATTCGGGATTAAAGCAAACTCCCAGTGATTATCTTTCGATAGCCTCCAGAAGATGGGTTGTTTCCTTTCTTTTTTGCTCAATACCATGACGTTAACATCCTCTAGGTTCTTTTTGTACGTGGCCGTGCTAACTGCACCCCAACGCATCACCAAGGGTAGTGTCTATCATCCCTCTTCACTTTTCGTGTGAGCTTTGTTCTGGGGCTGCGTACCATCCAGTACGTCCGCAGTCTTCCGGCTTCCCGGCTTCTGGTTGCGGCTTGGTTTTCTCGCTAACTTGCACCAATCTCACTGGCCTTTGCTGTTAAAATTAAATTTTGTTGATATTTTGCCTCATATAAGGACCATGGTACACCAACAAGTATGAGTCCATTTAGTAATGCAATTAAGTGAAAAGTTTATGGCAACTATATTTTGGAATTATAATAATTAACTGTGATAAGCAACAAGTAAAGAGAGTACCATTATTAACACCGAATATACGTTGAAGTTTTACAAAACTTTTTTTTTATTCTCCATCAGTTTACAATCTGTTAAATTAGTTAACAATAAGTAAATGTTTTAAAATAAAACAAAGTACGATGACATGTAGGAAGTAGCCCATCGGCCTTTTCCTATTTAGTTCACATTAAATCTAAATATATTTTTTTGTGTCTAGGAGCATAGATTGTAGATTTAAGAGAGGTCGTTTGGCATTTTAGCCTTTCTAAACTACGACCAATGAGATCTTTTGTTCAAACCCTGCCTCTAATTTTCATCCCAAAGACATAAACTCTTTGCAAAGTTTACAATGACTTAAGTAGACCTTTCGACCTTTTCTTCACTTCGTCAGGCGATAGACTCACATTGCCAAAGTGAGTTAGACTACGGCTTGCTAAGGCGTCAAGTAACATAGCATGTGTTCTGAAGTTTTTTCTTCCAATCGCCATAATTTTATTGTCCGTCTTTCCCATTTTCTTGGGGTAAAACCGCAGTGAGCAATGTCCAGTGAGGAGACCGGTAATGAGTCTACTTTCGTTCCTTGTCAGGTCAAGATATTATTACTTTTGTCTTTTTGGTCTTCTGAGTTGAAGCCCGTTGATCATTGCTTATGTTGATTGAGTTAATGTTCAGATGGTAATGTTCTGGTAATAATGTGTGATGCTTTTGCTTACACATTCCTAATTACAGTTTCATAATTACCTCAACTCCATTAAATTGCCACCAATTGAACGATTGATCTTCTGCCACTTTAAGCAAATCTTATGTTTTGTAGATACTTACGTTGATGAAAATGTTATAACACTACTTGGTTGAAAATTTGCAATAAAGGAAGATCTTTGTTGTCAGTTATAAAAAAGTTTAATTTATGTTGCTATTTAAGATCTTTTTGTTAATTAATTTTCAGATGCTCAAGTAGATTACAAAAAATTCGTTTTTGCGTAATAAAATAATAAATTTGGTGACATGGTCATTACGTCTCTTTCCATGTACAGCATCAACAATTTACTTAATCTTATTTGTAATGCGTTTGCTGTTATACCATGTTACGTAGATCACTACTTACAAATATTTATAATAAAAGCAACATTGATTAATTTGAAAGGTTCCAACGTACTTATATCTCCTATATTGCTAAGTACCTATTCTAAAACTTTTTAAATTTAACGTTATCATATTTTTTAATTTATTTGAAAACGTCCACCAACGATTTCTCAACAATTTTGCCATATACTTTTAGTAGCCATATAAAAATCGTTAAAAGAAGTAATGGCCAAACGGTTTACGATCAATAAAGCGTCCTGTAACAACGCAAGTGATCTGCAATACGTGTTGCATAAGTAATTAAAAAAATCAAAACTTTAGTTCCTACTAGTTATTTCCTTTTTCCAAAACGATAAACTCAAGTAATACTTTCTCTTACGGTATTCTCTTGGAAGCACCATGAAATTATGGTAATTTAAAAAAAACCACTGCGGCAAAAGTATGGACAATAAATTATTGCTAATTGTTATGGAAATTTGATACAAATAAGCGGATAATATGTTTCGCTGCTGTCGATATTCTAGAATATAGATAAATCATTTATTTCATCAGTAAATAATCTACCAAAGGGTGACTCAGCTCAACTACAAGCTCCTTTCTCTTGGCACCTAAACAAGACCTAAGAAATTAAATTAGTGTTTCATCATCATTACCTTTAGTGGTCTAGTCATTGTTTACAAACACAAAAATTATACAATGTTAGCTTTTTAATAGCAAATTTACGATTAGATTTTTAAATGGTTTGAGGCAAAGAATAGTTTCAAGCTGTTATAGGAATTCGGCAACATTAGTTGTCGACAAATTAATATTAATTATTTAGATTAATTTTGCCCCCAGTAGCATCTAAATCTGTCACGTTGCCGATTGTTGCAGCCGGAATTGTGCAATATCTATTGATTTATTTGATGATCGTTACTAACATTTGAGTGAGACATTTTTTTCCTAGTGAACCGGTTGAGAAACTTTCCTGAAGTAGTTGAATTATCTATCGCAAAAAAATGCTCTATTTATGGGCCACTATGCGAAATTTAAATTATTGTAATGCTAGATAGTGAAAGTGGAATTATTTGATGTGTCTTTTCCTAAAAGACTCGGTACAGCTTTATCCGCTGGACGTTTCTGTTAGATCATTGGTCAAGTTACGAAACATTAAAAAATTTTAAACGTTTTATCTGTGTAGTATGGTAATTTGACCCAATTAATCCAGATCAACTAATGAAACGCGCAAAAATTTTTATTAGGTAACTGTTAAATCTGATGTGTGTTCAGGTAAAACTCCGAAACTTTTTCCATTTTTCCTTTCGTTCTCCTCATTGTTCGGACAAACATCTTTTGTTAGCCGAAACAATAGAAATAATTGGAAGTATCTTGTTAGCAGTATTTTAATTTTAAAAGCTCCTCTTATTTAGTACTACGTTCTCTTGCTGGCGTCCATCAGATCGGATACGGCACGATCTTTATCCGCACTCAACAACAATCGCATTGAATAGCGCATTGTGTTTCAGATCATAATTTATTCAATTACAAAATCTATTAGTTCAATCAGTGAAAGGATATTAATTTTGGACTAAAAAATAGAAAGGTAAAATGCTATTAATTACAGAGGGAGTGATATTAATGCGGCGTTTAACGCATGTTAACAGTTGGCGTAAAAAATTATGTAAAAAAATTTGATTAAAAAGGCCAACATCCAAGAATTATGTAATAAGAGCGTTTATCGGTTTCAAGCTGTAAGAAGGTACTTAACATTCACAAAAATTGGTTTGTAATGTACCTTATTTATCTGTACTAGGAATGTAAAAATGATATATCAGTAATGTAAAAATGACATATTGGTAATGTTATATTTTTACAATAGAATTGTTAATTTGCTGCCACTGTTTGAACTCAGTACCTATAACATTTTTCCTATCTCACTTTCGACTTGGTTGGTTGGTTGCTTGCATAGCTTCCTCTGCACGTTCTAGCACGTTTTCAGGCAAATTAGCGTCAATCATTTTAGAAATTATTTAATTTTTAAAAAAATAAAATATTTGTTGACAAGTAAACATTTTTGTGACTACCAAGCAACCAACTTGTCAATGTATAACAACTTTGATTTTTACGGAAAAAGTTGTAAATGAATTTTTGATTTATTAATGCAGTCATAATAATCCATCAAAATGCGGAGGTGGTCGCCTGAAACCGATAAAAAATTGAACAAACCTCGATGTTATGACACATTACAACCTTTGATGTCTTAAAATCCTCGCTGTTCGAGCTCGGATTTTAACCTGACATCTGCGGCTGTAATAAATGTCATAACATTTCTCGGTATGTTAATAGCTATAAAAGTCATGTGTTATAATTATACAGTGTGTCTCGGAATGACTGACAAACTTGAGAGGTGGATATAAAATCAAAAAATAAAAGAACTTTTCTTCATAAACGTGTTCTCAAAAACGTTTGATAACGGAGAAAGAGGTCTTCAAAGTTGAGTTTAAAAAATAGTTTTTTTTTGTCGTAACTCTTAACACTTACAATCGATTTTCCCGAATGTTTGCACATGTACTACTGAAATAAGTTATCATGTACTGTTGATATCCATTTTGATGACAATTGTTCAGTGGCGTAGATATTGGGGAGTGTGTTTTCTTCTCCCAGTTTTGACGCTACTGGAAAAATTCAAAATTTGGTGACATTTTGGAATTTTCCATTCAATTTGAGACAAAAAGCTACTTTTCTGAAATTTTGTTTGGACAAGCATTTTGGAGAAATTCTTGACTTAAATGGTCAAAACACCTCAATTTGTCTTTACAAAATTGTGGTTTGTCGCCTCTGTATATGGCATGGAATGTAAGCGTGGCTGATTATATATTGTAATTTATATGTCTATTTACTAGTTAATTCACTCATCACCAAAATATAAGCCTTTAATAGATAGAGCAGTTAAACTCTTGAGCTATTCTAACATCATAAACGTTTTTGTAAATTTGTCCTCTACAGTGTTTACATCCCTGAATAGAATGGAAGACTTGATGTTAGAAATAGGAAATTGGTGAAATGCAATAGCTAGTAATAATACCGCAACAACAATATGTTTTAGTAATATAGAATACTTAAGTACTTTCCTACAATTGCAACCAGCCTCTCTTTATCAGCAGGGCTGAAATTCACTCGCATTTGTGACATGGGACCTACCGATCTGAAAACAGAGTTGTTTTAAAATTATTCACGCTAATCGCAATCTACAGATTGATTTAATACTGTTTACTCACCTGAAAGTACAAATAAATGTGCTAAATACGATGAAGATGTCTGCCTACACCAAAGACAACACCCTAACCTTAACACAGCCCTAAACGCAGATAAAGAAAAAAGATACAACGATACGATCAAATTATAAACCAAAAAACGGGTTTTAGGTTATGTTGTTGAAATGTTGACTTCAAAATTTGACAGTTGGAGACCGGTTTCGGTTTGTGGTATGTTCACGTTCACCATTCACCATTGTGTCAAACCTTCCTCACGTAATTACTCGTTAACGTAGAACTATTTCTCAATCTTAATTTCAAACTTAATCTCGAATCAATTGTTAATATATTGTCAGCTGACCAATTAAAAATATGTTCATGCAACCGGCCGTTAGATCATTTAGTAACTAAGTTAGGTTAGGACTTTTGACGGTTATCAATAAAGAGTGTATTTGCAAGTCCAATTATTAATAATCTAACCCCAACATTACAATACCCATTGACACTAATTAAAGATCATTAGATTTCTGGTTTCAAAAGTTTGTCGTGTATTAATGTCAGAACTTAGATAACTAAAGGGCCTCATTCACGTTGCAACATGTAGCGATACATGTTGCAGTATCAGTATCACGATACAAATCTCAAAGTGTATTTGATTGTCTCAGTATCGCCGTATCATCGTTGTAAAAGTATCAGCTGGTATCATCGTCTGCATCACGATAGTGAAACCCCGATACATGAAGCATGCAACTCATGCAAATTTCAACGGGTTTCAACGTGTATGTCACAGTCTCTTGGTAGTGCGCTACAAAAATGATAAAAATATCTGAAGATCGTGAATTTTGGAAAGAGTTTTTGTACATGAACAAGTTATATCTGTGTCTGTGAGATTCGCAGTCGAAGGAGTACTCAAGTAAACAACGTAGTATACTTGTTTCTCTAAAATAATAATTGTTTTGTTGATACTCCTTTTTTGCGCCTTTTATTCTTCAGACATTCCCTCACTGCAATGGCAACTGCTATAAACACTGAGTGCGACGAAGACATTTTTGTATCGCGTTTGGAACCAGACCAGACTGAATCTGATTTGGTTTCACCGTGTATGGTGTGCAGTGTGCACTGATACTTGATACAAAAAATCTTGGAAACATGTATCGGAATTTGTATTGATACACGTACCTCGACAGATCTCAACGTGAATGGGGCCCTTTAGATAAATTTAACATCGATTTTTTGAATGTTTCTTCTTAAACACAAGTAATATCTATGGTAACCAAAATAGTTCGTTAAAAGTTGATTTTTACTATGTCACAACTGTGCACCTACCATTTCATTTCGTCTTCGATCGGAAAACTGTATGCGGTCTCTATCAAAATACATGAAGAGCAATTTTAAATTTTTTACACTTAAGAAACCGTGTTGCGGCCGTATCCTGCTAAATATGGGTTGGTTGCAGTCGCTTCGAAGCTGATTTTTGACGACCGCAACATGGTTTTTCATGTGTAAATCGAAAACTGCTCTTCATGTATTTTGATATGGACCGCGTACAGTTTTTCGATCGAATACAAAATGGCATTGTAGATGCACAGTCGTGACATAGTGATATATGTGAAAATCAGCCTTAATCATGCGTTATGACTTGAATTTAAAAGACAAGAATAAAGATAGCGCGTCCTTGTCGCTCCCAATGGGCGATTTAGAGATGTTAATCGTTAAGGCTTTAGGGCTCGAGTGCAGGTATGGCATATAGCGTGGCGAAGATAAAAGTGTTATTCCCCAACCGGGATTCGAACCCGGGTCTCCCAATTGCCGGTTGGTTGCTCTGACCGCTAAGATATCGAGGGAACACAATCAGCCTCGCCGCGCACCCATACTAGTGCACCGCCACATAACTCCCCTCCAAGAGACTTTGTTCGTCTCGACACCAATGATTCGCGCGCGCGTTCGCCATTCTTACGAACCGTTGTTCGGTACCCCGCAGCTAGGGCGATGGATAGGACGGGGAATCTAGAGGTGCGGAGGAGATTTGTTGGATTTCTGGTCGTAACGTGGTGTTAACGTGCTGTCAACGTGGTGTTACGGGCTTCAGAAAATCTGCGGAATTGTTCTTTATCGGGGTCACCAATTTAGGGCTCGAGTGCAGGTATGGCATATAGCGTAGCAAAGATAAAAATGTTATTCCCCAACCGGGATTCAAACCCGGGTCTCGCAATTGCCGGTTGGTTGCTCTGACCGCTAAGCTATCGAGGGAACACAATCAGCCTCGCCGCGCGCCCATACTAGTGCACCGCCACAAGGCCAAAGACTCCTAGTTTTTGCGCGTCAATTTGATAACTCAAGACAATATTCATAATGTTTGGCGCGAGATCATTTCCAGTATTCTGCAGAGTAATTGCACTACATTATTTTTCCCAGCCGTAAAGTGAGACAGATGAATATAACCCATTTTATGACTGTCGAACAGAAAATGACAATAAGCACCAAATTTGTATTTCCAAATTTGCAAAAAAACACGCATATTTTTAGTAATATAAATAAGTTTTTGTTTAGAATATTTGATAACGAATGGCGGATGATAAGGTGTCAGATATTTTTTACCTGTACGGAGCTATGTATTTTGGAAATACGAAATGCATTTTCTCTCTTTTCAATACGTGTTCCTGCTAATACAAAGAATCAATCAATCAATCATTTTGTTGACGTTCTACAGTCACAGATTATAAAGCGGAACCGTTCCTCTTAATCCATGATTGCGTTTTGTCAGGCTCAAAATGTAAAGCAAATTTTCAGGATTTTGTTAAATTTTTAAAATCTGTAAACATCAGCCTCGGAGGTGATCTATTTTTGAAGTTAATCGGTCAAGTACCATTAAAAATACAATCGTTTGAATTTGGTGATAAATCAAAGATCAAATTTAAATGACTGTATTTTTAATGGTACTTGACCGATCAACTTCAAAAATAGATCACCTCAAAAGCCGATGTTTACAGATTCTAAAAATCGAACAAAATCCGGAAATTTCTCTATACTTTTCGAACCTGACTCAAACGCAATCATGGATTAACATATACCGCCCATTGGAAGCGACAAGAATGCTCTTTTTCCATACATTATTGAAACCTATAAATAACGGTCGCCGGAAAAGGTTATGTATAACCCTAAAATCAGCACTCATTTAGTATGGTAGTGCAAGTGCCGTATTATGTACAAGCAATAAGACTAATATAATAGCAAAAACGAAATCGATTTTAAATTGGTAAGAAAATGCTTGTAGAGCAAGATTGTGCTTGGAGCACTGTTTCAAACGCAAGGAAAAGAATTGTAGAGACATCCATAAATTCTAAGCTTTTTTTTTATTATACTAAAATCTTATTTCACACTGTAAATATGAATATACATACGTATAATTCGGAATTAATTCATGAAATTCTTAGAGGCTCTAAAAGTACTGACCTACTACCACATTTTTACCATCACTTTCCGCGAGAAAAAATAGATCCAAAACAGTTAAGGAGATTAAAACGTTTTCACGTACAAAAGTGAAATGTAAACATCTTCTAATTATAACATTAGTAACGCTGACATGAATTAAGCCAAATAAATCTGACATTTTGAGGTCTCGATTTAAATAAATTTATCGTTAGAAGTTTAACAGATAATTTCGAAACTTGCCGTTGCTTCTAAAAAGTTCAATTTTTAACTATTTACTCACATTTAACCCAAAATTATATTGTTTTACCTAGATGAAGTAAAAGTGGAGCATTTCAATACAATCAACACTCAACATAGCAAAATGCAATGCCATGGGAAATATTAACTATCCTAAACTTAGATTTCGTAACAGGACAGCCACGTACAAGAAATACCTAAGAGAAAACAAAAGTATCCACTGCTCCAACGTAACGTACTTAATTGGCATCCCAAAAATAGCTTTTTTCGTGTATTTGATAGAAATGTGTAAGGGGTCGGTGGCGCTTTAGCTCCACCGTTTGGAATAATAGAAAATATGGTTTCAATAGATTTAATCAATGTAGTAGCTAGATTTAAAATGCCCGCGTCAACTTGACAGCTGGCGTCCCGAGACCATAGAGTGAGAGAGTAGTAAAAGTGATGGCGGTTGGCCATGACGCACCGTTGCCCGCTAAGTGTAAACATGTTTCATTTTATCTAAATAAAGCTTTATAAAAACTATTGTGGACATCCTGACAGCCCCCCTATAGTTTTTCAGAAGTGGGATAAAGAACAAGTGTAAGTGATACTCGCGAAATTTGCGAATTTCGAGTAATTGACGACAAGTGCACGGTTTTGTGCAAGCGCGTCAGCGGGCAGGCGGCGTCAACCAGTTAGTTAAAAGTGCATACGTTGTGCGTCCTTTCGACTTCGCAAGTGAATTATCAACGTGCGACCTCTAAGAAAACGATTGTTAACAATGCCACGTTTGGAAGAGGTTGAGGGCATGGCCCAGACTCTTCGTAGCGCTTCCCAGAAGGTTGCCAAAGCACTCGACTTTTTTATTCATCTCGAACAACGTAGACTGGATCGACGTAGATTGTACGCATTTACCGGATTCAACTTTGTGACGGGCGACCGGCAATATGAAGAACACGTAACCAGTGTTACAACGCAAATGCAGCCAGCGGATTTGATAGCTATTTGCATATTGTTGAACCTCAGCTACGATGGAACACCGGAGGTGCTCGCAAGAAGAATCATGTCCAGTCTTATTAATTTGGAATTTCGAGATAACGTGAGACAAGCCGATCCAGATGAGGAAGAAGAGATATTGGATGAGCGAGAGGAACAGGAAGCAGATGAAGTTAGCGTTTCTTCACATGCGTCTAGTCGTGGAAACGCGCATGCGGTAAGCACTCCTCGTTTTACGATGAACTTTCGCGATATTGAAGATTCGATCAAAGTATTTGACGGTGAAAATTCTTACCCGGTTGAATCATGGATGGCGGATTTCGAAGATTTAGCGGAAGTAATGGGCTTTAACGATTTGCAAAAATTAGTATTCGCAAAAAAGGCATTGAAAGGTCTAGCAAAATTGCATGTGCAGGGAGAAAAACGACTTAACACTTGGGAGGGGCTAAAACGCAGTTTGAAGAGCGAATTTGGTCAGAAAATCAGTAGTGCTGATATTCATCGAAGTTTAAGCCGGCGTAAAATGCAAAAGACCGAAACTGTGTTAGAATACATGCTCATAATGAAGGAACTTGCATCCAGAAGCAACATCGACGAAGATGCGGTAATCCAATACATTGTAGATGGAATTCCTGATGAAGCTTCGAAGAAAATGACGTTGTACGAATCCCAAAACTTGAAGGAACTGAAGCACAAGCTCGAAGTCTACTCGAGAGTGGTCAAAACTCAACCAGTTACTACTTATAGTGCTAAACATTCAAGTTCGTCTTACACAAAAAGTGCGGTTGTAAAATCCGGAAGTCAAAGTGTCGACAGCGCAAATGCTATGGTTCGTTGTTACAATTGCGGTGGTAAGGGGCACATTTCCACAAAATGCTCAAGGCCCAAACGCGCTGCAGGTTCATGTTTTTCGTGCGGTTCTGTTGAACACCAGAAGAAGGACTGTCCTAAAATGAAGAGAACCGAAACAACTGTAGAACCATCAGGCTCTATTGCACACATCATTGAGAAGCAGAAGGAAGATATCCGAATTACACCCGAATATTTGGTAAAAATATGTATGCTAGGTAATGAAACTGAAGCAGTTGTTGACACAGGTAGTCCAATCTCACTAATATGTCGAAGATTTGTACCAGAAAATTGTATGATAACTCCTTATGTGAACTCAAACCGATTTCAAGGCGTAAATGGTAGTGAATTGAAGATATTAGGCCAATTGTGTTTAACCGTAACCGTAGAGAATAGTTTCCAGGTCCCAATTGAATTTTATGTTGTACCAGAAAATACTATGTCACATACTAGTTTACTGGGGCGCGATTTCGTGGCGAACCCAAACCTTGAAATATCTTTTGGAGAATCGATAACCATAAAATCAAAGTCGAATTTGCCAATGAATGAAATTTTCCAAATTGAAATATGTGATAATAATTTATCCGAAATTAAGCTTGACTTAGGTGACAAAATTGATTGGCAAGTGCGACGGCAAATTGAGCATATAATTGATGACCACTACATTAAACCAATTCGACCAGACAAACCTTTAACAGATTTGAAGCTTAAGATTACAGTGAAAGCTAACCACCAACCATTTTCATTTAATCCCAGACGACTTTCGGTAGGCGAAAAGGCAGCTGTGAGAGAGATAATTGATGATTTGTTAGACAGGGAGATTATTTGTCCGAGTTCTTCGCAGTATTGCAGTCCCATTGTCCTAGTGAAGCGAAAATCTGGTAAGTATCGCATGGCCGTAGATTACAGAGAATTGAATAAGATTTCCGAAAAAGACCATTATCCAATACCTCATATGGAAGACCAAATTGATAAGTTAAGAAATAAGCAATATTTCACGCGTTTAGATCTCAAAGATGCATTTCATCAAATTCGTTTAACCGACGATTCTTGTAAATATACATCATTTGCCACACACTTGGGTCAATTTGAATATTTAAGAATGCCATTTGGTATTTCAAGTGGAAGTTCGTTCTTTATGAGATTTATAAACACTGCGTTTCGACATCTCTTAGATCAGGGAAAGATTATAATATTCTTGGACGACATAATGATTGCCACAGAGTCAGTTGAGGAAAATTTGAAAATCTTTGCAGAAGTTTTGGACATTTTAGTTGTAAATTGCTTAGAATTGAGATTTGACAAGTGTGAATTTCTGTTGGTTGAAACTGATTATTTAGGTTATCGTGTAAGCAAAGACGGAATTAGACCAAATGCGGATAACGTAAAGGCGGTAAAAGATTATCCATTACCCACAAATTTAAAACAGTTACACAGTTTTTTAGGTCTCGTCTCATACTTTCGTAAATTCATAAATAGATTCGCGTTAATGGCACGTCCACTGTATGATATCTTGAAGGGAAAAAGTCAATTCCATTGGAGCGAAGAAGCCAATCAGAGTTTTGAATTTTTAAAGGAATCATTAGTATCTCAACCATTATTGTCAATCTACTCACCTAACGCCGAAACAGAGCTGCATTGCGACGCTAGCTCACATGGCTATGGATCAGTGTTATTGCAAAAACAAGTTGATAATAAATTTCATCCCATCTGTTATTTCAGTAAACGTACGTCTAGTCAAGAATCGAAGTATCACAGCTTTGAATTGGAGGCATTAGCGATTATATACTCCTTAGAACGATTCCGCGTTTATTTACATGGGATTAAGTTTAAGATCGTGACGGACTGTAATAGTCTAAAACAAACTTTGGAAAAGAAGGATATAAACCCTAGAATATTGAGATGGTCTCTAATATTGAGAAATTACGATTACACACTTGAGCACAGGAATGGCGATCGTATGAAGCATGCAGATGCTTTAAGCCGCGAATTTGATATTTTGGTAATAACCGAAAATACCTTTGAGCAAAATTTAAGTTTATTGCAGGATCTCGATGAAGCTATTACTGAAATTCGGAAACGTTTAGAAATTGGTGAGGAAAAGCTTTACGAATTAAGTAACGGACTTGTTTATCGTAAGAGTAATGGCAGATTATTATTTTACGTCCCAAAATCCATGGTGGAAAATGTAATTCGAGCGTGTCATGAGCAGGTAGGTCATCAAGGCATGAATAAGACTTTGGAGTACTTATCTCGCATATATTGGTTTCCGGAAGCACGTGGTAAAATTCAGAATCATATAAGTAATTGCCTAAAATGTATTACCTATGCGACTACTGCGAATCGAATTGAGGGCAAATTGCACTGTCCGGATAAAGGTAATAAACCCTTTTTAACCCTACATGTAGATCACTACGGTCCACTTGAGAAATCTGGACATCGTCATAAGTACATATTCGAGGTTATTGACGCTTTTACAAAATTCGTCAAGTTGTATGCAACCACTTCCACTAATAGCGATGAGGCTATTAAGCATTTGAGAAATTATTTTGATAATTATAGTAGGCCGAAGAAAATTGTTTCTGATCGAGGTACTTCATTCACATCTGGAAAATTCAAAGAATTTCTGAAGGAGAACAATATTCAACACGTATTGATAGCATCAGGTACACCACACGCGAACGGACAAATTGAAAGGATAAATCGTTCAATCACACCTATTTTGTCAAAATTGTCAAAAAGTACCGTGACTTGGGATAAATCCTTGCGTGAAGTAGAGTTCGCTCTAAATAATTCAGTGAATAGAGCTACAGGTAGAACGCCATCAGAGTTATTGTTTGGTGTAGAGCAGTTAGGTAACGTTTCAAATGATTTGCGTGAATTGTTGAAAGAAAATTTGTTAGAAGAAGATAGAGATTTAGAAAAAATTCGTGATTCAGCCAGTGAAAAGATTAAATTGAGTAACCAATACAATAAGTTGTATTATGACAAACGGCATAAAACCCCGATTAATTATTCTTCAGGAGATTATGTAATGATTAAAAATGTAGATGTTAGCGCAGGCGTCAACAAAAAATTATTACCAAAATTTCGAGGACCTTATGTCATAAAGAAAGTGTTAGATGCAGATAGATATGTAATTGCTGATCCCGATTGGTGGGGAAATGATACCCACTTGGTTTTAACTTAGATTGTATTTACACTAAACAATAACATAATTCAACTTTTGACGAGCAATGGGGCGAGTGTTCGCCATTTTAGGTAACAACAAGAAAAGACTTAATAAGAGGGGGCAAGCGGCTCGTGGGTACACCCGCGCAAGTACCAACACAAAAAACCTAAACAAACACAACGAGTTGAAGACTCCCTAACATAACTCCCCCCGCTGAGCGTTCTGTATAGCTCAGGAAGTTCTTAAAAGTAAAGATTATTAACAAAGTACACTAAAATTAAGAACAAACAAAAAAAAAGGTTTGATGACAAAAATTAGGGCATGCAACTACTCAATAACATCAAATCCTGAAAAAAAAAAGAAAAAACATGCAAAAAATAGTCTGCTAAGCGGCCGTAACAAATGTCTGCAAATCATTATTATTGGGCTGGCAAAGGACACAGTCGCGAAAAGGAACGCACTAGTTCACCACTGGCAGTTTGAACCTTTGCAACACGATTGACGCCATCAGATCCAGGGTAAACTTGGAGAACTCGTCCTAACTTCCATACTATGGGTGGAAGTTGGTCATCCTTTACTAGGACCATTTGATTTGGCTAAAGGTCAGAGCCGGACGCCTTCCATTTTGTCTTGGTTTGCAGCTCGCTGATATAATCCTTTTTCCAACGAGTCCAAAACTGCTGGCGGGCTGCTTCTATCGACTGATAAAGCGTCAGTCTTCCAGATGGCGTCCCAGGGGGTACCTCGACAGATGGAAAACCGATTAACTTGCGGCCGATCAAAAAGTGTGAGGGGGTGAGAGGGGCAAAATCGTTAGGATCTTCGGACAGGGGAGATATAGGTCTAGAATTTAAGATTGCTTCGACTTGACACAATATGGTGCTATATTCCTCGTAAGTAAAGTTTCGACTACCGGAAATGCGTTTAAGATGGTGCTTGCAGCAACGAATGTTTGATTCCCATATGCCCCCAAAGTGAGGAGAATGAGGGGGAATGAAGGACCAATTGATTCCTTCCTGCAGTGCTTCGGCTTGAATGGCGTTTTGTTCAGCCTTGAAAAATTTGTAAAGATCATGCAAATGAGTTCTTGTGCCAACAAAGTTGCGACCATTGTCGGAGAAAATGGTATGAGGTTTTCCACGTCGCGAAATGAATCGGCGGAGAACCAACAAGAAATTTGCAGTAGTCAGCTCGGTGGCCAGCTCCAAATGAACAGCCTTAGTCGTAAAGCACACAAACAAACATATGTAGGCTTTGACAAGCTGGCAACCTCTCGTCTTTTTATTTTTGATCATGATGGGGCCGGCGTAATCGACGCCGGTTGTGGTAAAGGGGGGCTGTTGCTGAGTCCTGGAAGCAGGTAAGTTGCCCATTATAGGGTTTAAAAAACGAGGCTTGGCCCTGAAACATTTAACGCAGTTGTGCACAGTTTTTTTGGCAAGATTTCTTCCTGACAAAATCCAGAATTGGTCCCTAACTGAAGAAAGCAAAAGCTGAGGACCAGCGTGCAGCAGACGCAAATGTTCACGGATAAAAATTAGTTTGGACAGTGGATGTTTATTTGACAGCAAAATGGGATGCCTTTTTTCGAAGGAAAAGTCAGATTCGAGAAGCCGACCGCCAACCCGGAGAACGTGGTTTTCGTCGAGAAACGGGGTCAATCCTTGGATTCTACTAGATTTTAACGGTTTGCCAGTTGAAAGGCACGAAATTTCTTCGGCAAACGATTGACGTTGTGAGGCCTTGACGATGGCAGTGAGGGCACTGTGCAATTCTGTAATCTGCAAGGAGCCAAAGTGGCGCTGGGCCAGTGGTTTTAAACAATTGTGTGCGAAGCGAAGCATAAAGGCTACAGTGCGCTGTAGCTTAATCAATGTTGAAAATCTCTCAATCGGGAAGGAAAAATCCTGAGTTGTTGCAAAGGACTGAAATTTAGCTGGCTTTATTTCGGGAAGATTTGTCATAGTGACAGTGGATGAGGGCCAATCAGACGGAGCGTGTAACAAAAATGGTGGTCCATGCCACCAAATAGCAGAGGATGCTATAGCGGCAGGAGAGACGCCTCTCGACGCTAAGTCTGATGGATTAAGCTTAGAAGGAACGTGAAGCCACTTAGCAAACTGGGTGCTTTCTTGAATCTCAGAAGTTCGACTAGATACAAAGGTTTTCAATTTATGTGGTGGAGTTCGAAGCCAACCCAATACGATCGTAGAGTCAGTCCAACAGAAAAAATCATCAAAATGCATATTAAAATCCTTGCGGATTTGTACCATCAACCTAGCAAGTAGAAGAGCACCTTGTAGCTCTAAACGAGGAATAGACATAGGTTTGAGGGGGGCAACCTTGGTCTTGGAACAAAGAAGATGAACAGCAACGGTATTGTTATAGTCAACAGAACGAATATACAAACATGCAGCGTACGCTTGAGTGCTGGCATCGCTGAAACCATGAAGCTGTATGGATGAAGGATGAATGCAAATCGAATGGCGTGGTATTTTTAATGTATTAAGGGAAAACAACTCATTACGAAACGTTGTCCATGTATGCAATACAGAAGGAGGCAATGAATCATCCCAGTCAAGCCTTTCGAGCCATAATGCTTGAAGAAGAATTTTGGCTATTATAATGCACGGAGCCAATAGACCTAAAGGGTCAAAAATCTGTGCTATTTCTGACAACATGGAACGTTTAGTCACCTTGGTGACATCAGAACGAGAAATGAGAAAAATAAAGGAATCCGAGGGGACATCCCATCGCAGCCCAAGAGTTTTAATCTGTTCAGGAGATCCAAAATTGAGCATGGTCGGATGAATATCGTCGGGTTGAACAGATTCCAAAATACGAGGATCGTTTGACAACCACTTTCGAAGGTTGAAACAGCCGAGTTGCAGGATGCGAGGGAGATGAGAGCAGATGTTCTGAGTTTCTTCCAATGTGTCAGCACCAGTAATGACGTCGTCAACGTACATATCCTCCTTTATTATCCTTGAAATAATCGGTTCGGTTAAAGAACATTCAATGGCAAGCTGGTGCAAGCAGCGAATGGATAAGAAACTAGCGGCAGCGGTGCCGTATGTGACAGTATTCAAATTGTAAACGCGAAGAGGCTCACCCGGATCGGAGCGCCAAAGAATACGTTGCAATGACCTTTGAGAAGGATCTATGGAGATTTGGCGATACATCATTTTGACGTCACCGCACAGAACATATCGATGTTTACGAAATCTCAACAAGATAGTAGACAAATCTGCCTGTATGACAGGTCCTACCATTTGAATCGAATTTAACGATCTGCCAGATGTAGTAAGTTGAGATCCATTGAAGACGACTCGTAGTTTGGTGGTGACTGAATCTTCCTTTATAACGCCGTGATGTGGCAAAAAGTAAGAAATCTCCCTGGGAGAAGGAACGACTGGTGACATGTGTTTCAAAGATTCATATTCACTCATAAATTCGACGTATCGATGGCGTAGAGCCGGTTTCGACTGAAGGCGTTTTTCCAAGGAGAAGAATTGGCGTTCAGCTTGACGATATGAATCGCCCAACACGTTTGGATTATCTTTGAGTGGCAAAGATACAATAAAGCGACCATCTGGGGCGCGTCTGGTTGTTTGAACAAAGTTGGACTCACAGAACTGTTCTTCGGGGGAAAGACGAGGAGGAGAGGAGATTTCTTCAATAGTCCAAAACCTTGAAAGCTGGTCTTGAACATCAGCTCGTGTTTGACTGAAATGACACAGGGTCTTTGAAATAGACGAGTGGGGGATTGGACCAGAGATAACCCAGCCGAAGCGAGTTTGCTGTAGAATGGGCAAATTAGGACCAAGCTGGTGTTGGCCCGCAAGCAAAACTGCAAAGAACAGTTCAGAGCCAATGAGCATATCCACTGAAGAAGGTGAACTAAACGAAGGATCAGCTAAACATAGATGAGCAGGAATTTTTAAATTGGACATGTTAAACTTTACCTGCGCCATGTCGGTTGAAATGGCTGGCATAACTAGACATGTAATTTTACGCTTAAAGCTAGTAAAATTTGAGCAAAGGTACAAGTCGGCAACAGTATTTAGCCGAGTAGAGGCATTATTTACGCCAGTAATGGTGACGTCAGTTTGCCTTGTATTCAGCTTCAACTTGTCGCATAGATTTTGGGTGATCATATTGCACATTGACCCGCTGTCCAGCAGAATTCTGGCCACTGAACAGTTATGGGGTGCACCAGCCACTTTAGCCAACGCAGTCGGTAACAAAACCTGAAAGGAAGTAGCGGAATGGGCAGAAATGAACGAATTTCCTGCGCTATTATTGGTTTGGTCACTTTCTGAACTACCTGGATTAGATGTCCGGGGAAAGTGCAAGAGAGTGTGGTGCTGTCTGAAGCAAGTTTTGCAAGTGGATTTTGACGGGCAATTAGAAACCATGTGGTTTTTCCGTAAGCAATTAAGACAAATTCGATTCTGGATCGAAAATGCATGACGATCATGTGGAGTTCGAGACAGAAAATCTGCACAACGGAACAAAAAATGTTCGCCATTGCACAGGGGACAAACAACTGGCGAAGATGTGGATGGAGAAGTGGCGCTTGAATTTGAAACCACAGCCTTGGGCTGTTGTGGTGCAAGACGAGAGGAAGAATTGCCGTAACGAGGTGATTGACTGTTGGAGCTGCCAAAGGAAAAGCCTTTGGGCTTAGTTACACGTAAACTAGATGGCTCAGAATGAGTAGCAAGGCGAGTGTTTTCCAAAGCTACGCACTGCTGGGCTAAGAACTTCTTAAGTAACGGAAATGTAGGAATTTCTGACGAATTGTGGTAAAGCTCAAAGCGTTTGCGAGTTGCAGAGTCAATCTTGTCCATCACCAAGTCAACCAGTACAAAATCCCAGTTGGAGGTAGTCAAGCCCAATTTATCTAGGACGGCGAGGTGTTCAGAGAAAGCATCCACAATTTGCCGTAGCTGTTTCGGATCTTCCTTTGAGAGAGAGGGAAGATTTTTTAATACATGCCAATGGTGAGTCGTCAACAAACGCGGATTTGAATAACGATCGGTAAGCGTTTTGTACGCTAAATCGTAATTGTCGGCAGTGATTGGAATAGTACGAACAAGCTGAGCGGGTTCTTCCGCCAACGAGCCTAACAAGTGTTGAAACTTTTCGATTTTAGGAATATCCTGATTATGCACGAGACTGTCATACAAGTCCTTAAAGGATTGCCATGTACTATAATCACCTAAAAAGGTTGGTAAAGTTAACCTGGGAAGCCTTGCGCTTCCGGCGGAAATATTTCGCGAGTCTGACGAAGATAGAGCGGGAGAGCCGCCTCTTGTTTGAGCAGGAAACCATTCATCTCTTTTTAATAGAATCTGATAGTATTTCTGATCAACAGATTTTCGAATAACTTCTTCATTGATCAGAGCAGTGTCATCTACCAATGACACAATAGCAAGATGATGCGTATTGAAACTGTCGTAGCTATCATTAATAGTGGCCGATTGAATGCGAAAAAGACTCCGTAGTGAAGTATCATTTTCTGCTGACTCAGAAATCTCATAGATTTCTTCAATTTTATGTTGAGCCACTGTTCTTGCAACAATATCAGACCTTTTGGGTGGCATGATGATTGAAATAGGATGGCAATTGAATTGCGAAAGACAAGCAAATATTGAAGCTAAACTACCTGGTAGCTATAGCTGTCTAATGTCGCGACTGGCACGAACACAGAAGGTGAAAAAAGAACTGAGCTAGATGAGCTGCTGGAGCCTTTCTAGTAAACGCGACGTCGATTACGTCTGCAAACAAGACAAATTTGAGTCCCTTAATTTAGTGCAATTAAGAGACGAGTTAGCTGCAAGCTTATGTTTCAAACTTTGACGGTGATAGAGCAGTTTCTTAAACAATAGCGCACCATGTGTGACAAACAAGCACTATAACAACAAAGAAAAAGGAAAACTGGAACACTCGTGAAGCTAGCAGTGAACCAACGAAAACCGCATTATAATTTAGAAAATTGTAAGTAAACTACAATAAAAAAAAGTCAAACAATATTTAAAAGAAGAAGGAAATGGATAACGGGACTCACACTTTTATCGTAGCAGATCGAGCGAGCCCAAGTTCAAATTTCCCTCCCATCTGGACCAATGGTCGTCTCAGCGTTGGCGTTGGTGGTTGCTGGTTGGCTAGCAGAACAGACATGGCGGCTTTGCGAGATGACGCTGGTTGGAAACTCGCAGCATTTTAATGGCAATGAAATGCATCAACGGCGAAACATGTTGACTGCACAAAACAAACGGCACTGGACACTTGCAGTAGATTGCGGCCAATTTGTTGCGAAGCTCAGCTGCATTAGAGTTTCATTACAACAAACGCGAGCCCGAACGGACGTGGGTGGCGGAGCCGGAAAGCGTTGTCACACACGTTTTTTGCAGCAGCGGCGTAGAAAGAGCTAGTTCCATTTGGCTAACGAAGGACCATAATATGGTGGGGAAATGATACCCACTTGGTTTTAACTTAGATTGTATTTACACTAAACAATAACATAATTCAACTTTTGACGAGCAATGGGGCGAGTGTTCGCCATTTTAGGTAACAACAAGAAAAGACTTAATAAGAGGGGGCAAGCGGCTCGTGGGTACACCCGCGCAAGTACCAACACAAAAAACCTAAACAAACACAACGAGTTGAAGACTCCCTAACACCGATGGTCATCAATTGACACAATTGCCCTATGAAGGTGTATGTTCTCCCGAGAACATGAAACGGTGGTGCACACCAGAAAAGTAGTGATGGCAAAGTAACTGCCCATTTGTTTACCGATTGTTTTTATTCAAAATTATTTGTCTATTGGTTTTATTATGTGTAACGTAGAGGTGGTCTATCAAAGTGTAGAAAATTGAAAGGTATGAAACTTTTAGTTGATGTTGTGATTCACATGTGTTATGAAACTTATGTTTATTTTATATGTATTGTCATGTCATTATCACATAGATGAATCGTATTATCTTGAAATGTCCTGTATTGATTTTCAGGTGTTGTTTATTAAAGTAGTGTCTCGTACGTTTTGACACTATTTTGCATTTGTTGCGTTTTGACACTATTTTGCATTTGTTGCGTTTTGACACTATTTTGCATTTGTTGCGCTTTTCACACGATTTTGTATTGTGGTATTTCAGTTATTTCAGAAGAAATTTGTTCTCTTCAAGTTATTGAAATAGCTATTTTAATATTTGACTTGTATTTGTAACATCTTTGTAATATTTGTTGTACGCTTGGGGACAAGCTAGAAGTCAGGTTGGCCGAGCTGTAGTAGCTAGATTTAAAATGCCCGCGTCAACTTGACAGCTGGCGTCCCGAGACCATAGAGTGAGAGAGTAGTAAAAGTGATGGCGGTTGGCCATGACGCACCGTTGCCCGCTAAGTGTAAACATGTTTCATTTTATCTAAATAAAGCTTTATAAAAACTATTGTGGACATCCTGACAGCCCCCCTATATCAACGTCAGGAACACTTAGATTAAACAATTGTGTTGTCTCTTAACTTAGTCCGCGACAATAACCAACTCCGCTTCAATTTCGGTTAGTAATGCTACTAATACTACCCCCAACTTCCACAACTCGTTCAATCAAAGACCAATCACACTGTTAAAACAACCAACTGCCAAATTGCATCCACCAATAAACCACGACCTAGTTTAAACTTAAAAACTAACGAATTTGCAAACAGTCACCAACGTATTCCCATTTTTACTACTTCACGCTAAATCAACCAAGTCTTACTACTTCCAGGCGCACTGCAATGACTCATACATGCTTCCAACGGTCTTTAACGGTCAAATATTACAACAGTTTCGGCCTTTCCTGACAATATTCTCGTCCTCGAGAATGCTGACTTACACCATACATCTGCTACAATCATACCAAATACAACCTTAAACTTTTAAGTCATAAAACTACTGACCTACACCAAACAATTTCTAATAAGAGAAAATTAAAAAATTAACTCTTAACCGATTTAAACATTTCCTTTTAATACGTGCACCTAACCGGTAAATAATAATAAACAAGACAAACGATTACACAATGAACCTAAAACAGTTACATGCACAAATTTACAATAATAGTATAAATGTATTTTGCCGCACACACATTTTATTTTAATTGCCCATTTAACAACACTTTCACATCACATTTTTAAAATTCATCTTCACTGTTTAGTTCATAGAGTCTTTATTAGACACTAATTTCATTCTGTCTACAGCCACAATAGCTTTGTAGAACTTGGCACTTTGCTGTTTACCTTCAATGTCTTGAACTAAATACCTATCGTTATCCAAAGCTTTAACAACCTCGTAAGGTCCTCTATACTTTGGCATTAACTTTCTGCTTTCTCCTGTACTAGGCACTTCACTTCTTACTAACACCAAATCCTTAGGATGATACGTAGGCGGATTCTTCCTTTTCTCATCATATTTCACTTTCGTCTTTTTTCTATTCCTCTCAAGCAAAGTTTCAACGTCTTCCTTTTTCTCTCTCTCAGCAATTTCTTCATTTAGGGTAATAACTTCTTGAGTTAAAGGGTTCTCTTCTATACCAAAACCTTTGTGTATAAAAACGATTTCATGTGGGGTTCGTTTAGTCACACTATGAATACTATTGTTAATTGCCCACTGCACTTGAAATAGTTTTTCGTCCCAATCTTCATACTCAATATCGGTACTTGATGTTGCAAAACACGTAGTGATGACTTTATTGGCCCGTTCAATCTGGCCATTTGCCCTTGCCGTCTGGGACGCAACCTTTACGTGTTGAATCGCGATCAACTCACAAAATTTTTCAAAATCGTGAGACGTGAACGCGGCACCTCTATCACTGACAATTTTTAAGGGTTTTCCAAAAAATGAAATAAACTCTTTGAGAAACTTTAAAGTTGCGACGGTTCCGGCGTCTTTAACAGCTCCTAGCACTAAATACTTGCTAAAACCGTCTTCCAAACCGATCACATATTTGTTCTTGTTTCGCGAAGTCACAAACGGTCCCAAATGATCGACATGGACGCACTGGAAAGGTTTGTTGCCTTTGTCCAAAGGATGAAGAAATCCTGGTTTTTTCCCACTCGGCACTTTATAGTACATACAGTTCAAACAGCGGTTCACAAACTTCGCAACATAGTCCTTCATGTTAGGAAAATAATAACACTCTTTTAATTTCGCGAGAGTCTTATCAATCTCCAGGTGCATCAAGGATTTATGCACTTCTATCACGAGTTCACAACGAATGTCTTGAGGAACATACAACCTCCATACACCCTTTTTGGTTCTATACACTCTCCTTTTATACAACGTGAATTTATCATGTGTGTTGACGTCACCTTTTTCTAATTTACTTCTTACGTCCAGAATCTCGTTGTCATTCCTCTGCAGAGCAGCCACCCAGTCAGTATTGATGGTGATTCCCATGACTGGCAGTCCCACAAGCGATGTGTCTTCTGCTTCGTCCACCGGGTTACGACTAAGGCTATCGGCGACAACATTACTAACACCTTTGTGATATTTGATGACGTAATTAAATTCTGATAACCGCACAAACCACCTGCCAATTCGGGCATTCAGGTCTCTTTTATTCGCGAGCATTTTAAAACTATTATAGTCCGTACGAATAATAAATTCTATACCTAACAAGTAAACACAAAAACGTTCTAATGCACAAACAATCGCGAGAGCTTCTAGTTCATAAGAATGATATTTAGATTCATCCTTTGTTGTTTTACGACTAAAGAAGCACACAGGATGCAATCTCTTATCAGTTTGTTCTTGAAGTAACACACCTCCTATTCCGATTCCACATGCGTCCGTGTGGACTTCAGTTTTAGCACTCGGATTATACACCGCTAACACTGGTTCATTTATTAAGCACTGCTTTATTTCCTCCAACGCGTTCTGTTGCGCGCTTTCCCACTCAAACGGCACATTCTTCCGAAGAAGTTCAGTAAGCAGAGCACTTATTATCGCAAAATTCTTCACAAACCGTCGAAAAAAGCTGGCTAATCCCATGAAACTTCTCACTGAGCAAACATCCTTCGGCACAGGAAATTCTGCTACACTCCGAAGTTTTGCACTACCGGGCGCAATTCCATGCTGAGAAATTTTGAAGCCCAAGTACTCGATGGTATTACTAAAGAAATGACACTTTTTCAAGTTTAAAGTTAGTCCCGCGTCTTTTAACACTTCGAACACTTGCTGCAACTTTTTAATTCTCTCTTCAACACTTGCACTGGGAATTATTATGTCATCAATATACGCCATAGCAACGTCATAACGTAGATTGCCCAAAACAAGATTTATCAAGCGTTGAAACACCGAAGGCGCATTACATAGTCCAAAAGGCATTCTCTTAAACTGATAATGCCCATCAGGGGTGATGAATGCCGTCTTATCACGTGATGCTTCACTCACAGGCACTTGATAATATCCGCTACTTAAGTCCAGGCTGGTAAAGAACTTCATACCACCCATACGGTCCAATTGGTCGTAAATTCGAGGAATAGGATAATGATCCTTAACTGTCTGTCTATTTAGGGCACGATAGTCTATACACATTCTTATATCACCGGTTTTCTTCTTCACTAGTATGACTGGACTAGCAAATGGTGAATTGCTGTCTTCAATGATATTGGCTTCTTTGAGTTCTTGGACAATTTCCTTCAACTTCTGCTTTTCAGAAATAGCCATACGATAAGGTTGGTAATAAACTGGTTTTCCATCAGCCAAATTTATTTCCATTTCGATCTTATCAGTCAGTTCAATTTCACTCAAGTTTCTTGCAATTAACTCCTGGTTTTGGTTCAACAAATCCAACACCACATTTGCCTTTTCCTTTGGCAAATCAGTGTGAATCTCTTCGTAGACTACGGCCTCAGCAGTTGTTTCCATCATTGACGATTGTCTTTCAGCCACTACCTCGGCAACTTCGCAAACTTCACCTCGCGTAATTGTTTCTCCTTGATTAAATGTTATTGGCGCACCCGTAACATTTAGCACCGGAAGCACAGACTTTCCATCGTCGTCCACTGTTATTATGCATCTTGGAATGGCTTGTCCTCCTATTCTCATACCTCCTTCAATGCACAATGTTTTATTATTCAACGAGGAATTTATTACAACATGACCCAAATAGTTGTTTGGGATGATCACTGATTCCCCAGTTGAAATTCAAGCCTTTGTGATCTTTTCACTCGTCGTATTGAGAAGATTGATCACATCACTGCTAATCTTCAACTCGTCACTTGTACTTAATATGTACACATAGGGTTGTTCAGTGAAAGGGTGGCCCACTAACACAGGTACCAATTGACTTTGTTCTGGCACCACATGAGCCTTCACCTTAGCAGTCACCCCGTCAATCGTGAGGGGCACGGTCACTAATCCTTCGGGTTTTACGATGCCCTGACCATACCCAACTAATGAGTCTAGGTCATCAGCTTCGAAATAGGCAAGACCCATTTCCTTCAATGTATCGGAGCAAATTGCTACGCAGCTGCTGCCTAGGTCAACATAGCACTTCGTTGGTTTCCCGTTGATCCAAGCATCTTTGAAGTACTTTTTGTGCGATTCGCTGCCGACATGTAGCACGGACGACGACTGTTCACCTGTCGAGCTGCTTACTACTTCTAGATTGCTCTTGAATTTTCCACAGTCTTGGCATAATGTCCTTTCTTATTACACTTAAAACACGTAACATTAGCAAACTAAGGTTTACTCCCGATAGTCTCTATTTTGCTGTTGCAGTTGTTCGCGACATGTCCTTCTTTTCCACATCGAAAGCACTTTGTGTTTTTACTACCGGCACCATGAGATGTTTTCCCATGATTTTTCTCTCTAAAATCGGTTATGTACGCACTCGTAGATTTTATGTCAGGCAATAACTCGCATGGTTTGTTGTAACGACTTAACGGTCCTAAGTGATCTCGAAATTTAAAGTTGTTTAATCCCTCAACTATCCATTCGATTGCTTCCGTTTTGTCCATCCCTGCTTTATTGCACTTAGCGAGTTTTTCATAGAAATACTCGACAATGTCCTGTCCTGTTTTACGCTTGTAATTTTGCGCATCTCTTCGCAACGACACTGCACTTCTTCCGCACGGAAAATTTTCGCGCAGGAGTCTGCACCAATCTTGCCAGGTACGCTCTTCTCTCGGAACACTGTCTCTTCACGATTTTGCGACACCGCACAATTTCGCCAACGTAAAATGTCTCATTGCCACATCATCCCAATCGTAGATTTCACCATACTCTTCGATTTTATCAATCCACTGATTAATGGAGAGGTTATCCTTAACCGGATCAAATTCTGGAAGCACCTCATGCACATTCCTAAAATAACGAGGTTCTCTCGCCGTCGTAGCACCTCCTTCCGTAGTTTGCATCATGTCGCTAGATTCGCCCTCTTTTGTCATTTTGTTATAAGTCCAGCACACTTTTGCCCTTATAACCCTTTTGCAATGACAACGCTAAACAACCCACTGGTCCGTTTCGGGCAACCGACAGACAACTCACGACAAACGACACCTACAACCACGTACGTACACACGACTCGGAACTCAGGTAACCACACGACAACCACGGCGATCAACCACTAAAACGACAATCACAATTGCGATCCCACTTCTGATAAACTGTAATGGGTCGGTGGCGCTTTAGCTCCACCGTTTGGAATAATAGAAAATATGGTTTTAATAGATTTAATCAACGTCAGGACCACTTAGATTAAACAATTGTGTTGTCTCTTAACTTAGTCCGCGACAATAACCAACTCCGCTTCAATTTCGGTTAGTAATGCTTATATACTACCCCCAACTTCCACAACTCTTTCAATCAAAGACCAATCACACTGTTAAAACAACCAACTGCCAAATTGCATCCACCAATAAACCACGACCTAGTTTAAACTTAAAAACTAACGAATTTGCAAACAGTCACCAACGTATTCCCAGTTTTAGTACTTCACGCTAAATCAACCAAGTCTTACTACTTCCAGGCGCACTGCATTGACTCATACATGCTTCCAACGGTCTTTAACGGTCAAATATTACAACAAAATAGCTTTTTAAAAATTTTAATTTTACTACGGAACAACAAAATTACAACCCAAGAGAGCACGATCTAATACAAAAACAATCTAAACTAATTCTAAGTGCAACACATCTATTTATAAACTATGACATGCTGACCAAGCGCCGGCGGCGACGACGGGATGTTCCCATAGAGTCAGCATCTAGCGGTCACGTAACTCACGCGGCCAATACAATCGATGAGCTGCTTACGAGCATCGAACAAAACACAATTTGCGAAACTGTTTTCATTGTCAAGAGCTATGGACAACTGAGATAAACTAGTGTTATAATATTTTTATAATTAAGATTGAAGGAGAGCTTGTGGGGTGGTCGAGAATGCATGAGAAACAGGAAGAGAGGGCAGTACGAAAGGTAATAAAGTGTTAAAGGTTGAATGATAGCAGGATGCTGGATGACAGGTCAAACTGGCCAGATGTAGGGCCATATGTGATTCGCAGAAGTCGCCTACGTGACATTTGCAGGTCTGGTCAGGTGAACGGGATTGGATGAATGATTTTAGCCGTTTGCTTAAGTTTGAATGTGATTGGATGAGATGAAGATTAGGTAGGGATGATTTTTGCATGTTGGGGTTGTTAGAGAAAATAATCAGGAGTTGCTGTACGGGAGCGGTTGTGTTTGGTTTGAATAAAGTGAAGTTGAAGAAATATCGTCGTCTTATTCATCCTGACAAGTAAATAAGAGCGACGACTACACACACAGAAGGGTTGAAGAGTACAGTGACCGACCGTCGTTTGTCTCTGTGTGTGTAGATATATAACAGTTTATCAGAAGTGGGATTGCGGTTAATTACAAAGGTAATTCGTAATTAACCGACTAAGGACTTTGCAGTTGTGCGGGCGAAAAGTAAGTCGCGAGTTTGTTGTATTGAAGTAGTGCTGTTGTGTTGTTGTGTTGTGGTCAATACCACAATGGAGCGAAACCCTACCAGCGGGTGGTGGCTCGTGAGTGAGGTCGAAAGACGTGGGGCTGAACAGGCCAAAGATCGATGGGCTAGTGGGGGTGCCAGGCAGAGAGCGGGCAGCTTCCAAGACAGCCACGGTGGAGGTCGCGAGAACGAAGTTGATGGTCGTCAGGTGGACGGAGACCAACGTGGCGCCGAAATGGGAACGGTGCCGGTTGACTTGATGTGGGAGATGTTGTCTCGAATGAGACAACAAGACGCGATAGAACGCACTCCGGTGCCGTCGCGGGAGTTTTGTGTGATGCCAGATTTGACAAAGGGGCTTTGAAACTTCGATGGAAAGGGTGGAAGTTCAGAAGCGGTGAACTGGCTCGAGGACGTAAAGACGATGGGTGCGAGGCAGTTTTGGGGTGACGCGATTCTCTTGGAGGTAGCGCGACAGCATCTCACGGAGAGCGCACTTATCTGGTATAGATACGAGCGGAGCGAGATCACCAGCTGGGAGAGGTTTGAATGCAAGTTTCGGGCAAAATACGCCGATCAGCGCAATGTAGCGACCCGGTTCCGCGAGATGGACGAACGTCGTCAGCGAAAAAATGAGCCGGCACAGGACTATTTCTATGAAAAACTCCGGTTGTGCCGCGCTCTAGGGCTTAGTTTCCGGGAGAAGAAGGAGTTGGTGCTCGATGGCTTAGAGAATCAGAGTCTGGCGGACATTCTGGTGGCCATTGAGCATGCAAATGAAGAGTATCTGCTCGCGGATATCGAGAGACACGAGAAGCGGCACAGGGTGAAGAAATCGACAGCAGGGCTAGCCGGAGGGTCGACCGCGACCAAAGACATTAGAGTAGAGACAAGGGCTAGCGTAAAGTGTTTCAATTGTGGAAAACTGGGTCACAGGGCTCCAGAGTGCACCAGGCCGAAACAAGAAGTAGTGTGCTTCAGGTGCCGGAAGACTGGACACTTTGTGAAGGATTGTACAGTGCCAGTGCCAACGGTAACCTGTTTCAAGTGTGGGAAACCGGGACACGTCTCTAAGTTATGTGCTGCTGAGGTAAAAATCAGTGTGATGGACATGGAGTCGCTAAACTTGAAATATTTCAAAAACGCGACAGTGAACGGGGTAGCCGTAGAAAGCTACCTGGACTTTGGGAGTCAGGTGTGCGCGTTACGAGACGATTTTGTGCCGAAGTTGATGTTACAGTGCAACTGGCGGGACAAAGCCGACATATCGGGTTACGGTGGTGCGGTCACGAAGGCTCTGGGTTCCGTCGAGGTGGACCTAGAGATTAACGGGGTGAAAGCGGTCACAAAATTACATGTTGTGCCTAGGGAATCTCAAAAGATTCCCCTGATAGTGGGACACCCTTTCACGGAGCAGAGCCACGTGAAAATAGTGAAGACCGCGGAGGAGTTAACTATCTCCGAAATATACGGAGATGAGTTGAGTGCGAGTGCGAGTGGCCCAACCAAAGTGGCGTTCTGGGCAAAGGACGCCACTGTGATTCCAACAAACTTTCTAGGGCACATTGTTGTTAAGAGCGATATGCCCGATTCTCACCTGTGCGTCGAAGGGAATATCCGAGATGTGGGTGGTATTGTGCCGCGGTGTGTGGTGAAAACAGATGAGCAGGGTGAGGCTGTTTTACCACTGTTGAACATAGGGAGGTCGGACATGGTTATAAAGAAGAACAACAATGTGGCCAGGGGTGAAGTGTGTGTCGAGGGCACGTGTCGGCAGGAGGTGAATGATGCGGTCATCCAGATGGACGAGGTAAACACGGAGCTAACGGGTGCAGAGGCGACAAAACTCCTGGGTGTCGTGAACACCTATAGAGATTTGGTGGCCAGGAATATGCGACAGGTAGGGTGCACGTCGTTGGTCGAGATGGACATCGAGTTGACCGACGACAAGCCGGTGTTCTACCGTCCCTATCGCATGTCGCACAGCGAGAGGCAACAGGTACGTGGCATCGTCGAGGAGCTGCAGGAGGCCGACATCATCGAGGAGTCGACGTCACCATTTGCGAGTCCGGTGCTGCTGGTGAAGAAACGTGGTGGTGATGTGCGGATGTGTGTGGATTACCGTGCGTTGAACAAGAAGACAGTTAAGATGCACTACCCGATTCCGCGCATAGACGATCAGCTGGATCGCTTGGGCGGTAAGAAATTCTACACATCCATAGACTTGAAAAGTGGGTACCACCAAGTGCCAATAAGCAAGGACTCAATGAGTAAAACGGCATTTATTACCCCGGATGGGGCATACCAATTTAAACGGGTTAGTTTTGGCTTAGTAAATGCTCCGGCTGTGTTTCAGCGTCTGATGAACGTAGTGTTAAGTAATTTGCGGTTTGATACGGCGTTAGCGTATATGGATGATATTATTATACCAGCTGATACGGTGGAGGAAGGGTTAGCCAAGTTAACGGAGGTGTTTGAAAAGTTCAGGCATGCGAATTTAACTTTAAATTTAGAAAAATGTCAGTTCTTTATGTCGAAGATCAGCTACTTGGGTTTCACGGTTTCGTGCGAGGGCATTTGAATGCACTTAAGGAGGCCCTGGTAAATAAACCGATTCTGTGTGTTTATGACCCAATAGCACACACAGAATTGCATACAGACGCGTCGTCGGTGGGGCTAGGAGCGGTGCTTTTGCAGAAGCAGGCGGATGACGTGTTGAAACCGGTGTCATTTTACAGTCGTAAGACCACTCCAGAGGAATCACGATACCATTCGTACGAATTGGAGTGTCTGGCGATTGTAGCGGCGTTGGAGAAATTTCGGGTGTATCTGTTAGGCATTTCGTTTATAGTGCGGACGGATTGTAACAGTCTGAAAATGCTCGCCAACAAACGCGACATGAATCCTCGGATTGGTAGGTGGTTTGTAAAGTTATCAGAGTACAACTACAAGATCGAGTACCACAGGGGCGAGCTGAATAAGGTCGCGGACGCCCTTAGCAGGAATCCGGTAGACGAGGCGGTAACGGTCTCGGTGACGGGGTTGCCAGAGATAATGGGCATTAAAATAAATACTGATTGGGTCGCGGCTTTACAGCGAAGTTGCGACGAGACGAAGGGGGTAGTCGGAAAATTGGAGTCGGGGGACAGGGCTACCCACGATAAATTTGTTCTGTACAATGGACGGGTGTACAGAACGAAAGGGGCTCTATGGCGTCTTTACGTACCGGTCGATTTAAGATTTGAAGTGGTGAGTGAAGCTCACCGGAAACTTGCACATTTGGGGGTAGACAAGACGTTGGCGGAATTAAAACGTGCGTATTATTTCCCGAAGATGAGGGAATTTGTGACGCGTTACGTGAACAGGTGTATCAATTGCCTGTACTACAAGTCTCCACGGGGGAGGCAGCCGGGATTTTTGCATCCGTTAGATAAGGGAAGTGAGCCATTCCAGGTCATTCACATTGACCATCTGGGACCGTTTGTTGTGACGGAGAAGGGCAATAAATATGTGACCGTCATCATTGACGGTTATAGTAAGTATTGCGTTTTGAAGGCGGTCCCAGACGTTAGTGCAGGGTGGGCGGTAGTGTGTATGAAGGAGTTCGTGATGCACTACGGGAAACCGGAAAGGGTGATCAGCGATCGCGGTACGGCTTTTGTGGCGGAGGCGTTCGAAAAATTTTGTGGGACAAATGGCATTCAACATGTGAAGATTGCCACGGGGTCTCCTCGCGCGAATGGGCAATGCGAAAAGTTGAACGAGATCATTTTGTCATGCACGGCGACAGGTACGGACGACTTAGAGGGGGCTGATTGGGACGAGAAGCTTTGCGAGGTCCAGTGGGCCATAAATGATTCGGTCCATACGGTGACGAAATGCACGCCTTTCAGTGTAGTCTATCGGCATACAAGGGAGGGTTTTGCGTCAAACCCTTTAATTCGGGAGGTAAGGGCGGTGAATAAAGAGGTGGGTAACACCGAAGCGGAACCCGATATTAGTGCGTTGCTGCACGGAAATAAGGAGCGTATGTGTACCCAATTTAACAAGGGAAGGCGGGTGGCGCCAGTATATGCACCCGGGGACTTGGTGTTGGTCAGGGCCGAACCTCCAGCTACGGGGCAGAGTAGGAAGTTAAGTCCGAAATATCGGGGCCCGTACGAGATCGTGAAATTCGTAAGAAATGATAGGTACCTGGTGCAAGATATTGAGGGCGAGCGTCAAAGCAGTAGGGTGTATAAAGGGATAATAGCGGTAGATAGGCTTAAGTTAGTAACGTAATTTTACAAGAGTAAGGTAAGATAAGTAGGTAGGAAAATAATTAATGTTTTGATGTTGTATGTGTATTTCTTGTATTTTGCGTTTTGTTTGTGTTTTGTCTTTAGTTGTAATTATGTACTGAATATTTTGTGGATTTTGTGGATTGTGTTCTTTCTGTTTGTTTGTGATTATGTGAGTATGTAGTAGTATTGTGTAGATCCTCGAGGACGAGGATAGGTCAGGTGTGGCCGAGTTGTTATAATATTTTTATAATTAAGATTAAAGGAGAGCCTGTGGGGTGGTCGGAGAGCTTGTGGGGTGGTCGAGAATGCATGAGAAACAGGAAGAGAGGGCAGTACGAAAGGTAATAAAGTGTTAAAGGTTGAATGAGAGCAGGATGCTGGATGACAGGTCAAACTGGCCAGATGTAGGGCCATATGTGATTCGCAGAAGTCGCCTACGTGACATTTGCAGGTCTGGTCAGGTGAACGGGATTGGATGAATAATTTTAGCCGTTTGCTTAAGTTTGAATGTGATTGGATGAGATGAAGATTAGGTAGGGATGATTTTTGCATGTTGGGGTTGTTAGAGAAAATAATCAGGAGTTGCTGTACGGGAGCGGTTGTGTTTGGTTTGAATAAAGTGAAGTTGAAGAAATATCGTCGTCTTATTCATCCTGACAAGTAAATAAGGGCGACGACTACACACACAGAAGGGTTGAAGAGTACAGTGACCGACCGTCGTTTGTCTCTGTGTGTGTGTAGATATATAACACTAGTGTCTTATTACATAACTGCTTCATTATTTTCAATAATTTTTCATTCAAAATCGTAAAAAAAAGTGTTGCTAACGATCAAAGTCCCACTTTTCTTTACGATTTTGAATTGAACAATGTCAGGGAAAAGCTGCGCCATGGTCTTCGGGGAGGCGAACGGAGGCAGCCGAGGGCCAGCGACCATCATCAGCGCCCTACATCGGCGCCGGAGGGTAGACGTGATTAGAGATCGAAGAGTTGCGGAGTTGAATATTAAAGCCACTTATTGTTAATTCTACTATTCTTAATTATCTTGTACTTTCTGTTAACTTCAATATAGTTATTTCATCATTTTTACATCAGAAACGGGATCAGAATCGCGTGTCGCGTTGTTAATTCGGGCCACAGTTATAGTGTGTGAAAGTGAATTTGTTTTTTTCCTGCTGCGTTAGTGACAAAATCGAGTGATTTTTCGCAAATAAATAAACAATGCCGAAAAGTCATGAAAGTCGTGCTAAAAGCCGGAATCGTGATGAGTGCCGCCGAGATTCGCGAGATCGACGCCGAAATTCACGCGATCGTCGTCATGGCTCGTTTTCTGAGAAAGACGACGAAAGGGTTACATGGTTAGCAAGACGCCGTGCTCGTGATAGCAGATCCAGGTCCACAACAAGCAGGCACTATGGTAGCAGGTCCAGATCGACCTCGGGGAATGACCACCGAGATCATCACTCCACTGTCTCTTCACGACGACGTCACCGCCGCAACGCAGATAAAGGGGATGCAGGTGGTAGCGATAGAATGTCGGTGTCGATGATTGAGTTATCGGAGGCGATAGCGCGAGGTATGAGTACAGCGAAAGGTACGTATCGGGGCAGCATCGGTAGTCATCAAGAGGTCATCAAAATTTTTGGCGTTCCTAGACGGTTCATAAGTGACGGGCACTGCTTTCACCAGTCGAGTGCTTCAGGATTTCTGCAAAGAAATCGGCTTGACTTAACACCTCAATGCAACAGCCTTACCAAGAGGCAATGGACAGGTGGAACGGTACCATGGCACCATTCTCAACTCACTGGCTGCTATGGGAGCCGATGTTGACGATGCTCGTTGGGACCAGAACATCCTGAATATCCAGTTAGGATTAAATGGAAGCGTCAATTCAGCAATAGGCGTCACACCAAGTGAAGCCTTAATGGGTTTTCGTGTTCGACTCAACAGGGCTGTCGAGAGTGGAGAACTGGACATTGTCAACGTCATCAAAATACGGAAAGAAATGGTAGCAAGGATTGCCAGGCATCAGGAGGAGCAAAAGGCCCGGTTGGCGGTAGAGAATATGGAACCCTGGATTAAGTTTGGGCCATGAGAGATTGGTCGGTGTGATATGGTATGGGCACGAGATAATACTGGCAGTAGGGGACATACACACTGTAGTGTTTGCGAAGAACAGTGGTGTAGTGTCGCTCGTACGGGTATATGAGTGTCGGCTTACGTAATCACGTGGGGTGTGATATGGTATGGGCACGAGAGGATACTGGCAGTAGGGGACATACACACTGTATTGTTTGCGGAGAACAGTGGTGTAGTGTTGCTCGTACGGGTATATGAGTGTCGGCTTACGTAATCACGGGGAGTTTGAGAACTCCGGAGTAAGTAGGTGACAGTACTGATCAGACATTGTCGACAATTATTTTACTTTTATTTTGATTTGGTACCATGAATGCTATTTGTTTTCTTATTTTGTATTATTATTATTATCGTTTGGCCAAGCGACTGTCTCGTTGTTCTGTAGGTTCCATTGCGTGGAGCCCGAAGGAGAAACTGAATAATGCAGCTATTGTTTTTTTTTTGTGAATTTTATCGAATATAAAAAAAATACAGTCATATTCTAACATTGTCGAGAGTTTCAGAAATTTCAGAGGTCGTTTTGGACTTCTCGCACACCGAGTGAGGCACTCGGGCGTCAGGAATGGCCGTGTCAGGGAAAAGCTGCGCCATGGTCTTCGGGGAGGCGAACGGAGGCAGCCGAGGGCCAGCGACCATCATCGGCGCCCTACATCGGCGCCGGAGGGTAGACGTGATTAGAGATCGAAGAGTTGCGGAGTTGAATATTAAAGCCACTTATTGTTAATTTTACTATTCTTAATTATCTTGTACTTTCTGTTAACTTCAATATAGTTATTTCATCATTTTTACAACAATGTACTACATTTGTTACAATCGTGAGTCATGGGAGGTGACGTCACTTGTGTAAGAGATGTGGAAGGTTTTAAAATTAGAGAAGAAGGTCGTTCCGTGGCTCGATGGGAAGAGCGGCAGGCCTGTACGGGAAAGGACGCGAGTTCAAATCCCGCCGGGTTCGACATTTTTTTCTCTGGTTTAAATCCTTCTTAACAGATGAGAAGTGGGATTCACTGCGTGCTTGACTGCTTGGAGTAGCAAGGCGTAGTCGATGTAGAGGTGTATACAGGTTCGGTGGCATTCGGTGCCAATGACAGTTTGTGAGTCTAAGGTGTCGAGAGGACAGCCGAGGACGGCTGTATTGTCAGGTATGGCCGAACTGTTACAATCGTGAGTCATGGGAGGTGACGTCACTTGTGTAAGAGATGTGGAAGGTTTTAAAATTAGAGAAGGAGGTCGTTCCGTGGCTCGATGGGAAGAGCGGCAGGCCTGTACGGGAAAGGGCGCGAGTTCAAATCCCGCCGGGTTTGACATTTTTTCTCTGGTTTAAATCCTTCTTAACAATTTTTATTTGCTCGGAAACTAACTGGCGCAGTCGGTAGGATAGTGAAGGGCAGCGTTTGAGTGCATATCAAACCGGAGGAACAAGAATCGTCTTGCAAGACCCATCTATTTCTACAGAGAATTTGCTATCCCAAGAAAAACCTACCCCCAAAAGAAGACTCATCGTCGAAGTCTAATCTCCTGGTAACGAACAAAAATCGTCGTGACCAGCCGAAGGAAGAAATGCTCTCCATCGTCATCGCGACGTTACTGTGAGTCCTTTTTCCTTTTTGCTATCTTCTAATTATAGTGTGTTTAATAATTTAATTACGGCTTAATACAGATCGTATTAATAATTTTATGTCAGAATCTGAATCTGAAATCGACACCCTTATAGACAGAGTCAGTAAGTTAGTAGTTGAGAAATCCAATATTAAA
This sequence comes from Schizotus pectinicornis, assembly GCA_951805265.1. NCBI lineage: Eukaryota > Metazoa > Arthropoda > Insecta > Coleoptera > Pyrochroidae > Schizotus > Schizotus pectinicornis. The sequence continues at coordinate 47,244 of OX638203.1, read as the reverse complement.
ATAAATACCGTAGTAAAACCTTTTAAAATGAATACTCCAAGTCAAGGAACAGGAAATCAGCCAGCAGAACCTTCCCCAAATAAACTAAATTAGCAACTCTTAAAGTTGTATATTGATACCATTCCTAAGTATGATGGAAATCTTCACACGTTGGGAATTTTTATCGATAATTGCGAAAACCTAATTAGAACTTACAATGACCCAAATGATTTGCGTCTTTGTAATTTTATTTTGAGAGCACTCATTGGCAAATTAACCGGCAGAGCTCTTATTTTAATAGGTTCGCGAATAGAACTACAAACATGGTTAGAAATAAGAAATGCGCTGACTCTCAGTTTTGGAGACCAGCGAAACATTAACTGTTTGGTGCAAGATCGTTTTGCGCCCAGAAAGAAACGAAACCCCTATTAGTTTTGGAATGAGATGCCAAGACGCTAGAAGTTTAATTATATCCAAATTAAATAGTTTAGGACTGTCGAACGAGGAACTAAAAATTCGCCTTAAAAATTATCAAGATTTAGCATTAAAAGCGTTTATTAGAGGCCTTTCCGGCCCAATTCAAAACAATGTGCGTTTGCGTAACCCAGATAGCCTGGAAAAAGCCATGAGTCTGGTGATTGAAGAGGAGAATTTTCTTTATTCCCAACAAAGAACCAATATGCTTAACACTCAAGTTTCTTTTAAACCCTCGCAACGTATCACCTCCACAAGATTTAATAATTACAGCTCTAATTTACAAAATTACCCCAGACCAAACATGCCAACAACCCCCCAACATAACTTTGCACGAAATTTTAATAACCAACAAAATTTTACACCTCACCAACAAAATTTTGCCCGAAATTTTAATCATCACCCAAATTCGTCACCTCAACAACATTTTCTTCGAAATCCCACCAGTCAACCCAATTGGCGTCCGAACAATAATTTTTCGACCCAAAAACACCCTTATTTCCAACAGAGACAAAGTCAAATAATTCGAAATGAACAAAATCATAGATTCAATCAAAATTTTAACCGTCCGCCAGGGCAAAATTTCAATCAACCCAAACCTGAGCCAAAGGATACTTCATTCAGCAACTCGCGTATTCCCCCAAAGAAAAATTTTACCCACACGGAACTCTTTACCCAAAATATAAGCGAAAATTATCAATTTGAAAATCCTTCTGAAAACACCATGCACAACCCCGAGAATTACGGTTGCGATTATTACGAAAATTCAGACTACCCCTTTTATGTAGACGAGAACCAACTACAATCTGAAAATTATCGATCATCAAGTACCGAAATTGATGGAAATGCCTACGAAACTCTAGGACAACCTTCTAGTTACAACGAAGTAAATTTTCACGACGTCATGAACACGAACAACCTAACGTAATACAATTAAATTTTACCAAAGCTAATTAACCCCACGTTTTCATTCCCGAATTAAACGCTAATTTTCTTATAGACACCGGCAGCACTAAGAGTTTAATGAATCTAAATCTAGCTTATAAATTTTATAAAAATTATATCCACAAAGGAAATTTCAATATCCAAACCGCTCATAATATCAGCTATCATGATGAAGTCCTAACCATTCTTATTTTCAAAATTTTTAACATAGCAGAAACTCACAAATTTTATATTTTTAAGTTTAAGTTTAAAAATTTGACGGACTGATAGGTGTTGACCTACTTAAACAATTAAACGCTAATGTAAACGTCACCACACGAAGATTAACAACACCCCACGCGAATATTGCCATTATCTTCGAACCAGAAGAAGATAAGCAAGGAAGCAATTTTACGTCACTTAACCATACTGTCATTATACCTCCCAGAACCCAATTAGTAACAAAATTACCGGTTAACCATAAAGAAAGAACAGGCATATTTTCATACACAAAATTTGGAAAAGTCGAAACTCCGGAAGCGGTAGTTAACATTAAATCATTAAATCATTTTACAATTATCACTTTAATAAATTCCTGCGAAAACCCTGTCAAATTAACTTTCTCAGAACCATTAGATATAGAACCACTAAATATTAACGAAATAAATTTTATAGAGAAAATGGAAACCGACACCGATTTAAACAAAAATTTTGACAATTTACAGAAAGCCAATCTAAAAAATTTAAGATTAGAGCACTGTAACAAAGAAGAAAATGACGCCATTAGAAAACTTTGCTTTGAATACCGAGACATTTTTGATTGCGAAAAAATCCCTTTTACTTTTACCAATCAAATCAAGCATGACATAAAATTAAAAGACCAAATTCCGATATACACGAAATCATATCAATACCCTGAAGTTCATAAAACGGAAGTACATTCACAAATTTCAAAAATGTTAGACTCAGGCATTATTCAAAATTCAAATTCACCATGGTCCAGCCCAATTTGGATCGTCCCAAAAAAACTAGATGCGTCAAACAAAAAGAAATGGCGTATAGTGATAGACTACAGAAAATTGAACGAGAAAAGTATAGACGACAAATTCCCATTACCAAACATCAGTGACATTCTTGACAAACTAGGCAGAAGTCAATACTTTACCACCTTGGACTTAGCAAACGGTTTTTATCAAATAGAAATGAACCCCGAAGACGTCCCTAAGACAGCATTTTTAACAGATACAGGTCATTACGAATTTAAGCGAATGCTTTTTGGCTTAAAAAATGCCCCTGCGACCTCTAAACGAGTCATGAATAATATTTTACGAGGTGTTCAAAATGAGATATGTTCGGTTTATCTCGACGGTATCATTATTTTTTCTACCTCTTTACAAAAACATTTAACCAGACTACGACAAGTTTTTCAACGACTCCGAGATTCCAATTTCAAAATTCAACTAGACAAATCCAAATTTTTAAAGCGCGAAGTTGCATATTTAGGCCATATCATTACACCAGACGGAGTAAAGCCAAACCCGGATAAAATTAATTCAATAAAAAATTTCCCTATTCCAAAAACACAAAAAGATATTAAAAGCTTTTTAGGACTATTAGGCTATTACAGACGTTTTATCCGTGACTTTGCCAAAATCACTAAACCAATGACAAAATGTTTAAAAAAGAATGCGACTGTAACTCATGACAAAGACTTTCTTGAATGTTTCGAAATTTGCAAACAAATTCTCATTAACGACCCAATTCTACAATACCCGGACTTCAAAAAACCATTTATTCTAACAACAGACGCTAGCAACATAGCTCTAGGTGCCGTATTATCTCAAGAAATACCCCGCGACAGACTAGTAGCATTTGCCTCAAGAACATTAAACGAATGTGAACAAAAATATAGCACAATCAAAAAAGAATTGCTTGCCATTGTTTGGACATGCAAATACTTTAGGCCCTATTTATTCGGAAGGAAATTTAACATATATACAGATCATCGACCTTTAGTTTGGTTGTTTAATCTTAAAGAACCTAACTCAAAATTAATTCGTTGGAACTTAAAGAATTTGACTACAACATAATTTACAAAAAAGGTAAACTAAACACTAACGCGGACGCGTTATCACGAATAACCATCAACGCCTTAGAAAACGAGTCAATTATAAATCACCCAGGCGACGTAAATAATGAAATCTTAGAATACCTAAGAAACATGTCCGAAAACCCTATCGAAACCCAACCTCAACCATCGACTAGTTTTGATACTCAACAACCACAAAAACAAAAAATTCAAATTCTAGAAAATAAACAAATTAGACCCCCTGATGTCGAAACTCTAAACACCCCTCATTCTTCTAGCAATGAATCAGTGAACACCGCCATTCCTATATTAGACGAAATCTTCAATAATAAGATCAACCAAATTCTTATCAAACCAAACGTTCATGATCAACTCGAAGTGTGTAATAACGACTTTGACAAATTTAAAATATTAGAAGTAAAAATTCCAGAATTCAATGAAAAACTTGTCTTCAAATTTTTGAGAGATCATACCACTGCAGAGAAACCCTTTTACATGTATTTTTACGACAAAAACCACTACTCCATCTTTAACAGAATTTACATGCAAAAATTTTATGCAAATGGACTGAAATTAATTAAACGTAACAAATTAGTAAACACTGTTCGTGAACTTGACGAACGTTTGATGCTCATTAAACATCAACATGAGGGTAAATGTAACCATAGAGGCATTCACGAAACACTAGAAAAACTGAAACGAAACTATTTTTGGCCCAATATGAAATCCGATGTAAGTAACTTCATTAATAACTGCACCATTTGCCAAACCGCAAAATATTCACGAAATCCACCATATGTACCACTAGTTTAGACAGAAACACCCACCAAACCATTCGAAATTCTTCATGTAGATACCTTCAGATTTGATAATCAAATTTACCTCACAGTCTTAGATAAATTTTCCAAATTAGGACAAGCTACCCAAATTAAAAGCACGTTAGCCATTAAAGCCTGCAATGCATTAACGGAATTCTTTAGTTACTATGGACTACCAGCAAAAATTGTTATGGATAACGGAAGCGAATTTAACAATAAACCCATCAAAGAACTTCTGAAACTACATAAAATCGAAATTCATTTCACTACGCCTTTACACCATGAATCTAACTCCCCCGTTGAACGTTTTCACTCCACACTTTTTTTTTTGAGACTTTTAAAAAATCGATTCAAAAACGACCCATACCTAATGAAATACGCCATCATTGCTTATAATAGTTCAATCCATTCTACAACCACCTTCACCCCATACGAATTAGTCTTAGGACACACAAATTCTAGAGACCCATCTGAATTAGTAAACAAAACCTTCTATACCGACTATATACAAAACCACAACGACAAACTAAAATCTCTGTACGAAAGTGTAACCGAAAAATCTGAAAAATCTAAAGCAAAAGTGTTAGAAAAAAGAAACACCAAAGGACCCCTACAATGCCAGTTTAAACTAAATCAAGTAGTGTATAAAGCTAACGATAGGAGGAACAAAAAAGAAAATAAATTTAAAGGCCCCTACAAATTAATCGAAATCCTGGAAAACAATAAGGTCAAAATTCAAAATTCAAAAACCAATAAAGTTGAAGTAGTCCACATGAAAGAATTGAAAAAACCATCTGTTGTTACAGAATCGCCTACAATGACGCAACCACAACAACCATCGAATACCCAAAATTCCACAATTTGAATGACAATCCTGGTTTACTACCTCATAAGTTAGGCAATGCCCACAACAAAATAGATCACTGGTCCTTTATACAAATTTACGATATCACTAATGTTGTATCTTACAGTTGGGAGTTAGTGAATAACGTACGGTCCAAAGGTCTAAAATACAAGTATATTAACTGCTCACTATAGATACATAGGTTGTTAACCTAAAAGCGTCGGCACCCCAAAAGAGACCGAGGCGTTCGGTGCCAGGGTATTTATCCCCCTGGCTGTCAACCACGGCCGCCAACCCCTGGCTACTTCAGGGCTGCCAACACATGGTTGCCTCAGGGTTGCCAACACCTCCCCCTCTATGAAGTCTTGTATTCATCGAGCCAGGAAGGTGGGTTCCGAATTCGAGTTGACCCTGTTCGAGTCTCCCCAGCCGCTGCCGGAGTTGGTGCTTCCGGTGCTGGTGCAACGCTTTCTTCCTGTTGCTGTCGTTGCTGGTCAGCCGCGTCCGGAGTTGGTGCTTCCGGTGCTGGTGCTGGTATAACGTTTTCTTCCTGTTGCTGTCGTCGCTGGTCTCTCCCCTCCTGTAGTTCCGTGAATTGTTCCAATATAACCGCTAACGGAAGCTTGTATTCTTCGGACCACCGCTTCGGATCTGAATCGGCTCTGGTGCGGAGTTGATTTGCGTGCGACCTTATTAGTCCTGATCTTCGAGTAGCTTCCAGCATAACGTTGTACATGACATGCCCAACGCGCTCGATGACCCGCCCTTCGGCCCAGGACCAGGAATTTCCTTGGAATATTTTGGCGTAAACAAGTTCCTGCGGTTGAAAAACTCTTCTTTTTGCTCCGTGGCGCCGGTTAAACTGGTCTTCCTGAGTCGACTTTCTTACGGTCGGACTTGTGGGAGAAGGTAGTTTTAGATGATCCATTTCTATCTTCATTTTTCTGCCCAGCATGTGCTCCGCTGGTGAGGAACCTGATGGAGTATTCTTGTTAGGCGCGGATCTGTACATGGAAAGAAACGTTTGTAGGGCTTCCCTCATGTCGACGTTCGCCATCTTTTTCAGAGCTCGTTTAAATGTATCCACAAATCGTTCCGCCTGTCCATTAGATTGTGGGTGCTGTTGTCAGATGCTCGATGTGGTTTTTCTGGCAGAAATCGTTGAAAATGGTTGAAGTAAACTGTGTGCCGTTGTCTGATACAATAGTAGACGGGAATCCAAAACGCGCAAACATTTCTCTCAGCTTCTCAACAGTTACCGCTGCTGTAGTCGACTTGGTGACCACAATCTCAGGCCATTTTGAATAAGCATCGACAACAACCAAGAAGTAGTGGTCATGGACCGGACCGGCATAGTCAATATGTATGCGCTGCCATACCGCTGTTGGTTGCGGCCATGACCGTAGCAGCGTCTTCACGGGTGATTTAAAAACTGAGGGAAACCGGTTCTGTACCAAATTGCAGGTGACTGGTAATTGTAGAACGGGAGTTGTGTTAATCTGGTTGCATACCTCTCTTATAGGAACACGCCACAAATCGAATTTCTCAATCCAACCAATTCCCAGCAAGTTCAAATTCGGTAAGGGCGTGATAAAACACGTGCCTGTCTTTGTTTTCCCTTGAAGCGTCATGTCACAGGACAGTTCCATTGACAGCATCACTGGCGTTCCCGAAGCATTCCTTGCAGCATGTTTGGTTTTCTTCGCAGGTGGTTTCCCTAAAGATGCCCATGTTTCCTCCGAAATAATCGTGATGTCTGATGCTGTGTCCAACTGCAGTGTCGTTTGAATTCCATTTATGGACACTGTAACGTACTTACGACGTTTGGTTGGCATCTTAACGTTCGGTGCCAGGGTATTTATCCCCCTGGCTGTCAACCACGGCCGCCAACCCCTGGCTACTTCAGGGCTGCCAACACATGGTTGCCTCAGGGTTGCCAACAACTAATATAATCGAAACATAAATACGAGGGTTTTCCTGCTTTAAAAATCTTAAACACAAAAACTGCAAATAGATACTTCATTCTATTAAATACCGAGAGTTCGCCTAACATACAAATATACGGGCTTACTTGCCTACCGAATCCCACTGAACACACAAAGCGCACACATGCGTTCTGGATACGCTGCAGCCGCCCTCGACTCTGCGAAGATAGAAACCCATAATACACCGGAGAACAATAATCCAGCCTGGGATAAACTAACGATTTAATGAGCTTTAACTTAGTTTTTTCATCAAGAATTTTTTTATGTTGGTATAACATTCGCAGTGCTCCCATCGCAGACCCGAAAACGACATTAACGTGCTTTTCAAAGCTAAGTCCAGCATCAATTATCACACCTAGACATTTAGCAGATTCAACCAGTTTTACCGGAGACCTGCCAACAACCACTGGAAACATCTGGGCGTTATATTTCCTTCTTAGCCCGTTGCGCCCACACCAATCTCCCACCCTCTCCAAGTCCGCATTAAGCAAAGCAATCGATGTTCCAACATCGCCCACCGTAGACGATAGATAAATCTGGATATCATCTGCATACAGATGACAACCAGCCGACACGACCACCCTGGGAAGATCAAAAGCAAATATCGAAAAAAGTAGCGGGCCCAAAATACTACCCTGGGGCAATCCAGATTCGACAGCAACCCAGCCTGACATCACCCCATTTAACTTGACGGCCTGCACCTACCGTGGAGGTAACTATTAAACCATTTGTTTTCAGTACCTCTAACGCCAATATATCTTAATTTAGCTAGCAAGAGGTCAAAGTTTACCGCATCAAATGCTTTACTTTGATCTAACAGTACAAGGAGTGTGAGCTTGGACTTGTCAAACTCCGACGTGATATCACTAACCACCCTACTCATTGCTGTAGCCGTGCTATGGCCACTCCTAAACCCAGACTGACAAATCGGCAAAATTGAGTTTTTACAGAGGTACTCGTTCAGTTGCACTGACACCAGTTTCTCCATGATTTTAGATAGAATGGGTAGAATACTTATCGGTCTAAGATCAGTCAAAGCAGCAACGTTTGAACTTTTTGGAATCGGCACCACCAAGGCATACCTCCAGACTCCGGGAACTACACCTTCGCCAAGCGACTTATATATCATCACCATCAACACCCCAACACAGTGAGGAAGAACCAATTCCAGCATTTTATAACTCAGACCGTCGCTGCCCGTAGATAGTCTCCTCTGGAGTTTGAAAGCTTCAAGAATATCAGCTTCCCCAATCGGCGAAAACCGAAAAACACCTTCTGAACCAACCCCATTTTCAAAGTAATCAAGCGTCTCTTGATGCACTTGCACCCGATCAACAAATTCAGCAAAGTAGTTATTTACATCATCGGCATTGCCTACCAGATCCGGTACCGCAATAAACTTACCACTGCTACCAATGCCCCACGACCAAAAAAGTCGCCACATTCGAGCCGAATCAGTCCCACACTTATTAATCATAAAACGCGTAAAAGCAGACTTTTCCCTTCGAATAGCAGCGCCCACGTAATTGCGAAGCTCAACATAGTAGTTACGACTCACAACAGACCGCTCCCTATGATATCTCTTCAACGCCTTATTTTTGAGTTTTATCATTTGCTTGATGTTATATGTAATAAACGGTTTTGCTGAAGCTCTCTGCTTGACTTCGATTTTTAGTTTTAGAGGGGCATGCACGTCAAATAACTCTGTGATTTTTTCATTAAGCAGCTGAGCCTGCCGATCAATATCTGCCACAGCACTGACAGCGTCCCAATCAATATTATTTGCATCATTTGAAAATTGAGCGTCATCGAATTCGGTAAAATCTCTACGGAAAACACGCGTACGCCGCGTCACCAGCCGCGGAAACCCCACCGTGCAGCGAACGAGAAAATGATCGGAAATATTACCTAAATCCAAAACCCCGCAGTCAGAGGTATTGAGAGACTGACTTACACATATTACATCTATAAGACTTTCAGAAACCGGGGTAACGCGAGTCGGAACATCAATAACCTGCTTTAAGTCATATCTCTGAAACAATGATAACAAAAATGCAGCGCTTGCATTATGATGATTTAGTAAATCGATGTTAAGGTCACCCATCAGAAAGATGGCGTCTGAGTCAACAGACACGGTGTCCCAGGCATCAGACAAATTCTCGAAACAATCATTTCCAGTATTCGGTGGTCGATAAACCACCCCAATAGCTACCCGATTATTTTCGTAAACAATTCTAACCCACATCTGTTCAAGCGGTGACCCTTCACCAGTATTATAACAATAAACAGGGTCTAAGTTATTTCTTATATACAGGGTGTTCAGCTTGAACTGGATTCTTTGATAACTCCAAAAATACTAACGTGGGTAAAAATTGTTAAATACAAAAGTTACTTGTGGCAATGTTCTCCACGACTTAAAAATATTTTTGCATATACAGGGCGTCCGATGCTCGAGATTCTTGGAATCACTCCGTATTTTTAAATGGGATGATATGGTTTTTCTTGCAGTTTTGGATTCCCTGTGAAAAATTAAGATAATTTTATTTACCATGTCCTATGGCTACAATGTACAGTTTTTGAGTTATTCATAATTTTTCAAAAATTTTGACATGTGTGAAGGTTTACTAAAATCAACGTTATTCCGGTATGATAGCAGATTTTTTAAATTTCTTTTTTTAGTGTTAAAGGCGATGAAATGGAGCTGTTATTTCGTTATTTGGAAGTTGAAAAAATTTATTGGAAGGGTCTCACCGGAATCCCTAAACATACAAAATTTTAAACGTCAAAATCTCGCGTTTTTCAAATAGAATACTCCTATTATTTTTATGGTGTCATTATCCAAATGCAATTCTGTTTCATCTTTATTAACATGTTCCTATGACTAAATGCCGTGGTTTTTGAGTTGTTTTATATTTTTCGGTTCTATTTGAGAATCTGACACAAACTAATCAATTTTGTTATCAAAGGAGGCCGGAAAAGTGACATTTTATTTTTCTTTGAGTTAATAATGAAAACAAACGTACCTAACACAAATTTAGTCAAACCATGACTTAAGTGCTGGCTCTAAAGAAATATTTTTGCTCGATCAGAATATCCTGCGACTCACGCTTAAGCGCGATTTGCTTAGACCCGGACAGATCTGTCGCATGTCGCTGTTTTTTCCGTATCCAGCACCCGTATAAATGCGCCCATTAGTATTTTCAATACTAAAACATCGTTCTCTTGTTTTGCTACCATGTTAGCAAAATGTGACACCTTGATCAATCAGTTAATTTTTTTTCATTTTTACATTTTAGTTCTTTTGGTCAAATACACGAAAAAAAAAAATTTCAAGACGTTAAGAAAAGTGAGTTTTCCATGTTCGTGTAAATTTAATCCACTCGCGAGCTGCGCTCGCTTGTGAATTGAAACTTTTACACTCACTAGAAAACAACCACTTTTCTTAACTTATAGAACAATCTACTATTGACTGACTAATCAAAATACTACTTACCTGCAAAAGGAAAAAGAAATCGCAATTAAAATCACAAGAGAAGTAAAACCTTTTCAAGATAAAACCTCTTTTGGGGCAATGTTTGTCTCCTCAAATGAGAAACTGCTCAAAAGTAAGTTCTTTGAAATTTAGGTAAACGGGGCGTCATAAAAGGACCGGAGAATATAACATGGTCAATACCAACACACTTAAAACTGCAGCCTAAGTGGAGAGTGCGGATGATCCACAAGTGAATGAAACGATGTTTGATATTATCGGCAAGGCTAGCGTATCCCCCTGGAAGAGACGTTGAGCTTGGATCTATTACTAGCATCAGTCGGGTAGATAAGGGGTAAGTAGAAACGTGGCTTATAGAAATATTTTAAATAAAGACTTTGTATACTTACTACAGAAAATAATAAATGCAATATTTAGCAAAATAAACAATAACAAAATTTATAATGCTGTTGAATTGCTCATACAATACTAGCGACTAGTCCCTAGGACGCAACTTTTGCTCCCGCTCACGGCTGCGCATTATGTACACTTCGCGCATAAGGACGAAGTACTTCAAAGATAGAGCGCTAGACGGTTGCTAGTCAGGTAGCCACACGGGATAGTCGTTGGAAATGGACGGACGAGGTCGTGGGTTCAAATCATGGCCCAGGACAAGAAATTTTTTTTTCTTTTTTTTAGAGGCACGCAAAAAAGAGTTTTGTACAAGGTCAGTTCAGGGCCCTGTAATTTTTTTTTAAAAGCACGATTAGAAATTACCACTAAAAAGCGAGAAGTGAGCATTGTAAACAATTACCCATAATGCGCAGCCGTGAGCAAAAGTTGCGTCGTAGGGGCTAACCGCTAGTCTCATACAATATGCATTGGTGATATTTAGGTTATTTGTCATTAGTTGTCATGTTGACATTGCTCTGGTGAAGACTGGCGAGCAAAAAATTAAGCACGATGTTTCTTCCCAGGGTAAACCAACTCCTTTCAATACGATGGAGAGAGCACTCATTTCTAGCTGATTCGCGGCCGGGCGAGTGAAGTGGATTACCTTTGGGATAGGTGTAAAGTTCAAACGCAATATATATTTATTATCCGCAGCATCATTGAGCGATAAGAATTTGCAGGAGCTAAATAAGGTAGACTGACAGTCACTCCTACAGCCCGTTTTACACAACTTCAAAATTGCCGATTTTGCATCACGAGTCGTGCTTAATTTTTTGCTCGTCAGTGCACCTACGATTTAAAATTTTCGAGCAAAATTAGATTTTACTGGGGAGGACCCAAAACAAATTGGAAACTAAAAATATTTTTAGTAATGATCTCATGGGCGATTTTTTTGATAACATTTTTTACTTGTTGATGTGGGATAACTGGAAAACATTTTTTTTTGATGGGTTCATAAACTTTAAGCGGCGCCCTCGGGCTTCACTTTGCACCTATTGATAGATCATTTTCTTTCCTTGATACCTACCATTCCTACTACTATAGCGCCTTTGTCACACGATGACGTTTGTCAATCGCCAGAATGATCTTCTATCTCGTATTTACTTCATCAGATACAGTTATCTTTAAACTACAAAAATAATTAAATTAATTATAATTATTTATCAAAAAAGTTATGGTTGAAAGGTGAAAATTGTTATTTAAAAAAATTGTATAAAATATTAATTCCGTTTGTTTTTTGGTTTTAACTAAGTATATGGTACACATAAATACTAATTTTCTTTAAAAAAAAATAAAAAGCGTAGTGACTCAGTGGGACGTCCAAAAAACGCTGCCAATTGTGGAAGGCGTTTCGTAACCACGAACAAATTAGAATTGACGAGTTTGGGTGTAGCGTTTTTTGTAGATCAACGAAAGTTAGATCCTTGTAAGAATGTCCCGAGAAGATTTAAAAGTGAAAATTGAATTGATGAAAAGTGAGCCAGTTAGAACAATTAACTTCTCCGTCTGTTTATGTGAACTGAACTTAGTGATTGTAGAAAAAGTAATAGTGTGCTACATATCGTGCTATCCTGCCAGCGCCTCCGCAACTTTTTGTCGATACCTACCAATGTGTCATTCTACATAAACATAAGACAATACTAGTTTTCAGCTATCACGTCCACTTCTCCATATCTATTGATAGTGTTAAGATAACCAAACATATAGAAGCGCACTGTTTTTATTGAGGTAACTTTCGCGAAGTAGGCGTTTTCTTTTTGCCTGAAGGTAACGAAAAAGTAAAATATTGAAACGAATCTACTTTGCCTAAGGCTGTATTTAAAAAAACATTAATCTGGTTCATTTGAATAACAAATAATGGGATACATAATCTATACCGGGTGTTCATTTTGAGAGAAAACGGACATCTTCTGCTAAACTATACACTTTATGAAAAAAATTTTTAATGGAAGCTACTGCACAAAATACAGTCTTCTCAAATATGCTTTTCAATATTTTTATTCACTTGTCATTTAATCAGAAATGATATCAACTTTATTATTTCAAATAGCAACACATAATTTTTTTACCAATTTCTGGTAGATAATTTAATTTTGAATCCAACAGTGTATTACAAAGAGGTTGTTGTGTCAGAAAAATTTTGAGAAAAATGACTGAATGTGAAATTACAGTTTGCGGCATAGTCTTACTTGATAATTTGAAAAGTTCTCACGCCGAGACACAGGTTAAAAATAAGATCGAGCGATTATGGAATTATTGTAATTATTGTATAGTGTATAGTTTAGCAGAAAATGCCCGTTTCCTCTCAAAATGAACATCCGGTATAATGATAATCGTAATTATGTACATTTCTCACAATATTCGTCATTATTATACTGTAAGTGCCGAAGTTTTATTAGTAAGTACTAAGTAGTAAAGTAAATATAATCTAGAAACCAACCAGTGATCGCGCTAATTGCTACGTGCAAGATGGTGCAAGTAAAAAATTTTTTACTGATAAAAATGGAAAAAGGAGAGATGAGCGCAGTATCATCCACATTTTTTTGAATTAAAATATTTTAAAAAAATTATTGAAAATCGAATTCCTATTTAGAAAATGTGTCTGATACACACCTATCCTCTTTCCAATTTTATTATCAATGAAATTTTAACTTGCACGTATGCACGTAGCGTAGCGACTGTTATTCTGTACCAAAAATAACCAGAAAATAGCACCTGCTGATGTTTCTTACAGCAGCGCTCAGACGCTCAGAGAGTGCTGTGACTTTTTGACAGTCATTGCGGCACAACTCTGTCCGTTATGATGAAGCGATAAGAGACACGCAAATCCGGCAAAAGCCGAATGTATTTAAAATAATTATTAAAGAAAACAAAAGTTCCTATTACATACCTGTCAGTCGACAAAAATTTAAACGACATGTTTTAAATTGTATATGCATAATTTTTTTATATTATCGTTATACTTTCAATAGGTTCCATGTAGGTAAGTACTAATTTTTTTTAACTAAGTAATTGTAATAATTCAGAATTAATTTGGTAGCAGAAAATAATATTAAAATAAGCGCTATACGATATGCAACCCATTAAACAATAAGCAATTATGCGTTGCCTATTTACTTCATTTGCTTAATGTTTATTTCAGACTTTGTTAAAACACGTTAAAAAACAGTTTTATGGGAATTTCATAAATACAGTAATAATAATTATTTGAGTACTGTTATATCTAGACATACCCGTTAGGTTGGTTAGGTTAGTTAGAATGATACTACGGGATAACCAGATAACAATGTATAACCCGATATAACGGAAGTAATAATCAAGAAGATGATCATGTTTGATTATCGAACCATTCAACGATATAACAAGTACTATTGGCAGAATAATTACCAGGTTAGCAATGCTCGATAATAAGCATAGTGCAGGATTCAGGGATAAAATCCTTGGTTGTCATAATTAGGTATGTTTTTAATGCTAGTAGGTATATACATACATTGATACATTGTACTTACATACTATATTATAACGTTTAATTTTATATTTGTGTACAAAATGGTCAAGATTAAAGGATTCTGAACAAAATTTATTATGTCATAGCTCTGAAATTTTGAAGTTTAACGGTTTCAAGATGTGACCTACAATCCAAATTTTTGTACTAGTTAGTAGGTAGGTATTACAGCGGTGATTTGTATTGACAAGAAATCGTAGCTCTCTGAACCTTTGAATTCATAAAATTAAGAAACCAATTGTTTTGCAATATTCTTTTTCACTGTACCATTTTTAAATAATATTTGATGTTAAACGTTAAACATTTAATATCAATTATTGATTCATTTGTAGACTTGCTAAGAATCTTTTACGTTTCCTTGCTTTTATGATTGCACTTATTCACTGTTTATTTCTTAATTCCAATGCTTCTTAGTATACCTACCAAAAAAGCTAAAAGTTAAAGTTAAAAAAATTTTACGTGTTTTACCTTACAATAATAGATGCCGTTAACTGACTTGTAGATTGTAGATTTCAGAGGTGTTTGGCTTTCTAGCCTTTCCGAACTGCAACAAATGAAAACTTTTGTTCAAACTCTGCCTGTAATTTTTGTCTCAAAGGCAAATCTTGCGAAGTTTACATTGGGTTTGGGAGATATTTTTCCACTTTATCAGACCATAAACTTGTTACCCTCGAGGTGCGAGATTTAGTCTCGGTCTTGGGGATGTTATAATTACCCCGAGAGTAAACAAAATAGCCCTACCGGAACCTAGGGCAGGAGACTCAGGTGGGCGTGATGGTTCGGTTAGAACAAAAACGAACTCGTGGTTATACTAAATAACACCAAGCGGTTTATTGTAACGGGGGTAAAGTTTCCCTCCCAAAAAAAAAATTAACATTAAAATTGTTGACAATGTAGAAGAAAAAAAACAAGGGAAAAAAAATGAAGAATACTGGCGGGTGTTGAGGTTCCTCCGGATAATTTCGGGATGCCTGAAGGGCCTAACGCCACGCCTGCCTGAAGGGACTTACGGTGATCAAAAATATAACAAATTGCCTGACGGGACTTATGAGGGAAAAAGGTGCCTGAGGGGCCTTAAACTAACGATGAATAAGAAAACAAAAGCTACTTAATGCGAGTTGCCGGTCTCGGTCCGATCTCCCAGGAGCGTTGCGGTCTCCCCGACGTTTCTGGTTCGGATCGCCTGGACGACGCCGGGGTTCCGAGGGGTGGTCTTTGAGGTGTTGATGGCCTTGGCCGGTATTTAGCCCTCCGGCTAGTCGGAAATCCCCCCTCGACTAGACGCCCTAATCAGAGAGATTGATGGTGGTACCACAAGAAGCTTAGGAAAACGGTGAAAGGTACACTTACGCAAAAGTGTGGCGGCGGCGTGATTACGATAAGAGGTGGATTATGGTGGTGGTTCCAGTTGGTTCACGGGGAAGAAGCCCTTTTTAAATCCGTGACAGCCACGTGACTCTTTCCTCCACGAAACACATGATCCGAAATGTAATTTGTGACCTTCCTTCCTTTTTTTCCCTTTCCACTGATACCACAATCAATCGCCCGTTTTCTTGTCCGCGCGCGCCGATACCCGATAGTTTGAGAACTCACCGGAAGACAAAATCCAAAAAAAAAAAATTATTTGTAACGCTCGGATCTTTAGGAGCGTTACAAACTCACATTGCCGAAGTGAATTAGTCTACGACTTGTTAGGGCGTCACAGTGACATAGTATGTGTTGTGAAGTGTTTTCTTCCGATCCACATAATCTACATATCTCACTGCCCTTCTTTTCCATTTTCTTGAGATGGTACTTTAGGGGTCGATTTTAAGTCGAAACTTGCAATTTTGAGGCAAACGCCATTGGGACCGCTTTTTTCCTATATCGCAGTTGTTCAGTTGTTTATGAAGGCAGCTCGACCAATCGGCGAGTTGACCTTATCTCATCACCTCACAATTTTACGGCAAATATTGGCACTAAGTACTTCAGGTGGATGCGGTAAAATAATTTTTAACTTTTGATAATTTATATGGTCATTTGTGGCTGTTTACTTCGAAACTAGATTGAAAGTGTTAATTTTGGCTTAATTAATGTTACGCCTTTTAAGGTTATTGAAATGTAATAATTTAAAAAAAACTGTGAAGCTTCTAATTTTGAGTTTGTTGCTCGCTCGAATTCTTGATAATTTTTTAATTACATTTGTATTTTAATAGTTCTGTTGATCTCTGTTGTTGTTTTTATTGTTTAGATAAAGTTTTCTTGTTTCCAATGTAAAATGTAAGAAAAAAATGTTCAAATATATTATATTTATATTTTATTAACTTATTATTGATCTCTTTTCGGACACTTATAGGTGTAACATTTCTACGGCCTTCTACACTTATAATAATTTTTGCATTCGAAAATTCCCCTTTCTTGATTCACTGAATAGTTCTTCAAATTACTGCTGAAAATTTTGAAACAAATACGGATAAATATTAGTTATTATGTCGCCATAATCCTCTCTCTGGTTGGGCGTTTAGGACCACACTTCGGGGTTAAATTTTAGCATGGGCGGGTGTTGGGCAATAAATTAACACGTTAGATACATACGTCTTAAAGTGTTACTTGTATTCGGTCGGTTAATTTACAGCTTACGGTTAATTTAAAAACCATTTACCAGGGAGGTCCTACATCTACTTTAGAAACCACTTAAAAAAATGTTATTGAAGTTTTTTTATTAATTAACGTGATTCTAAATTTTTGACACTTGTTTTGAAAACACGTTCTATATTTCAGAAGCTGATTAGGAGACATCTTTGCTACTTTTGACAAGCAATTTTCACCACGGAAGTGATAGTAAAAAAATTAGTTTGTTATTATTTTTAGTTACTCTCAGGAGTGATTATAGTTTACTACATCTCAATGATCCGTTTCAAAATTGAATTCTCACATTATTACATATTTTTGCAAAATAAACAATTAATTCATAATTGGCACAAGAAAAGCACCCTTATATCGTTGATTGAGATATTTACTGGAAGATGCTCAGCCTTACCGCCAGAATCGTGCATAAAAATGATGCTGGCCGCTAGGAGTTCAGAATCGGTCCATTTGTCCGCCAGCATTATTATTAAATGCAGTTTAGTCGGGTTCAGAAATTACAGATAGCTGTAATATTACGACAACAAGATGAAGCGATGTTGCCACGTAGTATAGTTCATTTCAGCCGTTTTCTCGATCTCTTTTCAATTCATGACACTAACAGAGATGGAACAAACGAGCGGGAGACGAGCTTATTGTACGCGGTAGACAAGAAGTGATGCGGGTAAATATCTTTTGCACTACGTCTTCAGTGTCCAAATGCTGTAAACAAAATATGAATGAATTATTTTTTATTTGTTAAGAAATTTGTTAACCACAGAAAATGTGCTTAACTTTTCTCATTAAATAATTATACCTATTTCGATAATGTGTAGTAAAAAGTAGAAAACATTTTGCAAAAAATTAAAGATAAATATCAAAGCACACAGAACCGTAAGGGTTGTGGTGCAAATGTACGGTTTCTTTGGCCATCACGGTTGGCACACGGCAGGTCCGAGCTCATTTGTGCGGTCTGGGCTTTTACGATTTAGAGGACTAAACGGCTGAAATGAACAGTACCTTGCCGAACACTGTAACATGGTGCCAATCAATAATGATGGTGCTACACTTACGTCAGGGGCGGATGGAATGAATGATAAAACCGATTAGACGTTCCGGCCAGAGAAATTTAATTTGCCGACTTTCTCAAATTTACACTCGAAGACAAACTACATACTTAGCTATTGATATAGAGCTTGTGTTATTTCGATTTTAATTTAATCATCTGTGATTGTAGAACGTCAGCAAAATGCATTAACGTGATTTTTTGTATTAGCAAGGGCACGTATTAAAAGAGAAAAAATGCATTTCGTATTTCCAAAATAGCTCCGCACAGGTAAAAAATATCTGACTTTTGTTTTTAAGATACGTAGCGATAGACTCCGGGATTTGATGCTTTGAAGAAAGTTAACATGCACGTTAATATGAACAAAATACAAATGTTTACTTTAACATTAAATTATATGATGGGTAGAAATTTCAAAACAAAATTTAAGAATATTCCTAAAAAATTAAATTGCTTTTCAAATAACTCGACAGATAAAATTGTAATAAGTGCTCCAGATGTTTTGTCTATAAAAAAAGCATAAGTTCACTTTATATTTGTATCTTGATAATTTTTTGCTTTTTATATTATCCGACAAGAAATACACATTTATCGCAGTTACCCGTCGTCAGTTGTCATTTTTGTGTCAGTTTTAAAACATTTGAAGTTTTTTGTCGAGTTATTTGGAAAACGATCTAATTTTTTAGAATTATTCTTGAATTTTGTAATTACTGGGCGATAAATCGAAAATGGTTACAAATAGCCATAGGGGGTGTATGTACATACAAAAATGTTTGTTTTAAGTTTCTACATCATATCATTAAAAAATATACAGTGTTCCATTTGAAAAAACTGAGAAAATCAAATTTAAAAAGTTCTAAATTAAAAAATTAAGTTTAGCCACCCTGTATAATTTTTTAAAAGTAAAACAATTTAATGACATCCTACAGATGTTTCTTAACTAGTCCTTACATAATTTTTTCTTGGAACTCGTAATTGTGACTCTAGTGATTCTTTTAACATGCATCTGCAGATGCTATTATATGAACAAAAATACCCAAATCGCTACATCCAAGTGGTTTGGAAATAGTCAGGAATAATATTGAAGTGAAAAGAGTCTAGGAAAAGACTCCAAAAAATCTTGTTTTACACACAACATTCCATTTAAAAAAATGGTATTAGCCTCTATATAAATTGTCTTGGCTCATCTTGTATGTTCAGAAATAATTTCCGGTTATAGACTTTGTGTTTTTAAAGCAAATTTCTAGCTGTCATAGAACTCAAGCTATCAAAGTCGGACGCACTATTGCCTCACCCTGTATAAAAATTCTTGAATTTTTTGTATTTAATTAAAATTTTGTTTACATTGATTTGGTTTATGTGATTAACAACTGTCAAACCACACAGGAAAATAAAAATTTTGTCCTAAATTAGTTTTGTATAGATAGGCGTAAGGATCTTTTTTTGTATAATTTTTAAACTTTTTGTAAATTGTTTTTTTATTTAATTAAAACTTTGTTTACTTTGATTTCTGGAGCCGGTACCTGATTCATAAAACCGAAAACCAACGTTGGCCGTCTGTGGCGCCACCGTACAGTGCAGACAATGAGGGTGAGGGAACGCAGGACAAAGAAGGGAAACTCGGTCGACTATTAGCACGGGGTTGGGTATCTTTCAGTAAATACCTCAATCAACGCTTATATATAAACTTTTAATATTGTAATTGTTTACAATTTCCACTCTTCGCTTTTTGTGCTGTTTTTTTTAGAAACCATCGTAAAACATCATTAGAATGCCATTTTGAGCAATGAAATGTTGTGCAAATGATAAATAATTTTATGCAAAATTTATAGGAAAAAAAAGATGTGCTAGGGCAAGGAAAATGAGTAAAAATAAAAGTAGTTTGCACAAAAAAAGATATTGATTTTCGTATTGTATACATGGTGAGGAATGCGTTGGTGTAATTAGTTTTTTGAAAATCGAAGAGTGGGTAAAGTAAACAATGACCCCTCATTTTTCATACGACTTAACTACAATTTTTCAAAATAAAAAGCATCTTATTTTCCATTCACCTTAATTTGCAATAACTTCATTAAACTTGCAATTAGTATAAATTACAACATCTAAACGCTATAATTCACTGCGGTTATTAATTAGTATTCAATGTAATGAGTTGTAACAAAACACTGCATGTGTTCTACAAAGAAAATAACTTGATTCCCACTGAGCATTTTAGTAAATTATTTTGTAATAATTATTGTTGGAACAAACGCAGCTCCTTGCGTACAAGAACTTATATAATCAAGTTCTCAATGTAGTGTGGGCAATTAATTGTTTGGAAGTGCACGTTATAGCAGCAAATGTAAATTAGGTTCCTACAAGTTACGTCAACTTTATTCATGTGTTCATTCGTTTTGTGAATGGTAGTGTTCATTGGGTGCCCATGGTTGCATTGAAATGATTCGTAAACTAATTAATTAACTTAAATTGTCAGAATAAACCTATTTGTTAATTTTTTAGCCAAATTAAAATTTAAAAGTAATTTGAGAAAACTCGGTAAGGAAACAAAATATTATAAAATATTGCGTGAATTTAAGATTGTGTTGGACGAATTTAGATAAAGAAACTTTTGAGCAAGACCCTCCGCCGATCTAATAAATCACACCGTTGCTCCAATTAAACCCGAAATGGATCGAAGCAAAGCCCAGATTGGTGCAATTACTAAGCTTTTGAAATTTTCTCAGACACATAATTTCAATTTCATAATATTAATTGCAAACTATACTGGGAATATTACAAGTATTTCCAAATAGTACGTAATTATTGTCTAATTGTTGCTTATTCTATAGAATTAACTTGGAATAATTACACATCCCAACCCTAAATTATAATTAGCAAACTTGAAATTTAAAACCAAATCAAACTTTATTTAATAAGATCCGAGAAAGTCCTCATCTTTTAATTGAATTTACATGGTAAGCAATCTGATTTAAACATAGGGTCAGAAAAGTTTCATAACGATATCATCAAGCATTAATTAATTAGGCGTAAGACTTCATGACTTTGACCACCTAATCCATAAATAGTTGTGTCAAGTAATTGAAACTAAAATTTGGATACAGGCAGCTTTGGATGCTGAGAGATTGCAATTTTTTAATAGCTCAGAAGATTAGTGGACCCTTTTGTAATTATTGTTTGAAATATTTATAATTATTTTATTTTCTTCACTTTAAAACAATGTCGGTCAATACCACGATGTGTCGCATTGTTAGCGTCATGGATCAAGTTCTTCACATTTACTCAAAAATATTGTAATTACGTATGAAATGAAATCGAATGGTCATCGTCATTCATCTATGAATTTGTATTATTATAAAATGGTAATGATGAGAAAAACCTTGATATTGAATTCGTCCTTGATCTAATTTAGTTCTATACCCAGTAAATAACGCAATTTCTCTTTTGATGCTTCATAATAATGGTCTTGTTTGCAAATAAGCAACCGATAATGATTTTAAAATTTTAATAATTATCTGCATAAGCAATAAAATTGGTTAAAATTCTAGAATCTTACTTGATTAATGATTCAAGTAATAATTTTTAGTCGAGGCTCAGTAGTTTAAATCAAAACGGTGGAATCTCAAAAAGTTTAGATATAAACGTTAAATGTAGGTATGAGGAAAACTAAAAAACGTAGCTCAGAATTGAACTTGAACTAACTGCATTGGGTTTATGTAAGCAAATAACCACAAAATAACTTTAGATATGGACTATTGGAGAAAAATTTTATTTTGCATAATTTTTACTTATTATTCTAATTTTATTTATATATGAAATTAATTCAGCTAATACAAGCATTTGCGATAAAAAAATCAACTTTAAGTTTAATTTTATTATTCCAAGCGTTGCAGGTATTGATGGCGCATTTTAAATGTCAAAACATGGAATACTATCTGCAGGGTGATTCATTTTGACTGTTCTATTCTCTAGAAGTATCTCGAAAAGGAAAAAAGTTACTGGCCTGAAAGTTTCGCCATAGTCCTAGCAAGCTAGGATCTATTCCCTGAAAATATTTTCAAAATGATGGGACTTTCGCTTATACCGGAAGTTGATATCAACTTTGGTGTTTTAGATAGAATACCCCAATTTTTAATTTTTTTCTGGATTCTATAAAAAATTTGAACATCATTTTATTATTAAGGTTCTATACCTACCTAAAATCAGTATTTTTTGAGATATTTAAATTTTCCTGAAAAATTCAACATAAAAGTTGTACCTAGCTAAAAAATTAAAATCTCAGCAATAATTGACGAAAAACGTAAACAACCAAATAGGTATTTAAATATTCTAAAACGTAAGCATGTGGCGTTGTGGCAGAAACCAATCTATCTGACATTACATTACAAAAAAAAGATGAGCTTTTATCAGACGACAAGAAATAGCTACTGACTCCTACATAGAAAAGATCTTTTATATAGAGGTAGTAGTTACCTTGATAGGTATATGAAGGAAAAACCGTATCTAAATTTTTGTTCTTATTAAACGTGCTCTAAATGTTCACAGTATTAATAAAATTTTCAAATATTTTGAGTTTTACAGTTTACGGTGCAACCTATCAAAATGTAATATGAGGATCTTCAGTTTAATTTTATAGTTTCATATCAGTAACTGCAAAAAAACACATACAATAAAGTTAGGGAAAAAATTATTTTACACGCCATTAGTTTAACGTAACTGAATTGTAATGAAATTAAAATTTCATATTTTTAGGTTTAAAAACTGTAGAAAATCTACCTACATATTTCGGAAACCTTTTGTATAGTAGTAATATATGCCGAAATTTATTAATTATTTTTTGTTCATAAAAATACTAGCGTTTATAATTTCTGAAGTATTTATGATATGAAGTCGCGTAAATGAAGGTCAATGCTGAAATTTATGTACCTATCCATCAGTTTCGTAAACTTCTCGTAAACATGAATAGGCCTGTCCTTAATTAGTACACGTTATAGAAACTACACTGTACTTACATACGCAAGCCCATAACCCCATCCATTCTTTTAGGATTTATTAAAAAAATAAACACCATTTGCAAATGATATTTTAGCAAAAATGTGCAACTTAAGCTTGATTGAAATCAAATCTAAGCTTATTTAGGCTGCGTAAGCTCTAAAGCATCTAAAGTAGGTATATTTACTTCGTTTCAACCTTGGTTTAAATAAAAATTTTTGTTATGTATCTCTACCAATCGTATAAAGTACCTACTCTTAAAAACGGGAAAAGTATAATATACAGGCTTGTGCTTGCTTTCATAGATATTCCAGCCCATACTATGACTGTTATATTATTTGTATAACAATTTTTTAAGATCAAGTATAAAGAGTCTAGAAGCAATAAATTTTTTATCAAATACGTAATGTTGACTTTTCCAATAATCAATCATCAGCTATAGAAGGTCCATTTTATATAACATCATGTAACATTATAGATTTAAATAAAATTAATACATTATTTTAAAGATTAGGTAACAAGTTGGTCAAAAAATAACAGGCGGTTAATTCAAACCAATAACAACTGTTAGAATAACCACAAACCGCATTTTTTTTTAAATAACTTATTTTGAGTTAACCATATCTAAATTGTAATAAAATATTTTCAGGTAGGTACATTGTATTCCTTTCAGTTAGTCCTAGGACTAAAATATGAAAAGCACAATAAAGAACAGAGGATGAAAAGAAAAACGCAACGCATGATTTCTATTCTTGACCTTTATAAACAACAATATTAGTAAAATAACATGAAGTGTTTTCCAAATACTTATCTGTCAAACACTGAAGGTGATAATAATACATTAAAGAAGTAATGACATAGGACACATTTTATGACACGAGTCCAAGTTTCAAAAACGAGTGGCGCGACCACGAGTTTTGTAATGGACGAGTGCCACAAATACTTTTTGAACAAGTTTTTTAAACTACTACTTTGGACCAAAGTTAAATAAACGTTTTGCAATTTTAAAATTTGGAGAATTTGGTCGTGGTTGATGCTACCAACGTTAGTAAAATACCGAATTCAAAATTATTTGTGAGTCTTTTTGTTTTGATGATTTAATGATATTTAAAACCAACTACCAACCTGAAAATACCAAATTGCACTATCGCTATTACGAAACCCCAAAAACAATTGCAGCACTTTTTTAAGTGTTATGTTGTAACAACTTTATTATAGAACCAAAGTAAAAAGGTTGTTTTATCAAACACCCAAAACAGCAAAATCGGCTGTTGTTAATAATCAATTTTAGGCAAATTTTTCTATGGTTATATTTTAAAGAAACGTGGGAACTGCAGAAAAAAAGATGTGATAAGTCAATTTTGCAAAGGGGTGTAATTTACACGGTTATTCATAGCTATTTACTGAAATTCGACTGAAAGTGATCTATTTTGATTTAATTAATATCGTGCAAGTTATAATCTTAAAATTAATCACGTTTCAAATTTTTTTCACAGGTCCAATCGCAAAGTGACATCTCTACTCTCACCTTTACGGCATTGAGATAGGGAAATGTTTGCGGCACCGGCAACTATGCAATCGCAAATTCCAACTTAAAATCCGATCCTAAAGTTATTAGTAGGTAGGTACATTTGTTTATAAAACCCGATAAAATCTCATTTAAAACATTTCACAAACTTTTAATATTTTTTTTATTAAGACAAAAAAAAGGAAACCAGATAAACAAAAAAAAATGTGTCTTGTACTTGTACTTGTACTTTTGAATTTTAATAATTCGTGATTTGTGCACGCAAGCAAACAAGCCATTATCAGACATTGGATTCTGTTTGTTATGAATGAAAAGTTGGGTTAACAAATTTGTCCTTATTTCTACAACAAAACTTTACAATTGATTTACTCTTATTTTTTTAAATATTTTTCAATATTTATTTTATTTGCATTATATTACGAGATACATATTACTCATAAAGTTAAATAATATTTAGAACAGAGATCAAGACTCAAAATTCTACCCAATTTATTTAATTAATTTATTTAATTATTTTTGAGTAAATAATTACAAATTTGTCCTGATGCAAAAATGTAGACAAAAAAATTTTACTACTCTTTAAAAATTGCTTAGTTGCTAAAAGCCAAAAGGTGTACAAATGATCACTAACTGAGAACTAAGATCATTAAAGATCAAAATCTAAACCAACTGATCTAATAAAACAGCAATTAATACCTTCTATTTTGATAGCCCAACAAAATAAATTTATTCAATGATTCATCACAAGAACTGTAGAGTTTACGATTTATCCTCGTTGCATAATCAAATGACGGGAACCACATCAGAGGAAGAATACGCGTGTTGTGGAAGGTAACTGAGCGGGGAATGAAAATAAATCGACGTGGGAGCTAACTGGAGTAAAAGTCTCACTCCACATAGATAAAGACAATGGATTACTAAACATTGCAGAACGTATATAAACCAAATTAATTTTGAACGCTTTAGTGCAGTACCAGATTGCTTGCAGTGTAGATTAAATTCAAAAATTATTAAAGGCTTTTTGATTTTAGTGTGATTTGTTTTGTGCCAGTTTTCCTGTGAAAATTTTCAGGAATAACAATGTCAAATAAGGTAGGTAATGTTTAAAAATATTTTTTATCGTAGAATTAAAACTACTTACTTTTATAATTTACTACCTATACTTATTTATGGTTTAATATTTTTGATCTTAATAAAATTACTTATCTAAATTTTAGATTATTGTCATTTTTCTCACTAGGTATTTAATAATTTTGTTTTGTCTCTAGCTCACTTTTGCCTTGATGTTTGTTATCTTCGTGATAGCAAAAAGTGAACCGCCAAGCACAAGTTATGGCACTCCTATTGGAGCACCACTTAACAGTTATGGAACACCGAGTTATGACGGGAGTAACGGCCATAACGATCATAACAGCTATAATGACCACAATGATCACAGTGATCACGAAGAGGTAAATTAAACTAGTTTTCAGCAAACGCAAGATCACATTTTAGAAATTTTTACATTCTGTTAGAGTTTCTAACAAAAAATCAATTGGTATTTTTTAAACATTTTCTTTTGTTATGTTACATTAAAATATTAAGAGGAAGTAGTAAGAAAACTGTATCTAAATTTCCAATACTTTAAAAAATATCTGGCCATTCTTTTATGTACATAAACCTTTTGCAACAAAATATAAAATAGAATGAGGTAGGTACAGCTTTTTTCTAATCAATTTTAAAATTAGAAATAAAATTATATTTGACAACATAAGTTGTAAAGAAGGAAGTTTTTTAAAATAGGTACCATATTGAAACTAAATAGAACCATAAAAAAAATTTAAATAAATATACCCAATCATAAATAATATTTTTTATTATGTACATAAAAGATTTAAAAAATATTTTTGTAATAAACTTATACTTTTTGGCAGAAAAATAATCTTTGCAGAAAGAGTTTTGCAAAATTTTTATATTATTTTATTATTAATTTGTCATGACAATATTATAATCTTTAGGAGCACCTACCAACCACTCAAGCTATGAAACAAAATAGAATGAATAACTTTTTAATATTGCCGCCAATAATTTTAATTGTAATGACTCTAGGTCTTGGTAGCCATATTCTAAGATTTTTAAGAAATAGATTTTAGATAGAGACAAAACAATGTCTAATACACATCGGGCAAATACTCTTAAGGGGTATGTACCACCACATTGTTAAGTTTCTCTAATTTTATGCCATATTTTTAATACATGCATAAACAATTTTTCAGATGATACCTATTAGATAAATATTATTAGACATAATGATAAATTTTCAAAATTGGCCATTACTTTATAATCTGATCGTATAATGAGTGTCCCAACGCAACTGAAACATAAGAAAATATCATGGGAATTATAGGTCCTATTTTCATAAATTACATCTTCCCTGATAAAATTCGGTAAAAACGAGAAACTTGACGCTGATGCTTAAAAGGAAAAGCACGCTTTCATGTTAAATTAATGGTTAGAAAGGCCTTAATCAAAGGTCAAAATCTAAGAAATAAGAAATAATCGGGTCAGAACGTTTCTTTCAAACATGAGATCCAAGGTTCAAATTCTGATGAAAGCAACATATTTTTTATTTTTTTTTAGTCTTTTTAACCATTAATTTGACATAAAACCGTGCTCTTCTTTTAAAGAATCCGCGTAGAGTTTTTGATTCTTTGTCAAACTTTATCTGATTTAAGAAAATATAACTTTCCAAGCTAATTTCTCTGTTTCAGTAGCGCTGAGACACTTGAAAAATGTGCAAATTATCGATTTGATGTATTTGAGTACATTTTTTAACATTAAAAGTATCTCTAGAAATATACATTTTATCAACAATAAAACAGCAGCTGTTATACGGTAGGTACCAAATATGGTGTTCATAACAATTTTTTTCAATCTGAGTTCAAAAAATTACAATTATTATTTAATTAATTTAATTAATATTTATTTACGGTTATAAAAATGTAAAAAAATGTATAAAAATGAATAATTAAAAAAGTATTTATGTACCTACTTACAAATTCAACGGTTGTACAAACAATCATGCCATCACGCCATCAGTTTTTAATTAAAATGTTGTCTACCAATATTTGTTATATTATCCCTCTTTTATTAAATGATATCTTAAGCATAAAATATTCAGAGACTAAATAATGTTCAAAATTGGCAATTTCCCTAAAGTTAAAATTTTAAGAAACATTGTTGTTTCCAATTCTGATACAATTTTTATTGTTTTTTACGAAATTTCAAAAATAAGTCAACGCAATAAAATTATGAAATTACGAGCAACACTATGACATGGTTTGGCTCAAACCCCTGAAAGCACAAAGCAAATTTTCAGTGAAAGGTTAGCTCTAATTTTATTAGTAACTTTTCATTTTCTTGTTTATTCACTATTGAACAACACGACGCTAACATTATCAAGAAGCTAACAAATTAATTAATAACTAATTACTGCTAACTTGCATAATAAACTTGATACAAATGACTATTTATAAAAAAAACAGCATAAATCACGATCCGCTTCTTCCAAAATACTTCATTACCAAAAGACGAAGCGATCGTGATCTGCACAGTTTTGCAATCGATAGTCACGAGTCTACGAAAATATAAACCTGAAATGTGTAACGCATAAACGAACCCATGACTAGATCAACTCATCAATGAGAAATTTTTTAATGCAAATGATGCAACTCTATTGCATAACTATAGCACTGACATTTGTCAATAATAAGTCAAGATTCTTGGACTGAAAGAAATTTGCATGTTTTACCGCCCGCAACTGTTTGTTGTATTGCTACGTATAACATAGTAAATAATTGAGTCGTAACCTATTCGAGAGGTAATTGCAGGCAAACAAAGCACGACTTTTGGCAGCAAATTAATAGTACTTACCAAATTACGCCTGTCGCTTGGTTAACCTTTCTAAGCAAATTTCGAAGTAAACAAAAAGCAAATATTGAATTTGTAGCATAACTGGCGTTATTGTTGAATTAATTTAATTGTTTCCAGCCCAAGTCTTACGAGTTTGGCTATCAAGTTAAAGATGACTACAGCGGAAACAACTACAACAGAAAAGAAACAAGTGATGGTAATCAAGTTAGAGGAGAATACAGAGTGTTGTTGCCAGATGGGCGCACTCAAATTGTAACTTATTATGCTGATTGGCAATCCGGGTTCCACGCTGATGTCAAATACGAAGGGGAAGTCCAATACCCCGATCAGTACAACAACTATAACGGAGGGTACGGCAGAGGACCTTCAACAGATTATGGAACTCCTAACTATTCTAGCAATAATGGGTACAATAACAATCAGGGTTACAATAACGGTTACAACGGTGGGTCGGCAACTAGTTCCGTATCTATCAAGGATTTCTCTAGTAATGGCACTCCTTACAATGGAAATAACTACAATTCAGGATATAACTACAATAGCAATGGTGAGCACGCTAATAACTACGATTCTTATTCTGGTAATTTTGGTAACAAAGCGAGGCTTAGCAACGAGTACGGAGCGCCCTAAGAAAATACTACAAGAACATTTTGATCATCAGTCTCATTTTCAGTATTTATTATAGTAGGTATTGTATGTGTTTTATACTTTTTATATTTTTGTATCATACACCCATTGTACATAATGACAGTAATGCCAGTATTGTATGTATTTAGGTTATACTTAATGTTTAAAATATAAATATGTGTACGCAATAGAAATATAAAAAATATCGTTTGTTTTTTTCGTATAGATTTAAAATGCATTAACTCTTGCGAACATGTAGAAACATGATGAAATGATAATTGTGCAAAATTGATGAGATAACTGCTCTCACTCTTGTAAGTACAACGTGTTACGTTTTTTGTGAAAACAAAAGAATGCAACTTGCTTATTTAAGTTTAATTATGATGACACCCGCTTGCTCTGGTAAAAAATTGATGTAATGGCGTTTTACAATTTTTCCACAATTATACCAACAAACGTACAAACAATGAGATTATGCCACAGGTTTAGTTTATGTAACTGGTACTTTGCCTCTGACTACATATTTGCAATTTAATTTAATATTCTTTTGTAAAGGCTCTCAGTGTAGTTAACGCTACATCTAACTGTTAATTCGCAATAGAATGTGTAGTTACGACGTGCTATCAAATAATTTAATAGTGACGAATTACTATGCAGCAAAAGGCAGAAGCAGGGACAGGGTACTACGTGCTCCAAGTATTTGCCTAACTTCACTCTTTTCAGTCGACTTCCTCCGAAAAAGTGTTATTTTCTTTCACAAATACTTGAATAATTTAATAAGTAATAACGTTAAAGCTTTTAAAGAAGTCCTATATGTAGAGCGGCATAGTCGAGGCAGAGATAGTTAGCGTTTCAACCATGAATGTCGCCCTATTTCGGACTACCAGATTTAGTAGAATTATTCTAACAACTCTACGATCGCATAAAACTGTCAGAATGCCGACTACAATAAGCTGCAACGCGCACATTGTTTTGACTGTCTTTCCTACTCACAGAGCAAACCTAGTTTATCCGAGTTATTCCTCGGGACTGTATTTGAGAGTTCTCCCTACCCAAATGGGTATAAAAAAATTGCGACCTGCCCAAATTCGCCTTACCTCTAATCCACCCTTAATCGGGTAGAAGACCAGACAAGAGAGACCAGATCACAATTGTTAACCTCTTTCGAGGGTTGTATGGTCGGTGCCGGCCAACTAAACAGTGGAGACGGGTCGAGTTCTGAAAGTTCTTAATTAAGGGCGCCAGGTATCTTCCCTACCTGTAACCATACCGTAATAATCAAAGACATTTATCGATTAACGGCTTCTTCCGAGACGTGGACCACTTGGTCTGTCACCACAAAGGGGATCCGACAAAGAGATAATTTGGTGGCGGAGAGTCAATCGGTATCTGCGACCGTTCATTAAGACTGCGACGTTGAGACGTTAAAGTAAGAGTAGATTTCCACCCGGAGTAAAGAAACCGGTGTACGTAGATAATTGGAGATTGTCGCCACTCAGAATACGAGATATGGGGTTTGAATCATCCAAAAGCCTGCAATAAATAACGGCGCTAGTCTCCTGATAGTACAAATCACCAAAAAAAAACTCACCTCCTGGAGACTATCGCTACTTTCCCAGAGTTTGCGTTAAATCCCAAACTCGGTATATAACTTGGTGAAAAGCAATCACTAACGTTAACTCTGCAGCTTGTCTGCACTAAAATCCCAATATAAAAAGGTTTTACTTTACCCAAAATCGGCAGAAACGCTGTTGCAAACTTGTTGCGATCAAGGAGCGGATAAGAACAGAAATTGTTGATAAGGTACACTATCAGTACGTCGATTCACGATTGAAATCGTGAGACATCGGAAGCGTTTCTTTTCTCAAAATCGAATGATAACAATAAAGAACAGGAGAAAAAGCCAAAAAGATGAATCGAGAAAAATTTAGGTAAACCCAAAGAGCGATTCACTACTCTTAATCCGCATAGTAGTAGAACCATACTAAATTGAGCGGAAGAAACAGTAATATAGAGACATAATATTTCCGACCATGTATTTTTCCAACATTCATTCAACGGATGCTCAAATATCCGCAAAACGGAAAACATTCAGCGACAGGCCATTTTCTTAGGGAAGGGGGGAAAACAACAAACCGTAACAATTTCAATGTTAATGCCCGCCACGCTAGAAGACAAACGGTTTGATTGCTTAGGGTGCGGTTTGCGCTATTTGAAAATGGGATTCTTTATCTACACATGGATTACGTAATTTTATTGGTATGTTTTAGCTTAAATTGAATTAAACATTTTTTATAAAATCGCGAAGTCGTTAGAAATTTTTTACTATACTTGCGGCTGTAGCCTATAAACGGTCGACAAGATCAGCTCCTACTGGTCATATTTTGTCGTCACTGCTTTCTTTTTTAGTACGACTTTTATTCGGTTTGACGAACAGAGTAGGTTTTTAAATACTATTTTTCAAAAAAAATGTTACCTTGGTATGTACTTGAAACTTGGAACCACGATGCTTGAAACTCCATTGCAACACTGTAGCTATTCAGCACAATAATGATAATCTTATCGATTATCGATACGTAAATATACAACCGCAAAACTTTACACAGGAGTGCCCAAATAGGCTACGTTTTCACGGTATCATCTTTTGATGATTAGGGAGATCGGCCCTGGCACCCGACACGGACCTCACTTGATAATGTTGTTACATATTAATTTTGTAAAGAAATGTAAATACTTTTTGTATAATTTAGCGATAAGGATTTAGGGATATAAAGTTAGTTAGATCGCGGCGTTAAGAGTCCGCTACACCCCCTCTGGTAAGAGAATCCGTCCAGCTTCCGTAATTTTCAATCGAATTTACTGAGATTTTCGCAGAATCTTAAAAATGAATGAATACACGGGGCTAACTTATTATCTTTTTTTTTTTAAAAAAAATTGACTTAAAAAAAGTGAAAAAAACAACACTCTAGTTTTTAAATAGGGTTGGCCCCGTGTATTTTCACGAATAAAAAATTTTGGTGCTTACAAAAAACTATTTGGACAATTATTAAGAGAATGCGACGAATTTTAGAGTTTAGCGAAATTTGGTACCGTCCGCTGGCGCTCCCTGGCGTTATCGTGAGATGTTCATACCCCGCCATCCCCACTCCAAGAGAATCATCGAAGTCGAATCGCGTCAGGCCGGCAGAGCAGGCAGACACAGTTGAAATATTGAAATTGATATACGCCGGTAAATCCAGCCGGAAACCCGATCATAAAAATAATAATACATATAATTTTCGACCCACGAGGTGAAAATTATCGGCTTTAGTCATATGGAATTTGTTTATTGAAAAATTATTGTACAGGACAATGGAACTATTTATGTAAGCGCCAAAATTCACAGTAATAAATTATTTAACTAATTTTACAACACAAATCATTTACTTTATACAAGAAATTGAAAATAACAATTTATGGCGTATTTAAAACTGACAAACCACAAAAGTTCTCTTGTTTTATCATCTGGACACTTTGTTATTGGTTTTTCTCAAAAACAACTGTATATTATTGTTTCCGAGATTTCACCATCGACCGATACCGTATGCAGAACAATAATTATGCTACCTTCCTTCATAATTATTTATAAATATGTAAATAGTTGGATTACGTCGTAGCTTCTGCTCTGATTTCATGTTTCATAAAGACTATTTTGAAGCTACGAAGAAACTTGTTTCCAGTATGCTATCTTAGCATTCTTTTCCCACCTATAGATTTCAGCCTTTCTGTGGCTTTTGCTCAGCCCGTTTTGTTTTCTTCAATACCCTAATGCCCACATGAGGGTGAGTTATCGGCCATTGGTTACAATGCCCACTTCTTGCGGGCACACAAATAAACTAGAGAAAGAAGTCTATAATCGGAAATTATTTCTGAATATACAGGATAAGCCAAGACGATTATACAGACTGTTTCACCAAAAACGAACAAACGGATTTCTAGCCGAGTTATTTGAAGACGTAGAGAAAAAAATTTGAATTTTTCTTGAATTGAAGAAGAATCTCTATGATCTATGTGTAAGAAACTAATTGTGGCGCTTTCGGTTTGGACCGAAAGTGGACCAACTTTTAATTTTTAAATACAAACATACCATTTTTATTGCCCTATCTGATAGAAGGAGTTCTCCTGATTACCAAAATGTATTAACCTTATTGTTTTCTGGTTAAAATTACTTCAGGTCTTCATTTCTACAGCAACTGTTTCACCAAAACGAATGGATTTCTAGCTGAGTTATTTGAAGACGTAGAGAAAAATCTCTAAATGCTTCTTGAATTGATAAAAAATCTCTATGAT
Source organism: Schizotus pectinicornis (assembly GCA_951805265.1). NCBI lineage: Eukaryota > Metazoa > Arthropoda > Insecta > Coleoptera > Pyrochroidae > Schizotus > Schizotus pectinicornis. The sequence goes on along the minus strand of OX638203.1, from coordinate 13,649 downwards.
CGACGTGCAAAAAACTATTTCTGCCACTTTCGGTTTGGACCGGAAGTTAACCAACTTTTGATTTTTAAATACAAACATATCTTTTTTATTACCCTATCTGATAGAAGAGGTTTTCCTGATTACAAAAATGTATTGCACTTATCGCTTTTCGGCTCAAAATTGGTTCAGGCTTTCTGTTCTAATGCAACTGTTTCTCCAAAACTGACGGATTTCTGCCCGAGTTATTTGAAAACGTAGAGAAAAGACTCTAAATACTTCTTGAATTGAGGAAGAATCTCTACACCAGAATTAGTTTCTTATATGTCGATCATAAAAATTTTTCCTCAATTCAAAAAAAATTCAAATTTTTTTCTCTACGTCTTCAAATAACTCGGCCATAAATCCGTCCGTTTTGGTAAAACAGTTGCATTAGAAATAAAGACCTGAACTAATTTTGACCAAAAAATCAATAAGGTCAATACATTTTTGTAATCAGGAGAACTCCTTCTATCAGATAGGGCAATAAAAATGGTATGTTTGTATTTAAAAATCAAAAGTTGGTCCACTTTTGGTCCAAACCGGAAGTGCCACAATTCAAATTTTTTTCATCTACGTTTTCAAATAACTCGGCTAGAAATCCGTCCGTTTTTGGTGAAAAGTCTGTACAGAGACAAGTGACATTTTTTTAAATGGAATGTTGTGTGTAAAAGTAGATTTTTTGGAGTCTTTTTGTCAACTCTTTTCACTCCAATATTATTGCTCACTATTTCCAAACCACTTGGATGTAGCGATTTTTTTTTGTTCAAATAATGGCATTTGCAGATGCATGTTAAAAAAATCACTACAGTCACAATTACGAGTTTTAAAAAAAAATTATGTAAAGACTGGTTGAGAAATCTGTGGAATGTCTTTGAATTGGTTTTACTTTTAAAAAATTATACAAGGTGGCTAAATTTAATTTTTCAATTTAGAACTTTTTGAATTTACTTTTTTCCATTTTTTCAAATAGAACAAACAGCCTGTATATTTTTTAACGATATGATGTAGAATCTGAAAACGAACATTTCTTGTATGTAGGTACACCGTTATGGCTATTGGTAACCATTTTCGATTTATCGACCAATAATTACAAAATTCAAGAATAATCTTAAAAAATTTAGATCGTTTTCCAAATAACTCGACAAAAAGCTTCAAATGTTTCAAAATTGACACAAATGACAACTGACGACAGGTAACTGCGATAAATGTGTATTGCTTGTCGGATAACATAAAAAGCAAAAAATGATCAAGATACAAACATAAAGTGAACTTAGAGCCGTATGACACGATACTTGTTTTAGTACTGACTTCAGTATTGAAAATTTAGTGCTACTACATCCAAGAAATTAGAACCTGTTCTATTTTCTTGTATGCAAGTTGACTTTAATTGGCGCTTAGTGATGCATTTTGTTTTTGTTAAAATTCCCAAACTTGTCCTAAATTCGGAACTGAAACTGCCGAGAAGCTGCGCGCGCAGATTCAGCACTGAAATCAGTACTAAAATCAGTATCGTGTTATACGGCTCTTACTACAAAAAACTTATGCTGTTTTTATAGGCAAAACATCTGAAGCACTTATTACAATTTTATCTGTCGAGTTATTTGTAAAACAATCTAAATTTTAAGGATTATTATTGAATTTTGTAATTATTGAGCGATAAATCGAAAATGGTAACAAATAGCCATAGGGGTGTATATAAAAAATGTTTGTTTTTAGTTTCTACATCATATCGTTAAAAATATACAGAATGTTCCATTTGAAAAATGGAGATATGTAATTAAATTCAAAAAGTTCTAAATTGAAAAATTAAATCTAGCCACCCTGTATAATTTTTCAAAAGTAAGAACGATTCAAAGACATTCCACAGATGTTTCCTAACTAGTCTTTACATAATTTTTTTTAGAACTTGTAATAATTGCGACTCTAGTGATTTTTTTAAAATACATCTGCAGACGCCATTATTTGAACAAAAAAATTTGGAGTGAAAAGAGTTTAGGAAAAGACTCCAAAAAATCTACTTTTACACACAACATTCCATTTAAAAAAATGTCAAATTTCTAGCCATCATAGAACTCGAGCCATTGAAGTCGGACGCACTATTGCCCCAGCCTGTAGATCCTTAGTTGAGTAACTTACTGGTGTATAGTTTTCTGCCGTTTGTAAATTTACGTTATCAACGGGCATGTCATGGATACCTACTGTCCTTGATATGTCCATTGCTCTAAATGTAAATGTAAATGTAATGGTAGCGGTTAATTTTTTTTTGCATAACTTTTAGGTAAACGCTGTTTTATTCAAGCAGCAAAAATGTACAGAGCCTGAAGTAATTGAAATTTAAACGTTATTGATATGTATTCATGTAGCAACCCAAAATCGTACCAAAAAGAGTCAGGCACTTTACTACTGATTTTAGTCTTAGTGCCAAGTTACTTTAGTACTTCACTGGCAAGTTCAGAGTGATTTGATTTATCTATGTAATTGGTTTAGAATAATAAATACCGTTGTGGGAGTTTCATGATCAGCGTAGTTCATCCGTAGTTTTTCCAGTTGTTTTTGTCTACAGAAAGTACAAAACAGTTTCAATTTTAATCTACAAATATAATTTGATATTCCATGCTTACTCTGACTTCAATCTACGATTTTTGTGGCTCAACCGTTTTCAACATAAAGTTTTTTTTTTTCGGCCCTTTCAAGCGAGCATAATTTCCCATTTTTAGAATCAAATAAATCGGCGTTAGATAAAAATAGAAATCTGGAGTAAAGGCAACCGCATCTATTGCCTAGGCAAGTAAAGCAAAAAGTAGCTACTAGGAAAATTAATTTGCAAGTACATAGATTCGCAAAATATTTATTTACGCTCGACATTGGATAAAATTACCACCAGCAACGTAAACAACACGCAAGTATGTGGTGATTGTCTAATATAAAGACAACTCGCAAGTTTACACTTTTTTCTGTAAATTTACACTTTTTCTGTAAATTTACATTTTATTCTGTAAATTTACGCTTTATTTTGTAAATTTACACTTTATCCTGTAAATTTACACTTTATTCTGTAAATTTACACTTTATTCTGTAAATTTACACTTTATCCTGTAAATTTACACTTTATCCTGTAAATTTACGCTTTATTCTGTAAATTTACACTTTATTCTGTAAATTTACGCTTTATTCTGTAAATTTACACTTTTTGAAAAAAATTAATTTCTATGTCCGTTCTACGCCGTCGTACGCAAGCGATCGCATCGAGTGCACTAAATAAAGGTGGTAGAGTGGAGTGGAGACTGTGCCGTCAAAACGATCGCCGAATTTGCATCCCCACCCAATACTCCCCTGATACCTCGTCCCAAACCGTTGCCCCGCAGGTGCAACTAGGTGACCTCCGATATCAGACTCTTAAGACTTGAAGTAAAAGTTACCGCTGCAGCAAAATTGGTGGTCAATTGGTGAACTGCATTTAAAACTGCATGTTCGTAATATGAAAACTTTCCACTTTTCGCTATTTACCAAGAGAGGTCGCACTTTAGTGAACGTCAAACTGTGAAACGTCACTTGTCAACTTGTTGTTAGCAATGTTAGCCCAGCTCCGGTTTACCTGCGGTCCATAAAACAAGAGCGTTGGAGGAACCCAACCGCCCTCGAGGGTCCTAACACCATCTTTGTCGGTATATTAATAATAATAATAAATGGTCTTAATTAGCCCAAAGAAATTTCATACAGGCTAAAAGGGGCAAAGTCTAGCAAAGCTATTTAACTTTCCTTCGACACCCTTCGACAATTAAAATAATATAAAAAATGATAATAATAATACTCATAATAATAACGTTTATTGAAACTTTAAAAGTTACAATCGGAAGTGAATTCAGCCTAGGCTGTTTTTCATCCACTCCTTTAAAACCCTAAGATAACAAAGAATTAAGATTTTATTCTACCTTAAATTAACAGAAAAATTACGTTTCAGGAACTTCAAGATGCGCAGCGTTATGTTATGCTGTTTAATTATTTTGACACTGTATCTCAAACATCTTGGTTTTTACACTCTCTCTAAAGCCGGAAACCGGCAGCTGCAAAAATTGGCTAAAGTCATTTAAAACAGAAGGCGCTCTGTAAGCAAAACAACCCTCAAACTTAGCCAGCCTGTGCCGGGGAATAACAAAATCATTCCTTCTCAAATTGACATTGTTTATCATGGATCTGGTTAAAAACATTTCAGATAAATACGAGGGTTTTCCTGCTTTAAAAATCTTAAACACAAAAACTGCAAATAGATACTTCATTCTATTAGATACGGAGAGTTCGCCTAACATACAAATATACGGGCTTACATGCCTACCGAATCCCACTGAACACACAAAGCGCACACATGCGTTCTGGATACGCTGCAGCCGCCCTCGACTCTGCAAAGATAGGAACCCATAATACACCGGAGAACAATAATCCAGCCTGGGATAAACTAACGATTTAATGAGCTTTAACTTAGTTTTTTCATCAAGAATCTTTTTATGTTGGTATAACATTCGCAGTGCTCCCATCGCAGATTCGAAAACGACATTAACGTGCTTTTCAAAGCTAAGTCCAGCATCAATTATCACACCTAGACATTTAGCAGATTCAACAAGTTTTACAGGAGACCTGCCAACAACCACTGGAAACATCTGGGCGTTATATTTCCTTCTTAACCGATCATCACCAATGCAGATAACCTCACTCTTGCCAGGATTCAGTCTTAGCCCGTTGCGCCCACATCAATCTCCCAACCTCTCCAAGTCCGCATTAAGCAAAGCAATCGATGTTCCAACATCGCCCACCGTAGACGATAGATAAATTTGGATATCATCTGCATACAGATGACAACCAGCCGACACGACCACTCTGGGAAGATCAAAAGCAAATATCGAAAAAAGTAGCGGGCCCAAAATACTACCCTGGGGCACTCCAGATTTGACAGCAACCCAGCTTGACATCACCCCATTTAACTTGACGGCCTGCCTCCTACCGTGAAGGTAACTATTAAACCATTTGTTTTCAGTACCTCTAATGCCAATATATCTTAATTTAGCTAGCAAGAGGTCAAAGTTTACCGCATCAAATGCTTTACTTTGATCTAACAGTACAAGGAATGTGAGCTTGGACTTGTCAAACTCCGACGTGATATCACTAACCACCCTACTCATTGCTGTAGCCGTGCTATGGCCACTCCTAAACCCAGACTGACAAATCGGCAAAATTGAGTTTTTACAGAGGTACTCGTTCAGTTGCACTGACACCAGTTTCTCCATGATTTTAGATAGAATAGGTAGAATACTTATCGGTCTCAGATCAGTCAAAGCAGCAACGTTTGAACTTTTTGGAATCGGCACCACCAAGGCATACCTCCAGACTCCGGGAACCACACCTTCGCCAAGCGACTTATTTATCATCACCGTCAACACCCCAACACAGTGAGGAAGAACCAATTCCAGCATTTTATAACTCAGACCGTCGCTGCCCGTAGATGGTCTCCTCTGGAGTTTGAAAGCCTCCAGAATAACAGCTTCCCCAATCGGCGAAAACCGAAAAACACCCTCTGAACCAACCCCATTTTCAAAGTAATCAAGCGTCTCTTGATGCACTTGCACCCGATCAACAAATTCAGCAAAGTAGTTATTTACATCATCGGCATTGCCTACCAGATCCGGTACCGCAATAAACTTACCACTGCTACCAATGCCCCACGACCGAAAAAGTCGCCACATTCGAGCCGAATTAGTCCCACACTTATTAATCATAAAACGCGTAAAAGCAGACTTTTCCCTTCGAATAGCAGCGCCCACGTAATTGCGAAGCTCAACATAGTAGTTACGACTCACAACAGACCGCTCCCTATGATATCTCTTCAACGCCTTATTTTTAAGTTTTATCATTTGCTTGATGTTATATGTAATAAACGGTTTTGCTGAAGGTCTCTGCTTGACGATTTTTAGTTTTAGAGGGGCATGCACGTCAAATAACTCTGTGATTTTTTCATTAAGCAGCTGAGCCTGCCGATCAATATCTGCCACAGCACTGACAGCGTCCCAATCAATATTATTGGCATCATTTGAAAATTGAGCGTCATCGAATTCGGTAAAATCTCTACGGAAAACACGCGTACGCCGCGTCACCAGCCGCGGAAACCCCACCGTGCAGCCAACGAGAAAATGATCGGAAATACTACCCAAATCTAAAACCCCGCAGTCAGAGGTATTGAGAGACTGACTCACACATATTACATCTATCAGACTTTCAGAAACCGGGGTAACGCGAGTCGGAACATCAATAACCTGCTTTAAATCATATCTCTGAAACAATGATAACAAAAATGCAGCGCTTGCATTATGAGGATTTAGTAAATCGATGTTAAGGTCACCCATCAGAAACGGCAGGTACGATCGGGACCAAACTTACCAATTATGTTCATACTGTCAATCGACGTAAGTTTAGCAAATTTGGTCCCGATCGTCACGTTCGCTTTTGAGATAGTCAAGTTTCGGTTAAAATATTGACATTTGTGCACGTGTTTGATATATTATCTCAAAAACGGCAGGTACGATCGGGACCAAATTTACCAATTATATTCATACTGTCAATCGACGTAAATTTAGCAAATTTGGTCCCGATCGTCACGTTTGTTTTTGAGAGTCAAGTTTCGGTTAAAATTTTGACATTTGTGCACGTGTTTGATATATTATCTCAAAAACGGCAGGTACGATCGGGACCAAATTTACCAGTTAAGTTCATACTGTCAATCGACGTAAGTTTAGCAAATTTGGTCTCGATCGTCACGTTCGTTTTTGAGATATTCAAGTTTTGGTTAAAATTTTGACATTTGTGCCCGTGTTTGATATATCATCTCAAAAACGGCAGGTACGATCGGGACCAAATTTACCAATTATGTTCATACTGTCAATCGACGTAAGTTTAGCAAATTTGGTCTTGATCGTCACGTTCGTTTTTGAGATAGTCAAGTTTCGGTTAAAATTTTGACATTTGTGCATGTGTTTGATATATTATCTCAAAAACGGCGGGTACGATCAGGATCAAATTTACCAATTATGTTCATACTGTCAATCGGCGTAAGTTCAGCAAATTTGGTCCCGATCGTCACGTTCGTTTTTGAGATAGTCAAGTTTCGGTTAAAATTTTGACATTTGTGCACGTGTTTGATATATTATCTCAAAAACGGCAGGTACGATCGGGATCAAATTTACCAGTTAAGTTCATTCTGTCAATCGACGTAAGTTTAGCAAATTTGGTCCCGATCGTCACGTTCGTTTGAGATATGCAAGTTTCGGTTAAAATTTTGACATTTGTGCACGTGTTTGAAATATTATCTCAAAAACGGCAGGTACGATCGGGACCAAATTTACCAATTATGTTCATACTGTCAATCGACGTAAGTTTAGCAAATTTGGCCCCGATCGTCACGTTCGTTTTTGAGATAGTCAAGTTTCGATTAAAATTTTGACATTTGTGCACGTGTTTGATATATTATCTCAAAAACGGCAGGTACGATCGGGACCAAATTTACCAGTTAAGTTCATACTGTCAATCGACGTAAGTTTAGCAAATTTGGTCCCGATCGTCACGTTCGTTTTTGAGATAGTCAAGTTTCGGTTAAAATTTTGACATTTGTGCACGTGTTTGATATATTATCTCAAAAACGGCAGGTACGATCGGGATCAAATTTACCAATTATGTTCATACTGTCAATCGACGTAAGTTCAGCAAATTTGGTCCCGATCGTCACGTTCGTTTTTGAGATAGTCAAGTTTCGGTTAAAATTTTGACATTTGTGCACGTGTTTGATATATTATCTCAAAAACGGCAGGTACGATCGGGACCAAATTTACCAATTATATTCATACTGTCAATCGACGGAAGTTTAGCAAATTTGGTCCCGATCGTCACGTTCGTTTTTGAGAGTCAAGTTTCGGTTAAAATTTTGACATTTGTGCACGTGTTTGATATATTATCTCAAAAACGGCAAGTGCGATCGGGACTAAATTTACCATTTAAGTTCATACTGTCAATCGACGTAAGTTTAGCAAATTTGGTCCCGATCGTCACGTTCGTTTTTGAGAGTCAAGTTTCGGTTAAAATTTTGACATTTGTGCACGTGTTTGATATATTATCTCAAAAACAGCAAGTACGATCGGGACCAAATTTACCAGTTAAGTTCATACTGTCAATCGACGTAAGTTTAGCAAATTTGGTCCCGATCGTCACGTTCGTTTTTGAGATATTCAAGTTTTGGTTAAAATTTTGACATTTGTGCCCGTGTTTGATATATTATTTTAAAAACGGCAGGTACGATCGAGACCAAATTTACCAATTATGTTCATATTGTCAATCGACGTAAGTTTAGCAAATTTGGTCCCGATCGTCACGTTCGTTTTTGAGATAGTAAAGTTTCGGTTAAAATGTTGACATTTGTGCCCGTGTTTGATATATTATCTCAAGAACGGCAGGTACGATCGGGACCAAATTTAAAAATTATGTTCATACTGTCAATCGACGTAAGTTTAGCAAATTTGGTCCTGATCGTCACGTTCGTTTTTGAGATAGTCAAGTTTCGGTTAAAATTTTGACATTTGTGCACGTGTTTGATATATTATCTCAAAAACGGCAGGTATAATCGGGATCAAATTTACCAGTTAAGTTCATTCTGTCAATCGACGTAAGTTTAGCAAATTTGGTCCCGATCGTCACGTTCGTTTATGAGATATTCAAGTTTCGGTTAAAATTTTGACATTTGTGCACGTGTTTGATATATTATCTCAAAAACGGCAGGTACGATCCGGACCAAATTTACCAATTATGTTCATACTGTCAATCGACGTAAGTTTAGCAAATTTGGTCCCGATCGTCACGTTCGTTTTTGAGATTTTCAAGTTTCGGTTAAAATTTTGACATTTGTGCACGTGTTTGATATATTATCTCAAAAACGGCAGGTACGATCGGGACCAAATTTACCAATTATATTCATACTGTCAATCGACGTAAATTTAGCAAATTTGGTCCCGATCGTCACGTTCGTTTTTGAGAGTCAAGTTTCGGTTAAAATTTTGACATTTGTGCACGTGTTTGATATATTATCTCAAAAACGGCAGGTACGATCGGGACCAAATTTACCAGTTAAGTTCATACTGTCAATCGACGTAAGTTTAGCAAATTTGGTCCCGATCGTCACGTTCGTTTGAGATATGCAAGTTTCGGTTAAAATTTTGACATTTGTGCACGTGTTTGAAATATTATCTCAAAAACGGCAGGTACGATCGGGACCAAATTTACCAATTATGTTCATACTGTCAATCGACGTAAGTTTAGCAAATTTGGCCCCGATCGTCACGTTCGTTTTTGAGATAGTCAAGTTTCGATTAAAATTTTGACATTTGTGCACGTGTTTGATATATTATCTCAAAAACGGCAGGTACGATCGGGACCAAATTTACCAGTTAAGTTCATACTGTCAATCGACGTAAGTTTAGCAAATTTGGTCCCGATCGTCACGTTCGTTTTTGAGATAGTCAAGTTTCGGTTAAAATTTTGACATTTGTGCACGTGTTTGATATATTATCTCAAAAACGGCAGGTACGATCGGGATCAAATTTACCAATTATGTTCATACTGTCAATCGACGTAAGTTCAGCAAATTTGGTCCCGATCGTCACGTTCGTTTTTGAGATAGTCAAGTTTCGGTTAAAATTTTGACATTTGTGCACGTGTTTGATATATTATCTCAAAAACGGCAGGTACGATCGGGACCAAATTTACCAATTATATTCATACTGTCAATCGACGGAAGTTTAGCAAATTTGGTCCCGATCGTCACGTTCGTTTTTGAGAGTCAAGTTTCGGTTAAAATTTTGACATTTGTGCACGTGTTTGATATATTATCTCAAAAACGGCAAGTGCGATCGGGACTAAATTTACCATTTAAGTTCATACTGTCAATCGACGTAAGTTTAGCAAATTTGGTCCCGATCGTCACGTTCGTTTTTGAGAGTCAAGTTTCGGTTAAAATTTTGACATTTGTGCACGTGTTTGATATATTATCTCAAAAACAGCAAGTACGATCGGGACCAAATTTACCAGTTAAGTTCATACTGTCAATCGACGTAAGTTTAGCAAATTTGGTCCCGATCGTCACGTTCGTTTTTGAGATATTCAAGTTTTGGTTAAAATTTTGACATTTGTGCCCGTGTTTGATATATTATTTTAAAAACGGCAGGTACGATCGAGACCAAATTTACCAATTATGTTCATATTGTCAATCGACGTAAGTTTAGCAAATTTGGTCCCGATCGTCACGTTCGTTTTTGAGATAGTAAAGTTTCGGTTAAAATGTTGACATTTGTGCCCGTGTTTGATATATTATCTCAAGAACGGCAGGTACGATCGGGACCAAATTTAAAAATTATGTTCATACTGTCAATCGACGTAAGTTTAGCAAATTTGGTCCTGATCGTCACGTTCGTTTTTGAGATAGTCAAGTTTCGGTTAAAATTTTGACATTTGTGCACGTGTTTGATATATTATCTCAAAAACGGCAGGTATAATCGGGATCAAATTTACCAGTTAAGTTTATTCTGTCAATCGACGTAAGTTTAGCAAATTTGGTCCCGATCGTCACGTTCGTTTATGAGATATTCAAGTTTCGGTTAAAATTTTGACATTTGTGCACGTGTTTGATATATTATCTCAAAAACGGCAGGTACGATCCGGACCAAATTTACCAATTATGTTCATACTGTCAATCGACGTAAGTTTAGCAAATTTGGTCCCGATCGTCACGTTCGTTTTTGAGATTTTCAAGTTTCGGTTAAAATTTTGACATTTGTGCACGTGTTTGATATATTATCTCAAAAACGGCAGGTACGATCGGGACCAAATTTACCAATTATATTCATACTGTCAATCGACGTAAATTTAGCAAATTTGGTCCCGATCGTCACGTTCGTTTTTGAGAGTCAAGTTTCGGTTAAAATTTTGACATTTGTGCACGTGTTTGATATATTATCTCAAAAACGGCAGGTACGATCGGGACCAAATTTACCAGTTAAGTTCATACTGTCAATCGACGTAAGTTTAGCAAATTTGGTCTCGATCGTCACGTTCGTTTTTGAGATATTCAAGTTTTGGTTAAAATTTTGACATTTGTGCCCGTGTTTGATATATCATCTCAAAAACGGCAGGTACGATCGGGACCAAATTTACCAATTATGTTCATACTGTCAATCGACGTAAGTTTAGCAAATTTGGTCTTGATCGTCACGTTCGTTTTTGAGATAGTCAAGTTTCGGTTAAAATTTTGACATTTGTGCATGTGTTTGATATATTATCTCAAAAACGGCGGGTACGATCAGGATCAAATTTACCAATTATGTTCATACTGTCAATCGGCGTAAGTTCAGCAAATTTGGTCCCGATCGTCACGTTCGTTTTTGAGATAGTCAAGTTTCGGTTAAAATTTTGACATTTGTGCACGTGTTTGATATATTATCTCAAAAACGGCAGGTACGATCGGGATCAAATTTACCAGTTAAGTTCATTCTGTCAATCGACGTAAGTTTAGCAAATTTGGTCCCGATCGTCACGTTCGTTTGAGATATGCAAGTTTCGGTTAAAATTTTGACATTTGTGCACGTGTTTGAAATATTATCTCAAAAACGGCAGGTACGATCGGGACCAAATTTACCAATTATGTTCATACTGTCAATCGACGTAAGTTTAGCAAATTTGGCCCCGATCGTCACGTTCGTTTTTGAGATAGTCAAGTTTCGATTAAAATTTTGACATTTGTGCACGTGTTTGATATATTATCTCAAAAACGGCAGGTACGATCGGGACCAAATTTACCAGTTAAGTTCATACTGTCAATCGACGTAAGTTTAGCAAATTTGGTCCCGATCGTCACGTTCGTTTTTGAGATAGTCAAGTTTCGGTTAAAATTTTGACATTTGTGCACGTGTTTGATATATTATCTCAAAAACGGCAGGTACGATCGGGATCAAATTTACCAATTATGTTCATACTGTCAATCGACGTAAGTTCAGCAAATTTGGTCCCGATCGTCACGTTCGTTTTTGAGATAGTCAAGTTTCGGTTAAAATTTTGACATTTGTGCACGTGTTTGATATATTATCTCAAAAACGGCAGGTACGATCGGGACCAAATTTACCAATTATATTCATACTGTCAATCGACGGAAGTTTAGCAAATTTGGTCCCGATCGTCACGTTCGTTTTTGAGAGTCAAGTTTCGGTTAAAATTTTGACATTTGTGCACGTGTTTGATATATTATCTCAAAAACGGCAAGTGCGATCGGGACTAAATTTACCATTTAAGTTCATACTGTCAATCGACGTAAGTTTAGCAAATTTGGTCCCGATCGTCACGTTCGTTTTTGAGAGTCAAGTTTCGGTTAAAATTTTGACATTTGTGCACGTGTTTGATATATTATCTCAAAAACAGCAAGTACGATCGGGACCAAATTTACCAGTTAAGTTCATACTGTCAATCGACGTAAGTTTAGCAAATTTGGTCCCGATCGTCACGTTCGTTTTTGAGATATTCAAGTTTTGGTTAAAATTTTGACATTTGTGCCCGTGTTTGATATATTATTTTAAAAACGGCAGGTACGATCGAGACCAAATTTACCAATTATGTTCATATTGTCAATCGACGTAAGTTTAGCAAATTTGGTCCCGATCGTCACGTTCGTTTTTGAGATAGTAAAGTTTCGGTTAAAATGTTGACATTTGTGCCCGTGTTTGATATATTATCTCAAGAACGGCAGGTACGATCGGGACCAAATTTAAAAATTATGTTCATACTGTCAATCGACGTAAGTTTAGCAAATTTGGTCCTGATCGTCACGTTCGTTTTTGAGATAGTCAAGTTTCGGTTAAAATTTTGACATTTGTGCACGTGTTTGATATATTATCTCAAAAACGGCAGGTATAATCGGGATCAAATTTACCAGTTAAGTTCATTCTGTCAATCGACGTAAGTTTAGCAAATTTGGTCCCGATCGTCACGTTCGTTTATGAGATATTCAAGTTTCGGTTAAAATTTTGACATTTGTGCACGTGTTTGATATATTATCTCAAAAACGGCAGGTACGATCCGGACCAAATTTACCAATTATGTTCATACTGTCAATCGACGTAAGTTTAGCAAATTTGGTCCCGATCGTCACGTTCGTTTTTGAGATTTTCAAGTTTCGGTTAAAATTTTGACATTTGTGCACGTGTTTGATATATTATCTCAAAAACGGCAGGTACGATCGGGATCAAATTTACCAATTATGTTCATACTGTCAATCGACGTAAGTTCAGCAAATTTGGTCCCGATCGTCACGTTCGTTTTTGAGATAGTCAAGTTTCGGTTAAAATTTTGACATTTGTGCACGTGTTTGATATATTATCTCAAAAACGGCAGGTACGATCGGGACCAAATTTACCAATTATATTCATACTGTCAATCGACGAAAGTTTAGCAAATTTGGTCCCGATCGTCACGTTCGTTTTTGAGAGTCAAGTTTCGGTTAAAATTTTGACATTTGTGCACGTGTTTGATATATTATCTCAAAAACGGCAAGTGCGATC